>OU015536.1:2729000-4093500 GCA_907165065.1 Caprimulgus europaeus
TGACACATTCATGTGGGATTCACGCCGGTGCCAGACCTGCGTGACGGGCTCTGTGCCCCGTGGGGACCCCGGGATTTCATGTCACAACGTCCCTTTTACCCTTCCCTTTGGGGGTGGGGGGGGGAGTGGTCACCATCTCCGGGGCGAGGGTCCCCCCGTGGGACGCGACACACGGGTGATTGTGTGGCGCGTTGTTTCCGCCAGGGGGCGCAAAGAGACCGGACACGGACACTCGTGGGACCGGTGCCACCACCCCCCGCTCCCCGGGGACACGGTCTCTCGTGGGGCCACGCACCCCAGCACACTGAGATCCTCGGGACCGGGCACCCACGGGACTCGATACCCGGGGGCACCCCGGGGAACTGGGTGGCTCTCTGCAAGTCCCTGACAGGAGGGTGCAGAGAGGTGGGGGTGGGTCTGTTCAACCAAGGAGCAAGGGACAGGACAAGAGGAAATGGGCTCCAGTTGTGCCCAGGGCAGTTGAGATGGGATGTGAGGAAGAATTTCTTTGCTGAAAGGGTTCTGAGGCATTGGAAGGGGTTGCCCAGGGCAGTGGTGGAGTCCCCATCCCTGGAGGAATTTAAGAGTTGTGCAGACACAGTGCTGAGGGACATGGGTCAGTGGGGACTGGTCAGTGCTGGGTTCATGGTTGGACTCGATGATCTTGAAGGGCTTTTCCAATCTGGGCAGTTCTGGGAAGGGCTGAGCCCACGGGAACACAGCCTGAGGTGAAACAGAGCCCTGCTGGGAAGGGCAGGGGGGTGATGGAGTCTGTGGCCACCAGCCATCCTCTCCCTCTGAATTATTCAATAAGCAGCTCATTTTCCAACCTGTTGCGGTTCCTTCCCTGCTTCCTGCTCTGTCACCCTGTGCTCTGTCTCTCCGTCCATCACTCTGGGCTGTTGGTGGCCCTGACATCCCCCTGGGTACTGGCAGGGTCCTGGCTGTGGGGACAATGTCATTCCTGTGGGGCTGGGTCTCCCATCAGGGCTCGTGGGCTGCTCTGGGGTCACCCTGGGAGAAGTGGAAGCTGGAGCATCTCTGCTGCTCACCCACCGAGGTGCTGCTTCCCATCACCTCTCTCCGGTACCCAGGGGACAACCCAAACCCACCTTGGCCACTGTTTTGTGCTCCCCTGAACCAGGCAGGATGCAACTGGGTTAAATTTAGATATAAATTCACTCCCCTCGTTCTCTCCCTTCCAGCCTTTGTGTCTCACTTCTCTTCACTGTGTTTTTCTCAGCACCTGGCTTCTCCCTGGAGCTTTTTGTCACCTTCTCCTCCCTCACCTCACCTCTAGAACCCAGGCTAATTTGAGTTCCTGGAGGTGAGTCTTACAGCTCACCCTGCTTCATGCAGTCACTGCTCTTCCCACTGAGCTCAGTTTGACCCCGTGTCCCTCCATCCTCGTTACCACAATACCCACAACACAGAGCCAGTGTCCTTTGGGCAGCGACCTCGTCACCTTTGCTGCTGCCTTCATCCCACCCTTGCTCCCAGCATATTAGGGGGTGATTTGCATCCACCTGCCTGATGTCCCCTAATCCCAGCTCTGTTATCTGGGCAGTGCTGCCTGGCTCAGCCCCCTGCACGCTGCTGCTGCTGCTAATTAAAACCAAATGAGGAGGGGCTGGCTGGCAAGCGATGCGCTGGGTGGCTGCGGCCGCTCCGCTCCGGTTGGGAGCTCTGCAGGTTGCTCAAATAAATAATGTGGAAATTTAATTTTCTGCCCCTCTGGAGGGGAGAGAGCTCAGATATTATTTGTGCTCCTTTCTGAACATTTTGCTGTAAAGGGGAAGCCTGCCCTTGCTGGGATCCATCCCAAAGGCTCCCGAGCTGATAGCACATTTGTTCCATCCACAACTGCATCTTGGCTCGTGCTGGGTCGTTAGGGAGAAGGTGCCAAATTGGCCCTCAACCCCGTGGTGCCTGACAGGAGGGCAGCTGGAGGCAATCACCGGCGGTGGGGAGCCTTCTCCTCTCCAAAACAAGCAGATAGGGCAGTGATGGAGGGAAAAACAGGGCTGGGAGCCAGGCAGCAGTGGCCATACCCCAGCCCTGGCCGTGCCCCATGCACAATTCCCATCTCCCTCTTTGTTTTCTCTAATTGCAGAGCGAGGCCTCCTGGGCACAGCTTGTTTCTCACCCCATGCTGGTACAAAGCCCCAGGGAATGGGGCTGGGACGTGCTGACCCAGGAACGGGGAATACAACCTTGGAAGAGGAATCTGACTGGTTTGGACTTCGCTGGGAGGTGATGCTCAGCGAGCTGAGCCTGGGATGGTGACTCTCCTCCTCGGTGCTTTGCAGCACCACAAGCAGCTGGAGCAGGGTCCCCCCTGGGGTCTCAGTGGATTTAATGCTTTTTGGGTGGGATATCAGCCTCTCCTGCTGGGCATGGGTGTGTGAGGCCTCTGCCATCCCCTCTTCCAACTGTTTCCTTGCCTGTGGCTGGGTTGTTATATGTAGGAGAGGGCTCAGGGTACTGTGCTGGTTGCACTGGGCCAGCACTGGGCTGGCAGCCACACACAGCTGCTCGCTCACTGCCCACCCGGGGGATAGGGGAGAGAATTGGGGGGCAAGGGGAAGGAGACTCGTGGGGTGAGATAAGAACAGTTTAATAATTAAAAAACCCCCCACCTTAAAATAATAATGATATTAAAATAATAATTATGATGATAATGGGAATAAAATATGCAAATGAGTGACACCCAGTGCCATTGCCCACCAGGAGAACGAGAGCCAGAGAGGAAGAGCCCCCCATGGATCTCCTGCCCATGGGGGACAGGAGATGGAACAGCCCCTTGGCAGAGCCCAGTGCCCATGGAGCTGATCCACGTCAATATTCATTGCCCCCTGAAATCTTGCACTTTGCAGACCAGCAAAACACAAAGTCCTTTGACTTCCAGCAACAATTGAAAACATCACTATGTTCTCATCATTTCTCTCCTAACAAATCCCAGCTGAACCCAACCCCCAGCGCTGTTCCAGCTGTTGAACAGAACCAGCTCTGCCCCAGCTCACACCAGGACAGGTGGAATTACAGCATTACAGACAAAGCCTTACTATAATCTTCCCTGCATGAGCAGCGTTGCAGGGGGAAGACACGGAGAATGTTCTGTGGAGCTGGCTTCAGACGAGGCGAGCTGCAGTTGAGGATGTCCTCTGAATTGCTTCATCACCGCTCCTAATGGCTTAACCAACAAAAATCCATATTCATAAATCAAAACAGGAGCAGGAGCGAGCTCTGCTCAGCTCAGCTGCCGAGCTGTGGTGCATTCAGAAATAAGGGCAGATTCTATATCGCAGGCAGCAGCTCTGTGTGCACCTCCTGCAGCTGCCATGGCTTGGCCTTGGTATTTACTGAGCCCAAGGAGAGAGGACACAATCAAATCTGTCTGAAGGATTAGCTGAGTCAACCAGGAAAAAGCTGAGCTCATTTAGCTCGCTATGCTCAGTACTGAAATGCACCCTGGATGTAATTTCACCCTCAATTACAGACCCCACAGTTCTACAGAACGTAATTATCAAAAATGTGCTTTTTCACTGTATTTAGTGTTTGGATTTGGGCATTGCAGTGGCGTGGTGGCAGCTCTGCCACCCCGGCTGGCTGATGAGATCTGGAGGTGGAAGCAGCAGAGGGAGAAAATGAGTGTGTGTGGTGTCTCTGGCCAAGGAAACCGTGGCACAGGAAGGAGAATGGCACAGATGTGTTGGCAGAAGGACCCGGCGGTCTCTCACCCACCACGTGGAACTGTCACCAGCACCAGGTCAGATCAGCTGCGGCTTTTTCTGTCCCCATGTCCTGGTGTGAGCTGGGCCAGAGCTGGGTCTGTTCAGCAGCTGGAGCAGCGCTGGGGGTTGGGTTCAGCTGGGATTTGTCAGGAGAGAAACGCTGAGAACATCCCCACGTTGGCATTGGTGTCCCTGGCACTGAGGGACTTTGTGTTTGTCCCTCTGCAAGCGCAAGAGCTCAGGGGTGAGGAATATTGACATGGATCAGCTCCATGGGCACTGGGCTCTGCCAAGGGGCTGTTCCATCTCCTGTCCCCCATGGGCAGGAGATCCATGAGGGGCTCTTCCTCTCTGGCTCTCTCTGGCTCTCGCTCGGGCTCTGGCTCTCCCGGGATTGCGGTTTCAGGTCGGGATTGTCGCTGCTCCGGGATCGTTCTCTGGGAACGGGCCGGGCTGGGTCGGTGGGTGGTGAGCAGTGGCACTGGGGGTCACTCATTTGCATATTTTATTCCAATTATTATCATAATTATTATTTTAATATCAGTGTTATTTTAAGTTTTCTTTTATTTCCATGATGAAACTGTTCTTATCTTACCTTACGAGTCTTCTTACCCTTGCCCCTCAATTCTCTCCCCTATCCCCTGGGTGGGCAGTGAGCAATCAGCTGTGTTTGGCTGCCAGCTCAATGCAACCAGCACATCCCCCAGGACAGAGAATCCATCATTTTCCACCCTGAACCCCACAAAGTGTTGTTGTAAAGTCCATCACAAAGTCTGGCCCTGCCCTTTTGCAGCTGCCCTTTGAGTGTCTCCCCCTTGAGCCAGGTGAGCATCCCCTGGGCAGTGTGACCAGGTGGTCAAGAAGGCCAAGGGCATCCTGGCCTGGATCAGCACCAGTGTGGCCAGTAGGACCAGGGAAGTTCTCTTCCTCCTGCACTGGGCACTGGTGAGGCTGCACCTCAAGTGCTGGGTTCAGTGTTGGGCCCCTGACTCCAAGAAGGACCTGGAGGTGCTGGAGCGTGTCCAGAGAAGGGAACGGAGCTGGGGAAGGGTCTGGAGCACAAGTGTGCTGAGTTCCCGGCTGAGGGAACTGGGGGTGCTGAGCCTGGAGAAAAGGAGGCTGAGGGGAGACCTTCTGGCTCTGTCCAGCTCCCTGAAAGGAGGGTGCAGAGAGGTGGGGGTGGGTCTGTTCAACCAAGGACCAAGGGACACGACAAGAGGAAATGGCCTCAAGTTGCACCAAGGGCAGTTGAGATTGGGTTGTTGGTGGCAATGCCACAGAGTTGACACGTTGGGTCTCTGCTGGGCCAATTTCCTAGGGAATAAACCATTTCAAGAGGGGAAAAAAATACCACAAATTAAAAAAAAAAAATTAAAACCACGCTGAACTGCAATGAATCTGCAACTGCATTAAAAAACTATCTCAGTTTTACCAAAAGTTTTGCTTTTTGCTGGTGAGTTGGGCAGCTGTGGAGGAAAGGGGCTTTGCAGGGCTGGCTGGGTGCCCAACCCGGTGCAGGTGAAGGCAGCAGCTCGGTGTGATGGAGGGGCCAAAAATAGAACCTTTACCACGAGCAGAGAGGAATTACACTTTTCCTGCAGCCCTGCAATAGCCTTGAGGCTGTAAACGTGCTGATAAGCTGTTGTTTGCTTGTGCTCTGGAGCAAGCGTGGTTTATCTCTTCCTTGTTCCAGCCTTGGAAGAAAAAAAACCCCAGTGATTTCGCTGCCGTGGGACCACCAGGTCTGTATTTTATTATTTCTCCATTCCAGCAGCTCCTGGAGACCTGACTTAAATTATGGAGCATGACACAGCTGCCAGCCCGGCCGTGCTCTTGAATTAAAAACCCAGGAGCAGAAGATGTAGGGGAGCTCTGCAGCTTTTTGGGGGGATGAGTGGATTTGGTGCCTTAATTAATGATGCTTTATGGATTTGGGGAGTTGTGGGTGCTGATGTTTGACCAAGCTGCTCCCCCCCTGAGGTGCTTTGAGGGGTGAGCTCAGCCTGTTCGTGGCACAGGGAAGAGGAAACGTTCGCAGTCGCCTGGGCAAACAAGAGGCTCTGAGGAGGAAACACCAGGCTGGGGAAAATCCCAACCTCCCTGTGCAAAACTCAGGGTCTGAGGAGAGGATTAAATCCCAGAGAAAACTGGGATTCTCCTGTCCTGCCCCAGAACTCCTGCTGTCGGGTGAGGCGATGCCGTTGTCTCACGCAGGAGCACGAGCACCAGGTTTTTTTTGTGGTGCAGAGTTTGGTGGGAAGGAGAAAAACCTCAGTGACTGAAGTCAAATATTGAGCTAATGAGCTATTTTATCAGCCAGCAGCTCCAGGTGACAACGTCTATCACAGTTTCATTGCCGATTGCCTCTTGCAGCACCAACACCGCCCAGGTTTAGATGATTTTTTGGGGTTTTTTTCCCCTTTATACAAATCTCTGTAAATCCCCAAATCCCCTCCTTTGCTTTGCATCTGCCCTGGAGCACGGCAGATAAAACCAGAGCTTTTTTTTTCCCACTTTCAGCCCATCTCCAAGAAGGAGGCTGATATTAAACTTGAAACAAATTACAGTGTGCACTCGAGTGAGGATGCTCGAATGCATTTTCTTTTCCTAATGACAGAGGCAGTGGGAATTGCAGCACCATTAATTTCTCCTTTTGCCTCCTATGAGTTGTCAGCCACTCTCCTCCTCTCCTAATAACTGGTGAATCCAGTGGGTTGGATGCTCTGCTGTGGCCCCAGCACCTTTTGTACCAGTTCAGTGCTGGAAAATAACAGGAGCAGCCTGGGAAATGCTGGAGGGTGAAGCTGGGAGCTGGGGGAAGTAGCAGGGATGCAGGTTTGCAGCGAGTTCCAGAGGAGCCAGCCTGGCCCTGGCATCCCCCGTGCTGCTTCCTGTGGTGTTTCCTTGTATTTTGTGTTTTTTGAACCTTTTGGGGTCTCTTGATGTTGGTGGAGAGTAGAGAGAGAGGGAGGCTGATGGGCTTTAAAGTGTTTCCAGCCTGGAGGAAGATCAGCAGTGCTGCCAGCTCTTGGGATGGGAAACCGCTGCTTGAAGGACAATAAAGGTTATTAAATGTCAGGGAGAAAGAAAACTGCCCTTTTTTTCTCTTTTTTCTTTTTTTTTCCCCCCTCTGGCTGAACTGGTTTGAAGGCACTTTGTGCTGCAGCCGGAGTAGTGGGAGATGGGGACTTGGGTGCAGGAGTAGCTGCCTCAGAGCATCCCATTTAGGGTGCCAGAGCCCTGGGCCAGGCTGCCCAGAGAGGGTGTGGAGTCTCCATCTCTGGAGATGTTCAAACCCACCTGGACACTTTCCTGTGTAACTTGGTGTAGGGGGGTTGGACTGGATGATCTCCTGAGGTCCCTTCCAACCCCCACCACTCTGTGATCCCATCAGCTCTGGATTTGGGATGGAGGGGTTATTCCTTGAGCACTTGGGGTCCTGGCCATGAGGTAGGGACCCACAGACCCAAGTTTTCTCAAGGGCAGGATGAAATGGGTGTATTCCCTTCATGGGCACCCCTCCCAGGGGGTTACATGGGTTTGGGATCATGCTCTGGGCTGTGGGACACATCCAACCGCCTCCACCGCCGGCTGCGAACGCTGCTCCGACCCTGTGCCAAGCGCAGGGGTGTTGGTGACGGTGCAGGAGGTGGTGACACCAGCTTCACTGGCCTCTGCCACACCTCTCCTCCAGCCCCATGCCCTCGTGGCTGTGACAGCGTCAGCACCAACAGGTCTTTCCAGTCCCACCCCGGCGTTGCCCGCGGCCGCGTTTCGGCACAGGAACCCTTTGGGTGATCCCATCACGGCTCTTGGGGCACCCCAGGGAGAGGGGAAAGCACTGGCTGCACCACCAGCTCGTCTTGTTTATTTTTTATTGTGACAGTTGTAGCTTTAATTAATCATGATGCACTGGTAATTGCTTGCAAAACTGTCCCTGTGACCACCCCGGGACTGAGCTCGCCGGGGCACACAGGGCATCGCCTTCTGCCAGACACTTCTCTCCCGCTGGAAGGAGCAGCCCCAGGGAACCAGCACCCACGAGGTGAAGGTAAAAAACAAATGGGTGCTGAGGGGGTCCCTGGGGAGTGTGATGGGGCAGGAGCAGCCCCAGGGAACCAGCACCCACGAGGTGAAGGTAAAAAGCAAATGGGTGCTGTGGGGGTCCCTGGGGAGTGTGGTGGGGCTGGAGCAGCCCCTCGGGGCTCCCGGATGGTGGGTGTTGTCCTCCAGCATAGCTGATCCCACCTGGCAAAGCCACTGGAGTCTGTTGGGAGAAAGAAGGGTGAGAAGAAGGTGCAGAATGGCAGAAGTTAGTACATTAGATGTGGTTTGGAAACAGGGTGGGTTTTTTCCAGACTGTGAGCAGGATGAGCCCCAGGATCCATGGCCAATGGTTAAAACCTGTGTCCCATGAGATCCCAAATCACGGTGTCTCCTCTGCTCCCCCTTGGAGCCTCATCCACAGCCTCACTGCGATGCTTTCCCTGTATTTTACCTCCACCACGGCGCTCTCTGCTTTAGCAGATGGCTGGAGTGACAATTACTGCCTCAAAAGATCTGTAAATTCCTTGTTGGGCTGTTAGCTGGCGTGTGCTGGAGCTTTACACAAACAGAGAGCCCCGAGCCACTGCTGGCTGCTGTAGCTGGAAGGGAAATGACATTGCACAAAGCACTTCAGGAGAGCTCGATGGGCTTTGTCAGGGAAGCAGCTTTGGTGGGTACATGTGAAATGAGTTGGGTTTGTGTAGGTTTGGTGCGTGTTAAGAAATAGTCACCTGGGGGTGATTGGTGTTGGCTGGCATCTCATCTCATCTCATCTCATCTCATCTCATCTCATCTCATCTCATCTCATCTCATCTCATCTCATCTCATCTCAATCCCATCCCATCCCATCCCACCCCACACCATCCCTGTTGCGTCCCATCCTGTCTTATCTCATCCTCTCATCCCTTCTCATCCCACCCCACACCATCCCTGTTGCATCCCATCCTGTCTCATCTCATCCTCTCATCCCATCCCAACCCATCCCACACCATCCCTGTTGCATCCCATCCTGTCTCATCTCATCCTCTCATCCCATCCCATCCCATCCCATCCCATCCCACCCCACACCATCCCTGTTGCATCCCATCCTGTCTCATCTCATCCTCTCATCCCATCCCAACCCATCCCACACCATCCCTGTTGCATCCCATCCCATCCCATCCCATCCCATCCCATCCCATCCCATCCCATCCCATCCCATCCCATCCCATCCCATCCCACATCATCCCTGTTGCATCCCATCGCATAATCCCATCCCATCTCATAATCTCATCCCATCCCATCCCAAGGAGCACAAAGCATTGTGGAGGGCTGCAGGACCGAGAGGTGAAGGTGCCTTTTGTGGCTCCTGCAGTTAATTTTTTAATTGCTTTTCTTCTCTTCCTGGTTATCGTGCTCATGAATTTGGAAGCTCTTAATGAAAAACAATTAGGGATGAGATTCCCTAGGGATGGAGTGGTTTCCTCTCTGGAAATGCAACTGGTCTTTCATCCTCCCTGTCCCTGCCCTGCTCGCTGCTGGGCACCACGTGGTGATGATCAGGGAGGTGGATGGTGATGCCAATGCTCTGGGCTGCACGGGGAGGGTTGCAGAGGATGCTGGTGATGTTAAAGTTAAATCAGCCAACCCCTGGGGAGGATGAGTGGGGGAGCAGGGAGGTCTGTGGGGAGGACACACCCAAGCTGGGTGCTCAGGAGAGGATGGGTGAGGTGAGCTGCTCAGGAATCCATGTTTTTGTCAAGATTTGGAAATAAAAGCAGAAAAATAGCCCTGGGTCCTCTGCCAGCGTGTCATGGCCTTAGCATGGGTGTTGCTGGGCTTGAGTCATCTGCATCATCTTGCTGGTGGCCTTCTCTGTGGTGCTGTGGCCTGGGCTTGTCCTGAGCTCCTCATGTCCAAATGAGGAGGCTGCCATGGGCTCTTGTCTCCAGTGTGTGGGGTGGTGATGGAAGACCACGCTCTGCCAGGGTGTGATGGCACAGTTGGAGGTGATACTGAACCATGGGTTGTCACCCTGTCCTGGTTTGAGCTGGGCCAGAGCTGGTTCTGTTCAGCAGCTGGAACAGCGCTGGGGTTTGGGTTCAGCTGGGATTTGGTAGGAGAGAAATGTTGAGAACATAGTGATGTTTTCAATTGTTGCTGGAAGTCAAAGGACTTTGTGTTTTGCTGGTCTGCAAAGTGCAAAATCTCAGGGGTGAGGAATATTGCAGTGAATCAGCTCCATGGGCATTGGGCTCTGCCAAGGGGCTGTTCCATCTCCTGTCCACCATGGGCAGGAGATCCATGAGGGGCTCTTCCTCTCTGGCTCTCGCTCGGGCTCTCGCTCTCCTGGTGAGCAATGGCACTGGGTGTCACTTATTTGCATATTTTATTCCTATTATTATTATAATTATTATTTTAATAGTATTATTATTTTAAGTTTTATTTTATTTTCATTATTAAACTGTTCTTCTCTCACCCCACGAGTCCCCTTCCCCTTGCCCCCCAATTCTCTCCCCTATCCCCTGGGTGGGCAGTGAGTGAGAGGCTGCGTTTGGCTGCCAGCCCAGTGCCAGCCCAGTGCAACCAGCACACAGCCCTTCTAGCAGCTGAGCAGAGAAGGGAGAGGGGACACAGCAGGTGAGAGCTGGGCAGGTGGCAGCCAGCAGCATGTTCTGGGGAGGCTGGTGGAGGGGTTTTGCCCAGGGTCAAGCCACAGTGCTGGGTTGCCCACGCCGCCTTTTCCCAAGAAACCTGGTGTTTTGCACAACCAGGTGCAAAACTTCTGCTGCTTTGGGAGCTGCCCTGTGACCTTGGCGAGGTCCCTGCTGCCAGAGCTGAGAGCTGATGCAACCTTTGTCCTCCCAGCAGCCCTGTGTTTGCTCCTCACCCATCCCAGCTGCCTCCCATGGGCAGGAGGGATCAAAGCCACCTTTGTGTCCCCCAACCCCACTGCTGCCACCACTCCCTGGGTGCTTTGCTGTGCTCCCAGCACCAGGTTTACCAGGAAGGGAGAGGGAAAGGGGCACCATCTCACCATGTACACAACAGGAAAGGTTTTTCTGGATTAATTTATGGATTAAATCTTTGATGGAACCACGTGGGATTTGGGTGTATTTGCACCAGGGAAAGCACCAGGAGAGGAGCCCCCAGCTCTCATCACTCCACCTCGTGTCAGCCTGACCATCTGTGTCTCCCTGGGAAGGCATTATAAATAGATTTGGCTGGTTTCCTTTTCCATGGGATAATTTCTGGGTGCTTTGCAGATGCCAGGGAGGTTGAGGGTCATTACAGCACCTCCACTGTGACTCGCTGCCACCCGCCTCCCTCGCTGAGCCCTTCTGAGCTCACGTGCTGTGGTGGGTGTTTGCTGACCCAAAGAACCCTGGGGAGATATGGTGTGATGGTTTGGGGCAGGTGAGATGGTTTCTTTGGATCTTCAGTGCTGTGAGCAGAGCAGGGACATTGTACTTCTGCATTTGGAGTAGAAGTTCTTAGATACCAGTTCTAAGAATCTTCTCATCATGTTTTGGGGTTTCAAGCTCGTGTAAAGAGGCACTACCATAATGAAGAGGGTTTTCTTTGGAGTAAGTGTAACTTTGGAGCATTCTCAGTGGTGTGGAGCAATGAGCAACCTGATCTGGTTGAAGATGTCCCTGCTCACTGCAGGAGGGTTGGACTAGAGACCTTTAAAGGTTCCTTCCCACCCAAACCATTCAATGATTCTATGACTGGTGGCGTGTCCCACATGGGATGTGCCAGTGGGGTGTGAAGCTGGGAGTGCAAGTGGATCCCTGTCCTTAGATACTTCCATAAGTGAGGAGAAGGCAGCTCTGGTGACCTCTGCATCAGAGATTCCACCAGGAATAAGGAAACAAGAAGATTTTCCCAACCATTGTGCAAATAGGGGTGCTCAGTATGGGAGGGTCCTACTGAATGCCATGAACCAGGTGGGATGAGGGTGGATTTGCAGAGGGCTGGTCTGGAGGAGCAGCTTCTTTAGGTTTTTAGCAGCTGTGTCACAACCACAGGTGATGTTGCAACGTGCTGTTGCGTTGTGTGTTCACGTTGGGGTGTTGGGTTTAAAGGGCTCAGTGAGCAGCTGGGTTGGGCCCAGGGGAGATGGTGTGGGGTGGCCACAGTGTGTGGTGGCTACAGGAAGGTGATCTGGGCTGTGAGAGGACATAGGAGGCTAAGTCTGCACCAGGAACCCAATATCTCCCTTGTGTGGTGGGTCTGAACCCAAACCCTTAGCCCATGAGCTCCAGGAAGGTGAGTGTCCTGTGGGGCTTGGATGATTTCATTCTCTTGTGCATCTTTTTGATGTAAATTAATTTCTTCTTGTGCAAGAGACTCTGTGGTGTTCAAGTGTCTTCTTGTCCCTGTCCCATTTCATGTCCTTTTGCTGTGTTCTGGGTGTGCTCGTGGGCAGGTCCCAGCCCAGGCTGCAGGAGCTGCCCCCTCTCTTATGGGGCTCAACCCACACCATGGGGTCAGTCCTGGCCCTGCAAGCAGGACCTGGGCTTTGGGGCTTTTATCAGAGCTTTTGATCTAATTTCTCCCTGCTCTTGCTCTGCTCCTGGGCCTTACAGCAGGATTTTGCATCACATCCTTCTGCCTTTGCAACCCTTGCTGGAGCTGTCAGCACCTTCTCCTGTGTCGTGTGCTCAGCCCTGCTCTCCTGGGCTGCTTTTTTGCTCAAGACAAATAAAAAATTGCCCAATACTTGAGTAATTTCGACAAAAGAGGTGCTTCCCCTTGTAGCTGCTGAGTAGGTGGGGATGTCACCCTCTGCTCAGCACCCATTCCTCCTCTCTGCTTCCCTCCTGGTGCTGGAGAGCCAGCACTGGTAGATGTGACTTGGCTGTCTCGTGGCACTTGCCTCCTGCTGGAGTCATGCCTTGTTGTGATGTGGGAAGGAAAATAGGGCACTTCTGGTGTGTGACAGACACAGCCACCCCCGGAGCCTTTGTCTGCAGAAAGGGGAATGGAGTGATGAATACTGAGTGGAGTCAATGTGGGGCAGAGGCAGCTCTCCAACCCTACAGCCCTGTGGGTGCCCATGGGCTCCCTGCAAACCCACCCAGGAGGGAGGAGGGTGCTGGAGGGTGGAGATGGGTGTCAGCTTGGGATGGAGATGGGGAGAGGGCTTGCTCTCCCAGGAGGGTGTTTTTAGTGGGGCACCACCTTGGAGATGTTTCCACAAGCTGCTTTGAAAGTTGCAAACATCTCATGCCCAGGTGGGCAAGAAGGCAAATAACACCCTGGCTTCTATCAAAAACAGTGTGGCCAGCAGGACCAGGGAAGTTCTCTTCCCCCTGCACTGGGCACTGGGGAGGCCACAGCTCGAGTGCTGGGTTCAGTGTTGGGCCCCTGACTCCAAGAAGGACCTGGAGGTGCTGGAGCGTGTCCAGAGAAGGGAACGGAGCTGGGGAAGGGTCTGGAGCACAAGTGTGCTGAGTTCCCGGCTGAGGGAACTGGGGGTGTTGAGCCTGGAGAAAAGGAGGCTGAGGGGAGACCTTCTGGCTCTGTCCAAGTCCCTTGGAGGAGGGTGGAGAGAGGTGGGGGTGGGTCTGTTCAACCAAGGACCAAGGGGCAGGACAAGAGGCAATGGGCTCCAGTTGTGCCCAGGGCAGTTGAGATGGGATGTGAGGAAGAATTTCTTTGCTGAAAGGGTTCTGAGGCATTGGAAGGGGTTGCCCAGGGCAGTGGTGGAGTCTCCATCCCTGGAGGGACTGAAGAGTCGTGTAGACACAGTGCTGAGGGACATGGGTCAATGGGGACTGGTCAGTGTTGGGTTCATGGTTGGACTCAATGATCTTGAAGGGCTTTTCCAATCTGGGCAATTCTGGGATTCTGCAGTTAAAAAAAGGAAGGAGCAGAGCAGCTCCTTCCTAAGAGAAACGTGGCCATGGAACCCTGTTCCTGGGCCATCAAGAGAGAAACCAGCACTGCAGGGCAGGGAACAGGCCCAGCTTGGCCGTACAGAGACCCCAGGGGACGTGGTGTCCAAACCTGGGGTGGAAGATGACGTTCCCAGCCCGTTTATCTAAGGGAACATCTTATTTTTAATAAGATAATCCTGAGTAATTGATTTTTAAATACAGTGAAATCGAATGTCCTGAGGCCAGAGCAGGATCCCAGCTCCACCATCAGATCAGCAGCAACTGGCAGAGATGGAGAGCACAGGGGGAAAGAAAATAAAGATTAAATCTCCTTGGTGTGCCTCGCTGCCTCCAGGGCAAACACTAAGGTTTCTTTAAAAGGTGCCTCAATTTTTCCCTATTAAAAAAGTAGGTCATCAAAATGATGAAGCCGGTGAGGAAGGCACCAGGGACCATCGAGGCCGAGCAGGCAGTGAGGAGAAGATCCCTCTGATTAAAACACACGACAACAACTGAGCGAAGGGTCTGGAGCACAAGTGTGCTGAGTTCCCGGCTGAGGGAACTGGGGGTGTTGAGCCTGGAGAAAAGGAGGCTGAGGGGAGACCTTCTGGCTCTGTCCAAGTCCCTGCAAGGAGGGTGGAGAGAGGTGGGGGTGGGTCTGTTCAACCAAGGACCAAGGGACAGGACAAGAGGAAATGGGCTCCAGTTGTGCCCAGGGCAGTTGAGATGGGATGTGAGGAAGAATTTCTTTGCTGAAAGGGTTCTGAGGCATTGGAAGGGGTTGCCCAGGGCAGTGGTGGAGTCCCCATCCCTAGAGGGATTTAAAGGATGGGCAGATGAGATGCTGAGGGTTTAGAGGTGGTTTAGAGGTGGAATTGGCAGTGTTGGGTTTATGGTTGGACTCGGTGACCTTGGAGGTCTTTTCCAACCACTATGATTCTGTGATTCTATTCTATATGTGTGCAGGTGGGTTCATAACCCAACCTGAACCTCCGTGGAGAGGAGCTGCCCTGGTCCTTGGCTGCTTCTAGCCAAGGCGTGTGCCACAGCTGAGTCACGGGGCGGGTGCTCTCCTGGCACCCTGGTGAGCAGCCTGCGGCTTCTCCTTTCCTCCTTAGGCTGAATCATTCCTGGAGAGGCCTCTGAGGTACCAAAACAGGTGAAGCAAGAACAAACCAACCCATCTCCCACCCCGGTGCAGGAGGTTGGGCTTGGTTTGGCGCCAGGAGCGTGTGTGCCGGCACATCACCAGGGGTTTCCACCTCCTGGTGCTAACCCAAGGTCAACAACAGAAGTGACAGATAAGAAACCATGACCTACAAGTCATGCTTTAAAGCTCAGGCATCCACGTGAGAACCCAACCAGCAAGAACTGGCAGAGGGGGAAGGCAGTCAAGCCCTCACCATCACGTTGGATCAAAACTGGGGATCTGGGATGTGTTTTTCCGTGTCACTGGCAATTTTTGAAGTCTGACTTAATTATAATAATCACCCTCAGCAGGCAGTCAATTAGTCATGCTCTTGGATTTCTGCTGAGCTCAAACCTGACGTTGCAAACACGTTATTTATTCCGTGGGCTGCTGCTGCTGATGTGTGTGGGGGGCAGGCAGCACCCCCACCACGTGGGGATGGACGGGGTGTTGAGCCATTTGGCACTAATTGGCACCATCTGAGCTCTCCTGACGAGGATGCTCCGTGGCAGGAGTGACTCACCCATCTCTTTCCATCCTGCGTGGCTTGAAAGGACTGAGAAGTGACACAGAGGCTTTTAACTCTCTTGCAAGGGTTATCTCTCTGAGGGGAAGGACTTGGGGTGCTACTGGATGAGAAGCTCAACATGAGCCCCAACGTGCGCTGGCAGCACAGAGCCAATAACCGTGTCCTGGGCTGCACCCAGAGCAGCGTGGGCAGCAGGGCCAGGGAGGGGATTCTGCCCCTCTGCTCCGCTCTCCTGAGACCCCACCTGCAGTGCTGCCTCCAGTGCTGGGGCCACCAACAGCACAAGGACATGGAGCTCCTGGAACCAGTCCAGAGGAGGCCACGAGGATGATGCCAGGGCTGGAGCAGCTCTGCTGTGAGGACAGGCTGAGAGAGTTGGGGCTGTTCAGCCTGGAGAAGAGAAGGCTCCGGGGAGACCTTCCAGTGGCCTCCCAGTACCTGAAGGGGCTCCAGGAAGGCTGGGGAGGGACTTTGGCCAAGGGCAGGGAGTGACAGAACAAGGGGTGATGGCTTGAAACTGGCAGAGGGGAGCTGGAGCTGAGATGTGAGGAAGAAATTCTTTGGTGTGAGGGTGGTGAGACACTGGCCCAGGTTGGCCAGAGAAGCTGTGGCTGCTCCTCCCTGGAAGTGTTCTCGGCCAGGTTGGATGAGGCTTTGAGCAACCTGGTCTAGTGGAAGGTGTCCCTGCTGCTGGCAGGGGGTTGGAACTGGGTGAGCTTTAAGGTCCCTTCCCACCCAAACCAGTCTGGGATTCTGTTCTCTAATGCTGTGATCCTCCATGGCATCTCCTGGAGGAGAAGATGCTGATGTTACATCCAAGCCTGGTTTTTGCTCCCCATGGGTACCAGAGAAGGACTGGCTATTGCTGCTGCTCCTCTGGGGTGTGCTGGGTCAATGATCATGTTCTCCACACTGATGGGGGATGCTCTGATACAGGAGTAGGAAAAGGGGCTCTGCTCTGGGTGGCTGAGCAGGGAGGATGAGCAGGACCAGGGATGATGTGCAGACATGGGGGGTTTCCAGCCTCCCCTTGCTCTTGTGGGGTGTGTGCCACTGCCTGGGCAGAGCTGAGGGGGGTGTTGCTCCCCCAAAGCACCCCACTTTGGGTGTCAGGGTCCTTCTGGAAGGGCTGAGATGCCCTGGCAAGGACGGAGGTGGAGGGGTTAGTGGCCTCCTCTACGTAGTCATTTGCTTCTCTTTGTATCAGAGTGAGCAGCCCAAAAGTGCCACCCAGCCATGGAACACCTCCTCTGGGACATCCCTCCCAGGTGTCTCAGCCTTTCCCTCCCTTCCATCTTTTGCCATGAAACCTCTGGAGCTTTTTCTCCAGTGATGCCAGAGGAGAAGCCAGACTCCACTGATGCTGCCAGCCGAGCGAGCAATCATTCCCCCGAGCGCTGCCCTCATCCCGCCAGCTGCTCTCACCCAGTTTCTCCTCCTCACTGGAGGTTTTCTCCCTCTGATCTCAATTGGTATTTTTTTTTTCCCTTGGAGCAGCTCATCTGGAGAGGAGCAGACCAGGTAACACAATCCTCAAGGGTCTGAGTGATGGGGAGGCTTAAAAACCAGCTCAAGGAGATGGAAAGAACTCCACTTGGATAGGGACCCCACTTAATTTTGCTTAATATTTTGGATGGCTTAGGAATCCCACCACCAGGCAAGTGCTGTCACAGGGGCTGCACGCTCACCCTGTGTCACAGGAAAGGGGCTGGCACGGTTCTCAGGAGACATCAGTGCTCGGCCGGCCGTGAAAACCCCGCTGAAATGACACAATGAGCTTTTTCCTTCCCCTTCTTCCGAGGCGGCGCGGCAGCCGGCCGGGCTCTGCGCGCAGCCGTACGTGCCTGCGTGGGCACCCGGGGGGGACGCGATGCTCTTCAGCTCCGGAGGGAGGGATCCTCTCGTCCCCACGTCGCTTATAGCGGCTGTTCCTCGGCGTCTCGGTCACGCCGGAGCCAACCTCACCGAATGCTGCTGACCCATCGGCCAGAGGAGGTGCGCCGAGGCTCCCGGGTGCAGGTAAAGCCAGGGGAAGGAGGGAGGGCAGTGATGGGGGGATGCCAGCTCTGCTGTCACCCCACGCGAGGACAGGCCTTGGCATGGCAGCACGGTCCCCACGCTGAGGTTTAATCCATCCTCTTCCTCCCATCTTGCTCTGGGAAGGGATAACTCGCTTTCTCGTGGCTTGATGAAGCAGCACTGACCTGTCTTTAAACTCAACCCATGGATCTGATGTGTTCATCCTCCCCGGGTAGGATGGGGGGTCCCCAGGTCCCTTGTGAGTCCCCAAAATCCATCAGCAAAAAGCTTTGGCCGCTCTGCCGGCTGCATCTTTAACCATCAACCCACCAGGGGAGGCTGGAGGCAGCATCTCCCATGGGATTGGAGGAGCTGAGTGTGTTCGGAGCAGGGAAAAACCCTCCCGTGCTTTTTGGGAAGCTCATTTCCAAAACACAGCTCAGCCCCTGGGATCCCGAGGTGAAATTTTCCCCAATAAAAATGGGAATTGCAGAATAAATAACTCCGTTTCGGGGCTCCCTGGGGATCTGTGTGTGTGGGGAGCGGGGCGGGGGGGTGAAAGCTCTGCTGCTGGCAAGTGTTAAAGGAGAAGCTGCTGCCGGTCTTGGGCAGCGCAGGTCTATTCAGGAGACATTTAATTCTCTTCTAAAGCCCAGGCGAACGGGGAGCTGCCATCTGGTGTCTGATGGCAGCAGGAAAAAAGGGCTTTTTGCAAAGCCGGGGCAAGTGGAGTGCTTGCTGGGCTTCAGATTGTCTGGAAATTGTCTTCTGTTAATAAAGCTGAGCGAGCTGCTTTTGTAAAGTGACCCGTGTGGGTTAATCCCGGCTTTGGGAAGGGTCAGGGTCCTGCCTGCTGCAGAGCCGGGACCAGGAGAAGAGCTGCAGCTGAGGAGGAAACCCAGGGGACCAACAGTGTTCACATCACCTGCCCAAAAATCCTGTATCAGGATGCAGGCTGGGACCCTGGCTGCGGGCTCTCCCTGTCTGGGTGCTGATTCTGGCATGCACCGAGTGTGTGCGGTCTCTGCTCCGCCTGTGTGAGCACAGCCGAGCACGGGTCTCAGCTCACAGCCTCCCTGGTATTCAGGGAATTATTTTTATGGAGTTACAGAGGCTGTAACTTTGCCTGGGAAGTGTCTGCAGTTGGGCTGTGCTTTGGTGAGGACGCAGTTTAAAAGCTGATAAAACGGGGAGCGTGTCCTCGCCGCCGGCACAGGGAGCGGAGCAGATCCACAGTGGGAACCCACAAACCCACTGTGGGGCAGTTTCAGCTTCCCTAAGTTGTGGGGTTAGTTTAAGCAAAGAGATTTGTGTGTTTAAAATGTTTGTGGGGTGCTTTGGGTGTGATAACTCCTGGTTTAGGGTGGTGTGAAGGGATCTGGCACTCAGTGGGTCTGTGTCCCTCAGCCATGACCCTGCTCCTGGCATGTTCACACTGCAGGAGAGACGTGAGAGAACCAGACTGACCAGTTCCCAGAGAGGAAACAGGCTGTTCCCTTACGGCACAGGGAGTTTTCCTTGGCAGGAACAAAGCTTGGCCTGTGGTGCCTTTGCAGAGCACTGCTGGGCTGGCTCAGCGCCCGCTGGGACACTCCTCACCCGTGCAGAGGTGCTCGGCTGGGATGGACCCCTGGGTGCAATGGAGATGATGGGTGGGTGCAATGGAGATGATGGGTGGGTGCAATGGAGATGATGGGTGGGTGCATTGGAGATGGGGAGGTGCATTGGAGATGGGGGGGTGCAATGGAGATGATGGGTGGGTGCAATGGAGATGGATGGGTGCAATGGAGATGGATGGGTGCATTGGAAGTGATGGGTGCAATGGAGATGATGGGTGGGTGCAATGGAGATGGGGGTGCAATGGAGATGATGGGTGGGTGCATGGTCTTTCCACAGGGTGATGGTACCTGCAGCTACTGCAGCAGCTGTGGTGCAAGTGCTGTGCCCATGTTGGACCCCCCAATCCAGCTGTGCCTTGTGGGGTGTGAGCCTGGGGGGTTTGTGGGGGTCTGGATGTGCTCGTGGGTGCGTTGTGCATGGGGTGGATGAGGTAATTGTGGATCTCCATGGAGGGCTGCAGCGTGGAGAAGTGCCAGCACTGAGAAATGGCACTTTGCCCTGTTCCTACAGCAGCAATGATTCCCCGTGTCCTCCCCAGGGCTGGAGGAGATCAGCTGGGAGGAGGGAGCAGTGCACCATCCCCCTTCCTGTTAGGTTAGGAAGGACATGTCCCCCTGACATGGATGGGCAATGGGGACATGGGACATATTTAAATCACTTCTGCTGCAGAGCAGGACCAAACTCTTGCCATGACCAGGGCAAGATGCTGCCCACACATTGCAGGGGCATCTCCCTCCAGCTCTGCACAGCACCAGGGACGATGACAGCCCTTGGCACGGCACGAATCCAGCGCTGGAGATGTCAGCAGAGCCTATGGCTGTGTCAGTGCGTGGTGGCTGAAGGAGCAGAGCTGTCCCCCCTGGGCTGCCAAGCTGATTCCTGCAAGAATATTTAATTGTGTCTTTCTCCTTCCCTGGAGCAGCATCTCTAGTGGGGGACACAAGTGGGGTGAATGTCCCCACAGCCCCTGTGCTACATGTTTGGGTGCCACTCCAGCACCCAGGGAGCAGAGGGACTGCATTCTCATAGCTACAAGAAGACAGCCAGAGGTTTCTTTGTTTTAATGACAATTTTTAATCATCCCCTGATGGCTCCAGGCTGGAGCACCATCTCCACACAGGATGCAGAGGTGAGTGTGGGTTCGAGCACCGTCATTATGCAGGATGCCGCCCACGGCCTGAGCTGATAACGAGGATTAGCCCAGTGTGTCATCCAGCTCTGGGGACAGGGTGGGCAGGGGCTTGCTGAGGTCCAAGCTCCACAGCCAGGGAGTGAGAAGAGCTGGGACACAGACTGGCTGAGTCCCACTCCTCACTGGGATTCCCATTGCAGCCAACTGGGGTCATGTCCTGCTTCCCAGGACACCATACCCCTGCACCACACCCCACCTCAGCACCCAGCACACTGGGAAAAACACCCCAAGAGGAAACTCCACGCAGAGTTTAGGGGTGCTGGGAGAAAGCATCTCATCCTGAAATCCCTGGAAAACGCTGGCTGGCCTGGCAGGATGGACCAGGACACCCCATAGCATGGGGACACGGGCTGCTGGCACGGTGACAGGGCTGCTGCTGCCAGGGTCTGGGTGGCCACTGGGTTTGGGTGGCCATGCTAGCCCAGTTTTACCCATCAGGCTGTGAGATGTCACATCCCAAATGTAGCATATGGAGCTTGGGTTCAAATTGTCTCATTTCTGGTTTAAAGGATGACAAAGCCACGGGAAGGGAGCAGAAGCACAGGAGCTCTGCGTGGGTTTGCTGCTCACCTGGCTGATGGAGAGCAGCCAGCTCTGCCCAGTACATCCCAGTCCTGTCCCACCCTGCTGCTAATGGGCACCCTGGGGGACATTGCAGGTGGTGGCCTGTGGTCTCCTTGCCCAAGGTCCATGGTGGTGGTTCCCCAGGGCCCTGTCCTCATTCTTGTTCTCCCTTTGTCTTTCAGATGTCCTGCAGTAACCTGTCCCCTCACAGAAGAACCCGCTTGTCATAGCCAGCCCGTCCTCCAGGCATCCTGCCAGCGATGGCCCCGAGGCCCCAGTGAGGGGTGAAAGGACAAGGAGAGAGTCCCCCCAACACCACCCATCCCCTGGGAGAGCCATGGAAGCCCCTCTGGATGTGCCTGTAGGGAACCTCATTGACTTTGACGCCGAAACACCCACCTGCATCCCCTCAGAGCCTTCTCCTCCTGCCACCCCCAGCGGCAACGGGCACCTGGGGGATGTGGGGGACATGGCTGGGGAGGAGAGCGATGCCACCGAGTCAGCAGACAGTGAGAATGACATGGGTGACTCTCCCAGACACTGGGGTGGCTACCGGCGCTCCTCCTCCAACGAGTCCTTCTCCTCCAGCCAGAGCACCGAGTCAGCCCGGGACGAGGCGGTGGCTGAGCGCCGCGACTTCATGCGGCACTATGTGGAGAAGATCTTCACTGGAGGGTGAGCAAGTGGGGCCAGGGAGCTGCTGGGGACATCCCATGGGATGGGATCTGGTTGCTTTCCTACTCTGGGAGCATCGGTTTGTGTCCTTCCCCGTGCTTGGCTAACACAGGTTGATGCTCCTGGCCATAACGTGGAGTTGGAGCTATGGGGGGGATGTGGGCTCCTACCTGCACCCCTCTCTTGGGCACATCCTGGTTCATCTTTCACCCTCAGCTTCCCTTCCCTCTTCTTTCTCCCTTATCCCATGCCAGGAGCTCACCATGCCAGGGAGCTCACCATGATGGGGTTCTCCAGCCCCCACTGAGCATCTCTACTGATGCTGGTACAAACGCCAGCGGCTCACATGTGCCCTGGGGCAGCCCTTGGCTCTCCCCCCCCACCCCATCCCTGCATCCCCCCCCTCAGCTCCCGTGGCTGTGGTCTCTGGAACGCTGTGGCTGAGCGTGTCGAGCAGGATTGAGCAAACGGAGCGTGAGGAGGAGTTGTTTTTGCTCTGGGGCAGAGAGATGTCTCTGGAGCTCAGCTTCTGCTCGGGCTGTCCTTGGCTCTTCCCTTCTCCCTCTGCCAGGGAGGAACAAAAACGAGCAATGATGTGAGCTGAGGGATGAGCAAATGGATGCTGCCCTTCTCCTCTTCCTCTGCCTTCCTCCTGGCATGGCAGCACCAGGATGCTGCTGCCGAGAGGGATGATGTGGGGGAGCTGAGCTGTGCTGGCTGGATGGGGGGTGCTGGACACATCCTCAACTTGAATTTTTTGGGGTTTTTTAATTTTTTTTCCCCCATTTCAGAGAGGATTTGGACCAAGAAGAGAAGGCCAGGTTTGGTGAGCTCTGCAGCGGTGAGAACGGGAAGGGCAGGGAGTGGTTTGCCAGATACGTGAGCGCCCAGGTAAGGGGAGAGATGAAGGAGTGGTGATCTTCTACCAGGGCTTTGGAGCAGCCAGGGCAGGAGGCTCAGGCCAGGGGAATTTAGTAATAGAATCATAGAATCACAGAGTCATTCAGGTTGGAAAAGGCTTCTAAGATCATCAAGTCCAACCAGCAACCCAACACCACCCTGCCCACTGAACCATGTGCCTAAACACCACATCTACACGTCCTTTAAATCCCTTCAGGGATGGGGACTCCACCACTGCCCTGGGCAGCCTGTTCCAAATCCCCCAGAGCAATATTTTTGGAGGACAGGAATTTGGGGAAAAAGAAGGAATTGCAGTACAGGGAGATCCAGAAGTGAATAAATGCATGTTGAGGCCATTAAATATACACTTGGAATCATAGTGGTTGGAAAAGACCTCCAAGGTCACCAAGTCCAACCATAAAATTACCAATTCCACCTCTAACCCATGTCCCTCAGCACCTCACCTACCCATCTGTTCAATCCCACCAGGGAAGGTGACTCCACCACCTCCCTGGGCAGCCTGTTCCAATGCTGGACTGCCCTTTCAGTGAAGAAGTTTTTCCTCAGATCCCATCTAAACCTCCCCTGGTGCAACTTGAGGCCATTTCTTCTCATTCCATCATTCTTGTTGCAATGTGGGAGAGAAGTCAACTGTTCTATTGGAAATGACATCCCATCAGCACACAGAAACGTCCAATTTCCTAGAAAAACCATTCAGAGAAGCAAACCACTGTCTCCAAGAGGGAGGTCTGTCCTCTCTGCCCCCCTCCCTGTGGTGGGTGGTCCTTGGGGGGGGCTGAGGTAGGGCAGCTGCCCCCCAAAGCTGTGCTAAACCCAGGGCTTTGTTCCTGCAGCGCTGCAACTCCAAGTGTGTCTCGGAGCAGACCTTCTACCGCCTGATGCAGTCGTTTGCCCTCGTGCTGTTTGAGTAAGTCAAGGAGCTTTGGGGTTTCATTGCAACCACTGAAAGCCCCTGAGATCAGAGCCAAAGCTCGAGGAGGGGCAGAAACCATGAGGCTGTTGGGGTTGCCATCATTGGGTGTCTTCACTGAATCCTCCCTCTGTGTCAGGTGTCACCAGATGGATGACTTCAGCCCTGCCAAGAACCTCATGACCATGTGTTTCACCTACTACTACGTAGGTAAGAGGTGCCTGCACCCTCAGGCTTAGTTACGCTGGACACCAGTAGTGAAGTGTGCCCATGGGAAGGGTGATGAAGGGGTTCCCAAGCTTGGCTTGCTCTGGTTGACTCCAGTACTGAGCAGAAAAGATCCTCCATGGCCCAGAAGCTGTGCAAACCTGCCAGAGACCCTCACTCGGGTGATAGTTCATGCTGATGCTGGTTTGCCATTGCTTCTAACCAGGGATATTTGTAGATGGTGATCTCCAGATGTTCCCCAACCCTGGGATGTGGTGTGAAATCCCCAGTCCAAAAGCACCTTGGCTTGTTGCTTGGTGTGTGGTGGTCACTCCTCCATGAGGAGCTGGATTTCCTCTCCAAGATGGGAGGAAGGATAAGACCTCCAGGAATTGGGATGGGGTGGGGTCTGGGCCATTTCTATTTGGCTCCTGGTCTCCATGGTGCATCTTGTAGCTGGGAGCAGGTCCCCCAGTTGCTGGCAGCACCCAGCACCATGGGGCCAGCTGAACTCCTGACACCTTGCCCACAGGCAAGACCCACGCTCTGCCCTTGGAGGCCAAGGAGAAGCCTATGGGCAGCATCGACTCGTACCTGAAGTCGGCCAACAGCTGGCTGGCGGAGAAGAAGGACATCGCGGAGCGGCTCTTGAAAAACACATCAGCCAAGACAGAGAACGTCAAGGGCTTCTTTGGAGGCCTGGAGACCAAACTGAAGGGTCCTACCACCAAAAAGAGCGAGTGGGTACCTCTCTGTTGGGTTGGTAGGGTGGGCTGAGGTAGGCACCCATAACATGACCAAGCCAGAAACCTCCTGGGTGTAGGGCCACCATGAACCAGGGGTTATCATGGCCATGGGAAGGTGGTCTCTAGCCTGATCCCATGCTTCATGCTTTGGTCATTGGGCATCTCATGGTCTGGGAGTCCCGTGTCCCTTGGTCATGGAAATACGTGGTGCTGTTGCTTTGTGGTCTTCTGCATCATCTGTACTGGGTCTGACTGGGATGGACATCATGGTCTCTTAGTCACCTTTCTGGCCTCAGGGACAGTGATATGGGAGAAGGGGGTCTTCCAAATGCAGGTGCTCCCCTTGGCAGGGGGGTCTGGGCTTTCCTGCATGAGCTGTCATGAGCTGACACTGATTTCTGTGCCACAGCGAAGGTGAGGACAAACCAAAGGAGAAGCTGAAGAAGACGGGTGAGTGGAGCCAACGTTTCTGAAGTAGGCATGGCCAAGGCAGAGCTGGGGACAGAGTGAGGGTTGGAGTGGTATGAGATGGCTGGCATTGCTGGAGGTGTAGGGTGGGGGAGAAGGGCAGAAAGGAATGATTCTATCTCCTCTGAGCTCCTAGAGAAGTGCTTCAAAGGAGCCTTCACAGCTCCTTGCTTTGGAGCAATCACAGCTCCCCACAAGGACATCTGGTGGCATCTTGTCCTCAGTGGCACAGCTTGCAGAGGTTTGGGCATCCCCTGCCCCTGAGCTTTCATGTTGCATCAGTCTCTCACCTGGTAGCTGTGTGTGCTACCAAACCAGTAGTCCAGCCCCTCAAGTGTCCTCCTGGGACATCCATGCCTTGATCAGAGCTATTATCTGTCCACAAAGGGCAGCCAGAGCTCCTCTTCATGTTGTTGAGGATGTGCTGGGGATGACTATTTGGTTTGCAAACCTTGCCAAGCTGACAAGATGGGGACAAAGTCTGTGCATGGGTGGGAAGGTGGGAGTCATCCAGACCTCAGTATGTAACTGTGTGTCCCCACAGTTTCCGTGCAGAGCCCAGAGGAGGAGAAGAAAGGAGAGAAGATCTACCTGTACATGCACCTCAAGCAGCAGCCGATCTGGTAAAGCCTGTCTGGGGCGAGCTGGCTCCTGCCCAGCATTGGCCTCCCCAGGGAATGGATTTGTCCTCCTTGCCCACATGTTCCCCAAGATGTTCATGAGTGCTTTCAAGCTGCTGCTGTCCCTAAGAGGTGGCCATGGCTTTTACACATCCCTAGTGACAGTGTGTTTGCAACCACACAAGGAACTGGTCCAAAAATGGACCAAATCCTCCAGACTCACTTATTTCCCTCTTGAATCGTCTCCTTGGCCCTGGGAGGACTCAGGGACAGGCTGGGGGAGATATGGGAGGTGACCATCCCTAACATCTCCCTCCTTCCCTTCAGGCACAACCTGCGGTTTTGGAACGCTGCCTTCTTCGACGCCGTACACTGCGAGCGCAGGAAGAGGTCCCCCACCACCAGGTAGGACATGTCCCCATGGGAGAAGGAGACACCATGTCCCCTCCAGCCCCAGACATTCCCCCTGCTCCTGAGGTCCCTAAGAATTACCAACCATGGGGAACTGCTCTGATTTCCACCTCGGATTGCAAAGCTGCTGGGGCCGCTGGGCTGTGGGGTGGGCAGGTGAGATCTGCCTCCTCTGAGGATGAGGAGGAGCAGGAAGAGTTTCTTGCTTGTTTTGCATCATTTTTTGCAAGAACAAAGCCCTAGAGGTGTGCCCAGAAGAACCCACCCAGGATTCAGGCTCTTGGTGCTTGGTTTGCAAGTGAAAAGACACTTGGTGCAGCCCTTTGGGGAGGTGCAGTGGGTGGAGAGGGGATGTCCTGGGTCCTGGCTGTTCTGGATAAACCCTGGGCAGCCACCAAGGATGAGAGCTGGAGATGGCAGTGTGGTTGGCCCCAAGGGCTGGGAGAATCAGGATAAACCCTGCAAAGAGAAGGGGCTGCTCATTTTGGAGGGTGGCTGTGGAAAGGGAGTGTGTGGGTGCCCAGGCATGGGGACCCCATGAGGTGCAAGGTTGGGTGAGATGCTTGCTGGGCTCGTGCCCATCTCTTGCTCCACCATGGAGCTGCCACGAGGGCTTAAGCAATTCCCTCCTCTCTCAACCACAGTTCCACCTCTCCAGGGCTGGACCATCCTTCTGCCTGTCCATGCAGCTCTTGGAGCTCTTGGGATGAGAGTCCTTGAGCTGGGAGCATTTGAACAGCCCCTGTTTTGAGCAGTGGGGTCACTTCTGGAAGCAGCCAACCCTCCTGTCCCCTCCCCAAAACCTGAGCTCAGCCACAGCAGCCCTGATTCCCAGCACGGGATGTTCTGCCAGGCTCAGCACACCCATCAATCTCCGCTTGCTCCTTTATTGCTCTTGGTTTTCTTTTCCACATGAGCCCCTGGAAGCTCCTGTGGAACACTCGTGTCACTGTCACTACGTTTGCTTTGATTAAGCCCCAAATTAGCAGCAGCGAATGTCTCACGAGGACACAACGCCACCAGCAGCTGCTCTCTGCTCCCAGCGCCTTTCTCAATTAATCTGATGGCTGAGTCTGCCTCACTAACGAACAAGCTGAGGGAGCTGCAGCCTGGAGTACTCTGAGTATCTCAGGGGGGTTGGAAGGTAGTGGTGACCCCCACTTTTAGTCCTCTGGAGAGGATAATGGAAGCCACTGGGTGAACTGAGATGCTCTTTGCTGGACTGAGGATTAAAATCCCTGGCAGGAGGAGGTGGTTGGTGAGGGCTGGTGTCCCATGGGCTGGGTATGAAATGTCAAGGATGGTGTTTGCCCACCAGGGTCAGTGGTGATGGGTTTGTGACTGTGTCCATCCCCATGGGACAGCCAGGGCATCGCTGAGGCAAAAACCAGGGAGGTTTTATCTCCTCTGGGTGGGGAGGGCAGGGGATGGTGGGAAGGAACCAGAACTAAACTCCTCTTTTTCTCTCTCTCTTTCCTTTCTCTGTCTCTAACAACCTTCTTCCATCTCTTCTTCTCTCCTTTCCCCTCCATCCCTCTACCTTGCATGATCTTTCACGCACCACTGTTGTCGGCCCCGTTTCTGCTGCCGCTCCAGAGGGAACGCTGGGGAGGAAGAGGAGCAGAGGTGTGTCTGTCCCCGTACTCGGTGCATTAGTGTCCTGAGGCTGATGCTCACTTCAGGTCCAAATCCTGCCCTGGGGAGTGGGGTAATAATGTGTGTCAGGGGGGGCTCAGAAAGGTCCTTCTCCATTGGGGAGGATCAGCCACCAGAGGTTTGACCTCATATGCATCACCCTCTGAGAAGGGAGGGAAAGGTTCAGATCCATTCCTCTTTAATGGGGTTTTTTAAAGAGAAAGCTGAGCACGTTCCAGCTGTGATGTTTTACTGGGGGATGAGATGCCCAGCTGCTGGAGAAGCCAAGAGCTTGTGCTGGGAACACTTCTCCAGGCAGGTTTAGGACATGAACTGAGTTCTCTTCATGGAGAAAGCATCCCCCTCTCCCATGCTTCCCGCTTGTTCCCAGCTTCTGCTGCCACATAGATGTGCCAAGGATCCTTTGCCAGCTGGAAAAGCTGGTCCTTCTATTTTATTTTAATTTTTTTTGAATGCATTCTTGTGCTGCCATCCCTAGATAAAAAGAAAAATACAAACTGGGGTTGCATGGCGTGGTCACGAGCGTGTCCTCCAGGTTCCAAATCCCTACAGCAGCCGCCTCCATCCGCGCTATGAGGTGGGATCGGGGAGCGGGGAGAGTCATTGCTCTCTTGCTGGAGCATGGGATCTTGGATCATGGAGCAGGTGACTCCAGGTGATGGCATTAGCAAGAGGATGAGGCTCTCTGAAGCTTGGCAGTACATTTGCACGCACCAGCAAATGGATGACTTGAATTTTGGTGAGGTAGAGGTTGGTTGCGCAGGGAAAACACCTCTGCTGAAGGGTTGAGTGATGCTGAGTGACCCAAACCCATCTCACCAGCGTGGTTCTCACCAGCCTGGCCATGGCAAGGCTTTCCCAGGTACACTGAAATACAGACAAGGTGTCAGCACAGCCTGTGGGGTTACACACCCCTGTGCCTGCCCCACCGTGCTGGTGTAGAGATCAAAGGGTTTGAGCAGAGCCACATCTGGGCTTCCCCCGTCCCAGGCGTGGTGTTCCCAAATAACAAACCAGAATCACAGCCAATTTTTCTTGGGCACTTTGATTTTTATTTTTCTCCCTCCTTCCTCCTTCAAAAACATAAAAAGGCAGGAAAAAAAAAACCACCCCAACCCTGGTTACAAACATGCTGCTTCTGTAAGTGGGCCAGGGAGATCTGTGATGTTTTGCTTCCAGATTTCAAAGCCCCTTCATGTGATTCTTCTCCTGTCTTTGCAGCCTCCAGACTCGGATGTGGGTTTTGTTTGTTGTTGTAAGCTGTATCTGGGAGAAATTACACTTTTTTTTTTCCTTTTTTAATCTCTTTAAACATATCATCTAAGTTTCCAGAGCCCTATAAATATAAGCAGCTCACCCCGTGGAGATCCGTGGCTCAGCTCAGCGGTGTTCGCACACCCAGGCTGGGCTGATTTGTGTGAGGACAAGTTCCCCTTGGTGGGATCAGCTTGATGGAGCACTCATCCTCTTCCAGTGGCAGCAGCACAGCCATGCACTGGGGCTGAGCCAACCTCACCCAATTTACTCCCAGACACCTTCTTCCCAGCCACTGTATCCATCTCCTCCCATCCACGTGAGCTACAAGCGTGTGGTCCACTCCTGGTGTTCTCCTCTTCCTTCTCCTCCACAGAGCTGTTTTTCTTCTACCTATCCCTGTTTTTCCTTGCTTTTCCTCCTCTCATCTTTGGCTGTAACCTCACCTGAGTTCTCGGGAAGGGGCTGGCTTCACCCTGGAGCTGTAGTTTCCCTGGCATGCATGCATTGAGCTGCTCCTGCCACCACCCGAGTGTTGCACCATCACAGTGACATTTTGGTGACACCTGGATGGGGATTTCTGCCACCACCTCGTGTTGGTTGCAACCAGCTAGAACTTAACTCCCCCTCCTTCCTTTAAGGCAATGCTGCAGTTGGATTTGTGATGGAGCTGGAGTGTGATGGAGCATCGCTGGGATTTGGGACTTCAGCCCTGGAGTGGGGTCGTAGGGAGGGATGGGGGGGAGGTGCCTGCTACCCTCCTGGTACCCCCTGTCCAGGCTGGGGGGCTGGGGCAGAGCAGTGCTGGGATCCCCAAGAGCTGCAAACCCCCTCTGCTTTGTCACTTGTCCCCCTTGCCAAAGCAATGGCACCAAAGGGGAGAGACACGAGCCATGCTGGTGAGGCTGATGCTATTTCCTAGCTCTTCATCAAGGCCTTCAGGAGAAAGCCAAGGCTGGAGAAGACTTTTTCCTGGGGTGTCTCTTGTGTTGCCCCAGGGTGAGAGATCCGTGGTGGGATGTGGGTGTGTGAGCTCATCCAGCACCTCACCCGTGCTGGCAGCTGGAGGAGCTCTCGGTGCCCTCCTGTCCTTGGGCAGCGTGGCCTGGGGATGGGGATGCAGGCAGGGGGTCCCTGGGGGTCGGTGGTGTCAGATGGGTTTGTGCCTTGCAGGGAGAAGTGGTGCCACATGACGCAGGAGGAGCGTGACGACAGCCTCCGCTTCAACGAGAACATCACCTTCGGGCAGCTGGGGTGAGCAGGGAGTGGGGACCAACCCTCCTGCAGCCAGGCTCTGCAGTGTGTCCTCACCAGATGTGGGTGGGACAGCTTGCAGATGTTCCCTGGCTGGGGACATCCCTTATAGAATCACAGCATCATAGAATCACAGAATTACAGTGGTTGGAAAAGTTCTTTAATGTCAACAAGTCCAACCATGAACCCAACACTGACCAGTCCCCACTGACCCATGTCCCTCAGCACTGTGTCTACATGACTCTTCAATCCCTCCAGGGATGGGGACTCCACCACTGCCCTGGGCAACCCCTTCCAGTGCCTCAGAACCCTTTCAGCAAAGAAATTCTTCCTCACATCCAATCTCAACTGCCCTGGGCACAACTGGAGCCCATTTCCTCTTGTCCTGTCCCTTGGTCCTTGGTTGAACAGACCCACCCCCACCTCTCTGCAGCCTCCTTGCAGGGACTTGGACAGAGCCAGAAGGTCTCCCCTCAGCCTCCTTTTCTCCAGGCTCAGCACCCCCAGTTCCCTCAGCCGGGAACTCAGCACACTTGTGCTCCAGACCCTTCCCCAGCTCCGGTCCCTTCTCTGGACACGCTCCAGCACCTCCAGGTCCTTCTTGGAGTCAGGGGCCCAACACTGAACCCAGCACTCGAGGTGCAGCCTCACCAGTGCCCAGGACAGTGGGAAGAGAACTTCCCTGGTCCTACTGGCCACACTGGTGCTAATCCAGGCCAGGATGCCCTTGGTCTTCTTGGCCACCTGGCCACATTGCAGAGGATGCTCGATGCTTCTCCGCAGGACCTGCTCCTGCCCCTCACATCGCAATTCTGGGCACTTCAAGGTCCTAGCACACTGTGGCTCAGCCCAGCATTATCCCAGTGCCTGGTACAAGGGAGAGGAAGAGGAAGATGGCAGGGAAGAAAAGGCAGCTTGGTCCTTCCCTCACCAAAAGCATCTCTGTCCTTCCTCAGCACCTTCATTCACAACATGCTGGCATTTGGCTTGAGCAAGAAGCTCTGCAGTGACTTCCTGAAGAAGCAGGCGACCATTGGCAATTTGGATGAAGGTAGGGACAAGCCTGGGGGATGTGCACCCCCTTTGTGGGGTCCCAGAGGGATGGAGCCCACCTACCTGGCCAGGATGCCTCAGCACCCTCCCAGCACCCTCTTCTCTCTCCTCCACAGAGCAATACAAGCTCCTCAGTGACCACATCGAGCAGATGGCCACCGAATAGTCGCCTGGCTGGCATGTTGTGGTGGAGAAACAGTGGCCAGAGAGGGTGTGGAGGGGAGAGAAACCCACCTCTGGGGCTACCTGAAACTGAAACTGGGCTACTTAAAGAAATCACACACACACAAGCTGCAATAAAACCTGCATGACCGTCCCACCGAACTCTAGAGCTGCACCAGGGCATCCTGTAGAAATAGGAACCAAACAGCCCCCACCCACCTCCCTCACCAGACCCTCCTACATCTATTTTCAGAGTAGACAGTCCCAAAAGTGTATTTTGTCAATTAAAAAAAAAATATTAAAAAAAAAAAGATATCAAAACCACAAGCAAGAGCGACTGCTGCAGCGCCCAGGTGTGTTTATGGAGCTGGATCACTCCAGGCTCCCTGTGAAATGCTGTCTGTGGTCTTCAGTGGCACAACAGTGGTGGCTGCTGAGCTGCCAAACATGTTTGCTGCTCGATGTCTTCCTGAGGTTGCTGATGAATCCAGAGGAATCCAAGGCTGAGAGTCTCCTGCTGCCTTTCCCTGTCAGCATCCTCTGGGTCAGCACAAGGGAGGCTGGAGCTGGAGCAGGGATGCAGGAGGTGATGGCAGGGACCACATCCAGCTTCTGGAGCCACATCCAGCCACCCAAGGAAGGGATGAGCAGCTGGTTCTGCTTCCAGTTTGACCCATCCCCCTCCCAGTAAGGCACTGGGTGTCCACAGCATGTGGGTTTGTCCTGGCAATGTGGAAGCCATCTGTTGAGGGTGATGATGGGACACAGAAGCTAAGGGGAAGCTCTGGGTCATTCTGTCACCAGATTGTCTTGTGTACCCAGGCATGTCACCAGCAGCTGGGGACATGGGCAGTGCAGGGGTTTGCTGGGAGCAGAGAAGTGCTGCTGCCTTCCTCGGTATAAGGCTCCTTGGGAGCTGGAGGGACATCCTTCCCCTGGAAAACCATTCCTGCATTGCCTGTGTGCTTTTGTAGCTCAGAGAGAAGAGTTTGCTCCATCCCATTAGCCTGGATCAGCAGGAAAAAAGCCATGGGCCTTGGGTGGGATTGCTGGGAGAGGAAGAAGAGGAGCATGGGCTGAAAGTGGCTATGGAAGAGGGAGCAAAGCAGCAGAGAGGAAGATTCTCCCTGTGCCCACTCCCCGCTGCATTGTTGGGGCTGTCGTGGGCTTGTGGCACTTTCCAAAGCTTCCTGCAGTGGCCATGGAATTTCATTGATCCCCCTCCTTCCCTGGGCTAAACCTCATTGCCTTCTCCTTCCCTGGGCTACACCTCATTGCCTTCTCCTTCCTCAGCCCCTTTGCTCCAGCTGATCATAAATCAAACCTGAAATAACTCTGGCTTAAGTTCCTCTTAAACCCTGGCTTAATGATACCTCAAGCCCTGCCCGAGTCCATCTCCCACTCTGCTGGGGTGACAGCAGCTTCCCCCTACACAGCATTTCCCCCCCATGGACCTTGGCATAGCATTGCAGAGAAGCTGGGGACATGGGGACATCGCTGCTTTGGGCACATCCCTGGTGTGATGGAACCCATGGGGATGGAAAAACCCCATCCCCACACAGCCAGGGGTTCACCAGTCTCACCCTAAAACCATCGTCCTGCAACAGCATTCCAGATCTCAAAGGGCCATCACTCCATTTGTCCCCATGCTCTCAGCTGTATCCCATCCAATAAATCACATTAACAGGGATTTTCCCATATTTTCCATGTAGCTCTTAATTTCTGGTGTCATTTCTTAATATTAAAAGGATGTTTTTTCCCTAAACTGGGCTTCTCTTGGTGCTGGGACTCTGCTCTGTGCTGGGTGCTGTAGGAAGGATTGGATCCAGCACTGGATCCCTTGGCCATTTCCAAACCTGGGCAGAGATATTGGAGAAAGGTTTTTGATGGAGCAGCCCCTCACCCCAGTGAACACTTTTCTGATGGAAAAGATGTTCTGGAGGCTCAAAATCAGGCAGCTCAACAGCAAGACCTGCATCCTGGAGCATCCCATCCCCAGGTTTGTCTCCACTCCAATCTTTCCCAAATCCTGCTTTGTTTCTTTATTATTTTTTTTTTTCCAACATGAAAAAAAAAAAGAGTTCAGCAGTGAAGTAGATATTATTTGCATGTGTATTTTTCTAAAAAAAATAAAAATAAATAAAAATAAATAAAAAAATATCCATAAAACCTTCCCAACTGGGACTGTGTGAAGGATGGGGTGAGAAAGAGAGAGAAATATTGGAATAAATGGTGTTAAAAATTATTTTCTCACTCAGCTGTTGTCGTGTGTTTTAATCAGAGGGATCTTCTCCTCACTGCCTGCTCGGCCTCGATGGTCCCTGGTGCCTTCCTCACTGCCCTGGTCCTGCTGGCCACACTATTCCTGGTACAGGTGTGAGATCATATCCCAGCGTGGGCAGGACATTGCCCAGGGCTGAGCTGGGGGTTCTCTCAGGGTCCCTCAGGCTCTGGAGCTGGGGATTCTCTCAGGGTCCCTCAGGCTCTGGCTCTCCCCAGGTTTGGGTTTGGTCTCTGCTCTGGGGTCACTGGGACAGGCTGGGCATCGGTCGGTGGGTGGTGAGTGACTGCACTGGGCATCACTCATTTGTATTTTCTGCTATTACTCTTATTATCATTATTTTATTTCAATTAGTAAATTGTTTTTATCTCAACCCATGAGGTTTTTTACTTGTATCTTTCCAACCTTCTCCCTCACTCCCTGGAGAGGGGGGAGCGAGCGAGCGGCTGCGTTTGGCTGCAGCCAAAGGAGTGAAACCACCACAAAGTGTTATGAGTCCTTTCTCCCTCCTGACCCACGGCTGCCTCACCCCAGGCTCTTTGCAGACATGCTGTGGTGGGCACTGGGGGGATTTGCCCATGTTTCACCCCAAAGCAAGGGGAGGATGAGGAGATGCAGAGCCTGAGCGTGGTGAGAGGTCCAGTCCCGCATTGCAGGCAAAGGCCAGCCCTGAATTCCCCAAACGCTGCTGCCAAACTCCCCAGCACGGCTCTAAATCCCCCAGCCCCTGCCTGGCTCCAGCTGGCCCAGCAAACTGGCAGCAAGGTAGGGCTGAGAGCAGCCAGGGAGAGTCAAAGCTGCTCCTGCTCCAGAGAAAAGAGAATCAGAGATGGTCCCTGTAAATCATGGGCTGGTTACTGGCGGGGAGGACTCCCCTCCCTCTTGCTCCACACGCTGCAGCACGAATTATGGCCCCAACTTCGCTGTTGTTCAGTGATGAACATCTGAAAATGCTGTGACAGATGAGAAAAGGGATGATTTAACAGCCATAAATCCAGCCAGCTTTGAGGTGTTTTTACAACCAAACCCATCTTGAATCCCCTCTGTTATGAATACTTATCGCTCCCAGACTACTACAATGGGGAGATTTTTAACAGCTTTAACAGAGACGCAATAAAACCCCCAGAGCCCAACGAGAAAATGTCCTTTTTAATCTCTTGAGGGAGGGAGAGGGGGCTGAGAGCTGCTTGCTGGGCTCAGGCTTGAAGGACCAGAGCTGGAGGAGCCACTGGGCCACCACCAACCCCTGGGTTTGAGGGATGGGTAGCAACACCCCAGGACTGTAGGAAACTAAAGCTGTTGCATGGAGGGTGTAATTAATACCCCACAGGGAGGGATTATTTTTGGCTGGGACAGGGCTAGTTTTCCTCTCAGCAGCTAGAACAGTGCTGGGGCTTGGTTTCAGCGTGGGATTCATTATGAGAAGAACAGTGATAACAGACTGATGTTTTCAATTATCACTGGAAGTCGAAGGACTTTGTGTTTTGCTGGTCTGCAGGTGTAAAGGACTAAGGTTGGGTGGGGAGGGAATACTAAAACTGGTAACCCAAATTAGCATTTGATTCTGCCAGTGGGATATTCCACATCCCATAACATCATGTTCAGTGTATTAATAAGGGGCTCTCAGGCTCTCTTGCTCTTGCTCAGGCTCTCGCTCTTCCAGGATTGCAGTTTTGGGATTGTTGCTCCTTCAGAATCGTTATTTGGGAACAGGCCAGGCTTGGTCAACAGGTGGTGAGCAATGGCACTGGGTATCACTCATTTGCATATTTTATTCCTATTATTATTCCTATTATTATTATTATTATTATTATTATTATTATTATTATTATTATTATTATTATTATTATTATTATTATTATTATTATTTTAATATCATTATTACCTTAAGTTTTATTTTCTTTCAATTATTAAATTGTTCTTATCTCACCCTACAAGTCTCCTTGCTCCTCAGTTCTCTCCCCTATCTCCTGGAGCAGGGAGAGTGAGCGAGCGGCTGCGTGGTGTTTGGCTGCCAGCAGAGTTAAACCAGCACAGGGACACAAGCCATGACCACGATCTATGGCACCTTCCTCCTCCTACCTTTGCCAGCATCTCTTCCTGCAGTTCCCAAATCACAGCTGGTCTAACCCATCTTTGGGGATTTAAGATGAGGGTGATGTCAGCTCAGCCAAAGACCCTCCTGGGTAGGGTACCATCCCTCAGCTGCCCCTCATCTTGTTTAATGCACCTCATTTCTCATGCATTAAAGGCTAAATGGGCTCAGTGACCACCACCCAATGAGCAGGTGCACCCAGCCAATAAAATCAGGGGCTGGGGGTGCACCCACTGCAAAGGGCATCCAGTGCTGGGTAAATACCTGAGATATAAACATCTCCTTTATTCACATGAGCTTCTCAGGCAAGGTGATAAGTATTTCATTGGACAGAGGGAGCAGAAGCTGTCCCAGAGCATGTGGCTTCTGGGTTTCCATAGCTGGTCAGCCTGTACCTATGTAAAACCCCAGGTAAGGTGTCTGAGTGTGGGTTCCAGGGCTGATGGGTCTCCTTCCTCTGATGGTGAAGCTGTGGAGTGCTCCAAGGGGGGGTGATACAGGGTTCACCCCTGTACTGGGCACTAGTGAGACTGCACCTTGAGTGCTGGGGTGAGTGCTGGGTTCAGTGTTGGGCCCCTGACTCCAAGAAGGACCTGGAGGTGCTGGAGCGTGTCCAGAGAAGGGCACAGAGCTGGGGAAGGGTCTGAAGCACAAGTGTGCTGAGTTCCTGGCTGAGGGAACTGGGGGTGTTGAGCCTGGAGAAAAGGAGGCTGAGGGGAGACCTTGTGGCTCTGTCCAAGTCCCTTGGAGGAGGGTGCAGAGAGGTGGGGGTGGGTCTGTTCAACCAAGGACCATGGGACAGGACAAGAGGAAATGGGCTCCAGTTGTGCCCAGGGCAGTTGAGATGGGATGTGAGGAAGAATTTCTTTGCTGAAAGGGTTCTGAGGCATTGGAAGGGGTTGCCCAGGGCAGTGGTGGAGTCCCCATCCCTGGAGGTATCTAAAGGAAGTGTAGATGTGGTACTTGGGGACAGGCTTTAGTGGTGAACTTGGCAATGCCAGGGTTATGGTTGGACTCGATGACCATAATGGTCTTTTCCAACCAAACTGATCTATGACTCTATGAGATGGAATATCTCCTTAGCAGAGCCAAATGCCAATTTGGGGCTTTGCTAATTACTGCCCTTCCCCCCTCCTAGTCCTTTCAATCTGTGAACTTCCCAAACACGTTGACCTTGAGCTCCAGCAGCAACTAATATCAACACTTTCCTCATAACAAATCCCACACTGAACCTAAGCCACAGCTATCCTAGTTACTGAGAAGACAATTAACCCTGTCCTACCAAAACCAGGACAAGCAGTGTTTGGCAAGGCAGCACTGCCTGCTCCCCCTCTCCATTCCTTCTCAAAACAGATCATGGAAAATCTTTTGGGGTTAAAGCCTCCAGTTTTGGCCAGGTGCTGGGAATCCTCATGTGCAGAGCATCCAGGATGTCACCAAAAGCCAAAGCAAAGTGCCAGGTGCCACTGCACCAGCATCCCACATGGATACTGCCAGTTATTGCAATGTCATCCTGGTACCCACAAAGTGGGACCCCAAAACATCTGGCAGAGGTTGTTTTGCCCCCCGGTTTGTGCCAAGTGTGCCAGTAAATTGGTTTTGTAGCCCCATCAAGTGTTTGCCAGGTGAACTGCATTGCTGGCTCCCAGCTTTCTGGCCCTTGGGTCACACAGAGCTTGGCCCCACATCCCATTTCCACAATCTATGGGGCTGGTGGTGCCTTCAAAGCCAAGATGGGACTGGGAAAAATTCCCAGCAGATGTGACCCCTCTGGGAAAACTACTGGTGTGAGGAGATTTCTGTGTGGTGCAGAGCAGGAGTTGATTTGCTGCCAGGGGACTCTGGCCGTCACCCCACAGTGTCCCTTGGGACCCAGCTGTGTAGGGTGCTCGTGGGGGGAATGGGGTGGAGATGGGTGGGGTTTTGCAGGAGACCTGACTGCAGAATTCCCCCCACCCCTTTAGATTCTCTGATGTCTAATATGGAGTGGCTCAGCCTTATCTCGGTGCTTTGGGGCTCTCTCCACTGAATGCTGCTGAATTTCCTAGGGACTGTAGGAAGGAGACCTGTTGAAATCCCCTTATTCCTCCCTCCAGACATGGAGCATCTCTGGGGGATGTTTCCTGTTGTCCTATGTGTCTAAGAAAAAAACAGGGGACTCATTTCTCTCCTTCCATTGGGATGAGGGGAGATGTTAGCTTTTAAGTCTCTCATCTTAGATGGATCCCATCACAAAAGCATTTGGTTTTATCCTTTCCTGAATGATTTACATTGAAATTGGAAGATTTCCATGGAGAAACATGACTTTGATTTTATTTATTTATTATTTATATCTATTTTTTTTCCCCTTGCAGCAGCCTGAACTTTCCAAATCTGTTTTATGGCAGCACGGGGATGCTGTTGGGAAGAGATGCTCCACGGCTCCTTTTTTGGAAGGGCTCAAAGGCAAGGCTGAGTCATTGCATGCACAGACAGAGCTGCAGATAGGGCCCTGGACAGTAACGAAACACATCTGTCCTCTGCAACCACATCCCAGATGTGAGTCACATCCTCTCACACTGCACTTTCAACCCCAGACACTGTGCTGGGGCAAGGTCAGTGCAGCTCTTTGGCTGGCCAGGGAGGTGTCTTGTGGTGTCTTGGTTGAATTATTTTCATCAGGTTTACCCCCAAGCACTGATTTTTCCACTGCTGGTTCTCCAAAGGGCATCGAGCTCAGCTGCTCACAGTCTGTGCTGTAGGCTCAGCCTACCTTGCCCCTCTGCAAGCAGAGTGGGATGTTGTCCTGGTGTGAGCTGGATCAGAGCTGGTTCTGTTCAGCAGCTGGAACAGCGCTGGGGGTTGGGTTCAGCTGGGATTTGTGAGGAAAGAAACGCTGAGAACATCCCCATGTTGGCATTTGTGTTGCTGGAAGTCAAAGGACTTTGTGTTTTGCTGATCTACAAGATCTCAGGGGACAAGGAATATTGCAATAGATCAGCTCCATGGGCATTGGGCTCTGCCAAGGGGCTGTTCCACCTCCTGTCCCCCATGGGCAGGAGATCCATGAGGGGCTCTTCCTCTCTGGCTCTCGCTCGGGCTCTCGCTTTCCTGGTGAGCAATGGCACTGGGTATCACTCATTTGCATATTTTATTCCTATTACTATTTTAATATCAGTATTATTTAAAATTTTATTTTCATTATTAAACTGTTCTTATCTCACCCTCTGAGTCTCCTTACCCTTGCCCCCCAATTCTCTCCCCCATCCCCTGGGTGGGGAGTGAGCGAGCGGCTGCATTTGGCTGCCAGCCCAGTGCAACCACCACAGACATGTAGACCTGTAAAAGCTGGATAAACTGGAAAATCCCAATTCTTTCCTGCCAACACACTTTTTCTGCCCAGCAGATCCCTCTGGAGCTGGTCAAGTACGATGCTGGAGGATGCTCTCATGGTAGGGAGGTAGCTCCCCTCTTTCCCCCTGCCAGCAGCACGGCTGGTGCAGCAAATGCTCTGCGCCCTGTACCAGGGGATTTGCTCTGCAAAACACTAGCCCAGAGTGTGTGGATCCTGCCAGGGGTGATTTGTGGGTCCACAGGAACCACCAAGGGTGGCATCAGCTGGCTGGCAGGCACTGGTGATGTACATCCTCTGGGCAAAGAGCATCAGCTACAGCACGGCTGCTCCTGGTGCTACTTCTGAGCGTGCTGCAAAAGCTGTTTGCAGGTTTATTGCAGCCCTGGGGGCTTTTCCATGTGTTGTGGCCTCCCACAAGCTCTGAGGAGGACGAGGAGGAGGTGGCAGGCAGAGCCTGGGCTCTGGAGCTCCCACCAACCACCAATCCCAGCTTCATCCTGAGAAGCTCTTGCAAATGCCCAAAGCAGCTGAGCGTGTGTCCTAGCTGGGGATGTGAGCAGAGACTCAAGGGTGATTTTTATCTCTCGTAAATCAGGTGGAGGGGTGTGTTTTTCCCCGCAGCACGCTGTGTTTATCCAGCAGCACACCGGATGGGTGGCTGATCCCCTCAGCTGCATCCCTGAGCTCATGCTTTATGAGCCATTCCTGCATTTCCCTGATGAAACAGGACATTTTCAGAAGCAATCATGGGACAGAAACCCCAGGGAGCCAGGAGGGACATGGGGTTCCTTGTGTCACCTCTGCACAAGGTCACCTTCTCCAGCCTTTAGCTATTAATCAGAGAGAAACACCTCCTCCTCCTCGCTGGGGACCAGGCATTCAGGGTGTGAGAAGCCCTATAAATAAGAATGTGGCCCAAAAAAAGGAAAAAATTGAGGTCCCCACAGGATTATTGTGGGGCTGGCAGCCAGCAAAGCTGCTTCCTCGTTGAAGGGAGACAAAATTGAACAGTTTTCCTTGGCTGGCCTCTCCTGCTGCTGTGTGTGTTGCTTCCAGGCAGGATGCTTTGGCAGGGGACAGGAGGGACAAGCAGGGTCACCATTCACTGCCTGCAGGCTCCTGGCTTTGCTGTCACTTAGGCAGTGCTGGAAATGGGGCTGAAATGACCTTTCCTCATTGCAGCCTCATGGGGTGGTTGCTTTTACCCATGAGTTTTGGCATCCACTCCCCACAGAAGCTTTGCTGGTCCTCACTGAGGGGATGCTTAGAGAGAAGCTGGTCCCCAAAGCAGGTGAGGAAAAGGATGCTCGAGCATGGGAGGCCAAGTTTCCCAAGATGGCACTGTGGTGTTTTTTTTTTAATAAGCTGTCACTGCCAGCAGAAAGGGGACAAAAAAAAAGATAAAAAGCAAAGGAAAAAAAAAAACAACTCCTGAATAACAACATGTGTCTGGTGCAACTGCGCAGGGCAAATATTTGACGTGGTGAATAAATGAGCAAGAAGGAGACGTCAGGTTCTTGCACCCGGGAGCTCTGACTCATGTTCCCACCACAAGCAGCACTTCAGACACCTTCCCTGCAGGCAGCTGCCAAATGTCCCTGTCCCCAGAACGCTGCATGTAGAGAGGAGTGTGCCCACAGCCTGGGATCCTCACACTGCTCTAGGGGAGGGCAATTAATACCCCAGGGTGGGCTGGGGGTATGGAGAGGTGGCAGCAGCAAGGGAGGGTGTCTAGGAGAGGGGTCCTGAGTTGTACCCACTGATTTGGCTCCCACCTCCTCTCTGTTCATTAGGGATGCTGAGCTCTGACCCAGCTTTATCTCCACTTTGGATGATCTGATTGAGCAAATATACCAGAGCTGCTGCATCCACCTTGATTTCTGAGTGGTGGGCTTCACCTCCTGGCTCTAACTCAGGTTTTGGGTGAAAATATTGGAGAATTCCCTCCCTCCCAATATGCATTTTAAGGTCATGCTAAAGCAGCAGTGTTTTTCTGGCAGGTCACTCGGGTGGAAAGCTCTTCTGTGCAGCGTGAGCAAGTGTTTAAGCCAAACACTGTGGGGTTTTTTCCTGCCCATCCAACCACAGCTGCAAGGGGGGAAAGCAGAAGATCTCAACTGAGTTCTGGTTTCCCATCAGGGCAGTGTTTGTGGCCAGTGGGAGGGGATGACCTGCAATTCAATCTCCAGCACTTTGGGTACAATACAGCCTGTGTCCTACTGCAGACAAACCATCCCAGCTGGCTGCCGTGGGGACAGGCTGTCCCAGCCTGGTGCTCACGCTGGTGGCACTGCCAGCCCAGGGGGACAACTTGTGCCTCTTGGAGGATAGAAAGTATTATTTTTTTTGGTGATGTTCTTTGGTTTTGCAGCGTTATGACTGTGAATTGTTCTCTCTTCCCCACTGACTGCATCCTGAGGTTTGTGGATATGAAAGTCCACGTCTCTTTCTTCTTGTAATTGCTATAATTTGTCCAGCTTTTACCCATGGTCAGAAGCAAAGCTTGGCTTTGAGCTCTCTCAGTGGATTATATTTTGATGCTATGCAAAAAAAAAAAAGAAAACAAGAATAAAACCCCCAACAAACAACCCCCCCCAAAAAAACCAAACCCTTGTGTTGTGCCCTGTACGTGCATCCCGCACACGGGTAATTTCGGTGGCTGGAGTAATTTCCTTCCCCCCAGTGGGATTTCTCTTGTGAATAAAGCTATGTGGGATCAGAGTCTTAAAAACCACAGCCTGGGAAATGTATGCAGAGGAGGGAAGGAGGGAGATTGTTCCTAGCAGGCGAGCAGCGGGGCTGATTGCTGTTCTCATTGCAGGCAGAGGGCTGGGCTGCTGCTAATTAGCAGGCGGCTGGATGGAGGGCAGAGAGCGATAGCTCATTAATTACCTCAGAGCAGAGGTTGATGCCTCCTGCCCTGAACACCAAGGTGGTGGGTGATGTCTCCTGCCCTGGACATCTAGGTGATGGGTCCCTGGGGGGCTGGCAGCATGTCCCTGTGCCAGGCATGGGGTGCTTGGTCAGGGTTCAGCTCAGCTCCTGCCCCAATTTTCCAGCATCCTGGAGCCTGTGATGCTTTTTCCTCTCCTGGGTAGGAAGAGGAGCCTGGCTGTGCTGCTGGCAGATGAGCTGCACTGTGTCTGGGATGGAGGGAAGGGGTAAGGCTGCTTGGAGACAAGGGCTTGAGCAAAAGGTGCAAGGTCAGAAGATGAAACAGTTGAGGAAAACACCTCTCTCTCTGCTTGGAAGAGTGTGAAATCTGAAGTATCCAGGACAGGAAAAAGTAAAGATTATTTTGCCTGGGGTGTTGGGAGAACCACAGACACACCCTGAGCTGAGAGCAGAGGGCACAGGACAGGGCAGACATAGGGATGGGACCACGCTGTGGTGGGACACATCCCCCTGGTCCTGCTCCCACAGCCATAACTGATGTCCCCCATCCCTGAGGGACTTCCCAGGAGCTGCTCCCAGGTTCATCTGGCACCCTCCATCCCTGAGAACCAGGGACCCCACAGCTCCTGGCACTGGGGAGTAGCATGAAGCCCCTCCAGATGCCACTAGCACTCAATGCCCCCAAGCCCTGGCAGCAGCCAGAGATCTGCATGTCCCCACACAGGAGCCAGCAGCATCCCCAGGGGCCACCCTGCCAGCATCACCACCCCAGGTGGCCTTGTTTTCCTCAGCAAAGGCGGATGGGAGCCACCATCTTCTGAGCGAAGAGCATTTTTAATCTCCTGCTCCCGCTCCGTGCAATTAACTTGATTCCCTCCCCTCGTTTCCTGCAGAGGTTTAATTAAAATGCATTGTTCGCCTCGCCAATTATTTGCTCTGTCCCCCGGATAACCTCTGCGCAGCGCCTGCCTTGGTGGGGCTTTTTTTTTCCCTCTTTTCCCTTCTCTTTTTTATGTATTTCCCCTTGTTGTTATTGAGGTTTCTCTCTGCTCCCCCCCTTGGCAGCTCCTATAGCGTTTACCTGCCCGGGTGGGTGGGATGTGGGGGATGGATGTGAAGTGTGGCAGCCGTGACATGGACACGGGTGAGTGGGGGGCCACGACACCCCCGTGGTGTCGGGGAGGGGAAAGGCACATGGAGCTCCGTGCCCCCGAGCAGCTGAAACAACAAGACCTTGTTGACTTGTCTTTGAGTTCCCCAGCACTCGGCAGCTGCTGCTTGGGCAGGTGATAATTGAAACCGGGAGCCAACCTGGATGGCGTCGGGGGCTGGGATGTCACTCAGGCTTCAGCCCCCTCCTTCCCTGCCACCGCGGTGTAACGGTGCTGCTGTCACCAGGGCTTTGCACAAGGGACACTGGGGAAGGTGGGTGGGTGACACTCAGCTCTGGTCCCCAAGGAGAGGGGTGTAACAATGCTGTTGTCACTGGGGTTTTGCACAGGGGACACTGGGGAAGGTGGATGGGTGATACTCAGCTCTGGTCCCCAAGGAGAGAGGTGTAACAATGCTGTTGTCACCAGGACTTTGCACAGGGGACACTGGGGAAGGTGTGTGTGTGACACTCAGCTCTGGTGTAACAATGCTGCTGTCACCAGGGCTTTGCATGGGGGGCACTGAGGAAGGTAAGTGGGTGTCACTCAGATGTGGTCCCCAAGGAGAGAGGTGTAACAATGCTGCTGTCACCAGGGCTTTGCAAGGGGGACACTGAGGAAGGTGGGTGGGTGACACTCAGCTCTGGTCCCCAAGGAGAGGGGTGGTGGGACCGGGAGCCGGGTGGCTGCAGCAGCACAAGGTCAGACCTGGAGGAGTGATTTCAGAGAAGGGGTGTTCAGCACTTTCTAAAAATAGCCCCGTTCCAGGCCCGAAATAACAAGCTGCTCTGCTTGAACCCGGGCCAAGGCAGCTGCTGCCGGGCTGGCGGCGGCCCCTCGGTGTCCTGTGCAGCTGGCCGTGGTGGGGGGGCAACCACTGGTAGTCCCACCCCACCCCACCCCAGCAGCAAGGGCTGGGGAAAGGCCAGAGAGGGGGTGAGCGTGGGCTGTGGGATGGCTTTGAGAGATGCTCAGCCCTAAAATGTGATCTGGGAGCTTGGAGGAAGGGCAGGCACCCGCTCTTGGGAAGGTCCTTTGGGAAGAAGGGGTTGATGCCTCCTGAGGAGTTGGGTTTTGAGAAGGGGGCATGGCCATGGAGTTTCCCCCTTCCCAAAGGGGTCTGGTTTGGAGAGCAGGACCCATAACCTCATCTGGGACACCCATAGCTTCTCTGGGCAACCTGGGCCAGGGTCTCACCACCCTCACACCAAAAAATTTCTTCCTCAGATCTCATCTCAACCTCAAGCAAGCATCCCTCTTCAGGTGTTTGTTGGGAACTGTATTTGAGCCCAGGGGTGCTGAGCTCCCATCTTCTCCCACATCTGCTGATGAAAACTGGAGCATTTTCCAGTTTAATTGCAACCCCAGCTCTGCAAGGAGGAGAAATCCTTTTTTTATCCCTCTGGAAGAGGAGAGTCCAGCAAGACGCTGGAGACCACAGTCCTTCCTTCAAGGCAAGGGTCCAAACCTGCCCCATGCTCCAGCTTCAAGCCTGGCCTTGAGTTAAGCTTGGGCACATCCTCAACCAGACCTCCAGGGTTGATTTTTGGTGGTGGAAGGTCTGAGCTTCATGTCACAAGTTGTTGGTGTTGAAGTTGGACCAAACAGACACATGGTCCTCCATCATCTGGTGGAGACAGAGCCACCCAGCCAAGCAGCAGATGGTCTCTCCTGTGTGCTTCTGAGTGCCCCTTCTTTGGGTTTTATTGTTATTTTGGAAGGTTTTGGATCCATACACCTGGCTGTTCCTGCATTGATATGGATGTGCTTTCTAATTGGCAAGTCTCAGTTGTGTGCTTCTCCCATGCAAAGAAGCGAAGGCTTCAGAGCAGCAGGTGGAAATTGAGCCGAGATCTCTGCTGCCCAAGTGCAAATTTGAATGAAAATTTAATTTTTCCTCCACAAAGCAGGAAACTGGGTTCCCAGGGCCCCAGCTGAAAGCCAGTCGTGACCTTGTCTTGCAAGGACTGTGATGCCATGGGAGCAAGCTCCAGCTCTGCTCCAGGTATATAGAGATATGGATGATGTGGTGGAGGAGAAGGTCTTTCTAGAACATGTCTTGGCCATGGAGTTTCAGATGCTGTGTAATGGCAATGTGATTTCTTGATGGGTTTCTGGGTTGAGGAGAAGGGGATGAGCATTACCTGGGCTTTGAGCGTCACCAGCAAGGCTCGGTCCCCTCCTGCAAGGACAGGGACAAGGCATGAGCCTGTTCATGTTGTTGAGCAGTGCTCCATGCTCAGCAAGGTCTTGGTGCTTGCAGACATCCAGGTGGACTTCAGCCAGGTGCTTTTCTGTAGCATCAAGCTGCCCTTGATCCTCTTCAACCCACTGATCTTCATTGCCATCAGCCTGGTAGCCCAGGAGAACACCATGCTGGTCACTGTTGTCATGTGCAGAAGGTAATGATGACGTTGACCATTGTGCAGAAGGTAAAACATTGCCATGAGCATCTGCTCCTGGGGCTTTTGGGCACTCCCAGGGGTTACAAAGAGCTGGCTCCACTGCTGAGGGTGCGGGGCAGGACCTCCCCATGCCCCTGCCGTGGCTTGGGGACCCCTTGGTGGGGCAGTGCTGGCACCACCATGGAATGGCAGGCATGGAGGGAAGCGAGGAGAAGAAACCAGGCTGTGAAACCACTGGTGAGGAGATGCTCTGTGAGCTAGAGCAGTGCTGCTGCCGGTCGTGTGAAGGAGAAGTGTCCCCTCCAGCGGGGCTGGGGGCTTTAGGGGTGCACACAGCACAGTGGGAGCATTTTCTCGTATCCCACGTGGATTTGATTTCACAGCCTGTGGATTCCTTTCTGCTGAGCAAAGCCCGTGGAGCTGCCTGTGTGAAGGAGCCTTGTGACCACCACGGGTGGGTTCCTCTCCTATATTATTTTGTGTTTGTTTGGGTTTTTTGTAATTGCAAGACAAAAAGGCACGTGCTGGAAGGAGCCTGCATCTCCCAGCACGCCTTTGTCTCACATCTTCCAGGGAAGAGGAGAAAGATGTGAAGACAGCAGAGCAATCCTAGGGACACCCATCACCATCCAGCCCTGGGGTCACTGTCCCCCATTCCCATGGGAGGACCAGACCCCATGGAGCACCAGCTGCCCTTTTCCTGGAGAACCAGCTTGAGACAGAGGGCGAAGCAGCTGCAGCGCGGGGGGTGACGCTGCCAGCAGGGGGGTGACGCTGCCAGCAGGGGGGTGACGCTGCCAGCAGGTGTACCCATCGCTCCTGCTCTCCTGAGCTCGCTTTTCTTTCTTTCTTTACTTCTTTTTTTCATGTTAATCCTCTCGAAACAAAGCAAAAAGGGCAGCTGCACCCGGCAGAGCATCCCCCAGCCGCCCGGGGAAGGGCTCAAGCGCCAGCTCTTGGCTTTGCAGGTGATTCCTGCCCCATCCTTTTTGCCAAATCCAACCTCCTGGCTGGAGCAGGGGTTTCCAGGCAGGTTGGGGTGTTTTTTGGGAGCAGGGATGTTTTGGGGAGTAGGTGCCAAGCTGAGGAAAGAGCCCACCCTGCAGCGCCTGGGGCCGCCCAGCAGAGGGGTGGCTATTTATGGGCTGAAAAAGGAAAATTGTCCAACTGCTGCAATTGGCAGCGAATCCCATGACTGCAATAAACAGCTTCCCGGCCAAGGTCCCTGCCTATTTTCTCTCTGTTTTGGCTCAGAGAGGAAGATTTATTTTGTTTACCACTTTTAAAATCTTTTTTTTTTCCTCTTCCTTAAGGGTATTTAAAGACCACAAACCCCAACAAGCCCAGGCTGGGGTCACTGCTCTCCTGCATATCTCTGGATCCATGGAGGTGTCAGTGCCACCCACAGCACTTGAAGTAAAGCCTTTTGGGGTGAATTCAAAGCCCAACCCTTAGAGATCTGCTGGGCATTTGTACCCTCCAGATGAGCCTTGATGTTTAAAAAAAATAAAGAAATAAAATAAAATTCGATACAATAAAATTAAATAGAATAAAAAAATAAAGTGAAATTAAATTGAAATAAATAAATAAAATAAATAAATACAATATAAAAGAAAATAAATAATAACATAAATAACATAAAATAAAATAAATAATAACATAAATAAAATAAATAATAACATAAATAAAATAAATAAAAACAAAAAAACAAGCAGGAAAAACCCCACAGGCCTCCAGGAAGAGTTTTCCTGGCTGTGAGACTGACCAATGGGGCAGAAGGTTGGATTCTCCATCGGCCCTTTCCTTCCCCAGTTCCCCAGGGAAGCATGGGTTGCCCAAACCCAGTTTGGGAGTCCCCCACATTGCTGTGCTGTCCCTGGGTGCTCCTTTCCCCATCCTACAGAAACCCCCCAGAGCTGCCACATCTCATTCCCATGGGATGCAAAGGTCAGCGAGACAGAGGCAGAGGCTGCTCCCCTCTCTCTGTTGATGCTAAAGGTGGGGTTTGCTCTCTTGGAATTAATTCTTTCACAGAATCACCTGGATTGGAAAAGCCCTTTAAGCTCATGGAGTCCAACCATGAACCCAACACTGACCAGTCCCCACTGACCCATGTCCCTCAGCACTGTGTCTACACGACTCTTCAATCCCTCCAGGGATGGGGACTCCACCACTGCCCTGGGCAACCCCTTCCAATGCCTCAGAACCCTTTCAGCAAAGAAATTCTTCCTCACATCCAATCTCACTGCCCTGGGCACAACCTGAGGCCATTTCCTCTTGTCCTGTCACTAGTTACCTGGGACTGGTAATAGCTGCTGGCTCGTGAAGCAGATGGCATCTTGGAGGGATGGCAAACTGGGACACCCCATCCATGAAGGCAGGAGGATGAGAACTGGGGTTTGGATAAACCCCTGCTGCATTCCTCCAATAAAAGAGGGGGTGCAGCCCCATCCTGACCCCCTCAATCCTTGGACACAGGGAGCTGCAGGAGGATTTTCCACAGCGCCTCTCTACACCCAGCCTTCACTGCAGGGTCAACCCATCCTTGGTTGTCCCCATCCCTGGGGCCATGCCCACCCATGTAGGCTTTGCAGCACCTCCCCAGTGATCCACAGCCCCTGGGGAGCCAGCACTGATTTCAGCACATGGCACAGGAGGTTGGTGAGAGCCTTGGCACAGCAACCAGGGGAAGGAACAGCTTGTGGCAGCTTCTCCCTGCCACTCCAAACGCCTGCTGGGGTGTGTTCCCCAACCTTTCCTCCCTCTGTTCCACTCCTGTCTTTCTCTTTCTCTCCTCTTTTATTTTTTTTAATATTTTTTTTCTCTTTCTCCTAACTGTAAATGCGCCATAAAAATGGATCAAATTGCTTAAATCACTGTCATTAAATCAGTGTGAGTCCCCCCTCCGCCCCTGTGCTCCAAGCCTGGCAGAGAACATTTGTTCCAAAGGCTGAACAGCCGTCTTATTGCTCTGAAAGCATATTTGTTGCTTGATGGAAGGAGGAGAGGGGGAGAAAAACAGCCTGTGAGGGAAGGAGGGGGGTGAAAACACCGGGGGCTGTTTCTCCTTGGACACATGGGGAGAGTGGGGCTGTATCCTGCGGGATGGGTCCTCCCTGCTTTGTGTGTCACTGGCAGTGATGGGGTGACGGGGCTCAGGGGACTGGGGACACCCCCAAGGGTTGGGTTTGATGCTGGATCAGAGGGTTTCACACTATTGGGGATGCTGGAATGGGATTGTGGGGCCCACCAAGGGTGAGAGGGCTCAGGGGACCAGGGACACCCCCAAGGGTTGGGTTTGATGCTGGATAAGGGGGTTTCACACTATTGGGGATGCTGGAATGGGATTGTGGGGACCACCAAGGGTGAGAGGGCTCAGGGGACCAGGGACACCCCCAGGGGTTGGGTTTGATGCTGGATAAGGGGGTTTCACACTATTGGGGATGCTGGAGTGGGATCATAGGGACCACTGAGGTCATTCCTACCACAGACCTGATGTCCCCATCCCACTGAGAGTAGCCAATAATCCTGCAGACATTGGTGGAGCCATTTCCCATTCCAATGGGATTAACACCCAGCAGCAAGCTGGTGGCTCACCACCCCAAAACCCCCTCAGCCTGGAGTGACCAAGGGGGTTTGCAAGGGCTGGAGATGCCATTGTACAGCTCAGTCTGGTGCACAGCCAGGAGAGAAATCTATTCCTGGTAAACAAGGCAGGTCAAGCTGGTGAAGCTTTGTGAGCCCCTGGGTTGATTAATCCCTGCCAGTCCCGGCTGAAGAGCGGCTTTAGACCTGCTGGTGTTTGCATATCTGAATAAAAAGCTTTTGTCAACCCTCGCCCTGGGCCCCGCTGGAGCCGGCAGCTCGGGAGAGCTGGGAAAAAAAAGCCATGGCTCTGGAAATTCAACTTATTTTAGGGGCCTGGTTTTGGCACGGGGAGAGTGAGTCAGTGATGGAGGCAGAGAGACAAGGTTGGCTTCAGGAGCTGCTGCGTGTTCCCACGCCGGCACCCGGCCACATGAGGGAATGCAGAAATGCTTCGACCCAGGTGGGCTGGAAAATCCCAACTCGGGCAGCAAATGCTGAGGAGAGCTGGGAGCTGGAGGAGGATCAAAGGCTGGGGTTGGGGAAGGGGCTGCTGCAGGTGGCAGGAGCCAGCAGAGCGAGAGAGTCTCCAAAGCATCATCCAGCACATCTCCAGGGCAGCACCCAGCACAACATCTCCAAGGCACCATTGCACCCAGCACATCTCCAGGTCACCACACAGAACATCTCCAAGGCACCATTGCACCCAGCACATCTCCAGGTCACCACACAGAACATCTCCAAGGCACCATTGCACCCAGCACATCTCTAGGTCACCACCCACACATCTCCAAGGCACCATTGTACCAAGCCCTCCTGTTCTTACCCAGCTCCAGACCAACGTCTTGTAAAGTTGTGTCACTCACATGAGCAACTTTCTGGCTTGGTGTTAAAAGTGGCTTTGTCCCCAGGAAGGTCAATGTTAAAGATGTTGCTCCCCTGGTGCAACTGGAGCCCATTTCCTCTTGTCCTGTCCCTTGGTCCTTGGTTGAACAGACCCACCCCCACCTCTCTCCACCCTCCTTGCAGGGACTTGGACAGAGCCACAAGGTCTCCCCTCAGCCTCCTTCTCTCCAGGCTCAGCACCCCCAGTTCCCTCAGCCGGGAACTCAGCACACTTGTGCTCCAGACCCTTCCCCAGCTCCGTTCCCTTCTCTGGACACGCTCCAGCACCTCCAGGTCCTTCTTGGAGTCAGGGGCCCAACACTGAACCCAGCACTCGAGGTGCAGCCTCACCAGTGCCCAGTGCAGGGGGAAGAGAACTTCCCTGCTCCTACTGGCCACACTGGTGCTGATCCAGGCCAGGATGCCCTTGGCCTTCTTGGCCACCTGGGCACTCTGCTGACTGATGTTCAGCTGGCAAAGGCTGGAGGATGCACGTTCCTTCCCCATTCCTCATCCTCCATCCCACTGGGCTGGGATGCCTTCTCCTGCCCTGGGAGCTGCCTCTTTGGCTTTGCTTTAGTGTAAGGATGGGACTGGACTTTGCCTTCAAGACCCAACAATGACCCCAGGGATGCTGCACAATGCGAGGCTGCCCATGGGCCGTGGTGAGGTGGACCATGGGCTGGTGGAGCAGAACAGCCATGGGTTGTAGTCTGCTGATGCTGCACTGATTTATGCTCCAAAGCCTGAAGAAAAGCAGCAAGATGAGGAGATGAGATGTGGTGGCAGAGCCATGAGTGTGGGGCAGAGCTGGTGGGGACAGGCAGCCTTGCTCCCACCACTGCCCTGGCTGCAGTAGCTAAAAGCCAACCAAGCTGAAATGCAAAACAGCTCAGAGGGTTGGAGAGTTGCCCAAACTTCTACAAGCACCAGATTAAAAAGGCATCAGTTTGTAGAGGCTGCCCAGAGGTTGGGGAGGAGCTCAACCTTCCCCAGGCACGGCACACTCTGCTGCCCACCGAGGCGCCTGCCACGGGGCTCAGCTTGCCCCTGGGTGTTACTTCTGGGGGACCAAGGTGGTCCTCCCCATGCCCTTGAAGACCCCATATGTCCAAGCAGGGAGCCCTTTGCCATGAGATGGGGACTTGCTTTCAAGGGTCCTCCTTGGAAATGGGAGGGTGGAGAGGGAGATGCAGCCCCTCCCTCCTCGAGGGCTTTGCAGATTCATTATTCCCAGGGTAAGGAGCTGCTTAATGACTCTCCCCCTCCTCCCCCCTTCCCATGGGAAACCGCAGGGACAGGCTTCTCCTTGTCCCTCAGGGGTGATGCCTGTCAGTCTTAACCCCTGAGCATCCTGCTGCTTGCTGGGGACATTCAGAGCTGAACCTTGGCCCTGGTGTAAATCAGGAATAACCCTCTTAAAGTTAAAGGAGCCCCTAAAAGCAGCAGCAGTGAGTGAGCATCTCCCAGTGCTCCGTGTGGGACCGTGCAGGAAATCAGGGCTGATTGGGATCATCAGCGGGTTTTAACCCATTTTAGGGAGAGGGGCAGTGATCCCCCATCCCTGGCTTTTGGTCCTTGGTTTCTGAAACACCTGTGGGCAGCAGATCTCTCTTGCCAAAAGCACTCATGGAAAAAAAAAAAGGTTATTAATTCAGGTGAAGTGTTTTCAGGTGGGGACTCATCTCTGTAACCACCATCAAGGTACAGGAGCTGTTCAGCTCAAAGCCAAAGTGATGATTTTCCTTCTGGCTGTATCCTGGACCACAAGGATGCTGAGGGACAAAGCTCATTGTGGTCCCCTCTATCCTGGTCTCACTTGTTCCCTTCCCAGACCAGCTTTCCACCACGTGGAGCTGTGTCCTGGTTGGGGCTGGGCAGAGCAGCCTCCCTGGGGCTTATCTGGGTCTGCTTCAGTTGGGTTGGTGTGCCCAGGGCAGTTGAGATGGGATGTGAGGAAGAATTTCTTTGCTGCAAGGGTTCTGAGGCATTGGAAGGGGTTGCCCAGGGCAGTGGTGGAGTCCCCATCCCTGGAGGGATTGAAGAGTCGTGTAGACACAGTGCTGAGGGACATGGGTTAGTGGGGACTGGTCAGTGCTGGGTCCATGGTTGGACTTGATGAGCTTGAAGGGCTTTTCCAATCCAGGCAATTCTGGGATTCTGTGGTTCTGTGGGTGCTGTAGAGCTTCAGAGGCTCAACGACCTTCACACCCAGCCTCTCCATCTACAAGGAAAGGGGATGTTTGTCTGCCAGGTAGAAAGGCAGAGCAAGCATCAACAGGAACAGGCCAACAGCCAGCATGGTTGGACTAGATCCAGACTTGGAGGTCTCCCATCTGGTGATGCCAACCAGAGCATCTAAGAGACGTGCTTACCTCCAGGTACCACATACCACAAGGTGGTACAGGGGAGAGGGTGCAATTTCCCCCTTTCCACCCCAAAATAATTTAAGAAGCAGTGATGTGTCATCTCCTCAGGCACGGTCCAACCTTGGGCTTGATTTCTCCCCAGTGGGATGAAGGACCAAGCTGTGCATCACACCAAGGGTGATTTCAGCCCAGGGATGGTGCGAGCAGGAGGGAGGACATCCCTCCCCGGCGAAGGCAGTCGCTACCGCGCTGCTGAGTGCTTGCAGCTCGCTTTACTGCGGGTGTGTGTTTATTGCTTCCTGATGGGCAGGCCCACATCTGGGACCTATTTGCTTAGGACCTTGTTAGGAGGTTGTGGTCTCCACCGCTCTTCCCCCGGCCTGCCTGTGATCCTGCACTTTGGCTAACTCCCTGCAAAGCCCTTCGCGGCGGGAGGCTCTCGGTGCTGCCCTAGTCTGCAAGCTGCTTCACCAGGAGGTCCACCTCGACATGGAGGTTGGCCACTTTCTGCATGTAGGAAGCCATTAAGGTGCAGAACTGGCCAAGGACCTCTCTGTGTTGGTCACCATCCTCTCCATGAGCTTCACTGAGTTGTCCCTAAGGGACACACACGTAGGGGTGGTGGCTGGGATTGTGAGCAACACTGGGCTGGGGATTTGAGCCATGATGTTCCTCAAGGCAAGCAGGGAACCCTCTTTTCCACATCCCCCGTGGCTGGGATGCCATTCTTCTTAACCACTCACTTCCCAAGCAGTGATGTCCATCCATCAGGTGGACTGTGAAGCCGTGAGTCCAGCTGGTTCACACTGGCCCAAGGTTGGCAGGAGTTGTGCTCATTCTTTAGGGCTCCCCATTGCTCCTGCCTTTCCCCAGTGCATGGTGCTGGTGGTGCTGGTGGTGCTGGTGGTGCTGGTGGTGCTGGTGGGCTGATGACCAGCAGGACCTTAAATTTCTCAAGTTCTGGAGCTCCAGTGAACTGCTGTTCCTTCATCCCTTCTTTCAGTGACCCTTTACTAGAAACAAAGCATTTGCAAGTCACATCAGTGCTGTCATGCCCTAAGCACTGGTGGGGGGGTCACGTCCACTCATCTGGATGAGCGAGAGGAAGGAACTGGGACCGATAAGGGAGAGGTGGGAAGAGCTGAAATGGAAGTGAGGGAAAGCTGGAGGGGCTGAGGGCAGATCTGGGAGATGTTCTTGTCTCCAGGGATGAGAGATGTTCTTGCAATAGCAGGAAGATGCTGAGCAGCTTGGCTGCTGGTGGGAGGCACTGCTTGAAGCCATGATCTCTTGGGAACACCATCACAGCCAGACCCAGCAACTCTCCCCACCACAGCCACCTGCCAGGGACCAGGCTGGAAAGGGAAGAAGACCTCGGGGAGGAGGATTACAACCAGGATGTAACCTCCTTCCTCCCCCAAGGTCTTCCTGGGAACCTCTTGAGCTCTGATGCATTTTCCTGATGAGGCCCCACAAATCCCCCAGCGAGATCTTGGCTGGAGTTGCACGGTGTAACGTATGGATCCAATACAGTGTGAGCTGTGCTTGTCAGAGCAACCTCCTAGCTCCAGCAGATGCAAAGTTTTGAGGAAATTGTGGTTTCTACATGTGTCTCAAAATACCAGATCCAAACAGGGTCTCCTCCACCTCTCACTCTTGCTGGGAGGTAGGAGGACAGCAAGCTAGGGACGATTGGATTTGATGATCTCAAAGGTCTTTTCCAACCAAATGATTTGATGATCTCGTTCTTGCTCTCCTCCCTCCAAAGGGATGCAGGAGGGGTTGTGTTTCCACACACATGACTTTCCTCAGGATGCTGTGCTGCCATTTATGCTACTGGGGAAAAAAAACAAAGCTCATGTATTTGGGGAGAGAAGCTGTAGGACAGCGTGGTGGCAGCCAGCTCACAGCACCACCACGCAGGTAGCCGTGGACAGGGATGATTGCTGTGCTCGTTTCCAATTAAAAGCAGATTTGCTGCAGACCTCTCCTGACCTTCAGCCTGGCAGACTGCTGTTCTGCAGGAGAAAACATCCACCTCCCTCCCTCCCTCCCTCCCTCCCTCCCTCCCTCCCTCCCTCCCTCCCTCCCTCCCTCCCTCCCAGCTCTCATTCCCTTCCACCGTGCCCAAGATAACACCCTGTCTTGCTCTGTCATCATGTCTTTATCTTAACCCTACAGATTTTTTCCCTTCCCTAGTGAGCTGGATCCTTCCTTAATGCTTATTGACAGGGGTTTGCAAGCATGATGCAGAACCCAGGTGTAGGACATGCAGGGACCTGGGTGGTGGTGGTCCTTGCTCCCATCTTGGAGAAGGGAAGTTTATTTGGGGTGTCTCTCTGTAGGGTTGGCCCAGGGGTTGTTTCCCTCTACACAGCCCTGTGACTGTGGGGACTGGTGGCAGGAGGTACCATGTACCTTTGTCTCATCAAACTGAGACCCACGGGTGTGCCCATCCCCAACCCCTTTGGCTGCCAGTGTTGCCACATAACCCAAGGGATTCTTCTTCCCCAGGTGTCCTGAGGCATCTCCAAGCCCCACTTCTCCCAAAACATCCCTCCTCTCCATATGCTTTGGAGATGTTGAGGTTGTTGCATGGCCAAGAGCCAGGAATTGCTGGGCAGGGTCTGGCTCAGCATCCCCAGTGCTGAGCCTGGGGACCTGCAGGCAGGGCAGCTTTGGCCGGGCGCGCTGCCAACGCTGTGACTGCAAGGACAGCTTTGAATTTAGCAAGCTGTGGACTTTGCCTTCTGGTCTCCAGCCTCTGAGTACCTCCTGTGGATTTGTTTGTGAGAAGGAAAAATACTGAGCTGGGAGCAAGTGAAGGAGGAGGGAGTTACCTGTTGGGATGGAAACCAACTGGGGTGGGAGGCAGGGTGACCCCAAGGACCGTGTAGCAGATGAGGTGGGTTGCAATCTCCTGGGGATGGAGAGTTGATTTATTTCTTGGAGATTTTTATTTTCTGGAGATTTTTATTGCCCAGAGATTTTGATTTCCTGGGGATTTTTATTTCCCACATGGAACTTGTCCTCCAGCTCGGCTGAGTGTCTCTGCAGGCTCAGCCCACAGTGGTGACTGTGAGAAAAAGCTTGATGTGAGAGATGACACGGACTTGGGACCAAAAAGGCTCTTTGATGGAAAGAGGGACAGACCAACACGAGCTTGCTGAGGTGGTGGCAGCCTGGCTGAGCACAGGTGCATTCAGCACACGTGTGACAACAAGGGACAGCAGGGTGCTGGGGTGGGTGGGAGCTGGGCTGTCCCAGATCTCCTTGTCCCTGGACCAGCAGAGGGCAACAGTGACCTTTGCAACCGACTGTCCCCAAAAAATCACCCTCTTTGCATGGGGTCTGTGCATCCTGGCTGCAGGGGACAGTGGGGTCCTAGGGGGGGTCCCATGGCAGCAGGTGGATGTGCTCGGTCCTTCCCTGGGAAATACGGGCTCTTCTCATCATCTGCTGTGCAAAGGGGTGGGATTCATACTTGATCTGGCATGGCAATCCCATTGATGAGGTGATCATCCCCACCTTGGAGCATATTGGGCTCATCACCCCACTGATAGGCTTCCAGGTGGAGATTGTCATCCCATCAAGTGGGCTCCAAGGTGGAGATTGTTACCCCATCATCAAGTGGGCTATAGAGCATGGAAAACTGCCCTGTACCCAAGTCTTGAGTCTGAGCAGGGCTGGCTCTGCCTTGGGGGGTGGTAGTATCACTGTCAGCAACGCTGCTGTGCTTCCTGCCTCCTCTAGAAGGACAGGATTTCAGGTAAGCACCTCTATAATACTCGTGAGAGAAGGTCAGATGCTGCCTTGAAGCCCAGGTTGTAACCCCCATGCTTTGGGAGGGGATGGCTCGTGTGCAGGGATGGGTGGTGGGGATGTGGAGGTGGTGGAGCAGCCCTTGCAGGGAGGACTGAGATGTGGGAGATGCTCTCAGCCAGACTATTTTGGAGGCTGAAGCAACATGAGCGCCGAGGAACCTGAAACCCAGAGTGGATGTGAACCAGCAACCCCAATCCTCAGTTGCCAACCCCTTTGCAATTAGCCTCCTGAACCAGCCAGCGGGCTGAAGCCACAATTTTCCTAACAAAATAGCTCAGTAGCTCAGCCTGCACGAAGGTCAAACCCAGAGCAGTCGTTAGCCACCACATCGACTTCCCATTAACACCCCTGAGCTGCTGGGAGGGACAGTCTGGCAGCTCATGTCCTACCACCCTGGTCAGCCAAAGGGGTGGGCAAGGGCAGGGGAAGGGGGGGGGTCCCTTCGATCTTCCTGCAGATGTGAGAGTCCAATCCATTTGCTGAAATGAATGGGAAATGGTTGAAAGGCTAAACCTCAAATTAAGTATTGACTATCTGCCCAGCCGGCCAACGCTACCTGCTGTCAACCGAGTCCTCTGTGTGTGTGTGCATGGGGTGGTTGGACACCCCTGGTCATGCCAAGGGGTTGTTGGCATCTCATCTCCCCACTCAAGGGGATACTGGAACCAGCTGGGCTCGCTAACTGGTTTTACCCTGCTTGTTGGACCCGTTCACCAAGGAGCTGGAGCCCTGGGCGAGGCTGAGCGCTCCCCGGCGAGACAGTTGGGCTGAAATCCTGCCGTCACGCTTCGGTTAATGTTAAACCATTAAATGTGCTCAGCTCTTAATAGAGGGCTTGGTTGGAGCCTTAACCCTGCGTTTGCCAGTCGTCTGCCTCTCCTCCCATCCGGCAAGCCCTGGTTTGCACATCCTTGCTGCTGAGGCGTGTTTGTTCTGCAGGCAATTTTCATTTCTTTTCTATTTTATTATTATTTTTTTTTTCTTTTTCCCCCTTCCCAGATATTCTCCTTCCTCGGTCACAAATTCAAGGCTACCCCATAAAAAATGTTATTTTATTTTATTTTAAAGTCTATTCATTTAAATCCTGTGCTACTCTGCAAAAAAAAAACGGTGTTTGAACAAACTTGAAATTGTACTTTAAAGAAAACACAGCTGTTTAATTACAGCCTGAAATGCAAAGCAGCTTCCATCATGTGAGTGGTAGGAGCTGGGTGCTGACTGTGTGTTTGGCCTCTGATCTCCTTTAATCTCTGCAGTCAAAGGATTTTGGTTTGATTTCCTTTTATTTTCCCCACCCGCCTTGGAATCTGCAACCAATTTGTTGTTGTTGTTTGGGAAATAAACCCCAGGGAAAAGGTCTGGATCCGGCTCAGCCAGGCTCGCACCGGCTTTGCCGCCTCCTGGTTACCCCAGTGCCAAGAAAAAAAACATAAATTAAAAAATAAATTAAAAAAAAGAGAAATATATAAAAAAAGATCTGTTTTCCCTTTGCCCATCCTGCTCTGCTTTTTTTGGCCCACGTCTCCCCCGCCTCGAAGGAGCCGATGACTTTTGCATCTGCTGCCGCATCTGTTTTATCCATCGGGTCCGAGCGCCGTGAAAACTTCAGCTGGGAATGGGAACCCGAGGGTGAGATGGGACTGGGGGGGGGGAAAAACTTCTTCTTGAGAGCCCCTCGCTCCAGGAGGAATTAAGTGTGAAGAAATGTGGGGGGATGTGAGTAGCTGGGTGTCCCATGGGGGGCTCAGCCCCCTTTGGAGGTGATAAATCCAACCTGGGATTCTAGGCACGGAGGACGGGATGGGGGTGCTGGTTGCTCCTTCCAGAGCATCAATTTTTTCTGGATGGGGAGCACTTGGTGAGGCTGCTGGGCTGCTTCATGCATGAAGACAAGGTGATGTTACATCAGCCTGTGGTCCCAGGTTCATCCCTGCTACAAATCCATCCCTTCCAGGCCTGGGCTCTGTCTCCACCGCGGCTCTTCCCGAGGGGGATCCAATAGCACTTTGTAAAAAGGCAAATCAACCCCTGGCCCTGGATTAAAGCACAAAGCTCCCAGGTGAGCCCTGGGTTTGCATTGCTGGTGGGGTGGCTGGGGGCTGTCACCAAGCTGCAGTGGCACAGGCTGATGTCCTGGGGGATTGCTGGCTGTGGACCAGGACCCTCAAGGCAGCAGGATGAGCTCCCGCTGCTCCAGCAACCGGTTCTTGTTGTGGTCAAGGTGGGAGGGCTGAGCATCACCATGATGTCTGGGGACACCAGCTGTTGGGGACAGTGTGTGATGTCCCCTCTGGCTGCCTTGGCTCCCTGGGGTGAACTTTTGTTGCTGCATTAACCCAGGGGTGGCTTTGGCTGGGCTCTCCTGCAGCTGTGATGCTTCAAGCAATGCAAACCTTTCCCCATTACTCTCTTTGTCCTGCTGAGCTTTAGCCTATACCTCCAGCCTGGTCCTGCCCACATTCTGCGCCCCTCCGTGGGCTCCAGCCTGGTCCTGCCCACATTCTGCGCCCCTCCGTGGGCTCCAGCCTGGTCCTGCTCACATCCTGCATCCCTCCATGGGCTCCAGCCTGGTCCTGCTCACATCCTGCACCTTTCCATGGTCTCCAGCCTGGTCCTGCCTAGATCCTACACCCTTCCATGGGCTCCAGCCTGGTCCTGCCCACATTCTGCGCCCCTCCGTGGGCTCCAGCCTGGTCCTACTCACATCCTGCACCCTTCCAGGGGCTCCAGCCTGGTCCTGCCCACATTCTGCATCCCTCCATGGGCTTCAGCCTGGTCCTGCCTAGATCCTGCACCCTTCCATGGGCTCCAGCCTGGTCCTGCCCACATTCTGCGCCCCTCCATGGGCTCCAGCCTGGTCCTGCCTGGATCCTGCACCCTTCCATGGGCTCCAGCCTGGTCCTGCCTGGATCCTGCACCCTTCCATGGGCTCCAGCCTGGTCCTGCCCACATCCTTCATCCCTCCATGGGCTCTGAGCCGTGCTCAGCTCCTGTCACTGCCTTTGATTTCCCCTTGGAAGCTGCACCAGCCTTTCATTTTTCTCTCCTTGGTGGTGCCTGTGCCATAAGCCTTTTCAGGCGAACATTAAAGCCTTTGTCTGGTTGGGAGCGAGGAGCAGACCATTTAGGAGGAATTAGTGGTTACATTGAAAGGGGAAAATAAGGGCTCCTGGGTTAAATGCACTTTAAATGTCTTAATAATTGCAATTGGCCAACTCGTTCCTCCCCGGAGCCAAAAGCCTGTAATATGGGAAGCTTTTCTCTAATCAAGAGCAGCACTGATACCTTATGTAGGAAGCCACATAGGATGGAGAGAATTATTTCTCAGAGCTCAGCAAGCAGAGCTGCTTGTCCATCATCCCCCAGCCACCGGCCGGTCCCTCCGAACCCACCAGTCACTGGCACAGCTGGGATGTGGCTTGGGATGGCTGCGTGCCACCCCATCCCAGGTGATGTGTCCTCATGAGACCCCAATCCAGGGCTCTGCTCCAAGCAAGGATGGCCCTTCCATGGCTGGTATGAACCCATCTAAGGACCCTGGGTTGTCCCATTGCCCAGGAAGCCCCGTGGAGCCCCGGTAGCCACCGTGTCGCTGGCTCAGATCCCGTTAGTGCCATCCAGGTGGTTGGCTGAGCCCCTGCACAGACACATCCCGGCTCTCTGGCTCCAGCCACCACACAGCCACGTCATCCATCAGCGATGACAAGCTGCCTTTTGCAAGGAGCCTTTGTTGGCACCCCTGTGTCGAGCTGGGGAGGGTGGGAGGGAGGGAAAACCGGGCTCGCTGGCTTGCGGCAGACCTCCAAGGCGAGAGCATCAGCCCCAGCAAGGAGCAGCCCCTTTCCTGCCAGCAGCTCAGGGAGGGAGGTTAAAAGGTGCAGCTTGGAGGAGGTTAAAAGCAAAGCAGCTTTTAATTTATAACGTGGCCAAAAGAGAAATTGTAGCCAAAAAAGATAAAGATGCTGAAATAGCTGGAATTCTCCAGCCTCTGTGACTCCGAAGGGTAAAGCCGCTGGAATGTGTGTGTGTCGGGAGGATTGGGGGGGGGGGGGTGATGTTTCTGCTCTGTCCCACCCTGGGGTCTCCCCCACATCCCTTCTGGAAGAGCAGGGGGCTGCCTGGGGGAGCAGCAAAAGGCAGGAGGGATCACAGAATTGTAGTGGTTGGAAAAGACCTTGAAGATCATAGAGTCCAACCATGAACCCAGCATTGGCAATTCCACCTCTAACCCATCTCCCTCAGCACCTCATCTACCCATCTGTTAAATCCCACCAGGGATGGTGACTCCACCACCTCCCTGGGCAGCCTGTTCCAATGCTTGACTGCCCTTTTGGTGAAGAAGTTTTTCCTCAGATCCCATCTCAACCTCCCCTGGTGCAACTTGAGGCCATTTCTTCTTGTTCTATTGAGATGGAGGTGGTGATGCTCCCATGCAGCTGTATCAGGGATGGGACCCCTGGGGTGCAAATCTGCTCTTGTCCCCCCAGCTGCTTTCAGTGCTGGATTGGGACCCATGGCTGCACTCCCAGGGGTGGGACAGGAGCCAAAGTGTGTCTGTATTTGGGCTTGGAGCTTGGCCTGAGGTTTCTAGCAAAACTGAATGACTGCCCAAGGAGGATGGTCCAGGCTGCTCCTGCCCTGGAAAGCAGAGAGAACATGGGGGCTTCTTCCCAGCCTGGGGCACCCACACTGGCAATATGGGTGGGGGGGAAAAAAAATGGGTGGAAGCCGAAGGGGAGATCTGCTCCTTCAGCAGTGCTGAGGGGCTGTAAGGATGGGTCTGCCCTTCTGCAAGGTCCTTTGCATCTGGTGTTTCTGTGATCTGGGTGACCTTCAAGCAAGGCTGGCCTTTAGCACCTGGCTGCATCGCTCAGGGCTCGGGCCACCGCTCCCCATCTGCTCCCTTCCCTCTCCCTGATCCCATTACAATAGCCCATTCACAAATCCAGCCCAGGTCAGGGAAAGAGGGGAGGAGGGAAAGAGCCATCAAACCTGCTACAGATGGGGAAAACACCCACAAGAGGGGAGATCTTCTCACTGTCTACAACTACCTGAAAGGAGGGTGTGGTGAGGTGGGTGTGTGTCTTCTCTCCCAGGTAACCAGTGACAGGACAAGAGGAAATGGCCTCAAGTTGCACCCGGGGCAGTTGAGATGGGATGTGAGGAAGAATTTCTTTGCTGAAAGGGTTCTGAGGCGTTGGAAGGGGTTGCCCAGGGCAGCGGTGGAGTCCCCATCCCTGGAGGGATTTAAAAGCCAGGTAGATGAGGTGCTCAGAGATCTGGTTTAGTAGTGGACAGGTCTGGTTGGACTCCATGATCTCAAAGGTCTCTTCCAACCAAATGATTCTAGGACTCTAAAATTGGGGAGCACTCCATCCCCTCGCTGCTACACTTGCAGTGATGGGGTAAAATGCCAAGAGGGGGCTGGTGCACTCTGTGCCACCTCCCTGTGCCATCCATCTGCACAGCACTGGGGATCTCACACAGGACCCCAGAACTGCCTGGATTGGAAAAGCCCTTTAAGCTCATCAAGTCCAACCATGAACCCAACACTGACCAGTCCCCACTAACCCATGTCCCTCAGCACTGTGTCTACACAACTCTGCAATCCCTCCAGGGATGGGGACTCCACCACTGCCCTGGGCAACCCCTGCCAATGCCTCAGAACCCTTTCAGCAAAGAAATTCTTCCTCGCATCCAATCTAAATGTCCAGCTGGGAAAGCTGGCTGGAGCCTTTGCAGGGGTTTGGGGACCAAAAGAGGACAGATGTCCCCAGCACACTGTGTGTACACCAGTGTGCTGGTGGCAGCTCTGCCCTGAGGATGGTTGGTGGGAGCTGTTCATGTCCCAGCTCTGTGCTGGAGTATCTGTGGGTCTCCCTGGACCTGGCAGCATCATCATGTGTGGGTCAGGGGGTGAAAGGGGCTGTTGGAGCCGTGCATAGTGCAGGGACTGGGTGTGGATTTATCTCCTGCAGAAGAAGGATTCCTGGGGTGGGCAGCCAGGCTGGAGACATGGTTTGTTTTTCCACAAGCAGCTCTGATCTCCTCTCCTGGGTGTGAGCTGGGGGGGATGGCCATGCCCAGGCTGGTGGCCCAGGGCTTGGGCAGGTCTGAGCCTCCTGCCCCAGCCTCTCCAGCTCTGCCTACATGGACGGATGCTCTGACCCAGTTATTGACTCTTTGCTATTGCCAACTCCAGCCAGGCATGAACACCAGAGCTGGGGCTGCTTTGACAGAGACATGAGAGCTTTTGGGGTTTGTTTTCCATACAGGAGTGGAGCAGGGTCAGCAGAACCAGCCCTCCCCAGCCCATTCCCCTTCTCCATGTGCTACAAAATCACCCAGGGCATCCCGGGTGGTGCCGACCTGCCCTGAGCCGCTCCGGGTTGCTGTCACTTATTTCAACTCCCTGACTTCTCCTTTTCATGCTTCGTTTCCCTTCCTTTCATCTGGGAGACAGGACAAGAAGCTTCCTTGATTGTTTTTTATTTTATTTTATTTTATTTTCCATGGTGATTGTAAGAGCAGATTCTTGCACCTGCAGCCACTTAATAGGAATGATATTAAAGCAACGGGGTTTATTTGTTGCTGCATCTCCAGCATCCCCTCCCCAGTGGGGTCAGAGACACAAATCTGGGATCCATAGCCAAATTATCCATGCTTTGTTTGTGTGAGGATGGGCAGCAGCCCCTGGGATGGCACAGCCCTGCTGTCAGGGTCGAGAAACCCAGGACTCCTCTCTTCATGATGTGGGTTTTGTAGAAGAAAATAGCAATTTTTTAATTTTTTACTTGCTTTTTGCTCCCAGCCTGGCTACAGGGAGCAGTGCTGGGGAAACGAGGCAGCTCCTTGCACCCATGGGTGTTTAGGGTGCTGCTCAGAGGTTTTGGGTCTGAGTGACAGTCCCCAAAAAATCACTCTTCTTCCCCAGCTGCCCCAAGGGTTTGGGGAGGGACCTCAGCAGGCGTTTGGCATCGTGGTCAGGTCTGAGTGTGGCTTTGCAGAGTGAGACTGAGCTTTGGGAGTGGAGGAAACCCTGTGATTGCATTCAGGGAGGAGAGGGTGAGTTTATATCCCCTCTAGGCAGAGAAATTCCCATTTTCCAGTGTTTACATGGGAATGTGAAAGAAGGGGTTATGGATTTCTCTCCCTCTCAGTCACACTTGCACAGGGGCAGCTTCCAGCATCCTCCCAGCCAGCAAGGACCCCCTTCCCCTCTCTCCTCCAGATCAAAGCTGAGCTCTTCCTTGGGCTGTGTTCATCCCAGGCTGGGCTTTAATAGAAATCAGATCATTACCAGGAGCTAATGGAGCATGTGTGTCACGACTTCCCCCGCTCCATTGCTGCACCTTCCTTATTTACTTGAGTTATTTAGCGAGGGAAAAAGAAATAAAGCAAGGGCCAAGCCCTCCCCCATCACCACTGCTGTGTAATTAGTGTTACAGCAAAGCCACTAATAGCATGGCTGGCACAGGAACTCCTCCAGCCGCTGGCCTGGGAAACAAAAGGGATTTTTTTTATTATTTTTGGGGGTTTTGTTGTTTCCACCCCCCCCCCCAATGGCTTTATTGTTGTGGGAATACCCAGCACTTCGGCTCAAAGCACTGTCAGGCAGATGTCGTCGGGCTGTCTAGGTCCTGGCTCCCAAAATCCTGTCCTTTTTGCTCCCAAGGCTTCCCAAATTTTTCATTTTCTTTCCCTGTGATGGAGGTTTGTTGTTGGATGGTGGGGTGAGGATGTGGCTCCTTCCCCTTCCACCCATCCCCAGTGGCTCCTGATCCTGAATTGAAGGACAATTCAAAGGAATACTCCATGGATAAGCCAGGGGAGCAGTGATGGGAAGCTTCTTTTCCCTCCTAGAACTTTGTTTTCCTGCTGAAAAAAAAAAAAATTGAATTATTTTACCCAGGGTAAGCAACACCTCAAAGCTTTCCTGCAGCAAAAACTCCAACTGCACCAAACCCAGCAGCTCCAACCCCGGGAGGGTGCCTGTGGCCTATCTCAGGGAGTTATTTCCTGATAAAATGAAAGGTTATTTCATGATAAAATTAAAGCAACTCCTCTCTGCTCTGTTTTCACCCTGAGGTAACTCACAGACACCGCTGAGCTTTTCCCAGCCTTTTTTTTTTTAAGCTCAAGTCTAAGCTTTGAAATGTCCCTGTGCTGGGACACCGGGTAAAAATAATACTGGGGAGATGAAAAGGGGATTTGCCATTTTTAGTGTTTAACTGCTGGAAGTTCTGCTTTTTGGCACCTCGTCAGGGCATTGGAAGGGGGAGAAATTCCCATTATTCCCCCCGCCACGGCGTGGGCTGTTGGCTTCAGTGTGGTGCAGAGCTGCCTTAGCAAAAGAGAGTGGTTTTGGCAGCTGGGAAACGTGTTGTTTTTGCAGCCTCTGTTAAATAATTCCTGATCTATAATCTGTTAACAAATAAGAGCTCTGTGGTGGAGGGGAAGGAGATGCTGCGGGTGTCACGGCGGGATCTGCTCAGCTGAGCATCCCTTGTGCATTGCAGCATGCCCACGGGCTGCAAAAACCTGCTCTGAGGCTCCTTTTTTCTTATCAAATGGAAGAAATCTGCTCTTTTTCCAGTGGTTGGGTATCAGCAGGGAAAATGTGTCTTCAGATCTGACTGGCTTATGGTTCTAGAGGCAGAGATTTGCTCTTATTTCCATGCTTTTTATCACAATAAACGTACACACGGTTGCTCTTGCTGTTCATAGAACTGTCTAATAGATATTTATTTGTTGAAAAAAGGGATTAGTCCATGATTTTAATCCTGTTGAACTTCTAGCTTTGCTGCTGTACAGCAGCAAGGAGTTCCCCAGGTTAGCACTGAGCTCTCTTTGGGGGACAAAAGGGAAATAACTTGCTTTCTTCAGGCTGACTCTCCCTTAATATTTCCTCTGTCACTGTTCTGGTCCCTCTTAACCCCACCACCCAAGGGTTTCTCCTGCTTTTCCTCCTTGCTCTGGCATTTCTGTACTCCTTGTTTCATCAGGAAGGAGCAGCCAGCAGTGCTGGGTTGCTCTACCTTCTCCTGACCCTCCTCCTCCTCCATCACCTTCATTTCCTTTCTGGTTGTGCCTCTCTGGTTTGCATTGATCCATCTGCTGCCACGTTTCGATCTCCTTCCTGAGGGATTTTGGTTTGTTTCAAGTCCAGCAGCACAGCAGAATTGCTCTCTCCATCTTTTATGTACCCTCCTCAGTGCCAAAACTCATCTGCTGCTGGTTCCCCAAACCCCCCCAAATGCACTTGGTGTCAACACCAGCACATTCCTGCCTGCTTGGCTGGATCAAGCCACAATTCCTTCCCTCTGGAGCTATTTGTTGACCTTCATGGAGACTGTGGCAGCATCTGGCAGAGCTTTGCATCCTTCTCCCCCCAACCTCTGCATTGCAACCCCTCACCCCCCACACCCCCCACCATGCACCAGCTGCAGCATCTTCCATCCATGCACACATCCTGCTCAGCCCTTGGCACGTTCCGGTGCCAGGAGCCGTTAGTGGGAATATCTTGGCTTGGCCAACCTCCCAAATGTGAAGGTTTGCATCCAACACACCCTGTGTTGGCTCCTTGGGCTGCTGCATGGGTGGTGGGGAGCAGGTTCAGATAATTTCCCTTTACTGGAGGAGAAAAAAGGCTTTCCTGGGGATTTGTCAGCTGTTAGTTCTTTTCCATGGACTCTCCAGCACTGCTGGAGCCTGGGACATCCCACTCTGATACAGCAGCAGTGAGTGACGGGGGACAGTGGGGTTCCCAGAGCATCCCCCTTTCTGCAGCCACCCAAGCACCCTCTCCCTGCTGGAGACAGTGGCTTGGGGTCCTTAAACTGGGGAAGGGGGAGTTTGGATCACGTTTATCCAGGTGTTTCCAAAATGTGGAGGGTTTTCTACACATCCCAACCTCCATCCCTGGGTTTGCTGCTGCCTTTCCTCCCTCTCCAGGAGCCTCGTGGAGATGCTGCTGGTTCCCAGTGGGGTGGGATGGCTTGGGATCTGGGGGTCCCCTTTGCCCCAGTTAGGGTGGGGGTGTTTGGGGGTGTCTGGGCTGATTTTTATAGGAACTGGTTGTCAGCACTGGTTTGAAAAACCTCACGTAGGGCCGAGTTGGATCCATGTTCTCCGGGACTTTCCCTCCTGCATTTGTCAGTGTCAGGAGGAGTAATTCCATAAATATGCTGGGAGCAGGGGTGGGGACTTCACCCAGACTTTACGTCAATGTAAACAGCTCTAATTGGTGCTGGAGCCTCATAATTCCAGGATTTCCCCCCCTCCTTGCCCGCGTGCATCGAGGAAATTCGCAGTGCCAAGGCACAGCGTGGTTTCATTCATTCATTCAGCAATCCCAGGGGCTCACGGGGGGCTTGCTGCTGGGGTGGGGGGTTTTTTTCTGCCTTGGGGGGTGCTTTTGATTTTCCAACCCCCCACCTCACCCCACCACCTCACCCTTTCCAATCTGAGTGATCACTTTCTTGAAGCAGCGGTGGAAACGTGTGGATGTTTAATGCTGGGAAGAGAATAAAACCATTTACTGCTCCAAAGCTGTGCTGGGGGGTGGGGGGCTGACTGATGGCCCCCCCGGGAGTTTTCCTGCCTCCTCCTCCTCACTGTTACTCATTTGCTGGTGTAGGAGCTGGTTGTATGACTGGAACCAGATGGGGTTTTGTTGGGAGGCAGATTGGTTTGTCTGCACCCAATTTGGGGGATGTGGAGTTGGGATTGCTGCAGGTCCAGCCCTGGGAGAGGATGATGGAGCCCAGTTTGGTCACTGGTGTGTGTTGGTATTTGCAGTGAGGGCTTTGTGCATCCTGTGCTGGGAACCAGTTGGGATGGGGGAGAGGTTGGTGGTTGTATCTAGCAAAGGGGTCACAGACATCACAGATACCTGGAGCATCTGCCTTAGGAGGAGAGGCTGGGAGAGCTGGGACTGTTCAGCCTGGAGAAGAGCAGCCTGAGAGGGGATCTGATCAGTGTCTGTAAACACCTGAAGTGTGGGGGCCAAATGGATGGGGCCAGGCTCTTTTTGGTGGTGCCCAGTGACAGGACAAGGGACATTGGGCACAAACTGGGACACCAGAAGTTCCAGACAAACTGAAGGAAAAACTTCTTCACTGTGAGGGTGCTGGAGCCCTGGGACAGGCTGCCCAGAGAGGGTGTGGAGTCTCCATCTCTGGAGATGTTCACACCCACCTGGACACTTTCCTGTGCAACCTGGTGCAGGGAACCTGCTTTGGCAGGGGGGTTGGGCTGGATGATCTCCTGAGGTCCCTTCCAACCCCACCAGTCTGTGATTCTGTGACCTGGGAGCATCTACCTCCCACCCACATCCAAATCTCTCTGCCCTGGTGTGATGCTGAAGCCACCCAGGTCACCTGTGACCATTCAAGGGCTGGAGAAGTCAGGTCAAGGCTGTGCAGGAGCGTTTGCCATGCAGGGCACTGGCCAGCTGTGGCCAATGCTGTGTGGGAAGGTGCTGGGCTCACTGGTGAGGGCAGAGCTGAGGGTGATGTGACTGTCCCCAACTGAGCATCTTGCAGCATCTTCCATCTCCTGAGCACCAAACCAGGCAAACTGGGCAGGTCCTGGCACCATCTCAAGCAGACACTGACTGCCCACTCCTCCTCTGTGTCTGGGAGGGTGTGGAGATGCAATTTGCCTGAAATTCCTGTGGGATCCAGCTTTTTCCATGTGTGTGGTGTTGTGGGTTTGTTTTGTTTGGTTTGGTTTGGTTTTTCTGCAGGGTTTGGAGGAGGAACTGCTTGGCTGGGCACTCTCCCCACTTGCATTTCTCTGCCTGTGCCGTGCAGGATTTGCAACCTGGCTGAGCTGGTGGTGGCTGGGTGGGGGGAGATGAAGCAGAGGAAGGGGCTCTGGAGGCTGAAAATAAAAATTTTTAGTCAAAAATTAAAGGCTTTTTCATTCCTATCAAATTAGGCTTATAAAAGAACAAATAAAATAAATAAAATAATAAATTAAATAATTAAACTAAAGTAAAATAAAATAACCAGGGCAGAGTCGTACTCGGCTGCAATCGCACCCAGCAGCTGCCACATCCCCTTGACCCACAGCCATGGTTGGGGCAGCCTTGGGGTGCAGCTTCAGTGTGATGCTGCCTGGCTGCTCTGCTGACCCAGGGATGGGTGTGAATGTGGTTTTTGGGGGGGTCCCATGGATGATGATGTCACCCTCACTTCTCTTTTCGAGGCTGGGAGGGTGGCTCGGCGGGCGCAGTGTGGTGCACGGGAGGGATTGTGGTCGCTTTTCCACGCTGCTGTTTCACTTCTGGTGTCCAGAAATAGATGGAAATACTTCCCCTGTCACCCCCCAAGGAGCTGAAGTGAATCCAGAGGAAATGGGCCAATGTGGTCACATCTGTGGCCCAGTGCTGGGGGCTGCTGCTGAGACCCCCCATCCCCTGAGCAAGCTCCCATCATGGCTGTCCCACCAGCATGGGGTGAGGGATGGGGAGGCAGAGAGGGATGCTGGAGCAGGGGAATACACCCCAAAAACCCCCATGGGGATTTTGCTCTGCGTGCTCACCCAGCTTCCAGCACCTCTTAATACTGGGGCAGAGATGGGCTTTGCTCTGTGTCCTTCCCTCATCCCAGGGGTGAAGGACCTTTATCAATGATCTGGATGAGGGGATCAAGTGCACCTTCAAGAAGTTTGCAGAGACACCAGCTGAGGTGGGAGTGTTGATCTGCCTGAGGGTAGGAAGGTTCTAAGACAGGCTGGATCAATGGGCTGAGGTCAATTGTATGAGGTTCAACAAGGCCAAGTGCCAAGTCCTGCATCTTGGGGAGGAGTGGCTGGAGAGCTGCCCAGTGGAAAAGGACCTGGGGGTGTTGGTCAACAGCAGCTGAACATGAGTCAGCAGAGTGCCCAGGTGGCCAAGAAGGCCAACAGCATCCTGGCCTGGATCAGCTCTAGTGTGGCCAGTAAGAGCAGGGCAGTGCTGGTCCCCCTGCACTTGGCACTGGTGAAGCTGCAGTTCAAGTGCTGGGTTCAGTGTTGGGCCCCTGACTCCAAGAAGGACCTGGAGGTGCTGGAGCGTGTCCAGAGAAGGGCAATGGAGCTGGGGAAGGGTCTGGAGCACAAGTGTGCTGAGTTCTGGGCTGAGGGAACTGGGGGTGTTGAGCCTGGGGAAGAGGATGCTGAGGGTTCATAGCCTTGCACACGCTGCTTTCACACGCTGGTAGCAATGGAGATGCTGGTGTCACCTGCTTGTGTGGGAAAATCCCATTTCTATGGTGGGATTTGCTGTGCTGGAGCCAGGGGTCTGTCCATCCCACAGCTCCATCGCTGGTGTGAAGTGATCCCACTCACCTCCCTCATCCCAGTCCCCTGGTACTGTGACAGCAAAGCCATGCACCCAAGGTGAGGGACCCCAACCATCCCTGGGGTGGCTGTGTGTGGGTCAGACCCCTCTGCCAGCAGCACCTGCCTGGATCTGGTGCCAGGAGGGTGAGGGTGTAACTGAGACATTTCCAACCCTCTCTCAACATCTGGGCTGCTGCTGTGGGTGTTGGATTTGGCTGGAGCCGGGAGCCGGAGGGCTGCCGGGTACGCTCCCACCCACGCTCCGGGCTTGCCAGGATAAATCCAGCATTAAACAGAGCTGGGCTCCATCCTCCCCAGCTGTGACGGGCAGGCTGTTTATTCAAAGCTTGTTTTAGTACCTCTCAGCTCTGCTGCCGGAGGGGAAAGCCCTGGGAAGGGCAGGGAGCAGGATCCGGGTGTCCTCGAGTGGGAATGTCTGCTCCATTGCCAGCAGCTCAGCCGGCGCCGGGCGTGGGGACGTGCTGGGGCTCGTGTCACCCTGTCCTCGAGCAGACACACACTGATTTGTGCCTTCATCCCTCTGGTTGAGTTTGAGATATTGCAGATGTTTTCTTTCCAGGCTGGTCAGTGGAAGAGGAATGGTTTCGTGTACATCGGAAGCACCGTAAATCACGGCGATGGGTTTCTCAGAAGGGTTTCCAGCCAGGGCCATAAACATCTTGCCTTCAGCCAATCTGACATCCGTGGAGCTCCCCAGCCATCCCCCCGGCCGGCCTGCAGCTCAACGGCTCGCTCGCATCCAGCTAGCACTCAGCAGCTGATAACTTCCCCCCTCCTTCCCTTTGCTTCCAAGAGTTGAGTTGTTCTTCGAGCTGAAAAGCTCAAAAGGGCCTCCAGCCAAGAGCTTACAACCCAAGATGGAGGTTTGGTGAGCTGGGTGGTTTAGAACTTAAAAAACATAAGTGTTGCTGTTCAGGTTGTTCTGAGACCCCCATCACGGGCCAGGTGCCCCCCAAGTGAGGAAAGGATTGGGTAACTCTGGAAAAGACAATTTATTTCTACTGTCCAGAACAACTCCCTCTTCTTTTGAGGAAAAAGTTAAAAAAAAATATTAAAAAATAATCTTTGAGTGCAATTTTTTGAAACCATAGTCATCCCTCTCTGTTCTTCACAGGGTTTTCCCACCAGATCACGTTTTATATCACGTTGGCTGCTGACCCTTGCAAGAGATGTTGGGTTTCAGACACAAGAGCTGCAAAGGGATCTTCTGAGCTCACCTCAGTCCAGGACAGGAGTTGTTGTTTCATAAAGAGGTTTAGTAAGCAGCTTGCTCTAAAGAAAATGGGATGAAAAAACTTCCTGGGCGATGGATGGCCTGATCATCTTGTGGAATATGAAGTCTTCTCCTGAGGAGAAGGTGCTTCCCTGTGAGTGCTGCTCTGGGACCTTCAGGGAAGGGTCACCCTTCCCAAAAGTTTGTAGTGGGTCTGGTTCAATGGGGAAAAGAGCAAATTTGGGATTGTAAATTAAACTTGTCCATGTGGAACCCCTGCAAGCTCAGAGCTTTCATCCACAGCCTCAGCAGGATGGCTCGGGGGATTTACTGGGGACTGGGACTGATGTGGGTGCAGGAGGGTTTTCCAGTCCCCTTTCCTGGGTGTTTCTAAGCCCCACTGGTGTTTGCAGCAGGGTTGGGCTGGGATTTTATCCTGGCTGCCCAGTGGCTCTTTCCATATGTCTGGCTGCTCGGCATAAGCCCCTCAGGATGCTCGTGAGAGCCATTGCTTGGCCTCCTAAACTGGTATCTGCTGCCTTTTAAAGGCAGGATAGTGGCTTTGGTGGTCTGTCCTCCTTGCCTGCAGCTTGGCCAGGTGAACATGAGTCAGCAGAGTGCCCAGGTGGCCAAGAAGGCCAAGGGCATCCTGGCTTGTGTCAGGAACAGTGTGGCCAGCAGGACCAGGGAAGTTCTCTTCCCCCTGCACTGGGCACTGGGGAGGCCACAGCTCGAGTGCTGGGTTCAGTGTTGGGCCCCTGACTCCAAGAAGGGCGTGGAGGTGCTGGAGCGTGTCCAGAGAAGGGAACGGAGCTGGGGAAGGGTCTGGAGCACAAGTGTGCTGAGTTCAGGCTGAGGGAACTGGGGGTGTTGAGCCTGGAGAAAAGGAGGCTGAGGGGAGACCTTCTGGCTCTGTCCAAGTCCCTTGGAGGAGGGTGGAGAGAGGTGGGGGTGGGTCTGTTCAACCAAGGACCAAGGGACAGGACAAGAGGAAATGGGCTCCAGTTGTGCCCAGGGCAGTTGAGATGGGATGTGAGGAAGAATTTCTTTGCTGAAAGGGTTCTGAGGCATTGGAAGGGGTTGCCCAGGGCAGTGGTGGAGTCCCCATCCCTGGAGGGATTGAAGAGTCGTGTAGACGCAGTGCTGAGGGACATGGGTTAGTGGGGACTGGTCAGTGCTGGGTTCATGGTTGGACTTGATGATCTTGAAAATCTTTTCCAATCCAGGCAATTCTGGGATTCTCTGTATGTGTTGACCCTGTGAGGTTTGGGGACCCCTCTGTGCCTGGGGGGGGGCGGTCTGGCTGGTGGGTGTTGGAATCAGCATCCTCACCACTGCCACCAGCATCCCGGACCACCCCCGGTGCAGGTGAGCTGCTGGCTGCAGAACAAGCCGGGAGCTGCTTTTTTCCCCTCCCTCCTTCTCTCCCTGTGGAGTATTTGGACAAATAAAGTTCGGAAAAAATCCGAGCTGGAGCTGCTGACTCCTTGTGCAAGCGGTTTAAAATAGGCCAGGCTGTTCCAGCCCGGCGGCAGCCAGCTGGCCCCGCCGCCTCCCCGCTGCAAAACAACCGGGAACAATCACACGGGAGCGCCCTGCCGAGCCTGTCACCGCGGCACAGGCAGCGCTGGGACCTGACCCGCTGCCACCCTGCCTGCGTGCCTGGCCTCCTGTCCCTACACAGGGCTGTGGGTTCCTGGGGATGTTGTGGGGCTGTGGGTCCCTGGGGGCATCATCATGGGGCTGTGAGTCCCTGAAGATGTTGCGGGGCTGTGGGTCCCTGGGGACATTGCGGGGCTGTGGGTCCCTAGGGGTGACATCATGGGGCTGTGGCTTCCTGGGGACATTGTGGAGCTGTGGGTCCCTGGGGACATTGTGGGGCTGTGGGTCCCGGGGACATTGCAGGGCTGTGGGTCCTTGAGGACATTGCAGGGCTGTGAGTCCCTGGCGACATCATCGTGGGGCTGTGGCTTCCTGGGGACATTGCAGGGCTGTGGGTCCCTGGGGACATCATCGTGGGGCTGTGGGTCTCTGGGGACATTGCGGGGCTGGCAGTGGCAATGGGGATGACTTGGTGACATTAATGAGACCTTTCCCTTTGCCATGCAGGTGGGATGTCACTGGGAAGGGGAACAGAGGTACCAGCATTGGGGTGCTGAGGGATGCAGAGGAGCATCCCCTGCCAGAGCATCTCCCCCATCTTGCACCTCCAGTGAGGACCAGGACAACCAACCCCTGCTCTTATTTATGTCTCTATTTTTAATCCAAAGCGGCGCTGCTGGCCAGGAGCCCGGGGGGAAGCAGAGCCCAGGTGGGCTGGACCGCGAGGAGGTGCCGTGGGGTAGGACCACATCCCCCCGGGGCCAGCCGGTGCCGTCAGCCCCGCGGTGCCTTTCCCGTGCTCGGCGGTCCTTCGGGGACAGGAAGGGCTGCATTGTAAGATGGCCTTCCAGGATTTCCTCCAGCAGCCTTTGGAGCAGGATGCGGCCGCACACCGGCTTCCAGGGGAACCTGCATGGATGCTGGGGTGGCCTGAGGATCCTCCACAGGGTGAGGAGGCAGCGAGGTCCCCAGCACAAGCAGTTTAGTTCATGTCTGCTCCTCAAGATGATCCCTGAACATCCTTGGCAGCCTCATGGACCACTGTGCCAGTGAGAGCTTGGCTGGATGCAGAGCAGGAGCACGGTCCCCCCAGGGAAGATCCCAAATTACAGGCACTGTGATGTGGCTTGTGAGGGTGTGAGCCATGCAGGGACTGGGGACAGAAGGACATCAGAGCTGGGGAAGGGTCTGGAGCACAAGTGTGCTGAGTTCCTGGCTGAGGGAACTGGGGGTGCTGAGCCTGGAGAAAAGGAGGCTGAGGGGAGACCTTCTGGCTCTGTCCAAGTCCCTTGGAGGAGGGTGGAGAGAGGTGGGGGTGGGTCTGTTCAACCAAGGACCAAGGGACAGGACAAGAGGAAATGGCCTCAAGTTGTGGCCAGGGCAGTTGAGATGGGATGTGAGGAAGAATTTCTTTGCTGAAAGGGTTCTGAGGCATTGGAAGGGGTTGCCCAGGGCAGTGGTGGAGTCCCCATCCCTGGAGGGATTTAAAGGACAGGGAGATGAGGTGCTGAGGGTTTAGAGGTGGTTTAGAGGTGGATTGGCAGTGTTGGGTTTATGGTTGGACTCGATGATCTTAAAGGTCTTTTCCAACCACTACAGTTCTGTGATTCTCTGACATCACCCTGTCCCAAGCCCGTGTGCAAACACAGGGAGGACCCCATCACTGCCCCCCACTTGCTTCCCTCTCCCTGCCACCGCCAGCATCTGCTTGCCCTCCCCTTGCCTCTGTGCTCCAAGCATTTCTGATCTTCCTTCTAACGCAGGCTGGGAAAGACAGAGAGGAAAATCATCCATCCACAGGGATCCAGCGGGCAGAGCCACACCAGCACCACATCACCCCAGAGTCAGGGCATCAACCCACCCCTGAGGGCTGCAGCATCCTCCACTGCCACCAGCCACGTGTGACATCGGCGCTGCCACCCAGCCCCTGCTCCCGCTCCCTCCGTATCACCGCACCAAGAAGGGCGATTCCCCGGTGTGAGGATTAATGGTTGAGTGCAACTCCCCTCCAAGAGCTCGGCACCTTGGCTGGGGGGAGGAGGAGGAGGATTTGGCAGCCGGGAGCAGGGGGGGATTAGCAGAGATTTGTTGAATCTCAAGGAGAGAGGTGCCAAGTTTTATTTGCCCGGGTAGAAGTCCTGCAGCAGGGGACATGAAGGATGCTGTGTGTCCTTATCAGCTCGGGCCTGCCCAGGGGCGCTGGGGCTTTCTGCATGAGGGGACCCATGTGCCAGTGCCACAGGGAGATGGCACAGAGGCAGTTTTTGGCTTAGATGGTTTTGGCCCATGGTTTAGAATAGGTACAGCAGGCTCCTGGCTGGCACAGCTCGGGGTATCGGGGTATCGGTGTGGCTGCAGCCCTGGAGGATGGAGTTCTGCGGGGTGATGTAGGATGGATCAAATGTAATGCTCCTGGGGATGTGCAGGAGGTTAGAACCAGGTTGGGTTTAAGCTGAGGATGTGCAGGAGGTGAAAACCAGGTTGGGTTTAAGCTGAGGATGTGCAGGAGGTTAAAACCAGGTTGGGTTTAAACTGAGGATGTGCAGGAGGTTAAAACCAGGTTGGGTTTAAGCTGAGGATGTGCAGGAGGTTAAAACCAGGTTGGGTTTAAGCTGAGGATGTGCAGGAGGTTAAAACCAGGTTGGGTTTAAACTGAGGATGTGCAGGAGGTTAAAACCAGGTTGGGTTTAAGCCGAGACCATGTGGTTCTGATACTAAAATGCCTTTGGGACCGCAGACCCTCAGCAGGGATGAGCTGGTACCCCGGCGAGCAGAGCGAGGCTGCAACATCTTGTGTAACAAGGAGCGAGCATCAAAGGGAAATGCCTGAGCGAAGCAATAACCCGCGCTAACAACAACAACAAAAAACCCCTCTCCCCTTTCATTTCCCTCCCTCCCCTCTTGACCTTGAAGAATGCTGGAAGGTGTCATGTCATCAGCATTTCCCAGCCGCTGGGAGCTGGAAGGGGAGGGGATGGGATGGAGGGGGGGAGGAGGGGGTGGGAGGGGGGGGATTTTTTTTTATTATTATTATTATTTTTTTTTCTTCCTTCGAGGCACCCTGCCAAGAATAACAGCCGACTCCAGCAGGTCGGCACAGGAAGGGAACGGCTGGAACCTGATTTGCAGTCAGACGCTCAGAGAGCCAGAACGCGTTTTATTGAAGAGGTCTCCAGGGAGGCATCAACCTTTGCCTAAAAAAAAAAAGGCAAAAAAAAGAAAAAGAAAAAAAAAAAGCCTTTCTGATGAAGCTGTAGTTTTTTTATATGTTTTTTAAAAAAGCCTTTAAGATAAACTCACTTTTAGTTCACCCTGCTGGTGTTGATTTGCAGTGGGGGGACAGAGTGGGGAGGAATGAGGAGAGGTCAGGATGGGGACTCCATCCCTAGTGCACACCCTGATTTTGGGGCTGGGTGTGCATGGAGGCCCCTCAGCTGATGGTGCATCTGTCTGGTGGGATCTGGCTTCATCTCCAGCGGCAGGGTGAGAGCATCCCTTGGGATGGATGCATTTAGGAGAAGTCAGAGGGAGACACACAGGGGCAATTCCTCCTGGGAGGGGGATGTTGCTTTCCCTGGAGGCAACCTGGGCACAGATCAAGAGGTTCAGTGTCCCCATTGTGACCAGTGCTCCTGAGTCTGGCCGTGCTGCCATTTAGATTAAATATTAGGAAGAAATTATTTGATGTGAGGGTGGTGAGACACTGGCCCAGGCTGGCCAGAGAAGCTGTGGCTGCTCCTCCCTGGAAGTGTTCTGGGCCAGGTTGGATGAGGCTTTGAGCAACCTAGTCTAGTGGAAGGTGTCCCTGCTGCTGGCAGGGGGGTTGGGACTGGGTGAGCCTTAAGGTCCCTTCCAACCCAAACCAGTCTGGGGTTCTGTGATAATCACCCGGTGGCTGAAGCCACAGGAAGGTCCCCAGGGTGCTGAGAGCATCCACGCAGCTGGAGGGGGTGAATCCCTGCTGGAAACCCACGTTTGGTCAGGAAAGTGCTTGGCAGGACCCAGGGATGTGCAAAGATGGCAAAAGGAGGTGGTGCCCAGCCCACCTGGAAGCTGCAGGAGGTTTTTGCAGCCACAGAGGTCCCTGCCAAGCTGGGGAGGGGGCTCTGGGGGCTGGTGATGCCTCTTGGCAGACACGGGGGCAGAAGGGATGAGCTGGTGGTGATGGGGAATTGGGAAATCTGGGTTCACATTCTTGCAGATTATCCCCTTTGCCTCAGTTTCCCCAGCTGTGATGATTGCATCCAGTGTCCGAAGGGATGTATCCATCACGGCTGATGGGATCCAGCACCATGGAGGGAAGGTGAGTCCAGGGTAGTGGAGATCCACGCCTGCTTCTCCTGCATGGCCAGCACCTCTCCCTTGCATCAGTGCTTCTCACTGCGTGGCCCTGGGTTTCTGTCCTGTTATTCCCAACAAAAACCTTTCCCATGCAAAAGTTTCTCTTCTCACCCTTTGGCAGCAGAAGGGATGATTGATTCCTGATCTACTCCAGCCTACATTTACCAACCTGCCTTCAAAAAAGAAAGAAAACAAACCCTGTCCATCACTTGACCACCCAAAGGCACAGGAGAACCTCCCAAACAAGCACTTCCACCAATTCTTAGAGCAAAGACACTGGCGGCAGCCCTTGATCTGCAGCCCTGGAGACAAACCTGCTGAGCTCCCGGCCCTCAGACTCTGGATCTCCTCTGGCAGCTCGCTAAATCCTGCAAGATGTTGCCAATAACGAGGGTGGGCCAAGCTTGGTTTGTTTGCAGAGCTTCATCCTTGGGGACATCTGGTACCCTTGGCTCCCCGGAGCTCAGATAAGCAGCAGTTGGCTCTGGTGGAGGAAGAACCATTGGTGTTCACACCCTGGTGAGATATCACGGGGTGACAATGGGTGACAGCCACCAGTGCTGGGATCCCAGGGTGCTGGCTGGCTGGGTGCTGGGCTGACAGCTCAGCTCCTCCCGGTCGATCTCATCCCTCCACCGGGAAGCACCGGGGTCCTTGTTGCCGCCTGGCAGGCGGGGCCGCGGGATGCGGTGAAGCCCTGCAGCTCTCCAGCTCCCTTTTAATTCCTTTCCCAGCTGCGTTGCCTCATCGCCATGACCAGGCTGTAACCGGAGCAGGTCAGCATTTTGCTGATGGAATGTTTTTTCCATCGGGAAATACCAATTTCTGTGGGAACATCTCAATTTTGACCAAATTTTTCTTTTTTTTTTCTTTTTTTTTCTTTTTTTTGGAGGGGAGAATACTTAAAAACCAGGCCTTTCAAGGAGGTTTGACCTCCTCCTACCATTGCTTTTGAGAGGAGCACAAAAGGGTGGGCTGTGGAGTGCGTGGGGTGTGTGCTGATGTGGAGTAAAATCAGGGCTAAGGAAAATCTGAGGTGATCTTCAGAAACAGTAAGCTGGAATATATATATTTTTAAGTCAAAATGAAGTAAACTGGTGCATTAACCTCAGAAAGATTTTTTCAATCTGATTTTTGGAGGAAGATTCAGCTTTTATTTATCTCTCCTGCTGTATTTATACAGCTTGTATTGTCTTTTCCCACGCAGCACTACTTGGGCATCCCTGGCACGGGCTGAGCATCCCGGGTACCAGATATAACGGGAGGGAGAGAGAGAGAACACTGAGGGGGATTTTTGGCTGGGCAGGAGCCAAAACCTCCTCCTGCTTCCCTGGGGAATGAGGGTGCCTGACTCCCTTGGACTCTTTTGGAGCTTTATGGATCCAGCCCTGGCTCCCCACGGCTGCCCAGCGGGGCAGATGGCATCTTCAACTGGTGAATAACGGGCTGGGAATAGAAAGCTGAAACCAGAGCCTGCGTCTTCCCGTTGCATCTTCAGCATCATGTGAGAAGTTCCTTCCCTCCCATCCCGCTCAGCAGCAGTCAGGGTTTGCCTAGAAATAGCTCCTGGCACTGAGAGGGCAGGACCTCGACCTGCTCCGCCGCGTGCCGGGGAGCTGATGCCACCACGCACAGCCCTGTCACAGCTCCCTGCACTGGGGCTCGGTGGCTGGGCCGGCTGGGAAAACACTTGGAGCTTGGAAAACACTTGGAGCTTGGAAAACACTTTGTGCTGCCCACAGACGGGGATGCCAAGTCATTGGGGCCACTGTGGGTGGGGTATAGAGTGCCCCAAGGGCACTGCAGGGACCTGGCTGCTGCTCCCCAATTTTTACCACTCTGCAAACTGTTATTATTTGCACTGACAAACCTTTTCTTCTTTTTTTTTTTTCTCCCCTTTTCCCTCTCCTCTCCACCCTGTTTTAATAGCAGCCTCTAACAGCCACACTCATTCTTCTTTGTTGACATGGCCCTTTGGCACCAGCACTTGGCATTTGCAAGAGCAGCTCGTTCTGGAAAGGAAAAGAAAAATAATAATAATAAAAAAACCCTCTTTAAAAAAAATAAAATTAAAAAAAAAAAAAGCAACTTGCAGGGGACGTGGCTCCCTCCTGCCTCGCAGGGCACGGTGCCACGGGGTGAATCAGTGCCCAGCGAGGGTGAGCTGGGAGGTGTGGGATGAGGTTAATGCTCCCAGATGCCCACACAGGGACTTGGAGTAGGAGCTGAGGGTGCTGGGGCTTTGCTTCCATGTGTGTTCATGCAGTCACACATGTGTTCATGCAGTCACACACGTGTTCATGCAGTCACACACGTGTTCATGCAGTCGCACACATGTGTGCACACTCCTGTGCACCTCCACGCTGGTCCTGGAGCTCCTGGTTGGACCAAGCCATTGGTGACCACTGAGCCAGGCACTGCCCGTGTCCCCACGATGGCTTTGTCCTCAGGAGCAGCAATTTCTTTGCCACAGCATCTCCTTGGGGAGCAGAGTGGCTCTGGCTCAGCCACGTGTCCCCACAGGGCTGTGGTGGCTGCTGGTGGCCCCATCCTCTCCCCCAGACTCACTTTTCTCCATCCTGGCTCTTGGGGACCATCCCAGCAGCATCCCACCCTCCCAGGCAAGGACCACCCTGCATCCTCCATCCCTGCACACCCCACGCTCCACTCCACAGCTGTGTTTTCCACACAGGACAGTGGCCCCGCTCCCCCTCCGCTCACCCCATGGCTCCCAGTAGCTGCAGGCAGCTTTTGGGTCATCATTTTTATTTTTATTATTTTATAATTTTATTATAAAATTTTATTTAAAAATTATTTTTATTTTTATTTATAATTTGAGATTCCAAGCTGCATGGAGGCAGATGTTCCTGCTGGCACCAGCTGGGATCTTGGCTGAGAACATCCTCGCCTCACCTGCGTGGCCACGCAAAGGACAGGGGGAAATAGTTTATGAGCAGGAGAAAACCTGTCTGGGCTTTTCCAGGAAAAAAGGAATAGAAGCAAAAAAACAATAATGAAGAAAGGAAAAAAAATTCAAAGGAAGGTTAAAGCAGGAGATAAAGGCTTCAGCCTGACTATTTCTATGAACAAGCCTTATCTGTTCCATCTGAAAAATCAGCACCAAGGGAGTGCAGAGATCAGCCTTTTTTTAGAGAAAAAAAGAAAAAAATAAGCTTGCAGAGAAAAATCCAGCTGTTGAGGGCAGAGTTGAAGGTCAGTGAACTCCAGGCCAGTGCTCTAGCGTGCCATGGCCTTGCCCTGACATCCTCACCCCGGGCAGGTGACACTGTGGTGCTCAGGCTGGCTGCCCCCGTGCCTCAGTTTCCCTGGTGATCATCACCCACACCTGCATGTGGTGGCATTTCTATGTCCCTGTTGAATGTTGATCTCGGATGACGATGGGCTGGGCATGGTGCCCGTTCCCGCCTGGGTTTGCTCTCTGACCGGACACCCAGAACCCAGGGGTGGAGGTGAGAGCTCAGCTGGGCGCCGTGATGAAGCAGCCGCTGTTCTTCCTCCCTGACCGCACATGGCTGGGAATTGCCTCCTTGGAGCAATATTCCCTTTTCAAGCAGCAGTCCCCGCGGAGGATTATCCGGAGGGGGTGGCTGGGGGAACAGTCCCGCTGTCTCGAAGGCGCTGTGTTGTTTGAAATGCTCTTTCAGGCACTGGATGACTCACAGCAACAGCTGGAAGGAATAAGCAGTTGGTAATTTCCATATTAACCTCCCGGTCCTGGGGATGGAGTGGGGAGGAGGAGGAGAAGGGGGGGATCTGTAGCACGTGGCAGCTCAGCAGGGTGCTGAGGAGTGGGTGCTGCTGGGTGCTGTCCTGCAGAGCCTGAGGGGAGGCAGGGATGGGATGGAGACAGGGATGGGATGGTGATGAGGATGGGGACAAGAATGGGGACAGAGATGGGGATGGGAACAGGGACAAAGATGGGGACAGGGTTTGGGATGGAGATGGGGACGGATTTGGGGACAAGAATGGGGACAGGAATAGGGATGGGAACAGGGACAGGGATGGGGACAGGGTTTGGGATGGAGATGGGGATGGATTTGGGGACAGGAAGAGGGACGGGGTCAGAGATGGGGATGGGAAAGGGGACAGGAAAAGGGATGGAGATGGAGACAAGAATGGGGATGAGGACATGAATGGGGACAGGGACAGGAATGGGGATGGGGATGGAGACAGGGACAGGGATGGGAATGAGGACAGGGATGGGGATGGAGATGGGGACAGGAATGGGGATGGGAATAGGGATGGAGATGGAGTGGGGATGTTTGCCTCCTGAACCTGGACTGCAGCCATCCAGCTTGAGAGAGGAGCCATCCTGCATCGCATCCCACTCCATCCTGCACCGCATCCCACTCCATTTGCATCACATCCCGCTCTCCCCATGGCACTGGGCACAGAGGAGCGGACCTGGCTGTCACCATCCCCAGCCCTCGATGGCTTTTAACCGCCGGCTCTGGCAGGAGGGCTGTGTGCCGGCGGGAGCCGGGGTGGAAAATCCAGCGCTAGGCTCGCCTGGATCCCCGCGTCCCGGGGAAGCTGCCTGCCGCCAGGGCATGTGTTTTCAGTTCTTGCCGAGGCCAACTTGAGAAATTTTCTTTCCCTCCCAGCTCCTCTGTTGCAAACAGCAACCGCAGAGCCGGGGCGGCACAGGATGATAAATGAGCTGCTCTGTCCGTGCACAGCCAAGGCCTGGGAAGCTGCTCGAGGCGGGGGGAGCTGGGGGCTCTGGAGAGGTTGGAGAGCAGCGTGGAGGGTTGGTGTTTTGGGGTATGGGGGGTCTGGTCCTGCTGAGCTCTGGCCCTTGAATGCAGCGAGTTGTTTTCTGGCCCATCTGCAGAGCAGGCGGATGAGCATCTGTCAGCCGTGCTCAAAGGGTGGGCTGAGCTGGTGGCCGTGTCTCCCCGGGGAGCTCCGGCTGGGCAATCCGGGACAGCTCCAGATCACAGAATCATGGAATGGTTTGGGTTGGAAGGGACCCTCAAAGATCATCCAGTCCAATCCCCCTGCAGTGAGCAGGGACATCTTCACCAGAGCAGGTTGCTCAGAGCCCCATCAAGCCTGACCTTGAATATGTCCAGGGATGGAGCCTCCACTACCTCTCTGGGCAACCTGTCCCAGTGATCCATCATCCTCATATTGAAGAGATACCCAGAAGCAGCAGCAAAGGATGCACTGATGGGGTGAAGCATTCCCTGATCCAGTGATGGATCCATCTCACCCTGATGGCCTCATCCCATCCAATAGATGACGACGCTGAAAGACCACAAGCACCTTTAAAGACCATCTGAGTCATGTCCACTCAACGCCCTCAGTGCATAGAGCAGCCACCACATCAGGCCTATAAATAAGTAAAATCTAACGAGGCCCTGCTGGCTTCTGGAACCCCCTGAAAAAAAGCCCTGTGGAGCCAGTTCTCCCAAGGTATCGCGTTCCCCGCTTTGTGTGTCACCTCCCACCCCTCCCTCTCGTTTCTTTATTGCTGGAGCCATCTGCGTGGAAACTGGATCTGGGTCCCCGAAGAGCCCTCCTGCCCCTGCCCGCGCTCCAGCTGATGTCACACAATCTGTTTGATCTCACAGACAGTTGCTGGGGAACACCAGACGCTGTCACCCGCGCTCCGGGTGGGAGATGATGACATCAAGGGCTGGTCTGGGTGGGAGATGACATCAAGGGCTGGTCAACCCAAGGGAGACACAACCGAGGTGTCCCAAGGGTGGGGACTGTGTTTGCATTGGGGGTGATGAGGAGAGGGGACTTGGCATCAGCCAGGTGTCCCAATGGGTGGCTCAGCCCATGGTCCTGCCTGTCCCCATGTCCCATTGCCCCATTACCACCCTTGCCTCTTTGAGTCTGATCCTACACAGCACCCTCCTGCAGCAGGACAGGCTCAGGGCTTGGCAAGGACAAGACAGGGGACATTGCAGTGACTTGCTATGAACTCCAACACAATTATAGAGCCGGGAGCAGGCTTCCTCTTAAAATAACTCCTTGAAAAATATCCTTCCATCTGCTAATATCTTTATTTTTTTAATCAGGAGAGCCGTGCCGAGCTGGTGGGTACATTGACTAGATAGTGGAATCGTTAATAAGTCAGGTTTAATTGTGTCTGGGCCCTCGGTACAGTTTGCACTTCCGTGGTGCTTATTGTCCAAGGACAGCAAAGTGCTTTTCCAAGCATTAAATCTCCTCTCAGGCTGCAAGGCAGGTAAGGAGAGACCGGGATTATTTTGCGTGCGCGGCTGAAACGCGGCCAAACCCCGGCTGGGAACACATCAGCTCTTTAGTAGCGAGCGGCAAAGCCACGCAGCGTTTTAGGACCGAGAGGGAAATAGAATCTGGTATTGAAGTGGAACAGCAGCAGGGTTTTTTTTATTTTTCATTTTATTTTTTTATTTTTAAGTGGGAAATAAATTCCTGGGGTTGGTGGGTGGTGGAGATGTTGGGTTAATGGTGGTGGGCAGCGTGGGAATGGGCAGGGAGGTGGATGTGGGATTCATCCTGCTGGTGTGGGTGGGGACACGGTGCTTTTCCATGCTGCTTTGGGGAGGGGGAACGGCACTAAAAGCTGTGGGGTGGGGAGGGGGTCACGGGTGAGGCAGTGGGGATGGAACAACACCAGTGGACTGCCCCCGCATGGGTGGGGGGGGCTGGTGTGTGGATCCCTGCATGGGGCTGGTTAAAACCCCCCTTGGTGGGGTGGGTTTGTAAATACACCTACCCCCACCACCCCATGGGGTTCCCTTTGCACCATCCCCCCCCCGCCGTGGGTTCCCTTTGTTCCCTCTGTGGGGTCACTTTTCACCCCCATGGCTTCCCTTTGCTCCCCTGTGGGGTCATTTGCACCCCCGTGGGGTCCCTTTTTGCTCCCCCCATTGGGGTCCCTTTGCACCCCCGTGGGAACCTTTTGAACCCCTTGTAGGGTCCCTTTTTACTACCGTGGGGTCCTTTTTCACCCCCGTGGGGTCCCTTTGCTCCCCCCGTGAGCTCCCTTTCCACCCCCATAGGGTCCCTTTGCCCCCCCTCCATGGGGTCCCTTCGCATTCCCGTGGGGTCCCTTTGCCCCACGCCCCGTGGGGTCCCTCCCCCATCCCCGGCGGAGGCTGCCGCCGCTCCAAGCCGGGCTGGCGGCGGTCGGTCTGTCAGTCGGTCGGTCTGTCGGTCGGTCGGGGGGGGGGTGGGCAGCGTCCCGTTCCTCCCCCCGTCTCCCCCCTCGCGGGCCGGTCGCTGCGGGTGGGGGGGGGGCGGGGAGGAGCCGGGCCGGGGGCGCCGGGGCCGGGAGGCGGCCGGTAACCGCCCTTCCTCCGCGCCGCCGGCGGGACCCGAACTTTCGCACCGAACTTTTATTCCGTTTTTTAGTTTTTCGGGGTTTTTTTTTGGTGTGTGTCTGTGTGTGCGCGTGGTTTTTTTTCCTCTTGTTCTTTGGGATTTTTTTCTTTTTTTTCCCTTGTTCTTTGGGGATTTTTTTTCTTGGATTTTTTTGTTTGTTTGGGGTTTTTTGTTATTCTTTGGGGATTTTTTTTCTTGTTTGTTTTTTCTTGTTATTTGGGAATTTTTTGTTTTTGTTTTCCTTGTTCTTTGGAGATTTTTTGTTTGTTTGTTTATTTCTTGTTCTTTGGGGATCTTTTTTCTTGTCGGATTTTTTTCCATTTTTTTTTCCTTGTTCTTTTGGGCTCTTTTTTCTTTCTTTTTCTTTTTTTTTAGTTTTTTTTTCCTTGTTCTTTGGGGGGATCTTTTTTCTTGGTGGGTTTTTGTTTGTTTTTTCTTATTCTTTGAGGATTTTTTTTCCTTCTTTTTTTTTTTTTTCTTGTTCTTTGGGGCTTTTTTTTTTCCCTCTCATCGCCTTCTCCGCGGCGGGAGGAGGCGGGCAGCCGCGGGAGGGGTGTGTGTGTCTCTGTGTGTGTGTGTATAGGGGGGGGGAGTGAGCGCTCCACAAACCCGCCCCCCGAGCCTGCGTGTCCGGCGGAGCCGCGGGATGAGCCGGGGGCGGCGATGAGCGCGGCGGGGCCGGGGGCGGCAGCGGCGGGGCCGCTCTCCCGCAAACAGCGGCTGATGGCCGCGTTGGCAACCGGCGAACCGGCAACGGGGGGGGTTGGTCCCGGAGCTCCGCAACCCCCCGCACCTCCACTTTGCTGCTTCATCTGCGGCGGTGGCATCAGCCGCGGTAAAGAACTCAAGCTTCAAGTACGACCCCCCCGCGATCACCGACCCTTCTTCCCCTTCCTCCAGCACCAGGAACCGGCGCCCGGCGCCCGCGCCGTCTCGGCGGAGGGTTGTGCCTTGGTCTGCGCCGTCTGCCGCTGTTTCCTGGGCGAGCAGTGGGATTCCTTCGAGCGGAGCCGCACGCCGGTGGAGAAGCGCATGTACTGGCTCAAACGGCCCCATCAGTGCGAGGCAGCGGCGGGGGGAACCGGGCTGAGGAGGGGAACAACCGGTTGGGATCCCACCGCCCCACCGCGCCGTCAGGAGGAGGAAGAGGAGGAGGAGGAGGAAGAAGAGGAGGAGGAAGGACCGGTAGCTGGTTCTGAGCTCTCCGAGCTCTCCGACACTGAACCCCTCTCAGAGGCCGAAGGGGTGGGGGACACGGTGCGGACCCCCCCGGTGGCAGCGGGGAAGCGGGGACCACCCTGCTGCTCCTCAGAGGACAGTGAGATCAACATCACCAGCGAGGAAGAGGAGGAGGAAGGCAGCAAACATCCCACTTGGGTATCAGGCACCGCCTGCTACATCTGCGGCAGCCCCTTGTCACCCACCACCCAACACCGCGTCCACGTGCAGAAGCAGGAGAAGACCTCTCCAGCACCCTTCTTCCCCTTCCTCTGGCTGCACAGCCCCCCACCGGGTGCCCAGCCCCTGTCACCCACCGGCAGCACCCTGGTGTGTCCCTGCTGCTTCGCCTCCCTCATGCAGCAGTGGCAAAGCTTCGAGTTGGCCAACGTGCCCGTTCTCCAGCGACTCTATGTGGTGCCCCTCAACGCCGGTGCCGTGCCCACCAAAGGCCGGCGAGGGTTGAAGGAGGATGGGATGGGTGCCCCACCAGTGCTGGAGGCTTGTTACCTCTGCGGCGAGGAGTGTGGCAAGGAGGCGAGGCCGGTGGCGGCCAAGATCACCAACGGCAACGCGAAGAGCACCATGCACTTCCCCTTCCTCAGCCTCCTGCCTTGCCCACCTGGTGCCAAGGGGTTGAACAAGCACTGGGAGGTGAGCAGCTGCCGTAAGTGCTTCAGGGTCTTGCAGGACCTGTGGGCCATGTACAGGGCCTGCCACAACGAGGAGCTCATCACCTCAGTGCAGAGCTTCCTAGGGAGGTACCACCAAGTCTTCTCCGCTGGTGATCCTGGCAGCCTGGCCTGTCACCCCGCTGTCAAGCCTGGTCCCACCTCCGTCTGCTACATCTGTGGGGCTGAGCTGGGAGCTGGCAAAGAGTTCCAGCTCAATGTCAACCCACCGGGGCGATTTGGGGAGAAGGAACCCTTTTTCCCCTTCTTGACGGTCTACCCGCCTGCCCCACGGGCCAGACCAGCTGACTCAACTGGACTGGTGGCCACTTGTGTCCTCTGCTACCATGACCTGCTGGGACAGTGGCTTCAGCACGAGGGCAGGAACTCCCACCACCCCAGCAGCGCCTGGTCCCGGCAATACAAAGTGGAGACCTTCGTCTGCTTCTTCTGCCGGCAGGAGAAGAAGCGATGTCTTGGATTAAAAGCGGTTCAGGTGGCCAGGCTCCCCGTCTTCCTCTACACCCTCCGCGTGGCCAACAGCTTGCTGGTGGATGATGGGAAGCAGTTGACCATCGGTGCTTGTGCTGAGTGTGGTGCCGTGGTCCTGGCTGGCAAGAGCATGACCCCACCGGAGCTGCTGGCGGTGGCACCCCCGGCTCTCGTCCCCAAGGTAAGGTGGGTGGTCCACACCCCATCCCTCCCCTCCTGGTGTTTCCCAGCTCTGGCATGGAGAAGGAGGTGGAGCAGTGACGTAGATGGATGCTTTCCTTTTGGGTCTGGTCCATGGGGGTGAATGCTAAGGGATGGGGTGACTTTAGCAATGAACTTGAGGAGCTGTCAAGCTGTGAAGGAACAGATAAAAATCCTTCCAAGGGGTGGGGAGAGCCAAGACCTGTCCTCTAGCTCTGTTATTTATTGGTGCCTGCTCGCTCACAGCCCTGCCGAGGAAATCCCAATCCCGATCCCATCCCGCTCTCCAGTGAGGGTGATCCGAGGGGCTGGGGGGCTGCCCGGCCTCCCCGCTGCCACAGCATCCTCGGGACACTCGAAGGAGCGCGTGGCCTGCGCTGCTGGGGACACTTCCTGAGTTATCTCTGGGTTTTTGAAGATGCTTGACTCAAAGGGTTTCCCCTTGGAGAAACCCCAGCCCTTCCCGCTGGTGGGAAGGCTCAGGGCTGGGTTCCCTGTGCTGCTCTGGTTATCTGGCAGTGGGGGACCCCCAGGCAGTATCCTTTCCAAGACCTCCAACCCTCTGAGCCACTGTACCGGAGCCTTGAAGGGTGTCCTGGGTGTCATCACCCTGTGCTGGGTTCTGCAGGGTGCTTTGGGAGGCATCACCGAGAAAGCAGCGTGACAGAGCCAGGGTTTAGTAGTCACCAACGTCCCTTTCTCATGGGCTGGGGAAATAATTCCTTTGACCCTGCAATTTCCAGCTTGCAGGAGCACGTTGGAAAGCTGCTGCTCTGTATCTGCAAACCAGGCCCCAGGCTGAGCTCAGGAAAATGCCAACATCTGAAATCCCCGAGTTGATTTTCAAAGCCTTTGGGCTCCGTTGGTAGCCAGAACCCCGCGGCTCTCCGGAGCCTTGGCATCTGCTTTAGCCATGTAGAGCAGCCTTCTCCAGGCCAGAGCTGCTCTGCTCGCCCGTCGCTCTGCCTTGCCTGGCTACAAAGAGGATTTTCCATTCAGTCGCTTCCTAAGCTGGGGGAGATGCTGCTGGAAAATCACTGGGCAGGAGTTGTACACACCATGGGGTTGGCACATGTGGCACCGGCATGGAGAGTGCTGGGACGGTGCAGTGGGTTGGGTTGGCACTGGCATGGAGAGTTCCAGGATGGTGCAAGAGGTTGTGTTGGCACTGGCATGGGTAGTGCCAGGATGATGCAGGAGGTTGGGTTGGCACTGGCATGGAGAGTTCCAGGATGGTGCAGTGGGTTGGGTTGGCACCAGCATGGAGAGTTCCAGGATGGTGCAAGAGGTTGGGTTTGCACTGGCATGGAGAGTTCCAGGATGGTGCAGGAGGTTGGGTTGGCACTGGCATGGAGAGTTCCAGGATGGTGCAAGAGGTTGGGTTTGCACTGGCATGGAGAGTTCCAGGATGATGCAGGGGCTGGGTTGGCACTGGCATGGAGAGTGCTGGGATGGTGCAAGAGGTTGGGTTTGCACTGGCATGGAGAGTGCTGGGATGGTGCAGGGGCTGGGTTGGCACCAGCACAGGGCATGCCAGGATGGTGCAGGAGGTTGGGTTGGCACTGGCGTGGATAGTGCCAGGATGGTGCAGAAGGTTGTGTTGGCACCAGCATGGGTAGTACCAGGATGATGCAGGAGGCTGGGTTTGCACAGGCATGAAGAGTGCTGGGATAGTGCAGGAGGTTGGGTTGGCACTCGTGGTGGGAATGCTCCAGGAGGTGTTGCTTTGGGTTGGTTTTCCTTGGGCTCCATCAGCCCATGTGGGGTGGTCTCAACATGGTTTCAGGTCATTCGTGGATGCAGATGATTTATTTTCAGACTCACCCACATGGGACTTTGCTTCCAGCCGACGTGACTTGCCATGTGTGGAGGGGTCTGAGATGATGGAGACTTTCTGGATGTTGGAGGTGTTGTGGAGCTGCATGGGTTGCAATGCCCATGTGATTGTGGCCATGCTGCCCATCTGTCTACTAGTCTGGTGGCATTTGCTAGGTGCTGGTGGCATTCAGCCTGTGCTGGCTGGTGGCCATGGAGAGCTCAGGAGTCAGACGAGCATCCCATGGTGCTGACCCAGGGGTGATGCTGGAGGATGCTCCATCCCCATCCACATGTCCCCAGCTGGTGTTTCACCATTAGTGTCCCCACACCATGTCCTGGAGACACGATGGCCAGCAATTCTGTCCCAGCTCAGATGCCAGCGTTGGGTGCTTGGGGGTTCTTCCCATGGGGTTCCTTAGTGACCCCCCCACAAGAACCCAACATTTCTCAGGCACATCAGTGCTTGTCCCTGCTGGCCCCAGCCCCAACTCCTGAGCAGCTCTGAAAAGCTTTTGTGGGGGGTGTGAAAGGAGGAGGAGGAGGAGGAGCAGGAGCAGGGTGTCCCCTGGAAGGGATGCCATTCAGTTTGTCCCTCTTGTTCCCTGGGTTTGCTAATGAGCAAATTAACAAGGGGCAGGGTGGCAGGAGGGAGGGCAGAGCTGCCTGGGGAGGACACGGCTGGTCCAGAGACCGTTTCTCTTTGCCAGGCTGTGCCATGTTCTGGTGATGACTCTGGCTGGCCAGAAGGTCCTCTCACCTTTTCCCTTGCCATCTCCATGTGCTTCCCATCAGGCTGAGACCTCCTGGATGTCAAGGTTGTTTAAACCATGGCTTTATGCTTGGGTAGGGTGCTTGGCTGGTTTCACCGTACCCATTCAGCCACGATTGCTGCTGGAAGCCACCCTGGACAAGCCTTTCACTCTTGTGTGACACTCAGGTCCCCGTTCAGAGGGGACCAGGCAGGAGAGAATGATTCTGGAGAGTCAAAACCACCTTCATGTTCCTTGCAGCTGTACAACTTCACTTTCTGAGTGCCCTTGCTTTTCCACACCCCCAGGATGGACACCCTCCTGCATGGAGAGCTGGTGGTTTGCTGCTGTCCTGCCTGTGAGTGTTTGATCCAGGTAGCTCAAAGCTTGAGCACAAAATGCCACCAGACACCCCCACACCCCCTTCTCATCACAGGGCAGGGTGGTGCTCAGGTCCTCTGTACTAGCTTGGTGGTGCTAATGAGGGAACCTCACACCTGAGGCTCATCAGGAGGGTGGAGGCTCAGGTATTTGAGTGGGGTGGTGGCTCTGTGGTGGGTTTGGTGTTGGGAGCAGTGGAGCAGGTGGTGCTCTGTGGAGGTGGCTGCTGCAGGAAGGTCTCCTGGAGGTAAGCTTTACCTGGCAGAGGGGCTGCTGCAGAAAACTGTTGTTGGCTTGTGTGGGCTTGGTGGGTTTGGCTTCTCCCACCAAGAAAAAATAGCAATGCTGAGCTTTGGTAAGGGTATCCCACCATGAATGTCCTTTGGCTTGTCACCTTTTGTCCTCTGCAAGGTGTGCAGGTGTGTGCTGTGAGAATGCATCTTCTCTGTAGCTGTGTCCCTTGCAAGGAGGACCTGTGTGTGTCTGTGCACCCACTGGTGCAGGGCTCCTGAGTTTGGGGTGGCTGCTGCCACCAGGTATGATGTCCTGTTCTTGTGATCTGGAGAAGCTGCCTGTGCATCCCACTGGCTCCCCAGGATGCTGTGGGACAAGCAGCCACTGCAGTCACACACCTGGAAAAGTGAGGGGTTTTTGGGTTTTTTGCTCTGTGTGCAACTTCCTGCAAATACATTCAGGTTTCTGGGAAGCTCTTAGATCCCACCATCACTGGAGCAAAGCTGTTCAGGTGCTGCATGGTGCTATGTGGAATTCACAGCTGGTGCCATCCTGCTCCTTGAGATCACCCAGAGCTTGCTGCCATCTCTCCAGCCCTGTCCTCAGGCTGGTTTCTGAGCATCATCTTGTATTTTCCATGTCCCATTCTGGCTTTGCAGGGGACACCTGGGTCTCATTGCGTGGGGCTGTCCCTGACTGGGCACAGTCAGGCTCCTGGGGCTGAGTTTTCTTGCTCAGCAGTGATGTTGTTAGCTCAGCTTGGCTTTTGGCCCCTTTTTCAGGTTATGAGCTCCAAAGGTCATGCTGCATTTCCAAAATGCTACGTTGAGCTAAGATCTGTTGGTGGGCATTTGCTTTTTGACTGTAGAAAATAGTTTTGGGCAAACATCAAAGAGTTTGGTTAATGTTCTTGACTAAGCTTTGTCCTGATGAAGCTGAGCACCAGCATAAGGACCTGGATGTCACAAAAGCAAACCCAGGAGGTGGAGGGTGATGCCTGACCTTCCTCCTGCATTGCACTGGACCAAATTCCTGGTGAGGCTACGGATATCCAAGTGTCTGGCAGCATGAGGAAGAAGAAGCTTGTGCAGGAAGAGTCCCAGGTCATGGCCACGCAGGCAGGACCTCTGGCTTCTTTGCTGATTTCTTAATTTTGAAGCCAACCAAAAACTTTTTGGTGACTGGTAGTGTTTTGGGTGATTGCACCATCTCTACCAACCTGATGGCTCCTCCATGTGTCCCCAGCCCTGGCTTCATGGGTGAGCTCCAGAGGGGTGGCATGGGCTGCATGGTGCTTCTCCTTGTCCCTTATAAATGTAAAGTTGAAGCAGAGCTGATCTCATTCATCTCAATTTTTCATCTTCCAGCTTGGTTTGGTTTTGGTGGTGGTGTCTGTGCTTGTGCCAGTTTTTACCGTCACTAATTCGAGCAGATACAGAGCAAAATCAGGCCAAGGTATTTTAAGCCAACTTTATTGGGCTAAACCTGGGTGGTTTATTTTTTTGCAGCATATGTCAATGTAAAGATGTTTTTAGCGAGGCTCACGTTGCTTTTTCAGCACAGGAGCTTCCTCCTCAGCTCTGGCTGTGGCTAACACCGACCGGCTCTGGCATTTTGGGATGAGCTCTCAATCCCAGCACGGAGGTGGCAGTATAATGATGATATGACTTCATGTCTCGGGGCATGGCCTCCTGTGGGATCGTGTTCCCAGATGGCAAACAAAGAAACAACACGAGGGAAATGTGCTGCCTGCTTTTTCCTGCCTGATGAGGTCAGGGTGGGTTTGGTATGTACCCAGGCAGGATGGAAACCTGCACCCCTCCGTCCCTCCTCATCCTCACCCATCACTTAGGTTATTTCAAAGTCACCTCATGGGCTGGTGATTCATCACCCTGGGGGTGCACATCTTTCAACTGTGATGGGACAAACAGCAAAGGGGCCTTTTTACTTTGGCCAGGCTGACCTTGCTGTACCAGCTGTCCAAAAATACCAGGGCTGCCAGCCGCCGTGTCCTCCAGACCTTGTGCTGACTCCACAGCTCACCAGCTGGCTGCTATATTTTTATTTTTTATGACCCCCCCCTCCATTCCCTCCCCTCCCCATCCACCCACCCTTTGCCTTCTTTCTGCCTTGCCCAAAAGCAGCAGCAGCAGAAGACTGGCAGCTTGAACGTTGCCTTTCTTCTGTGGGCACCTGCCAAAAAACGCTGACCTGCAATGTGTGCTGCCCAGGAAAAACCCTGCCTGCACCCCACCCCCCCTCCTAAAATACCCCCCCCGGGGGGGAGAGGGACTGGCTCTGCTCTGGCTCCCGACAGTGCAAATGCTTTCGCAACTGCTGGAGCATCTTGCAGCATCCTCCCTGTCTGTGCTTCCAGCGACGCTGGGGCCAAGTCAGGAGATGGGGTGGAAGGACGGACGGCTCTGGCTGTTGTGGACAGACAGATGTTTTGTCCAGATCCTTGCGTTTTTTTGGGTTTTTTTTCTCAGCCATCCGGGAAGTGTGGTCACAAAGGGCAGCCTGGGATGATTTTTGGCCACTTCCCGGTGAGGAGGAACCTCCCCACGGTAGCAGCGCGGGCGCCTGGCTTTGTAGCGACATCAGGAATGGCAGGAGCTGGTTTTTCACCATCCTGTGCCCCTCGATGTGCCCAGGAGGTCCTGTGCCAACACCCCCACTGTCATCATCCTCGGGAGCTGAGCCAGGGACAAGGAGATATCTCCAACTCCTGAGCTGGTTTTGGGGACCTCTTGGTTTGCCAGGAGCCTGTTTGCACCTCGCTGGCTACTGTGGGTGCCTGCTATGCCCTGGCTCTGTTCCCATGATGATTTTGGGGTGTGGGGGGCTCTTTGCTCTACAATTCAGGGTCATGAACTGTTGAGTACACCAGTATATACTCATTTTCTCCCCTATTACCCAAGGGTCTCGTCTGAATAACACAGTTTTCCCAGAGCCACACCGTTAAGATGCACAGGAGTGTGTGTGTCTCTCTGTTCATTCCTGAGCAGGGAAGCAAACTAATCTCAAAATCTCCTTCTTCAGAACATGTCTCAGGAGTTCACTGTATACAGCAATTTTAATTCTACCAGAATATATATTTTTTTTCCATACTTTAAATGGGATATGACTTCTCCTACTACCTCAGAAAAGAGAAAAAAGAACCAGGTCTGAAAAATACTCTTATTAGCAATAATAATAATAATGCCTTTGTGGCATGTTTGTCTTTAACCCAAAAGAATGTTTGTTTTTTTTAAATGATTTTCATCAGAATACTTCTTTATTCTCCTTTTCATATTGTATCATACCTGCCCAGTTACTGAAGTATTTCATGTTAGCTTCAGCTTTGGTTCTCTTCTCCTTGTCTTAACAGCACGTGCTGCTCAGAGCAGGGTGCTCCTGGGGAAGGGCCACTGGCCAAACAGCTCCTGCTGGTCCCATGCTGCTGAGCAGCATCTGGCCAGATGTTGCCCTTCCTCTCTAGGCTTGAAGGCATGGCATGGAAATGTCCCTTTGGTGTGTTGGAGGGGACACTACCCTCCATGGGGACTACGGGGCTTGATGGGGGAGAACCTTGCAGGGTGGTGGGACAGGAGCATCTCGGTGTGTTGGGTGCAGGGTGGGAGGTTGAGGAGGAGCCACTGGAGCTCGGCTGGTGGTGGTGGCACGATCCCAACTGTGCTGGGCTTTCCTCTGCCATGAGCAGCTGGTGATGGGAGACCTTCCAGCGGCACAATCCTCCTGGGCCCCGACCCAGGGCTGTGACAGCTCCGGGTCCCCCCGCCGCCAAGGCGAGCAGCAGCGGTGCCTTGAGCGTGCCTGGGCAGGTGCCAGCCCGGCTTTCAGGGATGTGGTGCTGCTCCATACATACATCCCTGTTTGCATCCCATTGCTCCCGGCCATCAGAGCCTGGTTCCCCTCCCTGTGCCATGGAGAGGATGCCGGAGCCCTGGTGCCAGCCCAGGCTGCCTTGGGCAGGTCGTGGTTTGCTCCCGCTGCCGGGTGAGCAGCTGCTCCAGCACATGCATGGCTGGATAAACAGCCTCGTGCAGCTGGCCTGGCCTTGGCCTGACTTTATCCCCCCTTGGATCTTCAGTAGCAGAGCTGGGAGGAAGAGGATGGCTCCCGCTCTTGTGCCGGGAGGGAGTTTAGGCTGGGCTGGGAGGAGGAGGATGCTACCTGGGAGCGCTTTGCAGCCTGGCATGAATATAACGCTGCTTCTCCTTCTTTATTTTCTTTATTTTCCTCCCCTTTTTCACGTTACTGAAGTGCTGCTGGGCTTTAGTAGCTCTCAGGAGGCTGAAGTCATCTGTTTACCCGTGGAGCTGGCGTGCTCAGAGCAGCAGCTGCCCTGGTTTTCCTTCTCTAACCTGCCGGCTGGCGGTGAGGTGCCTGTGCCGAGCGTGCCGTGACCTGTGCCGAGGCGAGGTGAGCATCACAGCTGCCTCACAGCGCACCCACAGCCCTGCAACATGGGGCTGAGGGTGTTGGTGATGTCCTGCTGCAGGTGTAGGAGCTTCCATCCCACTGGAGAACCACGTTTTGGTGCCTCTATCCAAGCACTGGTGCTGGAAGGGCCGTTCCCAGTTGGAGTGGGGACCTGCTGCAGGATTTACTGGGGGTTATTGAAGCTTTTTGCACATTAACTCAGGAAATCACTGCCTGGATCAATGCTGCCTCTTCCCACCAGCTTCTGGTATCATCCACTCTGGTACTTGGGGGGAGCTGGGTGCTGCTGTGGCTGGTGGGGTGAGCTGTGATGTGGTGGGTCTTGGGGCTGCCTTCAACCAGGGGTGCATGGAGAGGGTCCCAGGACCCCCCATGAGGGATGTGGAGTGGGGCAGGAGGGCTTGCAGGGACCAGTTTGTACCACACACTCTCTCCCAGATCCTCACAGTGAATTTTTGGCTTCTAGTTTAGAGCTAAACCAAAGCTGAGACCCAGCTGGGGTGCCAGGGAAGGTCATTAGGGGAGATGGGTGGTGGTGACCCCACAGCCAGGGCTGCCTGTGCCTATGTGACCCCCCTTGAGGCTATCCCCCACCATGTTGGCACCTGGTGTGTCCTCAGTACCTGCTGCTTTTGGGGCTGGGGACTTCCATCAGGGGACATCTTGTCCCTTGGAGCCCTGGCCAGGGCTGGGTGCCTGTCCCTGCAGGACCCCCTGTACCCCATGTCACAGCCCTGTGCAGGGTCATTACCCCCAATAACCCTCCAAAATGGGTTTGATTGTGTGTCCCCCTGGACTTTCTCCCCCTTGGAAGTGGGGAGCACATCAGCTGATGGCTCTGAGGGGCCACCCAGGGTGACCAGATCCCCAGGGTGCCGGACACAAGGACACTGCAGTCGGTGGCAGGGACCTTGGAGTTGGGAACATTCAGGTGACAGCCAAGGTGACAGCCTCTCCCTTGGTGGTTTGCAGCTGCGGTGGGGTGGCCAGACCGAGGGAGGGATGGATGGACAGACAGACAGAGCTCAGCAAGGCATCTTGGGGGCTGGGTGTGGGGTGAGCAGCAAATTGCCACCGTCACCTCCCATCTGCTTGCAGCATGTTTCTGGCAGCGGGCTGACTTCAGTCGGCCGTGGAGCTTTTCATCGAGTGCTGATCAAGTGTTGGTGAGTTCAGTTATTACCCTGGCCAGGAATAAATATATATATATGTATATGTATGTATGTATGTCTCCCACCCTCCCTCCTTGTCTTCACTGCTCAAACAGCTGCATTTTCTTCTCTCCATCTCTCCCCCCCCTCCTCTCTCCTCAGAGCAGGCAGCATGAGTTATCCCCAAGTGAAAACATGGCAAAGACAAGGCCCTTCAGTTTTCCCGGGAGGTAACCGTGCCAAGGTCAACCCAGTGTGGGGACAGAGCCCTGGCTGCTGCTGCTGCCCCAGCTCTCGGGTGTGGGTGACATCCTGGGGGTCTCGGTGTGCTCCAGCTGTCCCTGGTGTGGAGGGTTCCCTGGGGATAAGCCACTTCTGCCTGCAGACAGAATCCAGATGCCCAGGCTGTGGTGTCTCTGGAGGGGGAGATGAATTCGCTCCTGCCGTCTTCTGTTTTCAGTCTAGAACATCTGCACAGTAACTGGGAAATCTGGGCTTTCTCCTGCTTCTCAGCCAGGTCCTGTCAGCCCTTTTCCTCTTCCAAAAAGGGCTTTGGTGGTTGGTTGGGTTTTTTTTTTTCCCCTTTAACCTGCTCCCTGCTGTGAATCCTGTCAGGATTTTATTCCATGTAGCTGCTGCTGTAGAGCAGGGGTGGCTTTTGGGGGACCCCCATATCTGAGCAGCCAGTTGGGGACGTGGATTCCCTCAGGAGCTGGTTTTCCCATGGGGCTGTCCCCAGGGTGGGTGGCTGGTGGCACAGGGATGCACTGGTGTCACACTACATCCCTTCTTTATTCCAGCTGGTTTTCCCTTGCTGATCCCCTCATCCTCATGTTCTCCAGCCTGATCCTACATCCCCAGAGCCCAGCTTGGGACCATATAACCCCTTTGCTGCCCCTGGCTCCCTCCCAAAACCTTGTACTGGGAAACATGCAGAGCTGGGCAGGGTGGGGGTCACCCCAGTCCAAACCCCCCCTCAGCTCCCCAGTATTTCCAGCAGTGAGTGGCTTGGCCAGCCTGGCCCTGGGCTGGCTGGGACAGCTCTTGGCTTGGCAGTGTCCCATGTGGGTGAGGTTTCTCCTGCAGCCCTGCCACTGGCTCCAGCTCCAACTGGGCACCTCCTCTTCCTCACTGCTGCTTCCAAAATGCTGTGGGGACCCTTGGCAATACATCACCCCAATATTTGCAGCCCTCAAAGAGGAGTCAATCCTGCTGCATCTCACCTCCTTCCTCCAGTCTGCTTGCATGGGCAATCCTTGCTCTCAGCAGTCTGACCATCCTAAACCCGCTCTGTCCTTCATCATTCCCCCTTTTCCTTCATGCACAACATTTTCCTCCCTCTTTGCTCCCTGTTTTGTCCCTTTGCTGTGTTCTGGCCCCATGCCCAGTGCCCTTTGCTCAGAGCAGAAGGAAGGGCTCCAGGAGAAGGAGGGCAAAGCTTGGGTGATGCCAGCAGAGGTTTGACCCCAGCTTGGAGAAAGGACCAGCTGATCAGAGGGTGTTTGGGGCCATGGACATCATGGGTGCTGTCTCCCTGGTGGGTCCCCATGTGTGGAGCCACTGGCTGGGTTGCAGCCCAGGGTGAGCTGAGCCCTTGCAGCACCCAAAGAGATGCTGGAGGAGGGTGTTGCCACCACTTTGGGGACCTTGGGGCAAGTGTCTAAATATGCAAGCAGTTCTGTCTCCCCTTGGGTTTCCTTCCAGAGGAGGGGACACCACTTGGGACAGAGCAATTTTAGGTGGGCTTGAGCACCAGCACGCTTCCTGGAAGAGATGGCCAGGCAGGATGTCTCAGGGCTGGGCACCTGGAGGTGACATGCTCCCAATGTCCCTGTCTTGGGGACAGCTGTGTGGCTCTGGCTTTGCAGCTGCTATTTCTGGTCATGGTCATTTCTGTGCCATGGTCACCAGCACTGGGGCAGGCAGGATCCTGTTGATGACCCTGTTCCTTGGAGCCATGGGATGGATGGGGATGGGATGAGGAATCTCCCATGGTGTGAGGAGCTATGGAGAAGTTCAAGACCTCTTGCAATCTCCCCTCCAGCCCTATTTTCCTCCCATTTAAACCCAACATACATCTCTGGTGGGTGGGTGGCTATAAAAATAGCACTTGGTTGGGGTGAGGAGGGTTGGGGTGGGGAAGGGCTGGGAGGGGGCCAGGGTGCAGGGGAGCAGGGGAGGGGGGGGGAGGTCCGGTTTCTCCCTTTCCTGGAGGAATTAGGGAGGCCACATGCTGCCAGGAGTGTTTGGCTGGTAGAGGCAAGCGGAGGCTCCGAGGAGGCGAGCAGGCGTCCGCACAGATGGAAATTTGATCACCCACGGCTCAACAGATTGTTTGATTTATTTTAAAATCAAGCAGATGGCTGCAACAGGAGTTTGTTTAAGTTCAGCTCCGAGCTGGGCCAACGGCCAGGATACTCAGGGAGGGGGGGGGGAGGCGTGCCAAAAAATGTTCAATGACTTTGGTCATCACCCACCTCTCCTCCTCCTCCTCCCCTCTCCCTCGCTCCAGCGCACACACCCCGGCTCCCCCTCTTATCGCATCCTCGCCTTCATCTCTTGGCTCCAGCATCTCGCTTTGTCTCTCCCTTGTTCTCTGTTTTTCTCCTTGTCTGTCTCAGGAGGGTTTTAACTCTTCCTCACCCATCCTCTTGCCCTCTTAGAATCACAGAACCCCAGACTGGTTTGGGTTGGGAGGGATCTTAAAGCTCATCCAGTCCCCACCCCCCTGCCAGCAGCAGGGACACCTTCCACTAGACCAGGTTGCTCAGAGCCTCATCCAACCTGGCTTGAACACTTCCAGGGAGGAGCAGCCACAGCTTCTCTGGCCAACCTGGTTCTCTTGTACCATAAGGGTGCAGGGAAGGGACCTCCGCAATTGGGGAGATGGAGCACCCCCTTCCCTGGGCTCCCTCCTGTAGTCGTCTTCTTCTCCAGGTCTGACTTCTTGGGGTGTGGGATGGAGGAGTGGGGGTCCTGGCTGAGTGCCCAGAGGGATGCCCTAACCAGCATGGCCATCTCTCCATGGTGGTCCTGGTGTCCTCCCACCCTACTCCAAATCAGCAGTGGCCTGAATGGAGACAAGGTCCCAGCAGTGTGTGATGCTGCTGGATGGGGGGACGTTGAGTGCTTGACCTGAGTCCACCGTCTTGGGGTGCAGGGGGTGACCTGGGGATGGAGAAGAGACCCCAGTGCAGCATGTGGTGGCTCTGGATGTGTTTCTGGCCTCGCTGCCCATATGGCTGGCAGAGAAGGGGCTGGAGGAGCCAGTGGGAAGCAGCCAGGGATGTGCTAAACTGTTGTAAGCAGGATGGGGGAGGCTGTGCTCAGGGCTTCAAATAGCTCTGTGACACCAGGCTGGCTCTGAGCGGGGAGTCCAGCCACCCTGAGGTAACACAGGGTCCCTAGCACACGTGGCCACATCCCCTTGTCCTTGCCAAGGAGCATCTTAGATGCTCTCCCTCGCAGGGAAAAGGACCTCTCTGCATCTTCTGGGGCAAGTGGGATCCTCCAGGAGCACTGGGCATCCTGCTCCTTGGTGACCTTGGGATGTCCCCTTGCCCCATGTGCCTCCTGGCTGATGTACCCTCTTGCTGTATTTTCCAGGTTTTCACCCCAGGGAATTGCTGTGATCCCATTTCTGGGCAGCTGGGGGGTGGGATGGGCCTTTTCCCTGGTACCTGACCCCTCTCCATGGTGAGGCTGGGGGCTGTGGGTCCTACTGGGGAGAGGGGCTGGGGCTGGAAGGGGTTAAGGCAGGCGAAGGAAAACAAGAGTGCTGCAGGGCCTGGGTGGCTGACAAGCCAAACAACTGTTTTTGACTCACTGTTGCTGCTTTGCCAAGTGCAATTGCTTCCACATTCCCATCCCCTGGCTGGAGGGGAGAGTGTGAGGGGAAGGGGGATGCCGGGGGTGGCGGGGGGCGGGGGGAGCAGGCAGTGGAAGGGTTGGCTCCCCACTGCTTTTTCTTGGCTCTTCTTTCATTTATTCCCCTCTTTATTGAGTGGCAGGAATGGGCAGGGGGGTGATTCCCCTTCTGGGGTGATCCCCTGGAACGGGGGTGATGCTGTCAGGGTCAGTTGTGGCAGCTCCCAGTGGAGCATCCCTTCTGCCAAGCCCTAAAGATGGGATGAGGAACGGAGGGGGGGCTGAAATGCACCCCAACATTGGGCTGCCCTCCCTTCTCTTGCTGTTTGTGTGCAGAGGGGACCCTAAAACCAGCTCCTTCCCTTCTGGGGTTGCTTGATGGGTGCTGCAGGGTGGTATCACCCCTTGGTCTTCTCCCCCACTCCCATGGCAGCCAGGGATGCAGCCACACGTAGGGATGGAGAGTGACCACGTTGCAACTCTACTCAAAGATTTGGGGTCTCATGTGGGGCCAGACCCCACACCGTGTCTGGCCAAGGCAGTGTTTGCCAGTGGGGTTTGGAGGATGGATGCTACTCCGAGTGCTGGTGCTGTTGTGTTGCAGACAGCAAGAAATAAGCCCTTGGAGAAGAGGCTTGGTACTTACAGAGAAGATTTGAGCTACTTGGGGTTGCTGCTTTGTGGAGTTAATTATCTTCTGAGTCTGGGCTTTTGGTGGGGTTTTTTTCTTTTTTTTTTTTCTTTATTTTGTTCCTTGGGATTATTTCTTGGCAAAGGAGGCGTCGTTCTAAAGCACTGAGCTCTGCTCCCTCTGAACTCCTGGCTGCTAACTGGTATGTAGGAGATCCTGGTCTTTAAAAACCAAAAAAACACACCCTCAAAAAAAGCCCTGCTGCCTTTGCTGTGCACAGAGGGGGTCTGGGGCAGCTCAGGAAGATCTTCTGTGTGTTCCTGGAGCCATTTCCTTAGGGAAGTTGGAGCAGCAGCCTCCCATGGGGGTCCCAGCACAGTGCTGGGATCACACAGAATGGCCTGGATTGGAAAAGCCCTTCAAGCTCATGGAGTCCAACCATGAACCCAACACTGACCAGTCCCGACTGACCCATGTCCCTCAGCACTGTGTCTACACAACTCTTCAATCCCTCCAGGGATGGGGACTCCACCACTGCCGTGGGCAACCCCTTCCAATGCCTCAGAACCCTTTCAGCAAAGAAATTCTTCCTCACATCCCATCTCAACTGCCCTGGGCACAACTTGAGGCCATTTCCTCTTGTCCTGTCCCTTGGTCCTTGGGAGTAGAGACTGACCCCCAAGCTGGATGGAGCTGGTGCTTCCCTGGGAGCACTGGGTCATGGCAGGGGAGGATGTGGAGATCCCCTGGGAGCAGCATCCAGGGGGATGCTTGGTCCCTGCAGGGCTGGGGGCTGTTTGATCCCCCCCCACAACGTCCAGCCTGGATGGAGGGACACCCCCAGCCCTTGGGAAGATGTGAGGATCATGCTGTGAGCTGGCCCTTGGGTGAGGAGCGGCTTTATGTGGTGTCTTGGGTGGTGGCTGGGATGCTGTGGGGTTGGGACATCGCTCTGGCGTCACTCTGCTGGTACCTGCTTAATCTCAGCCTGGTGTGCTGAAACTCTGGGGGGATGGGGGAGCTGGCAGCGATGGAGATCAGGAGGAAAATCCCTTCCCCTGTTCATCCCGTGGGAAGGACTCGCAGAGCTTTGCCTGGAACATCCTGCGTTGGCTGGGGATGCAGGAGAGCCGGCTCGTGCTCCGGTCTGGCAGCTGTGATGTGACACCATGGGGACAGACATGCTATCCATCATCCTTGCACCAGCCTGGTCAACCTCTGTCCATACATCCCCACTGTGCCCATCACCCTGGCATCACGTCACCCAAAGCAAATCCTCCAAACTCCCTTATTATGGGGGCTTCCCAGGGAAGCAAAAGACCCTCCTGGTGCTCCCCAGGCATAAGTGACAAGAGGATACCCACATCCTCCTTGTCGGCCACCTTGTCAGCTCCTAATCCAGACATGAGAAGGCAATTAGGGGGCTGGGATCCCCTTTCTGAGGGAGAGCAGATGGGGCCAAGTGGGACGCTGTGGGGCTGGGGAGCAGCGACGGAGGGGCTCTGCCTCCGAATGTGTTTGCAAATCCTCACCAGCTGAGGGGATTACAGCCGGCATCTGGCAAGCTTTAGAATATTAAAACAAAGGGAGTTGGAGGCGCCATGATCAGGGGCAGGGGAGGGAGGGATGGGATGGGATGGGGGGAGCTCGCTGCTTGCCTTGCCATGCTGGGAAAATCTGCAGGAATCCCCCTTCGCAAACCCTTCCTGGGATGGGGAGGGAGAGAGGGAATTTTCCATATAAAACAACCCCTGGTGAGGGTGTCACCATGAGGAACACACCAAGAACCCATTTCCAACCTCCACAGTGGGGTGCAGGAGCTGACCCCAGACCCCAGCCCCCTTTAGGATGAAGGCGACGCTGGAGGCGGGTGGGCTGTAGGGTGTTTTATTTAGGGGTTTTTTTAATTATTACTATTTTTTGGGGGATGAAGGGGTTGAGATCTGCTTTTTTCCACCCCGTTGTGCCGTTCTGGAAGCGGCAAGAATTCAGGAAGCCGGCGTGAGGCGAGTGCCAAGTCAGGCTGTACCGCAGCCAAGCCCCGGCTTGTTTTCTCGTCTTGCTGGAGCCAGTAAGTGACCTTATTAGCTTCGGGGGCAGCTGCCTTATTAACACACATCTGGCGGCGAGGAGGCCACATAGGCCCTATATTGTCTCCCCTCCTGCTCCTAACCCGGTGGTACCTTGCTGGGGGGGCTCACCCCATGGTTTCAGCCTCCCCCTCCCTCTCCAACCCTAATAGTAGGGCTGGCACCCCCAGCCACACTGCTGCCCCCATCCAGGGTATAAACCCCCAGGGTTTATAGTAAGGAGGGGTAGGATTAAGCAGATGGGGCTTTGAGTCTGCTGAAGATTATAATTTAAGATTATAATCTGTGTAAGGTTATAATCTGTGGTGGAGGAGGGGGTGGGAGGGCCCCTCCAGTGTGGGAGCTGTGCTGCTGGCATTCCCATCTCCCACAACCCTTTCTCCTTTCCTATGGGGCAGGATTTGCTTTTTGGGGTGCAGCTTCACCCCTTGGGATAAGGGATTATGACATAGAGGGGCTGGACCACCCATACTGTATCCCTGCATCCCTGCCAGCAGCTGGGGTGGGCACTGGGATTTCCCTCCGGCGTGCAGCAGGGATCAGTGCCAGAGCATCCCGCAGCGAGGAGACCCCCTGGAGCACTGCTTTTGGGGTTTTTCCAATGGATTTGAGCCTTGAAGGGGGCAGCTTCCTAACAGGGGTACAAACTGGGAGGGTCCTGCTCTGAAACATGCTGGATCACCCCAAACTCTGCTCCAGGCTGTCCCAGTGGGTGCACATCCCACCCACATCCGTGCATCATCCCATGTGGGACCTGATCATGGGGCCACCACTGCCAGCACCCAGTTTCACCCAGTACCACCACGCTGCCTCTCCCTGGTTATGGTTAGGGTTATGGTTAAGGTTATGGTTAGAGCTGGAGGGGTCCCCACACCGCATCCCATCCCGGGGGAGGAACTGGGATGAGGTGGAACTGGGGGGTGCAGGGTGCCCACCCACACCTCCAGCACGCAGGGATGCCCTTTGTCCCTCTTGGCTGCGGGGGAACTCGGCAGCTCTTGGCTTCTCCCTCCTGTTTTGGAAATTCAAAACATTTCCAGGGCGGCCCACTCGCGCCCTGCCCGCCACGGAGCGAGGCACTTGGCTGACTCCTCTGCTTTCCTTGGCTGCTGCTCCCTCGCCTTCAGGTCTGGGGGGGCCTTTCTCCACCCCCTCCTCTTTTTTCTTTTTTTTTTCTTTTTCCCTTTTTGGTTTTGTTTTTTTTTCTTTATTATTTTCTCTTTTTTCTCTCTTTTTTCTTCCTTTTCTCCATCTTTTCTCTTTATCCCTTTTTTTCTCTCCTTTTTTCTCTTATTTCCTCTTTTCTTTCTTTTTTCCCTTCCCCCTTTCTTTTCGCCCCCCCCTTCTTTTTGACCCCCCTTTCTTTTCACTCCCCCCCTCCCCCTTTTCACCCCCCCTCTCTTTTCAACCCCCCCCTCTTTTCAACCCCCCCCTCTTTTCAACCCCCCCCTCTTTTCAACCCCCCCCTCTTTTCAACCCCCCCCCCTCTTTTCAACCCCCCCCTCTCTTTTCAACCCCCCCCTCTCTTTTCAACCCCCCCCTCTCTTTTCAACCCCCCCCTCTCTTTTCAACCCCCCCCCTCTTTTCAACCCCCCCTCTCTTTTCCCCCCCCCTTTTCAGCCCCCCCCCCCCTTTTCACCCCCCCCTCCTATTTCCCCTCCCGCTATCCCCCCCCCGCTTTCCCCCCCCCGGCCCGGGGTGATGCCAGTGCCGGTGCCCCGTGGCACCTCGTGTTGACCTCGGGGAAGGGCAGCTGTGCCGGGCAGCGGGAGCAGCCCTGTGCTGCAGCAGCACTAATGAGCTCTGCCTGAGCAGCAGGATTAATTAGCTGCTGAGAGAGGGAGAAGAACATCCTGCTGCAGGGACCCTGGTGCCACTGAGCGCGGTGGCAGAGCCTGGCACGGCACGGTGCCCAGGGCTGCGGCACTGCTGCTCCAGGACAAGGGGCTGGCGGGAGGATGCTCTGAGAGGAGCCCTGGTTCTTCCTGGAGCAAGTGCCCCGGGTCAAACAGGGAGAGGAAATCCCTGAGCGAGCCAGCGCTGGGAAGCCACCAGAGCTGCCACTTGTGTCACCTCCTGCCTGCTTTTTTCTTCCTTTTCTTTTTTTTTAGGGAAAAAATTCCTTACTGAGGGGTTTTCCTCCTTGGTTGCTCCTGTGCTGTTGTCCCTCCAGGAATGGGAGCTCAGGGTGGGACCTGGATGTGGCAGGAGGACTTAAATATATCCTGGGGGGGTTTAAAGTGACCTTAACAGGGATGAGGTGACCACTGGCCTGGCCAAAATCCAAAGGGCTCAAGGATGCTCGGGAGCCTTGTGCTGGGTGGGGACTGTCACCATCCCATCCCTGGGTGGGGACTGTCACCATCCCATCCCTGGATGGGGACCCCAGACCTGACTTGGGTGCTTTTGGCATCTCATTTAGCTGTGGGTTGTTTTTTTTTTGGGGGGGTGGTTGTGGGGCTGCTCCGTGCTCCATCCTCCTGCCAGGTGAGGATGTGGTACCCCCCTCCCCTCTGAGGAGAGCCACGCATGGGGAGGGGGGACCCCAGGAGAGATGAGCAGGGACATCGTGTCGAGGCTGGGAAGGTCGTGAGGACACGGAGCTTGAACTTGAATTAGATGGTAATTGCAATGTACCTAATTACAGGGAAAGAGCAAATCACTCCAGTGCTTCATAAAGTGTCTGACACGGAATAACGAGGATAATTAGCAATCAGACAGGGGAGCTGCTACCTCCCTGCTTGCCTGTCGTCCCCCAAAAACCCTGGGGAGCCCCATTCCCACCTCCTGCCTCGTGGATCCTAATTGGAAAAGCATTTGTCCCCCCCCATGCAGGGTGGTTGTGTTGCTTCTGCCCAACCTGGCATGGGACACTTGCCTCCTGCCCCAGGATGGGACATCTACCTGCCCCCATAGCATGGGACACCCACCCCCAGGCATGGGACATCTACCCCATGAAGCCACCCATACAGGGGTGAGGTGCAGCTGGTGGCCATGTCCCCCCTCCAAGGGGGTGCAGTGGCCGTGCCAGGTGTCCCCCACACATGTCATGTCCGGCTGCTGCACGGCACCAGCAATGCATTAATGCTGGCTGACGCTAGAGCGCACCAGAAGCATGTTGTGACATCCTCCTTGGGGACATGGCACTCAGCAGGGTCACCTGCCCCGGCCACCTGTCCATAGGCACCTCAGGGTGGCCTTGGTGACACCTGCTGCCACCCTACTAGGGACCCTAATTGTGCTGGTGGCTGCAGGGGACATCGTTAGCAGATGTTGGGGCTGTGATTGATGCTGCCTAATTGCACCCCTTGGAGGAGCTGGGAGGAGTGGAGGGACATGGTGACCTGAAAAACAGCCTTGTCACCCCAGCTGGGGCTGGCATCACCTGCAGGGGACAAGGAGGGAGGGTGAGGAGCATCTGGCTCCAAATTAACTGCACCTTTTAATGACACTGTCGTTGGGTTGGGGAGCACTTCACCCCATGCTGGGGGGGTTTGTCCCAAACCTTGTGTCCCCTCTGTGTTGGGGAGGGGACAGTATCACCCTAGGCAGGGTCTGTCCCCAAGGCCACCAGCCCCTTCCCTAGCCCTGCCAGTGGGACTGCATCTCCCACCTGTCCCCCTGCCCTGAGACCTGTCCCCTCCTGCCACCCTGGGAGGGCTCACTGCAGGTGACAGGTACCCAGAGGCTGAGGAATAACCTCCCTCCTGGGCACAAAGGGACCTGCCAGCCACAATATGTCCCCAGCTTGGGGGCTGCCAGGCTGTTCTGGTGGCTTTGCTCCAGCTCCCACTTTCCCTGGATGTCCTGCAGCCACCTCACTCCTGTCCCCAACCACCGCAGGGTCTGACACCCTCAGAGCCCGTCCCTCTTCCCAGCACCTCCCAGTACATCCCAGCATGGGTTTTTTTTTGCACTGTTCCCAAGCACTTGAGGCTACAGAGAGGGCTGGGCACCCCAGCAGCACCATGAGGATGGGTGTGGGGGTGTCCTGGGGTGCTGGGACAGGGTGGATGTCACCCTTCCCGACGTGTCCTCCTGCGTGCGTGTCTCTTGGCCATCTCCTCTTGTGTGGTGGGTTTTATTTTATCTGATATTGTTTAATTTCCCCCTCTTTGAGCAGCTGCTCTCTAATAAGCTGTTAATGATGATGCAGTAAGTGGAAGCAGAGAGTCCTGGGGGAGCTGCCACCGTTTGTGTAATTGGTCTCGGAGGAGACAGAAGTATCTAATATTTACATGCTGGTATTAGTCCCCTGGGCACCTGGGCTAGGCTGGCAGGGGAAGGCACCTCCCAGTTTCAACCTCTCTGCTCCCAGATTGATGAATCTTTGCATCTCCAAAGGATGGAAATTAGGGGGGAGTCCTTATGTTATGCTGGGATCATCCAAAAAAAGCTCAGGGACGGCTGAGCATCCCTGGTGTGGTTTGTGGGAGCAGTGGGGTTTGGCTGAGCTGCTTCCAGAGGGAAGGATGCTCCCTGGACCAGTTTGAGATGGGGGCAGGAATGGGGGCCACGGGTCCCCAAGGGTCCCCAAGGTGGATTTATGAGCATTTTGGCTGAGTTCATGAGGCACAAACCAGCTGGTACCTGGAGCAAGGAGCTGGCAGGTGGGGTGGCTGGGCTGGATGTGCTGGAGATCCTGGATAGGAGGGTTCAAAGGCAGTGATGGCATCTTGCTCCCAGACAACTGGGTGAGCCATGGGGCTGGGGACCTGCTGGTAAAACTGCCTGTAGCATCCCTACCTGCAGCATAATGGCAGGGGAAACTGAGGCACGACACCATGTGTCCCCAAGGTTTTGGGGTGTCCCCTCTTGCCTTGGTGTCACCACCACTGAGATGAGCCATGCTGGGGTGCTGGGGCTGTGGCTCACTCTGGTGCCATGTTCTTGCACCCCAAACATACCAGGGACCCCCAAGGGGAGATGCCAGGAGTGAGGGGGGTGGCATGGGGACACCCAGCCATGAGCAGTGTGGAGGTGGGTGCATCCTTATTCCCTGCCTGAGGCAGAAGGTGAGGGGGTGCCAGCACCCCAACCCATCTCCTGTTGCACATTGAAGCTTGGGGGGGGGCCCAGCACCGTGCTGTGCCCCCACAACCCTACAGAATCACATCCCCCCCACTTTTCAGCCAGATTCCCCCTTTTCCACCCAGATTCCACATTTATCCACCCGGATTTCCCCTTTTCCACCCAGATTCTCCCTTTTCCACCCAGATTCCCCCTTTCCCATTGCCGTGGCAACCTCCAGCATGGCAACACAGAGCCTTCTGCAAGGGGATGTCTCACATGTGCCCTCCCCATCCCTGGGGTACCACCCTGGGGGGGAATGAGGGGGGTCTGGGGTGGCTCAGGGTGGGTTTTAGTTTGCAGGGTGCCAGGCCTGAGCCACCCCCCCCTGCCACCCGCAGAATCAAAGGCTCAGTGTTTTGTGCCAGCATCAAAGGAGAGCAGGCAGGTTTGCTTTGGAGGCTGCTGGCCTCATCCTGCCCACTGAGGCCAGGCTGGGTGCCACCAGGACCTGGCAGCCATGGTTGGGGTCATCCAGGGGCTCAAACAGCTGCGAGGGGAAGGTTGCTGAGGCCTGATGAACTCATGGCAGGGATGGAGGTGTTCAGGTGGAGTCTTAGGGGTGCATACCATGAGGGGCTGTTGGGTCCTGTCCCCCCCTGATCATCCATCCCTTCATCCAGCCTGGAGCAGCGGGACATGGTCCCTGACCTCTTGGAGAAACCAGGGAGGTGATGGGTTTGGCATGGGGACAGCATGCAGCTGGCGTGTCCCCAAGTCCCCTTGGACTTCTCTGTCACCCCATATCCAGGGTGGGACGGGTGGGCTTCATGTGTGGGAAGGGTTTGGTGCACACTGGCCCCGCATCCTGTACCCCCCACCCTGAGGCAATGCTCCTGGGGGCTCACAGGTTGTCATGGCTTGGAGAGAGGGTTATTGCCCCCCCCCCAACTCATGCCCCTGCTGTTTGGGGCGGGGGGGGGGAGGGACCCCCCCACTACCCCTTCCCACTGTATCTGTTCAATCTGCCAAGCAGGAATGGTGCAGCCGCCATCTGTGACCCTGCCCCTAATGGGATTAACTCACCCCCCTGGCTGGGGTCCAGCCTGATGGGGTGTGTGACACCCCCTGTACCCCCTCCTCCCCCCTGCCCCGGGGGAGCCAGCCCCTCGGGAGATGCCAATGGTGATGTCCCAGGGTCACAGTGCTGCCTGGGGGGACAGTCCCAATCTGTCCCCACGCAGATCTGAGCTGCTGGCATGGACTCATTGCCTGTCTGCCTCAGTTTCCCCAAATCCCTCAGGTTTCCCTAAATGCTTCAAGTTTCCCCAAATCCCTCAGTTTACCCAAATGCCTCAAGTTCCCCCAAATGCCTCAGTTTCCCCAAAATGACTCTAATGTCCCCAAATATCTCAGTTTCCCAAAAGGCTCAAGTTTCTCCTCCTGCCTCAGTTTCCCTAAATGCCTCAAGTTTCTCCTCCTGTTTCAGTTTCCCCTCCTGCCTCAGTTTCCCCCAAATGCCTCCATTTCCCGAATGCCTCCGTTTCCCCAAATGCCTCAAGTTTTCCTTTCTGTTTCAGTTTCCCAAAATACCTCAATTTTCCCCCAAATGCCTCAGTTTCCCCGGATGCCACACAGGCTGCTTTGGCGCATCCCAAAGGGCACAGGATCTGCTTTGCTGCATGGGGTGGGGGGACACACACAGGGACAAGGCGGGGGGGCCATGCTGATCCCTCTCCCCTCGGGGCCGATGGGATGCAGGGATGCCTGCCCACCCTCCCGGGGGGATGCTGGGCGTTCCTTACCCGAGGCTGGGGCAGAGGTGAGAGGGAGGGGGGCACCCAGAGCAAACCCCACCCCGTAACTCCGCAGCTTCAGGCGTGTTTCCCGTGGGGGGGGAGTGGGTGTCCCCCCCTTTAATCCTCTTTAGGCGCTGGCGGAGCAGCTGGCGAGGCTGGATCCGGCCCATCCTCCCCTCCCAACAGGTGCCCCCCCTTCCCCCTTAATCGGGGCTGGGCCAAGGGCTCCCCGCAGCAGGCAGCCCCCCCCCCCCCCCCCCCGGGGCTGGCCCGGGAGCGCTCATTAATTATCTAATCTTCCCTTTATGTTTAATTTACAGCCCCGCGCGGCTCTGGCCATATGCTGCTTTTGTTGTGTCTGGCTCTTTGTTGTGGAAGGCAGCGGGGGCTGGCGAGAGACCCCCCCCCTCACCCCTCCCTATATTCTCTTCTCCCCCCCCTTCGTCCTCCCCTTCGCCAGCCTTTGATCCCCCCCCCCCACTCCCCAGCCACCCCCGCGGCACGGGGGCGAGCCCCGGGGAGGGGGTAAGTGCCTTTTTCTCGGTTAATAATTTCCCTGACACCCCCCCCGACCCCCCCCAAACCCCATCCCCTCCCTCCTCACCGTGTGTCCCCCCCCCATCCCCTCCCTCCTCATCGTGTCCCCCCCCCTCCCCATCTCTTTTCTCTCCGGGGTTGATGGTGCGTGTGCGCGGCGCTGCCTCCTCCCGCTCGCTGCTGCCGGGGTCACCGCTCCTGCCCGCACCCGCCACCGCACAGGTAGGTGCAGGCAGCTGCCTGTACCCCCCCGCCCCCCCGCCAACGCTACCCCCCACCCCACATCCCCACCCAACCCTAACCCCCCCCCCAACACAACCCTAACACCCCCTCCCAATCTTAACCCCCCCCAACCCTACCCCCACCACATCCCCACCCAACCCTAACCCCCCACTCAACCCTAACACCCCCCCAAAAACTACCCCCCCAAACTTACCACCTCCTCACCCAACCCTAACCCCCCAAAAAAATGATCCCCCCTCATTCAACCCCCCCAATACAACCCTAACCCCCCCCACCTCCCCACTCAACCCTAACACCCCCTCCCAATCCTACCCCCCCAATACAACCCAACCCCCCCCAAACTTACCATCTCCTCACCCAACCCTAACACCCTCCCCAACCCTTCCCCCCCTCACCCAACCCCCCCCAACACAACCCTCTCCTCCCCCCAAATTTACCACCTCCTCACCCAACCCTAACATCCCCCCACCCTAACACCTCCCAACCCTACCCCCCCTCACCCAACCCAACCTTAACACTCCCCCCACCAAACCCTAACACCCCTCCTCTCTCCCCTACCGTACCCCCCCTAACCCTAACACCCCTCCTGTCCCCTCCCACCTTACCCCCCCAAAACCTACCCCCCCCTCAACCCTATTGCAGGGGGAGTGGGGTGATAGAGGAGGATGTGACACCCCCCCCCCCCCCCCCCATGCACACACACAGAGCTGGGGGGGGGGGCGGGGTGTGACTGGGGGTTGTCCCTGTTGTGGGTGGGTGTGAGTACATTTTGGGGGGCCCTGTGACACCCCAACCTTCTGTGGGGACCCAGGGTGGGGGGCTCTGTGTAACTTGCTGCCAAGTTTGTGGGGCTCCCCCCGCTGATGGAGTTGGTGATATTTTAAAAAAAGAAGGAAAAAAAAAGTAGTAAAATGGTCTTTTCTGCCCCCCCCCCCCCCCCCAGGCCCATACACAGCTCTCCTGGGGTGCACGAGGTGGGACACCCCAACTGAGGGGCTGCAGCCCATCCTTGGGGGGTTCAGGTCCCGTGGGGATAGGGGCAGTGGTGTTTGGGACAGGGATGAAGGGGTTTGGTTCACGTGGCTGCTATCCCTGTGGCAGTGGGAAGGTGTTTGTGGCAGATGGGGGGCAAAGCTTCCCCCCATGAACCCTGGGTGAGGTTGGAGCTGTCTGTCCTCAAGGGATGCTGGTGGCTGGGGTCATCCCTTGGGATTATCTTTTGGGGCCATCTCTTGGACCCATCCCTTGGAACCATCGTTTGGGACCATTCCTTGGACCCAACCCAGGGACCATCTTTTGGGACCACCCTTGAGATCATCCCTTGGGATGATCCTTTGGGACCATCCTTTGGGGCCATCCTTGAGATCATCCCTTGGGATGATCCTTTGGGACCATCCTTTGGGGCCATCCTGGGGATCATCCCTTGGGATCATCCTTGAGTTCATCCTTTGGGACCATCCCTGGGACCATCCTTGGGGCCATCCTGGGGATCATCCCTTGGGATCATCCCCGCCCATGGCTGGCGCTGCCCTTGCCTCCACCACTCAGACTTGCCCATCTCCTGCCAGGAGATACCCAAGCCTCCACCCCAGGGCTTGGGGCAGCACACAGGGGTCTGTGCTCTCTCGCTGTCTGTCTGTCTGTCTGTCTGCACCTCCTGTGGCTTCTGTCCCCTTCCCTGCCAGCCCTGGGCAGAGCCGTGGGCAGGGTGGGTGCCAAGCCACGAGCCTGACTTGGCTACCAGAGCCATGTGCTGGGCCAACACTGGGCTGGCGGCAACCAACAGGCTCTCCCCGCAGTGACACGTAAGGTCACCGTGACCGCTGGGGTGGTGGCCCTGCCAGGACGTGCTGGCTCGGGCCGTGGCTGTTGCGTGCCGGGAGCCACGAGGCGATGGCAGGGGCCAGCCCTGGGGGCCACCGAGCTGCTGGCCAGGTGAACAAACCCCCTTTCAGCTCCTGCTGCCGGGCATCTCGGGTTGGCTGCCTGTTGTGGGGGGTCTCAGGGGGGTGGGTGAGGGACCCCTCGGTTCTGGGGGGCTGCTGTGTCCTGGGGTGGGATGTGACAGCTGGGGACAGTGCTGGCTGCCAGCACAGCCTTGCCAGGGTGATGGCATGGCAGCAGTGCCAGCTGACCCATGTCTGTGTCCCTGTGGTGGGGTGACATCCTGGCTATGGAGAAGGGGGACAGGATGGATGACCCTCCACCAACACCCCATGTCTTTGTATGTGGGGCTGGCTGTCCCCTTGTGCCACCGGGGTGGCCAAGCTGTCCCTTTTTGGGGTTGTTTTCCCCGAGTTGGGTGTGGGGAGCAGAGGAGGGGCTGTGCCGTGGCGGTGGCTCTCGGCAGGTGGCCGCTGCCGCTGTCTCGCCAGCCCTGTCCCCATACAAAGCCCTGTCCCCTCCCTCCTGGCCCCACACCGCCGTGGGGGACACTTGCCAAGCGAGACACTGCGGTGGGTTTGTACCAACGTGTCACAAGAAACAACCGAAACACCAGGCTGGGTGCCCACCCCTTGCCTGTACCCCCACATCCCTGCCTGCTCTGGGGTGGTGTTGGGGAAACTGAGGCAGCGGGGGCAGGAGGCAGCTTGCCCGAGTGAGCCGGTGCCAGGGCTGGGGAAAGCAAACAGGATTCTTGGCACGAGCTGGCGTTGCCGCGCTCTGCGGCCGTTGCTCTTTGCCGGGTGTTGCAGCCTGGCTCTCCCCCCTGCTTTTTCATGGTGGGTACCCTGGGGATTGTGGCTCTGTCCCCACAGGTGACACCCTCATCTCGGTGCTGGTGAAAGGGGTGATTGTTTCCCTCCCCCCCCACCCCTCAGGGGTGGCCGGGGCCCCCGGCGCTGTGTGTGTGTGGTGGGGCTGGCGTGGGCAGCGGGTTGGCCTTGGCCCCCTGCCCGTCACCGTGCCCTTTTCCAAAGGCAGCTGCCTGTGGGCACAGCTTGGCAGCCGTCCTGCCTGCGGGCTGGGCTGGGGCAGGACCCATGATCCCTGTGTTCCCTCTGTGGCCGCCAGATCCCCTCTGCACAGGGTTGCAACATGCCGTGGCTGTCATGAGTTTGCAGTTCTCAGCTCTTTCTGATCTCTGTGCCAGCTCTTTCCTTAAAGCAGAGCCTGGCCAGGGTGGGCTCAGAGGGGACAAACAGGGAGCCAGCTCTCCCTGCCCTGCTGAGAAGTCTCTCTGGAGCGGTGCCCAGCAGCTTCATCCCTGCAGGAGTGATACGTCAGCTCTGAAATCCCCTGGTTTTCCACCTTGGAGCTGTGTGCTGGAGGGGGCTGTTCTGCTCCCAGGGGGTTTGTGAGCACCCCATGGCACGTGGGGTGCTGAGATCCCCCAGTCCACTCTCAGTTCCCCCCACCATCCCTCCCCTCCCAGCTCTCTTCTCAGCTAATGGTGCGGCTTATTCCTATGGCTTTTTAAGTGCCTAATGGCGCGCGGGGGTAATGATGCGGCTCCCTCTGTTCCTCCCGGAGAGATGGATGGTGTCACAGCTTGGCACTGCCCAAACCTGCCAGAATGGGGACAAGGACAAGGAGGGACCCAGCGGGTGCCCCGTGGAGCTGGGGGTTGTGAGCGGGTGTCTGCCTGCCTCTCTCCCCTCTCTCCCCTCTCTCCCCTCTCTCCCCTCTCTCCCCTCTCTCCCCTCTCTCCCCTCTCTCCCCTCTCTCCCCTCTCTCCCCTCTCTCCCCTCTCTCCCCTCTCTCCCCTCTCTCCCCTCTCTCCCCTCTCTCCCCTCTCTCCCCTCTCTCCCCTCTCTCCCCTCTCTCCCCTCTCTCCCCTCTCTCCCCTCTCTCCCCTCTCTCTCTCCTCTTCTCCCCTCTCCTCTCCTCTCCTCTTCTCCCCTCTCCCCTCTCCTCTCCATGGCTGCTCCAAGCAGTAATGTCACTGTAAACGATATTTATCACGAGGTGATAAAAATCTATTTCCAGCGACCTCTTGGAAATGGGCCTCGTAAAACCAAGCAGCAGACGGAGGCAGGAGGCAGACAGCGGGGAGGGGGGAACGGGCAGGGACATGGCTGGGAGCAGCTGGGGAACCAGCCTTGGTGTTCCCAACCTTGGGAGATCGATGGGAGCCACGAAGGCTCGAGGGCTGCCCAGGTGGGCACTCAGGATGGGTGCTCAGGATGGATGCTGGGGGTTGATGCTGGGGGTGGATGCTCAGGATGGGTGCTCAGGGTGGATGCTCAGGCACCTCAGGGCTGAAGCATCCTGGGATGCAGCATTCAAGCCATGGAGGAAAGACCAGAGTGATGCTCTGTGAGCGGGGTGGGGGTTTTGTGTGCCATAGCCACATCCTGGGGTGTTCTCAAAGTGACACCTCAAGGGACCAGCTCAGAGAAGCTGATCCTGGAGGAGCGGGATGGAATGGGATGAGATGGGATGCTGAGCAAGCCATCTTTCCCCACAGTGCTCACTGCTGGGTCATCCATTGCCCTCTGTGTCCCGGGGGGTCACTGTTGGTCCCACAGCCCCCCCAGTTCAGGGTTGTGTGATCCCCCCTCCTCCAGCTCCATCCCCTCCATGCCCCTTGCTGGGTGCTGATTCAGCCATCTCCCTCCCACCACTAATTACTCAGCCCGTGGCGGAGTCCTGGCTGTAAATTCTCCGGGTTGGGAGGTGGAAAACCTCCTTGGCTCCTTTCCCCGCTGACCTGAGCAGGGACCTGTAATCCGGTGTAATTCATCAGGGTGCTGAGTTGGCAGGTGGGTGCCTCATCCTCCCCCACCCACCTTTTGGGGTGCCCTGTCCCCTGGAGCATCCCTCCTCCCTGCCAAGCGGTACCCCGCATCCCTCTCCCCTCTGCCTGACACTCAGCCTGGCTCTGTCCCCACCTAGGGACAGCTGGGGTGACCCCATGTCCCCGCTGCACCCTGGGTGATGCCACTGGCCTGGGCATCCCTGAGCTGGAGGTGGCCCTGGAGTGAGGTTGGAGAGGTGGGATGTGCTCTTAAAAATGGGGACAGGACAGGGACCCACTGTGTTGTCCCCTGGGGGAAGACAGCTCCTAGTTGTAGGGTCTAATCTCCTGTCATAACCAAGAGACTTGTAATTACTTAAAGTAATTAATGAGCTCTATTTCAGCTAAAAACCAGGACATGGGGTGATGGCTGAACTGTCCCAAGCAGCTGGGTGTCCCATGCCCAGGGGTGGCTGTCCCAGTGGGGCCACAGGGGATGTGGCTGCTTAGGGGTACAACTCCCACCCCAACCAGTCATGGAGCACGTGGCCATCACCTCGGGCACCTCTCACATGTGCAAAGCCCTCAAAGTCCCTTCTACAGGTCACGGTGTCACTAAGAGACTTCATACCACCGAGGGGCTGTGTGCCCACCTGCCCAGCATGCCCAGGGCACACGGTGACACGATGGGGTGTGTGCTGCAGGTGTTATCCTGCGTTAAAGTTTCCCCTTGCAGATGGAACGCGTTTAATCTGCGGCTTAACGAAGCCTGGCGGTAAGTCCGTCTTTAGATGGCAGGAGGGAGCCGAGAACCGGCGCTAAGCCTCCCGGCTGGATGCAAAAAGGGGCGGGGGGACACACGGAGGGAGGGGGGATTGAGGCTTTAATGCCACCGTTGGCACAAGCTGATTGCCCGGCCGGTGTGTGGACTTTGCCACAGGACTCGTGCTGAGACAGGTGATGGCTTTTGCCACGCGTGTGGTTGCTGTAACATGTCACCCCAGAGCTGGATGAGGTCCCCTCCCTGACCTTGTACCAACTCAACTGCTCCTCCCTGCCTCAGTTTACCTCTGAACGTGCCTTGGGGTTTTGCACATGTGGGAATGCCCCGAAAACATGAGCCGCCGTGGGGTGGGTGGGATTTTCCAGAGTGAAAAGCCCCTTGGGGCTGCCGCCTCTCCCTGTGGCAGGTATTTAGGGTGACGGGGAGGGGACGGTGGCTGCAGACTGGCCAGCAGCTCCAGAGCTGGAGGTGGGTGAGCTGGGTGCTGTGGGGTTGTGGGGTCCCCAGGATGGGGATGAGGATGGAGGGGTTGGAACAGGGCCCTGGGGCTGGGCAGCAGCGTGACCCGTGGGGTCTCTGCACGATTTGGGTGGCAGGTCCTGCTCCACAGCGTGCTGTAAGCTTACCAGCCCAGGGCCCTGTGTTCTGTGTCACCTGTGGCATGGTGACAGAGGGAAATGGGAGCTGTGGGGACAACGGAGGCCAGGGGGGTCACTTGTCTGTCCAGGGTAGTTTGTCACAGTGTGGAGGGTAGTTTGTCTCAGTGTGGAATGGCACTGTTGCAGCTGTTTACTCTGGAGTCTAATGATGAGGTTTACTCTGGAGTCTAATGATGATGGTGAAGACTCTGTGCTGCACAGCCTTGGGGCAATCTGTGTGGATTTGAGAGGACTGGTTGTTCCCTGCACAGGACCAGCTCCCCTTTCAGTGCCAGGAGCAGAGATGCTGCTACTAGCCTTGCTGTGCATGGATGGGATGTTCACATCCCCCCTGTGCCTCAGTTTCCCTTCCTTAAAAGCAGCGGGGAGGGAACATTTTCCAGCCTGGCAGGGACTGGCAGATGTAAGCACAAGCTGTTTGTCCCTCCGGTGGGATAGGGTTGGGTACCGGTTCCATCCTGCCCAGCCAGCCCAACCACAGCTCATCCCACAGCCTGGGGAAACTGAGGCACAGGAGGAGGACGTGGTTTGGCTGAAGCAGCAAGCAGCCACCAATCCCCACACCCAGAGCCCTGAAGGGCTTGAGGAAAACTGGGAGCGAGTGGCTGCACACCCCCCTGCCACCTCCCCCTCCATCACCTCCCTGTTCACTGGGCGAACAAATGTCTGTTCTTGGAAAAAAAAAAAAAAGAAAAAAAAAAGAGAAAAAAAAAAATAGAAGTGACAGGGGTCGGCGCAGCGCTTTCCACATGACCTGCCCGGGAACAGAGGACGTCTTTGTTAATCCAGCGAGCTGTCAGTTCAGCCTCTTCACAAAAGGCATAAACCACTTATTGCTGCTCTCACCCCTGACCCCGGATCCGCCTGCGCGCCCTGCATTGTGCCGGCTCGAGGAAGCTGGCAAACAATTTTCGGCTCTGGCTCCCCTCCCCGCCGGCGATTACGTATGGTGAGGGGGGGACACACACACACACACCCGCTTCTCACCCCTCCAGCTTGGGGAGTTGCTGTGGGGGCACCCCCACTATCATCACACACCCCCCTCCCCCTTATACACACCATCCCATCCCAGCTGCATCTGCGCGCCCGCCGCCTCGCCTGGCAGCTGCTGCGAGGGGACGGGGCTGCCACAAAGGGCTGGGGGCTGGTGGCAGGACCACCTCCCTCCCTCCATCCCTCCCTCCCTCCATCCCTCCCTCCATCCATCCCTCCCTCCATCCCTCCCTCCATCCATGCATCCATCCATCCATCCCTCCCGGGGATGCTGGAGCAGCTGCTCAGAGCCCACGGGCTATGGTGAGGGGGTGCTGGGTTCTGCACCCCATGCTCCCCCCCCTCCCCCCTAGCCAAAACTCTTTAATGAGAGGGGACAGAGAGGGGACAAAAGCTCCTTAGGGCCCCTGGCTGGGACGGGCTGGGACGGCAGCTTTAGCCAAAGCCGCTTACGGCGCGGCACAAAGCCGGGGAGAACAGCCCTGGGGTGGGATGGGGCGATGCTCGTGCCCCGCCAGCCTCAGAGGGGTCTGGGGGGGGTCACACAGGGTGATGGGCAGGGGTGAGGGGGGCTGAGCGCGTGCCACCCACCCCATCCCTTTGCACCCAGCACCCAGACCCCGTGGCGGGGCTGGAGCAATTAGCTGCAGTCACTTTGGGGCTATATATAACCCAAATTACTGCCTGCGGCGTGTTCGCCGGCTGGCAGAGCCGCTGCGGCCGCGGTGGGTGAGATGGTGTCACCCAGAGATGGGGGGGACAGGACAGGAGGGTGACGTGGGGACCCCGAGGGATAGGGGCATGAGGGGGGGATACAGCCATGCTGGGGTGGGTGCAGGATCAGACTCTTGCTGGGGATGAGTTCCTGGGGACCACCGTGCTGGGGTGGGTGCAGGATCAGACCCTTGCTGGGGATGGGTTCCTGGGGACCACCACGCTGGAGTGGGCGCAGGATCAGACCCTTGCTGGGGACGGGTCCCTGGGGACCACCACGCTGGGGTGGGTGCAGGATCAGACCCTTGCTGGGGATGGGTTCCCGGGGACCACCACACTCCACCCCAAAAGCAGCAGCGAACAGGATGGTGCTGCACCCGCTTCCGCTGGCGCTTCCTCCACCATGCCGGCAGCCAGCCATGGCAAACCTGCTTTGCTGGCACAGTGCAGGGAGGACATGGTGACATGGGGGTCAGCATCACACCTCTCCCCCTCCTCAGTGTTCCCCAGGCTGGTGGCACAGCCTGCTCCTTGGGGTGCTTGGGTATGGGTGGCCACCAACTCATCACTCCCCAATGCTGGCAGCGTTTCCAGCACCATCTCCCCATGTGGCATCCAGCCTGACCGCAGGCGTTTGTCTGTCCAACCTTTTCCATCCCTCCCTCCCTCCCTAACCCCCACCCCCCCGCTCCCCATTGCCGCTCCCCGCCTGGACTCGCCGACGCGCCGCGGCTGTGCCGCCGTGTATCAGCCCCCGCACCGGGGAGGAGCGCGGCACCTCGGGCTGTCTGAGGGCAGCTGCGAGATGAGTGCGAACATATTGTGTGGGTTCCTACAGCAGGCGTCACGGTGTCGCTGCCGGAGAACCAGCAGGAACCACAGCTTTGCCGTGACAAACGGCTCCGGCACAGCCACAACCGTGCCCACGCGGGCGCCCATGGGCGAGCTGGGTCACGCCATGGTACCCACACCATGGTACCCACACCGTGGTACCCACACCATGGTACCCCCGGCTTTGATGATGCACCAGAACCCGGAGGGGGGATCTGGATGGGTAGAGGGGATGTGCCAGACCCCCGGCACCACCAGCACCGCTGTGACATGTCCCCACAGCCCTCACAGCCGTGTTAATTTACCCCCTGGGTTGGGCACGTTTGTGGCTCGGGAAGGGTTAACGGCACCATGTGTGTGTGTGTGTGTGTCTCACTCTCTCTGGAGCTTTTTGTTTCTCTCCCATTTTTTCTCCCCGTTTTAATGAGGGGTTAGCACAGCTCTAATTGCAGGTTCCAACTTTTTCCCCCAGCAAACATGGCTGAGAAACTTGAAACACTGGCGGCACGGATCCAGCCACCGCCTGTCCTGTGGGTACCCAACCGGGGTGACAGGGACCCGCAGGGTGCTGAGCTGAGCTGTGCCGCTGGCAGGGATCCCCGCTGCACCAGATCTGCTTTTGGGGGGAAATCCCTCTGGTTTTAGGCCACCAGGAGGATGAGGAGGAGGATGAAGGCTTCCTGGAGAGAAGAGCAGCTGAAACCGCCTGGGCAGACATGTGGTGGCAGACGCGATAAAGACCCAATGTGAGCTGGGGGGGCTCGGTGGCCTTATCGACAAAGGGACCCCCCTGCTCCCTGCAGCCCTAAACACCAAAAATGCTTTTATTCTGTGTGTCACCACGCAGTGACAGGGGGACAGGGAGTGGTGGGGGTTCATCCCCCCCCAGGGTGTGCCACTCCCCCCGTGCCAAGGCTCCCCGGGTAGGTGCAGGATGTGACCCCCCCCCATGTTAAGCATCCTCCCCACCTCAGCCCTTGCTCGCTGATGGGAGCTTACACACAAGCTGTGCCAAAAACCAACACCGGTGCCGCTGTGCCGGTGCTCACTGGGCTCCGTGCCTGCCGCCTTGCCAGGGTGATGCCAGCCAAGAGGCAAAGCACCATGACCGCATCCACCCCGGGAGCGTGGGGGGTTTTCCAGGGTGCTGCCACCCGGGAGGGTGGTGGTTTGGGGTACGATGGTGCCAGGGTGTGTGTGTGTTTGTGGCAGGGGGGGGTGGATGGTGGACTTTGTGGTACCCCGTGGGCGGCATCCCCGTGGGCGGCATCACCGCTGCGCACGCTGCAGCCCGTCCCGGCGGCAGGCGCGGCGTCGGGGAGGTGGAACGGGGAAGCGGTGTTTTCTGGTGTCCTGAAGGCACAGGAAACACACCGGCACAGCACGGCATGGCACGGCACGGCGCGGCTGCCTGCGTGCCAGATCCCTCGTCACCGAGCTGCCGTGGCCTTTTGCTTCCCCGCTCTGTCACCGAAGCCGGGGCTGGGCGGTGAGGTGGGTGCTGTGGTGGGTATTTATCCTGGTGATGGGAGCAGAAGGAATGTGTCTTTGGCAGGACACGGGGATGCCACTCCCTGCCCTTGCCACCATTGCATCCTCCCCAGACAGGTGGGCACTGCAGTGTGGCCGTGCCAGTGGTGGTGGGGCACTGTGACACGAGTGACACAGTGCTCTACCTGCCTGTCCCTCAAGGCCACCGATCGTGTTTTGACCTGGCTTGAGCTCTCTGTGTCCTTCATAGCAGGGACCCACCGCGGGGGGACAGAGGCAGATGCCACATGGGGGGTTCAAGGGAGCATCGTGCCATGGGGCCATCTGTGCCGGCTCCACTTTGAACCTTTTCCCCCTAATTTTGTCACCTGGCCCTGCCCTCCCTACCTATCTCCCCTCGGGGAGTCCTCACCTGCCTGCCAGCTCTGTCTTTCCCCTGTTAATAACATCACATAACAATGTCACATTGATGTCACCTCACTGCACGCCTACCCCAGACCTGGATGCTGCCAAGAGCCGTGCCCCATGACCCCAGTTCCTGCTGGGGCTGTGTGTGGCGCAGAGCTGATGCAGGCTCGTCCCCAGGTCCCTCTGTCCCTTGTGTCTGTGCTCCCTCAGTGTGTGTCTGCAGAGAGCCACCCGTGTAACGAGCTGGCCAGCCTCAGCACCATTGACAAGCCAGTCCCCTCTCTTGTCCCACGGGGACATGCATCTCCTTGAGCCCCATGGGGACATGCATCTCCTTGAGCCCCACACTGGGACACGCTGAGCATTGTCACAGTGGGATGTTGGGGGGACTACCAGCCCTCCCCTCATATTTAGGTGCTTGGTGGCAGAGCACCCTTCTCTCCCATCTTTAGCCCAAGCACCTCAGGGTGCTGCTTAGCAAATGAGCACCCCAATCAACCCTCTTGCCTCTAATTAGGGGTGAGTCTTTGAGGACGTGTTGGGGGGGGGGGGGAAGGTCCCCCCCCCTTGGAGGGATGATGCTTTATCTGGGTGGACAGATCCCTCCTAATTGAGCAGATATTCTGTGTTCGCAAACAGATGGCTCCTTTGCATCAATTATTCCTTATCTGTGTAACCGGGGATGATTTGCTGACAGATAGTGCCGGGGTGAAGTTAAAGCGAGGAGGCGGCCACTGCTCCGCACCGGCTCCGGCTGCTGCCTGGGGGGTCCCAGGGGGCACAGACAGCGAAGGGGGTGGGGGGGACACAGATCCTGGGTGCCCCCTTGGCCAGGTAGGACCCATCTCTGGTGTATTTTGGATCCTGGCATCCCCCTGGCAGGAAAAGAGAAAGGATGGGGGCTGCCCCCGCCGTGGGGCTGATGGGTGGGTTGGGGTCGGGGGGGGCTGCTGGGGGGGAGTGGGAAGGTGCCAGCCTTGGCCTGGCATCTGCTGCCAAAATCCACCTTCCCCGCCACGACCCCAGCCTGTTGCTCCCTGACAGTGTCTTGCCCAACGCTGCTGTGACGCATGGCAGGGGATGATTAATGCTAATTAATGATTAGTTGCTCTAGGTATCAAAGTGCATCTCAGCCCTTTCCCATGCCCACAGGTAGGGGGTTGCTACTGGCTGCCACCAGTGTCACCACCCTGGGACACCAGGGACATGTCCCTGCCATCTCCAGGGATCCCACACCAAGGTTTAGGGGATGGGGACTTGTCCCCTGCCCGCTGTGAAAGCCACCTTCTGTTAATCACTGGGAAAGAGAAGAGCATCCTGCCATCGCCGGAGCAGCCGGTGGCACCCCATCAATTGGAACCAGGATGTGGTGGCACTTGAGGACTTGTGGGATGTGCTGAGTGCTGACGGTTGTGTGGCACAGCCGTATGGATTCCATACATTAAACCTTTCCAGGAAGCAAATGGTACATTTCTACATCTGCTTGTGAGCGTGGCTCGTTGAGTCTAAGGGCAAAAAACTCACCCACCATCCCTCATGCTTCGGATCTCCACCTTTCTGGGGCTAATCCCGAGAAAAATGGGATCAGCGTCAAATCCTCACCGTGCTGCAACCCTGGCACTCACCTCCAGAAAGCGGGAGCGAGGTGTCCCCTATGAGTGTCCCCTATGTGGGGAGGTCACCCACATCCCTCTGTTCTTGGGGGCCCAGGGCTGGGTTGTCCGTGTGTCTGTCCCAGAGCGGTGTGGTGACACCGGGACGTGTGTGGCATCGCTGGCTGTCACTTTATTAAAGATAAACAGAACCGGCGACAGCCCAAGCTGTGCGCCTGGTCACGCCTGACACGCGAGGGTGACAGTGACAACAGACACGGCAGCACCCCCAGGCACACTAGGGCTTGGAGAAGGGGACTGTCCCCAAACCGAGTGGGAAGAAACAACGGCACGGACGGCGATGAGGGGTTGTTGATCTCGAGTAAACACTGCCCGGTTGAGTAATCGGGAGCTGCCTCACCAGCCAGCTGCCGCCGGCGGGCGAGGGGACGCCGCTTTGATTCATGTCCTCTCCCCCCTCCCTCCCCGCTCCTCCAGCCTTTCTTGTCTGGCCATGCTGGGAGCCATCGGCCGGATCCAGCTGTAACCCCGCGGCGCGGGCTGGCGTGCGGCATCCCGCACCGGCCACGTGCACCGGCCGGCAGGAAAACAAAAGCATCCTCTGTCTGTGTGTCCTGACCCCCACCGTGCCCCCCACTCGTGCCGGCGGTGCCCCGGCACTGCCACGCTTGGGATGGGGAAAGGAAAAACGCTCAGTCTCTGTCTTGCTTCTCTTCCAGGCGTCCTCCTCATCCCTCGAGCCAGCCACTGCCAAGCCTGCCGCCGGTGAGCCCCGGCACCGAGTGGCCAACGCCGCGGAGAGCCCGGGGACAGGCAGTGGCACTGCCCAGGACATCGGCCAGAGGACGGCTTTGGATGCGGAGGGTGCGGACGCTGGAGCCACAAGTAGGTGATGCCGGGAGATGCTGGGGGGTACAGGGACGCCATCCCCAAGGTTTGGGTCTCACGGTGAAGGCTTGCACCCAGAGGTTTGGGGTTAGGGCTCTAAAACCTCACCAAGGAGGTGACCCCAACGGCACCTCAGTCCCTGCCGTGAGTCAAGCCACGGGCGCCGGGGAGAGTGGCGGTGTTGGGCTGGCTGTGCCGGGGAGCTGGGGGGGGCCCCCAGGGTTGGGCCAGGCTGCGGCTCCCGGGACTCAGCCGCCCCGTCCATCAGGAGCAACAACATTTTTGGGAGAGGTATCACGCGTGCTCCCCGCCTGCCGCCTCCCTGGACCGGCTTGTTTGCCAGCCCTTCCCGGCGGGCGCGCCGTGCCGTGCCGTGCCATGCCGTGCTGTGCTGTGTTGTGCTGTGCTGTGCCACGCCAGGCTGCTTTGATCTGGCAGCAACCGCCGGTACCGGTTCCTGGCGCTGGGGTTGGGAAGAGCCGGGAACCGCAAGGTGCAGCGGGGCAGGGAGCTGGTGTGGGTAGTGTCACCTCCATGGGGCAAGGTGACTGCTTGGTGAGGGGACATTGGTGACTCTTCATGTCCCCAAGGAAGGGCACTTCCTGGGGACACTGTGTTGGCCATCTCTTGTCAAAGCACTTTGTCTCCCGGGGTGGGGACAGGAGGCATTTACAAGCTGCTCACAGCCCAGGTGGCCGTGGCGCGGAGGCAAGCTGGGAGCCGTGGCCTGGAACGGGTCTGCCGGAGTCAGCTCGGGATTTATTACCCTGCCAGTGGCTGCCGGGCAAAGGTGACAGTGACTAATGGCTTGTTACACGCCTGCCACATCTCATCTGCGCACCGCAGCCGGCTGCCGGCGCTCCCAGCTCCGGTGTGCCGACAGCCTGCGTCCACCCTCCCTTTCCCAGGGGGGGTGATGGGGTGAACCCCCCCTGTGACCCCATGGGGACCTCAAGCAGAGCGGGTGATGGTGGCAACTGGCCAGCTTGGCACAGAAATCCATCCATGTGCAAAGGATAGGGACCTGCTTTGGCAGTGTCCCCGTGGTGTTTGCCGCCTGCGCCGTGGCCAGGGGCTTCCCAGCTGGTGGCATGTCCCAGGGTGTCCCAGTGAGCTTTGTGTGACACATAAAACTTCCTGGAGGATGAAACTTTGGGTTGCAAAACCATGAGCCGTGTTTGCCATCCCATGGCAATCCCATGGTGGGGTCAGCGGGCTGGGACGTGGAGGAGAGCGTGTGTGTGCGTGCGGGTGGATGCTGACAAAGCCACAAATGCATTCACTGGGAAAATTAAAAAATTAACAGGCATTGGCTCGCTCTAGATTAGTAAAGGCAGGGAGATAAAAGCGGCTCTTTATACCTTGTGAGAATTGCTGATAAGGGCATTTGTTCCTCTGTATTCTTGAAAAAGAAGGCAATAAAAATTTAAAATAGAATGGGAAAAGGGGAGTGTGGGGGGGGGGAAGCGGGTGAGGAGGGCTGGGGGAGGCGGCGGGCAGCACCGGCGTGGTGGGCAGTGGAGCCCGTGTGAGGAAGAGGAGGAGGATGGAGGGGAAGCGGAGGTGAGGGTTGAGCTGGGAAAGGGATTGAGTGAGTGGGTGTGGGGGTGTCAGCCTGCTCGGGGTGGCTGGGTGGGTATTTTGGGGTGTCCCTGCTTGGTTGCATGGGTGATGCTGTGAAGGTGGCCTGTGCCTCCTCCTGCAGAGCTGCACCTTCATGGACCAGATTCCTCACTGGAGATTCCTTTCTGCCCAGGGAAGGTTGGGGTCCAGTCCTGGCTGGTGCATTTAGAGGAGGATGAGGGGAGACCTTATTGTTGTCTCCAGCTCCCTGAAAGGAGGGTGCAGAGAGGGGGGGGTGGGTCTGTTCAACCAAGGACCAAGGGACAGGACAAGAAGAAATGGGCTCCAGTTGTGGCCAGGGCAGTTGAGATTGGATGTGAGGAAGGACTTCTTTGCTGAAAGGGTTCTGAGGCATTGGAAGGGGTTGCCCAGGGCAGTGGTGGACTCCCCATCCCTGGAGGGGTTGAAGAGTCGTGTAGACACAGTGCTGAGGGACATGGGTCAGTCGGGGACTGGTCAGTGTTGGGTTCATGGTTGGACTCCATGAGCTTAAAGGGCTTTTCCAACCAACCAGTGCTAGGTTTGATGTAACTGACCAACATGGATTGTAATGACAGGGAGATGCAGCACCGTCCTCTGCTTGCGAGTGAGCTGAGCCCTTCCCAACTCGTGTCACTGATGGCTCAAAAGTTGGGTGCAGGGAGAAGTTTGGCGGGGGTGGGTGGGTGTCACCTTAAACTCTATCACCTGTGGGTGCCTGGGACCACCTAGCTCTGCATTTGGGGGACGGGTGGAGGGAGGGACGTGGGACGTGTGTCCCCCCCCTCCCAAATGCAGCGCTGGAGGAGGATGCCTGTGCATTTTTGTACGGGGTGATCCCCAAAAAGTCATCCTGTGGACTCAGAAGACCCCCACCCGCCCCCTCTCAGGACCTCCCCCCCGGTCCCCGTCCCCCCGCCCCCGTCGGAGCCCTGCCCTGCCCGGCCCGGCCCCCGGTGAGTCACGCTCCAGCCGTGCGGCTCCCGGGGCGGCGGGCGGGCGCCGAGGGAAGCAGGAAGCGGTGAAGTGTTGCGGGGGGGGTTGGGGGGGGGAAGGTTTAGTTTAGCACGGCTCGGCTCAGCTCAGCTCGGTTCCCCCCACCGCTCTCCCCATGGAGGAGCGCAGCCCCCGATGGACGGCGCGGACGGTGGGTGAGTGTTGCACCCCCCCCCCCCCCCCCGCCACCTTCAGCGCCGTTTTGGGGAGGGGGGAACCCCACCTCCATGGTTGGGAGGTGCGGGACTGGCAGTGCGGGAGGAGTGGGATGGGTGCGGTGTGTTCCTAAACCCCCCCCCCTCCCGCCTTCGGTTCTGCTGCTGGGTGGGGGGGGCGCGCTGCCATGTGGGGGACAGAGGTTATCGTGGGGCTGGAGGTCACTGTGGTGTTGGGGGAACACCTGGGGTGGAGGATTGAGGTCGCCCTGGGGTCGGGAGACTCAGTGGGGTGCGGGTTGGAGGTCATCCTGGAGTTGGGGGACTCTGTTGTTTGGGAGATAGAGATTCCTCTGGGGTTGGGGGACCCTGTTGTGGGGGGACTGAGGTCACCCTGGGCTTAGGGGACACTGTTGTTTGTGGGTGGAGGTTATCCGGGAGTTGGGAGACCCCGTGGTGTGGGGGATGGAGGTCACCCTGGACTTGGGAGACCCAGTTGTTTTTGGGGGTGGACGTCCCCCTGGGCTTGGGGGACACCATTGTTTGGTAGATGGAGGTCGCCCTGGAGTTGGGGGACCCTGTGGTTATCAGAGGTCATTCTACAGTTGGGGGACCCCGTGGTGTGGGGGATGGAGATCACCCTGGGCTTGGGGGACACCGTCGTTTTTGGGGTAGAGGTCACTCTGAAGCTGGAGAACCTTGTCATGTAGAGGGTTGAGGTCGCTCTGGAGTTGGGGGACCCTGTTGTGCGGGGACTGAGAACATCCTGTAGTTGGGGGACTCTGTATGGGGACAGAGGTCACCCTGGGGTTGGGGGACACCGTCGTTCGGAGGATGAAGGTCACCCTGGAGCTGGGGAACCCTGTTATGTAGGGGATGGAGGTCACCCTGGAGTTGGGGGAACCCCTGATGTGAAGGATTGAGCTTGCCCTGGAGTTGGGAATCCCTGTTTTGTGCGGACAGAGGTTGCCCTGGGGTTGGGGGACACTGTTGTTTGGGGGATGGAGGTCACCCTGCAGTTGGGGGACACTGTTGTTTGGGGGATGGAGGTCACCCTGGGGTTGGGGAACCCCGTTGTGTGGGGAAAGGAAGGTTGCCATGGGCTTGGTGTGAAGGACTGAGGTCACCCTGGAACTGTGGGACCCTGTCCTGTGGGGACAGAGGTCACTCTGGAGTTGAGGGACCCCATGGCATGGGCTATAGAGGTCACCCTGAGCTTGGGGGACCCCATCATATGTGGGATGGAGGTCACCCTGAGCTTGGAGGACCCCATGGCCTAAGGGACAGAGGTTGCCCAGGGGTTGAGGGACCCTGTTCTATGTGGGATTGAGGTCACCCTGGAGTTGGAGGACCCCATGGCATGAGGGATTGAAGTCATTTTGGGGTCCCAGGATGCTGGGAAGAGCTGGGACCCACTGGGCACCTCATGCCCCTTGATCATGGTGGTGCCCCAGCCATGTGCTGCATCCGAGGGACTACTTGGCATGGTGGAACCATCTCCAACTGTCTCCAAACCACAAGCAAGTGCCCACTGCCAGCCCTTGGGGCAGCAGGCGAGCAGCTGGCTCTCTTCTTCCTCCTCTTCCTCCTCCTCCTCCTCCAGCACTGAGCCCCTTGTACCAGGGCACGCGGGACACGGGCAGGGGACACGGAGCCGCGGTGGGTGCCGGGGTGTCCATCGAGCCACGAGCGGGAGCCACGGCGGGGAGTTAATGGAGGGAAAAAGCAGCGGGAAGCCCAAAGCTCTTCCGGCAAACGTGCGCCTGCGTGAGCGCGGGGCGAGCCCGTGCGGTTTGGGGGTGTGCCCCGGGGAGAGCGTGCGCCCGGCTGCGTGTGCCAGGGCTGCGTGTGCCCTGGCAGCCTGCTTGTGTCACCTGCTTGGGTGTGACAATGGCAAGTGGTGGTGTGGCAGGGTTGGCTGGCCAAGGGGCTCCTGTGTGGCTGGGGAGGGTGTGTGCACTGGGGGGGGGTGTCTGTGCACACATGAGTGCACGCCTTGCACGACTGCGTGTGCGCTGGGCAGCCTGGTTGTGCCACCTGGTTGGGTGTGACGACGGCAAGTGGTGGCAGTGGCATGGCAGGGTTGGCTGGCCAAGGCCAAGGGGTTCCTTCGTGGCGAGAGGGGGTGTGTGTGCATTGGGGGGTGCCTGTGCACACGCATGTGCACACCTTGCACGACCATGTGTGCACTGGGCAGCCTGGTTGTGTTACCTGGTTGAGAGGTGTTGGGTGTGACGATGGCAAGTGGTGACAGTGGCATGACAGAGTTGGCTGGTGGGCTCCTGCGTGTGTGTGTGTGTGCATGGGGAAGGTGTCTGTGCACGCGCGTGTGCACGCCTTGCACGACCCAGGGGTTCGCTGGCAGCTGTTGGTGCAAGGGGTGCGTCCTGGGTGTGCATAACCCCCCCTTTTTGGGTGCACGCCAGCGTGTGGGTGCACGCCCCTGCGCGCGTGTGTGCACGCACGGGTGTGCACACCCAGGGCTGTTTTTGGGTGGTGGTGGCGTGGTGGGGGGGGGGGGGGGTGCTGGCTGCAGGGCTGGGAGCATTACAGCCCAGACAGTGGCTTTGGCGGGGTGCCAGGGTGCCGGGGAGGGGGGTGACATGGGACAGTTTTATCACTTCCTGACGTGCCAGCACCCGGGATGGGGCTGCAGGTTGGAGGGTAGCTCGAGGGGAGGGGATGTCATTTTTTGGGGGGGGTCATCACCCCTTTTTCCAGCTCCTTCTTCTGCCCCCCAGCCCTCTGCCACCCCTCACCCTGGTGTCTGGTAGCAGCTGAGGGGGTCTGTGGGGAGGGGGCTGTGCCTCAGGGGGGGTTTCTCCTTGTGCTGGGTGCAAGGGGATGGTGCTCCCACCCCATATTGGGGGGCACAATGCCATGGGTGACACCTCTGTCCCCAAGGTTTAATGTCACAACATGGACAAGGGGGAAATGGGCTTTGCCAGCCTTTGCTTTAGCATCACAAGTGGGGACACCAAACCTTGACCCCCATGTGCCATCATTGCTTGGGTCTATCACCCACCTGAGAGGTGATGGGTGTCCCCAGGGGGGTCTGGGTGCTGGGTTGGGGGGCGGGGAGGGGGGGTCACACCACCAAACCCCAGCTCCCATCTGGAAAGGGACAGCTGGGACAGAGTTTGGCACACTGCGGCCACCCGGGCAGGCTGCCAGGGGGATTGCCCTTGAAATAGCCCTTGCCGTGCCTCGTGCCTCAGCCACCCCGGCTGCTCGGCCACGGGGTCACCCCATGGTCCCCCCCCCTCGCCCCCACCTTTGGCACCCCGCTGCCTGCCGGCGGTTACAATGAGGGGTGGGAGGAAACGCTCCCCGGCACTCCCGCGCCGATAACCGGCCACCAACCGCCTTATCGTGGGACCTTCTGCGAGGGAGGGTGACACGGTCCCCCCAGCCCTTATCTGCCTGGGCCGTTGGCCCCAGCTCGGCTCACAGCACCCCATTGACCCCCCCACCCCCACCCCAGCACCCATGGGGTCGGTTTTTTGGGGGTGGCTGAGCAGTAAATCCTCTTTGCTGCACCGGCGCCACCTCTTAGCACCCTGGGGACCCCGGGGTGACTCCGGGGGGGGGGGCAGCCTGCATTTCCCCCCTCACACCCAGCACCCTGCAGATGGGTGCTTTTAGGGCTGTCAGAGAGCGGGGTGCTCCATGTGCACCCCAAAAGCTTGGCTAGTGTGGGGTTGGGGTCCCTTTGTACCCCCCCCAGGAGGGGGGGGGGGCTTGCTCACCACTTGCTTGCCACTTGCTCACCATTTGCTCGCCACCTCCTTACACTCATTTAGTTCAGAAAAGGGGGGTTCTGGTGACATCAGTGTGTGTCCCCACAACGTGGCACAGCACAGGACCCCCCCACCCCCCCGTTGCCGTGTGGTTTGAGGCTGATGGAGCGGGATCTCGCCGTGCTGGAGTTTTTATTTGATTTCCCTTCTCTAGAGCTGGCGATATTTAAATATTAATGCCTGCCTCTAATTGCTGTGGCAGAGGAGTGGGGCGACGCCGGGGCGGTAGTACCGGTTAATTTTGTTGTCTCGGGGAGTGTTTGCTGAGGAGAAATGTTTGTGCACACACACACACACACCCCCCCCCACACCCCCACACACGCGCGTGTGTGTGGATTTTGACTCCCTGGGGAGTTGCTTGGCCCTGGCAGCGGTGGGAGGCTGAGCTGTGATGCCAGTGGGGTGGATCTGATCCCCCCAACCCCCCAACTAAATTTTGCAGTGGGGTTTGTAATGGGGGCCCGTTTTCCACGGGCAGGGAGGTTAATGGTAAAGGTTTTGGGAGGGGTTTTTTTGGGGGGGGGGGGAGTTTTTTTTTTGGGGGGAGGTTTTTTTTTGGGGGGGAGGTTTTTTTTTGGGGGGGAGGTTTTTTTTTTTTTGGGGGGGAGGTTTTTTTTTTGGGGGGAGAGTTTTTTTTTGGGGGGAGGGTTTTTTTTTGGGGGGGAGGTTTTTTTTTTGGGGGGGAGGGTTTTTTTTTGGGGGGGAGGTTTTTTTTGGGGGAGGAGGGTTTTTTTTTGGGGGGGTGGGGGGAGGTTTTTGTTTTGTTTGTTTTTTTTTCCTCTTCTGGCAGATGCTTGCTCGCTCGCTTCCTGTAATAAAGCGACCGCCAGCGCGCTTGTCACCTGCTCTCTGTTGTGCTGCCAAGTGGCAGACATGCCGCTTCTTGCTGCGGGCCTTGGCGTGCTCCCCGCCGCCATCGCTCCTCCCGCTCGCCGCCGGCGCTCGCCCCGGTGCCAGCGCGGCGGTAGCAGGTGTTTCGGGGAGGGTGCGACGCTGCCTGTTGCCACACGCCCCCGTTAACTGTTCCTCACCGCGGATGTACCCCCTTGGCTGCCCTCCCCCGGGGTGTAGTTGTGATGTCAGGGTGCTGGCACCCAGTGTCTCTCCAGTGGGTGCCCCTGTGGCATTCTTGCTCTGTCACCCTCCTGCTCCCCCCCAGCATTTGGGGTGCTGAGGGTTGGCACAGCCCCATGGCAGAGCCAGCCCAGCTGTAGGCAGGTGTCTCTGGTTGTCCCTGGCTGTGCTGAGCTGCACGGTTGGATCTTGTGGGGTGGATGTGACATGTGCCACGTGTGGGGTGTGCCAGCTGCTTGGCATTGCTGCTGCCCGCTGTGCCTGCAGTCCCACAGGACAATGCCCACTGTGCCATGCAGTCCCATGGGACACTGCCCACCGTGCCATAAAATCCCTTTGGATGCACAGGGCACTGCCCACTGTGCCATAAAATCCCACGGGACGCTGCCCACCGTGCCATGCAGTCCCACAGGACACTGGCTGCTGTGCCATGCAGTCCCACAGGACACTGCCCACCGTGCCATAAAATCCCTTTGGATGCATGGGACACTGCCCACCATGCCATGCAGTCCCATGGGACACTGCCCACCGTGCCATAAAATCCCCTTGAATGGACAGGGCATTGCCCACCGTGCCATGCAGTCCCACAGGACACTGGCTACTGTGCCATAAAATCCCTTTGGATGCATGGGACACTGCCCACCGTGCCATGCAGTCCCCTTGGATGCTCAGGACACTGCCCACGGTGCCATAAAATCCCCTTGGATGCACAGGGAGGGCACTGCCCACCGTGCCATGCAGTCCCACAGGACACTGCCCACTGTGCCATGCAGTCCCCTTGGGCACACAACCCTGGTGCCAGCACCTTCCCATTTTCCAGCACTCTTGAGAGGATTTTCCCCACCGGGGTTCTCTCTCCTCACCCCGATGTCCTCAGGATCCCCAGGCAGTTTGTCCCCCCCCGGTCCCCACAGCCGTTACTCCTTGCCCGCTGCTGCCAAGGCTGTGGCTGTGCAATCTCCTTCCTCCCAGCCGGCACAGCACCCTGCCACCACCGTCCCCACCCATCCTGCGCTGAGGTGCTGGGGTCCTGCTCCCATGAACCCCGGCTGTGGGGGGTTTGCAGCACCATAGCCTGGGCAGGGAGGTTTGTTGGAAGGAGCTCATGTCAGGTGTGAAAATTTAGAGTTATTAATTGTCATGTATTTAATTGTCATTATTTAAGAGGAGCAGAGGAGAACCTCAGCAAAGTCCGTTGAAGCTGTGGGCTCTGGTTGCACGTGCAGCTCTGGTGTCTGATGGCTGTTGTGTGAGGAGTTGGGAATAACTGCCTGGCTTTGGGGGGGGGGAAAAAAAAAGAGGAGAAATTTTTGAAGTGCTCTTGCCACAATTTAGTTTTAAAAAGTTGGAGTTGAAACTCAAGAAGCCTCAATGCTCTCGCTGCTGACACAGGGACTCTCGTTTGGAAGGAGCACGTTCCTTGGTAGTCGTAGGAGAGAGAGGAGCCACACGGGCTGTTGCTTTTCTCTTGGTGTCACCCTGTTAATATTTGGTGTCTTCTTCTCATGGATGAACAACACAGTGGTCCTAGGCAGCCCTGGTGAGACTGCCTTACCTTGATTATCTGTCCAGGGAAAAACCAAATCCTAAACCCCAAATCACACTGCTCCATCTGCAGATGGAACACACTCAGTGTGGGGTACAAGGAGGGCTGGGGGTGAATTACACCCCAATATCCCCCGTGGAGGAGGTAGGATGGATTTTGTACAAGGAGGGTTGGGGGTGAATTACACCCCAGTATTCCCCGTGGAGGAGGTAGGATGGATTTTGTACAAGGAGGGCTGGGGGTGAATTACACCCCAATATCCCCCGTGGAGGAGGTAGGATGGAGTTTGTACAAGGAGGGCTGGGGGTGAATTACACCCCAATATCCCCCGTGGAGGAGGTAGGATGGATTTTGTACAAGGAGGGTTTGGGGTGAATTACACCCCAATATCCCCCGTGGAGGAGGTAGGATGGATTTTCCTCCTTCCCACCCTCATCCTGCCCTGGTCCAGCCCCAATTCCCAGCACCACCTTTGTTTCCACCGTGTAACAAGATGATGGGTGAGGGTCAAGTTGTAGGTTCATAACTTGTTGGAAGACTTTTCCTGAACAATAAAGGTGTCGGGTTTTATATCTGCTCATATTTTATCCGTGCCACGGCCTTTTCCCCAGCGCCAGCCGGGATTTATGGTGGGGGATATTTGAACGTGTCGAGGCGAGCTGGGGAAGCCGAGGTTGACCCCCCCTCTGCCCCTCCCTCCACTCTGTCCCCCACGCCTTTGCAGTCAGTGCCTGTGTGCTGAAATATTTACCTTCCAGCTCCGCTGACAGTTGGAGCCGTCTCGTGAAGCAAAGGTTATTGAACTGCGAATGTTATGACATTACATTTTTGTGTCTGTGCTTTCAAGATGCATGATGCAGCCTGAATGATAAGTGATCTCAGGGTTAAGGGTGCCTTGGTTTTTTTTTTTTGGTTGGGTGGTTTTTTTTATTATTATTATTATTATTTTTTCCCCTTTTTTCTGCTCCTTTCCCTCCCTCCTGCTCACCTCCCCGCCTCAGCGCGGGGCTGTTGGCTCTGCTGAGGTTTGAGAACGCTCCCTTTTATTACCCTGCCTTTTGCATTCCTCCAGCTGCTCTCTCTGCACTTGGGGTGGGTGCTGGGAAAGGTTTTAGGAAGTGGGAGAAGGATATTCCCAGTGCAGAAACTGGCCACGCTGGTGTGTGCCTCAGTTTCCCTAACCCTGAGCTCATCCCTCATGCCAGGGTGGGTAACCACACCAGCAGCCCCTCTTGTTGGAGGATGCTCATGCTGATGTGGGTACCACAACCCCTCCTGCATCCAGGCATGGTGGGAAATGCAGCATCCCACATCCCACCGGGACTGTGACGTGGTGATGGACCAGCCTGCACCCCAGTACCGACTTTGTGCCCCCGTTAGTGGGATTTTGGGGAGCTGGCGGGGTTCCAGGCTGGGGTGCTGGAGTGATGCTTCCTGGTACCCCAACTCTCTGGGCTTTGAGCATCTCTGCAGCCATCACCACTTGAGACACAGTGTCCCGAGTGGCCAAGTGGCCCAGGGGACATATGGGGAGGGGGACAAATGACAGCAGGACCTGGCCGTTCCCATACACACTAGAGGGCAGCAACAAACCAGCTCAGCGGCTGTGTACGATCCCTGGGGGCTTTGGGGGGGGTCTAACCCCCCAAATTTCCCCCCCCCAGCACAGTGGGTTTTGTTGTGGTTTTTTTTTCTTAAGGGACACGTCACCAAACTCATTTGCAAACCGAATGCAACCGAGTAGCAGGACGAGGGTTCTCCAACCAGTCCAACCCGTGGTGTCACGTCATTCCAGGAGCAAATTAATTAAGTCATTCCATAAATTTGGCTGTGTTTGCTGCTGGTGAATCACATCTGCCTCCCCCCCTTTCTGCTCCCCCCACCCCATTTTTTCATCCCTGCTCTGTCTCAGCTCCCTGTTAGAGTCAACATTTCACCCCACAGTGCCTGGAGCATCTTGAGCATCCCAGGTCGGGGCCAGCAGCCAGTGCTAACAGAAACCAGCTGTGTGGGTAAAGATGGGGGGGGGGGAGCTGCTGGGGAAAAGGGGGGAAAAAAAATAATAAAAAAAATAAAATAATAAAATAAAAAAAGAGGTCAGGGCCTGGGAAATTAAATGTTCATAAATGTAGGCCCGAGCGCTTAAAAAGTAGGGCAGTGCCATTAAATCTCATTAAAGTTTAATACCTATCAGTGCCACTTCAGGCAGCCCTTGGACATTGCTTTAATTTGATGGGTGTTAAGGGAGAATTATCAAATAATTGTGCTGGCTGGGGACTTGCTTTTATCATGTTACACGGAAAGCTCTCCCGGCTTTGTGCTGCACATCAAAACAGCGGTGGATAGGTATTGTTCTGGGGAGGGGATGGGGATGGGGAGGGTGGCTGCAAGGAGAGGGGGGGGTCCCCGCTGTCTCCTCATCAGCTGTGGCAGGAGGGATGCTGGATCAGGTTGTGACAGGGATTAACTGCCCTAGGGATTTGGTTTTTCTGCCCAAATTTAACCCATCTACCCCCACAAGGAGGGGGTCTGTTGCCCCAAGCTGGCATCCCTGGGGGTGACATGAAGCCAGTGACCATCCTGTCATCATCTCCATGGGTTCTGTCATCATCTCCATGAGTCCTGTCATCATCCCCATGGGTCCTGCCGCTGTCCCCATGTCCCGACATGGTCATGCCACCCTCCCTGCACTCACAACCTTGGGATGCCAGCGTGGAGCTGCTTGTGCTACTAATTAATACTAATTTTTGGAGGGGCTCTGGGGGTCGGTGGGAATTGCTGATGGGTGTTGCTGGGGATCACCAGCTCCGTGCTGAGGCGAGCCCGTGGGCCCGTGTATTTTTTATTATAGGGTGCACCCAGGGTTATTTTTCTTTCTTTCTATTTCCTTCCCTCCTCCCCTGGTTGTAAAAGTTCCCCAGTTGATCAAGAATTAGTGCCAGGTCGTTAGTCCTGGTTTTGAGGAGAAGAACCTGGGTGTGAGGTACTGTGGTGTAAACGGCAGGGCCAGGGGAGCGCGGGGCCGGGGAGAGCGGAGCTGCTGCCATGAATTATTCAGCAGCCCCTGATTTCACATTATTCTCACTGATACTTTTACAACCTGTCAGTAAATAAAAAGATTCTACATTATTTATAGAAATGGACCCGAATTGGTGAGGAGAATTTACTGTTGCTATTATTAGGGGCTGCTCAGCACCGCGTTAATGAGAGTTGGGTGATGGCAAACGTGGCTTCCCGCCAACTTGGTGTCCCCCTACGTCTTCCCGGGCTGTCACCTTCCTTCCCAAGGGTGGCTGTGTCCCCGTGGCTGTCACCACAACCCTTTGTGCGTCCCCAGCTACAGGGTGGACGTGGAGGGGTGAGGGTGCTTGAAGGGAGGATGTCTTCTTCCCCAGGGATGTCTCCTTCCTGGGGACGTCTTCCCAAGGGCATCTCCCTGTGGATGACACCTTCCCAGGGACATCTTGATGGGGATGTCTTCTTCTTAAGGGTGACATCTTCCCAGGAATGTCTCCTTCCTGGGGACATGTCCTTCCCAAAGACATCTGCTTCCTGGGGACATCTTCCTGGGAACATTTCCTTCCCAGGGAACACATCTTCTCAGGCACATCTCCTTCCTGGGGACCACATCTTGTGAGGGACATCTTCTTTCCAGAGTTGTCTCTTTCTTGGGGACATCTTCCCAAAGGCATCTGCTTCCTGGGGACATCTTCCTCAGAACATCTCCTTCCTGGGGACCACATCTTCCCAGGGACCATGTCGCCTTCTCAGGCACATCTCTTTCCTGGCGACCACATCTTTCCAAACACATCTTCTTCCCAGGGATGTGTCCTTCTTGGGGACATCTCCTTCTCAGGTGAGAGACCTGGGAAGAATCCTGGTCTCTGCTGGAGGGGAATAAGTGCAGTTAGCCTTTCTACCCCCCCCCCCCCCCCAAGAAAAGCCACCCCCCATGCACATGTCCTCCTGGCTCTGCCTCCCAACCCAGCTCCACTTCCAGCCTGTCCCCCCCCACACCAGTGTTTGCCTGTCACCCACGCAGGACCCATCCCACCCATGTACCCCCCCCACCTTCCCCCGCTTCCCGAATCCCATCTGGGACTTCCCACATCCTTGATGTGACAGCTCCAGGGAGGTGGAAAAACATCACATGGCATAGAAATTAAATAAGAAGGATGGAAAGCCCCGGGGAGGGAACTCAGCTGTGGGTAAACCGAGGCACCGCGGCGCTGCACCGGATGGATAAACCAAGAGGAAACCCAAGAGTGTAATGGTTTGTCTGCGGTGTCCTAAGGTGGCTGCTCCCAGCTTGCCGGTGACAGGTTTATTGGCAGGCAGAGCAGGGCTGGAAGGATTGTCGGCTATTTACAGTGCCGGGGCCGTGACTTTGCGAGCAGACAGTTAACATAAATTCACATGATGGATCAGTTATCACTTCATTGAACTTGTGGCGGATCCATTGAAGGCTGTGCAGTAACATACTGTTTCCTGGCTCTGTGCAGCGCTGGGATACATTAAATACACTTTATTTATAGCTTTAGCATCGCTGCACTGTGGGCAGGAGAATGCAGCTTTTGCAACTATCATCTAATTTTATGATGAGCATTAAAGCAAGGCCTATAATTTGCACCTTTTTATTCATTAGACACTGGTGCAGCCATAAGTCAAGAATGCCCAGGGATTTAGATGCAGATCCAGAAGATAAACTATTGACAAGCCAGATGTATTTTTACATTAGTGTGCCTTTACAATAGTTTATGTTGAGAGTGGAATATAAATTGCGTTATTAAATACGAAGCACTCTGGTAAGCGCTGCTCTCCCTGCCTCGGCGCAGGATTCGGAGCACGGAGCGAGGAGACTTTGCCTAATGACTCGAGCTTGGGTGGGAGATTTGTCTTTTGACTTTTTATTTTAGCTCTGGATGTGCCAACACAACAAGGTGAGGATCTATCCTAGAGCTGTCCCCCCAAAAGGAGGAGATGATGACCCTGTGGGATGTCCCCATAGGGTGTAAAACCATCCCAACCACGTGCCCTCACTGGAGACCTCTGCTTGGCCGCTGCCACCCGGCCAGCAGAGAGTTAAATCCTTTTGTTTCCGAGGCAATCCAGTTTATATGATGAGCATGAATAAAAGATGGTTGTGCTAGGGGTAGCTGTCAGGATCTTCGCCGCCTATAAAGGCTTCTACTGTAGCTTGACAGTAAAAGACTGTGTTTGGGGACTGATGTGGTTTCTCAAAGGAGCTAAATAAATAAGGGACGCTTATTTTTACACCACTAAAGGCTGCTGGAAATTTAAAGCCCTGTTTATCTCGCTGCCATCGTGGTGTTTATTGTTATCTGGTGGAAGGGGAATTTGCATGTTCGCTAATAATTAACTGAACCCAGCGCGGCTCCCTCCTGGACGTGCCGTGGCCCCGCCGTTATCGGGGCTGGGGGGAGGAAACACTTGCAAATCAAATGCAAATATTGACCAGGGCTGGGCTGGGCACGTCGCCATGGCCCCGTGCTCCCCGGTGTCCCCATCCCGTGGCCGTGGTGGGGGGTGACGGGGACTGGATGGAGGGGATGTGTGTGGAACGAGAGGAGCTGTCCCCATGGTCAGTCTGTCCCCATTGCCACCGTGTCCCCATTGCCACCATGTCCCCATTGCCATCCCATCCTTATTTCCACCCCATCGCCACCCCTTTGCCAGCCTGTCCCCATTTGCCACCACATCTTTATTTCCACCTTGTCCCCATTTTTATTCCATCCTTATTTCTACCTCATCTTCGTTGCCACCCCAATGCTAACCTGTCCCCATTGCCACCCCATCCTCATTTCTGTCCCATCCCTATTGGCACCCCTTTGCCATCCCATCCCCATCGCCACCCTGTCACCAATGCTACTCCTTCCCCATTGTCACCCGTCCTATTGCCACCCTGTCCCCATTTTCATCCCATCCTTATTTCCACTTCATCTTCATTGCCACCCTGTCCCCATTGCCACCCTGTCCTTATTTCCACCCCATCCCCATTGCCACATCATCTCATTTCAACCCTGTCCCCTTTGCCACCCCATCCTTATTTCCACCTCATCTTCATTGCCACCCCAATGCCACCCCATCCCCATTGCCACCCCATCTTCATTGCCATGCCATTGCCACCCCATCCCCATTGCCACCCCATCCCCATTGCCACCCCATCGCCACCTCATCTCATTTCTACCCCATCCCCATTGCCACCTTGTCCCCATTTTCATCCCATCCTATTTCCACCCCATCCTTATTGCCACCCTGTCCCCACTACCACCTCATCCTTATTTCAACCCCATCCCCATTGCCACTCCATCTCATTTCCACCCCATTGCCACCCCTTTGTGCCCGGTGCTAACAGGCATCCCGTCCTGATTGCCGATCCCTGCGCCACCAGATGCCACCGCTCCGTGTCACACCATCATGTCGCTAGCGGAGTGTAACGGGGAGAGCAGTCGGTGCCTTTGTTTCTCCTGCTCTCTGCACAGCTGTCACTTCCAGTGATCAGTAGAAAAATCATCACCCCACCGGATCATACATATGGAACGGTGTCTGCGCCGAATATTTATTGGAACATGTGTCAGGGCCGCGCCGGTCACCAGCCCCGGGCTTGGCTCGCACTGTGCCAGCCCCGGAAGGATGCTCAGGTCCCCCTGGGCTCTGCCTGCCAGTGAGGTCCCCACGGTGATGTCCCTCCATCGTGGCTGGGGGACTGTGGGTTAATTATGCTGGGTGGATTTGGGCTGTGCAGCATCCTCTGCCTTGTAGGGGACTAGGAAAGCCCTCCTGCTCCCAACCTGTCCCTAACCTTGTTCCCTAAGGATGTCCCCAAGTGTTGGGAGCAGTTGAGATGTGGGGGTGTGTGGAGTCCCAGCAGCAGGCTCCATCCTTGGGGAGCAGAAGCTCAGGGGCTGGGGTCACCCATGGGGTGGCATTTAGGGTCTCCAAGGTTGAGAGGCAAAGGCAGCTGGGAGCCTGTGTCCCCATCAGTGTCTCCAGGAAGCTCTGTCCCGTCCTGGAGCTGTCAGCTCAGCACCTTCCATGTGTGATGGATAAGCAGCTCAGCATTCCCGCTGGGAAAGGCTCTTGGATCCCTGCTGGTGCTAAAGCAGCGTCTGGCAGGGACAGGGAACATGCCGCCGCCTGCGCCAGGCACAGCGGACGTGACACCCCACCTGGTGGCATTCCCAGTGGAGGGATGGAGCCACCCCAGTGCCAGGTGGGATGGGATCCTTGTAGGTGCCAGCGTGGCAGCCCTGGCAAAGCCTCTCCCATCACCAAAAACCAGTCCCCACATCCCCATCCCATCTGCCAGGGGTGTGGAACCCCCTGTACCCCGTCACCACGTGTGTTCCCTCACCGGGATGGACAGATGCCACACGGACAGGCGGGGGTCACCGGGTCCCCCCCCTCAACACATGGTTGGGGGACGGTGTTACCGGCGCCTTTTGGCACCCGCCGCCACACGAGCACGCTCCTCTGACAGCTTTATCAAGCCTCCAGACTTCCCAATTCCATTGTTCCTGACATCTGTTTCGGTAAGTGATTAATTGCAATTAGTGAACGGTTTGAAAGCCCGTGGAAGAATATTCAGCAGAAAACTCGTCAAGATTAATGAGTGGTGGCAGTTGTCAGAAGGGCTGCTGCCTCGTCGCGATGGGGAGGTGCGGGAGGCTGGGCAAGCGGGGTGCCCCCCTCCCCACACCCATGTACCCCCCCTTCTTCCCCCCACCACCATGTCCCCCCCCCACCCCCTCTCCCAGAGAATAACCCAGGCTGATTTTTCATCCCAATGCATGAATTATCCGCTAATGCGCTATTAATAAAGCGCTGTGGAGTTTCACCGAGATTAGGTCTTAAATCATGCAGAATGAATTTTAATCAGTCCAAAAGACACTGGTGCTAGCCATTCCTGGGGACCTGCAGGAAGCCAGCCTGGATTTGGCACGGGATTTACTCCCGTGCTGTGCTGTGCCATGCCAAATCTCATCGCCTGCATTGGTGGGACAGGGACGTGTCACCAGCTGCGGTGCTCAGGGTGCTGGGAGGGATCAGGGAGCCTCTGTGCTGCTGCCCTGTGCCCAAATTCCCAACAAAACCCCATCTCCAGGGGTGTCACTCCTGCACTGAATGTCCCAGGTCTTTGCAACGCACCTTTGCTCTCAGCCTGGCTTTGTCCCAGCTCGGTGCAGGAGTCCACCCTGAGGTGCTGGGGACCGGTGACGGTGCTGAGGCTGGGGGGTGACACACCTGTGGCCCCGGGGAGAGGGAGGGTGTGACATCTGCTCCTGCAAACTGTTTGCCACGCTGAGGTCAGGGCGGCTCGACAGCCCCGGGTCCTGTGAGCAGATGGCTCTGGCGTGCTCCGCGCCCACAAAATTCCCCATGAACAGGCTGTGACTGGAGGGTGCAGAGGGGGATGTGCACCCTTACCCCCGCCTGCCATGCTGGGAGCATGGACGCCTGTCCCCAAAGGCAGCAGGGACAGGTCCCCTGTGCTGGGGATGGCGATGCCCCCCGTGCTTTGCATGGCCTCGCTAATCAGGGGGGGAACTGCAGAGCAGCTGGGGTTCATTGCCTGGGTGCAGGGGGTGCTGGTGGTGGAGGGGGTCCCCATCCTCATCTCCATCCTCGTCCCCATCTAAGTCTCTGTCCCCGTCCTTGTCACCATCCACATCTCTGTCCCCATCCTTGTCACCATCTGTGTCCCATCCCTGTCCCCTTCTCCATTCTTGTCGCCATCCCATCCATGTCCCATCCCTATCCCCATCCCAATCCCTGTCCCCATCTCTGTCCCCATCCCCATCCCTGTTCCCCATCGCCATCCCTGTTCCCCATCGCCGTCCCCGCCTGCCAGCCTGTCCCCATCCTGTCCCTTTGATTTATTGCTCTTTTGGCAGAGGGCAGGGGGTGACCGGGGTCAGGAAGGGGTGGCCGGGGTCGGCGTGGGCTGGCCGGGGTCAGAGGTCCCGCCGTCGGCCGCCCTTTGTTGGTGTCCAGCACAATGACCTGGCACAGGCTGTTTGCTCGGCGCGGTGGGTAATTACCGGTACCGGGGAGGATGGGGGGGAGAGGGGGGTGGTTACGGGGCTGGTGAAGCTGTCGTGACCCGTCACCGCTGAGACCCTGCATGGCAGTGACTTGTCCTTCCCTTGGCACCATCTGCTCGGAGGCGGCCGCTCCGTACGGCTGCGGCACTCAGACGGACGGACAGATGGTGGTGGGTTTGAAGAGGTAGAGTGTGTACTTTGTTCTGGAGAGCTTTGATTAAAAAAAAAAGGAAAAAAAAAATAAAAAAAAATAGAAGTGGGGAAAAAGACATGGAAAGGAGAGGAAGGGGATGTCCTCTTGTCCCCTCCCAACCTTGCCACACTTTGTAGTGGGGCGCAGGGGATTGTCACCGTGCCAGGGTGACACCCCATGGGCTGTGGATGCTGGCACCTGCAATGTGCTGGGGTTGAGATGCCAGGGAGCTGGAATGGGACCTGATGGCTGCTCCTGTGTGGTCAATGCGTGTCCTGAGTGTCCCCTGTGCCACCATCCCAGGGGACATTTGGCTCCTGAGGATGCCCTTATCCCCACTGCATCTCTCCCAGGGTCCGATCCTGGCGTGCTGCCCACCTCCTGCCTGCCGGCACGGCACGTACCTGCCTGTAAGCGGTGCCAGCTGGGCCAGGGCTGATGCAAGCGGCGTTCCCGGGCAAGCCCGGCCGCTTCCCAACCGGCTGGGGCAGCCGGACCGGGGAAGGCGGCGGGGGGAAGGCACGGGCGTGGGGTCCCTGCAGCGGTGCTGCGGACGCCGGGCGCAGGCGGGGTGACGCGGCGCTTGACAGCTCCCCGGGGCTCTCCCGACCCGCCGGACCCGCTCGGGGAGCCACGGCGTGGGTTGGCGGCTTTGGCTTTGTTGCAAAAGGTGGAGCCTGGCCACCTTCACCTCCCCCTCCCCACAGACGCCTTTTGCAGCGGCGCCCGCCTGCTCTCCGTGTCCCGGCATCGCCTCTCACCGCTCAGCGGGACCTCCTTCGACGCCCATGCAACGGTGCCTCGCCGGCGCCCGCGGCCAGGGCGGGATGTGCCGGCGTCGTGCCCAAGCACCCAAGTCAACCCCAGGCTTTGCCGGAACGCGCCGGCGTCGTGCCGGGAGTGGGTGGGTGGGTTGGGAAGGGATTTGCCGTGAGCTGTGCTGCGGTGCGTGGGCCAACGTCCCGGTGTGGGGATGTGACCAGTGTGTCTTGGGGACTCATCAAAGGGGGATGCCAGGGGTCTCTGGGTTTGCCTTTGGGTGACTCAGCGGCAGCGTGGGCCCCCTGCCCGCTGCCCGCGCCCGTTGTAATCCTGACTTTGCCATCTCTTAATTACACTTCATTATACGTGATTGCCATCGGGGCTGCGCCTCCCTCCCGTCCGACTCCGGCTGGGTCATGGGGTGTGTTTTCTCCTGCGTGCGGCTTTAATCACCTGCTCCCACCCACCGCCCCGCGCCGCCGCCGCTGCCCGCAAACCGCGCGGCTGGGCAGTGACAGCCGGGCAGCAGATGCCCTGCGGGGCTAACGCCCGGTGCAAACGCCTTGTGCAAATACCCGGTACAGACACACAGTGTGGATGAACACCGTGTGCCAATACCCGGTGCAGATGCTCGGTGTAAATGCCCCGTGTCACAGCCTGATGCAAGTACCCCGTGCAAATGCCCCTTGCAGCTTCCCTGGTGCAGATACCCCATACAAATGCCCCTTGCAGATCCCTGGTGCAAATATCCCGTGCAAATGCCCCTTGCAGATCCCTCAGGCAAATACCCTGTGCAAATGCCCCTTGCAGATCCCTGGTGCAAATACCCTGTGCAAATGCCCCTTGCAGGTCCCTGGTGCAAATACCCTGTGCAGATGCCCCTTGCAGATCCCTGGTGCAAATACCCCGTGCAAATGCCCCTTGCAGATCCCTGGTGCAAATACCCTGTGCAAATGCCCCATGCAGATCCCTCAGGCAAATACCCTGTGCAAATGCCCCTTGCAGATCCTTGGTGCAAATGCCTTGAGCAAACACCCTATGCTGATGCCTGGTGCAGATGCCCTGTGCAAATACCCTGTGTAGATGCCCCATGTAGATGCCTGGTGCAAAGTCCTGGTGCAAATGCCCCGTTCTGATGCATGATGCAAATACCTCACGTGAATGCCCAGTGCTAACACCCAGTGCTAGTGCCCTGTGCCAGTGCCTGGTGCAAACACCCCATGGAAATGCCTAGTGCAGAAACCCAGTGCTAGTGCCCCATGCCAGTGCGTGGTGCAGATGTCTGGTGCAAATGCCCAGTGCTAATGCCCTGTACCTGGTGAACAAGTGTGGTGCAAACACCACCCAGGCTGGGACTTGGTGTGCACAGGGGTGGCATAGAATCCCAGACTGGTTTGGGTTGGAAGGGACCTTAAAGCTTACCCAGTCCCAACCCCCCTGCCAGCAGCAGGGACACCTTCCACTAGACCAGGTTGCTCAAAGCCTCATCCCACCTGGCCGAGAACACTTCCAGGGAGGAGCAGCCACAGCTTCTCTGGGCAACCTGGGCCAGTGTCTCACCACCCTCCCAGCAAAGAATTTCTTCCTTAGATCTCATCTCCATCTTCCCTCTTCCAGTTTCAAGCCATTAGAGTGGTGCTGGCAGGCAGCAGTGCCCGCCTGGCCAGCCGGCAGGACCAGAGCAGGCGTCCCGGCGTCTCCTCGCAGGTGTAAGCACAGACTCTGCGGCGCTCGAGCTTCTGTGCGGCGGGCGCGTGCCAGCACACTGCTGTGCCTTGCGAAGGTAGCAGCCATCTGCACTGTGATAAAAAGCCCCGAGGATGATAAATAGACAAGTAGCACTTTTTATTGGATTGCTGTTTCGTAGCAGCCACTTTGGGTTTGGCACGACGCTAACAACAGACTCACCGCACGCTGTGCCCAACCACCCCGGCCAGGGGGAAAGGGGCTGCCCGATGGCAAAGCCACCACCCGACCGGGCACCGTGGCTGTATCCTGGACCACTCCCACCTGCATCATTCCCTCCTATTTTTTTAGGGGTGACATCTCTGGATCTGTGTGACCCAGAGCATACTCAAAACCAAAGTGATTCAGAGTGAGATGGCATTGCCACCGGCACTGTGCCGGGGGACAGGCCAGCTGGCACGGCACGGTGCTGGCACAGCACAGCGCTGGCACGACACGGTGGCCCAGCTGCCGCGCTGGCCTCGGCGTCACCTGCGCGAAGCAGCTTGTTTGTCAATAATGGAGCAGGGAAAATTGCAGCCGAAACGCCTCTCGGCTCTGCTTTGTGGTGCTTTAACGCGGCCGCGCCGGAGGTGCCGGCTCACAGGCGGCTCAGAGGCTGCCAGGAGGGGACGAAGGGGCAGTGGGCTTGGTGAGACTCCACAGTGGGTGGTTTTGCTCCCTTCTGCCCCGGGCAGACCCCCCCTGGGCTGGGGTGAGGGGGCAGAGATGGTTGGCACTGTCACGCTCCCATGCCCGGTGTCAGGGATGTCAGCCTGGTGGGATCGGAGGTGACACCAGCTTTTGGGGTGGTGTGGGAAGGTTGGTGACCCCCCCTGCTCACTGGTTTGGGTGGGGAGACACTGGGGGTGAGCGTTGGGTTGGTTGTGGGCATCTCTGTCCCCATCTGTGTCCCCCTGTGGTGGCAGCTTGTGCCTGGCACAGGGCATGGTTCAGAGGTGCTGTGGGACAGGGCAGGTTGGAGACATCGATTCAAGGGTGCTGCAGGACAGCACAGATTAGGGACATCACTTCAGGGGTGCTGTGGGACAGGGAAGGTTGGGGACACCAGTTCAGGGGTACTGGGGGACAGGGCAGATTGAGGACGCCAGTTCAGGGGTGCTGTGGGATTAGGCAGGTTGGGGACACCAGTTCAGGGGTGCTACAGGACAGCACAGATTGGGGACACCAGTTCAGGGGTGCTGTGGGATGGGGCAGGTTGGGGGCACCAGTTCAGGGGTGCTGTGGGATGGGGCAGGTTGGGGGCACCAGTTCAGGGGTGCTGTGGGACAGCCCAGACTGAGGACACCATTTCAGGGGTGCTGTGGGATGAAGCAGATCGAGGACACCATTTCAAGGAGCAGTCCCCACGTCAGGGGGTGACAAGAGGAGGCTGGGTCAGTGCTGTGGGGACTCGGGGTGCTGGGCAGGGGGGGTTCTGTCCCCACAGCTTGCCAGCCCCCCCACCCGTAGGGCAGGGGCCATGCACAGCTGCCTGCCCGGGCTTGCATCCCAGGAATTTGGCAGCGCAGGGGGGGTTGGCTGCCTCCCCTGCCCCCTGACCCGCCGGGATGACACAAACCCTTTTCTGTTTCTCCTCAGCCCGCCGGCGGGGTCAGGCTGGCGGCTGGTGCTGGCTCCCTCCCCGCGATAAAACAGCTCGGCTGTCACGACACAAAGGATCCGTCCGGCTGCTGGCACGGCTGGGCTGGGGGGGTACAGCTTGAGGGGGGGTGGGGGGACACACACATGGATGGGTGCTGGGCTGTGACCCGGTGTGGCCGCGCTGCTGGGGTGTGCACAAGCGTTGTGAGTTTTGCGCGGTCTCAGCGGGGTGTGGGGGGGCACAAGACCCAGGTGTCCTGGCTGATACCCTGAGCCAGCCCTTGCTCTGCTGTGGGGAGATACAGCCACGTCTCTTGGCTCCTCACCGTGCCTGCTGCCCTCACCAGCCAAAAATACATCGGGGGGCACCAGCATGGGGTGTCCCCCCTGACCCTTCCCAGTTTGGGGGAACCACTCACCTCCTTCCTCCCCTTCCCCACTTTCCTCCTGACTTCAGGACCTTTTTTATCCCATTTCTGCATCACCTTGGCAATAATTTCTCCCCACACATGGGGATATCGAAGGTGCTAATGGATGCTGAACAAAGTGCAGCATCCCCCAACCCCAACACCACTTGGGATGGGTGCAAAGCCCTTCCCTGGACCCCTCCCCAACCTCAAGACGACGACTTATTGAGAAATAAAAAGCGTCTGCAATTAGAAGCGGCGGCGGTGCCGCACACTGGCGGTGAGGCACTTGAACTGTCACTGCGCAGCCTTAATTAGCAGCGCCGGGGCAGGGGTCAGCAGCAACTCAGCAGTCTTTGACAAGGCTGCTATCAAGTGCAAGGAGGGAGGAGGAGGGAAAAGCAAAAGCTCCTCGAACCCAAGACCAGCTCTGGGTGATGGGAAGGGGGAGGATGAGAATGTTGGAGACAGACAGGGAGAGTTAAAAGGGAATAAAATGGTCGCTATCTCCCACCGGTGGCTCGGCACCAGTGCGGTACGTCCCAGCGCTGGTTGATCCCTGGATGGGGAAGGGGGCAGCGGGACCCCCCCCCGTGATGCTGGAGATGATGAAGAGCTGGTCGTCTTTACTGCAGAGCCTCAGTAAGTGTCAGGGGTGGTGAGGCTGGGGGCTGTGGGGACATCCCCCTGTGATGTCCCTACCTGCTCCCCCCTCCCCAGTCGCACCGTGCAATGGGTGGGTGACATGGCTGGGGTGAGGGTCCCACACCCCTTGTCCCCATGTGCCACGCTGTCCCCTCCCCGGCATCCCCCTCGCTGGGGTCAGCACCCAGCCGTGGTCAGGCTTAACCTCTGCCCTTTCCCTCCTGACCTCCCGCCCTGGTAAAAAGGGTTTAAATGCAAAGTTATTTGATAGCTAATCCTGGCTCAGGGCTGGGGGCAGCCCTGGGATTTGGCGCTGGGAATTGCCCCCCGCCCCCAGCCGGGACCCTCCGGCGTCACCGCCGGCACGGCCGCGGGTTTCACCGGGGTGGAGGTCGGGCAAACGCGCCGATTAAAGTCCAGCGGGTGAAAAGAGCTTAAACAAATCCCAAATCCCTCGGATGCCAGATGAAGCTGTTGGAAATTTGCTTGTGAGCTGGTGTGGGGAGGGGGGAGAGATGCCAAAACACCCGGGAGCTGCTGCCGTCCTCACTGGGGCTGCTGAACTGGGAGCACTGGGGAGACTGGAGCTGTGTGGGAGAGCTTGGGGCTGGGCAGCGTGTTTGGTCGATGTGATGGGGTCCAGGACAGTGTCTGGGGGGGTCCTATGTGCCTCCCTACCCTACACCCCTTTGCTATCAGAGCCCCCCCCCCCCCCATTTCACTATCATCTCCCCATTTTAACCTCCCAAATGGCAGTTTTGGGGTGCTGGGGGAGACACACATGGGTGTCCCCATTGCCAAGCAGTCACCTCCCCCCCCAAAGCCGCTTACTTGGGAGCAAAAATCTTGATTTTTTTCCCTTCCAGGCGTGGTGCCCCAGACATGCTCACTCAGCCCTCAGAGCCATGTCACTGCTGTGACACTGAGCAGGTCACGAGCCCCCGGCTTGTCGCATCCCCTCACCTCCCCGACGTGGCTGGGTCATGGGTATGGGGGTGCTGGGGGGGGTGCCATGCTGCAGCGTCACCCTCAGAGACAGCAGGATGGGGACTGAGCTGTCCCCAAGGAGCCAGACTCTGCCATTCCCGTTGGGATGGCATTAGGGAAACTGAGGCAGGCACAACTGGGAGGTGCTGGTGGGGTGGGACCTAGAGCGTGAGGTGGGATGGTTGGGGTGGGGGCTCAAGGGGAGGCAGTGGGGTGCTGAGGGCAGGAGGAACAGGGGGGACAATTCCTGGTGACAGCCATCTGACCTGGGACTGGGTGCCCAGACAGGCTCTCGGTCCTTATCTGTCCCCCTTGGTCCCCAAATGACCAGCAGGGCCAGCTAGACCCCAGCCCAGGTTGCCACTGCTGTGGCTGCGTGGAGCCCCACAGACCCCCAGCCCATTAGCCCCATAACTGGGGAGGATGGGTGGGCTGGGGACCTGCTGCCCTCCCTGGCCAGTGGCCCTGGGGTGCCCTGCTCTCCTGTGCCAGCCTCTCCCACGCCTGTGCACGTTCAGTCATCGTGCACACTCCGTTGTGCAAGCTCCATCATCTTGCACGCTCCATCTTCACGTGTGCTCTGTCTTCACACGCACTTCATCGTCATGCACACTCCATTGCTTGTGCACACTCGTGTTGTACAAACCCCATCCTTGTGCACACTCTGTCTTCGTGTGTGCTCCATCGTTGTGCACACTCCATTGTGCACTCTCCATCGTTGTGCACTCTCCATGATTGTGCACTCTCCATCATTGTGCACACTCCATCATCGTGCACACTCCATCATCGTGCACACTCCATTTTTGTACACACTCCATTTTTGTACACACTCCATTGTTGTGCACTCTCCATTGTTGTGCACACTCCATCGTTGTGCACACTCTGTCATGCATGCTCCATCATCATGCACACTCCATCGTTGTGCACTCTCCATCATTGTGCACACTCCATCATTGTGCACACTCCATCATTGTGCACACTCCATCATCATGCACACTCCATCGTTGTGCACTCTCCATTGTTGTGCACACTCCTTTGCTGTCACGCTCCATCATCATCCACTCTCCATCATCACCCACGCTCCTTCCTCACACCCACCTGTGACCACCGAGAACAACCCCGAGTGAGGCAGCCGCCAGCAGGGTGGTGGGCTCCATGGCCAGGACACACGGGCTCCATCCCCGCAGCCACCCCAGCTCCATCACAGCCCCGGCCAGCGAGGGTTAACAGCCAGGGGGGGAGGACGCCTGCGAGCCCCTGTGCCAGCTCAGAAATGAATGTTGCCTTTAATACACCATCCTTCAATCCTTATCTCTCCTAATTTATTGGACATAACTGGTTGCGCTGATGGATTCGTGGCTCAGACCTTGGCTTCTAAATTTGGGCATTAATAATCTGCCCCTTGGTTCTGCTCTCCAGATGTCTTTCATTTATCTGCTTATTCAGTAGGGGTGCAACCTCGCGTCCTCGGTGCCAGCGCTAATGTGGCCCGGTGACAATAAATTTGGACTTGTAATAACATGGCCAGATGAATGAATTGACCTCTTGGTGACTGTCACTCCCAGCCTGCCCCCCTCGTTAGGTGCCGGTGGGAACGAGCAGGTCCCTAATAACAGATGCTGGTGTCAGCCCCCCCTCCTCCCCATCTCTTTTTTTTCCTCTTTTTCTCTGTTTTTTGAACAAAGAGGAAATTTGTTGGGAAGTGTAGATGAGGGGATTGCTTCATCTTTAATCAATTTTAGAGTCAGGGTGAAAGCAACCATCCCCATCCCTGGGGAGAGAGCTCTGATCCTAATAATAATAATAATAAAACCTCCTAATAACAGCCTTGTAACCCCTTTGGGAGGGCTGAGACCCCTCTGGGATGTGACACCGATACCGGGATGAACCGTGACAATACCGGGACAGGTGACACACCTTAAAAAAAAAACCCCAACAGTGCCTTGGAATGTGTTTGCTTTAATTAATTGGTGACGGGAACGCGCCGGGGGTGTAAATCTTCACGTGGGCCCTGGCAGCCTGCAGTGCCGCGCACGCAAGACTAGACTTTAAATAAGGGTGCAATTATTGTTTGAATAATTGACGAACAAACGGGCGCGCATCGGCGCTCAGCCTAATGGGCTTTGATCAGTCGCCAGCGCCGCCCCGGCGTGCCGGCATCCCACCCGGGAAGGATGCGAGGGGTCCGCTGGAAAAGGTTGTGGGTAGGTTAGAGGTGGAAATTGGGGTGCTGCACCCCCACACGGGGTGGATCCTAGGAGGTGAGTGGTGGAAATTGGGGTGTTATTCCCTCCCTGCTTGATCCCCTCCCCAGCTTTGCTCCTCTGTGGCGCCACGGGGTCGACTGGGGAAGGGGGTGGACCCTACACGTAGCAATTGATTTAAATCATTTTAGAGAGGACCTATGGAAAATAAAAAGCCTTTAATCACATTTGTATCCATTTCCAGGCTCGGTAAATCAATTTGGATTGAGCCGGGTGCCACGGTTACAGCTGATTAGTGCGTGGCGGATGGGGTCAAATTAATGCGAGCTAGGTTCGCTTAATGGGGTCACTGGTGCTTGCTTCTTGTGAGCATCCCTCCTTGGGGTTGGAGATGGGAGGAGGAATGTTTTGCTTCAGCTTGGTTTTTCCAACAAGGAAGCACCAAGACTTGGGCTCCGTGCTGCTCCGTGCCTCAGTTTCCCCTTAAGGGCATCACCATTGCAGAGGAGTTGATGGGATATTTGGGGTGTCCCACCTTCCTCCTCCCACTCTTATGGGTCTGTGGTGGTCATCACCAACGTGCTGGATCCACTCACGTGTCCTCCCCACCACCAGAACAGCCATCAAGAGGTCCCCGCACCCTGGTGCCGGTTAATTAGTTTTCAATAGTTCCCAATCAATTAAACATGGTCCTGGCGAAGGGAAAAACACCCTGATAATTGGTGAAAATAAATCACTCCTCGTGGCCCTGGCAGAGCCACGGAGGTGGCTGGAAGCTGTGGTTGCATCCATGGGGATGGGGACACTGGGGATGTCCCTGGCTGGTGGGTGGGACTGGTGTGTGATCTGCTGTGGTGGTGAGCTCCTCAGCATCTCCCTCCTTGGCTCCTTGTTCCTCCTTACCCATCCCCGTGGTGGGATGCATCCCCCTTCCCCATCCCCGTGGTGGGATGCATCCCCCTTCCCCATCCCTGTGGTGGGATGCATCCCCCTTCCCCATCCCTGTGGTGGGATGCATCCCCCTTCCCCATCCCCGTGGTGGGATGCATCCCCCTTCCCCATCCCTGTGGTGGGATGCATCCCCCTTGCATCCTTTCTCCCAAGCATCACCACGTTCCACCTCGGGTTGTAATTACCACACGCAACGCTTTGATTGCTCCATTCCAATTAATTAAACCCACCGGTGACCCAAATTATGATCCCTTGTCTTGTTGGATGTTGTGTATTTTTAACCTTAACCAGTTGGGTTGTGTTTAGATTTTCCAATCCGGGCAGAAATGTCACCCAGGGAGAGAGAGTGACTGGCATTGAACCCAACCTTCCCGTGACGAACCCCGTAATTAGAAACCCTCGTGTCCCCGAGACGGGTCTTTAAAGCTGTCAGAAGCCAAGATGCAGCCATTTGATACAAGACTATCATTAAACTCAACCCAACCCTATTAGCTGCAGGTAAATAACAGCCTTGTACCGGAGTCAAGGAACAAGCAGGTTGGGGAATTGGTTGGTTCTTAATTAAGAGGAAACGGCGTGAGGGATGATCTCCCTTCTAATTGCCTTCGTTAGGAGGTTGGGTGTGTGTCCTCTTGCCTGTATCCCCTTTCCCAATGTAGTGATGACTCTTCCACCCCATCTTCCCATCGTGGTGTCCATCCCACCCGCTGTCCCACCACGATGGGAAGAGAAGGATGTGAAGCCGCTTCCCAAGGATGGATCAGGATGGATGATCTCCAGTCCAAGCACTGGATAAATCTGGACTTGCTTTGTCTTTCCAAGGGCTTGTCCAGGTGACATATTCAGTTGGTTTGAATGTTTGGAGGGATAAATCAATCACCTGGGCTGGTTTTGGTGGGTTTTGTCCCTTTTTCACGCTGTATTTTAATTTATCAGGCTGCAGCGTTGGTATAGCGAGGATCTGTCTGTGTTTGTGTCAAACGCCGGTGTCGTTCTCTCCCTGATGTGACGGGGTCATTCCCAACTTGGCATGTTCTGCTTTGGGCATGATGTTGGGGTGCAGATGGGGTGATCACCATCCCTCTTGGATTTTTTCCTTGGCTCTCCTTCCTCAAGGAAGCTGGGAGAGAGAGAGCACGGGATGCTTTATATGGGGAAACTGAGGCACGGCACAATGGGAACCTGCTTTACCCCATGATGTGAGTAGGGGACTCCCCCCTCACCCCACCATACAGAGCTCACCAGCACCGTGGGGGGCCAGGAGAGACCCAGCAGTGGCGCGGCAGCGATGCCCTCGCCAGCCTGCCCCTGCCTGATCCCTCTCCCGCAGACGCTCTCCCTGACACCGCCTGACAAGAGCCATTTCCAAGATGGATTGATTCAATTTAGCACTGATTTTTTTTTTTTTTCCCTCTTTCTCTCCTTTTTTTTTCTCTTGCTGGGGTTGGTGACGTACAGCTCCCCAGCCAGCTCTGGGTGGCACGTGACTCCCCAGCGCCCGCCGTCATTAGAGCAACTCAGCACCGGCTGCCGCAACCCTCCTCGCCTAATCAGCCCCAGTGCGTGTCACCAGCGTGGGAGGGGGCTGCATCCTGCCCTGGTGTGGTTATATAAGGTTGCCCACCCCCCCCCCACCCAGTATTCCCAGCAGGATCCAGCCATAGCGGTGCTGAGGTGGTGGTAGTGGTAGCCAGGGATGCTAGTGAGGGTCTCTGAGGATGCTGGTGGTACCCAGGGATGCTGGTGGTGGTACTCGGGGATGGTGGTGGGGGTCTCTGAGGATGCTGGTGGTACCCAGGGATGCTGGTGAGGTTCTCTAAGGATGCTGGAAGTGATACCCAGAGATGCTGATGGTACTCAGGGATGCTGGTGGTATCCAGGGATGCTGGCAGTGGTACCCAGGGATGCTGGTGATACCCAGGGATGCTGGCAGCAGTACCTGGAGATGCTGGTGATAGCCAGGGATGCTGGTGGGGTTCACCAAGGATGCTGGTGGTACCCAGGGATGCTGGTGGGGTTCACTAAGGATGCTGGTGTTACCCAGAAATGCTGGTGGCATTACCCAGGGATGCTGGTGATGATACCCAGGGATGCTGTGGTGATACCCAGGGATGCTGGTGATACCCAGGGATGCTGGTGGCAGTACCCAGGGATTCTGTGGTGATACCCAGGGATGCTGGCAGCAGTACCCAGGGTTGCTGTGGTGATACCCAGGGATGCTGGTGGCAGTACCCAGGGATGCTGTGGTGATACCCAGGGATGCTGTGGTGATACCCAGGGATGCTGGTGGTGATACCCAGGGATGCTGTGGTGATACCCAGGGATGCTGGTGGTGATACCCAGGCATGCTAGTAGTACGCAGGGATGCTGGAAGCGGTACCCAGGGATGCTGTGGTGATACCCAGGGATGCTGTGGTGATACCCAGGGATGTTGTGGTGATACCCTGGGATGCTGGTGGCAGTACCCAGGGATGCTTGTGATACCCAGGGATGCTGGTGGCAGTACCCAGGGATGCTGGTGATACCCAGGGATGCTGTGGTGATACCCAGGGATGTTGTGGTGATACCCAGGCATGCTGTGGTGATACCCAGGGATGTTGTGGTGATACCCAGGCATGCTGTGGTGATACCCAGGGATGCTGGCAGCAGTACCCAGGGATGCTATGGTGATACCCAGGGATGTTGTGGTGATACCCAGGGATGCTGGCAGTACCCAGGGATGCTGTGGTGATACCCAGGGATGTTGTGGTGATACCCAGGGATGCTGTGGTGATACCCAGGGATGCTGGTGGTGATGCTGCTGGCAGTACACAGCAGTGCTGGAGCCACTGGTGAGACTGCTCGGGGGGGGGATTTTGTTTTGTTCCTTGGCTTTCTGGGTTTTTCTCCGAGCTTGATGAGTACGTCTGGTTCTCTCTCGCTGTCTGTCTTCTCCTCGCTCCTTCCTTTCGAGGCAAATGGCTGACTGATTGCTTTTCATCTCCCGCTCTGAGGAGCTGTAAGAGCTACTTTATACAAACATCAATTACAGGCACGTAATAAATTAAGGCTCCCTTACACCGAACCCATTAGAGTCCACTCTCATATCAAAGCGCTCCCATCACACAGGGATTGGGGTGGAGTGGGGGGGAGGAGGGAGAGGGAGGAAAATGTCTTATTAGCCGGCAGATTGTTAGCAGAACACTGATTTAATTGTATCCCTGTGCCCCAGCGCGGGAGGAGGACGTGGAGAGGAGGAGGGGGGGTGAGGGGGGCACCAGGGGCTTGCCAAAAAAAGAAATACCCAGGGATTGTTCCTTTCCCTGAGGTGCTCAGGGGGCAACCTCCCTCCCGGGCTTGTCCCTGTGCCAGCGCTGGCTGCCAGCCCTTCTCCTGGTAACCATCACCAAGGGGGCTGCATTTTGGGGATGACCCCCCACCCCCCCAACCCTGCCACACACACACACACACACACCCCCCCCTGGCTGGCACAGTGCCCAGAGTTGGGTGCCCACCTTCCTCCTGATCCCCAGCCACCTTTGGGGTGCCAACTCCAGACCCTTGGCTGTGTGGTGGGTGATGCTAAGGGGTGTCAGGGATGCGTGGGGAGCGTGGCAGATATCTGGCATCCCCATATGCCAGGATCTCGTGCCAAATCCTGCCATGGCACGATGGGCATTGGGGCTGGGACCCCCCACACACCTCCCCCCCCTTACCCTCCCTAGGTTTGGATGGTGCATTGGGGTGCAGAGGTGGAAAGAGGAGCTGGGGGGAAGATGGGGGGCAGCAGGCAAACTTCCCCCAAGGACAAAGGCGCCAGCGCCCGCCAGCAGCTCCCGCTGCCTCTGCCTGGGCATCAGTAACCTCCGGGCTGGCAGCCTGGCACTACCCCGGGGCTGGGGGCTGCGGGCTGGGGGCTGGGGGCGAGGAACCCAGCCTGGGAACAGCAGGGATGGCTGGAGCAGTGCCCGAGCAGGGCTTCCTCCCAAACCCCGGCATGGGGGTGTGTGTGTGCACACGCGTGTGTCCTGCTCTGCAGAGGTGGTGTGTTCATGTGTGTGCACACACATACATCCCCCCCACAGAGGGTATATGTCATGTACAGGTGTGTGGGTGTGCACACGTGTGTGCACCCTGTTGTGCAGAGGGTGTGTTGTGCACACACGTGTGCACACACACTCAAGCAGCCACCTCTGCAGAGGATGTATGTTGCAAGCACGTGTGTGTTCATGCACACACATGCATCCCCCTCTGCAGAGCGTGTATGTTGTGCACACACGTGTGCACACATGCATGCATCCTGCCCTGCAGAGGATGTATGTTACCCACACGTGTGTGTGTGCACACACATGCATGCATCCCTCTATGCAGAGGGTGCATGTTGCACACGTGTGCATGCACACCCCTCTGCAGGGGATGTATGTTACACACACGTGTGTTCACACACACTCATGCACCCCCCTCTGCAGGGTATATATGTTACACACATGTGTGTTCACACACATACATGCATCCCCCTCTGCAGAGGGTGCATGTTGCACACACGTATGTTCACCCACACACGTGCATACCCCTCTGCAGAGCATTTCTGTTACACACATGTGTTCACACACATACATACATCCCCCTCTGCAGAGGGTGCATGTTGCACACACGTATGTTCACCCACACACATGCACCCCCCTTGCACACACCATATGTGCACTCCCCGCTGCACCACCTCTCTCCCAGGTGATCACACACGTGTGCACACACATGTACCTCCACCTCCCCCACCTCCAGCACACCCATGGGTGCAGGGTGGGGGTCCCATTCCCCCCTCTCTCCTCTCCCTTTGAGGCCAGGTTTTATCTCCCCAGCCCCTGGCCGCTCCCTGCCATTTCCATATGAATATTTCCCCGGCGAGTGGCTGCATTGTGGTTGCACATAATGTAAAGTGAGATAAAGCGCCCGGCTCCGCTATGAATAACTGCAAATGAAAACCCATGTGGCCATAAAAGCCTTCACATTTGCCCTGTCAGCATGTGGTACATCGGCTAAACAACTGATTTAGGCTTTTTTTTTTTGTCATTATTTTATTATTTTTTTATTTTTTTATTAGTATTTTTTTCCCCCCTCCCAAGGTTTATCGCCACTTACAGAGGACATGCTCTTTGTGTCCTGCCTGTCGCTTTCTGCTCAGCTTCCTTGTCACTTCCCCTCGGTGTTTTCTTGGTTGAGCCCCTGAAATGATGCTCTGTGCCTCTAAACCACCCTGACAGCCCCCGGGAGCTTCTGCTGCTGCGATTTATCTCCCCGGTGCAGGGGCTGTTATCGCCCCGGTTCCTCATCATCACCCTGCTCCTTCGCTTCTGCTGATGGTGGGGATGTGGGATGGGGTCCTGGTGGGCTTTGGTGGGGAGAAAAGGGATGTGGTATCACTTATCCCTCCTCCCAAAGGGATCAGATCCGGCCTTTAGGCTTTGCTTTTGGCCATGGTGGCTTCTCATCGCGGTGCTGCTGAGCTTTGACCCTTCCATGCCAGGGGGACGTGGCCAAAACCACTTGGGACAACCCCATCTGCCATGGGATGGGAATTATTCCTGCTCCTACTTGGCAGCCAGTGCTGTCCCCATGGGTGGAGGTGATGTCCCCAAGGGCTGAAGTGATGTCCCTATGAGTGGAGGTGATGTCCTCATGTGTTGAGGTGATGTCCCCATGGGTTGAGGTGATGTCCTCATGGGTGGAGGTGATATCCCCATAGGTTGAGGTACTGTCCTCATGGGTGGAGGTGATGTCCCCGTGGGTGGAGGTGATGTCCCTATGGCACCGTTGATTCCCAAAGGCACCAATTTAGGTGCCAAGACCTGAAATACCGGCTGGGGAGCTCGCTGGGGTGGTGACGCCGAGGAGCGGGATGAGCAGCTCCGTACTGCGCCGGCGGGAAGGGAGGAGGATGAGGGTCCCCGCTCGGTGCCCGCGGTGCTGCCTGGCCCTCGGCCAAGGGTCCTGGCACCCAGCCGGCCCCCGGCACTGCCGGTAACCGGAGGAGCCTCCCCTCGCTGTTATTTCAGCAGGCGGGGGCAGATCGGTTTACGGGGCCAAGCAGATGCCTATCAGTCCCCTCCTGCCACATTGTCCCCATGCCACCGCCACCGCCGGGGCTAGGTGTCACCAGTGATGGTGATTGCCAGCAGTGCCCAGGTCTCCTCACCTGGGCACGCTGCTCTCTGGGGTGGACCCATCCCTGTCACCAGCTCGTGGTGGCAGAGGGACCGTGGTGTCACCCGACATGCTGGACGTTGCTCTTGGCCACCCTGTTGACTTGTCCCCTTGAGTCACGGCGGCACGGCGGGCGCCAGCGAGGTGTTGTGCCGCAGGGGATGGCTGGGGCTGGTGCCAGCTCTCTGTCACCCCATGCCCCACCCAGGGTGTCCGTGTCTCCCCCGGGGGCCAAGCAGGGGCTGGAGGGTGGGGGGGGGCCCTGTCCCCACAGTGGGGTTTGCGTCAGAGGACACGGGGGGTTGTTTCACAAGCACTTTCCTGTCCCAACCTGTCCCTGGCCGGTGCCTGGGGGGGGCTGTGGGGTGCTGTGGGTGGAAAGTGGGGGGCCAGGAGGGGGGGGGTTGTTTACAGCCACGGAGCTTGTTTCCTTCCAGCTGCCTCTGGGGAAGCTGTTACCCATTTGTTAGTCAAACCAGATGAACCTTCCTGGAGCAGCTTCCTGCCAGGCTCAGCATCATCCACCCGCCCCACCGACGGGTCCCCTCGTGTCCCCCCGGCTCTGCCATGTCCCCTCGCCGTGACAGGTCGTGTGTGGGTGGGATGTGGGACCCTCTGCCTGGTTTCCCACCGGCAACTTGTTAGCGTGGGCACCCCAGGAGCTGGCTGGGGGACAGCAGTGCAGCTATACTTGAAGAACCAGTGCTTGCTGTTGGGTCCTCTCCCCAAATATCTGCTGGGAGGTTCTGCTGGATGGCGGTGGCTGGGCAGGTTGGTGGGACTGGGAGGGTGGTTGACTGGGGTGCTTGGGTGATGGGTGGATGCTTGGGTGATGGTTGGGTGTTTGGGTGATGGGTGCCATGATAATGGGTGCTGCAGGAGTGTGATGCACCGAGCACCATGGATTGTGCCCCAGGCACCAGGCATCGTGCACCATTGTGTATTGTGTGCCATGTGCCATGTGCCACGTGCCATGCACCATGTGCCATGCCCTGAGCACCATGCATTGTTCACAACATGCTAAGCACCATGTGCTGAGCACCATGCATCATGCATCACTGTGTACTATGTGCCATGTTCTGAGCACCACGTGCCAAGCACCATGTGCCAAGCACCACGTGTTGTTCACCATGTGCCAAATGCCATGTGCCATGCCCTGGGCACTGTGCACCATGTGCCAAGCACCATGTGCCATGCACTGAGCACCATGTATTGTGCACCATGTGCCAAGCACCATGCCCTGGGCACCATGCACCCAGCACCATGTGCCAAGCACTGTGCACCATACCATGTACCCTGCCCCAAGCACCATGCATTGTGCACCAGCACCATGCCCTGAGCACCATGCCCTGAGCACCACACACTGTGTACCACGTGCCAAGTACCATGTGCCATGCCCAAAGCACCTTGTAATGAACACCATGCACTGTGCACCAGGTGCCAAGCACCATGTACCTTGCACTGAGCACCGTGCATCGTTCACTGTGTGCCAAGGACCATGTGCAATGCACCATGCATCGTGCACCACGTGCCACACACCATGTGCCATGCACTGAGCACCTTGTAATGAGCACCATGCATCGTGCACCATGTGCCATGCACCATGTGCCACGTCCTGAGCACCTTGTATTGTGCACCATGTGCCACACACCATGTGCCAAGCACCTTGTAACGAGCACCATGTGCCAAGCACCATGGGCCATGCCCTGAGCACCATGTGTTGTTCACCATGCCCTGAGCACCATGTGCCAAGCACCATGGGCCATGCCCTGAGCACCATGTGTTGTTCACCATGTGTTGTTCACCATACCCTGCTCACCATACCCTGCTCACCATACCCTGCTCACCACTCACCATACCCCACACACCCAGCACCACGCACCCAGCACCGTTTCAAGGAGGTTGGGCACCACCCCAGCCAGAACCATTGCTCACGCAATGGAGAAGGAAGTGCCAACCCTCGCCCCCTCGCTCCTCAGAGTGGCGCCGGGTGATAAATAAGGAAGTTAACACCCAAGCCGGGTTGCTAATTAGCTTTTAACCTGTACTAGCAGTTAACTACAAAAGGCAGTCATTTGTTCCGGGGAGCTGGTAGCGTAGAAAGAACGAAACACGGCCAATTTTGTTCAGGATGAATTAAGACTTGCAAATGTAAAATGAGTTCATCTATTTAATTAAGTAGCGGCAATATGGATGTTAAATTAAGTTAATGGCAGGCATGCCAAAACAAGGTTAGAAAAAAAATCTTGTCCTGGTAGGGTGGGATCCGGCCCTTTGGATTGGGGGGTGGTTGGATGGAGAAGATGGAAGCTTTGGGGTGGGATGGTGGCTGGTGGCCTTGGGGACAACGTTTTGGTTACTACAGGGATGGAGGGAAAGAGAGGAGGAAAGGAGAAGAAAAAAAAAAAAGAAAAAATAAATAAAAATAGAGGGAAAAGGAGAAGAAAAAAGAAAAAATAAATAAAAATAGAGGGAAAAGGAGAAGAAAAAAGCAAAGAAGAAAGGCAAGAGGAAAGGGAAAGCGTGTCTCACCCAGCGCCGCAGTCTTATCGGGGCTGAACTTTACTCTCCTGCTAAAGATATAGGATACTTTAGGGACATCGGAAAGAAATAATAACCCTCTGATTTGTAGCTCTCAGGCTCTGGCAGCCGAGGGGGAAGGAAGACTGTCTTCTGCCATTACCATTTTTTTGTATGAACTATTCCCCAAAGAAATCAAACCCTTGTACAAGCCCTCCCGTGTGGCAGCCCCTGCTCCGGCGCTGACCCGAGCCGTACGGATTATCACGGCGCATCGCAGCCGGGGAGACAGGAACATTCATTAAAATTTGAAACACAAATGGAAAATTGCTACTTGAAGCCTCCTTGCCGGAGAGCCAGTGGCTTGATCAGAGACCTCATTAATGTATCTAATGTGTAAGGAACAATTAGGCTTCTTTTTTTTTTTTTTTTTTTTTTTTGGTCAAAAGACATCCTTTTCCCATCCAGGGGGGAGAGAGAGAGGGGGGAAAAAATTAAATATATATATAAATAATTAAATAAATAAAATAAATTTAAAAAGCAGCAGCTTGAACTCCTTCATCCCAACCCAAACCTGCCTTGAGGAATTGGGGTGCACAACCCCACTGGGGAACATATGAGCCACTGGAGAGTCTCAGATCCATCCTGCCACCTATTTCTCCTTAAGTTAGACTGGGGAGGAAAGTGGGCTGATTAAAAAGCTGATTTTTTTAATATTATTATTATTTTTTCCTATTTTTTTTTCCCAGCGACCGGCGGGGTTTTACCATCCTCCCGTAATTAGCCGGTTACGCGGCCGTATGTTTTATTTATGAGCCGAGGGCGGAGGGAAAGGGGAAGCGAAGGAACGACCGTGCCCTATATATCTGCAAATAAAACACTTCATTTCCCTCCTGGGGAATGTCACCTCGAGAAACCATCGCTTTCCTGCTCACTGCCCCGTCCAAATCGCAGCCTGGAAATGGCTTTGTGGGTCTGGCTGCTGCTCCGATGGGTTTCAAATATGGATTTATGTCTTTATTCTGCATAGTCAAAGGTCAACAAGAGCAGGAAATCATCACTGAGCTGCTTATTTACGGCAAGAGGTGGCTGCTCGCTCCTCTTCTTCCTCGTGTGTTCCCACCGGTGGATGATTTTGGGGTGCTGGGTTGTGGGGAGCCTGGCTGTGCCTCAGTTTCCCTAAGTTGAGTTGCTTGGGGGTGGGCCTCCCACTGGGGACCACAACTTTGAGTCACCAGCGTGGCGCCTGGCCGTGCCTCAGTTTCCCTAAGTTGAGTTGCTTGGGGGTGGGCATCCCACTGCGGACCACAACTTTGAGTCCCCAGCGTGGTGCCTGGCTGTGCCTCAGTTTCCCTAAGTTGAGTTGCTTGGGGGTGGGCGTCCCACTGCGGACCACAACTTTGAGTCCCCAGCGTGGCTCCATCCCCTTCCTGGGGGGTCACCCATGGGGAGGTGGAACATCCCTGAGGAGGTTGGGCATCACCCACACGCAGCAGGGTGCCAAGCGAGCCGGGAGCGCGCCGGGGAGCGCGCTGGGAGTACTTTGTACTCATCCACCATCGCTCCAGCTCGCTTGGGCCAGCGTGGGTTGGGCTAGTGGCACGCTTGCCCGTCCGGCCCCGCGAGCTGTGCTCTCATGCTTTGCTAATCCCGCCTGGCACCTGCCCCAGCTCCCGGCGGCTTCGCGCGAGCGAGGAACCAATTAATCCTCCCGGCGCTCGGGGAAGTGGGTCAGGCTCGTCAAGCTCTCCCGCTAACGAGGGGCGAGGCGAGGCGAGGCGCGGCAGAGCTGGGTGGCCCGGGCGGGTGTCTCACACCGGTGCCTTGCGTTCTTGTCTCCCCGCAAAGTGGTAAGTGGGTAAACTGAGGCAGAGCCAAGCTGGCCGCCGATGCGCGCAGTTGCTCGCAGAGCGGGGACGAGCGAGGAGGGAAGGAGGGCGGTGGATAAATCGGTTGGGATGATGTTGCAAAAGGCCACGTTGGTTTCCCAATGGGGTTACCCAGCTGCTGTGCCTCAGTTTCCCCATCTTGGTGAAACAACGGGGGGGGGGGTTCCTGGTTATGGGGTGCTGGTTGTGGGGTGCTGGGTGCTTTCTTGGCAGGGTGGGGGAGGGCAGGCAGGGCACCCCTTTGAAGTGCAGCCCAACTTTTAGGAGTGAAGCAATTCTCGTTTGCATAATGAACAAAGGGAATGGAGTGGGGGGGGGGAACAAAGAGGTGGGGGGGTGAAACCCCAAAGCCCCAAATCCCCTCCCTGCCCGCTCCCCCCGCCGCCTGTAATTACAGGTTTATTGCCTGTGCAGCTCTTGTGTAATGACAGGTTTGCAAATTAATTTTTACAGCTCATGCCATGGGGTGTGTGTGTGGGGGGGTGTGTTGTGGGGGGGGGCGGACACACACACAGGGGAGGGGTCTCCCAGGGCTTGTGTGAGCCCAACAAATTCCCCCCACTATAAAAACAGGGGAGGGGCTGCGAGTGGGGTAGTGATGAGTGAAGGGGGGGGGTTCCTTTGAGCTTGGGGTACCCAGAGCTATGTCACCCCATAAGTGACAGGATTTCCTAATACACCAGTGGAGTGTGGGTGGGGGGGTTGGCTGGGGAGGGGGAGAAACAGCGATGGAGCAGCAGCACCCAGCACCCCACAGCAGTGCAGGGGGGGCTGCCTCGGAGAGAGCGGGACGTGAGCGATGACTCAGGGGATGGGCCAGAAATACTTGACAGATGTAGGTTAGCAAGGAAGAAAATATTATTATTATTACTATTATTATTAATAAAAATAAATAATAATAAATAATAATTATTATTAATAATAATTCCCCGACCTGGAATTAGAAAAAACAATTTTTAATGTGAGGTGGGGGGCAGATTTTCACTGTCTCCGTCGTTACTGAATGGGTTCCTGGCGAGCTTGGCTGAAAGAGTGCGTGTGTACACGTGTGTGTGCACATGTGTGTGCAAGTGCACACATGCTCGTGAGTGAATGCACGCGTGTGCACACACATTGACAGACAAGCGTGCAAATGTGTGCATTTACAGCCAGAAAACCTTTTGCAAAGGCCTTCCTGCTCCCTTGTAAGTGAGCATCAGGCTGAAAAAACCTCTCTGCTGTGGGGCTGGGTGGGTTTGGGGTGATAATGGGACCTCCCCCCGCCCTTCCCCCCCAGGACCCCGCAGCCCCCTGACCCCGGCGCAGGCAGGGGCATGGTGTGTATCTTTAAGCTGGTTGAAGGGTTGGTCATTATCGTACAGGATGTGGCTTCTCGTGCAGGGTGAGATAGCGCGCGTCGCCCTGGTGAACTCTGGTGTTAAAACCAGGCGGCAGTGTGGGATGAGAGGGGCTGGGGCTGGGGGTGAGGGGCACGGGGAAGGGGGACAGCGCGCGTGCACGCCTCAGTGCGCGAGGCAAGCGTCTGCCTGTGCAAGTGTGCCCATGCGAGCGTGCCCGTGTAAACATAGCCGTGCAAGAATGCTGCCGTGCAAGTGCACCCGTGCAAGCACACCCATGCAAGTGTGCTCATGCAAGCACAGCCATGCAAGCATAGCCCCATGCAAGTGTGCATCCAGGCAAGCGTGCATCCAGGCAAGCGTGCATCCAGGCAAGTGTGCATCCAGGCAAGCATAGTCCCATGCAAGTGTGCATCCAGGCAAGCGTGCATCCAGGCAAGTGTGCATCCAGGCAAGTGTGCATCCAGGCAAGCTTGCTCTCATACAAGATCATCCATGCAAGCACAGCTATGTGAGCATGGACCCATGCAAACATGATCCCATGCACGTGTGCTCATGCAAGCACATTCGAGCAAGCATGCCCGTGCAAGCACACCCATGACAGCATGCTCCTGTGCAAGTGTGCAGCCATGAAAGCACACTCGCGTGCAAGCGTGCTCGTGCAAGCACATCCATGCAAGCACACCATGAAAGCAAGCTCCCGTGCAAGTGTGTGCCCACACAAGCATTCTCCTGTGCCAGCATGACCCCACACAAGCGTGCCCATGAGGGCACATCCATGCAAGCACGCTCCCGTGCAAGCGCGCCCATGCGAGCCCGGAGCTCACAACCAGACGCTTCCTCCCCCCCCTCCCCTTTCCCACCCCGCCTTGGCTGATGGTTTGCTTAAAGCAAATGAAGCCGGGCCCTGGTTACTATGGTGCAGCCAGGATCTCCAGCCTCCCCGGCTCTCCCCTAATAGCATTGATTAGCCCGATTTGCCTGCGAGCGTGTCTGCGAGCATGTCTTCCCGCATCTGCTCCCGCAGCAGCCGGCCGGGGAATGGGGGGGGGTGGGATCCAATGGGAAGGGGGTGATTACAGCCCCTCTAGGCCAGCTAGGGTGGGCAGGAGGATTTGGGGGTGCAGGGATTGGGGCAAACAGGCTGCTTGCCAGCTCCCAGCAGGTAGGAAAGTTCAGTTAGTTATTATTTTATTTCCTAATTTTCCTCTTTGATTGGCAGGGGGGGGGAGCTTAGGTTTTTATTTTATATATTCTATTTTTATTCTATTTATTTATATCTATTTGATCCTTCCCCCCCCCCCCGGTTGAAAACAGCATCCTGGAAAAGACAAAAAATATAAAATTAAATTAAAATAAATTAAAAAATAAATGATTCTGCCTGTAGGTGAGGAGGAGGAGGAGGAGCGGGGTTTGAGGAGGAAGGAAGCTTCTCCTGCTCTCCCAGCCCCGGCTGCCGGGGTGCCCTGGGGTTCGCCTCCCTCCGAGCGATGAAGGCTGGGGAGGAGCGCGGGGGGGGGGGGTGAGGAAGAGGAGGGTGATGGGGTGAGCAGCTGCTGCCGCTTTCCTACCCGCTCCCCCCCCTTCATTAGGGGAGACAAATCTGCTGTCAAGGAGCCAGATTTCCAATTTACCGATAATGATTCTTGCATGAAAATTGATCGAGGAGGTGGGGGGGTGGTTGGAGGGGGGTCAGGCTGCCGCCTCTCACCCGCCCGCCTCGGCTCTGTCTGCTCGGACAGACGGACGGACACACCGGTCACAACCCCGCGTGGGTCACCCACCCCACCCCCCAGCACCCTTCTCCAGGTCCCTTCTCCAGCTCCAGGGGTGCATCATCTCCCCCCCCTCCCCAAACCCCACGCTGAGGGTCCCACCGCCGCCTCTTCATCCTCCTCCTCCTCCTCCTCGCTGGGTTTTTGTGCCTGTGATTCCCAGCAGCAGGAAACCCCCCCCCCCCCCCCCACCTCTCCGCCCCCGGGAAGGTGTCACGCCACGGCAGCCCCGCTCCTGCCCTGGTCCCACTGGTGACAGCCACCACCGCCACTGTCACTGTCACCCATCCGCCGGCGCCCAGCGCTCGCTGCTATTTCGATTTTTATTTTTCCTCCTCCCCCCGCCCGTGCGCACTTGATTACCCCCCCCACTCCCCGCTCCTCCTCCTCCTCCTCCTTCTTCTCCACCTCCTCCTCCTCCTCCTCCTCGTCGCTCCACCGTATTTTTTCGCCTCTGGTTTATTTTTCCAACCCCTTCCGTGTGGTTTGGTGCTAATTTTGAGGGGGGTTTTTTTATTTTTTTATTTTTTTTTAATTTTTAATATTTTTTTTTCTTGCTTCCTGACACATCCTCTTCACCTTGGGTCTTTTAATTTTTTTTTTTAAATTATTTTTATATTTATTTTTGGGTTGTTATTTTTTTTCCTGGCCGCAATGGAACTGTAACATAAATCATGTTTGGGTTGAAACCACCTCTCTATTACTTACCAGGTAAGGCACCGTGCGATGCTACCGCCGACCCCTCTCCCCCCCCTCCCCAGGGTCTCCTTGCGGGGTGTCCCTCCGCCCCCCCAACCTTGGGAACACCCCTTTGTCCACCCCAGTCAGCGGCAGCCGAGGGGGATTTTGGGGGTGAAGTTACTTTTTGGGGGGTTATGGGGTCCAGTGAGCTTTTTTTTGGGGAGCAGGCAGCCCCACAAGCCTCTGCAGGGTTTTGGGGTGCTTGCACTCCCCCTCTTCTCCTACTGCTGCTCCCCAACCCTGGGGGGTTTCTTCCCCCTCTCCAAGGGGCTGGGAGGGTTTCTGGCTGGGGAAGGATGGGGGGCGCTGTGTTTTGGGGTGGGGGATCCCCGCTCTCAGCCCCGCTGCTGCCTGGGCATGGGGACTTGGGGCACCAAAGTTTGCTGTGACACCCCAGCCAGCAGCACCGGCCCCCACGGCAGCTAGCGGGGGGGGACACCCCCTTTTTGGGGGGTTTTGGGGTGTTTTGGGAGCATTGATGGTGAGGGGGGCTGGGGTGCGAGCTCCGGCGTGCGCTCGGGGTGCGTTTGGGGTGTGTGCTCGGGATAAGAGCTCGGGGTGGGAGCTTGGAGTGCTCTTGGGGTGCGCTCTTAGTGTCCACACTTGGGGTGCACGCTCAGGATGTGAACTCGAGGTGCTCTTGGGGTGCACTCTTGGGGTGCACGCTTGGGTTGTACAATCAGGATACTCATGTGAGCTCGGGGTGCTCTTGGGGTGCACTTTTGGGGTTCACGCTCGGGGTGCACCTTCCAGATGCAGCGGTGGGCTGTGAGCTCAGGCTATGAGCTTGAGGTGCTCTCAGGGTACATGCTCGGGGTGCACACTCGGGGTGCACGCTCCGGATGTGAGCTCGGGCTGTGAGCTTGGAGGTGCTCTCGGGGTGCACACTCGGGGTGCACGCTCCGGATGTGAGCTCGGGCTGTGAGCTTGAAGTGTTCTTGGGGTACACACTTGGGGTGCACACTCGGGGTGCACGCTCCGGATGTGAGCTCGGGCTGTGAGCTTGGGGTGTGCTAGGGGTGCAGGCTCAGGCTGCGAGCTTGGGGCGCGCTTGGGGTGCTCTCTGAGTAGCGGGGTGCTCGGTGGGGCCCCTGTCGTGGGGTGCCGTGTCCCCACGCGGCGGTTTCCCCACGGAAGGTTGTTTGTTTCAGGAAATGGCTTTTGCATGTGGCAGTTGTTACAGAACCGAGCGGCTCTGCCCAAGCGCGCCTGCGCCGGAGCGCCCGAAGGCGAGCTGGGAAGGGTGGCTGAGGGGTGCCAGGGTTGAACTTGGGGGCGGCGGGGGGGGTCCACCCTTGTGTTGGGGTTACGGTGTGACATCCCCCCTTCCAGAGCTGTGCCACAGCAGGGACATGGGTGACCTACTTGCCTGCGGCACCTTGCTCGCTCCCAGCGCGCTCCGACCCTGCGTCCTCCTCCCTGCCCACCGTGGGGGTCCCACTCCCCATTTTCCCCCGGTGACACTGTCCCCTTCCCTGTTCCTTGCTGCTTCTATTACTTGTGGTGTCCGTGGGCAATTCCTGCCCAGTCCCCATGGTGAGGACTCCTCCGGAGGTTGCAGGTGCAGGGAGATGATTTGGGTTAATTTTAGCGGTTTTTTGCTTGGTTTTTTTTTTTCCCCCTTTAAATTCCATATTTCACATGCTCCGACCAGGCGGGGGGGGGGCGGGGGGGTTCCTGGCAGCACCTCCTGTTGCATGAAACTTCTGACTTCACTGTTATTCCTAATAAACTAATTCCTGCTCCCTGGAAAACCCTGTTCCGGCCACCTCGGAAGGGAAAGAAAAAATTAATAAATTAAAAAAAAAAACAAACCAAAAAAAGGGCAAAACCCCCCCAAAAATCAAGAGGAAAAAAAAAAAAAGGCAAAAGAGAGAGGAGGAGGAGGAGGATGGAAGTGTCAGGCTGCGAGATTTCCAGCAATTAAGGGAAATTATGTTCCAGGCGCTGGCAAGCGGAGGAATCGCCGGCGGCAGCTGCTGGGGTGTGGGGAGGTGCTGGGGGGCCAGGTCGGGTGGGAGCAGATGGAGACATGAACCTTCCCCCCCCCCCGCCACACACACACCCCCGAGGGGTTTGGAGGGGGGTGGTTTGAGGAGCGCTGGGCTGGTGGCCGTGACTCAGCGCTGGGAGATCTGCTGGGGACTGTCACTGCCTCGGGGACTGCCTGGCTGTGGTCCGTGTCACACGGCTTCTGGGTGGCTTGTTCTTCTGGTTCAGCTGGTGTGGGATCAGGAGGGCTCCTTCATGTCCTCGTGTCCCTCTGGTCACCGGTGCTTCTGTCCCCCGTGTCCCTCTGGTCACTGATGCTTCTGTCCCCTGTATCCCTCTGGTCAACGGGGCTTCTGTCCCCTGTGCCCCTCTGGTCACTGATGCTTCTGTCCCCCGTGTTCCTCTGGTCGTGGGGCTGGAGACATAGTGGAGCTTAGCCAGTGGCAAGGGGACACCAGGCATGGTGAGGACCTGTCACCAAGCATAGCTGAGAGTGGGGGGCTGGGGAGGAGACCCCATTCCCCACCAGTACATATAGGAACTGTGCTCCAGGCTTGCCTTGACATATGTGGGTGCACTTGTCACCCTATGGCCAGTGCCAGCATCCCTCAGGGACAGCAGCATCCTTTGGGGACAGTGGCACCCCTTTGGGGACACAGAGCATCCCTGGAGGCTCTACCCATCTGCTCCAGCAAGCTCGAGGGTGGCACCTGAATACACACAGCCTTTTTGGGGTCCCACGTCCCTCTGGATGTCCCCATATTGCTGGCAGCCCCAGGATGGGAGGTCCCTCCCTCCCAGGAGGGACCCTGGTGCTCCCGGTACATCTTGTGGTGAGGTGGGATGGGTCTCTGGGTGTCCCTGGCGAGGTGGGATGGGTTCCCTGGGTGTCTCTGGTGAGGTGGGATGGGTCCCTGGGTGTCTCTGGCGAGGTGGGATGGGTTCCCTGGGTGTCTCTGGCGAGGTGGGATGGGTTCCCTGGGTGTCTCTGGCGAGGTGGGATGGGTTCCCTGGGTGTCTCTGGCGAGGTGGGATGGGTTCCCTGGGTGTCTCTGGGGAGGTGGGATGGGTTCCTGGGTGTCTCTGGCGAGGTGGGATGGGTCCCTGGGTGTCTCGGTGTGCCGGGGAGGATGCCAGCGGGTGCCGGCGGCGGATGCTGCTGACTCAGGACCTTCCCAAACGGTTCCTATTTTTACACCGGGGCCGCTCATATTTAGCCCCGTGGATCAAAGCAGATGGAGGGAGCTGGGTGCTGCTGCCCAAACACCCTCGCAGCGGGTGCTGCTGGCGGGAGGTGTGAGTCACCGTCGCCTTTCGGCAACACCGGGTGGGGACACCACCCCCGGCATGGATTTGGGGTGCTTGGGGCTATTGGCAAGTCCCCAGTGGTTTGCTGGGGTTGGGGGGCGGGTGGGGGGTTGACCTTCCTCATCCTTACTGGGTGTATGGTCGAGGGGTGCTCAGGGTGAGGATGTAGGGTGCTGAGGGTGGTGGGGGGGTTGGGTGATGCTGGGGGGGGTCCAGGCTGTGTCGGGGTACTGGGAAGCCCTCTTGCCTTCCTTCCATGCCCCCCCCCCCCCCCATCCTCCTCCTCCTCCTCTTGTCTCCAGTCCTAAATTCAGTCGCCATGGCAACCATGTCAACCACTTTCCAGCTTCCCCGTGATGGTTTGAGGAGGGGAGGGGGGGGAGAGGGGAGCCAGGGGAGGGGGGCGGTGGGCGAGGGCTGCACACTGGTGGGGAGACCAGGGGGACATCACCCAGGCTGGGGGTGACACTTCCCAGATGGTTTTTCCCCGCTGGGTCCCATCTGGTGTGTGGGGACCAGTGCCAGCCCAGTGTGTGCCAAGGGGTCAGGGCTGGGGGGGTCCTGCCCTGGGGAGGGGGCTCTCCATCACAGCCCCCCCAGCTCCCAGCATGTGGGTGGGCACCCCTAAAATCCAGTGCCTGTCTGCAGCCATCCTGCCTGTGCCAGGGCCACGCTGGTACCCGGGGGGTGGGTCAGCAGCCACATGGCTTGGAGGGGGGGTGAGTTATTCCCAGACACCCCCTTTTTCTTCCTCTTTTCTTCCTCTTTTTTTCCCGCCCCCCCATAATCTGGTTATTCCCGCTGAGCCCCGTTGCTGATGGTTCCAGGGCCAGGTTTGCTGTGTAGGGGTGTGAAACTGGGTGGGTGTGTGGTGCCTGCAGTGGGTGGGCACCCGGCTGCCCCCCAGGATGGCTGTGCTGACACGGAGCCGCGGTGCTGCCGGGGAGAGCTGGCGAGGTGGAGTTACCCCGGTGGGAGTTTGGCCTATCATGAAAGTGGGGGGCCACTGCTGTCTCCATGCTGCTATGCTGGTGTCCCTCTCAGCATCCCTCCTTCCTTCCATCAATCCTTCCATCCCTCCTCCTTCCTTCCATCTGTGCTTCCTTCCAGCCATTCCTCCTTCCTTTCATCCATCCATCCTCCTTCCTTCCATCCTTCCTTCCATCTCTCCATCCTCCTTCCTTCCATCCTTTCTTCCATCTTTCCATCCTCCTTCCTTCCATCTGTCCCTCTTTCCTTCCATTCATCCATCCTCCTTCATTCCATCCATCCATCCATTTGTCCATCCATCCATTTGTCCATCCATCCATTTGTCCATCCTTCCGTCTGTCCTCCTTCCTTCATCCAGCCTTCCTTCCTTTCTTTCCATCCATTCTTCCAGCCATCCTCCTTCCATCCATCCATCCATCTGTCCATCCTTCCATCTGTCCTCCTTCCTTCATCCAGCCTTCCTTCCTTCTGTCTTTCCATCCATCCCTCCATCCATCCCTCCATCCCTCCACTGCCAGACCCCAATCCCCATGATTCCCCGAGATGCTGCAGGCACCACTCACCTCCAAACCCACACCAGGATTTTAGAGGGGAGCAGGTGCTTCCTTTCTCTACCCCGTGTCCCCCCCTTTTCCCTTTCCTACCCGCCGCCTTGGCACCGGCTGGTGGCACCTGCCGGGGACGTTCCTCCTTGGCACGGCACCGCGGCACGTGTGCAGGCACCGCCGGCGGCATCGCCGACAGCCGGGGTGGGGGAGTGGGACCAGCCCTGTCCTGAGCCTGGCAGTGGGGTACATCCCCCCCCAAACCCACCCACCTTTCCCTTCCCCATTTTCTTATTAATTTGGAACTTTATTTCCCCAACGCCACGCTTAATTAAACGCAGCCGCCTCTTGCCGCGAGCCGACGCGGGGGATTTATGACACCAAACGGCGATGGGAAAGATGCTCCCCCCCCACCATGACACCCCTCCAACAGATCATCTCACCAGCATTAAACAAGGGGGGAGAGGGGGAATGAGACCCCCCCAACCCACCCCCCTCTGCAAGGCTGGGGGTGAGGGGGGGTGGGAAGAACTCTGAATTTCTGCCTCACCAAGCTTTCTCCTTCCCCCCTTTCTTTTAATAATACCGCTTTTAAAGATGTTTGACATCTGTAACAAACAGCTGGCATCCTGTTATGGAAGAATGTCCTTTTATTTCCGAGCAGGTTGAACTGTCATTAATAGTATAATTAGGTGATTATCGGCGTACAGCAGAAAACTGCTTAATTGCACAGCCAGCTTTGCGAGGATCCCCGGCTCCTTTATTGCTGGATTTGTTTTAGCCGCCTGAATTTTTATTTTTTTCTTTTTTTTCTTTTTTTTTCTTTTTTTCCCTGTGCTGCATTGGTTTTTTGTCAGTTTTTTGTTGTTTTGGGGTTTTTTTTTAATCACATCGGTTATTATTTTTTAATGCGTGTGGCAGCTGGGGGAGTGTGGCAGCACCCATGGCACTGAGAAGCGTGGAGGGGGGGACACATGCCAACGCTGGCACTAGTCCCTTGGTGTGTGTCTGTGTCCCCCAAGTCCCCAGGGGGATTTATTTTTAACCCTGTGTGTGCTGAGGGTGGTGAAAGGGATCTCAGAAGTGGGGTTGCGGGGGTTTTGTTGGGTGCAGCACCCATGGGTGGGAGCACTCGTGAGTGGGAGCACCCATGGGTGAGTGCTGACCGGGTGCAGAGTTATTTGAGGGAATAAAGATGTCTTTGTTAGCAGCTCTGTGCCATCGAGGGACAGGAGAGCACCCATAGTGCCAGGGAGCCTTCACCCATCCCCGCAGGATGGGACCCTCCTTTTGGGTCACCGTGTCCCTCTCTATGTGCCATGGGGCACTCATGCAGCGCTCAGGGGGGCTATGATGGAGTCAATCCATCCCTGGTCCCCATCCATGTCCCCATCTTCATCCCCATCCCCAACTTCATCCCTGGGATGTGACGTTTTGGGGGTAGAACAGCTCTTTTTTGGCGCCCGCCAGACAATAGCGCTTTGTATCTCCCCCCGGTGCCGCCAAACACACTTGTTAGCACCGAGGCTTTGTGCTGTAAATTTCCATGGAGTAATTACGTCTTAATTTATGATAATCCCAGGCGGGCGGTGGAGGCGGGGGGTGAGCGCCAGTCAAGTTTGGAAGTTGACTGCCAAAGCCCCCGGGGTCCCGTAGGGGCTCATCCTGACTGTGAACTTCTCCATCATGGTGCAAAGCCAAAGGATGGGGAAAGTGTCACCAAATAGGGACTGGGATTGTCCCCAGGGGAGCAGGGATTTGGGTGACAGTCATGGTTTGTATGACTGACATGGCAGGAGTGTCCCTGAATGTGGTGACTGGTGACACTGCCCATCCCACCACCCACCCAGGAGTTCCAGACCCCATGGGATGTGATGCTGGGATGATGCTGTGCCATGTCCCAGTGCCAGGTCCCCCAAGCTGGAGGGACCCTCGCCCTTCCCACAGCGCTCCAGCATGGGGCTGGACCCTTCCCCCTTCCCACTGCTGAATGTTTCATCCTGCCTTTGTCTGGAGGGCTTATTACCAGCAAAATAAGAGGCTCTTTTCCCTCAGCTTTCCCAGCGGGCAAATTAGACGCTTTGGCAATTTTCAAGGAGGATGATGGGGAGGGGAGGAAGGCTCTCATCGCCTGGCCAAGGAACTCAGGAGGCTGGCACTCTCTGGAAAAGATGTGGGGTGAGAATTGAGGGGCTCCCCATGTCCCTTCCAAAGCCATTGAGGCACCTGCTATGGGAATCCTGTGGGATTTGGGGAGTGTTTTAAAGCCCACCCCATGCAGGTTTGGGGGTTACATACCACTGAGCATCCCCTACAGAGCTGGAAGGGTGCTGACACCCATGCATCCCCTCACCCATTGCCAACAGGGGCTGTGGGCACCTTGTCCCACACTCCAGGGTGGGTTTTACCCCCAGAGAGGGGTATAACCCCGAGGCTGTGCCCACTGCACCTGCAGCCGGGTCCCCGTTGGGAGACAGTGTGCACCCACTGACATTTGCCAAGCATAAAAATTCAATTAATTCCAGCAGGCAGATTAAATATAAGTGAATTTTAATAATTTGCTGGAAAGGCTGAGGATTACTGTAGGCGAAAAGGGAAGATGCTGCACACGTCGGGGTACCAGCCAGTGTTCCCAGCACCGACACGTGGGATCACCGGCACTAATCACCCTAAATCCCAGCGTGGGAAGGGGAGGTCTGCTCCCCTTGGCACTGAATGGTGCCACACATGACCCCCCCCCACCCCAGCCCTGGGTTTTTGATTGATCTCCCCCAGTGATGAATGTGCCAGATCCATCCCACCGGTGCTGGCAGCATGTTGTGCCCATCACCGGTGCAATCCAGCTCCGTGGGCATCGCTGCTGCTTCACACTCTCCTCCCTGGTGCTCATTTCTTGGGGAGCTTCATGGGTGAGACCCATCAAGGTGGTGGGGACCCCTTGGGATGTTACAAGAGGACCCAGGGCTCTTGGGTGAGGAGCACACCAAGGTTTCACCAAGACCTCAGCAACATCTTGTAAATAAAAAGCGGGTGACGTGGGGCACCGATCGGTAGCAGATGGCGCCGGTATTAGGAAAATGAAAATACATGCAGGAAATTTGCTGGTTGCCAGCGTTAATTTCTTATCCCAAGGTAAAAACCTTCCCTCTGGCCCGTGCTGGGCCATCTGCACCATCATAAACCATGGTGTGGTGTGTGTGGGGGGGACCTCCCCATCCCACCCAGCTCCTGGGCTTTACCGGTGGCGCGGTGGGATTGATGGAGATTGCCGGTGACCTTTGCTGGGACACGAGGTATTACCATTAATACTGCTGTATTTCCGGAGTTTGCACCGGGAATAAATCTCATATCAAGCCGGGCGGGCAGAGTAATCTGCCAGGCAGCATTATTAATACCCGTTATTAATACCCGTTATTAATACCCAGAGCCCTTCGTTAGCTGCTCAGGGATGGGGTGAGGAGTGGGGGCTGTGCTGTGTCACCCCCCCTACACACACACACACACTTTTTTTGGGGGTGTGTGATGGGAAATCCCTGGCACTGGTGGAGTCACTGGCTGCTTTCTGCCACTGGTGGGGGGGTCCCCCGTGGGCACTCACCCTTATGATGAGGGGGTGCTGTGGACCCCCTTGGCTTTGCTGGAGGGGGACTGCAGGAGCTCAAAAGCAGTGGGGTGGCAGGAAACACCCCCTCACTTTCCCCTGGCACCTCTTAACTCTGCCCCATAGCCCCTGGCTGGGTCCTGGCCCCCCACCCCTACTTGCAGCCCCGCTGCCCCGCCAAGATCTGCCCCGTGCAAGATCCAGCCTGCGTGAAACTCTAATCTCCAATTTTATTCGTTAGGCTCCAGCCGATTTGCATAATCCACATAATCACCCCGGTTTTAATTGCCCACAACTCTGCAGAAAGATCATGTGGTTAAGTGGTAAATCATAATTAGATAAATAATTGGCTTGGCCGCAGCAAGCTGCTTTGTTATACCTGCCATCTGCTGGGCAAGGGCTTCTCGCGCCGAGAACAATGCGCCGCTGCCGGCAAAGCTGCGCCGAGCTGCCGGCCTGGGGACAAGGGGACATGGGACACGGATGGCAGAGTGGTCTGGCTGCACCTGGGCATTGCCTCCTCCTGGCTTGTGCAATGGCCAGGAGCTCTGTGCAAGGGTTGGTGGCACCATGCAGTGTCCAATGGCACCATGCAGTGCCCAACGGCATGTCATCGCTGTCCCACATCATGCCCAGTGGCACTGGTCAGTGCCCAGTGGCACCATGCAGTGCCCATCATTGCTGTCCCGCATCATGCCCAGTGGCACTGGTCGTAGAATCATTGATTGTTGTGGGTTGGAAGGGACCCACAAGGACCATGGAGTCCAACTCCTGTCCCTGCACAGCACAATCCCAACATCCAGACCATGTCCCTGAGGGCCTTGGCCAAATGCTGCTGGAATCTTGTCAGGCTTGGTGCCATCAGCACCTCCCTGGGGAGCCTGTGCCAGTGCTCCACCACCCTCTGCCTCAAGAACCTTTTCCTCATGGCCAACCTCACCCTCCCCTGCCACATCTTCCTGCCATGGCCTCTGCTCCTGGCATTGGTGGCCAGAGAGAAGAGATCAGCACTTGCCCCTCCTCTTCCCCTTGGGAGGAAGTTCCAGAGCGCCAGGAGATCTCCTCTCAGTCTCCTCTTCTCCAGGCTGAATAACCCAAGTGACTTCAGCCTCTCCTCATACACTTCCCCTCTAAACCCTTCCCCAATTTGGTGTCCCTCCTCTGGTCAATGCCTAGTGGCACCATACCCCCATGATCCCCAGCACCCACCCATGTGCCCCACCAGCCACTCAGCCCCCAGAAGCAGCTCATGCAAAGAGGAGGAGGGGTGGAGGACTGTACCCCACTTCTCCTAAAGCCTCAGGAGATGGCTGGCACCTAGATCAGGAACCAGAGGAACTGCCATCCCATCCTGGGTGCTGCATCCTTTGGACACTTGACTTTTGAAGCCCCCAGCTCACTATGCCAGGGCAGAAATATGTGGGGAAAAAAGTTGCTTTGAAGTGAATCTTCTCCTGATGTGATTTCCTGCGGGATTCAGAAACACCCAGAGCTGGTTGGGCTGGGCAGGAGAAGGAAAGGAAGGGAGAAGAATAATCCCCTCCCCGGCTCTGTGCCCTCCAAACGAGCTCTTATTAGTTTGCTTGTTGTCGTTTGCCAGATCAATGGTCCATGGAGGAGCGATCGATGGGGACCCAGCCGGGTAATCGCGCCTCGCGCTTGGACGCTCGGTGCTGTGCTGGGCTCCTTGGCAAGTCCCCAGTCCCATCCCTGACCTGCAAAAGGTGGTCCTCACCCTGGGGGGACCCATCCTGACCCCTCCAGGGTGCTGGGGAGGTGGCCAAGGTGGGGATGTTACTCAGATGGGTTTTGGGCTCTGCTCTGAGGACCCTACAATGAACAGAGATGAGCATCTCTCCATCCCTGGGGACACTGGGGACACCAAACTTGGCCACCTCCCTTCATTTTGGCTGCGTGGCAGGCGGTGGAGAAGGGGGGGCGCACGGGCTGTGATTGATCAATTAATTAATTAATGGAGCGTGTTGTAGGTGCGGTGGCAAAGTAGGGGTGGGAAATGCGTGGTGGCTCGGTGGGACATCGCCAGGAGGGGAGGTGGTCCCCGCTGCCTGTCCCCTGCCTGCTGGCTCTCAGGGTGACGGGGTGTGTGATGGGGTGACAGTGGGGTGGGAGGGACAGCAAGGAGGGTGGGGGGCTTGGCAATGCAAGGCCATTAGCATGGCAAATCCATGCAAAGCAGCTGTTCCCGCTCGGAGCGTGCAGCTGGATGCGGCTCCGGAGTGGGAGGTGTGGAGAGAACAGGGGTGGGGAGGAAAACGGGGGGAGGGAGGGGCATGGAGCATCACCCCAAATTCCTGGGGGAGCCAGCCAGAGCGTGGTGGAGGTTGGCAGAGGGTTTGGGTGAGTGGGTTCCATCCGAGGTGAGGTCCTGGGTGGTGGGTACGGATCCATCCTTGGATGCTCGTCTCTCCCAGCTCCCGCGCTCTCCCGCCGCGCTGGGTTTTTTTCCGCTCCATTTGCCGGAGGCTGGAGCTGCCGCCTGATCGTATTTGGTAATAAATTATTAGTTCCAGCGCTCGGGAGCTCAAAATAGCTGCTTTTAAAGTGGGTGCCTGGTGATCTGCTCCCCAAGGGCACTTCCTGCTCCTTAGGGACCTTCCAAGGTGCTGGGTTAGGATGGGTGGGGGCTGAAATCAAGGTGTCAAACATGCCCATGCCACATGTCCCACTAGTGGGGACAAGGAAGGACCCAGGGTGTGTTTTTGAGGTGCTGGGTCCTCCCCTCTCTCATTGACCCAACGTTGCTGGTGGGTTTGTTTGTCTCCAACCCCACCAGACTGGTTCTGCTCTTCGCTGCTGGAGGAGACACCCGCTGCCAAAAAAACCCGCCAGCGTCATCGGGAGCAGATGGAGAGGAGATGGCACGCGCCCAGCACCCACCCTGCGCCGGGGGTGCGGGGGGCTGGCTGATAGAGACACCCCCCTCCACCCCCCCAGCAACCAGGGGCTTGGGGTCCTGCCCCATTTTTGGGGGGATGCCAACCCCATGGCACAGTGGGAAGGGGTGGCAGGATACGGGGTGACACAGGGAAGGGTGCTGGGGACACGGCTCCCGCGGGCAGGCAGCCAGCTGGCACCGGGAATGCCAGACACTCCCTGCGCCGCGGTGCCCGGGCACACGCCACGGGAGGGATGGAGATGAGGACGGGGTGGCACGTCACCTGGTCCCTGTGTCCCCCAGCCTCCCCCATGGTGTCCCTCGGTGGGGTGCAGGCAATGAGCGGAGCCCCAGGGCAGGTACCTGGGGGTGATTCCGCAGATCAGGGGTGCCAGCCCCTCTTCTTGTCCCCCACCGGGGTGGGGACAGTGGCAGGACACCCTGCCCCATTTTGGGGTTCAGCTCCCTCCCCACCCTGGTGAGGCAACCGCTGCTGTGACCCCGGGGTGATGCCGGGCGCTGAACTTGACCTGTTTTTCCGCACGGATCTGCCTGGGGAGAAGGAGCCGGGGAGGGGTGGGAGGAGGACGTGAGCTTGGGGGGGGATGACCCACCTTGTCCCCAAGCACCACAGGGACGATGGCACCCACGCCAGTGCCAGAGGGGACACAACACAGTCCCACACCCCCATCCCCACGTCGATGCCCATGCCCAGCCAGCTCTCCGCCGCAGCGTGCCTCAGTTTCCCCAGTTGGCATTTCTCCCATGGAACAGCCTGGGGACACCCGGACAGACGGACGCCGCCTGCGTCGGGGCACGGCGGGTGAGCGGAGCAGCTCGGGCTCCAGCCAGGGCGGAGGTGCTGATTTTATCACCGCTCCCCGAGTGGCAAAACTGGTTTGGAACCCGACTTGGGGCGAGCGGCACCGCTCACGTCAGCGAGCCAGCCCGGAGGGCAACGCCAGCTCCCCGCGTGGTGCTTCCCGGGGAGCTCTGCTGGCTGGGAGCTGCCCCCACGCTCGCCTGGCAAATCCCAACGGGATCAGGAGTCTGTTGGGAGGCGTTTGGGGCCGCGGAGATCAGCTGAGCGTCACACGGGTGATGCCGTGTGTCACCAGTCCTCGTGCCCCCCGGGAGCGAGCGGGAGCGAGCTAGCCCCCGCCAGCTGGTTAGCAAATAACTTCCATCGTGGATTGGGGTTTGGGGGGGTTAATAGATGGGAGGGGGGCACAGGGAGGTGCCTGGGGGGTTCAGGGCTGTGTCTGGGGTATGTAGGGCAGTTCCCACTGGATGTGGGGCTGTGTATGGGGGACGTGGGGCTGTGCCCGGGGTACATGGGGCAGTTCCCTGGGAGGTGTGGGGTAGTTCCCGCTGGATGTGGGTCTGTGCCCAGGGGATGTGGGGCAGTGCCTGGAGGTGTGGGGCTGTGCCCAGGGGATGTGGGGCTGTGCCCCAGGGGTGCCCAGGACAGGCTGGCACGGCGGGTTGGCTTCCCAGCTCTTCCCGAAATGAATTTCCATGAGGTGGCGGCAGTCGATGGCTGAGAGCAGCCGAGTTAATAAATGTCTGGATAATGAGGCCGCTGCGGCCGCCTCTCCCGGGGCTGGGGGGCAAAGATTAATCAACGCTGAGTGTCACCCGCGTCCCCTCTGCCCCCAGATCCCACCGCTCTGCCCAGCCACCCTCTGCCGTGGGGTGAATCAGGGTCTCCAGTGTCTCCAGCCCCACTGGGGGGGCTGCCCCTCATCCCCATCCCCTCATCCTCATCCCCATCCCCATCTCCTCATCCCCATCCCCTCATCCTCATCCCCATCCCCTCATCCCCATCCCCTCATCCTCATCCTCATCCCCTCATCCCCATCCCCTCATCCTCATCCCCTCATCCTCATCCCCATCCCCATCCCCATCCCCTCATCCTCATCCCCATCCCCTCATCCCCATCCCCTCATCCTCATCCCCTCATCCTCATCCTCATCCCCATCCCCTCATCCCCTCATCCCCATCCCCTCATCCCCTCATCCCCTCATCCCCTCATCCCCTCATCCCCCCATCCCCTCATCCCCTCATCCCCTCATCCCCTCATCCCCTCATCCCCTCATCCCAATCCTCCCCACCTGGGACTGGGACTAATTGGAGGTGTTAATGAAGCTGCTGGTTTCAGAGCCTATTTTAAGGGTCCTGCCATCAGCAGTTGCTGTTTTGGGAGGTGGAGAGTCCTGGGGTGGCTGGTTGGGAAAGCTTGGGGGGGTCAGGGGGTGGGCTGCACCCTCTCACCCAGCAGCACCCACACCCCCACCCTTAGGGACCACCAGCACCTAGAGCACCTCTGTGATTTGGGGTGCAGTAGTGGGGACTTGGGGTGCTGTGGGGAGGATTTAAAGGTGAAATGTTGGGGAGCTGGAGGCTCCTGTGGTGGGGATTTGGGGGTGTAATGGGGCTGCAATGGTGTGGATTTGAAGGTGCAATGGTGGGGAGCTGGGGGCTGCTGTGGTGGGGATTTGGGGGTGTAATGGGGCTGCAATGGTGTGGATTTGAAGGTGCAATGGTGGGGAGCTGGGGGCTTCTGTGGGGGGTGTAATGGTGGGGATTTGGGGGTGCAATGGGGCTGCAGTGGTGGAGAGCTCGGACCTGCCATGGTGAGGATTTGGGGGTGTAGTGGTGGGGTTTTGGGGGTGTAATGGTGGGGATTTGGGGATGCAGTGCTGGGGATTTGGGGGTGTAATGGGGCTGCAATGATGAGGATTTGAAGGTGCAATAGTGGGGAGCTGGGAGCTGCCATGGTGAGGATTTGGGGGTGTAGTGGTGGAGATTTGGGGGTGCAGTGGTGGGGATTTGCAGGTGCGATGGTGGGGAGCTGGGGACTGCTTTGATGGGGATTTGGGGGTGTAATGGTGAGGATTTGGGGGTGCATTGGTGAGGATTTGGGTATGAAGTAGAGGGGACTGGGGATGTGATACAGCAGGGTTTGAGGGTGCGGTGGTGGGGATTTGAAGGTGCCACAGTGAGGTTGAAGGTGCAGTGGTGGGGATTTGGGGGTGCAGTGGTGGAGATTTGGGGGTGCAGTGGTGACTTGGGGATGTAATGATGGAGATTTAGGGGTGCTGTGCTGGGGATGCGGGGGTGCAGTGGTGAGGAGTTGAAGATGCAGTGTTGGGAATTTGGGGGTGCCAATGCTGAGAACCCAGAGATGCAATATTGGGGATTTGGGGGTGTAATGCTGGGGACCCAGAGATGCCCCATTGGAGATTTGGGGTTGCAGTGGTGGGGATTTGGGGGTGCAATGCTGGGGACCCAGAGTTGCAACACTGGGGATTTGGGGGTGCAGTGGTGGGAAGCTGGGAGCTGCCATGGTGAGGATTTGGGGGTGTAGTGGTGGAGATTTGGGGGTGCCATGGTGAGGATTTGAGGGTGCAGTGGTGGGAAGCTGGGAGCTGCCATGGTGAGGATTTGGGGGTGTAGTGGTGAAGATTTGGGGCTGCCATGGTGAGGATTTGGAGGTGTAGTGGTGGAAATTTGGGTGTGCAATAGTGAAGATTTGGGGGTGCAGTGGTAGAAATGAGGGATGCAGCAGTCATGCTTTGGGTTCTGGCAGCACCACACGGGTCAGGGGCCTGCCTACCCTCCCCATCACCCCCATCAAGGATGCTGAAGTCCCTGTGTCCCCTTGAAACACCAGACGAGCTGTCACCCCGTAAGCGCGCGGGGCTCACGTTGCTTCCCCCCACATTGGGTTGGGGTGTGTTTTGGGGTGTATGTGGGGGGGTTGATCAACCAGAGGGAAGATGTTGCTTGTCCTGATGGTTATTCCTACTCCAGGTGGGATTTGGGGCTCCACTCTGTGTGTCCCCTATAACGTGGACTACTCTCGTTGGCAGGCATGAGCCATGAGCCGAAGTCACCGTCCCTAGGAATGCTCTCCACTGCCACCCGCACCACTGCCACCGTCAGCCCCCTCACCCCTTCACCCCTCAACGGCTCCATCGTCCCCAATGGCAGCCCTGCAGCCAGCAGCACTTTGTCCGTCCAGGCAGCACCTTCCTCCAGCTTCGCCGCTGCTCTGCGCAAGCTCGCCAAGCAAGCCGAGGAGCCCAGAGGTAGGGGATGAGGGTGATGATGATGATGATGATGGGGACAAGGACAAGCTGAGTAGTGGTGCTTGTCCCTGCTGCCACCTGGGAGCTGGCAGATGATGTTTTCACACCATTTCCTAATATCTTTTCCCCAGCGTCGTGTCTGGAGGGGGCAGTTTAGAGCTTAAATTCAGCTTAAATTCACAAATTAAATTCACCTTAAATTCAGGAATTAAATTCAGCTTAAATTCAGAAATTAAATTCAGAAATTAAATTCACATTAAATTCAGCTTAAATTCAGAAATTAAACCCAAATGCCATGTCACTCGCCATACCCCATGAGAAAATCTGGGAGAGCATGGCTTGAGGGGACATGTCCCTCCTTCCCTGTCCCCCCGAGCCCCACTCCCTCCCACCCCACTTCACTGAAACCCTGTTTTTATCCAGAGGCTCCTCAAAATCTCGTTTCCCAGCTGAATTGCTCAGCTAAACAGCAAATTTGGGTGCTGCTGGGATGTCCTTGTCCTTTGTCACCTTGCAATGGCCCAGCCACCACATCCACCCTCTCTGCTTGGGTGAAGGTTATGATGGGGGGTGTGAGCTGCTGCTGTGGTGCTGTAGCACTCCGAGGTCCCCAATGCCATGGGGAGTGTGTCCTGTGGGGGTGGCTGGGGCTGTCCCACACACACACAGGGACAGACAGCCTGTCCCCAGGGTGGGCTGTGAAGCATTTCACCAGGACACTGCTGGCAGCATCAATTTGCAGTGAAATAGGGTTTTTTTAGGTGCTCCCTGTTGGGTCATTGCCCACCACCCAGGCACTTTGGTTCCTGGGGAGGTGCCTGACGTCTCTTTGGAGGATGTCTCTTTGGAAGACCCTTTTTCCAAGTACCATCTGCAAGACCCTCCTTGCAGCCCCTTGCCAGCCTTGAAATGCCCCACCACAGCCATGACCCAAAGTCTCCAGCACATGGGGACACCAGGTCCTGGTAACACTGAGGGGACCAGTTCTTGATGAAGCTTCATCCTCACTACAAGCTCCAGGCTCTCCCTGGTGTCCTCCTCCAGATCCCATCTGCTTCCTTCAGGGCAGTCAGTTGGGTTTGGGGGGGATTATTTTGCATTTCTGCCCATCTGAAGGGACATCAGTGGGTTTGGCATTGATTTCTGTGGTGCTGGAGAGAAGAAGCCATATTCCCTTTGGATTTTCCCTTAATTACTGCATCGTTTGTTTGCAGAAAAAACCCAACCCATCCTCATCCATCTGGGTGCCTGAAATGGCTCATCCTGGAGGTTTTTAATAGGGGGGGTGGGTTTAGATTGTGTCAAGAGGGAGTTTCTCTCTATATCATGGTTTTTACCCTTGGGAAATGAACTGGTTTGCCCTCAAATCTTCACCCTGCTCCCTTCCCACCGTGGGAGATGCTCTGCTGTGGCAGATAGAGCCGATGAGCTGATGCCAACTGGGTCCACTCATGACTGGTGGGGTTTTTTCCTGGATTTATGGACTGGTGATGGATTCATTGCTGTGAGTGCTGGTAGCTGGGGTGTCCATAGGGATGTCCCCCTCCTTTACACCATCCCCAGCTGCAGGGGCTCATCCTCACCACCTCCAATCCTAAGAAGCCACCAAAACCATCACTTGGCTGGGGGTTCCAGCCTCCCATCCTACCCAGGGCTGTCTGCAGGGTGGGTTTGATATCCTCCACCCCCTTTTTTTTTATTCCCCCCCCTTTTTGCTTCCAGTTTCTCCTTCAGGGTCTCAGCTGTTAATTACATTTGCCTGTCAGCCTCGGCTGCTAATCTGCTATCGCCGAGCGGAAAGCGGGGAGGTCAGAAAACAAAGGTGACACCATCACACTGTGCCTCTTGTCATCTCCAATCCAGATTAGTTTCATTGACTAACTCCTGGCTGAATACCACCAGTTAATTATAACGATCACAAACCCTCCCGGTTTAAAGCCACACAGCGAGAATTAAAGGTTCTGAAGGAAAAAGACTTGAGCTTCATTAATTGCCGGGCTCATTGTGAGGGTATTGATCGTTAACGCTATCGCGTGGTGAGGAGCGAGCTCCCCAGCTCAGAGGGGATTAGGCTGCTAATTGTTGTTGGCCTTGCACTGACAAGATAGACTTCAGTGGGTGTCAAATCCGGATCCACGGCCTCCTTTGGCACGGGCAGCCTTGCTCTTTCTCTTTTTTCCCCCTTCCCCTCTTCCCCCCCCAATTTTACTGCTCTTGAAATGAAGAATTCCTAAGGCAAAGGCATGGGCAGAGCGTCCTCCCCGCCAGCGTCCTCCCCGCCAGCGTCCTCCCTCCCCGGCTCCCTCCCCGGCTCCCTCCCCGGCTCCCTCCCCGGCTCCCTCCCCGGCTGCCTCCTGGTGCTACCCCGGCGCGTGGCGAGGGGCTCGAGGGGCGACCGGGGCAGGATGGAGGTGGGTTGGGGGCTTGGAGGGTGAGGAGCTGCTTTGCACGCTTAAGGGAGTTGCTTTGCACGCTTAAGGGAGTTGCTTTGCACACTTAAGGGAGCCGCTTTGCACGCTTGCAGGGCAAAGAGCCGGCTGGGATGGTCAGGGGAGATGGCTCGTATGCTCGCAGAGCAAGTAGCCTGTTTGCACACTTGGGTGAGTCAGCTTGCACACTTACAGGGCAAGGAGACAGCTTGCACTCACAGAGGAGCCAAATTGCACGCTTGCAGGGTGAGGAGTTGGCTTGCACGCTTAGGGGAGCTGGCTTGCACACTTCCAGGACAAGGACCACTGGCTTGCACACTCAGGAGAGCTAGCTTGCACACTTAGGGGAGCTGGCTTGCACACTTAGGACAAAGAGCTGGTTTGCATGTTTAGGGAAGCTGGCTTGCACACTTACAAGACAAGGAGCTTGCACACTTAGGGGAGCTGGCTTGCACACTTACAGAACAAGGAGTCATCTTGCATGCTTAGGGGAGCTGGTTTGCATGCTTAGGGGAGCTGGTTTGCACGCTTACAGGACAAGGAGCTGGCTTGCACACTCAGGAGAGCTGGCTTGCACACTTACAAGGCAAGGAGACAGCTTGCACACTTAGGGGAGCTGGCTTGCACACTTAGGGGAGCTGGCTTGCACACTTACAGGACAAGGAGTCAGCTTGCACACTTAGTGGAGCTGGCTTGCACACTCAGGGCACACAAGCCCTCTCTCGGAGCCAGGCTCAGTGCCAGGGTGGGGAGCATCGTCACCTCTCTGCTGACATGTCAGAAACCTTCCCTCAGCCCAGACTCCGGGCTGCTGGGAGCTGGGTTTTGGGGGGTGTGGGAGCCCCCCAGCCTGCCCAGCTGGATTTTCAGAGCGAGCACTGGGTGTCCCAGTTAATAATTTGTATTTCTGCTCCAGCTCTGCTTTTCTACCCACGTCACACTCACCACTTTAATTCCAGTTTTCTTTTTCCCTTGCACACATCACTAGCATCCCTGGGGTGGGTGCAATGAAAAATACAAATGTAGGATGGAAATACAGCCAAAGCCTGACCTGGGGGGTTCCAGGGAGTGACTCCTCCATCCCAACATCTCCCAGTGCCCCGTGTCACATGTGGTGACTTTTGCAGCTGGATGAAGGATTCTGTGGGTTCAAGCTTGGGAAGATGCAGCCACCTGGGGTTGGCATTGCCTGTGCCAAGGGGAGCAGCGTGGGCAGGACGTGCTGCACCCATGAAGGGTTTTATGGAGGGTGGAGGGGGTCTTCTAAAGGGTTAATAAACCTTAAAGCAGTCCCTGTGAGATGGGAACAAGAAGGTGACTGTTCCACCATGTGGGGCAAAGCCTTTAGCACCCAAAGGAACCTCCCATGGGACAAGGCTCCTGGGACCCCCAGGATGGGAGGGTGGGGGTCCAGGCTGGAGGGATGCTAACTGCCCTGCCTGCATCCCTGTGCCACATCCCTGGTCCCTGCATCCCACCAGGAATGGTGTGGGATGGCTCCAGCTTCTTTGGAGGAGTGTTTTCCCTGATTAACCTTGCAGCTCATTAACCTTTTTCCCTGTTTATTGTCATTTTTCAGGGTCCTCAATAAGTAGCGAGTCGTCCCCGGTCTCCTCACCGGCCACCAACCACAGCTCCCCGGCCAGCACGCCCAAGCGTGGCCCCATGGGCCCCATCATTGTCCCCCCGGGGGGGCACAGCGTGCCCAGCACCCCACCAGTCGTCACCATCGCTCCCACCAAGACAGTCAACGGGGTCTGGAGGAGCGAGGGCAGACAGGTACGGCCGTGGCTGGGGGGGTGACGTGGTCCCGCGCAAAGGATGGAGGGTGTGGGATGCTGTGCTGTGGTCTGAGGTGCCACAGGGCTGCCCCACGTTTTGTCCCTTCTTCTTCATGCCATGTCTCTGGGCTGCCATCATCCCAGGGATCCATCATCCCAGGGCTGACATTGTCCCCAGGGATCCATCATCCTAGGGCTGACACTGTCCCCAGGGACCCATCATCCCCAGGGATCCATCACCCCAGTGCTCCCATTGTCCCCAGTGCAGCCATCATCCCAGGGCTGCCATTGTCCCCAGTGCTCCCATCATCCCAGGGATCCATCATCCCAGGGATCTATCAGCCTAGGGCTGACACTGTCCCCAGGGATCCATCATCCCAGTGCTGCCATCATCCCCAGTGCTCCCATCATCCCAGGGCTGCCACTGTCCCCAGTGCTGCCATCATCCCAAGGTTCCATCATCCCCAAGCTCCCATCATCCCAGAGCTGCCATCCAGAGGGGAACTCGAGGAAGAAGAAGGGGGAGAGTGGCTAATTAAGCAGCATCGTTAGTGGTTCTCCTCTCCTCCACACGCCACCAGCAGATTCCCGGGGGGATGATGCCACTTGGAACGACTAATTAACGGAGAGACGCTGGGAGGGGCCGAGAACCACCCAGAGTGGGGGGAGAAAAATTAATTGCTGTGTGATCCCTGGCTGCTGGGATGGGTGTGTGGGGTGTCTGGGTGCTCCCCACCCCCATGTCCCCGCTGTGTCCCCCTCATGTCCCCTCTCCCCCCCCGCAGCACGGGGGTTAACCGAGCGTGGGTTATTGTCTGGCAGAGCCGCGCTCGCAGCGTGACGCCCCGAGCCGGGAGGTAATTAGAGCAGAGCCTTAATGCAGGGGGTGGGGGCCATGGGGTTAGGGAGGGGGACACCCTTTGTGCTGCTCACAGTGACCTTGAGACTGTCCCCAACAGCTGAGGACCTGTGACCTGTCCCGAAGGGTCTGGGGAGTGGGACTGGATAGGGAAGGGGTGCATGGTGAGGGGGGGGGGATGCTGGGGGCTGCCTCCATCCTCTTCCTATAGCTGCTGCAATACCAAAATCATCATTTTTAAACCCAATCTTGCCTTGCTGGGGGTCACCCCCCCAAATTGCCACACCCTGCGGGGTCCCTCGTCACCCCAAGAGGACCCCCTTGCCTGAGGGTCCCTCCCCAGCTGGTGTGGGTGCCAGGAGGGAGCAATATTCATCCTGACACCCAGGGATGTGAGATGGCTGAGGTCCCGTGGTGGGGTGGGGGTGCTGCTCCTGAGCTGTCCGTGGGGTTTGGGGGGTGCTGGGCTGACCCCCCAGTTGATGGCCCCGCTCTCAAAGTGCTGCTGGATTTCCACCAGCCGTGTCCATGTCCTCCCTGGATGATTAATCACTCTGGAGAACAAAGCAGCCTGTAAATCTCCAGGCAGGTGATGTGTGTCCTGCCCTCAGCGCTGCCCCAGCTTCAGCACCCCCTCCTCTGCTGGTGACCCCCCCTCAGTGACCCCTCCTCCCCCCAGAGACCCTCACATCCCTCCAGCCACCCTCCAGCAGCCTGGATGTGGGAGGATGCTCGGGCAGATGCATCCCACCCCCCTCAAAGTGGGGAGCCAGGGGTCCCACGAGCACACTGAGGAGCCACCGAGGGTCTTGGGGTGGGGGGACAGCAGGGACCCCCCCATTCCTGGTGGGGTCCTGCCATCTCCTAACTCCCATCTCCATGTTTTTGCCTCTTTTCCTTCCAGCAAGAAGCAGGATCACGAGGCAGCAGCAGCAGCAGCGGCCGCGAGCGCCTGATCTCGGAGCCCCCCCTCACCCAGGAGAAAGCGGGGGGTCCCACCGTGCCCTCCCACCTCCTGGGGACACCCTACTCCTTCGGGCTGCCCCCCAGCTCGGTGGTCCAGGATTCCCGCTTCCCACCTCTCAAGTGAGTCTGGTGGTAATGGATGGTGGGGAGGGGGGGGGAGTTGTGGGGTGTGGGTGTCCCCTGTGAGGTCTGGTCCCACCGAGCATCCTGGAGAAGGGGTGACATGACCCTGAGGGGACATGGTGACCATCAGGGGGGACATGATGACAATGTAGGGAGACATGGTGACCATCTCAGGGGACATGGTGACCATCTAGGGAGACAGGGTAGCCATCTGGGAGGACTTAAGTCACTATCTAGGGGGACATGATGGCCATCTAGGGGGACATAATGGCCATCTACGAAGACATGGTGACCATTTGGAGGACATGATGACCATCTAGGGAGATAGGGTGACCATCTAGGGAGATAGGGTGACCATCTAGGGGGACATAGTGACTATCTAGAGGGACATGATGGCCATCTACGAAGACATGGTGACCATTGCTGGGACATGATGACCATGTAGGGAGACAGGGTTACCATCTAGGGGATCATGGTGACTATTTGGGGGTAAATGCTGACCATCTCAGGGTACATAGTGACCATTTGGGGGACATGGTGACCATTGCTGGGACATGATGACCATGTAGGGAGACAGGGTAGCCATCTGGGAGGACTTAAGTGACTATCTAGGGGGACATGATGGCCATGTGAGGGACATAGTGACCATCTAGGAAGACATGGTGACCATTTGGAGGACATGATGACTATCTTGGGGGACACGATGACCATCTAGGGAGACATGGTAACCATCTAGGGGGACATAGTGACTATCTAGAGGGACATGATGGCCATCTAGGGAGATATGGTGACCATTTGGGGGACATGTTGACCATTTAGGGATACATGGTGACCATTTAGGGGTACATGGTGACCGTCATCTCCCTTCTCCCCCAGCCTTCAGCGGCCGGTCCACCACGTGGTACCTCCCAGCGCTGTCACCGAGGATTACCTGCGCAGCTTCCGTCCCTACCACACGGCCGAGGACCTCCGCATGTCCTCCTTGCCACCCCTGGGCCTGGATCCCGCCACTGCTGCTGCTTACTACCACCCCAGCTACCTGACACATCACCCCTTCCCACACCCTGCCTTCAGGTGGGCATCGCTGGCCTTGGCCTGGGGCGTGCTGCTGGCTGGAGGACAAGCCTTGGTGGGGCTGGGGTGATGAGGTCTTGCTCCAAGGAGAACTCTTGGTCATTTTGGGGCTCTCCAAACCCCTTCTCCCAACAGATGCCAGCCCCCATCCATCCTGGGATTACTCCAGGGGGTGGGAATTGGCTGGAGGACAGGCCTTGGTGGGGCTGGGGTGATGGGGTCTTGCTCCAAGGAGAACTCTTGGTCATTTTGGGGCTCTCCAAACCCCATCTTCCAGCAGATGCCAGCCCCCATCCATCCTGGGATCACTCCAGGGGGTGGGAATTGGCTGGAGGACAAGCCTTGATGGGGCTGGGGTGATGGGGTCTTGCTCCAAGGAGAACTCTTGGTCATTTGGGGGCTCTCCAAACCCCTTCCCCCGGCAGATGACAGCCCCCATCCATCCTGGGATCACTCCAGGGGGTGGGAATTGGGTTTTTTTTCCCTCATCCATCCCACTGACCCATCCTCATCTCCCCAGGATGGACGAGTCCTATTGTCTGTCAGCGCTGAGATCCCCCTTCTACCCGCTGCCAGCGCCAGGTTCGCTGCCCCCCCTGCACCCCTCGGCCATGCACCTGCACCTCTCGGGGGTCCGGTACCCCCCCGAGCTCTCCCACTCCTCCCTCTCCGCCCTGCAGTCCGAGCGCATCTCCAGCCTCGCCGCCGAGAGGTACGGGGGGGACACGATGGCCGGGACGGGAGGGGACGGATGGGTCACCCTAACAGGGGTCTGGGGGTTGTTTGTTTGGGGGTTTTTATTTTGGGGGGAATGTTTTCTTATAGGTTACAAATGGATGAGGAGCTTCGGCAGAGGGAGAGGGAGCGCGAACGGGAGCGGGAGAAGGAACGGGAGCGAGAAGCCGACCGGGAACGGGAGAAAGAACGAGAACGGGAACGGGAGAAAGAGCTGGAACGGGAACGGGAAAAGGAACGGGAACGGGAGCTGGAGAGGCAACGGGAACGCGCCCGGGAGAAGGAGCTGAGCATGGTGAAAGCCATGGAGGGACCTTTCCTCCCCGTGGCCGAGCTGCACGGGCTGCGGGGACACCCGGCCGAGGAGCGGGGCAAACCGGCCGAGCCGCTGGCACCCATCAGACCAGGTAACGTCCCTGGGGGTGACACTGGCCAGGGGGAGGGTGGTGCTGGTGTCTTCAGCACAGCTTGTCACGGTCCCTTGATACCCTCCAGATGGCAAAGCCAAGGGGGTCGGTGGCCCTGGGAAGTGGCTCAGGATGGAGCCGGGCTCTCCCGGTTGCCAGCTGGCTTTACCATGAGCCCAGCTGCTGTGGCTCTGGGAGAGGTGGCACCGTGCTGGTGCCATCTGATTCGGTCCAGGACGGCAAGGTGCCTGGTGTCGTGGTGGGGCTGGCAGGGAGCAGGCAACCCCCATGAGCACCACGGCTCTGGGTGCCTCCTGCCTGCTTGGGAGATCCTGCACACCCCCAAAATAACCCTGCACACCCCCAAAATAACCCTGCACACCCCAAAATAACCCTGCACACCCCCAAAATAACCCTGCACACCCCAAAATAACCCTACAAACCCTCAGAATAACCCTGCAAACCCCCAGAATAACCCTGCACACCCCAAAATAACCCTGCACACCCCCAAAATAACCCTACAAATCCTCAAAATAACCCTGCACACCCCCAAAATAACCCTGTACACCCCCAAAATAACCCTGCACACTCCCAAAATAACCCTGCACACCCCCAAAATAACCCTGCACACCCCCAAAATAACCCTACAAACCCTCAAAATAACCCTGCAAACCCCCAGAATAACCCTACTAGCCATAACCCAGCCACTGCTAGCCCACCCCTTTCCATACCCTGACTCTCCCAACACCTTATTTCCAACGCAGAGAAACTCAAAGACTCGGTGTTGCCGACGCCAAAGCCCATCCAGCACCCGCTGCACCAAGCCCCGACACCCCACCACCCCGTACCCAGCCTGATCCCCAACCACAGCGTGTTCCCGCTGCCGGGGAGCAGCGCGGCCACGGCCCTGCTGATCCATCGCACCAACGAGGAGGAGAAGTGGTTGGCCCGGCAGCGGCGGCTCCGCCAGGAGAAGGAAGATCGACAATCTCAAGTCTCTGAATTCCGACAGCAAGTGCTGGAGCAGCACCTCGATATGGGACGTACCCCAAACCAGCCTGAGCCTGAGCATCGACCTGAGCACCCCAGGTAGGGATGCTGCCAGCCCCCTCCAGGGATGGAGCTTCTCCCCAAAAACCCTGGTTGTGTTTTCCCACCTCACTGCTGGAATTCCCATAGGATTTCCCCCTCCCTCTGTCTTTGCACCCCCCGTTAACTGGGCTGCATCCCCCCCACCCCGCCCCGGTAGGTAGCCAACGTCCCATAGCCGTGCCCCCCCGCCCTCAGCTCCTTGCACATCCCCGTGAGCAGAAGCCGCCGCGCTCAGCCGGTGCCAGCAGGTCCCTGTCACACGGTGCCAGCAGGTCCCTGTCACACGGTGCCAGCCAGGCCGGCTGTGCTGGCAGCGCCGGACGTTACCGGTGCCCGACATCTGTGCGGCGGCAGGCGACGAGCCCGGGAGGTGGCCCGGGGCCAGCGGCGAGTGGCCAGGTGCTGCCCAGCACTGCTAATTGCAGCTCCTCGCTGTGCAGGGGACCCAAAGCAGTGGGATGCCCTGGTTTTTTTGAGGGGGGCACCTGCCCAAAATCGCAGTGGTTTTGGGGTGCAGCGGAGCGTGTCTGCACCCCCAGACTGGCAGGGGCTGGCTCAGCCCCGTTGCTGGGTGTTTGAGCAGTGTGGGCTCCTCCAGCTGGCTCTGCCGCCAGCTCCCTTGGTTGTTTTTGGGTATCCAGGGGATTAGCGCGGCTCCTCGGGGATAGTGAGGAGCAGATCGTGGGGAGGCACAAAGAAGGCGAGTGCCCGCCGCAGGCTGCCTTCCCCATCCGCTCCTCCCACCCCAAACTGGGGAGGAGACAGCAAGGTCACCCCGAAATATCTGCAGCTGAGGCATACCCTCTCCCCATCCCCATCTTCATCCCTCTCCCTCTCCCCATCCCTCTCCCCATCCCTCTCCCCATCCCTCTCCCCATCCCTCTCCCCATCCCTCTCCCCATCCCTCTCCCCATCCCCTATCCCTCATCTTCATCCCCATCTTCATCCCCATCTCCATCCCCATCCTCTCCCCATCTCCACCCCCATCTCCATCCCCATCCTCTCCCCATCTCCATCCCCATCCTCTCCCCATCTCCATCCCCATCCTCTCCCCATCTCCATCCCCATCCTCTCCCCATCTCCATCCCCATCCTCTCCCCATCTCCATCCTCTCCCCATCCTCAACCTCATCCCCCTCCCCATCCTCTCCCCCTCTTCATCTCCTTCCCCATTCCCTATCCCTCATCTTCATCTCCTCCCCATCTTCATCCCCTCCCCATCTTCATCCCCTCCCCATCTTCATCCCCTCCCCATCCCCATCCCGCCCACATCCGATGGGGAGGGCGGGACCGGTCCTGGCGGGGGGCGGTGGGGGATGGCGGGCGCGGAGCCGAAGTGGCCGCTCCGTGCACGGGGATCCGGGGCGCTGGAGCGGAAAAGCGTTAAACGCACAGCTTGGGCACATGAAATATTCATCCCGCTAACGGGCTGGCTCCGTCCCCGCCTGCTGGTGGAGGCTTACACCGAGGTGCTGGCTCCGTCCCCGCCTGCTGGTGGAGGCTTACACCGAGGTGCTGGCTCTGTCCCCGCCTGCCGGTGGAGGCTTACACCGAGGTTCTGCCCTTGCTGCGGGGAGAGCAGGGCTGTGCCAGCACCAGTGGCTCTCTTGTCCCCATGGTGGGGTTGAGCCTGGGGTCTCCAGCCACATCCCCGTGCTCAGGACCAGCCTTAACTCTGCCCCAAGTCCCTCGGGGTGGTGGCACATGAGGGGACAAGTGTGGCAGCCCTGTGTGCACAAACGCCTCTGAGTGGCCCTAACTGGGGTGTTTCTCCCCCAAAAGCAGCCCGGTGGCAGCAGCCCCTCACCTCTCCGATCCTCTCCTCTCCCCACAGGTTGGGATCCAGCCGCCACGAGCCGAGTGGTCGGGAGCCGGGGCAGCACTTCAGTGGACCCCCACCCCTCATCTCCCCCAAACCCCAGCACCACCCTGTCACCACATCCCTCTGGAACCCTGTTTCGCTGATGGAGAGTCCCCCTGAGCCCCCCCGGCGCCTCCCCGAGCCCCACGCCCTCCACCCAGCTCCCTTTGAGCCCAGCCGTCAGGGCATCCCGCTGGTCAAGGTGGAGAGGGTCTTCTGCCCCGAGAAACTGGAGGAGGGGGCAAGGAAAAGGGATGTTCTGGAAAAATACCCCCCAGGACGGGAGCCCGGTGCCCCGGAGCATGGGGGCTTCACCCATACCCCATTCCTCGCTGAGCTGGAGAAGTCCACACAGAGCATCCTGAGCCAGCAAAGACCCCCAACCACCACCCCTTTTCCTGAGACCACCAAGCCCAGCTCACCGTACCGACCCCCGCCCCCACCCCGCACCCAGGACCCCATGTACATCTACGACGAGTTCGTGCAGCAGCACCGCAGGTTGATCAGCAAACTTGACCTGGAGGAGCGGCGGCGCCGGGAAGCTCGGGAGAAAGGTGAGGTATTGGGTTTGCACTGTTCTGGGGGGTGGGATCCCCCCTAATTTCCCCCCCCCCCCCCGCCCCCCAACAGCGACACCGGGACCTGGTGATGGCGGGGAGGCTGGTGGGTCTCATGGGGATGCCGACAGCTCGTGATGTGAACGCTCTCCCGCTCGTTAAATCCTCTGCTCTAGACATGGCCAATTAATAAATGATGAACTGAGGCTAATAAGTGAGCTTTAAATATTAATGGGGCTGCACGAGGGGGATCAGAACAGGGAGGAGGAGGAGGTGGAGCGCTGAGGGGGGGACAGCAGGGATGGGGGTTCAGCTGTGGTCTCCCCGTGGCTGTGGTCTGTTGAGTCCCCACCCCAAAGCGCTGCTGAGAGGGTGGGTGATGCCCCCCAAGGTCCCACCGCTGCTGGAGGGAGATCAGGGATCAGTTTGGTTCGATCTCCTGCCCCAGTGGGTCCTGTGTGGACCATCACTGCTCCCCCCACCTCCACCAGCATCCCACCCTGTGGCATCCCGGTCCCAAGCCAGGTCCCTGTGGGGTCCCCAAGGTCTCCCCAGTCTCACACCAGTCTCTCCCTGTCCCCAGGTTACTACTACGACCTGGATGACTCCTGTGACGACAGCGACGAGGAGGAGGTGCGGGCCCATCTCCGCTGCGTGGCCGAGCAGCCCCCGCTGAAGCTGGACACGTCCTCTGAGGTACAGCTGGCACTTGCTGTCCCATGTCCCCACCATCCCACCAGGGAGCAGCCCCTCCTCAGCACCAGCTCCCAGTGCTGGGGTGGCAGCCACTGTCCCCAGCCAGCTGCAGAGGGACCAGGGGTCAGGGAGGGAGATGATGGGGATGGAGATGGGAATTATGGGGATGGAGATGATGGGGATGATGGTGGAGATGATGGGGAGGGATATGGGAATGATAGGGATGGAGATGATGGGGATGGAGATGGGAATAATAGGGATGGGAATGATGGGGAGGGAGATGATGGGGATGATGGTGGAGATGGTGGGGAGGGAGATGGGAATGATAGGGGTGGAGATGAAGATCAGCATGATGAGGATGGAGAACAGGATGGGAATGAGGATGGGAATGATGGAGACGGGGATGGGGATGATGGGGATCGGGATGGAGATGGGGATCGGGATGAGGATGATGGGAAGGGAGATGGGGATGGGGATGAGGATGGTTATGAGGATGAGGATGATGGGAAGGGAGATGGGGATGGTGATGAGGATGAGGATGATGGGAAGGGAGATGGGGATGGGAATGAGGATGGTTATGAGCATGATGGGAAGGGATATGGGGATGGGGATGAGGATGGTGATGAGGTTGAGGATGATGGGAAGGGATATGGGGATGGGGATGAGGATGGGGATGAGGTTGAGGATGATGGGAAGAGATATGGGGATGGGTATTGGGATGGGAATGAAGATGAAGAAAGGGGATGGAGATGAGTATGGAGACTGATCTGGGGGTGACCCTGCTCTGCTCTCCCTTACCCCTCGCCGCCCCAGAAGCTGGAGTTCCTGCAGCTCTTCGGCCTGACCACGCAGCAGCAGAAGGAGGAATTGCTGAGCCAGAAACGCCGCAAGCGCCGGCGGATGCTGCGGGAGCGGAGCCCCTCGCCGCCCACGGTGCAGAACAAGCGCCGCACGCCCTCCCCGCGCCTCCCGCTCTCCACCCGCTACAGCCCCGACGAGATGAACAACAGCCCCAACTTCGAGGAGAAGAAACGCTTCCTCACCATCTTCAACCTCACCCACATCAGCGCCGAGAAGAGGAGAGGTAACAGCCATGCCCCGCGCATGCTCGGGGAGGTCTCCGCTCCCTGGTTTGAGGGGTGCCTGGGGGCGGGGAGGGGGGTCCTGCCTGGGGCTGTCAGCTTGCTCTGCTGAGCAGAGGCTACACTAAACCTCAGTTTCCCATGTGGCAGATAAGGAGAAGCTGGTGGAGATGCTCCAGGCCATGAAGCAGAAGACTACACCGGCTGCTGTGGTGGTGAAGAGCTCCCCACGGGACAGCCCCAGTGGCCCCACCACCGGTAAGTGTCCCCTGGTCCTTCTCTGGCTCTTGGCTGGATGGGAGCATCTCCTGCCTGGTGGGACAGGGGACGTGGAACCCCAACTGCAGCCCCAACTTTGGGCTCCTCCTCTGCCCAAAGAGCCGCCGGTGCCACCGCTCCTGCTGGACCCAGATAAACCCGTGGGCATCGCCGTCTCCGTGCCAGAGGTGCAGAAGACAACTGAGCCTGGCAGGTTAGAGCAGCTGAGACCCCAGGAGGTACCAAGGGCTAAGGAACCAGCCACCACGCCGGTGGAGAAACCTCGGTTGAGTGATGGGCACCCTGGGAAGAAGGCACTGAGCATCCTCAGCTATGTCAGGGGTCCCCTGCCCAAGGACATCCCGGTGCCACTGTCCCACAGTGTGAATGGCAAGAGCAAGCCCTGGGAGCCCTTCATCGCCGAGGAGTTTGCCCATCAGTTCCACGAGTCGGTGCTGCAGTCCACGCAGAAGGCGTTGCAGAAGCACAAAGGTAACGCAGGGATGTGGGGAGCTGGCTGGGTACCAGCGGGGTGACATCCCTGGGACACCCCCTCATCCCCCTGACTAGGATTTGGCACCATGGAGGGCGCAAAATCAATGGGATTGATCACAAATCGATAGGAGATCCTGTCACATATTGATAGGACAAGAGGAAATGGGCTCCAGTTGTGCCCAGGGCAGTTGAGGTTGGATGTGAGGAAGAATTTCTTTGCTGAAAGGGTTCTGAGGCATTGGAAGGGGTTGCCCAGGGCAGTGGTGGAGTCCCCACCCCTGGAGGGATTGAAGAGTCGTGCAGACACAGTGCTGAGGGACATGGGTTAGTGGGGACTGCTCAGTGTTGGGTTCATGGTTGGACTCGAGGAGCTTGAAGGTTCCAATCAAGGTGATCCTGGGACTCTAAAATCCACCACAGCCTCGGTGGTGGAGCCAATGGATGAAGATAAATAACGAGGTGCTGGGATAAGGCGGCTCCGTCCCCCCCAGACTCATTCATTTCAGTGCATGGGGAAAATCAAGTTACTCCATTGTGCAGAGAGGGGATGAGAACCCACAGAAGACACTGCAGCCCCCCAAAAATGGCCTGGGGGACGGGGGGGGGGTGGGAGGAAATTAGGAACTTGAGGGGAGCATCTTTCTCAGTGCAACCTCAGGGAGGGCAGCAGTGGGGAGGGGGACATGGGGGGTGGGTGGGGGACATGGGGAGTGGGTGAGGGACATGGGGAGCTGGGTGAGAGGGACATGGGGAGCGGGTGAGGGGGACATGGGGAGCTGGGTGGGGGACATGGGGAGTAAGTGAGGGGGACATAGGGAGTAGTTGAGGGACGTGGGGAGAGGGTGAGGGACATGGGGAGCTGGGTGGGGAACATAGGGAGTAGTTGAGGGACGTGAGGGGTGGGTGAGAGGGACATGGGGAATGGGTAAGAGGGACGTGGGGAGCAAGTGAGGGGGACGTGGGGAGCAAGTGAAGGGGACGTGGGGAGCTGGGTGAGGGACACATGGGGAGCTGGGTGAGGGGGACATGGGGAGCAAGTGAGGGGGACATGGGGAGCTGGGTGAGGGACATGAGGAGTAGTTGAGGGACATGGGGAGCTGGGTGAGGGGGACATGGGGAGCTGGAGGGGGGACATGGGGAGCGGGTGGGGGACATGGGAAGTGAGTGAGGGGGACATGGGGAGATGGGTGAGGGACATGAGGAGTAGTTGAGGGACATGGGGAGCTGGGTGAGGGGGACATGGGGAGCGGGTGGGGGACATGGGGAGTGAGTGAGGGGGACATGGGGAGATGGGACGGGGACATGGGGAGTGAGTGAGGGACATGGGGAGCTGGGTTGGGGGAGACAAGGGGAGCTGGGTTGGGGGGGACATGGGGAGCAGGTGGGGGACATGGGGAGCTGGAAGGAAGACATGGGGAGCTGGGTGAGGGACACATGGGGAGCAGGCAGGGGCTGACCCCGGTGCTCGCAGGGGGGACGTCGGCGCTGACGGCGGAGCAGAACCACAAGCTCGACGCTTCCATCCACTACAACCTCCCCGAGCTGCAGGTCTCCGGCCGCCTGGGCGCTGCCCCGCACAACGGCACGGCCGAGGGGCTGCTGTCCCACCGGGCCCTGCCCCCCCTGCCCCGCGACTCGGCCTCCGAGGAAGAGGAGGAGGAGGAGGAAGAAGAGGAGGAGGAAGAAGAGGAGGAAGAGTACCCCAGGCCCAAGTGGCAAGGGATCGAGGCAATTTTTGAAGCTTACCAGGAACATATAGAAGGTAGGGGATGGGGAGGGGGGTGAGGGAGGGGAAACCCTCTATTCGTGCCTCAGTTTCCCCAAGTGAAACCACCCCACGTCTTGACCAGGCGTCTCCAGCTCCCACTGGGATGGGATGGGGAGGTGCTTGAGGCTCTCCAGCACTGCATGAGCAGCACAATAGCAACAGGCTCTGGTGAAAATTGATGTATACCTGAAAAATTAATCTATTCACAGCTGCCCAGTGCCCTCCCAGTGGGACCTGGAGGTTCCCTGTGGGAAGTGCAGGAGCTGTGGATGCTCTGGGATGCTGGAGGCAATCGCTGCTGGCTGGGCAGAGCCTGGTGGGGGGGCTGGCATCCTCCGTGGTGCTCAGGGCATGGTCCTGTGCTGTGCACGGAGCCAACACTGACCCTGTGTCCTTTGGGCCTTGTAGAACAAAACCTGGAGCGCCAAGTGCTGCAGAGCCAGTGCCGGCGGCTGGAGGCTCAGCACTACAGCCTGAGCCTGACAGCAGAGCAGCTTTCACACAGCATGGCGGTGAGTGGAGCCCATCCCTCCCTCCCTCCCTCCCTCCCTCCCTCCCTCCCTCCCTCCCTCCCTCCCTCCCTCCCTCCCTCCCTCCCTCCCTCCCTCCCTCCCTCCCTCCATCCCTCCCTCCATCCCTCCCTCCATCCCTCCCCTGCAATATCCCAGCCCCTGCAGTGCCCTGGGGTACAGTGCCCTGACCCCTGCAGCACCCTGTCCTCTTCCAGTGCTCCACAGAATCCCAGACTGGTTTGGGTAGGATGGGACCTTAAAGCTCATCCAGTTCCAACCCCCCACTGCCATCAGCAGGGACACCTTCCACTAGACCAGGTTGCTCAAAGCCATCCCCTGCAGTGCTCCATCCTTTTGCAGCTCCCTGTTCTCTGCAGTGTTCTCTCCTTTTGCAGTGCCCCATCTCCTGGAGTCCCCCATCCCCTGCAATATCCTGTCCCCTGCAGTGCCTCATCTTCTTGCAGTGCCCCATCCTTTTGCAGTGACCTGTCTTTTGCAATCCCTTGTCCCCTGCAATATCCTGTGCACAATATCCCATCCTTTTGCAGTGCCCTGTCCCATCTCTTGCAATACTCCATCTCCTGCAATACCCTGTCCCCTGCACTGCCCCATCCCCTGCAGTGCTCTGTCCTCTTCCAGTGCCCCATGTCCTGCAATACCCTGTCCCCTGCAGTGTTCTGTCCTCTTCCAGTGCCCCATCTCCTGCAATACTCTGTCCCCTGCAGTGCCCTGTCCTCTTGCAGTGTTCTCTCCTTTTGCAATGCCCCATCCCCTGCAATACCTGTCCCCTGCAGTCCTCTATCATTTTGCAGTGCCCCATCTCCTGGAATCTCCCATCTCCTGCAATACCCTGTCCCCTGCAGTGCTCTGTCCTCTTCCAGTGCCCCATCTCCTGCAATAACCCATCTTCTTGCAGTGCCCCATCCTTTGGCAGTGACATCTCTTTTACAATACCCCATCCCCTGCAGTGACCTGTCCTTTTGCAATATCCTGTCCCCTGCAATATCCTGTCCCCTGCAGTGCCCTGTCCTTTTGCAGTGCCCCATCTTCTTGCAGTGCCCCATCCCCTGCAATATCCTGTCCTTTTGCAGTGCCCTGTCCCCTGCAGTGCCCTGTCCTTTTGCAGTGCCCTGTCCCCTGCAATATCCTGTCCCCTGCAGTGCCCTGTCCTTTTGCAGTGCCCTGTCCCCTGCAATATCCTGTCCCCTGCAGTGCCCTGTCCTTTTGCAGTGCCCTGTCCCCTGCAATATCCTGTCCCCTGCAGTGCCCTGTCCTTTTGCAGTGCCCCATCTTCTTGCAGTGCCCCATCCCCTCCAATATCCTTTCACTGAATCCCAGAATGGCCTGGATTGGAAAAGCCCTTCAAGCTCATGGAGTCCAACCATGAACCCAACACTGACCAGTCCCGACTGACCCATGTCCCTCAGCACTGTGTCTACACGACTCTTCAATCCCTCCAGGGATGGGGACTCCACCACTGCCCTGGGCAACCCCTTCCAATGCCTCAGAACCCTTTCAGCAAAGAAATTCTTCCTCACATCCCATCTCAACTCCCTCTTCCACTATCCCATCCCTTGCAATACCCCTCCCACCCTATTCCCATCCCTCACAGGCGCACCCAATCCAGCCCAGTTCCCCTCACCCTCAGGGTGCCCTGATTGTCTCTTCTCCCCTTGGTTGCCCACAGGAATTAAGGACCCAGAAGCAGAAGATGGTCTCGGAGCGGGAGCGCCTGCAAGCCGAGCTGGATCACCTGCGGAAGTGCCTTGCCTTGCCTGCAATGCAGTGGTCTAGGGGTTATTTCAAGGGGTATCCCAGGTGACCCTCCTTGGGCTAGGCCGAACATATAGTCTAGAAATAATAATATCTATTTTATTACCTTGAATATTTAATATTTTTCACTGGGAGGTTTGAAGCTAAAAAAAAAAAAAATAAATAAAAGAAAAGAAAAGAAAAAAAATGTGGAAAAAAAAATGAAATGGAAAAAAAAAATAAAAAGGATGAGAATAAATAAATAATAATAATAATAAAAACAAATTTAAAATGGAGAATGTGCCATGCATGAAGCAAAGGAGCACGGGAGCCCACCCTGATGGCGAGCAGACCCCAGCCCTCTGCAAGCAACCGCCAGCCTGGCTCGGGCTCTCCTCCCTGGGAGGGGACAGGACACTGCAGCCCCCCCTTTTCCACCCACCACACTTTGTAGCGCTCATTTTTGGGTTTTTTTTTTGTTTTCTTTTTTTTTTTTCTTTTATTATTATTATTATTATTATTATTTTTTAAATGACAATGAAAGACTCCACCACCAACACTAAAGCTGGAGGAGCCCCGCGGGGTCGGGTACGGGATGGCCGAGCCCCCCCTTACTCCCCAGCACAGCCCTGGGAACCTCCACCCCAAAACTCTGGGGTTTTCCACTGGAAATGCACTTGGCTAGAAAACAATAAAGTCAATAAACTGGTTGCAAAGGTACCTTTTTTTGTTCCTGTTTGGTGGGGTAAGGGGGCAGGAAGAGGCGGTGGCGGTGGGTCCCAGCTGGGTGGCTTTGTTGGATCCAGTCACTCTGGGGTTTTTTTTTTGTGATTTGAGTGTCAAAAAAAGAAGAAAAAAAAAAAGGAAAAGAAAAAAAAAGGTGCTTCAGCCTTGTACTGTGTATATATATTAAAAAACCAAAAAGTTTTGTATGTTTTTATTACTTTAATTATTGTTATAAAAAGCTTGTCTTTTTTTTTTTACTATGTTTCTGCTTTTTTTTTTTTCCCCCCTTCCTCCCCTTTTCTCCTTCCCCCTTTTTTTTTTTTTTCTTTTTTTTTAATTTTTTTGGGGTAGAGGGGTGGGGGGGATGGATTAATTTGCTTTTAGTGTTTGTACTGCTGCTGGGCAGGACAGAAACAAGCAAACAAACAAAGATTGAAGTGTTTTAAAAGAATTTTTTTTAAAAAAGAATTCTAAAACAGGAAAAATAAATCCCTTTTTCCAAGGGGAGGGGGCAGGTGCTGTCCCACTGCCAGTCCCTCAGGAGCTGAGCCCTTCCACCACCTTCTCCCTCATCATTTGGGTTTGTTTTGGGTTTTTTTACCCTTTTAATTTGATTTCTGGGGATTTTTCTGGTCCAACTGAGCAGTTGTGGGTGTCAGAGCGCCGGGTGGTTTCTCAGCCTTGGGGATGGGTGGCACTTGGGGTGTCCTTGTGTCCCCTAAAAACACTGAGACAATCAGAGCAGCACTCAGGCAGTTTGGGGAGATGGGGGTTGGCACAGGGTTGGTGGCACCTTGGGGACAAGCTGTGTCCAGCTCTTGCTGCCCATGGTTTGTACCTGTCACTGAGGAGGTGCCAGGACAGGGTGACAGGTTCAAGATTGGTGGCATTTTTTTTTTAGCCACCTTCTAATCATTGTGCACCCCAACTCCCCAGGGAGGTTTTATTAAGAAAAAAATATTAAAAAATTAAATTATTTATTATTATTATTATTGTTTTAATTCACCACAAGACACACTCACATCTATGGGGAAAAAGGTGACCTCTGCTTTCTGCTTTTAATTCCCTTGCTGTACTGACAAAGAAAGCATTAAACCCCCCACCCCAACCCAACACACATCCCTCCCCCAGTTTCCCCTTGGCTTCACCAAAATAAAAAAGAAATAATAATAATAATAATAATAATAATAATAATAATAATAATAATAATAATAATAATAATAATAATAATAATAATAATAATAATAATAATAATAATGTAATAAAAATAATAAAAATAAGAATAATATAAAAATAAGAATAATATTAAAAAATAATAATATAAAAATAATAAAAATAATAATTAAAAAGCTGTGCAAGATTAAAAAGCAAAAAAAAAAATGCCCTTGTGACAGAAATTAGTTTAATCTTTTTTTTTTTTAAATCCCCAATTGTGGTGCCAGCTTCTGGCCTAAGTGCTGCCAACTCTGGGCTTCACAAGGAATTTTAACACAGAAAAAAAATATGTTTGTATGCTTGCTGCTTCCCTCCCCGTGGGCTGGGGGCTGAGCGGGGGGGGGAAGAAGCCAGGGATGGAAAATCCTCAGCAATTTATCCCTCACCATCCCCGTGCTGCGGGCAGGAGCCTGCCTGGGATGCAGCCTCACTTCGTAGCAGCTCTGTGCTGAGTTTTCCCCTCTTCCCCAACCCATAATTATCTTTTTTTTGATCAATTGCTCAGATTAATCCCCCCCAAAACCCAGGGGGTTATGGCAGGTGGGTGTGTGTTTGTCACATACCCCTTCAGAATCACTGGAGGGCTGTGAGGAGGGGAAAAAGCCAGGCAGAGCCTGCTGGGGGCAGTTTGGATGCTGTGAAAGAACAACCAAAAACCCCCAAAAAAGGAGAAAAAAAAACCCCCAAACAACCACCAAACCAACCCTTAAACATGTGCTAAGTGTACTTGTTGGAATCAATTGTAATGTCAGATATTATTTGTTGAATGTAGTAATTAGGTGTTTATGAATATAGTGGTGTAATTTCTGAAAACATCCAAAATAATAAAAAGAATAAAAATGAAAATAAGAATAAAAATAAGAATAAAATAATAAAAATAAAAATAAGAATAAAAATAAGAATAAAATAATAAAAATGAAAATAAGAATAAAAATTAAAATAATAAAAATAATAAAAATAATAATAAAAATAATAAAAATAAGAATAAAAATAAAAATAAGAATAAAAATAATAAAAATAAGAATAAAAATTTTTAAAAATAATAAAAATTTAAAAAATAAAAATATTAATAAATAATAATAAAATAATAGGTAATAATAATAAACTCTTCCACAATGATGGCAAAAGATTCTTTCTCCCCCACGGGTGCTGCTCCAAGCATCCCCCAGCCCCCCTGGGGGGGCAGCTCTTGCCCTCCTCACCCTGTCAGAGCCCCTGGCCCGGGGGCAGCGCCGGGCACAGATGGCAGGAGGAGCCCAGCTGCTCCGGGAAGGGCATTGCCGTTGGGTTGGAGCTGGTTGGAGCTGGCAATTCCCCCTCCCTCCTCCTCGCCTGGAGTAATTACATCTGCCATCACCACAGCCCGGCGCCGGCGCGGATCTGCCCCTGCCTGCCGGGCTGCGGCGGGGAGACGGGGCTGGAGCCAGAGGAGGGGAGCTGGGGGCTTGGCCAAGCTTTGTTTAACCCGTGGCCACCTGATGCACAGCGTGTGACAGAACACAGGGACTCGGTGGATGCCATTTACTCAGCTCTAATTATTATTTTTTTTGTTTCCATTATTTTTTATACACAGTTTCAGACTAAAAAAAAAGTCAGATTATTTTTTACAGACTGAAAAAAAGTCATTTTTATGCACACAGTTTCAGAATAAAAAAAGTCAGATTATTTTTTATACACACACACAGTTTCAGACTAAAAAAAAGTCATTTTTATACACACAGTTTCAGACTAAAAAAAAGTGAGATTATATTTTACACACAGTTTCAGACTAAAAAAAAAGTCAGATTATTTTTTATACACACAGTTTCAGCCTAAAAAAAGTCAGATTATATTTTACACACAGTTTCAGACTAAAAAAAGTCAGATTATTTTTTATCCACACACAGTTTCAGATTTAAACAGCAAACAACAACAAAAAAAGTCAGCTGTATGATATGACAAGACAGCCAGGCTTTGGAGAGAGGGAAAGCCATTTCCTTTTGTCCTTCTCCAAAGAGCAGATGGATCTGCTTCCCAGCTGATCTCCCCAGCAGAGCAGCAGACACTGCTCATTGCCAGCACATCTCCTCCCCCCTTTCCCCTCCCCACCCCTTTTCAAAGCTCCCAGAAAAATTCATGGCAAAGCACAACCCGCCTGGAAATTTATTGCTTTCAAGCCAGTGTGTGGCCTGTGCTGCCCTCAGAAGTTCCCTCTATGAAGTACACCCACACTCTGCAGGGAGGAGAGATCTGCCTGACATCATTCAGACAGCAGCCTGAGCGCTGGCAAGCCACCACCTGCACCCAGAACCTCTCTGAACCCAGCAGAGAGGCCCATGGCTGCAGAGAGGGAGTGTGGAGTGATTCCAGTTCAGCTTTGAGGCTCCCTGCTCTCTCCCCTTGCTGCTGAGGTGAGATGAGGCTTGGGTGGTTCCAGGAGAGGGGTGCAGAGAGGTGGAAGTTGGCCAGATGAATGTCTAAGGGTGAGGAGGGCAGCCTGCTCCCTTCCACTGTCCTCTCCTGGGATATTTGAGGGTTGGCCTTGGCTGGAAGCTCAGAAATCCTGGGAATGGGCACTCTCAGCAGGCTGAAGGTTAGTCCGGAGTTTGTACATGTGATCTAAGGCTTGAGTAAGGAAAGTCCCTGTTGTGTTGATCTCCATCAAGGTTAAGTTATCCAGCTAGAAGAGAAAAAAAACACAAAACCAAAACAGAATGTGAGGAAACAGCCATGTTGCAGGTGGAAAGGAGCTCTGCAGCCCGTGCTTCTCCTTCAGTGACACCCCAAGGGGCCAACTCAGCTGCCACCCCTGGTGAGGAGAAGCACAGGAGCAATGAGAAGCACAGGAGCAATGAGAGCACCATTTCCATAAGGCACAGAGAGCTGCAAACCAGCCCATAAAACCAGGTTTCAGCATATGGCCTGAGCTCCCAACTGACATCCCCACAACCTAAGGACAAAAAAAAAAACCCCAACATGCCCCAACCAGCACTTCCACCAGCAGCTCTCATCAGTCACCAGCCCACGCAATGGCACGGCATCTGGAATCCTCCCAGAGCTGGCAAACCCTTCCCCACCCATCTGTCTGTCTGTCTGTCCATCCCTGCTGCACCTTGGCATGAGCTTCCTGCTGCCTGACGAAGCTGTCTGCAGAGAGCCGCAGCTTGGCCAGCCGCGTGTCCCACGTATCCTTCACCAGCGTGCGGATCTCATCGGCTTTGGGGATGTTGTCTGAGGCACTGGAGGAGGGAGAGAGCAGAGCAGATGAGAACAGGCTGTGAGGGACTCGTGTGTTATGTCACTGCTGGCAGTTCTGCAGTCCTCTGAGGTGTAAGCAGAGCAGCTTGCTCGAGAGGGGGAAAAAAACCCAACATTAAAATCCAGCCTGGTACTTCTGCTGCTGGGATTATTTTGGGGGTGGGAGGGGGTTTGGGGGATAGTTTATTTACCCAGGAATGCTCAGCTCTGAGGCAGCAGCTGGTTCTCACTAGAATCCTTCTGCTCTTTAATTGCCCAGCTGGTACAAGGTACACGAAGGGCCAATCAACCCGGCCACAGGCACGGGCAGGCAGGGAATTGAAAGGACTCGGCTGCGATTACAGCCCCGGCTCTTTTTGCTCTTTGTGGTTCTATCAGAGAGAATTAAGTTGAAAGGACTGTATGAGCTGTGCCACATCCTCCCATTAAAGCAATTTCAGCACTGCCATAAGGACCTCAGGAGATCAGATCAATTCACAGGGACAGAGCTGTCAGGGTTATTCTAGCGTGAGGGAAGGAGCCGTGCGCCAAGAGCGTCAGCTCCAGAGGAAAAGCCAGAGCTTAAATGACCACCCTGCCATCATCAAGGGCTTCAAGTCAGAAGAGCCTGAGCTGAGGAAAATACCAGCCAGCACATTTTACAAATGAAATGCCTCAGCAGGCAGGAGTTCAGCCTGGGAATATCCCCACAGTCTCCTGCTTTTCAGGCTGAGGAAAGAGCTTTTCCTCCTGAAGGAGAGCCAAGGAAGAAGCCTGGAGGGTTTAGGCTGTTGAACAGATTGCAGCCAGGAAGGCACTGCTGATCCTCAAGGCCTCTCTGCTTTAGCTGCTGCTCAATAAAGCAGCACAGCCTCAATTATCAGACTGTGGAACAAGCAATCCCCAAGTTACCCAAACACAAAGTTACCAGGAGAAAAAACGGCTGCAAGGTGATCTTGGCACGCCGGGAAATGAACCTCCAGGAACTCTCCCTTTCCCACCCCCCTCGGGGGTTGCTGCCCACAGAAAGCTGGACAAATTGTCCCTGTGAGGGTGCAATGGGTGGGAAGTGTTCCAAGGTGTTTCCTACTCACTAGTTCAACAGCAGCTTTGTGAGTTCCATATAGTAGGGACTGGGCATCGGAGTGAAGGTGTCCTCTTTCCGTTCCTGGTCCCGGATCTCCTCCAGTTTTTCTAGAATACAAGCAGTTATTGCCAGATCTTCAACAATCCAGGCAGATTTTTACCCTCCAGGTACATTTTTACCCCCCAGGTACATTTTTACCCCCCTCTCCAGGAAAAGCCAGACACAGTTTCTATAGGACTGACTGGAATCTATGTAGAGACATGGATTGTCTTCTGTAATGAAGCACACAAGGATGCTGACAGACATTGAAGTCATCCTCATCAGCACACCATGCCAGGAGGCTGGATCTACACCAGCTTCATCCCCAAACCTGTTGGGGTTGGTCTGTTGGGAGATGGTCCCTTCACCCAGAAAGCACTTGGGACTTGGGTCAATTAGTGTTTCTGCTCTTGAATTAATAAAGCAGGAAGGTTTGGTGCAGGTCTCCCTCTTACTGCAGCTCCATTCCTGTTGACTTCTCATCTTTCTCTCTGTCCCTTGAGATGACAAAAGGCAAGGTGCCATGATTCTCACTTTTTAGAGAGCAAGATGACCTTCCAGTTCCAATAGCCTCAAGGAAAATGATTTCATGGAGTGAAGGAACCCAAGGGGAACACACACATATGCTCTCCAAGGTCTCCCTCCTCTCCAAATGTCATAGAACCCCAGACTGGTTTGGGTTGGAGGGGACCTTAAAGCTCATCCAGTCCCAAATTCCCCTGCCAGCAGCAGGGACACCTTCCACTAGACCAGGTTGCTCAAAGCCTCACCCAAGCTGGCCGAGAACACTTCCAGGGAGGAGTCAGCCACAGCTTCTCTGGCCAACCTGGGCCAGGGTCTCACCACCCTCACACCAAAGAATTTCTTCCCAGTATCAAATTCCAGTGGTGGGACATTAGATCCTCCTCTCACAGTTACTTTGTGTGTTTGTTGGATTAAGGGTCTTCATAATGGTGAAAACCAGAGATTTTTAAGAATTTTATTCCATGTTTTCACTGCTCCCACTGAGCCCTGGGGCCGAAGCCACCGTCCTTACCAACATCCATCCATGCTGGGGGAATCAGCCGACACTTCTGCCTCTGCTTCAGATTAATGGCCAACCAGACAGGCACTTCCACTGGCAAACCAGGATTGAAAGGGCCCAGATCTCCCTGGAAGATGAATTGAAGGTGAGAGTAAAGCAGCAGTGAGGGCTCAGACACCACAGTGCTCAGCTGCTGGTCTGGCCTCGGTCATCTCTTGAGAGCAGGAGCCTCCAGGGGATTCTGAAAAGCCCCAGCCAAAGAGCATCTGAATTTCCTCCTCTGGCTTCCCATAATTCTCCCTCTCAGACTTCCCCTCCCTGGAGAAGTCATAACTCACATTTCCAGTCCATTTGCCATTTCAAAGCATTGCACAGAAGTTAAAGCCAGGAATTACATCTACCCCAGAAAGGCAGATCCCCAGGCTCAGGCTGAGGCGCTTGCAGAGGCAGCACACAGCCCCTGCCCCCCAATCTATTAATTACCCCATCCCCAGACCCCCCCCAATTCCTCCAGCTCCCTCCCCATGCCCCCCCAACGCCTCTCCCTGGTCCCAAACACCCCAGCCCATCCCCAATCCCCTCAATCTCCATCCCCCATTCTCCCCAGGTCCTGCCCCTCAATCCCAATCCCCCAGACCAAATCCCCCTTGTCCCCAAAGCACATCCATAAGCCCCCCACCCCCTGTCCTCAGTCTCCCCAGGCTCTGTCCCTGAAGCCCCCCAAGTCCTTGAACCTCAAAGTCTGTCCCCAAACCCCCTCCAGCCCCTGTCCCCAAGCCCCCCAGGCCCTGCCCCCAAGCTCCCCCAGGCTCTGTCCCCTAACTCCCCCTGTCCCTGCCCTCCAGGCTGAGTCCCCGATCCCCCCTGCCCCCCAGGGCCTGTCCCCCATCCCTCCGCCCCTACGCCCCCAGCCCCGGTCCCCCAGGGCCCGTCCCCGGCCCCGCCGACCCCGATGAGGTGGATCCGGTCGAGGCTGAAGTTGGGCACGATCGTCACCAGCTCCTTCTCGGCCAGGAACTCCACCTCGGCCGGCTCCATGGCGGCGGCGGCGGGGCCTAGGCCGGCACCGAGCCCGCACCGAACCGGGACCGGCACCGGGACCGGGCCCGCCACGCGCCCACGCTCCCTATTGGCTGCGCGGCGGCGAGGCCCCGCCCACAGCGCCCCGTTTCCCGCCGCCGGGCGCGGTTTCGCGGTCTCCACCTGGGGGCGGAGCCTGGAGCAGCTCGGAGCACACTGATTGGTTCTCCACAGGCGGTGCTGGCCGGCCATTGGTTATTACAGTGCGTCCCTTTCTGATTGGCTATCCTACCCGCGCGGCGGGCAGGTCAGGGTCGGTCGCAGAGGGACCAATCCCGGTGCTCCCCCAGGGAGGTTCGACCAATCAGCGCTCAGCACTTGTTGCCGGGGCGCCGCGGGGCCCACAGTGCCCCCCCATTCTCTACGCATGCGTGCGGTGTCCGCTGCCGCTGCCGCCCCCTGGCGGCCGGGAGGGGCAGCGCTCCGCGGGTGGTGCCGGGGCTGGCGGGACCCGGAGTGAGCGGGGCGGTGGCACCGAGCGTGTGTCCGGGTGTCCCTGGGCACCCAGCCGGGCTCAGGAAACCGTCCTCACCCATCTGCCCCTGCCCTCCATCCAGCTGCCCACCCACCCTTCCCTCCATCCATCTACCCACCTATCTCTGCATCCATCCATCCATCCCTCCATCCCTCCATCCATCCATCCATCCATCCATCCATCCATCCATCCATCCATCCATCCACTTGCCCACCCATCTATGCCCACATCCATTCATCTACCTGCCTATCCATCCATCCATGCCCCCATCCATACCTCCATCCATCCATCCCCTCATCCTTCCATCCACCCACCCATCCATGTCTCTATCTACTCACCCACTATTCCACCCATCCATCCACCCACCCACCCACCCAAACATCTACCCCCTCATCCATCTAACCACCCACTCATCCATCCATCCATGCCTTCATCCACCCATCCAACAACCCATCCGTGCTTCCATCCATCCATCTACCCACCCACTCATCCATCCACACCTCCACCCGCTCATCCAGGTCTCCCTCCATCCTCTCTCCACTCATCCATGCCTTAGAGCTGCCACCAGCCCTGCTCTTCCCATCCCATCCCATCCCATCCCATCCCATCCCATCCCATCCCATCCCATCCCATCCCATCCCATCCATCCATCCCATTCCCATCCCATCCCATCCCATCCCATCCCATCCCATCCCATCCCATCCCATCCCATCCCATCCCACCCCACACCCGAGGGGCACAACCCCCTGCTCCCCACCTCTCTGCCCAAATCAGGGGGGCTGCCATGGCAACAGAACCCCACCAAACCACACCAGCTCTCCCTGACCCCCACACCAACCCTTGGGGACCCCCTTGTCCACCCCCTCATCTTCAGGATGGCAGCGACAGTGACAAGGGTGGCTTTGGGGGGGGGACACAACCCACCCATTGCTCCACCAGCACAGCCTGAGGGAGGTGGCAGGTGCCAAACTGGGGGGGCACAGAGCCCCCAGGGCTTTATTCACCGCGTGGTGACCCCCTCTTCTAGGAAAAACCAGTCACTGGTGTCCGCACCCACGGGGGGGTGGCTGTCCCACGTGTCCCCACGGAGCTCTTGGGGTGCTGGATGTGGCCAATTCACATCTCAGTGGCTTCCATTCCATCCTGGTGGAGTGGGGGTGTCAGTGTCCCCCCCCTGCTGTCCCCAAGCTCAGCACTGGCTGTGGGGTGGTGGTGGTCCCCCCCCCACCCGCCGGACCTCACGGGACAGGATGGTCCCCGTGGGCGTGGGCGGGGTGACGATGATGGAGGGGACGTGCAGGTGGTTGTCACCTGCAGGGGACATCGCCGGGCTCCTGTCGCTGCCGTTCCCGTTGCTCACACATGTCTTCAAGCCTGGAAAATTTGGGGAGGGGGTGAAGGGGGGGGGAGAAGATCAGGTGTGGGGCTGCAGCACCCCCCCCTTCCCACCAACCCTCCACCTCCAGCTCAACCCCTTACGAGCCACTGGAGAATCCACCCCCAGCCTCACATCTCCTCCCCCCCACCCCCCCTTGATTTTTGGGGTGTTATATACCACAGCCCCCCCCCCCCCATTACTGCCCACCCCCCAATGAGCAATTCCCTGGGGTGGAATTGATATTTTTAATCTCTTTTTAATTAAGATTAAAGCCCATCAGGGAGATGGAAAAAGGGGGGGACTGAGGGGGGTGTGTAGGGGGGGTGGGGGTGGGGGGGGGATCTTTGATTTTATTGCAGCTTGTTGGAAGGGTTTGGAGAAGTGGGGGGTGGGTGGGGGGGATATTTTGGGGGTCTACCCTGGCTTTGGGGAGGATGGATGGATGTGTGCCTCAGTTTCCCCTCTCTGGTTATTCTATGTCACTGGGTTGGGCTGAAGTGGGGGGGTCTGTGGGAGCTTCAAATCCCCCAGCCCCACTTGTAGCAGGATGTGAGGTGGTGGTGGTGGGGGGGGCACATGTAGTGTTTATTTTGGGGGTGATGCATCCAAAGCCACCCCCACCACAGCCAGCATCTCACCTAGGGTTTGAGTTTGGGGAAAAAAACAGTGAAAAAAAGCAACTTTACATCTTAAGAGAGAGATGCTCGTTAGCTCCCACCCCTAACGACCCTGAGGATGATTCCAAGGAGCTGCTGAGGGGTCAGAGCTAAGGGGAGATGTGATCTCCACCCTGCTCACCCAACGCAGCGAGGCTGGAGCTGACCCTGGACATCCCACCCATACTGGTTCTTTCCCACCCATACTGGTTCTTTCCCACCCATCCACTCTTTCCCATCACTAAGGAACTCCCACTGGATTTCTGGAGGGACACCATCAACCCAAGGATGATTCAGAGCAGAGGACACACAGGACTGGACCTTCATCTATCCACAGTGCTGGAGAAATCACCTCCAAGGGACTTGCTCCAACACCACCAGGATGCCAAACCACACCAGTGCTGCCCACTACACAAACACCTAAAGCTCCTCCATGGACAACCATCCCTTAGATGCCTTCAAGGAGCAGGAAAAAAACCCAGAACCCACCCAAACTCACCTTTCAGGCAGGATAACTTGAGCCCCATGTTTTCATCCTCTCAGCTGGACCCAACTCTCCAACCCCACCGCTGACCCTCGCCGTCGGCGCTGCAAAAATGAGAGAGGAGAAGGTTTGTGGGTAGAGATGCTGGGAGGAAAGAGAGACAACTTGATTGCTGGCTACAAACTCGTCTACATCTCTCTGTAGGAGCCTGGGGACAACAGGAAGCGTGGCTGCTGGTGGCCAAACCACCGGTGATGTCACGGTGCGGCGGTGACTCCATCTCAGACGTTGATTTTCAGGAGGAACTTCTGAGGAGGAGTTGGGAGCTTGTTGCTGTTTGGTGAGTCCCACCTCAGGGCTCTGCTCCCAGGGGTCAGTGCTGGCAGGTGAGAAGGTCCCGGGCAGGAGGAACCAGGTGGCTGTTTCGGAAGCAGCAGGGCAGGAAATGGGGAGATGCTGAGCTGAGCGGCACCCCCGTGCTGCGGGCCTGGGCTCCCGGCTGGAGCAAAGCCCTGCTCTGCTGGGACATTCCCGATGCCTCCAGAGCTTCCCACTCATCAGATGGTTCCCATGATGGGACATCACTTTTTTTCGCCCCCTTTTTTTCCCTTTTTCTTCTTCTTTTTCTTTTCCTTCTCCTTTTCCTTTTTCTTTTCCCTTTCCTTCTCCTTTTCCTTCTTTTTCCTTCTCCTTTTCCTTCTTTTTCCTTCTCCTTTTCCTTCTTTTTCCTTCTCCTTTTCCTTCTCCTTTTCCTTCTCCTTCTCCTTCTCCTTCTCCTTCTCCTTCTCCTTCTCCTTCTCCTTCTCCTTCTCCTTCTTCTCCTCCTTCTTTTCATTTTCCTTCTTTTCATTTTCCTTTTCCTTCTCCTTCTCCTTTTTCTCCTTTTCCTTCTCATTTTCCTTTTTCTTTTCCTTCTCCTTCTCCTTCTTTTCATTTTCCTTCTTTTCATTTTCCTTTTCCTTCTCCTTCTCCTTTTTCTTCTTTTTCCTTCTCCTTCTCCTTTTTCTTCTTTTTCCTTCTCATTTTCCTTTTTCTTCTCCTTCTCCTTCTTTTCATTTTCCTCCTTTTCCTTTTCCTTTTCCTTTTCCTTTTCCTTTTCCTTCTCCTTCTCCTTTTTCTTTTCCTTTTTCTTTTCCTTTTCTTTTTTTTTAAGATGCTAAAAATTACTCTGAGCAAAAACCTCCCTTTACAGAGAAATCTGCATTCCTCCTGCCCACAGCTGCTGGGAAAAGCTGATTGGGATGAGGGTCAGGGACTTCTTTTGGTTCTCCCAAGCTTTGGGGTCACAGAGAGCCAAGCAAACCCTCCTCTCCCCCCTGCCCCACCTCTGCCATGGCTTTGCTTCACCTTTCCAAGTGTCCCTGCCACGGGCCAGCAGCAGCCAGCAGGACCTTGCCATCACAAATCTTAATCCTGCATTTTTTATCAGCTCTTCACAGGCACCCTGAGCTGTGACACCCCCATGGCTGAGGAGATGTGCTGGGCCATGGGAGCAGAGCCCCCCCAAACCCCCCCCCCCCCACTTTGCAGCTATTGTGGTGACCACCCAAAGATCCAGAAATCTGTTTTGAGGTGAGTTCTCTGGTTTTTGGCTGCTGGTGGCTCATGCCACTGGCCACCCCAGCCACTTGGAGATGGAGAAGGGTTCTGTAGGGGACACCCAGCCCCACAGCACATGGAGGGGGTCCCCTCTGGGACCAGACCCCCATGGCCAAGCCCTTGCAGGACACAGCCACCCCCCTCCCCACTGCTGCTGGGTCTTAGCCCCATGTCCCCACAGCAGCCAAACACCAGCACCGCTTGCTTGTGGCACCAGGAGATGCTCATGGTACTGGGAGAGATGCTCATGGTACTGGGAGATGCTCATGGCACTGGGAGGGATGCTCATGGCACTGGGAGGGATCCTCATGGCACTGGGAGAGATGCTCATGGCACTGGGAGGGATGCTCATGGCACTGGGAGGGATGCTCATGGCACTGGGAGGGATGCTCCTGGCACTGGGAGATGTTCATGGCACTGGGAGGGATGCTCGTGGCACTGGGAGATGCTCGTGGCACTGGGAGATGCTCGTGGCACTGGGAGGGATGCTCGTGGCACTGGGAGATGCTCGTGGCACTGGGAGATGCTCGTGGCACTGGGAGGGATGCTCGTGGCACTGGGAGATGCTGGAGCAGAGAAATCCCCCCGTCAGCATCTCAGCAGGATTTCTGGTGCTTGATGCTGGGGCTTCAACTTTGCTCCCATGCCAGCACCAGGCCAAGAAGCACAAATTTGTGCTCCAAAAACCCCCAGACACCCATCACAAGTGTCCCCAGAGCGGTGTCCCTGCTGCCTGGGGGCAGAGCTGCGGTGGACGGGGATGCTCACCAGGTGTCTGGGGCTGGGGGTGCACTGGGGAGGGGGAGCAGGGCTAAAGGTGGCCGTGGTGCTCCAAGGGGTGACACTTACCTGGTCCTGGGAGCTGTAGGCACGGTGCCCACCATTGCATCCCACCTCCCTGGTTGCTCTGGGATGCTGGAGGGGAGCTGGGGTGTGAGGCTGGGTGGATGTGGGGGGTTCCCACTCAGAACCAGCTGTGCCCTGGGAGGGTGGGAGGAAACCACCACCAGGTTGCAGTGAGATGGTTTGGAGTTTTGGAAGGTTGGTTTCTAACCTGGTTAATCAGGTTAACAGAGTCCCAGCTCCTCCCATCCACCATCTTCTCCTCCAGCCATGTCCAAGCCCAGCCAAGCCCCTGGGTGATGAGGAAACGCTGTTTTACTCTCACCTCACTGCACAATCCAGCTTGGTCCTGAGAGACACAGAGGAGCAGGAGGGCACCTCACCTGCAGCTGAAATCCCTGGACCACTGAGCATCCCTACAAGCAGTGGAATGGGCTACCAAGTGCCTAGAAAGGCAAGTAGTGGTTTGGTATGAAGGTACCACACCCAGCACCGGCAGGACCCATCAGCATCCCTGAGACCCAAACGTCTATCAAGAGCAGCACCCCAGCCTCTCAGAGCATCTTCACCTCCTCCACCTTCCAAAAAGGGATCTTTCCCTCACTCTCCAACCCCCTAAAAGGACTTTTCCCCCCTTCTCCAGCTCAAAAACCAGCTCAGCAGTGGGAGCAGCACCAGGCAGAGGGTTCCTCACCACCCCCAGGATGAGAGCTCCAGGGTTGGGTACCACCCCGCTGTGAGGATGCCCGGGTGAAGGCTCTGCCTCAGGAGCAGCCGCCTTTGCCTATGTTAAAAGCAGCCAGAGGCTTTTTGATGTTCCACCTCCTCCTCAATGAAGAGGTGAGGCCCTGAGACAGGTCCTTTTTTTGTCAGACAGAGCTGGAGAAGCAGCAGCTCAGAGCCAGGGGAACGCCAGGCACCCATCAAACACCCGGCAGCTGCCACCAGGAACGAGGGGAGAGCTTTGAACTTTGCCTGGAGATGGGAATGAGCTGATCCCAGGAGCTTGGGAGGTCTCTAGAGAGATCAGAACCTCACACCAGGAGACCAAGTCCTGCTGGGATGGGTATAAAGGGGAGCAGGGAGGGTAAATGGGTGGGTTTGCTCCAGTTTCTGTCATGTTTGGTAAAAATCACCAGTATGGGAAGGGCTGATCTCCTCCCTGATCTGGTTCCTCTGATTTCTCAACTGAGTGAGTTACTGCAAAGCTTCAAGCTCAAGAGCTGGGCAGATGGCACAGGGGGAAAGGCTGCAGCCCCAATTACAGGCACCAGAGACCAGGGCAGGGACATTTCCAACCTGTGGCTCCAGTTTTGACCCAGAAAAAACAAACAAATTAACTAGTTCATATTTTTTTTCTCTTCAGCTTTGAAGTCCAAGAGCAGGAGGAGAAGATCTCCTGGCAAAGCCTGGTCTTTCCAGATCCCATCCTAACTTTGCAGCATCACCCAGGGCAAGGGGACTCCTCACCCTGGCACTGCAGCACAAATCCAGCCTGAGCAGCAGCAATCACACTTGATGCCCCTCTCCAAAACTCCCTGTTTGCTGCTGTTGGCTGAGAACAAAAGTGCCTTAAACCCAAGAGGGCTGGAATCAGCCTGGCCTGGAGCAGCAGTTGGTAAAATGGTGAGGGTTGGAGAGCAATCAATGAGTTGCTGTGGCAGGGAGGTGAACATCAACATCAACCTGCTCAAAGAACTGTGGTGAGCTCTGCGGGCTGCAGCTCTGCTCCAGCTGCTCTGGTGACACCTGATAGGCACAAACACAGCATCACACACCCCTTCCTCTCCTCCCCACGGGCTGGGAAGTAAAGACACCCTTGAGTAAGTTCACAGGGTGGAGGTTGGTCACCTCGAGGTGGCTGAGTGCAGCTCAGAGCCTCTCTGGTGTGGAGCCCTGTTCAGGACCAGAGACAATCTCCAGTGTTAGGCAGATGTGAGTCCTGAGCACAGGAGCAGCTCCATGGGTCAGACATCCCCTTTCCATGGGCACCACAGGACCCTCACACAGCCTGCCACCCCCCTGGGTCCCTCCCAGGAGCTCCCAATGCCCGTGGTGGGGCTGTGACGTGCTGAGCATGGCGTGAGGGCAACTGGGCAAACCCCACCAAGAGCAGCAGACCAGGGAGAAGGAGAGGGTGAGCTCATAAAGCTTCCTTGGTGGGTCAGTATGGAGCTGGCTGACCTCTCTGGGTAAAGACTTGTCTCTCCAGCCCAGGCAACCACCTTGGCCAGTCCTCTGATGTGGCCAGTGACTGGTTTCCAGTTCTGGATGTGGCCCTTTGGCAGCTGGGCTGCTTCTCCCCCCAAGCTCCCCAACCCACCAGCCCCATCCTGCCCTGGTGCAGAGGAGGGGGGAGGGGGATGAAGCACCAACGAGGGGGTGAGGATGGAGGGCAACCTCATAACTTCTCTGGAAGGGGAAGGGTTGGGTGAGCTCATGGCTTCCCAAACAGCAGAGGAACCACCAGGAGAGGGATGTGGTTTGCAAACACCAGCCACAAGAAAGGCTTCTGGTGGAGCAGAGCCTGGAGAGCCCACCATGGAGCTGCTCCACTGGCTCCTGTTGAAGGATCTGCCCCTACAAACACCAGCTGGGCTTGGTTTAGAAAGGAGGGAGGGGAAGCAGCTTTCTGGATCCCAGAGCCCTGGGGTCTGCTCACACAGGTGACACGTCACCCTGGCACCGAGCTAACGGAGCGACGAGGCGCCTGCTCCCCCCTTCTGCCCCAGATCTCCTCTGGGAAAGGGCTGGTCCTTGCCTGGCTCACAAACTGCCCTAGAAAGGGGCTGCTGGGCCATCACATGGGACTTGCTGAAGCTGGAGGTGGCAACAAGGTGCTGGGAGGGGAAAAGAAACCCCTTCCTGGAGCCCCACGCCGAGGAAGGTCCACAGCCACCCAGGGCAGGTGAGTGGTACCCGGAGGAGATGCCAGGAGCAGGTAGGGAGGAGGGTGTCATGAGGAAGCAGCTGGAGATGCAGGCTCCAGGGAAACTGGAGCAACTCCAGCATTCCCCAAGCAGAGGCTCTTGGCAGGATCACAAACCCAGTGACTGGCAGGAACCGAGGCAGAAAACAGCCCCGCAGAACATCCCCGGGGCTGCGGCGGCGGTGGGGGAGCTGCTCTGCCATGGGCTGGGGTGGGAAGCAAAGAGGAAAGCGAGGACATACCTGAAGCACAGAGCAGAGTGTGCTGGGCTCTCCTGCCAGACCAGCATCCAGAGCAAACCTCCTTCTCCTGCCGGGCATGGGTTCAGCGGGCGGATGAGAGGCCGTGGCTGGGAATTGGCTCAGGGACCTGGCTGCCACGCTCCTGGGCTCGCTGAGCTCCAGGTTAATCTCAACCCAGCTTTCTCTTTTATCCCCTGCTATAACCTCCAGAGATTTTTTTTCAATTAGATCCATCTTTTAAGCTCGGGAGAGCATTTCTAGGAAGGGCTGCCTTGTTTTTTCATGGTCCTCCCGGGTTGATGCTGCGCAGAGCGGGACATCCCTGGCACCGATCCTGCCCGCATCCACCTAAAGTGCTGCCACGTTGCAGCCAGCACGGCGCTGCCTGGAAGCTCTCAAGGAGTTCTCTGTTACCCCTCAGCCCACCTACCAGGTATTTTTCAGAGTAGAGTTCCTCATTTCCCTCCTCACAGCTCTGTCAGATCTCAAAGTGCCAAGCTCACCGGATTTATTTGCACCCTGTGCACAGTCCCCTTATTGGAAACCCCCAGCAGCATCCTGCCTCCATCCTCTCTGAATCTGCATCTGTCGCCTTCCACAGGCTCAAAAAACAATCAAAAGGAAAATATGCAGCCAGGGTGGACCTTTGGATGAGAAGGCTGGGTGAAAATGTGGTCTAAAAATGACAGTATTAAAAAAAATGAATAAATAAAAATCAATAAGGTCCTCAGCGGGGACTTTGGCACAGGGAAGTGGCTGCCTGCTGCAGGAGGGCTGGTTGCAGGGAGAAGGGTAAAGCAAATGAGAAGTAGGATGGGTTGAGGTGTTTGAGTCAGGAGGAACAGAAGGAAGAAGCTCGCCCAGATCTGGACCAGTTCACTACAGCTCCTACCAGCAACGGTGAACGACCCAGCTCCGCTCCAAGAGCTGAATTAAATCACCAACCAGAAGCTCAGCTCACAAATGCACACTGAGAACATTTCCCCTTGAGGCTATTTTCCAAGCTGCAGTCAACCACAAGTCCACCTCACTAAGAGCCTCCTCTCTCCATTAGCATCCGCTTGCTCTTTCCATCTCGGTAATGTCCTCAGCTCCAACATCTCCAGACGTCCTTACAAATAGCAGCAGCAGCAAAGTGCAGTGATTAGGCCTCGAGCCAAGCAGCAAAGAGACCTGGTTTTGCTTCCTGCATCTGTCACTGTCCCCTCTCCTCAGCGTGCATCTCTTGCCACGTAGATAAGAAATTCTCAGGGGCAGGGGGGGTCATCTCTCGTGGTTCATCTCCTCAGCTCCATGCAGAGCGGGGTTGGGCTCTGCACATCTGTCTGCCCACAGCTCCAGCTGTGCCAGGAGAAGGGGTTTGTGGCTCCTCCATCCTCCCAGCTGAACTGTCCATCTGATTCCCACACCCACAGCAGCTCCTATGAGCTGAAAACCAGGTTACACGGTAAAGTCTTTGCTTGTTTTCATGCTGACATAGGCTAGGGAGCATCCCATGAGCAGCTCAGTGAGCAGATGGGAGGAGGGAAGGGGGGGAAATTCCAGCAGCAGATTGCTCCACTTGCTGAATGAAGGAAAAAAACCCCAAAGCCCTCACAGACAACGAGCTCAGAGAGAGCACAGCATCACCATGTTTCCCAGAACAAGTATCTCACCTGCGTGACCAGCTGAGCAAAGACACCCCTTGGCTCCTGCCACCCATCTGCTCTTCCCACTCGTGATGCCACACGAGCCAGGAGGAGCAGAGACCATTCCCAACCCCAACCAGCCACCAATTCTCCAAGCAATTCTCCAGCACTCTCATTTCTCAGTGAAAATAGCACCTATGGGCCCCCCAAACTCTCTGCTCCCTTCTGGGTTTCTCAAGCTGGATCCCTCCGTGGAGTTTTTGATCAGAGCTGGAAGTGCCCTGGGCCATCAGCTGGGGACATGCCTGGTGGCTGTCTGGGTCTCAGCTCACTCCTGATCCTTAATTTCAAACCAAATGGGTGCTCAAGGTTCTTCTTTCTCCCCCTTGTGACTAAAGGATTCAAGGTGAGCACTCAGGTGGATCCAGCAGAGTAGTGTCCATCCTCCCACCCACAAAGCCAACCACTTTCCACTGCTATTTTCAGATCCTTGCAGGGTCTGTGCTATTCCTGGTTTGAAATATTAAGGTTGAGAGTGAAAAAAAGAATCTCACATGGAAATAATTTTGCATTTCCAAGTGCCTGAGATCCTACAGATGAGGTAAAGAGCTGGGAGTTAAACAGCTCAGCAGGAAAAATCCAAATCTTGGTGAACAAATCCAAACCTTGGTGAACATGGGGCAGGGGAAGAAATAATGCTGCCATGTAATTAATCACTAATAAACCAAAACCCCCCATACCCAGTGGTTTTCCCAGCTATCATGAGGACTCCAGCAACAGAGACACCTTCCCCAAGATTTCTTCCCCCAGAAGTTTCACCAGGGGTTACCTTGAATTCCTCCAGATGAATCCAACTGACCCACCAGCCAGGGAAGCAGCATTTGCTCCTGGGGGCAGGCAGGTTTGGTACCTCAGCAGGAAAGGAGAACACAGCCTTTGCTGAGCCCAACAGCTTCCTCATTCTTTCACAGCAGCCACCAGTGGCTGCAGGCTGCCTGGCTTTATGGTATTGCTGCCTTTTGTCCAGCCTTCAATGCAAATAGGACAGGTGAGATAAGATCTGAGCACCACAGAACTCCTCCTTAATGCTTAAAGTCAACCTGAGCTTCTGCTGGTGGCAAAACACTCCAAGGACCTCATTTAAAAGCAAACATCATAAAAAAAAGGGGAAAGACAAAGCATTAAAAGCTGCTTTCCTCCTAGCAGCAAGGATTAGTCACAGGGAGCATTTCCATCCTGATATTTGGCTTTGTTTTATGAGGGTGAGGAGGGGAATACCTGCAAGATCAGACTGTATTTGCATCTATACCATCAAAGCTTCATTATGACATCTAGTTACAGAGAATAAATACATTTCCTGTGGCTTAGGAGATCTACCAGCTCAGACAGCAGTGTGGGCTGACAACCTCACATAACTGACAGAACCTGGGAGCTAGATAACATGGTTTTGTTCCAGAAGTGAAAACATTTTCCTTTCCTGCAAGGGGTATTTGAGAAAGGCTACTGAGCAAGTGCAATCCCTTTTGTATTGCCCATAACACACGAACTGAGTTCAAACCTTCATCTCCTTGATCAGGGAGCTGAACCTCAGACCTTCCCTCCTGGCTCTGTGAAATCCAAAGTGCAGGGGACTCCACAGCAGGACCTGACTGGAGGAATCCTGGTTCCAGTCACTGCTTCAGAACAGGATTTTAGCTTTAATCCATCTCTTGCTAAGATCAAGGGTAAAACTTGGGCTGATTTAAACAGCAGCTGAGGTAGACCAAGAGGTTTTGACAATCCCACCCCCCATGTTTTCAAATAAGGAAAAAACCAGGAACTTGGAAAGAGGGAGATCATTTGGTGGATATTTGGATCTTCCTTCTAAAAGCATTTTTGGGTGGGAAGAGAAGGAAATCTAGAGAAACTGGTGCAGGTTGAGATTGTGTTTAACTATTACTTGACAAAGAACCATGAGGAGTAAGGCAAGACTGACACAGAACTGTACTAGTCTGATATAAAGCTTCATTATCCAATAAACTTATTCTTAGAAACAAACACTGATGGGACAGAAGCTGAACAAGACTGGATCAGGCTCATTCATTTGATGTACTCAGATGTGGGGGATACATTTCAGACCTACCTTAAATGGAAACCATACACACCAGTTGAGAATAAGAGCTGTTCACAAAACCCCAAAAGACAGAAAATTAATAAGGGATTTCACTCTTCTTCCACAGACTCAAATCATTTCAGAATCACCAGTCACAAAATCATTAGTGCACTTCCAGTCCTTTTTATCAATCATTAGGTGAGTTTTGTTTTTTTTTTACCTTGGGTTTAACATATTCAACCCTAATATTTCCTGGAATGGGGAGCAGGAATCACCATAACATTTGGGAACTCTGTTTTAAAGCATTCTTTGGGGCTGTGTCATGCTACACCACTGCAAAACAGGTGACACAAGAACATGGCACATCGTCCTCAGCGCTTTGCATTTCACTGTGCTGACAGAATGATATTTCCAAAGCAGGCCAAAAGAAACAGTTAACTTATATTTTATGTATTTGACCTTAAAATTTCTCATCTGAGGACAAAAGTGATTATTTTTTTTCCTGGAAAGGTATTTCCATACATTGTTAAGAAGTAATCTTTCTGAAGATTAGAAAAGCTTCCTCAAAACTTTGTAACATGAACAGAAGTAGTTCTGGTTTTGAAGGAACAGCAACATTCACTACAGCTGGGAAGCTGTAACTGACAGTTTGCAGTTCTTCCAAGGAATTGCACCAAAAAAAAAGCTTCAAGGGCTTACAGACACATCACTCTCTCCAATGTGATGTGTCACTCCTTTTTTAATCAGGTTTCCACACAAGGTACTGAGTATTATTCTATTTACATCCAAAAAAATAGCATTTTTCTCTCTTCAGTACATAGTGGGAATGGCTGTGAATTAGTCAGTAGAAACTCCTCTAACAGAGGTGGAGGACAGCTTTGTTGATCTCTGGGTTTGTCCAGTCATTCCTAATATCATCCAAGTGATTATCAAAATCAACAAGGGTCTCGTAGGATTTGCTGTCCAGGAGAGAGGCAGCGATCCTCTGGGCTTCAGTCCAGTCTTCACAAAAATCACTAGGAAATAAAACAACCAGCAATAAACAGGAATCACAAACAAAACCTCCACCACCTCCTTCACTCTGGAGCTTAAGCCTGCACCATGGTCACACCACCACCACCACCCAGCTGCAGAAGTTGGCTGTTCTCTCTCATTACAACAAAAAAAACAGCTTTAAAATCCCCACCAGCTACACCCACCACCCCTAGAGCATCACTCACCACCATCCAAGTTTTGCCCCTAAACAGGCAACTCGTTTTTCCTGACTACCCAAACACAAACAAACTCTGAAGTTTGTATCCTGGGCTGCACCCAGAGCAGCGTGGGCAGCAGGGCCAGGGAGGGGATTCTGCCCCTCTGCTCCGCTCTCCCGAGACCCCACCTGCAGTGCTGCCTCCAGTGCTGGGGCCACCAACAGCACAAGGACATGGAGCTACTGGAGCTAGTGCAGAGGAGGCCACCAGGATGATGCCAGGGCTGGAGCAGCTCTGCTGTGAGGAGGCTGAGAGAGTTGGGGCTGTTCAGCCTGGGGAAGAGAAGGCTCCAGGGAGACCTTCTAGTGGCCTCCCAGTACCTGAAGGGGCTCCAGGAAGGCTGGGGAGGGACTTTGGCCAAGGGCAGGGAGTGACAGAACAAGGGGTGATGGCTTGAAAGTGGCAGAGGGGAGATGGAGATGAGATGTGAGGAAGAAATTCTTTGGTGTGAGGGTGGTGAGACCCTGGCCCAGGTTGGCCAGAGAAGCTGTGGCTGCTCCTCCCTGGAAGTGTTCTCAGCCAGGTTGGGTGAGGCTTTGAGCAACCTGGTCTAGTGGAAGGTGTCCCTGCTGATGGCAGGGGGCTAGGATTGGATAAGCTTTAAGGTCCCTCCAACCCAAACCAGTCTGGGGTTCTGTGACTCTAAGTTTACTCACACGTGTGGGTCCTTGCACCTCCACTTGTTCTCGTGAAGCTCGTACACGTGAATGGCCGGCTCCACGCACTCCATCGTAAACTTGGTGTTATCAACCTGGTGTGCAACAGGAAAACACCACCTCAGCCTCCTCAAGATCCCAAGGAAAGAGATTAAATATCTTAAAAAGTCATTTTTTTACCAACACAGCACCTTGCACTAACTTGTCCACTATTCTACCTTCAAATGAGACAAACTTGACGTGTTTAAACTGCCAACAACTTTGTCACTGCAGCAAGGAGGCCAAGCACCCTTTACTTCATCTAAGACAAGAGCTTAAGTCACAGAGGGGGGTCTGAAGTCATGAATATGCTGCCTTGCACACAGAGAGGACCTCTGCTTCCCCTGAGATGGCAGAGAGCTCATCAGAGTCTCTCTGTAGATCAAGAACTTCACTGGCTACAGGTCATTGCACCTCTTCCCCAGAGCAGCTGGAGGGAATGAATGAATTTGGCATTAAAGGATTGAGAATAGTATTTAAATGACTAGTCCAACAAAATATTAACAAGACAGAAAGAACTGGGGGTGGGAAATGGAAGGAAATTACCATGATGAGTGCTGTGTCGTTAAAGCCCTCTGCGATTCTGGAGGCCACCTTCTCCGCAACCTGGTTTGGACTGCAGCAGAAAGGAAAAGTAACTGTGTTATCTGAACCATGAGGTGTCAGCTGCAACCAGCAGGAAATAAGCTTCAAGAGCTGTGAACATGACACTGAGCGCTTACAAACAGGAACAAGCTGATGTGACACATGATTGAAGTCAGAAGGGCCAAGAAAAGCTCAGCTCTTCTCTGGATCTCAGCCACGCTCAGGCAATGGGGTTTGAAGAGCAAAATGCGACGTGGAATCCACAATCAACCTTTTTGCAGCCTCCCACCTTCTTCCACCAGATGAAAAACCTCAGCCACCTTTGTCCTGGCAGGCTTTTAAAACTGAATTTGCTCTTCAGTCTGTATTTGAACCTGCCCAGCTTCTTGACCAAGATCAGATAATCTGTTAAAGGAAAAGCTTGACCATGTTTCAAAGATGACAATCTCTACATGGTGCCAGTTATCTTCAGAAATAAAACTGGAGGGTTAAAAAAAAAAACCCTCAAGCCTGTGATATTCTTTGAAATCTCAAATAGAAAAGGCAAACTGTAGCTTTTCCTTTAAAACATCTCCAGTAGATTGATTTCCCTTGTAAGGAAAGGCCAAACAATCCCTGTTGGAGACCTCAGTGGTCACAAGCATGACTTAAAAAGCATATTTGGGACTGCAGGAAATAACTAGGACAGGGCATAAAACTTGAAACAAACTCTTCTTATTTGTTTTAAATACAAGGAGGATGTACTCTCCTTAGTCCTGATATTAGGTTTGTCCAAGATACAGGGGAAAAATAGATCATGTATTATATATTATATCATATATTATATATATATATTATATATATATATTATATATATCATATATTGTGGCTTCACAGGAAGCTTACTGAGTAATTTGAGTTCGTTAGAAGGCTAAAAAAAAATGACTAATCCTAGGGAAATAAATGAAGAGATGTCTCTCTGCTTGACTGACATCATCTTTCATTTCAACAGTGTCCTTTTACCACATCAGGAAATGCTTCAGTAAAACTCAAGAGATAATTAAGCAGTTTAGTAAGAATTAGGTCATTTCTGAAAGATTTTTCCAAAAGATACTCGAAGTCATTTGAGTTTACAAGAGATTGTAACTGCTTTTGGCTATTTCCCTGACAACTGTAATTAAACTGGTTGGCAGTCATTCAAATATTGCCCTTTTATAGTAAAAAAAAAGAGTGATTCTGGAAAGATTGAGGTTTCCAAAAGGCCACATAAAGACAATGTGAAACCAGATGACAGTTGTCAAAGAGTTGAACCAACAAGGGTGATTATCTGTGGATGATTGGTGTTGGCAGAGTACAAAGGACAAGAGAAAAGAGCAAACAGGAGGAAATGTGGCACCAACACACACCTGGCGTCTTTCAGGCGCTCGTTTGCCTGGTAATAACCAGCGATCACGTAGCTGTTCTCCTTGCACCAGGAGTCAATCTGAAAAGGAATTGGAACAATTAAACTGAGGGGAAAAGAGAGGGAAAAGAGAGGGAAAAGAGAGGGAAAAGAGAGGGAAAAGAGAGGGAAAAGAGAGGGAAAAGAGAGGGAAAAGAGAGGGAAAAGAGAGGGAAAAGAGAGGGAAAAGAGAGGGAAAAGAGAGGGAAAAGAGAGGGAAAAGAGAGGGAAAAGAGAGGGAAAAGAGAGGGAAAAGAGAGGGAAAAGAGAGGGAAAAGAGAGGGAAAAGAGAGGGAAAAGAGAGGGAAAAGAGAGGGAAAAGAGAGGGAAAAGAGAGGGAAAAGAGAGGGAAAAGAGAGGGAAAAGAGAGGGAAAAGAGAGGGAAAAGAGAGGGAAAAGAGAGGGAAAAGAGAGGGAAAAGAGAGGGAAAAGAGAGGGAAAAGAGAGGGAAAAGAGAGGGAAAAGAGAGGGAAAAGAGAGGGAAAAGAGAGGGAAAAGAGAGGGAAAAGAGAGGGAAAAGAGAGGGAAAAGAGAGGGAAAAGAGAGGGAAAAGAGAGGGAAAAGAGAGGGAAAAGAGAGGGAAAAGAGAGGGAAAAGAGAGGGAAAAGAGAGGGAAAAGATCCACAGAATTAAGGAAATCTCATGTCTGTCCTGTAAATAAAGTGTTAATTGAAGTGTTCCAATGACTATGCCAACTGCTTCTTTAAATACATACATGTTTGTATAGGTGTAATTTGATATATTTATTACAGATTTACATTTATTACATATTTATGTGTGTGCACTCACACAGAGAGTTTGGCTAATTTAATTAGAACAGAAAAATCAAACTGAATGCTTGGAGAAAGATGAAAACCATTAATCAAACAGAGGAAAAGAGCAAGAAGTTATCACAGTTGTGTGATAAATTCCACTGTCAGGACTGTCTCTTTCCATTCCAGAGCAGTCTCTGTCTCACTTTTTGCTCTTTGTGGCTATTTTCTGTTAGTTTTCACTTGACAGAAGTTAGGAAGTGTTCAGTGTGAGGATGTGTGACAGCACTGTCATTTCAATACAAAAAAAAACTTGTCAATTTTATTTCTAATGTAACATTTTTAGGTGGAAGTGGAAGCATTTTTTTTACCTTAATTAACAAATAAAGCTCAAAGTGAAATCACAGAATGGTTTGGTTGGAAAAGACCTTTGAGATCATCAAATCCAAGTGAAAGGTCAATGTCAGGCAGAAAAAATTTGTCTCATTTATCAGTTTTTTTTCAAGCCACTCCATTACAAAAAGGTTTTTGTGATAAAATTGTTTTTTTTTCCTTTGAGAGTTCACCTGCAAGTGTAATTAACCACTGCAGCAACTTACAAACCACGGGGGTGGATTCTCCTCTGTTTAAAATCTTTCAATCAAAACTGAACACGTGGTTTAATCAGGTTTATTCTCTAAAAATACTTCCCCAGCTCAGCCACAAGATGAAAAAAAAAACCCACCATGGGCATAAATTCTCTCATCTCTGTTACAAACCAGCTCCCCCTTATTTAACATCTCTATGTAAATGTATGCAATGAAATGCAAATATTGAAGCAATTTACACAACTTTTGGTTTATCCCAGTATAAAAGTTGATGTAATTTTGTTGGGTTGTTTTTTTTCCAGTGCAGTTTCAGTGTGTGCATTGCTTCATTCTTTCTGCTGGATCTGAATTCCTCCTGCTGAGCCTCTCTTGCTTTGAAAAAAAGAAATAAATCTATATTTTTCCTTATAATTCAGGATATCAAGTCAGCAGAACACAGAGCACAAGTGCAGAAAGCTGCTGGAATTTTCCTCTGCAGTCCCTAGAGAGCATCCATCAAAAAAACCCCTCAATAGTGAGATTAAAATGGAGCCCCAAAATATATCTGATGCTGACCTGTCTCCTCCTGTAAGTGAAATCAATCTCATTTTTAGCAATAATTATAGTATTAGACTGCATAAACAAACAAGAAAGCCATGTGAATAACCCTTCTTCTGCAAGGGATGACATGGATTTAGGTGCTAAAAAGAGGAAAAAAAAGCTGTGGAGCCTGGTTATAGCTGAGGGCCAACTGCTGCTTCAATTACAAACCCATTTTGAGGGCTTAGGTTTTAATTGTCAGTGGCTTGAAAGTTTGGCATTAAAGGCAGAACCCCAGATATTAAAATTATTATTATAAATAAAATCATTATATTTTTATTTACTATATAAAATATTATATCTTTATATAATATATATAATATAAAGATATAATATATAAATATCATATATTTATAATACATATTTATATATAAATATTATATTTTTATGTAATAGATAAAATTATGTTATATATTATTCATTTATATTATAGTAAAAATATAATAAAATAATAAAATAATAAAATAACTTCCATAAATAGGGAAAATACACCCAAATGAATTAAGAAATACAAACTTATGACTCAGAGGGGAGTGTGCCCTTGACCAACCAGCTGATGCTGCTCTGAGGTGAGTGAAAGACAAGGTGGGAAAAGCTCTTCCTGCTGGAGATGAAGGACACTGCCCCTGGCAGTCATTTGGGGATAATGACACTGACAGGAACAGCAGTTTGTGCTGAAAAATTAATTAGAATCATAGAATTGCCTGGTTGGGAAAGAGCTCTGAGATGATGGAGTCCATGAACCCACCACTGACCAGTCCCCTCTAACCCATGTCCCTCAGCACTGTGTCTACACGACTCTTCAATCCCTCCAGGGATGGGGACTCCACCACTGCCCTGGGCAACCCCTTCCAATGCCTCAGAACCCTTTCAGCAAAGAAATTCTTCCTCACATCCCATCTCAACGGCCCTGGGAACAACTGGAACCCATTTCCTCTTGTCCTGTCCCTTGGTCCTTGGTTGAACAGACCCACCCCCACCTCTCTGCACCCTCCTTGCAGGGACTTGGACAGAGCCAGAAGGTCTCCCCTCAGCCTCCTTTTCTCCAGGCTCAACACCCCCAGTTCCCTCAGCCGGGAACTCAGCACACTTGTGCTCCAGACCCTTCCCCAGCTCCGTTGCCCTTCTCTGGACACGCTCCAGCACCTCCAGGTCCTTCTTGGGGTGAGGAGCCCCAAACCCAGACCCAGCTGGACACAACACCACGCTCCATGGGCTTCTGCTGCCTCACCAGTGGAAAGCTGCGCGGTGGAGAAGTTCCGGGCGGGTTTCCCATCTACAAACACTCCTCTCACCGCACAGATTGGGCTGGCAGAGCCACCCCAGCGCCCAGCGTCCCCTCCGCACCGGTTCTACCCCCGGGGCTCTGCCAGCAACCGGAGAGACCCCCCAACCCCCCGCACCGGCACCTCGCCCCCGGGCCTAGGGAACGACCTGAGGCCTTACCAGGCTGAGGGCCACCTCCAGCATGGGGGCCAGAGCCAGGGTGCCGTGGAACAGCGGGATGCAGTCAACGAACAGCGAGGGGGGCCCGGCCTGGTCACGGCGAGGAGCACCGGACGGTCGCTCAGCCACCAGCAGCCCGTTCACAGCGCAGTGCGGGTACTTAGCACCGTGAAGCACCATTTTGCAATAGGCCTGTGTGGTCAGCTTCATCCTGCCACGGCAAACAGTGTCGCTCCCGTTCCCGCCGCCGCTCCCGGTACCGCTCCCGGTCCTGCCGCCAAGCGCCACAAACTGTCGTAAAACACCGCCGGGCACTGTCGTAAAACACGCGGTGACGGTCCTCCCGTATCCCATCAGCCCCCGCGCTGGGGAACGCTCCTTGGTGGCTTCTCGCTCACCCCCCCCTTCCCGGCGTGCACCGCGCTTCCGCTCGGCGGCTCCTTCCGGTCGCAGCCCGGCGTAGAGGACGGTCCCAGGTCGTCGGGCCGCGGCGGGCGGCGGGGTCGGGAGGGGCGATCGGGGGCTGCCGGGGGCTTTCCCGCTATCTCAACCGCCTCGGGGGGCAGCGCGGGTTGAGGGGGGAGGGATGAGGGGGGAGCGCTGCTGTCTCCTCCTCGTCTTAAAGGGGCCTCAGCGCTGCGCGGTGTCGGTTTGGCGTCATATCGCCGGTGTGACGTCATGTCGGGCGGGTGGGAGGTGTCACCGCTCTGGGTGACACTGTGGAGGTGGCATCTCCCTCCGCCCTGAACCCCCACGCCAAGGTCAGGCGTGGGCTGCGGGCTTTGCGGCCGCTTCACGGGGTGGGAGGGAGGCGTGGGGGTTTGGGGTGAGATCAGGATTTTTGAGAGAGATGAGGAGTTTTGGGGTGAGATCAGAGTTTGGGGTCAGATCAGGGTTATTAGGTGAGATGAGGGTGTTTGGGTGAGATCAGGGGTTTTTGGGTCAGATCAATGTTAGGGGTCAGATCAGGGTTCTTGGGTGAGATCAGGGGATTTTGGGTAAGATCAGGGTTTTGGGGTCAGATCAGGGTTCTTGGGTGAGATCAGGGGATTTTGGGTAAGATCAGGGTTTTGGGGTCAGATCAGGGGGTTTTGGGTCAGATCAGGGGGTTTTGGGTCAGATCAATGTTTTGGGGTGGGATCAGGGGGTTTTGGGCTGCAGAGCCCCTGCCTGGGCACACAGGTCTGGAGTGGGCCGTGAGCTGGGGGGTGTCTGTCCCCCTGGGCCGTGTCACCACTGCTCACTGCCACAGCCTCTCCCCAGGGGGTGTGGGATGTGTTGAGCTTTGGCTCACTTGAGGCTCCTGCCCTGCACCCAAAACCCATTTATTTCTCACCAAAAAACCTCCCCAAAGGTGGAATTAACGAGGGAGCCTTTGACTTCAAATACAAGAGGCTGATGGAGAAGGAGGGGCAGAGAAAAACTCACCCACACAGCTCTGCTTGGGGAATGTCCCTGAGAAGGGGTTTGGGGAGGGGGTGGGAGTGCTCTAAGCCAGCTTTTTTTTTAATAAACAAGGGGAAATTGGTGTTTTTTTCCTCTTTGAAGTGTTGTCACCTGACACTGACTTACCTGCTGTTTTGTCCCAGCAGGATGTTGGCTTCCAGGGTGTTCAGCCTGGTTGGGAAGAGAACCATTTCCACCTCCCTCTGTGTGAGAGCACATGGACATGGTAGGTACCAACTGCTTTGGGCTTTGTGTTTTTTAGTAAAGATGATGAAAAATTCATTTTTTGGGTAAAGAAAGAATTGGGGGGGGCTTGGTGAGGTTGGTGCTGTGGTTGGTGGCTGGAGATCAGAGAGATCAGAGCAGGCAGTGCCAGCAGGTGGCATTGGGGAGGTGGCAGGGGCTGAGGGCTAGGGAAAAACTGGGATGGGAATGGTGTTGAGGGGTTCAGGGTGTTGGGAGGGGGGGGGGATTGGTGTGACAGCTGGAAACAGAGAATCACAGAATCACAGAGTGTCAGGGGTTGGAAGGGACTTTGAAAGATCATCCAGTCCAACCCCCCTGCTGGAGCAGGGACACCTGGATGAGTTCACACAGGAAGGTGTCCAGGTGGGTCTTGAATGTCTCCAGAGAAGGAGACTCCACACCCTCCCTGGGCAGCCTGTCCCAGTGCTCTGTTACCCTCACAGTAAGGAAATTCCTTCTCAAGTTTAAGCAGAACCTCCTGTGTTCCAGCTTGCACCGATTGCCCCTTGTCCTATCATTGGACATCACTATGAAGAGCCTGGCCCCATCCTCCTCACACTCACCCTTCAAATATTTATAAACATTAATGAGGTCCCCCCTCAGCCTCCTCTTCGCCAAGCTGAAGAGCCCCAGCTCCCTCAGCCTTTCCTCACCAGGGAGATGCTCCACTCCCTTCATCATCTTGGTGGCTCTGTGCTGGACTCTCTCCAGCAGCTCCCTGTCCTTCTTGAACTGTGGGGCCCAGAACTGGACACAATATTCCAGATGTGGCCTCACCAGGGCAGAGTAGAGGGGAAGAAGAACCTCTCTGGACCTACTGACCACAGCCCCTCTAATGCACCCCAGGGTGCCATTGGGGTGCACGGGGCACAAGGGCACAGTGCTGGCTCATGGTCATCCTGCTGTCCACCAGGACTCCCAGATCCCTTTCCCCTTCACTGCTCTCTAGGAGATCATTTCCCAACCTATACTGGAACCTGGGGTTGTTCCTGCCCAGGTGCAACACCCCACACTTGCCCTTGTTGTATCTCATCAAGTTCTTCCCTGCCCAGCTCTCCAGCCTGTCCAGGTCTCTCTGGTGGCAGCACAGCCCTCTGCTGTGGCAGCCACTCCTCCCAGCTTGGTGTCACCAGCAAACTTGCTGCCAGTGCCTCTGTGCCCTCATCCAGGTCATTGATGAATATATTGAACTGTACTGGACCCAGTACCGACCCCTGAGAGATGGCTGAGACGTGAATAAAGTGATTTTGGGAGATCTCCTTTCATGTAGATCTGCTTTCTGCTTTATTCCTTCACTCCTAAAACAGCACCCACTCCCTGCTCACCCTTTTCCCTCTTCTCCCTGACAAATCCCTCACCTGGAAGACTTTTTCCCTCCTGAATTCCTTCCTTGTCATCACCTTTTCCTCTGAGCTGTTGTTTTTTTTTGTGTTATAACCACTAAGAGCTATTTGGGCAGGACTCAGAAGCTCAGATGGGTGTTTGTTCTGTTCCCAGGTGCTGCTGGGGTTGTCAAAGCAGAGGATTTCAGCCTCCCAGCTTATGTTGACCGTCGTGACTTCCCCCTGCCCGACGTGGCCTTCGTGAGGGACCTCTCTGCTCAGCAGAAGGCGCTGAAAGAGAAGGAAAAGGCCTCTTGGACCGCCCTGTCCGTGGATGAGAAGGTTGAATGTAGGTGGCAAGGGGTTTTAAGGAACAATAGAGCTGACAACAGCGTGGTTAACCCCTTCTGTGCTCATTATTGATGACTTTTAGGGCAGTTCTTTAACCCTTCTCTTCCCAACGGCTCTGTGAGCAGAGCCCTGAGCCGGGAGGGAGCTTTGTTAATGACCACAGAGCTCCTTGTGTGCAGGCATGTGGAGATCAGTGCTTTGTGTTCCTGGAGTCCTTGGTGCTGAAGCACCTGCTGTGGTGTTTGTTCTTTACCTGAGGTCAAGTTCTCTTCCAGAAAACAACTCATAATTTTAATTATTGATAATAATTCTTCATTCTGCTGTCAACAGACCAGGGAAGAAAATATCTCTCCATCACAACAATATGTAATTGTAATAACAACAATTACAACAATTCTATTACAACAATTAGTTGTGTATTTGAATGTTAATGACCACCAACCTTCTCATGACCAAAATCCAGGTAATTAAAGTGTTGATTTGCAAAGAAAACTAAATCATCTTTTCTACCCGCCGCTGTGGGACGTGGGTGAGAAGCTGAGCCGTGAACGCTGCCGTGTCCACCCCTGGCATGGTGAAAAGGTGGAAAACTGTGGGGGAACTGCTCCAATATTTGTAAGCACTCTCCAAATAATGCTGGTTTCAACTTGAAAATCCAAGCCCAGCTGAGTGAAGCCTTTTGAGATGGAAATATTCCCACTGGAATTATTTGTGGTTGATAATTGTACCGGGAATTGGAGAGAAGGAAGGAAGGAGAGCGTCATTTCTTCTGTCAGACCTTTCCCTTTCAGTCACCTTTAGGTGTTGGTCACTTCCCCCTGGAGAGCAGGGTTGCCTGTCAGTTGCAGGAAAAGCAAAAGAACATGATTTGATGCTTTTTAATTAATTTTTTTGCAGTGTATCGAATCAAATTTAACGAGACTTACGCAGAGATGAACAAGGGAACAAACGAGTGGAAGACCGTCCTGGGTGGAGTGCTGTTCTTTCTGGGTGTCACTGGTCTCATCCTCCTTTGGCAGAAGCATTATAGTAAGTAAATGCTCTGCAGTGTTCACTCTGAAATTAAAAGCAAGATCAATTAATACTTGATGGGAAATTAGAGAATTCTCCATAAACTGCTCCAGGGGAGAGGGGGTGGGGATCAAACAGCCGTCCTGGTGACCTCCTGGTAGTTTCTCTTTGTTACTCTCTGAAAACTCAATGCTGGAAGTTGTAATTTCATGGAGATCAGTGGATTTGTAGTGTCAATACTCAGGAAGCTGACTCCTGAAAAGGTGAAAGTGGTGGAAGGAGCTTTGGTGGGAGGAGAGAGGAAAGGGCAAGTGGTGACACAGATCCCAGAGCTTCCCCTCCCTGTGAAATCTGCTGCTGCCAAAGCTTATTGTCACCTTGGTAGTAAACATTTGGCTTTCTGCCATGTTTAGCTTCCTCCCAGCTAACAGTCCTACCTCAAGGGAGCCCAGAGGGCACAGTTACCTGAGCTGCTCCCTGTCCTGAGGCTTCACCTCCTCGTGGTGGAGGTTTAGAAGTCAGTTGTCTTCAAACCTTTCCTGATGAATGAAATGAATCCACATGGGAATCTGGTGTGAGCTGACTGCTTGGATGTAGGGAGTGTAGGTTTGGACAGAGGATGGTGTGTAGGGGATCAACACTGATGGCTTTGGGGAGAAAAAGCTTTTTATTAGTGAAACTTTGTTTCCAGCTTGCTCATTTAATCCTAATTGTGTTGAACTGCAGTGTACGGCCCGATCCCACACACCTTCTCTGACGAGTGGCTGGCGGCACAGACAAAGAGGATGCTGGACATGAGGATTAACCCTGTGGAGGGGATCTCTTCCCAGTGGGATTTTGAGAAGAATGAATGGAAGAAATGAAAGCAACTCAGTGGAACCTGCTCAGCTTGAAAATGAAATGATTCCATCACCTGTGTGTGACCTCGTTGCTTTATGTACTGGAACAACCTTTCCACCTACATAGATGCTAATAAATGTCTGGTTAACTTGAGAGTTGCTTTTTATTGGTCTTCAAATCAGTTTGTTGGGTGATTATCTGTCATGTAGATTGAGGGGCAGAGCTTTCCCAGATGGTTTTGTCGTGGATGGTGTGATGACAGCGCTCCTCAGTTCAAGGGAGTGTTTCTGAGGCACAGCTGGCAGCGCAGAGGTTGGAGCAGGTAAGCAGATCCCAGCTCCCCAAGGAGGCTCAGAGTGCCAAAACCCAGCCAAAAATAGCACCTCAGAGCTCCAAAAGGCAGTGGTGTGAGTCCAGCCACCCAGGTTGTGTGGTGGGGATCAGCACTGCTCTGTCTGTCTGTCCTGGTGAAGGGAACGTTCTCAGCAGCCTGAGCACACTGCAGACCTCGCTCCGGTATCCAACTCCCTGACAGGAGGGTGGAGAGAGGTGGGGGTGGGTCTGTTCCACCAAGGGACAAGGGACAGGACAAGAGAAAATGGCCTCCAGTTGTGCCCAGGGCAGTTGAGATGGGATGTGAGGAAGAATTTCTTTGCTGAAAGGGTTCTGAGGCATTGGAAGGGGTTGCCCAGGGCAGTGGTGGAGTCCCCATCCCTGGAGGGATTGAAGAGTCATGTAGACACAGTGCTGAGGGACATGGGTCAGTTGGGAACTGGTCAGTGTTGGGTTCATGGTTGGACTTGATGATCTTGAAGGGCTTTTCCAATCTTGGCAATCCTGTGATTCCTGTGCAGACTCCAGTGAGGGAGAGAAATGAACCAGATCTGGTTCAGCCAAGAACAGGTTTAGGTGAAACCCCCAAGTGTGTTTCACGCCGTGTCTGTTGTGTGAGGTGACTGTCCAGAGGGGATCACTGCAGCTGAGGGAGGGAAGGAAAAGCTGCATTTAAGGGGAACATCTCCAAGCTTTTAATAAATCCAGTGGCCTGAGCAAGTTCTGGTTCATGGCTTAGCATTTTTGGGGTGTGAGCTAAGAAAGCTGGTGCTTTCGCTTCGCTCTGCCTCTAGCTGCTGAGTTTCTCTCCTCAGAGCTATCTCCTGGTGTGTTCCCTTATGCTTTCTGCAGGCAAACTTTTCCCTTTGGTTTAAGAACACCCCTCCAAAGACCCAAACTAAACCAGATTTCAACTCTGGGTTGCTCTTTTTCCCTGTTCCAGGACTCTCATGGTTTTAAATCCGGACAAGTCTGGGGAGTCTTGGCCATTCATGATGGCTTGAAGTTCTGGGAGCTGGCCAGCTTTTCCCTTCTGGCCAGAGAAATTTGGGGCAGGTTTTTAAGAGGAGATGATTTGATGGGATTTAAGCAATGACCTCCCCTTCCTGCAGCTGAAAGATCCCTTGGGTGAACTGTTTGTCTCCAGGGTGCTGGGAAGGATGTTGGAAGGGTGATGGAATTGCAGATTGGTGATGGCTGCAGGGTTTTTGTTACCCTCATGGTTTGATTTTCTCTGCTCTCTGTAGAGCTCGTGCCTCTGGCAGGCTGGTGGTGCTGATCTGGGATGGGGCTGGCGAGCTGCTGGTGGATCTGCTCTGAAAATTGATGCTTTGAAGCATGTGCTGGAATCACAGCACTGCTCTACACCTCATATCTCCCTTCCTGCAGGGAGGGGAAGATGGGTTTATCCTCAGTGCTCCATGAGCTCCTCATCACTCGTGCCACACTCTGTTTTTTGAGGTGACTTATTCTCAATTCTCTTGTTCCTGTGACTGGGAAGGAACAACACCAGTGGGAGAGAAATCCTGCTGAGGACAGGGCTTGTACCAGCTCGTCACACCCCAGAATGAAGCCCAGCGAGTGTTGCTGGGACGAGGGAGTCGTTCCTCCTGGGTGTCTTCCTCTTCACCCTCCCCAAAAGGCTGTGAAAGCCCCAGGGAGAGAAATCTGATCCTCACCACAGCCCCAGATCCTCATTTCATCCTTCCCTGCCCAGCACCAGCCGCTCTCCTGGGTCTCCTTCCCCCACCAGCGCAGCGGCAGGGACCTGCCACCGGTAAGTGATTTGAGTTTGCTGGGACTCTTCACACTCCCCCTTCCTCCTCCTCCTCCTCTTGGCAGAGGGATGCACTGTTGGATCTCACCATCCTGTCTGGGATTTGGGGCTGTTTATTTGCAGATAATCTTGAATACTGAGAAGCCACCTGATTCCTGACCCTGAGGAGAGAAAAAAAGCCCATGGGGAGTGGAATGAGCAAGGTACTGGGGGGACAATGGGGTGGTGGCCAGCGTGTCCTCCTTGGGCAGGACCTTTCTCCTGCTTGTTCCCAGATCACCATGATCCCCTAAATACATCCATTTACATCCTCACTTTCTCATGCTGCTTTGAAGCTTCAAGCACTTAAGGAAAGGAATGAAGAAAGAGTGATCCCTGTGTTTATATCCGAGGTGATGAGCTGAGTGTCTGTGGGTGCTAAAAAAGTGTCAGCTGGCTTTAGATGCTCAGCCCTTGGAGGGTAAGGCTGTGGCATTATTGTCCCCAAGGCTGACAGGGGTCCCTGCAGGGAAATTTCCCTCCCTTACCACCCCAGGGATGTGTCTGTGAAGGGGAAAATAGAGTTTTATTGGTGCTGGTGGCTCAGCTGAACTCCAGAGCTGGCAGAGGGGATGGGTTTCTGTTCCTATCCTGAAATAACCACTTGGTATGAGCGTTCTCTGGTGTCAAATTAGACTCTGGGACAACAACAAAGAGACCAGCTCAGGGCAAACTCTCTCTGCAGGGCTCTGGTGTGATTTCACACAGGGTTTCACCCCCTGTGGATGCAGCCTGACCTGCAAAGTGGCTTTTACAGCTTCTTTGGTGCCACCAAACCCTCCTGGGGAGCCTGAGCTGCCTTTGCCAGGGGCTGGGTTGGTGCAGACACGTTTCATAGAATCATCCCAGAACCCCAGACTGGTTTGGGTTGGGAGGGACTTTAAAGCTCATCCAGTCCCAACCCCCCTGCCAGCAGCAGGGACACCTTCCACTAGACCAGGTTGCTCAAAGCCTCATCCAACCTGGCCGAGAACACTTCCAGGGAGGAGCAGCCACAGCTTCTCTGGCCAACCTGGGCCAGGGTCTCACCACCCTCACACCAAAGAATTTCTTCCTCACATCTCATCTCCATCTCCCCTCTGCCACTTTCAAGCCATCACCCCTTGTTCTGTCACTCCCTGCCCTTGGCCAAAGTCCCTCCCCAGCCTTCCTGGAGCCCCTTCAGGTACTGGGAGGCCACTAGAAGGTCTCCCTGGAGCCTTCTCTTCTCCAGGCTGAACAGCCCCAACTCTCCCAGCCTGTCCTCACAGCAGAGCTGCTCCAGCCCTGGCATCATCCTCGTGGCCTCCTCTGGACTCGTCCTAACAGGTCCCTGTCACATTTGTGTTGCAAGATCCAGCTTTAACTTGACGAGATGCTGGGTTTGGCATCCCCCCACACCTTGGGTGGGAACAGTTCTCCTGTGCTGAGCATAGATGTTTGCTGAATGCAGGTGTTTGTACCCCCAGGAGCAGGCTGGGGTTCAGCTGGATGGTAGATGTGACCCAGAGGTGTTGAAAACCCTTCCTGCAGCCTCTCAAACCGTGTGTCTTCTGCCAGATGGGTGCAAATGAGTCCAACTGGGAACCAGCTCTTCCTTCCTGTGCCCCTGGAAACTGCTCTGACAGGTTCTTACATCCCATCAATACTCTGAGCTGCCCCTTTTTCTCCTTCAGCAGTGAGTTGGAGACCACATTTGCATACTTTGATGACACTTAGTGCAACATCCTGGCCAGAAAATGGTTATAAATAGCCTGTGCCTTTGCCTGTCTGTCCCCAGCTGGCAGAGCCAACCCCTGAAAGGATTTGCAAGTGAGGTTTGGCATCGAATAGGAAAATAAAACTGAGCTGCAGCGGGGCTGGTCCACCTCCAGGAGCTGGGGAGATGATGGGGTCCTCACTGGAGCACCACCTTGAAGGAGGAGGCTGGCATGGGTTGAGCTGTTTAGGGGATCCAGCTCCTCTGGTACCAACAGGACCAAACACAACCCTCAACCCTCTTCCATTTCTGTGCTGAGTTTTCCAGAGCTCTGCGCTCCTGGAGGGGTTTGAGCTGGTGGTTTGGGTGGGCTCAGCCTTTGCTGTTTGTTAATGAAGGTGGTTCACTGATTAGAATCATAGAATCACAGGATGCTGTGAGTTGGAAGGGACCCACCAGGATGATGGAGTCCAACTCCTGTCCCTGCACAGGACAATCCCAACATTCACACCATGTCCCTGAGGGCCTTGGCCAAATGCTGCTGGGATCTTGTCAGCCTTGGGGCCATCAGCACCTCCCTGGGGAGCCTGTGCCAGTGCTCCACCACCCTCTGCCTCAAGAACCTTTTCCTCATGGCCAACCTCCCCCTCCCCTGCCACATCTTCCTGCCATGGCCTCTGCTCCTGGCGCTGGTGGCCAGAGAGAAGAGCTCAGCGCCTGCCCCTCCTCTTCCCCTTGGGAGGAAGTTCCAGACCATGATGAGACCTCCTCTCAGTCTCCTCTTCTCCAGGCTGAACAAACCAAGTGACTTCAGCCTCTCCTCACACCCTTCCCCTCTAAACCCTTCCCCAATTTAGTGGCTCTATGATTAGGTGGTTGGTTTATTGTTGCCTGGGGAGCTTGGTGCCAGATGTCCTGGTCCTGTAGGTACCATGTGTGCAGCTTGATGCCCCCACCACGTTGGATGCACATTGTACCTGGTGCCATCTGAAATCTCTCTCCTTTTTTGTCACCTCCCAGGTTGTCAAAGGCCTCTACCTTGGGAACATCCGTGGTGAGTGCCTTCCCCTGCTCCACCTCTACAGATCCCTGGGCAGATGGTGGGGCTGGAGGAGCCTCTTTCCTCGGGAGGTTCCTCTCTCTGCTCCTGGCTGGTGACCTCAGCATCTTCCAGAGATCCAAAGCCCCCAGAAAGCCCCATCCCAATTGCATGTGGAGCTCTAGCCCAGGAAAAGGACATCCATGGGGGGCTGAAGTCACCAGCCATGCTGGAGCACCAGGGAACCCCTGGCATGGCTGGAAACCTCCCTGGGGTTTGCTGAGATGTTATTTCCAGGGAGCCAATGCTTGGCTGTCTCACTGGGACCTCTGGCTCCATGGGGAGATGGTGGAGCTTGGGTTTCACCCAACAGAGAGGACACAACAGCCTTTCCCAAATTAACAATAGGATTTCTGCTTTTTGGGGTGGCTTTAGGAGCTTGCTGAACACCCAGAACATCTGAGGGGGATTTTGTTTCACAGGAGGTGCATGGCAATGCCTGGTCTCCTTTCCTGCATCATGTGGGGTGGGACACAGTGGGAAGGGGCTGGTGTGGGGGTCAAGAGGCTGGGGGTGATGGATGTGGGTTGCTGGTGGGTGTTTGGTCCAGTAGAACTCCCAGGAAGGCAAGTGACTCATGTGCTGCTCCTTCCAGACTCTGAGGACCGGGAAAACCTGCTGAGGAACGGAGTGACCCACATCCTCTCCATCCATAACAGTGCCAAGCCAGTGCTGGAGGTGAGAACCTGGGTGTGGGGGGTCTGGGGGACCACCCAGGGGGGAGCAGGGACTCCTGGGAAGGTGTGGATGGGCCACTGTGATAGCTCAGCTTAGTGCTGGCAGCCAAACAAGATACAGCCACTCACAGCCCAACCCCCTTGGAGGGAGGAGACTTGTGGGTTGAGAAAAGAACAATTTAATAATTAGAGTAAAATAAATTTAAAATAGAAATAATAATAATAATAATAATAATAATAATAATAATAATAATAATAATAATAATAATAATAATATAATTATAAATATATATATTAATGAGTGATGCAGAGTGCAATTGCTCACCTCCCACTGACAATCATCTTGGAGGAGCAAAAAGGAACCCCAAATCCAAAATAACCATCCCAGAAAAGCCAGCCTGAGTGATTCCCAAGAGAATTCCCCCCTTTTCCAACCAGCCCTGGTTCATACAGTGACCATGATGTGATCTGAGATGGAATATCTCATTGGAATATCCAAATGTCAATCTGGAGCTTTGCTAATTACTGTGCTTCCCCCTCCCAGTCCCTTTGCACCTGCAAACTGGCAAAGCCCAGTGTCCTTGTACCTGACCAACTTTCTTCTCATGCCAAATCCCACCCTGAAACCAAACCACGGCGCTTTCAAGCTATAAAGATTAACCCTGTCCTAGCTAAAACCAGGAGAGACACTCACAGTCCTTCTGATGTGGGGGGCAGAGGGTGAAGCAAGACTGGATTTGCACCAGTTTGCACCAGTTTGCACCAGTTTACACCGTGCAATGTGGAATTGCACACAAAGGGTGTTTTATTGTGGGTTTTTTATTTCGTTTTGGAGAGGAGCAGGGTGTTTTGGGGGGCACGGCCAACCCCTCGGTGGTGTTTTTTAGGGGTCCCCGCTGCTGCCATGGGGAGGACCACGAGATGGCAGCGGTGACCCACGGGTGGCAGCACTGGGGATAGGGACACAGCGGGACCCAGGGAGCACCCCCCCCCCCCGAACCCCCTCCTCCCGGACAGGGGTTCAGGGCCACCCTGGCTCTGCCTGCTCCATCCCCTCCTTCCCCACTGCAGACCTCGAACCCTGCAGGCTGTGGGTGGGGAAACTGAGGCAGGAGGGAGCTGCCCGGTGGGTTGATGCCGGAGGTGTTGGTCAAATCTGTGGATCATAGAATCACAGGATGCTGTGAGCTGGAAGGGACCCACCAGGACCATGGAATCCAACTCCTGTCCCTGCACAGGACAATCCCAACATTCACACCATGTCCCTGAGGGCCTTGGCCAAATGCTGCTGGAATCTTGTCAGCCTCGGGGCCATCAGCACCTCCCTGGGGAGCCTGTGCCAGTGCTCCACCACCCTCTGCCTCAAGAACCTTTTCCTCATGGCCAACCTCACCCTCCCCTGCCACATCTTCCTGCCATGTCCTCTGCTCCTGGCGTTGGTGGCCAGAGAGAAGAGCTCAGCACCTGCCCCTCCTCTTCCCCTGGGGAGGAAGTTCCAGACCATGATGAGATCTCCTCTCAGTCTCCTCCAGGCTGAACAAACCAAGTGACTTCAGCCTCTCCTCACACCCTTCCCCCTCTAAACCCTTCCCCAATGTTGTGTCCCTCCTCTGGACACTCTCCAGCAGCTTTAGATCCTTTTTCTCCCGTGGTGCCCAAACTGCCCCCAGTGCTGGAGGTGAGGCCGCCCCAGTGCAGAGCAGAGCAGGACCATCCCCTCCCTCGAGGTGCTGGATGCCCTCAGGACACGGGGGTCCCTCTGGGCTGCCAGGACACACTGTTGGCTCATGTTCAACTTGCCATCAACCAGAATCCCCAAGTCCCTCTCTGCAGGGCTGCTCTCCAGCCTCTCCTTCCCCAGGCTGGATGTGGAATCCCACCCATGGAGCCTGCAGCAGGAGGAGTAGAAGGTCCGTGTGTGGGGATGCTCGGGCCATGCAGCTCATCTCACAGCTTATCACAGAACCCCAGGCTGGTTTGGGTTGGGAGGGATCTTAAAGCTCATCCAGTCCCAACCCCCCTGCCATCAGCAGGGACACCTTCCACTAGACCAGGTTGCTCAGAGCCTCATCCAACCTGGCCTTAAACACTTCATGGCAACTTGCACTTCATGACCAGCTGCCAACTCCCAAATCCTGGGATGCAGCAAAGGCAAAGGGGACCCCTTGGACCCCTCATCCTTTAGGGTCACAGTGGGCAGGGAACCTCAGTAAAACACCAACCCAAGACTTTTCCCCCACTAAGACATTGAGTAACGTGGAGAAGGGAGAGGGAGAAGGAAGGAGGCTGCATAAGATGTGGGCAGAGAAACGGCTCGTGGCTGGAGCAGGGGCAGCTGGTGGGGTTTGGGACACGGCCAGACGGGGAGCAAACCACACAGCCAGCTTACAACACGGAGTAAGGCACCGGCCTGGTGGAAAGGGGAACCGGAAAGGCATGGTGGGTTGAGCAATGTGTCAATCACGGCCCCTGGGTTGGGAACCGCAAACCCCAGCACCGTTCCCATGCGTGGCCCAGCTCCTAGAGGTGGGATGGGGACACTCGGCCCCACAGGGAAGGGGAAGCTGCTGGGAGCTCGGTAGTTAATCTGGGATCAGGGTGTGGGTTGGGATTTGGGGAGGGTTTGGGTCCTTTGGCCTCTCTGCTGGTTGATACGGTGTCTTTGCTGGCACGGTGGCTCTCCTCACCGTGGAGAGCTCGGGCTGGCACCAAGCTTGGCATGGCACAGCCAGGTTTTGAGAAGCCACAGCCCATTAGGGTTCATCCTGCAAAACCTACTGGTGTCTGCTTGCTGCTCCCCATTCCCCTGCCTGGTGCATGGTCCCCTTCCACCCACCCAGCTCCCAGCTGCACCCACCATCCCTGTGTGCCGGGGAGCCACGGTTTGGCTGAGGATGTGGATGAGGAACCCACTGGCTCCACTTTCCCCCCATCCTTGGCCTCTCCAGCAGCTTTTCCAGGTGGGAAGCAGCTGACTGGCACACCATGGGGAGCTGGCAAGTGATGCTTCACCACAACACCTCATCCTTGTCCCAGGAGAAGCTGTGGGATGGTGGGGACCAGTGTGGGACAGGGATGGTGAGGATGGATGGGACAGAGAGGTGATGCACAGGAAAGCCCACCCATGCTTGTCCTTGCAACGTGGGTCTTTCCAGTGTGGGAATATCCCTGTGTCTGTCCCACTCTGCCCCTTCCCTCCTTAAATATATAGGGATATATAAATGATATATACACATATATATATACACATATATATTCAATATATACATTCAAGGTCAGGCTTGATGGGGCTCTGAGCAACCTGCTCTAGTGAAGATGTCCCTGCTCACTGCAGGGGGGTTGGACTAGATGACCTTTGAAGGTCCTTCCAACCCAAACCATTCCATGATTCTATGAAATAATCAGCTTTTCCCAGCCTCCCAATTCACCCCAGGCTGGAGGGAGGTGAGGGTGACCCATGGGGCTGGGCTGCATCAGCTCAGGGTAGGGGATACCATAGGGAGCTGATGGAGATGGGACAATCTCAGGTGCTTGAGCATTTCAGTTCTGGCTGGCAGGATTTCCACTCTTTTCACTAAGAAAATTTAAAGAAATAATTTTAAAAACCCCAAAAAACAAACAAAAAAAGCTGATAAAAGGATCTAATTTTAGCTCAGCCCAGGGAGGATGGAGGAAGCGATATTTTAAAGAAAGGAAAGTGATCTGAGCTAGGCTGCCAGGCGGGAGGATGATTTATTGTGTATTAAAAGAACCAGGAGGAAATAACTCCTTGATGAGAGTGACTTCATCAGTGCGTGTCCACACGTGTCCTCCTGACGGGGCTCACCCCGGGAAAGGGCTCGCTCAGTTTTGAGGGACTTCCCCACAACTTGACCTCTCTTTTGGGCTGAAATAAGGGAAAAATGGTCCAGGATGGGATGGATGTGCCCTGTCATGGTTCTCCCTGCCCATGGTGAGCAGGGTGGTGGCACCTGGAAGTGGATTTCAGCTTTTCCCCCAGTGAAGGGTCAGGTGGGGAGAGGGGAAAAAGAGAGAAATGGGGGATTTTGTGTTTCTTGGAGGTATCTCACTACCACCACCACCTTTGTGTTGCAGGACATGACCTATCTCTGTATCTCAGCTTCGGATTCATCCAGTCAAAACCTGTAAGTCACCATCCTTTTACCTCCCAAGGTTGTGTTTTGGTAATTATCAGTCCAAAAAAGGTGTTCACCTTCTGCAGGATGAAGGTTCAGTTCATTCCTGCTGCAAAAACTTGGTGTCCCTGAGGAGCTGGAGAGAAGCTGGGGTTCATTTCCAGGCAGTAAATAGCATTAGTAGGGCTTAAATCTGTTTTTTTTTGCATGTGTTTGCAGTCAGTAAATTGAATTTTCCATTAAATTTCAGAATTATTCTACTGGGCAGAGTTGAAAATTGGAGTATTTGAATTGGTTTAGAATTGGGTTGATTTGTGTTGCTCTTCCAAATATTGATTAAAATCAAATGCTGACACCCACTGTTGCTTTGGGTGGTGGGTGGGCATCCAGAAACCAGGGTGGGCATCCAGAAACCAGGGTGGGCATCCAGAAACCAAGGTGGGCATCCAGAAACCAAGGTGGGCATCCAGAAACCAGGGTGGGCATCCAGAAACCAAGGTGGGCATCCAGAAACCAAGGTGGGCATCCAGAAACCAGGGTGGGCATCCAGAAACCAAGGTGGGCATCCAGAAACCAGGGTGGGCATCCAGAAAATACTGACTCTGAGGGATTTTTGGGTTTTTTTGGCCAATCAAACCCTAAAAAGGAGCCAAACTTGATGCAGAGGGACCAGAGTGAAGTTGTTTTGTGGAGGTGTTGGTTTTCCAGCACCTTTGGGAAGAGCTGTGCCTGGGGGTGTGATTCTGCTTGCTCATGCTCCTGCTGAGTGGAAAGAGAAGCTTTACAAGAAAACCCTGGCTCAGCAAGAACTGGGGGTTTTGAATTTGGGTTGGTTTGGGTTTTTTTTTTTTCCCCTTCTCATTTTTTTGCCATTTGTGGCCTGTCTACTGAAAGGGGAAAAAAAAAGGGGGGGAAAAAGTAAAAAGAAGATAAGGCAGGCTCCCGGAAGGAAGAGTTATTCAAGGAACTATTTTCTGCTTGTCAGTTTAAGCCTTGGATTTCACAACCCTGGTGAACTTTGTGTCCTGCAGAAGAGATGCTTGTGACTCAGGAACTTCAGTGGCTCTCAGCTTCATGCCCTGATCCCACGCTTTGAGGCTGGAAAAGCATGGGGAGAGTTTTGCTCTGCTTGGGGAAAACCCCATGGAGAGGGTGAGGGTAGGTGGGGTGGCTGAAGATCTCACCTGCCTCCCACCAGGATGGGTTGGAGAGTGATGCTGTGTGTGTGTGGAGTGGGTTGGTAGCTGGTGGTAAGGTTGTTGAAGGAGCTGAAGGCAAAAGCATCGTGTCCTTGCAAGCAAGGTGCATCCCTGGTGGTCCCAGCCAAGTGGAGGACTGGGATCTGGAGAGCTTGGACCTGTGTAGGCAACACGTGCAGGCCCTGGGGAATGCTGTCTGCTCTGCCAAGAGAAGTAGGATGAGGAGAAATCCCCCAGGAAAAGCTTTAGGCAGGGAGAGGCCCCCCAGATCGTGATGCTCCATTTGCTATGAGGGTCAAGGAGGAGGCACATCTGTAGTCCATGAGGAGCCATGGACTGACATCTCCTTCCAGGGCCAAAAGGCTCAATATTTTAGTGTGACCACACCTTCAGGGACTCCCCCATCTCTCCTCCTCTTCTTGAGCAGCAGAACCTTCTGCTATATTTGAATGTGTCCTTGGCCTGGTCTAGTGGAAGGTGTTCCTGCTGATGGCAAGGGGGTTGGGACTGGATGAGCTTTAAGGTCCCTCCCAACTCAAACCACTCTGGGGTTCTATGATTTAGCTGGTTTCTTAGAAGGCAGCTGAGCCCTGTCCTTCCAGAACAGGGTGAAGAGCAGCATCTCCATTGATCCTCCTTCCAGGGCAGGGTGAAGAGCATCCCCTGGGATGGGCTACCATGGATGGGGGAGGTTTTAGAGGGCTCTGCTTTGTCCCCACAGGGAAGGCAGCTCTGAACCCTGGATGGTTCTTGAGGGAGGATGTGATGGGAGCGAGCCCTGGGTGAGGGACACGGGGTGGGGGGAATAACTCTGTGGTGGCTGGTGCTTTGGCTTCTGAGAAATCAGGAAGGTTGTGCAGCTCACGCCCACCCCATCATGCGGAGGCAGAGGAAGTCTGGCACCGGCGCTGAGGATCTGCTGGATCCCACACTCACTGCTGGCTCGGCTGCACCAAAGGGACAATCTTCTCCCACTCTTGAAAAAGCCAGGGATGTGAGGTCAGGGAATCCACCAACAGCCCAGGTTACCCAGAACCAGGTTTTCTGCCTCAAAACCCCCCCAGGGCTTGGTGGGACCATGATGGTGGGCAGGGATGGGCAGTGTTTATTGCAAACGCTCACTGTGGAGCTCAGTCCCTGTCTTGGTGTGGGCTCTTGGAGATGCCCACTGTCTTTGAGAGGGATCAGCAGTGGCTTCCAGCATCCCATGCAGTGATGAGCAGGAGGGATGTGTCTGTCAGGAATTGCTAACTTGGGACTTTGGTTTTTTTTTTCACAAAATCACAGACTGGTTTGTGTTGGAAGGGACCTCTGGAGATCATTCAGCTCCAACCCCGCTGCCAGCAGCAGGGACACCTTCCACTAGACCAGGTTGCTCAAAGCCTCATCCAACCTGGCCTTCAACACTTCCAGGGAGGATGTCCTCATAGAGCTGAGCTGCCAGGAGGCCCTGGCTCCCTGACCTGCCCCGTTTTGCTGCAGAACTCGCTGTTTTGGGTTGATGTGCTCCCTCTTCCTTGCTGCCAGATGTTGGTTGTGCTTTCAGGAATGCAGGCAGCCATCTGGGGACAAGCCTGTGCTGTTGCTGGCAGCCCCACCTCCCTGGTATGGGCACCTCTCCCTGCCCTCCTTTGGGTGGGAAGGGGCTGCTTGGGGTGAGGAGGAGAAGGGAGTTGCACCTTTTGGGGCAGGCAAAATGCCTTGAGAGCCACCTTCTCCCTGCCTTCTGCCCCATCAGCATCTTGCCCTTGGAGGGAACTGGGTGTTTCTGACATTGTTTGGGAATTAGGGGTGAGTCGATGGCTGAGGACAACCTCTGATGTGGGGACATGCATGTCCCTCGGGCAGAAGATGACACCTTCTCCTGGAGGTTGTCTCCCTGGGGTCCTCCCTGAGTTGATTTGGCTGATGGCATCCCAAATCTCCCATCCCAACACCTTGGGAAGCAGGAAATCCCCTGGAAAGTCTCCTGGGTCATTTCCTTCCTGGCAGTTGAAGATCAGTCCCTCTGCCTTCGCCTGGGAGAAGAAGGATCTCTGCTCCCACCCCAGCGTGGTGGGAAGTCCCAAGGGGGACACACAACTGCTGCTGCTGGTGTGGCCAGGTGCCTTGTAGGGGTGGGCATCCCTCCCCTCCTCACCTTCCTGCCTCTCTCCTCGCAGGCTGCAGCATTTCAAGGAGTGCATCAAGTTCATCCACGAGTGCCGGCTGGGTGGAGGAGGCTGCCTTGTCCACTGGTGAGAGCTGCTGTCACCACCTCGTGTCCCCAGTTCCCATCAGTCCTCTGGGAGGTGGAGATGGGCTCCCAAAAAGTGTCCTCAGCGTTGAACATCACTTGTGGTGGGGAGGAAGGAGATGAGGAACAGCGGGTGGGTGACAGGGGAAGGTCTCTGCTGCTGAGATCCATGGGGATGGGTGGTCCATGCACTGACAACCAGAGCATCCACAGAGGTGGGACAGGCTAGAGGAGGGGATGGGGGAAGCCACTTGCCCAGAGCCACCAGCAGTGACTCCCTGTCCATGTAGCTCCTTACCCCCACCCAACCCATGGCTGGGGAACCCTGTTATCACCCCAGTGGGAGGAGATGCCCATGGGAAGATGCATCCCATGGGTGTCCCTTGCTGTGGAGGGACACCCATGGATATCCCTTGCTGTGGAGGGACACCCATGGGTGTCCCTTGCTGTGGAGGGACACCCATGGATCCCTTGCTGTATTCCCAACCTCCATGGTGGGAACACCTCTCCTTGATGCTGTTCCCTCACGCTGTGCCAGCCTGGCTGGGGTTTCCCGCAGCACCACCATCCTGGTGGCTTACCTCATGACAGTGACCGAGCTCGGCTGGGAGGGCTGCCTGGCTGCCACCAAAGCTGTGAGATCCTACGTCAGCCCCAACTTTGGCTTCCAGCAGCAGCTGCAGGAGTACGAGGTGACCTTGCTGCAGGAGGTAGGTCCCATAGCTGCAGAGTTTGCCAGCAGGGAGGGCTCTTTTGCATGCAGCTCTCTGTGGGGACCAGCTGCTGGCCCTTGGGCATGTCATTTAGTGCCTGGGGACTTGGGGCTTTGCATGCAAAAAAAAAACGAAAAAGAAAAGAATATTTTAAAAAATAAAAAAATTTTAAAAGTAAAAAAAAGAAAAATAAAAAAATATTAAAAAATTAAAAAAGTAAAAAAAAAGAATATAAAAATTTTAAAATATTAAAAATATATTAAAAAGGAATATATTAAAAAAAAAGAATATATATATAAAAGTGCCCAGATATTATGCAAGTGCATTTAAAAAAGCTCTTTAAAACCCCAGTGCTTTTCTTGAGAGTTCAGTGAAGACACAGCAGGAGGCAGAGGTGGAAAGAGGAAGAGGAGAGGAGAGGAGAGGAGAGGAGAGGAGAGGAGAGGAGAGGAGAGGAGAGGAGAGGAGAAGAGAAGAGAAGAGAAGAGAAGAGAAGAGAAGAGAAGAGAAGAGAAGAGAAGAGAAGAGAAGAGAAGAGAAGAGAAGAGAAGAGAAGAGGAGGGAGGCTCTTATGAGTGGTTTTGGGGTGTCCAGGCGTGCTTGGATCTGGTAGAGCTTTCTCTGATGACAAATCCTCTGCTTTTAGAGACATGAGACAGAGAGAAGCAAGTGCTGATGGAGAAATTCTCCTCTCCCTCCCCAAAATGATGTGGAGCAGCAGGTTGAGGAGAGCTGGGTGGGTTCCCATCCCGTGCAAGGAACGGATGTTGTAGCTGAGCTGAGGTGGGTGCTGGCAGCTGGGGGTGACAGTGGCAGGTTTCTTCTGGAGAGCACTAGTTGCAGAGATCAGAGCTGCACTTTTGACCCAGAAAGCCTTGGAAAGCAAAGGGAAAGGTCTCTAAAAGCACAGCTCCCACTCAGCTGCCATCCAGCCTCCCACATCAGACCTGCTCCTCTGGCCAGCTCTGGGCTCCACAGCGAAGGACAAGGCTCCAAAACTGCCCTGGGAGGGCACATGGGCCACAGATGGACCTTGGCAAGGAGAGAGTAAGCCACAACTCACCGTCTACAAGACATCTTGCAGCCCACTTCACCCCTAAACTTGGTCCCATCCGTGGAAGCAAAGTCTCCTCCATCCGCTGTAGCCACGAGCATCGTGCAGTGTCCCCATGGCACACAGTGGTGGAGACCCAGTGGTCCCTTTGGCCACACTGAGCAGTTCCAGGGGATTTTTCTCCTTGGAGAGAGGCAGGGACAGCATGTGACATTGGCCCAAATGTCAACCCCTTCCTTCCCCGCTACCGAGTTCCCTTCCCCGGGTGCCGGAGCGGGCGGTGTCACATGAGGGACACAGCTCTGCTCTGGTATCACCAGCCTGAAAAACCACCCACAGAGGAGGAGGAGGGTGAGAGGTCCAAGGGATTACAAAACACCCACCATGCTGGAGATTCCCTGTAGGGCTTCCCCCTCCTGGACCAGCTCTCCTCAACCCTTCCCACACTCTGACCATGTCCCAGCATAGATCATGATGTGGGGTTTGCTGTGTTCCCTCCTCCAACTCCATCCCAACTATTCCTCCTGCTCCCCCAAATCCACACTGAGCTCAGCAGACACTGGACTTTCTTCTTCTTCTTCTTCTCTTTTCATCACCTTGAAGTTTTGCCAAGGGCTTTGCAAGCATTTCCCTGAAATACCAAAGGCAGAGCCAAGGGTGGAGGTGCTTGGACATGTTTTTTTTATTCCATGGGGTTTAGCAAGAGCTGCCTTTGACTTGAAACATCTCATGTTCCCCATGATCACAACATCTGGGAGGGAAGCTGCTGCTGACCCTCGTGGGTGGACTGCTGGTAGCACGGCCCTGGGGGTGAAGGATGGGTGCTGGAGTGGGGAAATGCTCTGATATTGCTCACCCACAGCTGCATTGGAAGAAGGGGAAGAGCCAGGATGGATGTTCCAACCCAACAGGTGATGTGCTGGTCCCAGCTCACCCCTGCATCCTCCACCTTTGCAGGCAGGTCAGCTGAGGTGGATGGCTGGGGGTCCTGCAGGGTGGTGGGCACCACTGGCATCTCTCCATGTGGCCAGCAGCCCGTGGGACCTGATACTGTGTGGAACCTGGTCCTTGCTTCACACCAAGCAGTGCTTAGCTTGCTTACCTCAGCTGTAGGAGGTCACACCTCGTTCCTGTTTGTGGCTTTGGGGTGGGTTTCCATGTGTGTAGGTAGGAGACACAGGAAGGATGTGGACCTGTTGGAGCATGTCCAGAGTATGGCCACAAAGATGATCAAAGGGCTGGAGCAGCTCTGCTGTGAGAACAGGCTGAGAGAGTTGGGGTTGTTCAGCCTGGAGAAGACAAGGCTCTGGGAGGACCTTTTAGCTGCCTTCCAGTACCTGCAAGGTGCCTACAGGAAAGCTGGAGAAGAACTGGTCACAAGGGCAGGTAGCAATATGAGGGGTGGTGGTTTTAAACTAGAAAAGAGTAGATTTAGATTGGTTATGGGGAAAAAGTTCTTCAATATGAGGATGGTGGATCACTGGAACAGGTTGCCCAGAGAGGTAGTGGAGGCCCCATCCCTGGAGATATTCAAGGTCAGGCTTGATGGAGCTCTGAGCAACCTGCTCTGGTGAAGATGTCCCTGCTCACTGCAGAGGGGTTGGACTAGATGGCCTTTGAAGGTCCCTTCCAACCCAAACCATTCCATGATTCTATGATGCAGGAGCAAGGGGATCATGACCTGACCTTCAGCTCCTGCTGAGGATAGAAAAGAGGTGAAATGTCCCCATTTTGCCCGGCTGCCATCCCAGCAGGCAGCAGTTTGGAAATGCAATGTTTGGGAGCTGACATAGATAAGGGCTGGGCAGGCTGCTCAGGAGAAAAAGGCCTAATTTTTTGGCTAAAACTTGAGAGAAACAGGTCAATTGTCCTGGGGACCTCCTGAGGACCTTGAGCATCCCTCGGATTCCTTGATCTGAAGCAGGGACTTCAGGCAAAGCCCTGGGAAGTCAAAATGGGGAAGATGCTCTCTGGGACTGGCCAGCTGGCCCCAAGTCTTGAGCATGCAGCTGTGGTTTTGAGCTGGAAATGGTGCTTATCGGGATCAAGAAGGAAGGAAGGGACCAAGAGCAGCAGCAGGATGATGGACAGGGTTAGAAAAGGCAGTAAGTGAGCGCAGGAAAGACAACGTGGAGGTGAGAGAGGGCACAGATGGGCATTTGGGTGATGGACCCATCCCTCTGTGGTGCTGGTACACCACAGTCAGGCTGCCTTTGCCCCCAGCTGATGCCATCCCAGATGGGATGGGTGCTCCTGGCCCCAGGAGAGAGGAGGAGAGCAGCGGGTTAGTGGTCAGCGCTGGAGGAAACGGGCTGTAACCACTTCTTGCTCTGGGTTTAAAAGGAAGCGCCTGGCAGCAGCAGCAGGGTGCTTCCCCCAGCTCCTGCCAGCCCCTTCCCTCCTTCACTGGGTGGTAGGAGCTAACTCCAAGGCTGGATGGTGGATCCCAAGCCTTGGTGGCCAGGCTGGTGTCTCCATGGAGCTTCATCCCTCCAGATGGTTTGCATGGGAGGGATGTTGCCTCCATGAGGAGCTGGCATGGATACTTGCCCCAGATCCTGTCCCAAATCCTTTGGGAGTCACTTCCCAAGGGTTGTTTTCTAGCAATGAAATCAGGTCGAGCTCTTGGGGTCCACCCCAAACAAAGGGTCTCCCTGAGGAGCAGCCGTGGTGAGTCCTGCTGTCTGAGGGAGTGGATTTGGGAAATCCAGACATTCCCAGTGGAAATCCCCTCTGCCTGAGCTGACTTTCCCTGGCTGTAGGAGGTGGAGATGCCACCAGGGTCAGTCTCAGGCTTTATCCTCTTGTGGCTCATGGTCCTTGTGCCTGTGGTAGCCCGGGCAGGATAGGGCTGAGCCGCTCATCCCACTGTCCTGCATCCAGCACCTTTGCTGTGGGCTTGGTGGGAAGCTGCAGCCGTTGTGGGGACATCAAAAATAGTGTTTGTATCAAAAATAGTGTGGCCAGCAGGATCAGGGCACTGATTGTCCCCCTGTACTGGGCACTGGTGAGGCATTTGGCCAAGACCCTCAGGGACAGGGTCTGAATGTTGGGATTGTCCTGTGGCAGGGACAGCAGTTGGGCTGATGATCCTGGTGGGTTCCTTCCAACTCACAACTTTTGATGATTCTATGATCTCTCATAGGATGTGGTTGTCTCACATGGCATGTGAGCTCCTCGGAAGCTGGGACCTTTCTGCTTGCTGCCTGTGGTTGGGGATCCCCAGCCTTGGCTGTGGCTGGGGTGCAGCGGGCATTGCCCCGGCTCAGCTCGCTGCTTTCCTCCGGAGCTGTTGCAAGCTCTGGCTCTCAAGCTGGAGGTGTCTCAGCCCCTGGTGACCCTGATAATCTCTTTTGGCTTTGTCCTGGACAGTACCGTGCCTGGATTCGCCATGACTATGGCAGGAACCCGTTCAAGGACCAGGAGGAGCTGCAAGGCTTGCTGGCCCGGCAGGAGCAGAAGCAGAAGGAGCAGCAGCTGGGGAGCGGGGATTGCTCCAGGCTCCACTCTCCACCTCCCACCTACCCACTCCCTGACCATGCAGGTGGCACGGGCAGAAGCAGGTGGATGAACAGATAAACAGGCAGATGTTGGCCTTGGGGCTTGGAAAACTCCATATTCCCTTTGCCAAGCGCCCACGGGGGCTCGTGTCCAGGGCAGCAGCAGCCACCGTTGGCTTCAGCCATGGGCTCCAGGGTTGGAATGAGGGGGTCAGGACTCATAGACCCTCTCCTTGGCTGTTGGCTCTGTCTATACCTCTGGGATAACCAGTGAATTGGGGACAGTGTCTTGTTCTGTCTCATTTCACCATTATCCAGTGGTCATGGCCACTTTTCCATCACCTGTAGCAGCAGCAAACCCCATCCCTCACTCCAGCTTGGTACCCAGGTGCTATAGGGCATGGGGATGCCAATGCAGACTTTGGAAAGCAGAGTGGAATGAGGTGGGAAGAGGAAAACCAAGGTGGGATGAGATGGGAAGAGGAAAACCAAGGTATGATGAGATGGGAAGAGGAAAGCCAAGGCAGGGTGAGATGGAAAGAGGAAAGCCAAGGCAGGGTGAGATGGAAAGAGGAAAGCCAAGGTAGGATGAAATGGGAAGAGGAAAGCCAAAGTGGGATGAGATGGGTAGAGGTCACCTTGTCTTCTGCTTTGCAGTGAAGCTGGGGCTGATGCAGCCTGTGAAGCTGCAGCAGGAGGGAGGGATTGCTCCTGGGATGGGGAGAGGGGTCGGAGGCTGAGTTGCTCCCAGAGCAGCAGATGCCCCTTGTTGTGTTTGGACTTTCCTGGTCCAGCCTGTCCTTGGCAGATGTCCATCTGGTGTTTTTCTTAACCCACCCCTCTCAGGGAGGGGGAAATCCATCGGTGCTGGAGGCTGCCCGTCCCCACCGCCTCCATCCCTGGAGCCAGAGTGGTTTTGGGTTTCCCCTGCTGCCCAAGCTGAACGTCCCCACTTGCAAAAGAAGCCAATTGCTCGGTTGGACTCAGTTGATCTGCAGACCAGTTCAACATTGCCCTTCTCCAACAACCTTTTTCATATTGAAAGACCATGACCATGTCCCTTTTGTTTCATCCAAACTCCTACAAAGTGTTTCCAAAGCGTGGCCTCGCTGCTTTCCTTTGTAGGACTCATCACATCTGTCCTACAAGGTGGGTCCCAACCCATTGACAACCCAAGCCCTTCTACATTTCAAACCTTCAGATCTTCCACACCAGCTTGGTCTTTTGCTATAAATACTTTGCTTGGCTTCTCAAAAATATCTGTTCTGCAATCCCTTCTGAGAAAAAAAGGCAATTACAGTATTTCTAGGAATACCCTTAATGAACATTTCCGGGTACTCCAAGTGTGACAGTCCTGGAGGTGACTGGCCCAACTCCTAATAAAGAAGAGAGTGATTAAAACCACGAGGATGGCTTGATTTGTGATTTTCCTGGTGGGAATGGAGGGTTGTTTCCTATTTTTTTGATGAGAACCATCAGGAAAATTCAAAGTTTTAAAGAGTCAATATTTAGCCATAATGTATGGAATTCTGGAAAAAAAATAAGATTATGGGGACTTTTCCTTGTATTTTTAGGTTGAGAAAGGGTCCCCTTGGTTGTTATTCTCCATGGAGTGAAGCCATGGTTGGTGCCTACAACACACTCTGCATGGGAAAGTGTCCTGAGCAATTAATGAGATCAAGGACCATGAATGAATGCTGGTGATGGAGTGGACTGAAGGGACGTTGAGCACCAACAACAGAAGGACATGGAGCTACTGGAGCCAGTCCAGAGGGTTGGTGTTGGATTTAAAGCCTCTGTTATCATTTTAGGAAGCAGAAAAATGGAACTTGAGCACAGGGAAAAACAAAAAAGAGAGAAGAAACTTGGTTTCTGGGGTTGATAGGAAGTTGTTGGAGATATGTGATAAGCAGAGATTAGATTTGCAGTAGGTGTGATCACCTCCACAGAGCACCACCATCCTGGATGGCCATGCCCATGACCAGCCATCCCAGGACTCATGTTCCTCAAGGAATTGTCCCATCAAAGCAGCTGTTATCCCTGGAAAAACCCCCCTGATTTGGGAACTCACAAGGAATACTCCCCATCCGCTGCAGCATCACCCACACCTGGCATCACAGCAGCAACCATGGCCCAGACAGCATCTCCTAAACCAGATTTCCCCCGCATTTGAGGGTTGTCCCAGGTGAGTAGATACATTTTCCCACTCTGGCTTACCTCAGTGGAACCTGTGGTGACTTTAGGACTTCTGGGCACTGGAAAGCCAACTCTGAAGCAGGTGAAACTGGGCTGATTTCCACTTCTTTCTCCATTGCTAAGAGCTCTGCACGCTTTGCTGCTCAGCTTTCCCATGTCCCATCCCTCCTGAAAGCCTGGTGTCTCGGGTGCAGGGGGGACAATCGCCCTGCTCAGGTTGGCAGGCTGGAGAGGTGGGGCTGTGCTAACCTCATGGAGTTCAACAAGGCCAAATGCAAGGTCCTGCACCTGGGTCAAGGCAACCCCAAGCACAAATGCAGGCTGGGTGGAGAATGGATGGACACCAGCACTTGGGAGTGGTGGGGGATGAGAAGCTCAACATGAGCCCCCCAACGTGCGCTGGCAGCACAGAGCCAATAACCGTGTCCTGGGCTGCACCCAGAGCAGCGTGGGCAGCAGGGCCAGGGAGGGGATTCTGCCCCTCTGCTCCGCTCTCCTGAGACCCCCCCTGCAGTGCTGCCTCCAGTGCTGGGGCCACCAACAGCACAAGGACATGGAGCTACTGGAGCCAGTGCAGAGGAGGCCACGAGGATGATGCCAGGGCTGGAGCAGCTCTGCTGTGAGGACAGGCTGAGAGAGTTGGGGCTGTTCAGCCTGGAGAAGAGAAGGCTCCAGGGAGACCTTCCAGTGGCCTCCCAGTACCTGAAGGGGCTCCAGGAAGGCTGGAGAGGGACTTTGGCCAAGGGCAGGGAGTGACAGAACAAGGGGTGATGGCTTGAAAGTGGCAGAGGGGAGATGGAGCTGAGATGTGAGGAAGAAATTCTTTGGTGTGAGGGTGGTGAGACCCTGTCCCAGGTTGGGCAGAGAAGCTGTGGCTGCTCCTCCCTGGAAGTGTTAAAGGCCAGGTTGGATGAGGCTTTGAGCAACCTGGTCCAGTGGAAGGTGTCCCTGCTGCTGGCAGGGGGGTTGGGACTGGATGAGCTTTAAGGTCCCTCCCAACCCAGACCAGTCTGGAGTTCTGTGGTTCTCAGTTTGGATGAACTTCCCATGGTGCTGCTCACACACCAGGAAAGTTTGCAAGGAATTCCCAGCTGAAAGCCCCATCTGCAGGGGGTCGGTATCTGATCTCCTCCCGCTGGGATCCCCCTCACCCCGGGGGACTGAGATTTGCCCTTCCAGCTCCTTCCAGGAGCCAAAACCAAAGCCAGAGGTGATGGAATTAGTCCCAAGTTCATTAAGCTCTAGTGGGGATGAGGAGATGAAGAAGTTTGATTATATGAAACCACTTCAAAATATCCCAAATTTACCAGAACTGTTAGAAAATAAATAATTTTTTACTGGGGGGGCGGGGAAGGGGGTCTCCATCTGGTGTGGGGTGGCAGGTTTGGTGTTGTGGGGACGGTGATGCCAACCCCTCCTGCAAAGCTTGACTTGTTTTTTTTGTGAAATAAATAAATCTAAATCTAAATCTAAATCTAAATCTAAATCTAAATCTAAATCTAAATCTAAATCTAAATCTGAATAATATAAATATAAATAAAAATAATAAAATACAAATATAATATATAAATATAAAATTAAATCTAAATCTAAATAATATAAATATAAATATACTAATAATAGTAACAACAACAACAACAACAACAACAACAACAACAACAACAACAACAACAACAACAACAACAACAATAATAATAATAATAATAATAAAATCCTAAACACATCTGATTGCAAAAGATGTTTTTGACTCTCCCCAAATCTCACGGGGGGGATCTGATTAGGATCAGTTGGGTGATTAAAAAACAGGGTTCTTCTGTTTATTAGAAGTGACAATAAAAGTTGTCTCCCTTAGATCATTATTTTGAGCAGAGCAGCTGTGCAGCTCCACACATTTCCCATCTCCCCGTGTTACCCACATGGGAGTAATTATGTTTTTCTTCCAAGAAATGAGTCTGTAATCTGGTAATCCCAAAAAAACCCGCCCGAAAGCTGCCTGCAGATGGTCCTGGAGGCTCCTCCGGGGAGGTCCGGGCTGGGCTGGGGCTGCGCGGCGCTGCCGGTGCGGGGGGGACAGCGACACGGCCGGGGCAGCGAGGGACGGGCTGGTCCGGGACCTGGGGCTGGGAATTGGAATGGCAATGGACCAGTCTGGGACTGGGAAGACTGGGCTGGGACTGGGGATGGATCAACCTGCAACTGGGGAGACTGGGCTGGGACTGGGGATGGATCAACCTGCAACTGGGGAGACTGGTCTGGGACTGGGGAGACCAATCTGGGACTGGGGAGACTGGGCTTTGGACTGAGGATGGGAATGGACCAGTCTGGGACTGGGGATCGACTGGTCTGGGACTGGGGATGCCGATTTGGGACTGGGGAGACTGGTCTGGGATTTGGAATGGGAATGGACCAGTCTGAGACTGGGGATGGACTGATCTGTGACTGGGAATAGATTGGTCTGGGATTTGGAATGGGAATGGACCAATCTGAGACTGGGGATGGACTGATCTGTGACTGGGAATAGACTGGTCTGGGACTGTGGAGACCAATCTGGGACTGGGGAGACTGGTCTGGGACTGGGGATGGACCAATCTGGGACTGGGGATGATGGTCTAGGACTGGGGAGAATGGTCTGGGGCTGAAATGGACTGGTCTGGGACTGGGGATACTAATTTGGGACTGGGGAGACTGGTGTAGGATTTGGAATGGGAATGGACCAGTCTGGGACTGGGGAGACCAATCTGGGACTGGGGAGACTGGTCTGGGATTGGGAATAGACCAATCTGGGACTGCGGATGCTGGTCTAGCACTGGGGAGAATGGTCTGGGATTGGGAATGGACTGGTCCTGGACTGGGGAAACCGATCTGGGACTGTGAATAGGCTAGTCTGGGATTGGGGAGACTGGTATGGAACTGGGGATGGACTGGTTTGGGACTGGGGACGCTGGTCCGGGACTTGGAGTAGGAATGGACCAGTCTGGGATTGGGGAGGCTGACCTGGGACTGGGGACACCAATCTGGGACTGGGGACGCTGGTCCGGGACTGGGGACGCTGGTCCAGAACTGGGGATGAACTGGTCCGGGCCGGGGGGGACCGGCCGTTCCGCTCCGTTTCGGGGCGGGGAGGGGGTGCTGAGCGGTGCGCGAGGCTGGCCCCGCCCTCCCAGCTGGTTTCCCGGAAAGGCGCGCGCTGCAGAGAAAGCGCCTCCAGCCGCGCGCACTCAACCGAGCGCCCTCCCATTGGCCCGCCGGGAGCACAAGCCGGCTCCTCATTGGGCAGAATGAGCACGGAGGGGCGGCTGGCTATTGGCGGTACGGTGTGGAGGCGTGGCCTCTGCCGGGCCCGCCCCCCAGGCCGCTATAAAAGGCAGCGCGGTGGGCGGTGTGGGCAGTGGCGCGGAGCGGCGCGGAGCGCAGGTGGGAGTGATGGGACGCACAGAGCGGGGCTGCGGGGACGGGGGGGGTTGCAGAGACCCACCACCCCGGGAGGTGCCACCACCCCGGGAGGTGCCACCACCCCGGGAGGTGCCACCACCCCGGGAGGTGCCACCACCCCGGGAGGTGCCACCACCCCGGGAGGTGCCACCACCCCGGGAGGTGCCACCCACGTTTCTCCAGGGCAAGCGTTGGGTTGGGTGGGTTGGGGAAGTGGTGGTGGTGGTGGGCGATGGGCTGTGGGGTGCTGGCTCTGCCACCCCAGTTTTTTGTCTGCTTGTCCTTCCTGGTGTGGGGCTGGCACCCAACTCGTGTCCATCCTGGCGTGGAGCCCAGCTCCCTGCGTGGGAAGGACTCTTTGGCCATGTTCTGTGTGTGCTGGCTCGTGTCCCTGCCTCTGGCAGACTGAAATGCTTGCCCAGTGGTTTGTGGAGGAGCTTTGACCTCTACTAGTGATGGGAACAAGTTTTTATAGAGAATGGGCTGATTTAGAGGAGAGTCCCATTCCAAGGAGCACTTTTGAAGTTCTTCATCTTGGTGTAACTTGGGAGCAAGGTGCTTGGTGCAGAAGCCAGCAGAGAGGCTGTACCCCTGTCCCTTGGGGATGAGCTCTGAAACTGTCCTGGGACAGAGCTACGTTGGACTTGGTGATCTTGGAGGTCTTCTCCAACCTGAATGATTCTGTGATTCTCTTCTTTTTAGTAGCTGGAATAGCGTTGTGTTTTGGTTTCAGCAATGGGATTTGTTATGAGAAGAACTTTGATAACACCCCGATGTTTTTAGCTGTCGCTGGAAGTTGAAGGACTTTGTGTTTTGCCAGTCTGCAAGCACAAGGTCTGGGAGGGAGTGAGGAATATTAAAATGAATAAGCTAAGCTGGCACTTGGCTGTGCCAATGGGATGTTCCATCTCCCATGATCTCATGTTTGGTGTGTTAATAAGGGTCTCTCTCCTGTGGGGGTTCTCTCTCTGCTTTGGAGCATCCAGCTCTGGAAGGGCATTTGGGATCTAGAGCTTTATTGTTTTGGCTGGTGGTGTTAGTTATCACCAACCCTAAAAACAAAAGCTGTGCTGTGGATGGCCAGGGAGGTCCATGTGTCCTGCTGTGCAATGGAGAAGGGACAGAAATTGGTGGCACTGAGCTGATGTGAACCTGTGGCAAAGCAGGGACCATGAGGTCTCAGTCTGTGCTGGGAGCATCCTCAGCTTCTCTTCAAAAGGGGAGTAAATAAAGAGAGGGAGAGGCAATCTTGTAGAACTTGGAGGAGGGCTGTGAGTCCCAAAGACCTGGAGGGCTGATCCTGGAGCTGCTGGTCACTTCTACCAGCCCACCACCAACACCTGAAGTTCCTGTGGGTCTTGCCATGGAGGTGATGGGGGATACCAATAGGGTTGAGCCTAGAGCTTTGCTTCCAGCTGGATGGGAGAAGCTTTCCCATGGGGTCATCCAGTGGTTAAAAATGACTTGAGGTCTCCAGCAAGGGTGGCTTGACTTCACCCTGCTCCATCCTGGCGTTGGCCCTCTGTTCAAGGGGTTGGTTGTGCAGCTCCATCCCTGTGGTGACTCCAGGTGCTGCTGGGAACTGGTCCCTGCTCCCCAAATAGGCAGTGCCCCCCAAGAGGGACCCACATCTCTCCAGGGCAGACCTTTGTGCCAACACAGCTTGGGGACAGCACTTGACTCCAATCTCCTGCAGATGTTAACTAGTGTCTGCCCCAGGATGGCCTGTCCAGTGTCCCTTGCTCAGGTGACAGCACAACTTGGTGCTTTAATCCCCATCCATCTGCTTCCTTTGACTTATCCTGCATCACAGAACCATGAAGGTTGGAAAAGACCTCCAAGATCATCGAATCCAACTGTAGATCATCAAGTCCAACCATAAAGGAGCCAGCAGAGCACCAAGCCAGCTCAGTGAGCAGAGCTTTGGTAGAGCTGGAGGAAGAGTTTGTAGTAATTCAGAAGGAAATTACCTTTTGTCTTCTAAAGAAGCAAGGGAGATATCAATGTACACTTTAATGGCACATGGGCCTTGAGGGCCACCAAGAGCTGGTTGTCTCTGATGCCCCACTACCAGCCATCCTCAACTAGAGCATGGCATGATCCCTCATCCCCTAGTTGTGGTGGGACAGTGCTGGGGGAGCTGACAAGGCTTGGACCTCTTGCTCCATGCAGGATGTGTGACCGCAACGGCGGGCGGCGGCTCCGGCAGTGGCTGATCGAGCAGATCGACAGCGAGCTCTACCCGGGGCTGGTCTGGGAGAACGAGGAGAAGACCATGTTCCGCATCCCCTGGAAGCACGCTGGCAAGCAGGACTACAACCAGGAGGTGGATGCTTCTATTTTCAAGGTAGGGCCAGATGGTTCATGCCTCTTCTCCTTGGCTCCTGGCCTCTGTGAGGTTCTTTTCTCTCCTTGCTGACAGTCCTGTTGGTGGGAGATGTCCATGTTCTCCCTGAGTTTTGCATCTCTGACCCTTCCAGGAGATGTTTCACCTCATGATTGTTCTCCAAGGCTCTTTTGAGGGTATTTGTTCCTCTTGGCCAAATGCTGGTGCCACATTTAGGTTAATTTTCAGTGTGTTTGAATCCTGATCTGACAGGAGAAGGAGCTTGATGTGCTCCTTTTGACCTGCTCTGAACTTCTCCTCAGGCTATTCTTGATAAAAGATTTACCAAAAAAAAAAACCAAACCCAAAAAAGACTTTGCAGGAGGGAAATCTTGGATTTCACTGAAGGGGGGATTTCCAGTTTTGGGGAAAAACTGGAAGATTCCATCTTGAACCAAAAAGGTCAGGCTTTTCCCCAGGAATTCCCTTCCCTCTGCCCCTGTTTCCCAGTATCTCTACTGGGGAGTTCACTTTCAGGGTGGTGACAGTTGATTTGGGAGCACTGAGTTGTGAGGATGGTATTGAATTCCATCATCTGAAAACATAAATATCTATTAAATGAATAAATATATATATTTAAAAAATAAGATGTATTTTGTGGTCTTCATTATATGTACTTTGCAATCTCCCTTCAGTGCTAAAATGTTATTTTCCTACCAAAAGCACATTCTGACCTTAAAAATAAATCATTTAGAAATTCACTTCTTTAGCCAAGAGCTGGAAAATGAGGTTTCCTTTGATTTTTGGGGTTTTTTTAGTTGAGGTGTCACCAGGTCATTAGGAACACCACTCCTTCAGCAGTGACTCCAGCACCTCAGCACCTCCAGATCTCTTGGTGCAGAGATGGAGCTGCAAGTGGTGACCTTGACCTTTGGTTTTTGTTGTTTCTTTTTAAACTGGGGACCTCTGTTTTGGTTTTTTCCAAACTGGGGTGCCACAGCCCTTCTTGCTGGGGCATGGGGTGCTGCTCTGCACCCAGATATCCATCCCCACGTGTGGTGCCTCTGCATGTGTCCACTGCCCAGGAGTGAGATGGTGAATGCCCATGGGATGGTTGAGAGGGTGCAAGGGGCACAGAGGTGGTGGGAACAAAATCCTTCCTACAGCCCCAGCTCCTCTGCACTGGGGGGGTTTTGCAGAGCTCCCAGGAAGGATTTTCTTTGGGTGTTGCTTTGTTTTAGGCTTGGGCTGTTTTCAAAGGCAAGTTCAAAGAAGGTGACAAAGCAGAGCCGGCCACGTGGAAGACGCGTCTGCGCTGTGCTTTGAACAAGAGTCCTGACTTTGAGGAGGTGACAGATAGATCCCAACTGGACATCTCTGAGCCCTACAAGGTCTACAGGATCGTGCCAGAGGAGGAACAGAAATGTGAGTGTCCTGGTGAGGGACCAACCTCCAGATACAGGTCGGTCCTGTGAGTAACCACAGGCTTGTGCTGCTGCCCTACATCTGAGCAGGGCTTCCTGGCCAGACACTGCTCTTGTGCTGTGGTGCTTTGCAGAAGATGTCCCCTGTGTCACCACAGTGGCAGGGAGAGGAAGAAGAAAGACAGGCTTTTTTATTTCTAGCCTCCTAAACAGCTGCTTAGGAAATAGGGGATAACTACAGCACTGCATCATCTTCCATCCCATAAGGATGTTGTAGGGACCAATCCAAAATCCTTTACCACTTTATGGGGTACTTGAGCCCCAACCTCTGCCCTGGGTGGGTGCTGGGGAGCTGCAATAAATCCCTTCTCTGTTGCCAGCAGTGATTAGAGTAGCAGTAACTTCACAGAGAGCAGTTGCTGTGATGTCCTGTGTGGTACAGGTCACACTAATTATATCTTTATTTGTGGTTAGGGGGGTGTGTGTGCTTTTTCCTTTTATTTTTAAATAAAAAAAACCTTGCAAAACCCAAAATCTTGCAGTCAGGAAATGTCCCTTTAGCATCTTGGTCTCCTCTAGCTGTGTTCACACGAGGGCCACACCACTGCTATGCAAATGGCACTGCAGGTTCTCACCGACAGCACCACCGCTCTCGGGGAGGCTGGTGGAAAAAAGAGAAGCAGCAGCTTTGGTCTCTGGGGTGCTCAGAGGGGAAAAAAAAACCCCAACCCTCTGCTCTCTCTGCTATTAGTCAGGTTTGATTATTTTTCTTGTTGCTGGTCACTGTGCATTAGGACAATGAGTTATAAACTGGTTTTTTGGTCCTGAAAAGCAGCTCTGAGTGGAGCTGGAGGTGCTGTTAGATGGCAGCGCTGTGGTTCTTGGTTTCATGACCTTCATAGGGTGAAGAGTTTTTAAAACCCAGTGATGGGATGAGCTGTGGCAGGGGTGGGTGGGTGTGCTCACTGCATCCCCAACCTCTCCTTCCAGGCAAAGCAGGCATTGCCAACGGGAGCAGCTTGAATGATGTCACGGAGATGGACTGCAGCTCCTCTGCCATCGATGACCTCATTAAGGAGGTGAGTCCTCACCGTGGCTGCAGGTCACTGGGGATGGTTGGTGGGCAGTTACCTGATAGTCTTGCCTTCCTAAAATTCAATGTGCAAAGCTTGGTGAGTGACACTGGGTTTTGCAGCTCACTCATGTGAGCCAGCACAGGGACAGGATGGCTGATGAATGGTTCATACTTTTGATTTGCATCCAGGCAGGTGAGACCATCCCTGAGGGCCAGAGGCTGTATCTCAGCTCTGTTCCCCTTCTCAGCTGTGTCACCTTGAGCTGTGTCTGCTCAGTAGCTCTTGAGGGTATTATTTGAGTGCACAGCCTGGGGAATGCCCAACTTGCTCTTTCTAACCAAAAAAAAGTTCTTTGGCATCCTGTTGGCATTGCCATTTGGACCTTCTCCATGTCCTGTGACTGTCTCTGTGCAAGGCAGTGGCTGCCTAAGGCATCAAACCTGCTCTGATCTCAATGTCTGGTCTTGCACAGCCTCCCTGTGTTGATGAATACCTAGGGATCATCAAGAGAAGCCCCTCACCTCCTCAGGAGACCTGCAGAAACCCCCCAATACCCGACTGGTGGGTGCAGCAGCCCAGCCCTGGTGAGTAGGTGGCAGTGGGTGTGGTGTTTAATGGGGCTGAGCTCTTTATCTGGGGCAGAAAAGCCTCACTGTACAGTGATGGACAAGGGACAACACTTTGTATTTTATCTTCCTTAGTACAAATATTTAAAGTACTAATTACGGGTGCTGTGGTTGGTAGCAGGCACTCAAGAATGTGCTTTTCATGAGATTAAATCCACCTGGGATTATTTGCTGGCATCTTCTGTGTGGGAGGTGGGAAGCTTGATGTGCTGAGGAGAGAAATCCAGGGGTGCTGGTGGAGGGGAGAGGGGGGGATCAGGGTTTGGAAGAGGGGGATATTGGGGTCTGGGGAGCTGGACATGCAGCCACAACTCAGCTTTCTCTCTGCCCACAGCATTGCCCCTGATGAATGGATACTCCAGCTATGAGCAGCATCATTCAGGTGAGGCTGTTTGGCTGTGGCCATCAAAAGCCCCTCTGGGTCTCTGACACGTGTGTGTGGTCGCAGGAGGCAGATCTGACTCTGCTCCCTGCCTTGGGTGGAGGCTTTGCTCTGGGTTTGGGAGGTTCCACACACTCCTGGGTGTCTGCAGAGTTTGTGTGCTGAGCAGGGATGCATCCTGCCTGTGGCCACAGCTCTGGCACAGGGAGCTGCCCTGGGATGCTGGGATCTGCCTGAGGACATCTGCCCACAGCAAGGGAGGTGTGGGGCAAAGGCAGGAGGAAGAGCTTCAGTATTGGGAGCTCTTGCTTGCACATCAGTGCTGCTACCAGGCTGAGTACTGGAGATAGTCTCTAAGAAATAGGTGGTCTTCTCCATCAAGTGAGCCTTGCCTCCAGGAAATTTTGCTGCTGTCATGGAGTTTGGGCATTGTGGTGAAGAGCAAGCAAGGTTTGTCATCTTCTGATGGGTGGTCTTTGTGCCTTTCCCTTCTCAGGTTACTCCCAGATGGTGATCAGCTTCTACTACAGTGGGAGGCTGGTGGGCCACATCACCACCTCATGCACTGAGGGCTGCAGGATCTCCCTGAGCCAGCCCTCCAGCCATGGGGAGAAGCTGTACGCCCCTGATGCCCTGGAGCACGTACGGTTCCCCTCAGCTGATGCCATCCAGAATGACCGCCAGAAACAGATCACCAGGAAGCTTTTTGGGCATCTGGAGAAGGGTGTCTTGCTACACAGCAACAAGCAAGGCATCTTCATCAAGAGGCTGTGCCAGGGTAGGGTCTTCTGGAGTGGAAACACCATGGTCTACAAGGACAGGCCCAACAAACTGGACCGGGATGAGGTGGTGAAGATATTTGACACCAACTTGTTCTTCAGAGGTTTGTAGGATTGTTCTGTTTCTTGTAGCACTTTGAAGTCCTCACTGTCCATAGCTGATGGGTCACCCAAGTGCTCTGGATGAGTAGTTGATGCTATTAGATCTGGAAAGGAATAACCTGTTGTTTTGTGGCACTTAAATTCCTCCCAGCTGGAGGCTTTGCACAATGAAGCTGCCTTCTCTTGAGCCCACAGCTCTCTACCATGGCAGGGTGCTTGATCCCAAAGCTGTGTAGCAAAGCCTGGCAGCTTGCAGCAGACAGCTTCCAACTGTTCCTCTCTCCTTGCAGAGCTGCAGCAGTTCTACAACAACCAGGGTCGCTTCCCGGACAGCAGAGTCATCCTGTGCTTTGGAGAGGAGTTCCCAGACACTGTTCCCCTGCGCTGCAAGCTCATCCTTGTCCAGGTATGGACAGCTGCCCTTTGGAGCTGAGTTTCCACCTTTATCTGGACCATATTGCCCTTCTTTGTTTCTCCCCCCCACTAGCAAAGCTCCAACCCTTGGAGCCACTGTTCACTTGGGTGACTGAATTGCTTGGGTTGCAGGTGTGGCATGAGTATGAGCTTCTCCACAGCCTCCTGAGAGGTGCTTGGGCTGTAGCTTGTCAGAGAAGCCTTTATCTGGGCAGATGATGTTTGCAAACAAAGCTCCCAAATGGCCAAAGCTCTTCTAAACTGCTGGGAAATCTGTTTTCTTCCTGTTCCTGCCTCTTGGCACTGGGTCCTCTGCCCTTCTCCTGTGGGAAAGAGGGGAATAAATCCCTGGAATGGTTGTGTTAAGGGATGGCTTCAAGCCAGGCAGGCAATGGATGTGATGACCAACCATGGTGGGCTGGGAAACCCTTGGGAGGGTGAAGGAGGGGATGGGATTAGAGGGTCAATCCCCATGGCTCTCTACAGAAATGTTTCTCTGGAGAAGCTGAAGCAAATCTGGGTACCCAAAGCTTTGGGGCAACACATCGGGTGTTTCTGAAGCCTGCACCAAATGTGGGGATGCTCTTGGGCCAACAAGGGTGTGGCAGTAGGGACATGGCATGGAGGGTGTAGGGAGGATGTAGCAGCAAGCTTTGAGCAAGCAGAGACCTCCAAATCTGAGGTCCTGGGTGGGACTTTACAAGTGCAAAGACTGGTCCTACACCTCCTTGCACACCTTTGTGACCTGGTCACCTCCTCTTGCCTTGGATGTCTTCACCAAGAGAGTCACTCTGCATGTGTTGTGATGTTCCCCAGCCTGTCCTCACCTCCCTGTAGCTTTCCTGGGAGAGGAACTCTTGTGACTGCTCCTTTTCTCCCAGAAGTGCTGTGCCAAGGTGGCTTGTGGAGTTGGACCTATTGGCCTGGCTAGACCTGGGCACCTTGGTCTGTTTGGTACAACTGCTCTGCTGTGTCTCTCCCACCTTTGCTGCTGGTGGGGCTGGATAGCAGCAGTAGGAGATGCCCAAAGAAGTTGTTCTTCATTTAATGTCTTCATGACTTTTCTTCTTGTGTAGGTGGAGCAGCTGGGTGTCAAGCAGGTGGTGGAGGAGACTGGGAGGGCCTGCAACAGCAGCCCCATGCTCCCCATAGCTGAGGAGACACAACATGACCAGGTGTACAGGATCTTCCAGGACATCTGTGCCACGCACCAGCGACCACTCTTCAGAGAAAACCAGCAGATTGCTGTCTGAGCCTCCTCCTCTGCAGATGTAGCCTGGTGGTTTGGGTTGATTTAGACCCAATTTGGTCTTGTTAGTTCCTAAATTCTCCTCTTTGGAAAGTTGGGTTGATTTAGACCCAATTTGGTCTTGTTAATTCCTAAATTCTCCTCTTTGGAAAGTTGGTTTTTGTTTTTTGCTGTTTCCAGCCCAGAATCTGGATAAATAGAGCAGTAAAAATGGTCATGAGAAAGTAGGTTGGATACTCAGTGATAATTTCCTGATTAAAATGACTTTTCTACCAAGCAGGGGAGTCCTGATACCATTGTCCATAGCTTTTGGCAGGAGGAGGAGGGAATGTCTGAGCTCAGGGCTGGCACTGCTTTGTGTTGTCTTTGGCCACTTGGACCTTGCTGAGAATAATGATTTGGTAGGAGGTGACTCTTGGAAAAGCCTTAAAATGCTCAAAAGTAGGAAATTCTTTCCAGAAATCTTTTCTTTTTCCCTCTAAAGAGAGAGGATAAGGTAAAGAGAGAGGCTAAGGTATGTCCTCCAAGGAGAACCTTCTCAAATTCCTCTTTATTTTCAGTGTAAGTTTTATCTACCAAAGTCTTTGGAAACTTGGAAACCAATGCAAAGATTAGAGATGTAAATATTGAATATAAGAACATAGGAATCTTAATTTTTCCTAATTAGAGACAGAGTTTATATAAATAGAGAAGATCTTTAATGTTAAAGACTGCAGCATAGTGTGAATAGGTTGGCTTCATCCTCCTGAATGCATCTGCTGGTCTCTCCCAAGCGTGACCAGGCAGTGTCACCCATGTGTAAATCCTCATTAACATGCTTTGTGTGTGCACCCAGCACCCAGGAGCTGCTTGAGTTGTGGGGCTTGTGCCTTGCAGGTGCCACAGACCAGGGCTCTGTGTCCTTGCTTCCAAGCTGCCTATTTATTTTGTGCCTGAAGTTTATTAAACTTCTTTTTTTTGGTAATTTTTGTATTTTCCTGCAATTAAAGTGCTATATTTTGTATTTCTGTTGCAATGTGGTTTTTTGGTTGCAATGAGGGGGTTGATCCTTTTATCTCTGATTCGTTCCTGCCTTGATCTTCGGTGGTGGGGTCTGTGTTAAGGCTCTGCTGTCACCTCCTGCTCCATAACTGCCTGGGAGAAATGAGCTGTGTGGGGGGAGGACAAGGAAATCACTTGTAGGAGCTTCAGGGAGCATGAAGTTCTAGTTGAAGATGTTCCTAGTTGGACTAGGTGACCTTGAAAGGTCCCTTCCAACCCAAACCATTCTCTGAAGATGGGTCCCTGCCCAACTGCCCCAGCCCTGCTCTGGGCTGGTGCTCCAGGGGCATGGGATGGGGAGGAGAAGGGAAGTTACTTATGGTCCTACTCAAATGGGTATTCTTGTCCTTCCCATATTATTGCCTCATGAAGCCTTTCCTGCTGTCTTCTCCATCCACCTTTCTCATGGGGCCCAGTCTAGTGGAGATGAAACCACTACATTTTTTCACTGAAAAGATCATCAGACATTGGAACAGGCTACTTAGGGAAGTGGTTGAGTCACCATCCCTGAAGGGATTTAAAAGATGGGTAGATGAGGTGCTCAGAGACAGGTGAACAGGCAGGGTTGGACTTGATGATATCAAAGATCTCTTCCAACCAAGTGATTCCATGAAAAAGGGAGCTTCTGCCTTGATCAGACAAAGTCAATGTTGCAGCAGCACAGGCTGAGCATCTGCAACCTCACCCACCTTCACTTCAAGCCTGTGTTTGAGGCAACACCTCAAGATGCTCTGGAAGGGTGTGAGGACCATGTTTGATCTGTCCCCTTGTCTCCTGTGAAGGACAAACATGAGCTCCAGCTCCTTCCCCCTGCCAGGCTGAGCCATGTGCTCTGCATCAGCCCTGCAGGCAGGGAAGCACCAGCCTTCCTGAGGTGACCATGGTACCCAAGGTACTTGTGAAGGGGATGCCTGGAGATCCAGGCAGCTGGAGTCAGAGCATCCTTAGGAGATGCCAAGGAGATGGGTGCAAAGCTGTCCTCCCTGCTTGGGTATCAAAGCAGATACTTAACATATTTTGAGAGCAGATTTTTTTGCTGCTTTGCCTTTTGTTTTATTAATGAGAGAGACCTTCCCAAGCATGAGTGTGTGGTCAGGGCAGGGTTAAGACCTGGGGTGGGTTGACTGCAGCTCATCTCTGTGCCAGGAGGTTCTTCTGACTGCAGGCTTGCTGACTGTTTTGGGGTGAGCAACTTGGCCTTCCCAGTGAAGCCTCTCTTAAAATAAAGTTTAAATGTTCAGCTCTTGTTGGACTTGAAGGTGACCCCAGTGCACCCATCCAGGGTGACCAGCTACAGCCTCTGTCCCAAAGAGTGGTGGGTGCACAATGGACAACACACAACTTGGAGCACCCAAAAAGTGCTTGGAGATGGGAGACCCAACCAAAACTTTGTGGTTATGCATTAGGATTAAAGGAAGCCCCATGTCCTCAGCTCTTTATTCTATGAGCACCTCACTCTATGGCTGAGTTGTTCTCCATGCCCCAACTGTGTTGGTAGGACACTCATAGTCCTGGTCCTGTCCTTTGCAGGCATTGCCACATGTGGCTTTGGTGCCTGTGAGCAGAGATGGCTGCAGACCAAAGTTTTTGAGGATACACCAGGATCTTGAGTGCAATGAAGTCCCCAACCCCTGTACGCTCTTATGGGATGCTTGGTCATGGAGATGGGGATCTCACCTTACAGGTGCACTATCAACATTCACCCCCAGCCTTTCTCTGCTCCTCCTGAGGGTCATTGTGGTGTCTCCTGTGTCATTTAATCCTGTGGGTCTTCAGAGTGTGAGGAAGACTCACCTCCTCATGGGTGAGGTGCCTGGCAGGGGGGAGGTGGGAGCAAGGCACCGCTGCGGTCGGTGCTGGAACAACACATGGCCACTTGTGAAACACATGATGGGCTGCAGGCTGGGACACCATAAACACCGCTTGCGGTTTCCCCAGATGTCCTGGTGCGAGTCCTTCCTCAGAAACCACCATCTTGTGCTCGCCTGGAGCCACCTGCTACGTGTTCAGAGCTGTTTCAATTTCCACCCCAAGACCGCAGAGGAGCGGTGGGGAGCAGAGGGACCTTCTGTTGGACACGAGGCACTGTTTATTTTTAGTGTCACCATTGTGTTTCAGAGCCCAGAGGTCACTTTGGGACCATGCTCTATATCACTCCATAAAACTAGAAGAAGCACAGTTTCCATCCTAAATGTCTTCCAAGCCATGTTCAAGAGGAGACAACTGGTGGGTGTGGGGGGATTGGGAAGGAAACAGTGGGATGTTGTGTGATGTTCCACAGCATTGTGTGGAAGAGGTGGGATGCAAAATGTGGTGGGGTGCAGGACTATGGGCAGGGGGTCTTCTTTGTGCTCAGGTTGGACTTGCAGTGATGTTGGGTTTGTGCTTAATGACTGGCCCAAGACTTCCCCCTTCACAAAATCCAACATGAGGGAAACCTCCAAGGCTGAGGGGTGTCACAGACACAGGACTGGGTGGTCTTAGATGTCTTTTCCAACCTCAATGATTTGGTGATTCTGATTCTGTGACCAGCAGATGGGAGCAGGCTTTGAGGTAACTGTGCCAGATGGCACTAGGGGTTGCTCCAGCCCAGACTTGGGGTGGCCTTTGTGAAATCCAGGAGGAATTTCTGCACATCTCATACTTTTCCCCCAAATCTCTTGTCCAGGCAGGTAGGGCACTGCCGTCCCCACCGACCCAGAGGCAGCCCTGTCCCTGCTCCTCGCCTGGTCCCTGGCAGCTCCAGTGAGCTCCTTGGTGCAGCTGCACCGAGTCTTAGTGGTTTTGGGCAACTGGGGACTCAAATACTTTCGTTGGTTTCTGTTCACTTGGGTTCTTCTCTATGGCCTCACTGAAGTGAAACCTCAGTGCCTGGTATCGGCTCTTCTTCATCAATGGCTTCTGTGTTGGCAAGTCCCAACAGTGGCCCATGTCTTCAGCTGAGGGTCCCATCCCAAAATCCCGGGGGTGCAGTGCCCACTGTGTATCCCATCCATGGCACACTCCACTGGATGACCCTCGCTGCTGTAGCAGGTTTGTGGGTAACATGAATGAGAAGCTCAAAGGTTGTCCTCCCCAAAATGCTTGCTCCTTGTCCACATCTGGTTTCCTACACCCTGAGCTTGTGTCTGAGTTGGAGTGGTAATGCCATCAAACTCCCACCTGATGTGGAAATATTTCTTTGCTTCCTGGGAAGGCCAACCCAGGTACCAGGTCCTGCTGCTCCTCTGGAGAGGGTTGCAACCCCTGAGGACATGGGAAGGTACTTTCTGGGAGATACCCATAAAAAACTCCTGCCTTCAGGAGCAGAAGGGCAGAGTGAAGGTTTCACATGGGAAGGAGAGAGGAGCTTGGTTTCCATGGAGGAAGACTGACCTTTCCTTGCAGGAGATACACAGTTCTCCTCAAGAATGTTTGGGAAGAAGCCATGTAGTTACCCAATCCTCATATCAACCAGGGCAGACAACGTGGGGGAATTCCCTGGTGACCCCTTCTCTAAGGTCTTCTAACATAAAGCCATCTACTCCATGGTGTACATTGGAACACTTTGATTTCTAGGAGCTGCAGAGGACTTGATAAACACCTGATGTTTTGCTCACTGACTTGGGGTGTTATTTGGGTTCAAAGCCAACCTCACTCCTGAGATTTGTCACGGCTGGAAGGCAGCTGTACCACTGGGAAGCATTTTCCTTGGGAGAACACGAGCCTGGTCATATCCTGCAGCGTTATCAGTCTTGGTCCTTAACGTGCTTTGGTAGTTTCTCATGATGGGCCCTTCAACAAAAACAAAGAAGACCACTGCATGTGGCTCCAGGAGCAGAATTCTGTGCCTATGAGCTTCTACCCAACCCTACTACATGCTTGAAATACAATGTGAGGAGTTACCTGGTGACTTATCTCCTGCATGGAGAACAGGCTGGCTGGAGTGGGGAAAAGGAAGGTGAGTTTTGGATCCAGAGCTCTAGTTCAGCTAAAGATCCTAAGATTTAGCCCATCTCATCCTGGAGAAACAGGAAAAGCTCTGCAGTCATCTCCATCCAGCTCTGGAGGCCAAGTGCTCTATGCAGAGAGATGGTCCCACTCACAGTTGAACTGCTCAGGAATACAACATCAACCAGCTACAGCTGCTTCCTCCAACCTGCTGCCGCTTGCCATGGGCCCCCACCGGCCCCTGGAGGCGTTAGAAAACAAACAGTCACTTTTTATTTCTAGACACACCAGGGTTTCCAACTGGTTTGATTGCTCAATGCCCCTTCTCAGCACAACAGCCTGTCCACGACGAGCATCTCTGGGCTCTTCCTGAGAGCGTGTTGTAATATGGGAAGCACCCTCCTTTGCATGGTCACCCATGCAGGACATCTCCTCCTGGTCCTCAGGAAGGCAGGAGAGCTGCATGGGCACTCATACCTCCTTCTCCAAGGGGTTTGTACCCCCTTGGCTGGTCTTAACACCAAGGACACCTCAGTGATGACTTGTGAAGGAAGCCTGCCAGGACAACCCAACTTAGAGTTGTCTTTGGTAGGGCTCAAAGGATGTACACTGTTGTATGAGGTGAGACTGCTCTCTGCTCAGACTGGTGTTATGTGGCACTTCCAACTCACACTTGCTTTGGATGGTCACCCCACGTGGCTGGTGGGACTTGGGTCACTTCTCATGGAGTCAGATGTGTGCAGGCAATAGGAGGGGAGGGATGGTCTGAAGGCATCTCATCAGCTCTGGGTGTCTTGGCTCTGTCAGAGCTGTCTGAGAAGAAGGGAGAAGGGGTGGTGGGAAGAGCTGAGGGTGAGGAGGCTGAAGCCACAGGATCTGAACCTGGAGAGGCAGCCAACCTGCTGGTTTTCTCAAGCTTGGCTACAGAAAGGTCTCACTCAGAGGAAAGGAGACCCCAAACTCCAGCAAGCATGACAGCCATTTATTTTTCTGAATCCCCTTTTAACAGATGACCTCTTCCTCCTGGAAGTCTTTGCTGTTACACCAGATACAAGGTCATGAAATCAGGCTCCACCCAAGCCACAGCTGCAAAAATACTCAAGGACCAGAAGAAATACGGTGATAGTCCTTTTGTTTTGTCAGACCTTTGGGTTTGTTATGAGACCAGGTCTGTGAAACCAAAGTCCAGGCTGAAATCCCTCCCTTCCCCCCGAGTCTGTGTGCCCCCCAGATGTTGTGTCCGGCTCTGAGCTTATTTCTGGTGTATGGGGTTTGCTGGTGATAACACAAACCCTCTGATGCATCAAAGTGGCTGGAACCATAAAACACAGTCAGAGAGCTTTTTGTGTGAGTCATGAGCCACCCAGATACCTGGGCCTCTATTCCTCTTCAGAAGAGTAAGATGGAAGAGCATCAACTCAGCCCTAAAACACTCATGAAAACAGGAAGAAGAAGAAAAAGGACATTTCAGGCTGTTGCAGATATAAAGACATCTTTATAATGCAGCAATTAAAAAAATACTCCAAGTTGGAGAAACGTTCCTTGTCCTTCTTTCTTGCCTCAATGTGTGAGAGTAGCTGGGTGCTCAGAAGAGCTGCTCCAGTTCTCACTGAGAGCATAATTCACATGACTTCCGTGGAGCTTCCTTCTTTGTGCTGGATGTGTTATAGGGAACCGCAGACCATAACGTGACTTTGAATTCTGGAGCTGTGGATTTCAATAATATCAGTCACCAGGATGCTCTGGTTCTTGGTTCTTCTTCTGATGGCTTTCAAAGGGAGTTTTGCCCCAATTCATCTCCTACATCTCCACAGCAATGAGTTTTGCCCCAATTCATCTCCTACATCTCCACTGCAATGAGTTTTGCCCCAGTTCATCTCCTACATCTCCACTGCAGTGAGTTTTACCCCAATTCATCTCCTACATCTCCCCAGCAATGAGTTTTGCCCCAATTCATCTCCTACATCTCCCCAGCAATGAGTTTTACCCCAATTCATCTCCTACATCTCCACTGCAATGAGTTTTGCCCCAATTCATCTCCTACATCTCCACAGCAGTGAGTTTTGCCCCAATTCATCTCCTACATCTCCACTGCAATGAGTTTTGCCCCAATTCATCTCCTACATCTCCACTGCAATGAGTTTTGCCCCAATTCATCTCCTACATCTCCACAGCAATGAGCCAAGAAGAGGTGCTGGAGGAGGACCCATGGGTGTGGGAGCTGCTGCTGTGAATCCTGCACTGCTTTCATACTTCTACTGGTTTCTGCTGCAAGATTGGGTGTTGCTGAGCCAAACTGTGAGCTCAGCTGCCTTAAGAAGAAAAAATATCTAGGCTGTATCTTGTAATTCAAGGCTGAGGGAAAGCAGATGGCAGCGACCATCTCCACTGCACTGGAGAGCAAAGCATGTGGATGGGACTTCTGTTTGTCCTCACCCATAAGCCGTAGGAGGCAGCTGTGCTGTGCAGATGCTTGCAGGGACGTGGTATTTGGACAGGGAGAAATGTGTGGAGCAATTTCTATCACCCAGCTGAAGGGTGAGGTCAATGATGTCCCTTTAACAGCAGTTGCCAGGCAGCCTCCAGCTGATCTGGCTGTGGTGGGGGATTGCATCTACCTCTTAGCTTGGTGCTGAGGTCCAGCTGGTGATGTAGTTCAGTAAGAACCTGTTTGCTCACTGAGATCATAAAGGAGACACACATTTCCTTGACATCAGCTGCCTCAGTGCAACAGAGCCAGGTCTCCATCCACACCACACTGCAGCGGCCGTGTCCAGAGGCCACCAAACATCACCTTGGTTTCTCTATGCCAGCAAAGTCATCTCTACTGGTTAATCCAAGAGTGACCTTCTCTTTGTCCAACCCTGGTCTTCTCCCACACCAAACAGCCCCATTCCCCACCTAACCTTGCACCTTAGGGCAATGCCGTGCAAATCCACCCTGGGACCCGAAACTTCTTGAGGCTTCCAGTGAGGTTCCTACCAAAATCAACGTTTCCCTATTTTTTTTGCAGAGTGATGGCAGAGCAGGTCCCCATCAGCTGGGTGCTGCAGCCCCTGGGGGAGGTGTGGGGTGGAGGGACTGAGGTATGTGGAAGCAACACGGTGGTTCGAAACAAGTGATTCCCTTGCCTGGATCTTTCTGTTCTGTATTTCTCTTGAGAAGTAACCACTTCTCCCCGAGATAAATCTGGCTCATGGACACATCTGCAGGGTGTAGAAGGCAGCACGTCTGCAGGTTGGTCTTCCCAACGAGCATGGCTAGAAAATAGAGAGAGGAATCAGTCTGGGGAGTGTTTTTACACCTCTGCTCCAGAAAAGGTTGTTTTTATTTTGGATGAAGGTCTGGACACCTTTTGTGTCAAAAACCCAAGTATTTAGAATGTGATGGTTTGCTTCACTGCTTCTACCCAAGTTCCTGCTCTGGGGTTTTCTCTGCTCCTAAATATTCACCACCACTGCCACTGAGGTCTGGAGCAGACCTTCTCCATGAAGAGATGGACAAATCCTTGCTGCTCTGTCTCCTGGGGCAATGAGATTTCAGGTGGAGAAGGGAAGGGATGACTTGGTTGCACTTCATGCAAAGAAGGAAAAGGCAATGGGAAATGTTTCCTTGTGGTGTCACCAGCAAGGGCAAGGGGAGCCTGAAGAAGGAGTCTTGTGGTTGGGAAGGTGGTCTGTGGTGTTCACCACTAAGCAGGAGATCAAAAAGGTGGGGGAAAGTGAGGGATGAGGGTGGATGGAGGGAAAAATTAATCATGGGTGCAGCAAAGGAGGAGCTGGTGGAAGACAACAGAGAAGGGTGAACTTCTGCCATACCAAGGCCCACCAGCTCAGGTCCTACACTCAATGTCAATCAGTAGATTCCTGGGAGAGGAAGGAGCAAGCCTGGCAGATGAATCTTGCTGTGCTGAACCCAAAAAACCAGTGGCTGAGGGACAGCCTGGACCACAGATTGTGCTGTAGACCCCACCACAGCTCTTCTCCATGGACATCTTTAATACCCTTGAGCTGACTCATGGAAGTGGTGGCCAGCTTCTATGAAGTGATGGCCAAGAGATGGACTATGCAAAAAGAGGAGAGGAGAGAGGAGAGAGGAGAGAGGAGAGAGGAGAGAGGAGAGAGAAGAGAGGAGAGAGGAGAGAGGAGAGGAGAGGAGAGGAGAGGAGAGGAGAGGAGAGGAGAGGAGAGGAGAGGAGAGGAGAGGAGAGGAGAGGAGAGGAGAGGAGAGGAGAGGAGAGGAGAGGAGAGGAGAGGAGAGGAAAGGGTTATCCCCATTGGGCAGGACATAGTACTGGCTGCTCCTGGAGAACCATGAATCTCCTGGGTCCCTCCTGATGAGCTTTGAGAGCATCTCTGGTGCATGGCACTGCCTCGGTTCCTCTTTCCTGGCTGCAGGAAGCGATGGTACTGAGTCTCCTTTCGTGGGGGTGAGACAAGGCAGGAGGCCAGTGTCAGGCCAAGCACGAGGGGGAAAATGAACCTGTTGTAGGGCTCTGCCCTCGGGGTGGATGTGGGAAACTCTCGGTCTCTACAAGAGACTGGAAATTCTGGTGTAATTATAACCTCGCCGTGGGTTGTGAGAAACCAAGGGGCTTTACAGGTTACCATGCTGGGCAGTCAGAGTCACAGTATGCAACTCCCCCAGGAGAAACATCGAGCCTCAGCTGAGTCGTGGTGTGGAGCGGGGCAGGATTGGTGTGAGCCCTCTGGGACATCTATCAACCACCCCCTGGAAACCCCTTTCTCCTTTCTGCCTGGGGGTTGTGTCCTCTGATGAAATATATATCAGCAATGGCTCAGGGGAAATTGGTTTTCAAGGAGGACAATGGTTTGAGGTGTTCATAAGATGTGCTCCAGGGTGGTTGTGGATGGAGGAACCCATCTTCTTAATATTCCCCCATCAACCTTTCTGGGTGAAGCTTCTTCTCACCCTCATGAAGAGCCACAAAGCCAAGAGATGTCATTGCAGGAGGGTTTTGAGTAGCAGGCAGGCAGATGCCTTTCTGAGCTGGTTTGTTGGTGCCCATCCTCACCTGGAGCTCTTTTTACCATGAGTCTGAAGGTGTATTTCAACGTAGGGGTCTAACGATGCGGGTTGGTAGCCCTTGGTGTGAAAGCAGGAGCGTGAAAGCAAAACCTTGCCGTGGTTTTGCCTTGTGCAGAAATTATTTGGTCTTTGTAGTAAAGTGACAGCATCAGTTAGAGCTGCTGGAGGAAAGGAGGTTGCTGGAGTGGTCACTCTCTTTTCTGGTCCTCCCTCTTAACTTTGGCTCTTGAGTAGGTCAAACACTTAAGCACAACAGTGGAAAATGGAGGTGTTCACCTGAATTTTTATGAAGCTGATAATGTTATTTCTAAAGTGAGAAGTTCTAGAAATGGTAGCAACCATCACTGCAGCTTAGGGAGCCTTTTTGCACAGCAGCATCCCCCCCAATCACAGGACCAACGAACGCTCTGCCTGCCCGTGAAGGTTTATTTACCGAAGGTTGAATCATCTGGGGCCACTCACACCACTGATCTCCTCACACCACCACGATTTAACTCATCTCCAACCAACCAGGAGTCATTCAGCACGAGCTGATGCATCACAACCTGATCCTTGAGATACCTTGTGCCTTGTCATCCCCGGAGGGTGAGCAGGAGAGGTGAGGCTGGAGATGAACCCAGTGAATTTAATAATTCACTCTTGATTTGTGTGGCCAGTGCTGATGGGTGCTGAGGTCTTGCCAGCGAGGTGGTGGGATGTTCAGGAGGATGGGAATGCATCCTGACATTTATTTTCACTTTTATTGGCATGTTCTAAATGCTGATGTCCAGTCTGAGCCATCAGCTGGCCGTGACATGGTGGTCCTGCCTTCCTGGCCATTGTGCCCGTGGTGGCCCATGGACCCATCACTCTACCAGTGACCCCAGCTGAGCTGACTTGAGTTTTTTTCTTGAGATAAGAAATATTTGTGAGTCAATGATATCATTTTTCTGCAATTTTAGCCATTTTATTCTTTTTTGTGGGCCAGAAGAACCAGTCAGAGCCACTTCCAGCCAACTCCACTGCCCGATATGTTCAACCAGCTTGTCACAGGATTTGGGACAGACCCAATTCTGCCCAAACCCACCATCTTTCCATCACACCCTTCAGCTTCTGAGGGTGAAGGTGTGACTATTTCAGCTGCCTCTTGATATACCCCTGCTGCTCATGAGAGATGAGTGCTTAAGCTTTGAAAATCCACAAAACTGAATAAAATAAAATAAAGTAAAATAGAATAAAATGAAAAAGTAAAATAAAATAAAATAAAATAAAGTAAAATAGAATAAAATAAAATAAAATAAAATAAAATAAAATAAAGTAAAATAGAATAAAATAAAATAAAATAATATAAAGTAAAATAGAATAAAATAAAAAATAAAATAAAATAAAATAAAATAAAATAAAATAAAATAAAATAAAATAAAATAAAATAAAATAAAATAAAATAAAATAAAATAAAATAAAGTAAAATAGAATAAAATAAAAAAACCAAAATAAACCAAAATAAAACAAAACAAAACAAAACAAAACAAAACAAAATAAAATAAAATAAAATAAAATAAAATAAAATAAAATAAAATAAAATAAAATAAAATAAGATAAGATAAGATAAGATAAAATCCCCATTCCCTTCCCCCTGATGCCAAGAGCTGTTCTCAGTTTTATACTGGAGTTTCACTGAAATGAGCTGCAAAAAAATGCCTCCCCATTTTTTTTCCCCATTTTTTTTCCCCATTTGGCAGCTATTTATTGTGTGTCCTTGTTACAGCCTAGACATAAAAAAGAGATTCTGGCTTAAGACTGAATTTTGAAAAGCAAATAGATAACAATTAAAAAAACTCCAAGCTCCAGCACACACAACTCGTGCACTGGAAAAGCAAAATTCACTAAATAAATATTTATTCTGCTTGACTAATCTCTCATCCTGCTTCCTAAAGAGGTGGGGAGATCTTTTCCTGCTGGGATGAGCCACATCCCTGGGAGGAGGTCTATTCCCATCGATGACAAACCAAGCTCTGGGGCTGAATTTGGACTTTGGCTTCTGCTGGGAATTAATTCATCTGCCTCACACTGCTGAAATCAAGATTTCAGCTCTTTGGTTTCCCTCCATGGGACGTTGAGCTCGGGGGTGCCCCTGCTTTATAAAAAATCAGAATTTCCTCCTGAAAATTCTGGCAGAAAAAGTGACTCGATGAAACTCGGTGCCTGAGGGTGACGGGGTCGGTCCCGGGCTGGTGGCCCCAGGGCTCATTTACATCTCACTGAGAGAGAAGTTGGCTGTGAGCTGCTTTCCTGTCAGTGCCCAGCTCGACCCAAAACCTCTCCGTGTGCTTCATCTTTCTCAGGGCTGGCAGCAAGAGCTCAGAGGGCAAAAAGCCCTGTGAGCTATCAAACCTCTTTTCCTCCTGGGTGGATTCTCTGGTGTCTAGTAATGGGGTTGAGCACATGCTTCAGCCTCTTCTTCATCAGCTCTCTTGTTATATTTGCTATTTCCAGGAGGTTTGCAGGAATTGAGCGTTTTTGAGGCTGCTGAAATCAGGTCTTCAGCCTCTCCTTCATCACTGCTCTTGTTGTGTTTGCTGTTTCCATGAGATTGGCAGGAATTAGGTAGTGATAGGATAAGGGGTAATGGCTTCAAACTGGAAGAGGGGAGGTTTGGATTAGACATTAGGAAGAAATTCTTTGGTGTGAGGGTGGTGAGACACTGTCCCAGGTTGCCCGGAGAAGCTGTGGCTGCTCCTCCCTGGAAGTGTTCAAGGCCAGGTTGGATGAGGCTTTGAGTAACCTGGTCTAGTGGAAGGTGTCCCTGCTGCTGGCAGGGGGGTTGGAACTGGGTGAGCTTTAAGGTCTCTTCCAACCCAAACCAGTCTGTGATTGTATGAAACTGGGTGTTATCTCCAGGATGTACCCTGCCCTCAGATGGGTGCTGAGAGTGATCAAATGTATCTTTGTCCACCTGAAATTCAGAATGAAAAGCAAAGATAACTTTCTCCTCTGATTTCTCTCCAATTTTGCAATTTTCAGACTCTTCCCAGCCCCAGAAAAATTCAAAAGGGCAGCTGGCCCAGATGTTGATCTTTGGGCCTGAAGAAAATTAAGGCACTGATAGAGAGGAGCTGGTGTTCCAGCTCTGATGCTGCTGGCTGGGAGCGTGGATTCCCTTGGCCTGATGTTGGGATGCTACAGGTGGCCATGTCCCATGTTCCTGCAGCCCCAACTTGCTGGGCATGGGTGGAGGAGACCATCTTGGGGAGAGTAGGACCCATCTATGTGCTTAATAGAGTCATCAGGGAAGGAAGGAGCTTCCCTTGCACCCCACACTTTGCTTATTCAATAATTTTTTCACCAGGCAAGCTGCAGGGCTGAGGAGGAGGAGGGTTTTCCTGCCATGTTGGGTATGAATGAGAGAGAGATTTCCTTGTTGCTGCTGTTTTTAATGCCATTGGACTCCTCATCCTTTCTTTTTTCACTATTTTTTTGGTGCAGGAGGTTGCAAGGCGGGATGACACATTAACCCTTGTGCTCCTGCCCCGTCCTTGTACCTGCACTGAGGTGGTGGGGCAGAACCACATGTCCTCTTAGGGCAAAAGGGCTTTTTACAGGGATAAACAACAAAAAGAAGGAGAAAACCAGGTCAGAGAGAAATCCAGACCTTGGAGGATTTGCAGAATAGCTGGAAATCTCACAAGGCCAAGCTGAGCCTCATGAGATTTCTGATACTTCCCACTTCTGGCTGGGCCAGAAATACCACAAGAACAACGCTGCATCATCATTCTGGGCACTGGCTTTGCTCTTCCCACACTCCCAGCAGGGATTATCTTCCCAAACATCCTCTGGGTTATGGATCCACCAGCACTGGCTGCAGCTCCCAAGGCAGCATCACCGAACGGCGCCCGGCGCAGACGACGTCCAGCTCTTCCTATTCAGACCAATGCATCAAGAAAGAAGATATTTTTGGTCAAGAAATCAAATGACTCATTTGTAGATCCCAAGAACTATTTTGGGACAGAACGTGTGCCTCCCCATCGGAGCAGTCCCATGCTGATGCTTCCAGCTGACGTCTTACAGGAGATCTTCAACTCCCCCAGGTAGGTGGGTGCAGAAGGGACATTGCACCCCCAGACTCCTGGATCCCTCTCCATGGATTAGGAACTCCAGAGATGGCTGGTGGCCAGGGATGTTGTGCAATCCTGCTGTACACGTTTCAGTTTGGTCCTTACCCTTTCCGCCCTCCGGCTGGGTTTGTTATACAGAGGAAGCTTGTTAGGAGCCTCCACAAACAGACAGGAAACCGAGTCTTTCACATTGTCTGACGAGGGCTAATTTGGAACAGAAAAACACCTTATTTATTTCTTTTATTTATAAATCTTGAGCCTTGTGCTTTGAAGACAAGCACACGCTCTTGTTGGGCTAGGAAGTGTGTAGGAGAGGGCAAGAGGAAGAGCGGCCGTCGCGGCGCGGAGCAGGCGTATGAAAGCCTGGCTCTGGTGTGCACAGCGGGGTCATGGCGGGCTCAGATGTTGGGTGATATGGTGTGGGATGATTGACATCCATGGGGTAATGGTCAACAGGGGTGGTGCAAATGCTGGAGCTTGGGCTGGGTGGCTCTGAGTGACCAGTCTTGGGATGGAACTTCCACCAAGCTCTTCATGGGAGTCATTGACCCATTGACCTATTGACCGGGGTCAATGATGGTGAAGGTGATGCCAGGCTGCAACCTACATTGCCCAGTGGGGGCTGAAGTCCTGGGCAGCTCCATGTCTCCACAGAGGTTGGGATGATGGGGAAGTGGCTTCAGCCAGGTCGGGTGGCTATGACTCAGGTCCATGCCTGGAGACATCACCACTAGCCTTGGCCACCACCTTTAGAGAAGCCACTCAAGTCCCCACCAATATCAGAGGCAGGGTGAGGGCTGCCTCACGTCTACCCCACAGGAGCTCAGCCCCACCAGCCCCTGGGGACTCTGGTGAGACCTTCAGGGAAATCAGCGACTCCTTTGGAGATGTTTCTTTTATTTTCCGTGTGCTGATGGGTATTTCCAAGGCAAGGTAGTGTGATACGGGCAGGCAGATATTAGTCACCACAGCAGACTTTAAAAAGTGAAAACACGAAGTTGAAAGCTACCAAACCTGTGGCAACTTCCCAAATCCCACCCGAAAAGTAGCAAAACTCACCTAAAAAGGCACAAAAAAAGTAAAAGTTCCAGCTTTGCTTTTTTTGGGTTGTTTTTTTATTTTTTTCATGTTGTTGTTGTTGCTGGTGTTTTTTTTGGAGAAACATCATGCTTTATTCTGAGAAAGGGGAAGCATTGGGGCCATCTCCTCTGTGGGGTTGTGCATCTCCCATGGGTTCCCCTTGGGAGAGCGAAGATGGGAGGGTTGAGCCCCAGCACCCCAGGTTGCATCATGGCTTGGGCAATGCAACAGTGATGCTGAGGTTTTGGAGGTGTAGGATGAGACATGCAGATGATGCAGAAGAGGAGAAGCCTCCCCTTATCCTCATCCTCTGTCCCCTTTGGGCTTTGCATGGATGGGTTTGAGCACAGGGCTGCTCCATCACTCCCCCTCCTGCAGAGCCACATCCCACCAGCCACCTTGGTCTCAGCTGCACCCAAAAAGACACACCGGCCATAGCGGCTCTTTTCTTTATTTAACCCTCCTCAAACCCAGGATTGAGGACCCACTTCCACATTTTCCCACCCCCACCATGGTCAAAAAGCCCTGGAACCGTTTCACCTCCTCCTGCCTGGCTGGTCTTACACTTGCAGATGCTCAAACCACACGTGCCTTCACCCAGCCTGGCCCGTTGCAGATGGACATGGCTAAAAATACCTAAAGATACCGTCTGGCTGCAGATGTCCTGCGAGGGTCCCACAGCCAGAGCAGCTGGGACCAAGAGGATGGGCTAAAAATAGGGGTGTGGTGTGAGTTTCTGAAGATCCCGAAACATAAGGTGAAACTTGGTCTGGGTTAACGGAAGAGCTGAGCCTGTTGAAGGGCTTGTTTCTGCTCGGGGAGGCTCAGAAATGTGGGAGCCTGGTTGGTCTTGTGTGTGGACTTAGTGGGGCATCACTATCACCTCTGTGTGTCACATAGAATCATGGAGTGGTTTGGGTTGGGAAGGACCTTAAAGCTCATCCATTTCCAACCCCTCTGCTATCAGCAGGGACACCTTCCATAGACCAGGTTGCTCAAAGCCTCATCCAACCTGGCCTTGAACACTTCCAGGGAGGAGCAGCCACAGCTTCTCTGGCCAACCTGGGCCAGTGTCTCAGCACCCTCTGGGTGAAAAATTTCCTCCTAGTATCCAACCTAAATCTCCCCTCTCTTAGTTTAAAACCATTTTCCCTTGTCCTATCACCCATGTTTCTTTGGGGCTCACCACCCAGGCAAGGGGCCACCTTCTTGAGGACCAGAGATGCTAAACCTGTGCTACACCCACAAATTTTCCTGTGTGGATGAAAATCCCAGTGTTTGGTCCTCTCACTTTGTGCAGCATGTCTGGCTTGCACCCAACCCTATAACTGCACGCTTGGCTGATGGCATCAGTGCAAATGGGCTGAGCCCCATCCTGTCCCAAGAAGATGCTCAGACCCTCCATCCTTTTATAAAGACAGAGCAAAACCTCTCTCTGATGTTTCCACCCATGAACCATGAGCTAATGACATGCCTGAAAATGTGTAGTCCTGTCCAGATCTCCTTGACCCACCATGGAGCCCAGGAGAACCCATTGCATCCCCATGCCCCACCACCTTGCACAACCTGCTAGTCCTTCTCCTTCTTTGCTCTGGGTGAAATCAGAGCTGTTATTTCACAGAGCAGCTTGTGATTTATCGCTGTAATCTCAACCACAAGTTGAGCTGGCAGGAGTTAGGGGAGCCACGAGGAATAAGCCAAGGCTTAGCTATTAATTTCTGCATCCTCTCTGCTCTTGAGGTTTTTATTTCTTCAATTCAAGAGCAAGGAAATATGGGTTTGTGCTGAGTAAAGAGGTGAAAATGAAAAGGAAAAAAAAAATAATGATAATTGCCTGGGATTTGTGCTGAAGTCGCTCATGTTGGGCTGTTTCTTTGCATATTGTTAAAAAAAAAAGCAGTTTTCTGAACTGTAAAAGCCGAGGTCACTGCAGGAACTGGAGGCACCAACCCTTTCTCAGCAAGGGGAGCACCCCGGGCAGGAGAGCCGGGTTGTGCTGGTGGGTCCATGGGTAGAGTCAAGCAAGGTTTCTTTCCTTTCTTTCTCCCTTTTTTCCCTTCTCCATAAGTCACTTTTACAGCTCTCAGCAGTCAGGCTGGAAAGTGCAGCTTTGCACTGATATTAATGAGTCTTTAAATCAAAAAGAGCAGCTGAAGGGCTGTGGTGGCCAAATCAAAGGTTGTGACTCCAGAAAAAGACCAGGCTGGGGATGCAGAGTCTGGGATGTCAGAGATGCAGAAAATTCCAAGCACTGACTGTCTGTGAAGTCACAGCTTTTTCATCTTCATTATTTGATTTTTTTCTTATTTTGATCTTTAATTATATACAATTCTACAGTTGACTTAAAGCTTTAAATTCCATTTTCCTCAGCTTTGCTTTGCTTTGAAGGCACCTGGAAGCATATATATATATTTTTTGGGTAAATATCATTGAGAAGCACATTCTCTTATGTAATTTTAAACCCTAGAGATTTAATAAACCCCTCAAATTTCCCAAATTTCACAAAACCAGAGCCTGGTAGAGCCCTTTGCATCCAGTACTCTGAGCTCCCAATGTGCTCAGAAGAAACCCATCAGGTTTGGGTTTTTTTAACATTTTTCCTTGTCTTGCAGAAGAAAAGGTTATTTTCCAGACTTGCTGCAGACAGTGGAGGAGTCAGACAACATTTTAACCCAGTCTGAGGAAATGACAAAGCATTAACTGCCCTGCAAGGTACTGGAATAATTGTCATTAAATATAATCTTTGCAAGAACCCTGCAGTTATTTTCCAAGCCAAAGGAAAAAAAAAGCTAAAAAAAAAAAAAGCTAAAGAAAAAAAAGCTAAAAAAAAAAAAGCTAAAGAAAAAAAAAGCTGTTTTTTCTTGGCCTCTCTGGTTTGCTAATCTACTCTGACATTTATTAGCAATTATTTATTTCCTTCCCTGTTGGCTGTTTATGGTGCAATTTTTCAAGCAAATAGGCATTACTCAATAATAACCTCTGCAAAAAGGCAATTAGGAAATGGGCAGAAGCGTGTTGCAGGGATGGCAGCGTGCACAGAGAGTGGGGAGCCTTTTCCCATGTACAAAATCACATTTTCTAGCTCAGATGGAGCTGAAGATGTTGCTCAGGGTAGAAGATCCCAGCCAGGATCTGGGACTGGAGCATCATAACCTTCAACCCATCCTTTCTGCAAACCTGTTTGCAGCCTTTGCAAGGAGCAACATGCTGAGAAACACAGATTTAGGAAGATCTGCTTTTGTCATCTCCTGGGTAATCATTTTCTTTCTTCCCTTTGAGTTTTGGTGATGAGGAAGATCTATAAGAAAAAGGGATTCTTGTTCCTTAGTGAAAATGCTCCTTGCTGAAAAACTCCCACGTGTTCCTATAAAGCCACAAGGTAGTGGGAAACAAAACAAAAAAACCCCAAAACAGTTAAAAACAAATTTTAAATAGCTCAACCTTTCAGTCCAGCATCTCAGGAGTGTTTCCTCATTCCCCCTCTCTGTGGGGTGAGCTCTGCACCAGCCACCCAGCCTGCAAAATCCCCCCCAGAGCAACAGCTCTCCTGAGAAAGGGCTTCACCAAGGCTTCTGGTGTGTGAGAATCACAGAATCCCTGAATGGCCTGGATTGGAAAAGCCCTTTAAGCTCATGGAGTCCAACCATGAACCCAACACTGACCAGTCCCCACTAACCCATGTCCCTCAGCACCGTGTCTACACGACTCTGCAATCCCTCCAGGGATGGGGACTCCACCACTGCCCTGGGCAACCCCTTCCAATGCCTCAGAACCCTTTCAGCAAAGAAATTCTTCCTCACATCCCATCTCAACTGCCCTGGGCACAACTGGAGCCCATTTCCTCTTGTCCTGTCCCTTGGTCCTTGGTGGAACAGACCCACCTCCACCTCTCTAAGGCTTTGCATTGAAACAATGAGGCTTGTAAAGGAAGTAAACCCCATTTCTAGCTATGCTTGCACACAGGGCCTTGTATGGAACAGCCCACATCCTTCTTGGTGGGTGCTGATGGGGAGCTGGGGTTCAATGTTGGGTGCTGGCGGGGGGCTTGTGCAGGATGTTGGCCCTTCTCTCATCCCACCCAACTGGGGATTAATTGCAAAAACCATCCCAGAAATCACCAGGGTTGGGTGACGACAGGAAACACGCTAGAGAGGGGTGAGAGAACAATGAGTGCTGCTCTAAGGTGGGGGACAGCCCAGTCTTGGTTCTGCTTGGCTGCAGATGTCACCTAAAATAATCAACCTCACTGCAGTATTTTTGCTGGTTAAGGAAACTTAATTTTCATTTTCCGACTGGTTTCCTGGCTGGGACACAAGTGGGGGCTGCTGGGGCCGGAGGTGCTGAGGACCTGGGGTTATTTGTCACCAAGTGCTGCTGAGCTGCAATTTGGGTTTGCTTTTCTGTGTCTCTTTGCCTGTTCTACAGCACGAGGGAGGTGGAGGCAGAGGAGCATCAGGAGCTGTGCTGCTCCCTGATGTGGGATATGGGGCTGTGGGGTGCAAATCCCATGGATGGTGTGGGATCCCTGCCAGGGTGTCCATCTGTCTGTCCAGAGCATCTCTCTGCTGCTGCATCCTGGTGCTGGTCCAAGCAAAGCCCTCCTGGGGCTGGAGCTGGATGCTGTTGTATCCTCCCTGTCACAGCTCTGAGGATGGGAGGTTGAACATCGCGCTGCTCGCTCAGCCATGGTCGTTTTGTACCATCACAATCTGTCTGTTGGTCCTGGACTGCTGTGCAGCAGAATTAATTAATCATAAATCACAGAACCCCAGACTGGTTTGGGTTGGGAGGGACCTTAAAGCTCATCCAGTCCCAACCCCCCTGCCAGCAGCAGGGACACCCACTCTAACTAGACCAGGTTGCTCAAAGCCTCAGCCAACCTGTCCGAGAACACTTCCAGGGAGGAGCAGCCACAGTTTCCTTGGGCAACCTGGGCCAGTGTCTCAGCACCCTCTGGGTGAAAAATTTCCTCCTAGTATCCAACCTAAATCTCCCCTCTCTTAGTTTAAAACCATTTCCCCTTGTCCTGTCACTCTCTGCCCATGTCAAAAGTTTCTCTCCCTCCTGTTTCTAAGTTCTCTTCAGGTACTGGAAGGCTGCAATGAGGTCGCCCTGGAGCCTTCTCTTCTCCAAGCTCAACAAGCCCAGCTCCCTCAACCTTTCTTCACAAGAGAGGAGCTCCAGCCCTCTGATCATCTTCCTGGCTCTCCTCTGGACCCACTCCAACAGCTCAGCATCTTTCTTGTGTTGGGGGCTCCAAGCCTGGACACAAAGCTCCAGATGGGGCCTCCCAAGGGCAGAGTAGAGGGGGACAATCCCCTCCCTCACCCTGCTGCCCACCCCTCTTTTGACACAGCCCAGGGTATGGTTATTGACCTTCCAGGCTGCAGTCACACACTGCTGGCTCATGTTGAGCTTCTTGTCCACCGGCACCCCAAGTCCTTCTCTTGGAGGAGTCCACTCAGAGAAGGTTGCTCTCCATGAGTTCTCCTCCCAGTCTGGTCACATACCTGGGATTGCCCTGACCCAAGTACAAAACCTCTCACTTGGCCTTGTTGACCCTCATGAGGGCCCACTTTTCAAGCCTGTCCAGGTCCCTCTGGATGACATCTATTGTATGATCTGCACCACTCAGCTTGGTGTCATCAGCAAACAATTATAGACCACCCCCGTTTAGGTTATGATAAGCTTCTTAAATCACCTGTGCTCTAATGGGCAACAGACATAAACCTTCTGTAGACACCAACTTCTCCTGGAGACAAGATGAAGCTCAGCAATAACAAATCCAGGGGAGTTTCATCTAGTTATATGAACCATTAAGGCAGATGGACAAGCCACCACCTGCCATGAATCTCCTGGTCCCTGAGGCACTTACCGAGCTGAACCACTCCCCCTGCTTATATTCAATATTTCCTCTGCCCTTCCAAGGGCTGAAAACATTTCTCTTTGGGGATTCTTTTCATTTCCACCCCTGAACCAACTCTGGATCGTTAAAAGTGTGAATATTTGTACTGAGGAGCCTATATAAAGCCTGGGAATTATTTTACAGCTACAAACTTTCCTCATGTCTTATCAAAATTCAAAGATCCTAATCTCAATGTTCCTAAAAAAGCAAAGCTAAAAGTGGCTTGTTCAGTGGATAAATTTATTTTCAGCTGCTTTTTCTTAGCAGTTGCCATTGAAAAAAACCTGCTTTTCTGTTTGGAATGAATAGAACAGCCCAGCTCTTAGAAAGCAAAGATGATTTTTAAACAAGCAAAGGAAATCTCTGACATGATGAGTTTCAAATCCTTCTGGAAAACACATCCCAGGATCACGGGGGAAAATATCTCCCTAGAAATAACAACGGCCACCTGGCAAGTGAGCAGTGGAAAGATTCTTACATAGGAACAGGAAGAATCTGCAGGCACTGAAAACCATTACAGTCCATGTTAATTAGGGCTGATTGATTAAAAGCAGAGTCGGACATGAGCTCGACTCTGCTCGCAGGGCTGTACTGAGTCACTGTGAAAACCACGAGCTAAGTTGTTAGAGGAGAAAGAAAAAAATAACATATATATATATATATATATATGAGGGTGTATAGAATCATAGAATCATGGAATGGTTTGGGTTGGAAGGACCTTCAAAGGCCATCTAATCCAATCCCCCTGCAGTGAGCAGGGACATCTTCACTAGAGCAGGTTGCTCAGAGCCCCATCAAGCCTGACCTTGAATATCTCCAGGGATGGGGCCTCCACTACCTCTCTGGGCAACCTGTTCCAATGATCCACCACCACTGGGTTATATATAAAATATATATATATATATATATATATATGGAATTTTCCATGGTCCTGAGTGATGGAGGAGCCTGGGATCAGGCATCAACCCCAGTTGATGAGGCTGGTGTCACCTGCTCCCCAGTACCAGCCCCATTGTGCAGCCTGGGAGAGCACTGGGAGATTCTCCATAGGGTGGGAGACGGTGAGATCTCAGGTCCCTGCCAAGGATGTGCATCCCTGGACATCTGAAGGCAGGAACATAGATGGAGAAGGTACACTCCACATGGAGACCATGTCCTCAAAAAGTGGATGACAGGGAATTGAGGAGCCTTCCTCCTCCATCCTGCTGCAGGCAGAGCTCCCAAGGCCGGATTCAGCCTCGTCGGTGTGGCACGGATGGCAGCCAGGACCCCTGCCTTGGGGTGCTCCTCTCTCCAGAGAAAGTTTGAGGGCCATGAAAAACCACTTCCCCAAAATCATCGCTGCTTTTTCACCATTGGAAGGGCTGAAGGCCCTGCAAAAAATAGACACTGTATGTTACTGGAAGGGAATGTGGAGAGAGCAGAGCTGAAGGCTGGAGATGGAAGGGTCTTGCCAGCATGGGATGCATCTCCAGTTGGCTTTCAGAGCGTGCTTTCTGCATGCTCAGAGGATGGAGAGCCTTGAGGGCTCAGTGCCACCCCTGCCCTGCAAGGACGGGCCGGTCCCCTAGGACCCATTTCCCTGCCCCTTGTTCTGAACCCCAAAACTCATGGTTTCATGACTTTTCTTGGGCTTTTTTTTTTTTGCTGTCATAAATTCATATGGCTTTGACAACCTTGCTAGTGAGATAAATGCATGATCCTGTCTGGGGCTTGCAGTGTCTGCTACCTTCTGCAGTGACAGAAGCAGAGCTGGAGCACGTACTGTGCAAGAACATCTCCATCACTGGCTCCTACGGCTCAATTTGGGGCTGGGAGATGGGAAAAACAATCCCCTACTACCTCTCATTGTAGGTTTTTTGCATGGATTGGGGCTGGTTTGACTCTCTCCCTGCTCTCTGCACACCTTGATCCCCTTCCCCACGTGCTCCAACCATAAATGCAATGTCATGGTCAGAGTCTTGCTGTTATTCACCATCCTCTTCCTTACAGAAGCTGTTTGCTCACTTGACTCACCAGCTGCTCCCTCCACGCAGGGTTTGCAGCAGGAACTCTGCTGTGAATCAGTACAGTTTTAATTAATGAATTAGAATTAATGTCATGAATAATTTAGACTCTTCTCTGGAGTGGGCTGGATTGCACCCATGGCTGGAGGGCACAGACTCGGGTCTGTTCTCTGAGAAGGGCTTTTGTTGCACTGCCAAGTGGATGCTTCTCACTTTGAGAAACAAAAATCCACCCCTTGTTCCTGGGAGCTGACAGGAGAGGTGAGAGGAACAGGACTCATCACTGTTCAGCAGCAGCAACAACCTTGGAGAAAGGGTCTGAGGGCACCTCTGAGCTTAGCAGGAGCTGCTGCTGCAGATCCTTCTCAATGAGCTTCCCAATTGACTGTTTAATGGCCTGGTTTACAGTGACTCCTCCAACTGTCCTGGCACTGGGTTTCCAATTTCTCTATGCCAGCCTGGCTCTGGGTATGTTCCTGGGAGCAAGGAGGAGGGGACATGGGTGTTGTCTCTTTTACCCCTGCAGCCACCCTGCAATCCCCAGGGCCAGGAGTGGACAACTTTGGCCAGATGACCATGACCACGTCCAAGTGTGTGCTAAAGCAGGACTACAGCTTGCTTTCTTGACTGAACTCTCAAGCAAACGTGGTCCCACTAATAAATTATGATATATTGCATCCAAATGACAGAGAGTTTGGATTCACAGGATCATAGAATAGGTTGGAAAAGACCTTTAAGATCATCAAGTCCAACCATAAACCAACACTAGTAATTCCACCTCTGAACCATGTCCCTCAGCACCTTGTCTACCTGTCTTTTAAATGCCATGAAGGATGGTGACTCCACCACCTCCTTGGGCAGCCTGTTCCAATGCTTGGCTACCTTTTTGGTTAAGAAGTTTTTCCTGATATCCAATCAGGATTCAGGCCATGATGCAGCAGATAAAAGCTAAAGGAGACCCAGCAGCTGAGTGGCAAAGCTTCACCTTTATACATGACCCTGTCCTTCATGTCAAACATGTTCAGGGGATGCTCTCTAGAAAGGAGATCCCTTTTCTCAGCCTCTGCACGACTTTTTTGGGGTCCTGGAGCCAGGTTTGCTCTCCTGGCACAACTGCCAAGGTAGCTGGTAGAGGAACAGAGAGCACTTCTTATTTAGGAAGTTAAAAAGGGACCGAGTTCCCTAAAGGGATGGACTGAGAGTGAGAAGGATGGCAAACGCACAAAAGGACCCAGCTGCTGGAGCCAGGGGGACCTCTGTCACTGCTGTCCCTGCTGTCCCCCAGCATGGAGGGGTCACCCAGAACTCCTGGCACCCAGCTTTGCTGCACCCTGGTCACACTGAGCCACATGATCTGTGGGGTCGGAGCAGCAACAACAACAGGAACAATTTGTGGGAGAGGAACTTAGGATGAGCCCAACTTCTCTAAAAGTATAAAAAGACCTGAGGGGCCACAAAGACATCAACTTGCACGTCCTCTCCTCCCGCCGCTGCTGCCGCCTCGCAGCCCTGACGGTTGGAAGCCGGCGTTGTCCCGGCGTTGTGCAATAGCATCTCTGTGCACTTGGCATCAGCTCGCCCCACCACTCGCCTGCCCTCCCAGAAAAGGAAACACAACTCCACCGATGCATGAAGGTCCTTCACAAGAGAGCAAACGGCTCTGCTCGGCCTCTGTCCTGCTCATGGGGGCTTCAACGAGGTGATGCTCCTGTGAAAGGAGTGACCGAGCCTGCAAAACCCCACCCTGAATCCCTTTGAAGTCTGAACAGAAGCAGCTATCACCATCCATTTCTATGTATAGACCACTCAGAAATGTGTCAGCATGGCCTCATGTTGCACCAGGGGAGGTTTAGGTTGGATTTTAGGAACAATTTATTTACTGGAAGAGTGGTCAGGCATTGGAACTGTCTGCTCAGGGAAGTGGTGGAGTCCCCATCCCTGGAGTTGTTCAAAAAGCATGTAGACATGGCACTTCAGGACATGGTTTAGTGGGCATGGTGGTTTTGGGTTGACAGTTAGACTTGATGGTCTTGGAGGTCTTTTCCAACCTTAATGATTCTATGAGTATCTCTGCTATCATCCTATCAAAGGATGCTCATGCAGCTCAAAGTAGGAGCAGGGTCAATTAATTCAAAGTCAAACAGATTTTCAGCATCTTGCTGGGTAGTCACTCACTAAGCACAGCTACACAAAGGTGTATGTCAGTTTTTGGGGTCCTATTCCCAGTAATTCCTTCTTTTTCCCTGGATTTATTGGCATTTCCACCTGCTGACTGGAGCCTGCTGGAGGAGGACAAGTCCCTGGTGCACCACGGCTTTCGCAGCAGCTCTCCACATGTACCCTGAGGTCTGACATTTAGACAAGGACATTTTAAAGCCTATTTTTGGCTTGAGAAAACACTATCTCCATCTGAAACCTTCCCAATGGCAGAAAAAGACCTACTGAAAATGAAGGGGAAGCTTGTTGAGTGGTCCCACTCTGGACCAGCTGATAGAAAAACACATCTGGCACACAAGCCTATCTCCAAACCAGACCTGGTGGGACCCTCCAGGAGATGAGTGGGATGCTGTGATTATCAGGCACATCTAAAGATGCTTGCAGGTTTTTTTCATGGGTTATGAGCTAAGAAAATATATCACCCCGTGTAGAAAACTACTTCAATTGTATCCTTTGGTCACTGACGCCTGCAATGCTGTGCTAGAAACCATGCAGTGGTGTGACATTTTCTCCTAGCCTAGAGGAAAACATTTTACTGATTGGAGAGAGGAGAATAACAGAGGAGAAAATTTAATCTTAAATTCTAGGTACTTTTGGCTGCTAGAAAATTAGTCTTTACTATTAAGGCAAATTAATGAAACCAGTGAGGAGGAAAACTCAAAACATGATGTAAAACCGTAGCCCACGGCCACTTGCAAGACCACTGTGGCTTGTGTGCTTCAACATTTTTTCTAGCAAGTCACTTCAATGAACCAGGAGCTGAGATTCCAGGAATTCTGTTTCTTTAACTTGTAGGAAAGGAGGAAGAAATAAACGATGATGCAGCTTCTGAACTAAAAATACTGTTTAGAGAAGGACATCTGCAGTGCAGCTTTAAATGTCGAGGTCCTCAGTGTTTGGGCTGTTCTCCTTTAAATGTCATCTCCTGACGTTGGGAGAGGTACAAAGACAGGAAAGGAAAGTGAAAGATTGCAGCCATCCCCTTCTTCCCTTCGAAATCATTGTTCACCTGGAGGGGTTACAATGAAATGGAAAGGAAATCTCATTTTCAACCTGTGGCACAGGCACAGGGACACTCCTGAGCTGGTCTTCTCACTTTGGGATCATTGTGTGGTGGATTTGGACCAGTCCCAGCTGCTGGAGGCCTTCTGGGGACGTGGGAGTTGCCAAGAAGTCTGACAAGCCATTCATAAAAGCTTCTGGGAGAGTATTTGTGAAAGCCAAGCACATTCCACCCCCCCAGCATCAAATAAGTGACCTTTGTCTTGACTTTTATTTTCACTTTTGAGCTCTTGCCTTGCAGAAGTCAAGCAGTTTAATAAGCTCAGTGGAATTAAAGAGGCAGGCTTAATCCTCCCAGTTATTTTATCTTTCTGGCTACCACATTGTCTTGTTTTTGTCAGGGTCAATCACTTTGAAAAAAATCAAAATGTACCAAAATGCCATGAGTTAGAGCCCAGAAACCCCAGGAAACATGGGTTAAAGCACACAGTCTTTGTGAAAATACCCTTTTGCATTCTTTGTCTCTCCCTTCAGAGAGTCTCTGTAGTTCTTGTTTTTCAAAAAAAGGAAGAACGATTCTGATGTAATGACAGGACTCCAGGAGCTGGAGATTTATGGAGAAAAAAAACCAAACAAGTATTGTATAACTCATCATAAAGCCATGAAAAACCACCTGTGCTTCCTTCTGGTCTTGTTAAAACATCTCTGCACTAAGGTACCATCACTTTGCTTCTTGAACATGGTTTGTTTTATAAGATGATATCCAGCCAGGACAAGGAGTGTGCAAGCCAGACCATAAACCTCCATCAGCCATAGAGTGTTGCTGCTATTTAACCCCTGATTATTTAACCCCTATAGTCAGAGGTGGTATCTCTTATCGAGGCTCAATGGGAACATCATCTCCCTTGTGCATCAATAGCAGCAAACCCCCAGTCTGGAGTTAAACATTAATGAGCTCTCACGATGTTGGGTTAACCAGAAATATGTTGAGCTAAGGTCATCCTTAGAGGTGAATAATGAAGTTTATTTTAAATATCACCAGGGTATGGTGGGTCAAAGCATGGGGGGAAGACTCGCATGGACATCAGCATGGTTGAGGTCTCTCTTGGCTAACATCAAGCCCCATGTGAGAGATGCACATTAGATTTCCTTGCTTTGGCCTTGTGGTCCAGTGGCTGCTTCCCTCCAGATGTTTAAAGGAAAAAAAAAGCAAGAGAGGCAGAGGGAAGGCCAAAGAATGGGGGGGAAGACTCACATGGACATCAGCATGGTTGAGGTCTCTCTTGGCTAACATCAAGCCCCATGTGAGAGATGCACATTAGATTTCCTTGCTTTGGCCTTGTGGTCCAGTGGCTGCTTCCCTCCAGATGTTTAAAGGAAAAAAAAAGCAAGAGAGGCAGAGGGAAGGCTGGGTTTCTGAAAGCCCTTTCAGTGCTGCTTTTGTTACCGTTAATGGGACAGCACATGGTGTTCTTGTCGTGCACGTGAACCTCTTCAGATGGCGGCTTCAGATGAAGGGGCGTGTGGCAGCGAGCTCCTCGGTCTAATTACCTCTGCCAAGCACAAGCTGCCTTTTAAGGGGGGGGGGAAGATTTAATTTCCCATCTATTCCTTTCATCTAATGACTCCTTGTGCCTGGAGTACAAGCCATGAAAACAGCCCTTAATCTACCTCCTGCCTCCCACCAATTATTTAATACCTGGATTTTATTCCTCCTTATTTGTCTTTCTAACGACCCTAATTTCTCCAGTCTCTCTCATCAGCGTTTTCCCAAGCTCTTGATTGTTTTCTGATTGCTGTAATTCTGCAATATCTTTTGGTGCTAAAGCACAGCTCCCCAGAGGAAGAGGCTCATGAATTTATACAGCGACATTACACAGGCATTTCAGACGAGTCTCCAGGCTGATTCAGATGCCCAGAAATGTTCCTTCTGTTCCTACCTCTCCTGTCGTTGCATCCCTTTCATCAGCAGATATGCAGAAATTAGAAAGTTGAAATTACACAAGCAGTTTGCTCTGGACTCTTGGTATAAAGAGGAATGAAAGTTTGGGTCAAGGTGGGTTTTTTTTGGAGACTAAATGCTTGGTGTCCTCCACCCATCCCCACGCTCTACACCTCTGACTTGTCAGGGCATTTCTCTCTTCATTTGTCAAGACAAGAGTTTCAGCCTGGGAGGAAATTTTCCCCCTGGTATTAATTTCTTCTTCTTCTTCTTCTTGCAACTGAAGCACAATTGAGAATTCGTTCCTGAAACTTCCCATGTTCTAATTTTACATGACGGGGCTGTCAGAAGCAGAGCACGAGAGAATCGAGATCTTTCCCGCAGCTTTGGGATGACTGTGCTGCCTTAGAAGGGGTGATGAAACTCAGAGGCTGTTCTCCTGCTCGTTAATACCAAATTTCCTACCTCAGCTCCAGGGGTTTTACGTGACAAAGACTCAATCTGGGCCCAAATGATGTTCTTAAAACTTCTTTAATTGATGCCACCTCTTTTTTTTTCCCTCTCTTGGCAGAGGAATCTGCCTTCTAACCAAACGCTTTGAGTGCACTCACGTCAGGAGAGGAGTCTTAAATATGATCAGTATGAGGAAGTACATGAGGGTGCTGGGAATAAACACGTTCCCTGGGAGCTTATTTATCTTACAGGGCTGCTCCAGACTAAGGATTGGGTGAGATGGGAGCCAGACTTTGCTCTAAGGTTGCCTCAAGCAATCTTTTTTTTTTGTTGTCCTCTTCCAGTAATTTGTTTCTCTTTCCATCTGAGAGAGGAATTAAAAGAGTCACAAATTACGAGGAGTGATTCCTCTTGTGAAATATTCTGCATTTTTGGAAGGGCAGGAGCACGCAGCTGCACTGTCAGTACCGGTGGGTGGATTGAGATGTACACACCCATGTCAGGATCTGGTGGAGCTGCACTGATCAGACATCAGGGTCTGGGTCTCTCATTCTTCACTCCTGCTCCTGTTAGTTCATCCCACTTGAAAAGACTCAATAATTGCTAATCCTGTTGCTGGTGAGAAGTAAATCTAGTGCTCCCTAAAGGTCCTGCAGGAAGGATGATCAAGGTCAGAGTGGGAAAGTGGTTTCCTTTATGGCTCTTTAGTTATCTGCCTTATCTGCCTCCTTTTGAGGTCAGGGTAAGATGAGCAGAGACGAATGTGTGATTACCTGGTTGGAAACCAGGAGGGGCTAAAAAAAAACCCCATCTGAAGATCCAAATGTCTTGAGTTCTGAGAAGGTTTGGGTTGGCACCTGGTGGTGTTGTTTGACCTCTATTGTATGTCAGCCAGGACCTGCATATTTGTAAATGAACTTTAGATCAGGGTTAGATCATGAATTAATCAATGTGGGATTGAGGTGTTGCCATCCCAAGGGCTTTGAGGCTGAGGTCTGTAAATGTCATCTGCTACCCATGAACAGAAGCCAGTGTCCATCTGCTCCCATGATTATGAGTGGGATGAGGAAGACCTTTCCTCAGTTGGACTGAGGTCTCTCTGTTAGCATTTTTCTTCTGTCAGCTGAACAACAAGAGCGACATGAACCCTACTCAAGGCCAAGCCTTAGAAGTCTTCCCAGAACCACAACCAGTATCAGTCATGGTGCCCAATACTGTTTCCCTGAGCCCAAATTAGTTGGTTACTGTTAGCACAGGCAGCTAGGGTGTCTCACAGCACATCCACCAATGCTCTCCATGTCTCATCATCTCAGATGTCTGATGGGACTCCATTTTTTGAGCCCACAAACATCATCACCTTCTGCTTGATGAGTGCTTTTCCCCTTTTCTGGCCTTGCAGTGCGTTGGCAGGAGCAGGTCATAGGACAACTTGCCACGTGAAACCAACAGACTGCATCTTAGTGTGGTCCAATCTCACCTATTTTTGTTTTTCCTCGGAGAGGCCAGATTATGACCATAAAAGGGAAGAACGGAATATTGGGCCAGGAGCTCTGCCCTGATTGGCTGAGCACCGATTCACAATGGTTTCGGGGGAAATAACCAGGTCGGAGTAATTTTTGGGCCGAGAATAAAAACAATGCAACAAAACCATGTGGTTCACCATTGAAACCAAGGCAGGACTTTCGATGTTGGTGCCTCCCGTTGCTCTTGGTTCCACCTGCGTGAAACTGCAGCAGGGCCCTCACTTCCGCATGGGCACGGCGGCTCAGCCGCACAGAGCTCCTGGTTCCCATAAAACATCTCTGCAGCCATGACCAGCTGATGCCACCTAGGGTCATGTCTCCTGGAGGTAAACTGGAAGGATCTGATGGTCAGGTTGGCCAAGAATCAGAACTGCAACCAGCTCCTGTCAACCTGGTGGCATTCTGAGTTGGGAGAACCCAAGTACCAGCTTCTTGTGGTTGAGTATCTGCATATCCACGTCTGAAAACTGGCAGAACAAAGTCCCTTCATGCCTGAACATGTCTTCCACCCAACCCTTATTAGACCATCTGCATGGTTAAAAACAAGACTTTAATCTCCCAAGACACTCTCTTAAAAGGTGCCACCAGCACTGAGTTACAACATTTAATAAATACGATAAGAAAAAGCTGAGAGAGATTCCTGGAAACTTTGGCAGCCTTGAGTTGGGAGCAGATGTTGGTGGCAAGCAAAGTTCTTGTAAGCTGTAAAGACATTTTCCTGTTTAATGATTAGCTCGAGACATCAGACAGCTGAATTAGGGTATTTGTGCTCAGGAGCATGGAGAGCTGAGGTATCAGCTTCACCCCTTCTGGGAAGGCCACGCCCGTGTAAATTCTTCACTCGTTGCCTTCATCCAATAAGAACAAGATGGTTTTACGGGTAATGTTGTTCTTGGAGTCGGAAATGGGCTCTTGTCACTGAGCTGATGGCAATCTTCTGCCTTGCCTTGTGTGCTCAGGGTGGTAACTGGGTCATCTGCAATGGGGAGGGTCTCTTCTGGAGGATGAACCCAACTGCTTGTAGAATGAGACAGCAGCCTGGCCACCGTGCTGGAGGATGTTTGGATTAATCACCTCCCAGAAGAAGTGGCTCTGGCAGCCTTTGGTTCCTTCCTTAAACTGAAATGGGGTGTTGGTCCCCTCCTCACTGGCTGTTCCTGGCAACATCAGGTTGATGGGCTGCTCCTTCAGCGAGTCCATTCAAGTCCAGGGGAGATGCACCTTGCAGCTGGCTGCACAGATGCCACAGCCTGCTCTTTTCATCCCTTTCTTCAACTTTCCTCCCCATTCCTCCTTGCATCCACCCTTCCCTCCCAGTCTTCCCCCTTTCCCACCAGCAACTCATTTTGGATAAGCCCTGGTGGTGATGCTGGAGATGGTACCACACCATCACCCAACCTCTCCCTCTCCATTAGGCCCCATCCTCTGCTCTTGCCCAGGTCCCAGGTACCTTTTGCTCTCCCGTGGTAGCAGTGCCCTGGTTCTCCTCGCTCCACCGCCCGCTGCAATTCCTCTCCCCGTTACCACTGCAGCTATTTCTTCAGTGGCAACCACAGCGGCGAGCCCCAGGACCTATCGCAGCATCGCAAGCCATGGTGCTTGGTCCCACAAAACCAGAGGGGAACCACAGCATCTTACTCATTGGCACCAGAGTGATGCTACCCCATTGCCTCCTTCCCAGTGGGCAGTGGTTTGGGGAGAGGGGGGAAGAGATAGCTGTGCTCATTTTGGGACAAAGTGCCTGCTTTTGGGAGGTTGGTCTCCTCCTTGACCATCAACCCAACATCTTGGAGGTCTCCAAAATCAGCCTGGACTGCCAGAGCCAAGGTCTGGGTAAATCATCTTTAGCGAGGCAGGGATGAAGGTGGTGTTTGAAGGTTTGTTATCAGTGTGGTTCAGGGTAACAGTGGTGGTAAAGTGGCTCTGAAAAGTGCAGTGGGGACATGGGTAGAGCCAACTCAACCAAAGCTCTACGTGGTGGTTTGCTGCATTTTAGTATGTAGACTTGAATCATCAGGTCTTTGAGTTTAAACTGGGCTGTTGTGCAGTATACATGAAAAAAACTTGCTGGAAATCCAGCTTAAGCACTCTGGGGATGTCAGATGTACCCTTGTCCTCATGATTCCTCCCCGGGGCAGAGCGGTGCTGATGTACCCATCGCACAGAGGGCAAACAGAGGCTGGGGGACATGGAGGGATTTACCCAAAGCTGCAAAGGAAACCTGTGGCAGAAGCACATTGATTCTGCCTCCAGCTCCTACTCTTGTCTCTCAGACCACAGGTTTCCTCTCCAGCCCCTTGGTCCTGACCCCAAACCAGGCTGCAGAGAGCAAGAGGGAATTGCACAAACTCCTTGGCTGCATTTCAGAGACACCCCTCAAGTATTGCCTGGGTACCCCGAGACGCTGGCAAAGCTCAATCCTCTTCAAGGGACACCTGACCCCGCTCAAATCACCCAGGGAGGGTAAGTCAGAAGATTTTAAGGATAATTTAAACCCTTCAAAGGACAATATCAGTTATCAAAAGGCTGCTTTTCCCCAGCAGGATGGGGACACTGCCACCGTGCTGGGCTACAACGCCTGCAGACAGGAGATAAAGCCGAGCAAGATGCAGCGGGGTGAACTACGCCAGGCAAATGAGCAGTGAAAAAAAAGGATAATTAAACAAAAATAAAAGCTTTAACTACATGACAGCTCGGTTGAGACCCTGTTCCTGTATTTGCTTAGCTGAGGGCTATCTTTATAAATCCTCACTACCAGATGTTCCTGCATTTGCATGTGGGGTGAAGGGGAAGGATGCTGAGCGGGTCCCAGGGGTGCCGGCTCGGTGCTGCAGCCGGATGGCGATTGCCACCCTGTGGCTGTACACACCATGCTGCCTTGCAAACTCCCTCAAGAACAAGCCCTTGCTTCTGCCAGAGCAGATCTTTTGGCAGCTGAAGCTTTTGCTTTTCTCTTCATTAGCGGTGACAAAACCTGCAGAGTGGTTTTTTTCCGTGCTCGGAGTGTTCCTGGGTCATGCCTGGGGTGGTTTGGCTGTGTACAGGAGATAAAAAAACAGCTTTCTTCAGAGCAAGTCACTGCTGCTTCTTGGGTTATAGCCAAGCTCAGTGCTCAGGCAAACCTTGCAGCTCTGCTAGAGCTGAGAAAAAACCTTTTCTCCTTCTCACACGGGTCCATGTCCTGACCAAAGCATTACCCCAGGCTGGCAGACCCCATCCTCAAACCCCTCACCAGCAGCACAGCAGGGACCTGGGAAAAACACACTCACATCCCTGGGGCATTTTTCTTTTTCTTTCCCCTGAGCTTGTTCCTCAGCTCAGCTCGTGGCAAACAATAAATCTGTAGGTAATTTCTAAATCTGTGGCTGCTCCAAGTTTCCATCAGAGAGAAGATGGTCAGGGACACCCCAGCTATCAAGGTCCTGAGGGATCTGGGCTTAGATGGTTTTCCAGCTAATCCCCCCCAGCCTGGGACTCATTTTCTGCTCTCACTAATTTTCTGCCTGGAATATAAACAGCAAAACCCCCACTGCAGCCACATTCCTCTGCCTGAGCCCTCCTAGTGATTTTTTCCAGCTATATTTCATGTTTTTGCATTAATATTACTGATAGAAAACATAGTCAAGAGAGAAAATTACTCCTATTGCCTACAGCAGAGTTAGTGAAACCCCCCAAACAAGCCTTTTAACCCTTTTTTCCCCATTATTTACATAGCAACCAAGCCTCACCTTTATATAGCCACCTCCCCAACACGCTGCTTTGACCACAGCCCCTTTCAATTCAGCCAGCTGTGCCCTGCTATGGCTAATGAGGCTAATTAGGAGCAGGGTGTTGGGGGAAAGGAAGTGCTTCTGCTGCAGCATGTATTTTTTTCTGATGCCTCAGTGGTTGGAGGAGGTCATGTAACCTTGTAGGTTGTGTAACCTATGTGCTTGGGTTGTAGGTGTTTGCTGATGGGAGGTGAAAGGGTTGAGCTACTTGGTTGTTCCTTTTTTTTTCTTGGAGCTGCTGCTGGAGTTGTTAGGCTGGCACATCCCCTAAATGTGGTTTTAAATGTGCACTGCATCCCTTGGAAATGTTTTCAGGAGGCTGCTTCTAAGCTGTAGTTGTCTGAACCTGGGGAGAGCTTTCTAAGAGTTAATGGCTGCTAGTACATTTTCTTCTAGGCTTGCTATTGCTTGTTGGTCTCTTCTCCCAAGGAACAAGTGCCAGGACAAGAGGAAATGGCCTCAAGTTGTGGCCAGGGCAGTTGAGATTGGATGTGAGGAAGAATTTCTTTGCTGAAAGGGTTCTGAGGCATTGGAAGGGGTTGCCCAGGGCAGTGGTGGAGTCCCCATCCCTGGAAGGACTGGAGAGTCCTGTAGACACAGTGCTGAGGGACATGGTTCAATGGGCATGGTGATGTTTGGTCTTTTTCCAATTTATGCAATTCTGTGATAATTTACCTGATCCCAAAGCTGTAGATCACTATTTCTTCAGAAACTCTCCTGGTGAGCTCAGGCTATGGGTGGCAGGGACGCTGCAAGCGCTGAGGGACATCAGCCGCTCTTGCTTTGCCTTTGCAGTGGAGAGGCAGCATCACTGCTCCTCTTGCCTTGCTGGTTCCTCCCCAGCATGGGGGGCACGAGTGTCCTTCTCCTTTGCTCTGTTCCCTTCCTTGGGACAAGGAAGGGAACAAGATTATTTATTTCTTAAGGGAAATTTGGGATGACCCAAGTGTTCTGGGTGGGTTTGTACTGGGTTTCCAGAGTCAGAAGACTCAGTTCTGCTCTAAGACCTCAGACCAAACCCTGATGTCTACCAGTTCTGGGAGAGACTCTGAGCAAAAATCTGGTTAAGAAGAAATTATTGTCTTAATCATGTTCTCAAGACACAAGGTTTATCCTAAAAACTCAGCTGCTTGCTTGCAGGAATCACCTTCTGCAAGGACAAGAACCCAATGCTGGTTGCTCCAGCACTAATGCAGACTAACCCCAGTGCTGGTTGCTCCAGCACTAAGTGCAAACTGGCTTTGAAGCTGCTTTGGCACCTGAAGGCACCACTGCAGAAGTATTTCGTACATAAAGCCCTGTCCCTTGCAGCAGAGCTGATCTTCTCCTGCAGGAGAGCGTTCGTGGGAACTACTCAGCCACTGCTAAACTTTCTCTCGATGCAAAACTTCTTGCCCGTTGCTCCTTCATGTCAGCATTTCGTTTACATCTGAAAAAAACCCAAAATAACAAGAAAAAAAAGTAGCAGGCTCCAAACCATTTCCTCTTTCTACGAGACGCGCTGCTGAGCCAGGAGACAAACCCAGCTTGTGGGGTTTGACAAACTCTGACTGTGCAGCTCCTTTGGGTTGGGGTTGGTGGGGGTGAAACCAGTCCCTTTTGTTATGTAACAGCTGGGGGCTGCTATAAATACTGCTGGGCTGAAAGCCAGAGCATCGGTGTGGAAGGTAAGAACCCATGGGTGCTTGGCTGTGCTGGTTGCACTGCTGAGGAGATCTGTCCTGGGGAGTTGGTGGGGTCAAGGACCTTCCTATGAACATTGCAACAATGGCAAGTGTAAGAGTCCTGCATCTAGGGAGGGATAATCCCATAATCCCAGAAGGATTTGGGTATGCTGGTGGGCAGTAGGTAAACCATGAGCCAGCAATGTGCCCTCATGGTCAAGAAGGCCAATGGTCTCCTGGGATGCATCCAAAAGAGCGTGGCCAGCAGATGAAGGGAAGTTCTCCTTCCTCTCTACTGTGCCCCAGTGAGGCCACATCCAGAGTACTCTGTCCAGTCTGGGCTCTCCAGTTCAAGAAAGACCAGGAACTTCTGGAGATAGTCCAGTGCAGGCTACAATGATGAAGAGGAGACTGGAACATCTCTCTGATGGGGAAAGGCTGAGAGACCTGGGTCTGTTTAGCCTGGAGAAGAGCAACTGAGAGGGAAACTCATACCTAATAAGTATTTCCCTGTAGGAAGCACCTTCAATACCTAAAGGGTGGGTGTTGAGAGGATGGGGCCAGACTCTTTTCAGGGGTGCTCAGTGACAGGACAAGGGGTAACAGGCACAAACTGGAACACAGGAGGTTCCATCTGAAGATGAGGAAGAACTTTACTGTGAGGGTGCCAGCGCACTGGGACAGGCTGCCCAGAGAGGGTGTGGAGTCTCCATCTCTGGAGATGTTCAGAACCCACCTGGACACTTTCCTGTGTAACCTGGTGTAGGGAACCTGCTTTGGCAGGGGGGTTGAACTAATTCTCCTGAGGTCCCTTCCAACACTCACCATTCCATGATCCTGTGATCTCTTGTGGGCTTGGTTGACCCAGGGATGTGACTGCTCTTTGGTGACTTCAGAGGGAGCCCAGGGTAACTTGCATGGGCTGTGGGGCAGGGAGGACCAATCCCAGCTGCTGTGTTTATTGCTTGGAGAGATGAAGGTGAGGTTGTAGTGGAGGGAGACTTAGACCAACTGATAGAGGTCTGCTGGTATGCCTGGCTAAACTGGGACCAAAGCAGGCAAAACCTGGTCTATGCCCCCGCTCCCCTCCACCACGTATAGCCACAGATAAAACTTGGTGGAGCCTCCTTCATCTGAAGAAAAGTTAAATCTCACTGGGACCCAACCATAGAATGCAGCCCATCTTGGTTATGAAAGAGAGCTCCTTCATGAAACCTCTGGTGCCAAAGCAAACACACAGCAGTGCTGAAAGCAGAGAATGAGTTGTGGCTGAAGCAGAAAAGTGGAGGGAGAAGGTTATGAAGGCCTCAGACTCAGCTTGGGTATGTATCTTGGGACATACCTTCTGAAAAATGCTGCATGGTGCTGTCTGAAAACAGGATGGACCAGGCACCTCAGACACCCATGAGCAGGAAGGCAGCCCTGCATGTTGCATGCCAGAAGGTAAGGAGGTGACATCCCAGCCCCATCACTAGATTTTCCTCCTTGCAGGGACAACATCCTGCTCTCAATCAACTGCTAGGACCAGTGTATGCTTGATGCCAACCCCTGTGGTTGCTCCTTTCTTCAGGAGCCTTCTGAGCCTGGGAAGCAATCCCTGCTGCTCTACTGGGAGATGTGGGCAAGGTGCAAGCTCCATGTAAGCTTGTGAGGTTAGATATGGTCACTGCTAAGGCAGCACTGGCCCCACAGCGTGGTCAGCCTCAGCCTGATGGGGCAAGACCTGGGACACAAGAAGTGGAGAAGAAAAGGTTGAGGTAGGGAGAGTCCCAAAGGTTGACCAGGCTCTCCAAGGTGGGGGTTTGGGGCAGGGTTGGAGCTGGGGAGCTCCTCTCTGCCCATGGCAGGGTGGTAGCCTCATGAGGCTGAAGCTAGCTTCCCAAAAACCCCCAGGTCACACGGGAAAGCTGCAGTGGGAGGAAGTGAGTGTGGCAGTGGGTTCGCCTCAGAAGTCCTGGGCCATCTTCTCTCCCTGGGGACATGGCTCCTGCAGACTATGGTACTCCAGGGACTGGGACACCAACCAGTTCAAGGAGAAAATTCTGCCAAAAATAACCTTTCCAAAAAGACCAGTGACTATTTTTTTGGCTGCATCAACTCCCCAGGGTGGCTCAGAGCAGGCACAGGGTGGGAATGTGCTGCAGAAAGGCTCTGTTACAGCCCAAATTCAACTGAAAAGCCTTAAACTGCCAAGAAACAGCATCAGAAAAAAAATTATCTTTCCTCTTTTGCTGAGTTTTGCTCTGAAAACTCTTTTCTAGGTCCATACCTAGACTTGGATAGGGACCAGCCATTTTTAGGTGGGAAGGCATGGGGCTACACACAGGCACAGAGCAAGCCCTACCTTGGGTTCCTCCTGGAACCAACCTCCTGTTTTTAGACCACAAATTAAACCTTTATTTGGAGAGAGAAGTTCCTTCACAGCTGGGAGACTTTGAATCTGAATCCCTCTTTGGATCTTCTGAGCTGTTTATATTAAGCAAAGCTCGTAACAGATGGATGCTTCAACTTGGTGATTGAGGTGAATATTCTATTAGGATCCAGAAAACACAATTTCTGTGGGAGTTCCTTGTAAAATAATTGATTAAATAATATTTTTCCCATTTATTGTTGCCAATTAGCAGCATGATATTAAATATGCACTGAGCCATAAGTTTTTGGTGACCACCAAGTTGGCAGGAAGGAGCAGCAAGGCGAGAGAAGCTCTGCTGTGTCCTCTTGCCTGGAGTTAAGCTTTGGGTGATCTCCTGTCTCGTTAGATAAATAGCTCTCATGAAATAAGGTCAGCTCCTAAGGACCTCTCTCAGGGCTGTGCTAATTCAGCTATTTCTGTGCTATTTTGGGAAAGCACCGAGTGTATTTTAGCATCTCAGTTTTTAGCCAAACGCAGCCACCGAAGCACGTGGAGTTGTTTGAAGGCACTGGGCATTGCAAATGAGCCACCCAAATTAGCAGCCTGTGCTAAGCAGCTGTGCTGGGAAGGATTTTTGGTAGATCTCAGCTGGAGAAGATGTTACCCTGGCAGCTGAGCAGCAAAAAATGTCACCCTGAGCTCTAACAAGAAATCAGAAACTCAGCTTTTTCCCCTAAATCAGCCTCGAGAAGGCACTCTGGGGTTTCAAAATGTAACCTTTTCTCAAACTTCCTTAAAAATTGAACTTATTCCTTCACTGGGCTCTTTCTTTCCCTAAGGCAAGAGAGGAAGTGGAACCATCCACCCAGATTGATTTTTTTTTAATTTTTTTTAAAGTATCTGTTTTCATTCCAGATGATTTTACAAAGCTTCAGAAAAACTCAATATTTAGATCCAAACCTGAATGTTTTAAGAAAGGGCTTTTGGATCAAATCTTTGTAACTCTTTATCTCTCTGGCTAGCCTATCTATATAACAATTAAATGGCTATATAATAAGTTGCCCAGCCTAGTAGGTATTTTTCTCAATAATTTAATATAGAGATTAAACTGTCTGTTCAAAATCAAGAGGATAATTTTAAAAACTTAGTAAGAATGGTGGCATTTATAGTTAATTTCTAGACATATTTAATTTCTGTATTTTGTATATGCATGCCTCGACATAAAATCTGCACACCTTTGTAGTAGGTATGAATAATACTCTTCTTAAATACATGAAGCTTTTAAAATATTAATGTCCCAGCTAAAACCCATCCCAAATCAAATTGATTTGGAAAAGAAATGAAGGGAAAAGCCTGAATTCTCTGCTTTTCTGCCTGTGCTACCCTCCTTAAACACTCAATGCCACACTTCTCAGCTGCTCCACAGTTCTCCTTCCCTACAGAAATTCCTGATACAGTGGGAAGATGCATTTATTGATGCTCTTCCTCCATCCCTGCCTGCCCTGGTTTGCTGTTAGCAAAGGGATTTGCAGTTTTCCCACCTGGTTGTAGTGGTTTTATAATAAATTTAGGAGAGCTGGTGTTTTCTGTGCTGCTGTAAAGCAGGTCTGAGCAATGCTCAGCATGACCTGGATCTCAAAGCACTTTCCCTTCCTGCTTTAGTCCACACAGGACTGGTTCCCAGTGATTTTTCTCTGAGCAATAAGAGAGTGGAAGGAAAGAGTGGAATGAGATGGGAGTGAGGTGGGATTTGGCTTAACTTGGATATCTCTATGGAAGGTCTGCAGCAGCTGGAGGAAGATCCCTGGGTGAGCCATGCCAGCATGTGCCAGCCTTTGGGAATGGAGAGGTCAGCCTAGGAGAGAAGATTTGGGGATGCAAGAGCAACTGAGACCAGCTAGCCAAAGCAGTGCCTGACCAAGTCCAGCTCTCCTTCAAACTGTACAAGGCTCTTGCCAAAGCCTCTCTCCATCCTGTGGAGATCCAGATCCTGGCTGGTGCATGGCATCTCCCAGGGATGGAAGCACAGGCTCTCCCAAGGCTGCTTCACGTCTCCTCTCCAGGCAGCCTGGAAAGCTCTGGCTGCTCAGAGAGATCCTCATCAGGCTTCTCTTGGAGATTGCCTCCCTCTAGTGAGAGCCAGGGCCACCACAGGCTGGGCCATGGCCTTCATCTGGGTGCTGTGCTGCAGGCATCGAGGGTGCTGCATGTATCTCGGGTGCTGTGTGTGTTATGGGTGCTGTGCTGAAGGGATGGAGGGTGCTGTGCTGCACACATTAAGGGTGCTGAACTGCACATGTCGAGTGTGCTGAGTACATCAAGGGTGCTAGCATGTCTCAGATGTGGTGCTGTGTGCATCAAGGGTGCTGCATGTGTCTTGGGTGCTGTGCTTCTGTGTCAGATGAGGTGCCACATGCATCTTGGGTGCTGTGTGTCTGTCTCAGATGCTATACTGTGTGCATTGAGGGTGCTGCACTATATGTATCAAGGGTGCTGCATTCATCTTGGGTGCTGTGTGTGTCTTGGACACTGTGCTGCACACGTTGAAAATGCTGTGTCTGTTTTGGGTGCTGTCCTGCACACATTGGGGGTGCTGAACTACATGTGTCAAGTGTGCTGCAAGCATCAAGGGTACTGGCATGTCTCAGGTGTGGTGCTGCGTGCATCTTGGGTGCTGTGTGTGTCTTGGGTGCTGTGCTGTGCACACTGAGGGTGCTGAACTACACATGTTGAGTGTGCTGACAGCATCAGGGGTGCTGCATGCATCTAGGGTGCTGTGTGTCTGTCTCAGACATGGTGCTGCAAGCATCAAGGATGCTGGCATGTCCCAGATGTGGTGCTGACAGCATCAAGGGTGCTGCATGCATCTTGGATGCTGTACATCTGTGTCTCAGATGCTGTGCTGCACACGTTGAGGGTGCTGTGCATGTGTCTGGGTGCATATTTTGGATATTGCAGTGGCCTTGAGTGCTGTGCCTGTCATGGGTGCTGGGTTAACTGGAGCCAGGCATGGATGAACAGGCAGCTGTGAACCAGCAGCCTGAATTTACACAGAATTGGTGCTGAATTTATACAAAATTGGTGCTGAATTTATACAGAGTTGTTGCTTTGCCTCAAGTGGCTGCTGTGTTTTTAATCTGATCCCAGAACCCCCAGGCAGGATTTGTTGTGCTGCTGGATTCCTCACTTGCCAGCAAGGGTACGATTTCATCAGAGGAACTGTATAATTTCCCCACATCCTCAAGGGTTTGCCTGCAGCTCAGCTCCTCCAGCCTGTCCTTAGCACAGGCGAAACAGAGCTGGGCCACCAAAAGCCATTTCCTACTTGCCAGAGCATCTCCTGCAGCGACAGGCAGGACCTGGGCAGTGTGAGAGCATGTCACACTGCTGGTCCTTGCCCTCTCCCTTGTCACAGCAGAGCCTCTGCTCCTGGCACAGCCGTAGCTGTTGGCTCCAAAGGGTTTGGATGCCATTGGAAATGAGGAGCAGGCAGCAGCTCTGGCCAGGGGATGTTGGTATACAAAGGCTTAAATTATAAACCTTAAATTAAAGTTGACTTTTGAGTGAACTTCCCAACCTGTACCATAGTAGCATGAAATGCGACCGTGAGATTCCTTCCCCAACCTGTATCACATCAGCATGAAACAAGCCTGTGAGACTTCTCCTCCTACAACCCAAAGCCAGGTGCAGAATACCAAAACAGGAGCTTCTTGGATGTATCTCAGATCCTGGGCAAACCTGGGATGTGCCAGTGTGAAGTGAAACTCACCCACCAGATGTTATTGTAACCTGTGTCATTTGTTGGACTTCATAAAAGCAGGACCCTCAGGAGACCTCACCCACGAGTGGACACGCTGTGTAGGATCCCCAGTTGCCAGGGAAAGGCTCTCCAAATCCTTCTCTGTGCCGGGGCTCCCCAGCTGATGTACAGGATTGGGATGCTGATCAGTATTTGGGCAATTACTTGGTGATGGATCTTTCTTAATCACTCTGCTTTCTCCTGCACAGTAATGATCAGGTGCATTACCCTGTTTAACTCTGTATCTTGCTGCTTCATCTTTATCTTTCTTCCCCTGTTTTAAACTAGAGTAAAATAAGTTTGTTTCTAGTACTAAGTTGGCTCTGCTGAGTGGCTGGGTGAACGGGGGAATATTTATTGCCCCAGCAGCAAGGATCATGGTGCAGGATTTTTCCAGCCAGAGGAGTTAAATTTGGTGCAGAACACTCGGTGAGGTGGGAGGAGAATGGGAAAATGGGAAAACAAGCTCAGAATTCCCTTGTTCATCCTGGTAAATAGGTTAATTCCCTTCCCACAGCACCAGAGACCCTCGGGCAGCCGATGTGCTGCAAATCACGCCGGCAGCGGGGACTCGGTCGGGAGCTGCAGTGGGGTCAGTGGTGCTGACATACAAGCTGCAAATCTTCCAGCTGGGGAACATATGTGAGAGCAGCTGATGGGATTTCCAAAGGGAAATGTTGTTTTCAAGGCTCAGAGTGAAAGGTGGCAGGTTTATGTCGGGGATGAGCGTGGCAGCAGCGGGTCCTGAGCGATAGAGGAGCGAGAGATCACCCGCCGGCAAGAAACCTGGGGGATGGCAGCAGATTGCAGGGTCTGTTTGGGTCACACTTAGAGAATTTGGATTTGATTTGATTTTAGAGATTTATTGCATGGAAGGCAAAAAATAAATGAGCTGAATGTGTTAGGAAAATGGAGTCTGGAGAGAAGTACAGGCCAAGCGGTAACGTCGCAGGGTGGAGGTGTGTAATTTGGCCAATTAGTGAGACAAATCAATATTGTGGGCCAAGAGCAGGAGGCAGCTTTGTTCTTGTCGGGGTTTTGAGGTGTCAGATGCTCTCCTCCTGCCTCCAGATTTGGGCCTATGTCTGTTTTGTTTCTGCCCTATGTTGATAAAGGCTGAATATTGCTGCTTTTGGGGCTGTCAGTTAGAAGTGTTCATAGGCACTGGGAGCAAACTGATTGTCTTTAAGGAGATCTGCTTGGAAGTCACCAATAATTAATATTAATAATGTAAATATTAATAATATTAATTGTGGTATTAATAATAATTGCATCCACATCCCAGGGGCAGGTTTCCCTTCCTAGCTCACCTCTCCCCTCTCATCTTCTCCCCAGACCACCTCCCAGCCCCAGGATGGGACCAACCAGGGCTTTGATTTAAAATCCTGATTTTTTTGTTGTTGTTTTGTTTTTTTCCCTTCTTTTTCTTCTAGTTTTACTTTGCCCTCCTGCTAAATTTCCTCCCTCCTTGAAGATACATATCTGTTCTTGGGCTTTTATATAGCACTTCTTAACCTGCTACCTACATGCTGATGAGAGGGAGCACAGATGTGCTGCAGTGCCCAGCTTCCCTCTGACCCCCCCCTGAAATTCCCCAGGACTCCAGAGGTCTGAAAAGCCGATAACTACAGCTCCCCTGGGTGCCATATAACAGCAGGGGGGCTGTTCCCACCAAAGGGTCCCTGACACACAGCCCAGCCCATACATCAGCTGAGGGGCTTTGATTCAGATAGTGATCTTCAATGAAGGGTGAGGGATGGGGGTTTATGACTCTAGTTTCCCCCCCCAGACAATTGCTCATGGGCATCAGAGGGAAGAGCATCGGCTGTTATTGAGACCCTCAACAGTGGGATGGAGTAAGGGGTGCAGGGAAATCAAGGCAGGTTTCTTTTTCTTCTTCATCTCTCCAAGAAAATGAGTGGGGGTAATTAAGCCTGACCCACTCCTAGATCAAGAGTCATCATTCCCTTATAACTTCTTTTGTTTAAAATTAGATATAGTTAGGGAAATAAGAGTGGAAGAAAGTGTGTAAAGGCTGTGTTTGAACATACAATATCCTCCTGTCCTCCCTATCCTGCCTTTGGACCAAAGAGACACCAGCAGCCGTGTCCAGAACCTGTGCTTTTGTCTGTGGGGAAAAATTGGGGTAGGGGATAAATAGGGAAAAATTGGGGTAAGGGATAAATAGGGAGAAATTGTCCATTTTCTGAGAAAACACAATGCAGTGTAAATATCTGCAGTGCTATTCTGTACGTTGGTCATTAACTGCATCTCCTGGAGGATTAATGGGGTTGGAGACAGGGAGCTGCTGTTTGGGATGGTCTGTAGAGCCCACTGCCTTGCTTGAAGGTGCTCTCTTAGTGCCAAGCCTAGTTTCAGCTCTACAGCTGGATTTTGGGATGTGCACCCAAAAATGTACCCCTGGCACAGGGGCTAGTTGCAGCTCTTCCCCTCCCACAAACCCAGACCCCTCTGGGTGCATTAGATCTGGGCTTGGTTGCATTTTTAGCTTGCTTGCATTCTGTTTTCTTCCCATTGGAAATAAATCCTCATCCAAATCTGTGAGAAGCTTGCTAGAGGGGTATCACACCTAGCTCTGATAGAGGGGTGTCATCCTGAATTTCTGGGGTCAGGGATGCACTGGTGCAGCTCCGGAAGCATCTCCAAGTATGAGGCTGAGCATCTCCAAATCCCACTGCAAAACCCTGTGGCAGGAGCCTCTGCTCATCCCTACGAGCAGCACCGAGCTCTGAGTGGTAGCCAGCCACGTTCCCAAACACGATCTGCTGTTACTGCATTAATTACAGTAATCTAATGGGAAATGTAAACAGGAAAGCTCCGGGGGGAGATAAGGGGCGCGGGGATGTGAGGCAGGGGCTGAGGAGCTCCCCCCGTGGCAGGGAATGGAGTTCAGAGGAAAGTTCATTTTTTCGGCGAGCGGTTGGCGGCTGCTCAAAGGCGTTAATTGGGGTGGCCAGATAGCAATCGGGACAGTGTCCCCAGCCGCTTCCCTTTTTGGTGACAATCACATTCCTGGGGCTTGAAGTTCAGCTGCAGAGACCTAACGCCTTCAGTGCATGAAGGAGCCGCTGTGCAGGAGATTATTATTATTATTATAATTATATTTTTTAATCCCACCCAAGCTCAGAGGTGTTGCTCTGTTGCCAGCCAGCTGAGGAAAGGCGGAGGTGGATGGAAGTGGCTTTTCCCTGGGATTTTCTCAGCTCAAGGGACCAGAGATGGATGAATCAGATGGGCAGGACTGGTGAACTCTCTGCTGGGGCTTTAAACCTCTCACTCTGCTTCATCCAGAGCAGAAACCAGCCCATGGAGCTGTGGTTTTCCTTGCTGTGTGGATGTGCTGGAAGTGCCTGGGTGAAGCAGGGTTGCCCGTGTGCTGCATGGGGCCATGCAGGTGTCCACGCCCTGGCCCAGGGCTGTCTGGTCCTCAGCCCTTGCCCCACTCCTCTACACCCCACCAGCACTTATGAGCATCTTCTGCTTCTGCCTTGTGAGTTTGGATCCAGGGAAAGAGAATCCAGGCTTGGGTGGGGAAGGAAACAGGACAGCAATGAAGAAGCTCCTTCTTTTATTCCATCTTCCTCTTTTATTCTCTTTAATTCTCATTTTCATGTTCACAGATTGGTTTCTTTGACATTTCCCCTCTTTGAGGCTCCAGCTTCTCCTTCCGTGCTTTCAAACGCTGTGCTGAGGGAAAGGTGTGCTACAGGAGCCTTATTTTTACTTTTGGAATGACTGTATCCATGACCATCAATCATCTGAAAAAGTTCTTTCTTAGAAGTTACTTTCCCACTGTGCCAAAGATTTCCAAATTCTGTTCCTGCCTGGAATGCAGGAGTTGCACGCAGTGAAGCTGCAGGACCCACAGGAGCATCTTCTCCATGGGAAAAGTGTGAAGACAGGTGCCCAAATCATGAGCTTGAAGCTCCTGATGCTGCAGTAACCCCTCTGCATTGCATTTGGGTTCCCCAACTTTGCACTTCCTGGGGTGCAAGGACCACACGACTCTGCTGAGCTCCCCAGAACTCAGCTCACCTCTCAGCATAGACCTTTCTTGGCCATCTCCTCTGTGAGGAGAGGGATTCCAGTTTCCACCCCTGAGACTCTTCTGTTCTCTTGTTTTTTTTTTTTCTTCTTGGCCAAATCCAGAAGGAAACCCATTTTTTTTGGTCTGAGCTCATTTCTCAGCAATGAGGTATTTTTTTTTTTCTTCCCTGCATTTAGTCTGGGTAGCGGGGGGGTGTGTGTGGGGGGAGAAGAGACAGATGAAATGACTGTTTATGTCACCTCCTTTGGCACTAATGCAGCAAGCAGGGAATGTTCAAGCTGCCAAAGCCATTTATTTTTATTAAACCCAGTTTCCAAAATAAGAAACACTCTCCATCACACTCCTCACTCCTGCTGCTGGATGCTCCTAACTCATTGCATGCAGGACCCAGGAGGCTCTGACCCTTAAAGAGAAGGAATCTGCAACAGAAATCCTCCCAAAATAATTGTTGCTGGAAACCAACAACCAGAAATGCAGCAAAACCTGGCACAGACCTGGAGAAAGCTTTTGCTTTGTGGATTTGCATCATGGGCTTATGATGGGAGTGAGGAGCTGCTGGGGATGGGAAGCCACACTGGTCCCCGTGTGCTCACCTCAGGTCTTCCACTTGGGTCCTCAGGGGGTGAGCAGGTCTGGCAGCTCTGTTTCCTTGTTCTTTCTCTGGGAATGATGACCTGTAAATGAAACAGGGCAAATCATGGCATCATTGAGGACTTCAGCCTGAAAACAGAGCCAGCCCAAGAGGGAGCAAGCCCCAGCTTGTCGACACCTACTGGGCATGCTGTGATCCCACATTTAGCTGAATGAAGAGAAACCCAGTGAGCAGGTGACCCCCCCCCCCCAGAAGACCATATCAACCTAATTTGGTCCTTAATTTTCTGGGATGAGCTCAAGAGGAGATGTTCTCACCCAAGAAGGACATGGAGGTGTTGGAGCGTGTCCAGAGAAGGGCAGCGGAGCTGGGGAAGGGTCTGGAGCACAAGTGTGCTGAGTTCCCGGCTGAGGGAACTGGGGGTGTTGAGCCTGGAAAAAAGGAGGCTGAGGGGAGACCTTCTGGCATCTCTTGCCAAAGTCTAAATTAAATTAATCTTATAGATTTTAAAGATGTTGGAAGTGGTGGGAAGCTGCTTCTCTTCCTGCCTTTTGTGGAAGTCCACGATGCCTCTCCAGCTAAGCCTGTTGCTTTGACATCATCTGGGTTTATATCGGTGTCACTGAGAGCATAACGTAGCTCTGAACCTCTTTGAACTCTGTTGTCTAGAAGACAAGGAAAGTGTGTAAACCCAGCTATTAAAAAGCCACTCTGCTAGTGCTGGTCAATTTAAAATCCATCTGGAACAATAAAAGGAGTGACCGTGCCAGCGCCGCGCTCACGGAGCCGTCACCCCATCGGCCCAGAGCTCACCGCTGCCTCTGCCCTGGTTTGCCTTTCAAGTTGTCTTCTTTATAACCAGAGAAAAGCAACACATCTGCCAGTCTGCTCTGAAATGTGAGCTTCCCAGAAGGTGACTTTGTGAATGGTTGCCTGGTCCTTATGTGCCTTGGGGCCATCTTTTTTTTTCTTCTTTCTTTCTTTTTTTTCCTTTTTTTTTTTCCAGGCCAGCTGAGGGAGGAAGTTTGCAGGATGTTATCAACATCCTGTTTCTGTGACCTGCTGAGCAATAGCATGTAAATATGTCTCCCCTTCACCACACCCCAGTGTCAACCTTTTGGCTCCTGTCTGCTGGCCATGTTCTGCAAGATTAATGTGTTTTTCAGTTGTGGACAGGATCAGCTAAAAGGGATGGATTTAATTATTTTTTTTTCCTTGGGTGTCTTTGAATAATTTCTCAATATTCAGTGCTATAAAGTATTTCTGGCAGCATTTCTGAGACTGCTTCTGGCATGGTGAAGGCATCTTGCTGTGGGACAACCAGCAGACATGGTCAAGGTATCCCATCTGTCCATGCTTTGCAAGGAAGTTGGGGAGGGATTTTGACTTTCTGGTTAGATAGTTGCTGATTGGAGAGCACCACCAACAAAAACCTTCACAAAATAGCAGAAGATAATAAAACCAAGAATTAATTCTCTTTCAAGTGGAGACAAACATTTGCTTTTTAGCTATTTGAGGAGTTTCCTCCAGAGCGGTCAATAATGCTCAGCTTGGTCAATCCATGTGCCATGTTTCCACCAGCAGTCATGATATTGGCCATTATCCACCTCATTCCATGTTCCTGTCACTGGAGCTAGCCAGGCAGAGCAGCTTTCCATTGGAAATAGCTTTGCTGCAATGGAATCCTTTGCAGGAAATGCCTTCGTTTCACTGAAAAATGTCCAGAGGAGAATATCAAAGAGACTTGTTTGAACCTTCTCATTTCACATGAATGTTCATGGAATTCTATAATCACATGGTACCTCTAATATTAGCATAATATTTCAGTCACCCTGGAACAAAACATACCAATGGTTCCAAATATATATATATATATTTAGGAATTCTTGTTCCAAGGGCAAAAAGAGACCAAAGTGAAGCGCCAACTCCTCAGATTGCCTCAGGGTAAAAACAACACTCAGAAACTCCTCTCAGAAGATGTTTTTGGCTATTTCCACATCCCATATCCCAGTTTATCCTTCCACGTTGCTGGCCTTGGAGCATCATTATCAAGGGGTTGGGCTTACAAGTTTGGTTCTACTCCAGGAGCATCCCATGGGGATGTGTACCACCCAGGTTTGGACATCCTGGGCTTGTAAAGATGGGAGAAATTAATTGTCCTGGTGCAGAACTAGTGTCCAGGCTTAACTCAACCCTCCCATCCCCTCTCACCAATTCCAGTTCCAGTACACCATCTAAGTGGGGTTTAATGGAAGGATGGAGATTTTGGAGACCAGAAGTTCTAGTGCATTTTTAGAAGTGGGTAAGTGGGCAGAGAAGAGCAGCATCTTTACCTCCTGTGCAGGGAGCCAGGTTGAAAGCAACCTCCATGAGATAACAGAGACCCTGCAGGGGAAGGAGGAGGGTGAACAGCCCCGTGTGGAAAAGGCTTTGGGCAAAATATGGATCATATTAACCAAGAGAGAAGCCAACTGTGAGACTGAAAGTCACGGGAAGTCCCACTTTGTTGGCTTCCCGGCTCAAAGTGGGCTGAGATATTTGAAAGCTAGGACAGTATTAGGGACAGGTATCAGATGATTGTCCTATTCCCTGCTTTGTTGGAGGCAATGTTGGTCTATGTGGTCTCATCCAGCCAAGCTTCTGCCTTGGTTTTGAGTGTTTCTACTTGCTGGACCCTGCTGCCCTATAAAAGCCAGAAGTCTTTGGCAGAGAGGCAGAGCTTCAAGCAATTGGGTGGATGCCACCACTGAAAATTTGGCTGCTCAGTAGTGCCTTGTCTCATGGGACTTCTCTGTGTCCATAGGTCCTGGTGTAGCCACCTTGCCCTGGCTTCCCAGTGAGATCCCTGTGTCCTCTCCCTGATCTCAGGCTCCCAGCTCTGCTCCTCTCCCCGGGCAGCTGTCCACTCATTGAGAAATGACTCCCCAAGGCTGCTTGGGAATACAAACGAGCATGCAACAGGAGCAATAAATTACAGCGAGTGTCACGGGTCCTGCCAGGAGATGCAATAGCTGAGGCCAGTTCAAATGGCATTAATTCACCATGCTGACAGAGAAGCTGCTGCAGTTATTGTTATCATGGTGCCTCCATGGGGCTGTCACCTCCTTGCCAGCTGTTTGAGGTGACACAGTGCATTTAAGGATACTCCCTCAGGAGGGATTTGGTGTTGTCCTTCCTCACCCATAGGTTTGTTTTGAGAATGAAAAACTGCTGGGGATGTGGGTTTGGCTTGTAGAGCAGCTCTGAAAATCAGGTCCTGCTCTGTTGGCTCTCAGCTAATGGGATGCTCATAGGACCAGCCAAAACCTCCCAGGAGCAATGGTCATCAAGCAAGGCACATCAGCCATCCTCCTGTGTGCTGGTGTGGGATTTAGGCTTTGTACCCTCTGTACTTGCCCAGCTTGTGGGACAGAGCTGGGATCTGGGTGGTGGGCATGTCAAGGGCTGGAGGCTTTGATGTGGTTGAGGCCAAGGAGAGTAACTGGAGCTGCTCTTGGCCCCTGGAGAAGCCAGCATCAGCTTTTATCATCCCAAGGATAGACATTGGACATTAGGGAAAGGTTCTTCAGGCAGAGGGTGGTGGAGCACTGGAACAGGCTCCCCAGGGAGGTGCTCATGGCACCAAGCCTGACAAGATCCCAGAAGCATTTGGGCAACATCTGCCCTCAGACACATGATCTGAATCTCAGGATTGTCCTATGCTAGGGCAAGAGTTGGACTCGATGATCCTTGTGGGTCTCTTCCAACTCACAACATTCAATGATTCTATGATTTTAAGGATGCTTGGTGACACACCAGCTGAATGCCCCGAGGTTGTGACATTGTTTGTCCAGGGCCCTTCCTATTCCCAGCAGAACAAGCTGGTATTTTTTGTAGGGAGAAAAAAATAACCTCCAGCTGGCATAACTGCTGCTTTAAGGTCCTGTGTGAGCTGATCCTTAATTAGAGCTCTTCAGGGAAAGGCCAATTTTAACCCCATTTCTATTGAGTGACCTATTTTTCATCAGCAAGATGGTAAAGCTGCCTTGGCTGGTCTTTGTTGCCAGCAAGTGGGTTGGTCACAGCTACACAACCCTTTGCAGGAGCTGCCAAGTAATGTCAACTGTCCCTTAGCACCCTGTGCCTGGGGGGTAGTAAATCTGTAGGCAAACATGAGGCCTTCCTGAAAAGTCTGAAATTGCAGGGAGAACACAAAAAAAACCTGGAGGGTTTTATTATCTTTCTCCTTATTGTCTTTTTTATTGCCTTTTGGAGTCACCCTGGAGAGCAATCTCCATCCCACATCATGGCTCTGCCAGACTTCCTCTGCTGTCGTGGTGACCTAAGAAATACAGGCCAATGCTTTCCTCTGCTCAGAGCATTAACGAACCTGGCCCCTCGTTAAGAGCCCTAAACTCAGTGAAACCCTTTTTCTGCGTGGTCTGGGGCTACAGCAGATCTCCAAGGGCTCTTCCACCAAAATCATCTTCCTTTCTCCTTGCACTTGCATTTGGAGGGTGGAGAGATCGCAGGTTCCTTGTCTACGAGGCCGGTGCCGTGGTGGGATGTCTCTGAAACCACCACTAATTCAGGGCTGGCTCTGAGGGTGGTCTGCATGGGGGAGAGACTTGGCATCTGGCAGGAACCCTGGAGAGATGCTTCTTGAAGGGAAACTATGTGCTCTGCTAATTCATTAAGCACTTCTCTCCTGCTCCTGCTCTTAAGGAAGACAGAGTTGGAGTGGAGGAGGTATAGGGCAGACCAGGTGGTCGATTGCAGCATGCACATATCCTTTGAAGAGCAGGTATAAGTGAGACACCATTGCTGAGGTCAACATGAGATTATAGGGAGTCCTTTTTGCCCTTTATCTCTCTGAAGTTTGTTTTCCTGGGAAATCAGGAGTCAAATAAAGAAATGTGTGTTGACAAACTGGGGTAAATGTACTGACACTGATGTTCTTTTCCAGCAGCATGCCCAACTGCATCCTGAGCTGGAGACTGGTCTCCTCCCTTAATCCCAAGCCCTGGAGGTACTTGATGCCTTATTCCAGCATTGCTGTAGTCAGTGGGGTTTTCCAGCAAGAAATCATGCTCCATTGTGTGGTTAGGGAACTGCTGACCATCAGATGGGATAGGGACAACTTCTAGGGTACATCCATAATGTAATTTCTTGGTGTTGACCAAGGTTTGGCTTGGATGTATTGTATGGATTTTCCCTATAGCAACCAAAGAAATCTTTTAAGAAAGAAAAGTTGTTGCAATTTCCACCCAATTTTTGCTTGCTCCCAGTCCCCCATTCTTGCCCCCTTTTCCAAGAAAACAAGGGATTTTTCAATCTAGAAGGAAGGAAGGGTAACCTGCCATCGACAGGTCACCCCCCAGGGAGGGCTTGTGAACCTGGAAGAAACCAGCCCATATTTCAACACCTGGGCTTTGTGTGGGTAGCCAGCTTAGGATGTGGGTTTGCAGGGCTTGAACTTTCCATCCCAGTAGTGACTAAGGTCCAGATTATTTTCCCATGTATCTTCTCCCTTTGGCCACAACTCTGATATAAATTAATTAATAACACTCTTATGCACCTGCTTCTGTGGGTGGAGTTGGTGTAAAAATGAGCTCTGTTATGCCAGGACATTTTTCTGAGAAACTTTTTCTGGCCAAAAATATTATTAACTGGATTTTCTTCCTGTATTTGCTTCAGAGCATGAGGCATCAGGTTAGCTTCCTCAAAACCTTGAAAAACTCTGCTTAAAATGTAAATACTCCCTCAAAACATTCAGTCAACCTGCTTCTTATCCATCCCTGTGGATGTTGGGTTTGATGGGCTGCTTTCATGCAGGTTGCAACCACCAAGGAACTATTTTCCTTAGCTACACCTTTCTGCTGGAAAACAGCAATCCTCTCCCACCAGAGCCACTGATGCTGCATTTGCAGCGTGGTTGGACCTTTGTGTTCATCAGCTCCTGGCTCATCACGCTGCTCTGTGCTGCAGCTGGGCTGCTCCGTGCTCCTTTTACGTCTGATGACATTCCCATCGTACTTCCAAGGTCACCATTTTGGCTGACTCACTCAGGACCAACCCGGGGATTTCCAGAAGCAAAAGCTGCAACATGAATATTTCTTTTTGCTTTTTGCTTTGTGGTTTTTTTTTTAAATATTTTTTATTTTTATTTTTATTTTTATTTTTTCCCCTCTGTGTGTGTGAACGCACCAAAAACCAGCTGACCTGACTCTACACAGCTTGGCAGCCCTCAGCAGAGATACTCCAGCTTCCTTATGATCCTCCTGGGAAAGGTTAGAGGAGGTCCAGATTCCTCATGGATGTGTACAGTGTCTTCTTGCACCTTGGGTGAGAGAAATGGGGTAGACCCACTAGGTGTGCAGCTAAATGGAGCTTAAAAAACCCAACAACTTATTTTTGGATATTTTCAAATGACTCTTGAATTTGGGGCTTCAAGGGAAATAACAAGAGAAATATCTACAGAAATATCTACAAGCTGTGAGCAGACCCCAGTCTGAGATCAGCAGGACAAGATCCTGGTGTAAATACAAATCAATTCTCTGTTAAATCTGATCTACACCAACCTTGACTCTTCCCCTTGGTGAGCATCTGAGTCAAGGTCTCATGAGCTTATCCCACTTGCCAGGAGCGGTCATGGTCATATCCCAATTTCACTTGCCTTTGCACATCTCCCCACAAAACCCAAGGAATTTCTTAGAGTTTGGAAAAAAAAAAACTATAAAAAATCCATATTTTTTCCCCAAACTCCATATTTTTTCCCCCAAACTTGAATCACAGAATCACAGAGTGTCAGGGATTGGAAGGGACCTCGAAAGCTCATCCAGTCCAACCCCCCTGCCGGAGCAGGAACACCTAGATGAGATCACACAGGAAGGCATCCAGGTGGGTCTTGAATGTCTCCAGAGAAGGAGACTCCACACCCTCCCTGGGCAGCCTGTCCCAGGGCTCTGGCACTGTAAAGAAGTTCCTCCTCAAATCCAAGCAGAACCTCCTGTGTTCCAGCTCACACCCATTACCCCTTGTCCTATCATCGGTCGTTACTGTGAAGAGCCTGGCCCCATCCTCCTGACACTCACCCTTCAAATATTTATAAACATTAATCAGGTCCCCCCTCAGCCTCCTCTTCTCCAAGCTCAAGAGCCCCAGCTCCCTCAGCCTTTCCTCGTCAGGGAGGTGCTCCACTCCCTTCATCATCTTGGTGGCTCTGTGCTGGACTCTCTCAAGCAGCTCCCTGTCCTTGAACTGTGGGGCCCAGAACTGGACACAATATTCCAGATGTGGCCTCACCAGGGCAGAGTAAAGGGGAAGGAGAACCTCTCTGACCTACTGACCACAGCCCTTCTAATGCACCCCAGGATGCCATTGGCCTTCCTGGCCACAAGGGCACAGTGCTGGCTCATGGCCATCCTGCTGTCCACCAGGACTCCCAGATCCCTTTCCCCTTCACTGCTCTCTAGGAGATCACTTCCCAATGTGAACCTTGCACTACCTGCCTTGCAACTTCCAAAGTGCAACATCCCTCTCTGGTTCTAAAGAGCTTTTCAATCCACCCAGCTGCCCTCCAAAGGATCCAAAGCAGAGTCAGCACTTGGAAAACTCTCCAAGAGAGGAACTATTCTTTGGATTGACAGATGCCCCTTCGTTACTGGAGGGAGCTGACAGAGCATTAAAAAGGGGGGGGGGACAGGAAAAAACCATTCAGCTGTGGCATTTGCTGGTTGCGTGCAGTCGCAGGCAGGAACTGCTTCCTCTGTTCGCAGGCTTCCAGGGAAAGGAGAGCTCCACCGAGTTGCAAAATTAGAAAGAAGTGAAAAAATATTGCTGTGAACAACAGAATGTTTAGCTTTTTTTTTTCTTTTTTGAAACAAAAAAACACAAAACCTTGGAGTGATTTACATGGGAAAGGGGAGCCGGAAACAATTTTAGAGGCTGTTTTCCAAAATTGATGAATAACAGAAGATACAATGGTTAAAGCAAATGGCCCAAATTTCCTGCTCTTTTAAGCAGCTGAATAGATACTAAAAACAAGGGGACCCTGTTTTTCTCCTTCTGGAGCTGGCAGAGAGGTTTGGTTGTTGTTTTTTTTTTCTGGGTTATTTTGGTTTTGGAGGGGTGGGTGCTGTCAAGGAGGCAGAAGTAAGGTGGGTGCTGGTGGTCCATGCTGCTGCAACTGCTCCATCAGGCAGGATCTGCAGGAATTCCAGAGGTGGGGAAGAGCAGCGTGGGTCAGGAGAGACATTTTGACTCATTTCTGGTGAATAATGCTGCAAGCATGAGTCATGAGGAGGGATCTGAAACTTCCTTTTGGTTTTTTTTTAATTGTTTCTGTGGGTTGCCATTTCATTTCTCCTCTGCTCGAGGCTTGCTTTCCTCCAGAACCAAGTGCATTTCTGTTCTAACCCTTGTCCTTCATCAACCCCATTGCATGAGGACACAGGTTTGGCTCCCACCAAACAGACATTGGAAACTTTTATTTCTCCTTGCAAAAGTATTTTTGATGCTTCCAGAAAATATTCTTGTTTTGCTTTGAAAAAAAAAACCACCTTGGATGAGATCCCTGCAAAGCTGTTGTCTTCCTTGGCTTAGCCAAGGTCCAACAGCTACAGCACTTGTTTGAGACACCACAAAGGATGTCCATGTGTCTAATCTCTTATCAGTGATAGAGCAACCTAGGGAAGCCTCCAAGTGATCTTTGCAATGTTCTCTTGAAGCCATTCTGCTCCACGTGCACAAAAACCTAGAATGGTTTGGTTGGAAAAGACCTTTGAGATCATCAAGTCCAGCTGTACCTGTCCACTACTGAACTGTATCTCAGAGCACTGAAATTATTGTGGATGGTCAAATGGACAAACTACAACTTTTTTTTTTCTTTTTGGTAGCTTTACAAGCAAGCTGTTTGTGCTGAAGACTGAGGTTCAAGGGCATGGTGAAAAGTAAGAGTTACCACTCTCCTGAGTGGGAGAAGGTCTCTCCAGACTGTGCAAATGGGTGCATGGACAACACTGTAAAATGTCCCCTGGTTTTAGGACTTGGCTAAAATATTTCCACCAATTCTTGACATGAATTTTTTTCTTCTGAGTGGATGATTTCTGCTTTCAAAGCAATTTTATGCAGGAAAACCTGAGGAGTATCTTGGACATTTCTGAGCTGGTAACTTCCATGCTCTGTTAGGTGCACCTGCTCACGAGCATTCCATCCAGTGCAAGAGGGCTTCTCTGGGTTACTTCAGACTTTGAACACACTTGAGATAATGAATCTCTTTCCCTATTCCTTTCTCCCATCTCTCCAACATCTCTTCCTCCCCAAAATCTGGGAACTCCACCAGGCAGCTGCACTCACTTAATCAAATAAAAGTAACCACAGATGTCAAGTTAAGTTGCTAATTGCACCCCAAAAGTTATCTCACTTTTCACTGCTGGGTTGTACCCTCACCTCTCCCCAAACACCTCCTCTTCCTCAGGCTCATGAACTGGCCAGCACATGGATGAAATGTGTAATGAAAAGCCACAATGACAAAATCCCTTTCTTGGGTTGTTTCCCATGTTAACCAAAAGCTGATCAATCATCTCATGTATTTATGGACTCCGTGAGCAAACTGTCATTCAAAACAGCACTCGTAGCTTTCAAGCCCAGATGAATTACTGCCCATGTGATACACACCTCTTCCTTAACAACACATTCAGATGTCAGGATGATGAGAAGCACTTTCCTCTGGAAGACTCATTCAGGCCTCAGAGGAAAGAAAAGATTCAAATCACTTTGGTATTTTTAACTGATTCTTTCCCAGTGGTGGGGGCAGGCTTAGATGTTCTGCTGAGACATCATCTCTGTAAGTCTTCTGGTTTGTAACTCGGTATGAAATGTAGGAAGGTTGGGGATGCTGAGCCCCTGCCAAGACCCATAGAAGTGAGTTGATTGTATAAAGTCAATGAGAACTTCTGGGAACTGTGTGGTCTCACCCGTGCTTGCACTCCCTACCCCAAACAATGATCAAGCCTCTCTCATCTCATGGGCTTCCCACAGGATTGTTCATGTGGACATCAGCAGCAATGGTGATGCTGAGATGAAAGTGAGGCAAGGTGTGAACAAGAGCTAGGTGGTTGGGGGAAAGGAGGATGAATCCTGAGGTGGACATGAATTCTCCCCAGGAAATGCATCCTGGCTGAGTGTGGAGAAGAGCAGTGAAGGCGTAAAAAAAGTCTGTGGTGAGACAGTCACTGCATTTTTGAGGTCTATTATGACAGATTTGGTCTCGACTCTTGCAGCCAAGTTCCATGAGATCTTGCAATTCACCAGCACTACTCACTGCTCCAAGTGGGCTAGGTCCTGGCCATGAAGATGCCTTTGGCCTTTGGAGAGATTGATGTGACTTACACTAAGGACTACTTCCTGAAGAGGTCTTTAGCTCTGAAATAAAATCGACTGTCCCAAGAAAACATGGCCTGTATTTTACCCTGAGCTGCTCAGGTAACATCAGTAGAAACCTGATGTCTGGGATTGACATGGAGGTGTGATGTCAGAAGCCCACCATGAAGAGTAGACTGGGTACCTGATTTACCACGACCTATTTTAGGATGTGAACTTAAGCCTGAAAGATGTAAAAAGCTGCTTCATCTCTGGGTTTATGAGGAACAGTGCTGTCTGGGAGGAGGGTGGGTGCCTGGCATTGTACAAGACCCTGGGGAGGATGTCTCTGACATGAGGCTGATGCTGCACTCCGTACATGTTGTTCTGAACCATGCTGTAGTAATAACTAATTATATACGTCCACTTAATGTCATTTGCAGAGCTCAGCCTGGGCGTGGGGTTGCACATGCAGAAAGCCCTTTGTTCCAGGGGCTGCTGAGCAGATGGAGACCAGTTCTGGCCCCAAGCTCAGGATGCCCAGGAGTTTCATGCATACCCAAGGACAAAGGCTGGCAAGCGATGAAAGGACTGCTGCACTCATTTACTGCATCGGCGTCTACAGGCTTTACGTCGGCAAGGATGGAAGCTGCTGTCATCAGATGAGGTGGACACAACACTCTTGATGTGATGAGGTTGCTCTTCCAGTGCTGGGTAGGATGCAGGAGTTTGGAGAGAGATGCATTTACTTGGGAAAGGTGATAGATCTTGGTGGGTGTTGAATGTTCATGGGATCTTGCATGAAGCTGGGCGTGATGCACAACACTTCAGTTGCCTACAGTGAGTTCCCACCAAGGGTGGCTGGTAATTAGATAACCAGGGTCAGCATGAAAGTCTGCTGGGAAGGGGGAGGGAAAGTGAGGAGCCAAGGGCAATGTGCTGAGGAAGCCCCACCGTAAGCATTTTCCTGCCCTGGGATGACCAACGTACATCCTGAGAAAAGGGTACTTGCATTGTGCGGCCTCCTGCTCTGCCCATCCTGCCAGGAACAATGAGACTGCTCTTAAAAAAAAAAAAAATTCAAAAAAAGGCATTTTCAGGGTTGTGGGAGAGAAAAAAGGGGGCATGGAGGATGGGTGAGCAAGGGAGGAGATGACGCAGAAGGAGCAGTGATGTGTTTTGGCTGCGTAAGTAGCTGGAGATGCAACCCATGCTCTGAACATCCCGGCTTTGTCAACAGGCTTGGTCCAGGCAACTGCTGAAAGGGAAGTGGGGAGCCATGAGATCAGGGTCATGGGTTGAAATGACCAAGCCACCTCCCAGGAGTTGTTCAAAGCTCTTCCCCCGGTCTGTAGGGTGCTGTTTTGAGGCATGGAGGTGAGTGTTGGGGATGCTGAAGGTGTTTCCTCATTGCTGTGGTCACAGAGCTTGTGGCACATGGGAGGCCAAGTAAAGAGATGGGTGCCAGTAAAGTGGTACCAACCCCAAGTTGAAGACAGAGGTAGCAGCTGGGTCAAGCATCCTTTCATAGCTGAATCCTCCCTCTTGCCTGTCCTTTCTGCTCTTGAAAGTGCCTTTTCTTCCCATCATCTCAGCTGGATTCCAATGCTTTTGGGCTGTTTCTCTGACAGCAGCTGACTTTTCCATCAGTGGAAGCTCTTTGGAGCAGAAAGCATCTTTGTGGTCTTTCAGGAGCTCAAGAGGGTCCTGTGAGGTTCATAGACCATGAAGATGAGGTCTGTGGCTGCTCTTGGACTCTCTGGGAGTCTGCAAGGGATTTTTTCCCACCAGAGTGGTTTGGATTGCGAGCTTTCCAGGAGCTAGGTCTGCCTTTACTCCAGTTACAAAAATCACATCTGATGCTGCATGCTACAGAGTTATGATGCAGGGGAAGGTGGACCCAAATGCAAAAGGTTTTGATTTTTCCCCAAAAACTTCTGACCTGTCCAATAGCCTCAGTCTGTACAAATTAATCCCATGACCCATTTTCTTCTGTCCCAGCTCAGCCTCTCCATATGAAAGATACCCACATAAGGATGGAGTTGGAGATGTTGGCAGGGAAGAAGCTGCACCCCCTTTGCTGAGGAACATCCTGCCCTCCACATCCCATCAGCCATGGCTTCAGCAGAGGGAGCTCGTCCTCAGCACTCCTGGGATCCTTAAATCACATCAGAGCTGGCAGGGAGAATTTGAAAGGATATCATCAAATTTTGCTGTCGTTATCAATTAGTCCTTAGAGCTGGTGCCGCCATTCCCAGCTTCCGGCAATTCCTTGGCAGCCTGAAGACTTAATGTCTTCCTTGGCTGATTGTGGTAGGGATTGATTAGCCTGGGTTGGGGCTTTCCACAGGGATCTGGCTGTGGGATTTCTGCCTTGGCAACAGAAATAGTCATTTTGTACTCTGTGTGTGTGCTATTTCCAGCCTGCTGCTTGGAAACCCTCCGTGTACCTGCAAGCTGTTGGAGAGGAGTTTTAATTTTGGGCTGGCTTTTTCTCTTAAAAATCAGAGTTGCTGCAGGCAGCAGAAGGCATTAAAGATTAATTTTCACAAGCACACATGAAATTCAAACCAGCTGGTATCTGAAGTGCCTTCCTGTGCAAGAGGTTTGTGCTGTATCTTCTATTAATGGTGTTTCATGGACCAGCTTGAGTATAATGCTTCTTGGTGATGAAGAAATGTTTGGTACTGTTGTTTTCAGCTGGTAGCAAAATCCATGGACAAGTCTGAGGATGCAGGGGACCAAGGTAGCCATGCCCATGGTCTACAATGTGGTGCTAAAGCAATGATGTAGAGTTTTTCTGCTTTAAGCAGAACTTCAAGCACTTTGCAGAAGGTTAAATGTCAATTCTGCCTTTTACACACTGGGAAACCAGGTCACAGAGCAGGAGGGGGATGTTGCTCCAGGGTCATCTGGCATCTAAGGGGCACGGGCCAGGTCAGTACTCTGGCTGCCTCTGGTACAGAAAGGGCATCCTTCCAGGCACTGAGGATTCCTTGGGGTTATTTAGGCAGAAATATTTCTTTCCTGGTTATCTCAAAGACATCTGCTCTGGTGAAGAGCTTCTGCAAAGCTGCTGGTGGATGCTGGTGGCCCTGAGGATGTGGCAGAAGGGAAGGTTTCCAGGCTCTGTCATGTACTGAGCACAGCTGTCTGTGCTGCTAATGTGCTGGCTGGCTAGCAGAGACAAATGACCCTCCAAATTTTGCAGAACTGAGAGCAAGACAGGCCCTGCTCAGAGGATACTGCCACAGAGGTTATTTGAACTACCTGAGGATTTTTAAATTTTATTTTATTTTTGTCATTATTATTATTATTATTATTATTATTATTATTATTATTATTATTATTATTATTATTATTATTATTATTATTATTATTATTATTTTCCTGAGCCCTAAACTACGTGGAACTCAGACTAAACAGAAAATACAGCTAAGAAAACATCTCAGTGTCATGCTGGGAGTCAGACTGTTGCCACCTGCTTCTGAAATCCAATTGTGGTTATAAGGTGATCCCAGAAACCAAAAGATTACAACTATGAGGCAGTTCAGACTGTCAAGGTTACAGAAGCCCAAATGATCTTCAGGGTCCATTTGGGGATGAGGTGGCATCAGGTGTTTCATATCTCTGTGTGTATTGAAGTGTGAGTGATACAGGCTGGATGCCAACCCAGCGTGTTGGAAATGTGGGTACCAGGTGTTGAACTGGGAATTTCTCTCCTGTAACCAAACCGTGGTCTGTCCAGACTGGTGTCCCCCCTCAAAATGAAAGCAAAGTCTTCCGTTCTAATGGTCTAATTTTTAAACATATATATGTAAAAATTATAAATATAAAAATATTCTAGCTTATATATCAATATATAGATTGTATAATTATAATCAAATACAGTTTTTTATATTTATATAATTTCATATATATATGTATATATATATATATATATACTTATAAATACATATACATATATATATACATACTCGTGTCTCAAGTGCTGGGTTCAGCTTTGGGCCTCTCACCCCAAGAAGGACCTGGAGGTGCTGGAGCGTGTCCAGAGAAGGGCAGCGGAGCTGGGGAAGGGTCTGGAGCACAAGTGTGCTGAGTTCCCGGCTGAGGGAACTGGGGGTGTTGAGCCTGGAGAAAAGGAGGCTGAGGGGAGACCTTCTGGCTCTGTCCAAGTCCCTGCAAGGAGGGTGGAGAGAGGTGGGGGTGGGTCTGTTCAACCAAGGACCAAGGGACAGGACAAGAGGAAATGGGCTCCAGTTGTGGCCAGGGCAGTTGAGATTGGATGTGAGGAAGAATTTCTTTGCTGAAAGGGTTCTGGGGCATTGGAAGGGGTTGCCCAGGGCAGTGGTGGAGTCCCCATCCCTGGAGGGATTTAAAAGACAAGTAGATGTGGCATTTAGACACATGGTTTAGTGGGCATGGTGGTGTTGGGTTGATGGTTGGACTTGATGCTCTTAGAGGTCTTTTCCAACCTTAATGATTCTATGATTTTATATCTAGATCCACACATCTAATAAGATCTCTGAATATATCTATATTAAATTACATCAATCCCTGACATCTTACTGGTTTGCCTCCTTTGGGCTGTATCTTTCTGCTTTCCCCTGCCAGCTAAATCCCATTCTTTTATTCTGCTTCTGGCACTTCTGCCTTTGTTGTTTCCTCCTGTTTTGTGATGTTTTGGGGATTCCAGGTGAAATCAGATGCACAGAATTATGCAAATATAAGATATTAATGAAATCCTTTTCACTGCTTAGGATTGAGCACATCCCAAAGTGCATGGAAGACTGGACATGGAAAAAATAGAGTCATAAGTACAGGGCAAGGAAAATAACCTCCTTGAGGATATCCACCAGCCAAAATGCTGGAGGATATAATGGATTTAATGATTTTTTATGGATTTAATAATGTCTGGATTTACTTTACATCTTCAAATTCAGCTACTCAGTCCATCCCACAGCTCTGAGGAAGACAAGCTGGTTGAGCATGGGCTTACATTATAATATTTTTACACTGCAACACTGTTGCTACTGAGTGCTAAAATTTCCTAGTTTTGAAGAGCTGAGCTTTAGGGCAAAAGTCGTGGTTACATCAAAGATAAGGGCACAACTCCCAGGAACGTCCAAGGATGCCTCCCCAGAGTGTCATCCTTCTCCAAAGTGATGAGCAGTCACAACTCAGCATCAAATTAACAGGAGCTGGAAGTCCTTAACATCTTCAAAAATGAATTTTAAAGTGCCCTGAAGAAGAAACCAAATCAACCAGCACCTGAAAGCAGAAGGTTCTTTTCACCCTTTAGATTTTTTAAATGTGTGGTTCCAGCCTGATGGACTCAAGCCTGGGAAATGATGGGATCCTGCCTCTGCCTGGCAGAAAGGCAATTGCTATTTGTATTTTGTAACAGGAGAATGAATCAGGGAGATGCTGTCTGATTTCTTCAGCTGGTCTTCAGCATTTCAGAGGTCAGGAAACATGGCAGGATGACAAGGCAAGAAATTGTTTGATGCAGCTAAACGCATCCCAGTAGCTCAGCTGATTTATCTCCGAGAGCTGATCCCTTTGTTCCACGTTGTTGTGAGTGAGGAAAAGCAGCTTCTTGCTTTGCAAAGCCTTTGTCATCCCTTTCCATCCCCACATTGTGATGAGTAGCTGCAAACTCAGCTTCTTCATGTAGGTCTCCTGAACTTGGGAGAGGATGATGCTGCAGAGTCAAACTGCCAATGTGGTTTGAGTTACTCTCTCACACGGCAGATTTCTCTCAACCTTGCCCAGCAAAAGCAAAAAAAAATTGTATAAATTCTGACTTTGCTGGGAGACAGGTCCTGCTTCACAAGATATTTTCCAGACTCAGTTAAACTGCTCTCCAAATGCACAGTGTGTTTCCACAAGGCAACCAGCCCTCGCTGTAATAAGCTGGACCAAACAGCTGCCGATTTGAAATCAATTGGCCACGGCTGGTTTTGAAGCTGGTGTTCAGCTCGTTCCCAGGCAGCTACACATTGTTGTAATTTGCTAACAGTGTCACAAACACTGCTTTTTCCTTGCTGTGTAACAGTTTTCTGAATTACAAAAAAACTCCTTTAATTTCTGAACAAGTCTCCTCTCTCTTGCAGCCTTCGCCACCTCAAAGAGCAGCGAGAGCACCTCCCCTTCACAATTTCCCTTTCCCTCTTAACCTTGACCTGTAACACGCTGAAAGTTGTTACTGCAAACCACCTTGATCAGAAATGACATTCTAAAAACTTGCTCAACCAGATGCAGCAAAAATCCAGCCATGATAAAGATTCCCAGAGCCAACAATTTTGAGTTACGGACCTACCCTGTCTTGGAATATGGAGTTGACTGCTTCAAGGTAGTAGCTATTAAATTTTGTTTGCTTTCTTTTGGGGTGACTGTGCTTTGTAAAAAAGAGGTTTGACTGAGTATTTCTGTGCATAAAAACACTGAGCAGAGAGATGTTTCCTGAGCTGGACTGTGAAAGCAGCAGTGGGGACTCTGCCAAAGGCGTGTTTGCAGGGATGGTTGAGATTTGGTGACTTAAATTCTGCTTCGCAGCTGTGCACCTGAGAGGAGAAGCTTAGCCCAGAGCCTTCAGGTCCTTCAGGGATTGGGGTTTGTGGTTTGAACTCATTTCACACCTGAAAACACCGCTTATGTGGAACCAGCTCCTAACAGCACGGCTTTATGGATGGAGGCTGCAAAGAGAACCTAGACACAAGGCTGAGTGTCAGTTCCTGTTGTGCAAAAATTGAGCAGGATCTGGACACTGCAATTTGGCAAAGTTCTGGAAAAGTTGTGAGTTTTTAATGTTTTGGGTTTTTTTTTTCATTTTTATTTTTATTTTTTTACTTTTTTTCTCCCCCACTTAAAATCTTTATTGTCTCTGGGAATGCTTTGCTTAAGCCTTTTCTAGACCGGGTGGCAAATTCACAGACCTCATTACTGGGAGATCCTTGACCCAGCAGGTTACAATGAATATCTGATGATTTGAATCCTTCTTCCATCCAGCTAGAGAGTATTTGTGCATATCAAATTTTATAAGAGTTAACTTTTGGAAGGACTAGAGCCTGGAAATCAAAACAGCTTTAATGGGTTCAGCTCAAAGCTTTTATTTGCTACAAACTCGAGCAGAGAAATCAAGGTCCAAAGCTGTGGTGGAAACAATCTATTTATTGCAGTGGATAGAGACTCCAACCCTTAGCTTTGTGTTCAACCTGAACTCCTCCAGTCTGCATGCATTGGCAGGGACTGAACTGCTCTCGGTTTCTGGTCTTTGAGCTCTGGAATTCTTTTCGATCCTGGAGATAAGCAAAAAAGTCTTCTAAACAGATGCGTCATGCCTGCTTCATTTTCCATTAAAAACGGAGAAGATATTTAACTCTCTCCTCTCAGGGAGGGCTTGTGTGAAAAAGCCATGCTTTCTTGTCACCAAAATCCATCCTATTAGTGGAGATACTGTGGAGATCTTGGAATATCCAACCCTGTAAACATCATTAGTTGTGAAAAAGCCATTCATTAGTAACAGGCAATATGTTCTTCTGTCCTCTCCTCTGAAGAATAGGCAGTGCTATCTAAATAAGCTGTTTCCTGAGAAGTTACTCAAAGTTACTGCTGGAGCTGTAGGCCAACTCTCCTCCCCCAGAAGCTGGACAGAAACAAAGCTCTGGGAGAGGAAAGAGCTGCTCTTTAGTCCAGCAAACTGTGCCATTCCTCTAAAGTTCTTCCTTTCTCCTTAGCCTCCTGGTTAACATGCTCCCTGCTTGTTTTTTTCACCTCTTATCATCTGCAAAACCACCCAGTTTGATGCCTACACCTGAGGTGAAGGCACCAGTGCCCTGAGCTTTGTGCTCTTGGTTTGTCCAAATGCAGCTGCAGAAATTCTCTCTCTGACATCCCATCTAACCTTCTTCACATTCCCCTCTCTGGCTTCCCATCACCTCCTGTGATAATTCTGCATTCCTTGTCCTTCTCCTTCAGCAACCTCCATAGTGCCCTTGGCTCCACCAACCAAGAAACCATGACCAAGTGTCTTCTCACAGGCTTTGTCCTGGACCACCCTGGCAGCAAGGACCTGGTACTGGAGGGGGAAAATTGGGAACAGCCTCTTCAAATGCCTCACGACAGCAGTGCTGTGGAAAAATCCTTCCTGTTTTCTTCTTGGCAAGGAGAGACAGGTCTGTGGGATATTGTCTCCAGTGGGCTGGTTGAAACCTGCTCTGATAGTGCTGGAGGGTGCACTTGGAGGAAAGAGTCAATATTTCTTTGAGTTGTGCCCTCTGCTATGTGTTACCGGCACTTAATTACACCTTATACATTAGAAACGCTCCCTTGCCCTCAGCAGTCCACTGCAGGAGGTGTTTTGGACAACACGTCAAAGCAGGAAAGACTCTCAGAGGAGAGGGCAGACGTAAGGACACAGATCTTGTTCCTGTGCTGTCTTGCAGGCCAGACCCATAGCTGGGTATTTAATTTCTTAGGGATGTTAATTGTCTCTATTTTATTTATTTTTAAAGGAAGGTTGGCCTCTGAATGGTCCTATCCCAACAGGAGTGAGATGTTTTGGCTTTCCCTAAATGCCACCTATGATCTCAAGTGACTATCACAGCCTCTCTTTCCCTTCCAGTTGCTGTCAGATCTCCAGCAGCTTTCTACTGAGAGCTTTGGGCTGTCAAGAGTGACATTCCCTGCTTCTGCTAGTTAATATTTCTAATACAGTTGGGTTTTCTAAAAATGCTGAAAAATCAGAGCAGCTAACGGGATTCTCACCAGACAGGAGATGATGGGAAATTACTCCTGGTGCAATGCATGTTTTGTAGGACTTGTATCAAATAGATCCAAGATACAAATCCAAGCAGAAGAGAAACAAAATGTATTAGGGACACCCTTGGACCACCAAGTGAAGAGGATTTAGTGTGTATAATAAAGTGCCTGTGTATCATTTATCACAGCTCCACGGTGATTGCCTGGGGGTGATGATGGACACCATAAGTTGCAAAAATATAATGATGTGTCATGTAACAGACCACAGGTGTCCGTGCGGGGAGCCGGGAGAAAATCAACCTCGGCTGCACAGAGCCCCCGTGCCCTCTGCTGCACCTTGCTCCTGGGTGGGAGAGAGTGAGAAGCCTTGCAAGAAACTTTACTGCCCTGGTGTGAGCTGGGCCAGAGCTGGTTCTGTTCAGCAGCTGGAACAGCGCTGGGGGTTGGGTTCAGCTGGGATTTGTGAGGAGAGAAACGCTGAGAACATCCCCATGTTGGCATTTGTGTCCCTGGCACTGAAGGACTTTGTGTTTGTCCGTCTGCAAGCACAAGAGCTCAGGGGTGAGGAATATTGACATGGATCAGCTCCATGGGCATTGGGCTCTGCCAAGGGGCTGTTCCATCTCCTGTCCCCCATGGGCAGGAGATCCATGAGGGGCTCTTCCTCTCTGGCTCTCTCTGGCTCTCGCTCGGGCTCTGGCTCTCCCGGGATTGCGGTTTCGGGTCGGGATTGTCGCTGCTCCGGGATCGTTCTCTGGGAACGGGCCGGGCTGGGTCAGTGGGTGGTGAGCAATGGCACTGCACGTCACTCATCTGCATATTTTATTCCTATTATTATTATTATAATTATCATTTTAATTTCATTATTATTTTAAGTTTTGTTTTGTTTTCTTTCAATTATTAAATGGTTCTTATCTCACCCTACGAGTCTCCCTACCCTTGCTCCCCAATTATCTCCCCTATCCCCTGGGTGGGGAGTGAGCGAGTGGCTGCATTTGGCTGCCAGCCCAGTGCTGGCCCAGTCCAACCACTCCATTTCCCCCAAAAGCTCCATCACCTTGGGGATCAGCTCAGACAGGGGGACACACACTATCCCCATGAGTTCGAGGAGCTCAAGGGGTGATTATTTCAGTACACCCCGCTTTTCATGGCTCCTCAGTCCATCCTTGAGCATCTCCATTATTGGAGAGCCCCTGACCTCCCCTGACAGGTTTCTCCATTGTCTGCCTGACCTCACCACTATAAAGCATTTCCTACTATTTAGCCCAGTGTTTTTCTTTCTTAATTTTAGGCCATTAGTGCTTGTTCTTCCCAAAATTTACTACTGAAAATGACTCTGCCTCCTCCCTTCCTCTTGCTTGATGGATGGCTACAGAGTGACCCTCCAGGATTTATATGTCCAGTGGCGAGGCAGGACTCCTCTCCTACCTTAATCCCTTCAAGGCCATAGAAAAATAAAGTCGTCGTCTTTAAATCTGAATCTGTTACAATCTCTGTCTCAAAGCAGCGATGTTCTCCACCTTGCTGGAGTTCATCTTTATTTGCTTTCTCAGCTTTAGCTTTATCCCAGAAAGTCCAGAAATTTTCAAAGATGCTTAATTTTTCACCTGGGATTTGGAAACACTTTATATTGCCTCATGGTACACTAGCTAGAGATACATTTATCTTCTTTATTTTTCATTTAATGGCTTTATTTTCCTTTTCTTTTTTTTTATTTTTTCCTATGCATATAATACAAAGGTCAGTCACTTTCCAATCAGATAGAAGGGAAAAGTTTCTCTTTCCACTCCTTTAATTTAGACCCATATGAATAATTCCTTTTGGGCTCGCTATTTGAGCAAAAGAAGTGTAAAAAAAAGGAAATAATTTAGTGAGCAAAATACTTATTTTGTTAGCTTTTTGAATTATTATTTTTAACTCTCTTTGGCAGTTAAAGTTTAGAAAACTCCCAAATAATAAAAAAAATTATCATTCAATGTGAGAGTTAATGGAATGAATGTTCTCTACTCCTTCTACTGATAAGAAAAATAAAATTGATGTGAATTAAAAGTTTCTAGACCTAGATTTCAAAAATGTTGTTGTTTGGTGGATGAAATACCCTACAGTTTCTCCTGGTTGCATGTGGGAGTTTCTACTTGAAGGAGTGACAGTTGGTAGCTCCTTCCATTTGTTATATTCAACCACAGGAAGACTGTGGTCCAGTAATGAAGAGGTTATGGGATGGAGGAACCCTCCTAGAGGGCATTGTTGCCACCATCACTCTTCCCATCCAGGACTCACCCTGCCCCATGGAACCCACAGAGATCCCACCTCACCTGCTCAAAGAGAAGATGTTGGAAATGTGTGTAAATGTGGCTGGGCTCATCTGACCAAACATTTTGGGTCCTTCTTGGGCACTGGGGTGGGAGAAGTTATCTCCTGTGCTCCTCCCAGGGTTGCAAGTCTGGGATAGGGAGGATGTGACTCTACTCTGACCATGGGAGAAGTGTTAATATTAGAAGATGGTCTTGAGCACAAGGAAAATGAACTTGGACGTGAGTTTGGGGTGTTTTCTTTGGAGCCCTGCCCCCAGCACTGCTCCTGCTTGGTGCAGAGCTGGCAGGGCTGCCGGACACGAAGGCGTGAGTGGCTGTTTCCTAGCACGGGCTCCCTCCTGCTCGCAGAGGTTATTTCTGGGTTGGTTCAGCCATTCACCTCTGAGAGGTGTTTCCTCCCCTCTTTCCCTTGTGAGTAGCAAGAGAGGAGAGAGGAGAAGCAGCGACTCCAGAAATGGACTTCAAGAAGAGCCAGGAGCCTGCTTGGGAGGTCGGGAACCAGGGCGCTGACTCTGGTCACCAAACGAAGGGTGGCTGCCAATTTGCAACGTTTTCTCTTAAACGTTGATGTTGAAGATTTAATGGAAAGAGAGGTCAGGCTTTGACCTGACCACTGAGCAGAGTGACAGCGATGGCTCCTTCATGTCCTCTCGAGGGGTTTGTTAGGTTAAAGTTTAGTTCCAACCTCAGATGCTGCATTTTCCAGGGAAGCTAATGGATTCGCTTGCACCACGACGGAGTGGTTGGCAGGGGTGGGAGGGTGACTCTTTGGTGAGAGACAAATGACTTCCTCTGGACAAGCAGCTCTGTTTTAACTAGGAAAATGATGGATGAGTCTCAAGTAAAGCCTTGCACCGGCAAATGAACATGCAAACTTCACTCTGTCAGAGGTTCAGACAACAGAAATCCCAACCACCAACGAAAAACCGAAACCCCACGATCAGGGGTTGGCAGGGGTGTGAGTTGGTCCATAGAGGGAGACTTTGGGGTCAAACATACCACGTCACTCACCATGCAAAGGCACATGGACCAATGCCAAATGGAGATGCTTGAGCTTTGGAGGCCTTCACAGAAGGGGGGTTATGGGTTTGTCTCCAAAAGATCCTCACTCAAGTTAAACCAAAGCCTTCCTGTGGCACGGGGAACTGCAGACTTATCCTTCCTCCCCTGCCATTGTCCCTCCCAGACTATTGTTTTGATTTTCCTTGGCATCCTCCAGCGTAGCAGCAAAACTTGGCCACCATGTTTCACCCAATGTTTCCCTCGCATTTTTCTTCTGTGCTTACCTTCACAAAAGAAAAAGGCGCTTTTTTTTCATATGTATATATAAATACTTGGCAAGTGCTGGGCACGGTGGCTGCATCCAAGTTCCTCTTGTTAGCTTGGGGCAGTTGTATATCTCGTTGTTGCATCTGGGAGCCCAAAACCAGACTCTGGACTCCACTGTGCTGGGTGTGGTTCAACTGTGGATGGAAAAGATGGAGTGAAGAGCTGCTATTAAAGCTGGAAGGTCCCCCATGTGGGGATGAGAAGGAAAAAGGTGACTGTAGCCTCCTCTCTTCCATGTCAATGTAAGATGCCAAATGGGAATGGCCTTGAGAACTACTGCAGCAGGACCTTGGGGAAAACCATCCCAGGGAAGGGAAGATGCAGGAATGATGAACTGGAGGAAAGGCAGGTCCTTGCCACGAGGACTGGCTGGAGAAACAGCACTGAAGCAAGGGCTTTGCTTGATCCTAGACAATTCTATTGCTTGCATGAAGCTCCAGCTGGAAAGAACATCTGCATTGAAAGAAATGGGACTTAATTTGAGACCTTGTGCAATGCCACAGAGAGCAGTGAGAGCAGCAGAAGGTGATGCCCAAAGGGAACAAGTACATTCCCTCTCTGCGGGCACTGAGCATCCTGCCAAGGGTGATTGCTGCACATGGTTCCCTCAGTCCCTTCCTCCACCTTCCCCTCCACAGCCCCAGATAAAGTCTGGGATGTTTATAGACCTCAGTACAATAGTTCCACAGCAGCCAGGCAATAGATGAAGACGTAAGCAGCCTGGCTGGCTCTTCTTGGATGTTGGAAAGCTTCCATAGCTCCGTATCATTTCACTGCCAAGGATTCAGGGATCCAACCTATTTTTACTGACGGTTTTATTTATACCTGCAACAGAGGGGAGGGGAATAAATAAGCACATCGCCTTCTGTGACTGAGTGGAGGCTCATTTTGTTGTTTAATGCTGGAAAGTCTCTTGCCTGCCTGCTTTGAGTGTAGCTATGCCATTCATTTCCAGAATTAATTGCTGATCTTATTGATTGCAAGCAGGATGGCTGAGAGGGCAAATTATTTTCTTACACGACTGTTAAGCATCATCTTTGCAAGGGAAAGGCAAAGCTGAGGCTGTAAGCTTGATTTATAGATATTAAAATTTTTATAGGAATTTTTTATCACTTTCATTCCTCTCTGTTCCTCCTTCAGGTGTTGGCTGAGCTGGAATAAGAGAGATGGGGAGGGATGGGGAGACAGGGGACTTCAAACCATCGTAGCTCTTGGAGAGAAACAAATCTTTGTGGGCTTGGACAAACCTGATTTTTGGAAAGCTTTGCCCATGCTCCCTTCTAAAAGGGTGTCAGCATCAACCCACCACAGCAGCTTATCTCCCTCCTGCCAATCTGCTCCCCAGCATACGTCTCTGCTCTGCACACAGATGTCTTCTGTTGGGCATTATCTGTAGGACAGGTATGGCAGAGCCACCCATATCCCCATGGCTGCCCTCCCAGAGACCTGCAAGGACCACCTTGTGGCAACACCAACCTCTGCACCCAGCCCACCTCCGCCTGCTCCCCCTCCCCAAAAAATGCTGAGCATCCCTCCACCAACCACCCCCCTCCCGGCAGCCACCTGCATGCTTAGCCAGGCTTCTCCCAACCACATTTCTCTTTAAAAGCCCAGATTAGGTTAAAATTCTGTTTGAGATAAAACCTGGTTCTTTATCAGCAAACGCATCCAGCCCCCACGCACTCCCGGTGCTCCGCAGGCTCCGGCCGTTGCCAGTTACCGTGGGGAGCGTCGCTGCTCTCCCATCAGCTCACCGAATCCATCACTGCCGGGGTTCTGTGGAGCCCAGCGATAAATCCCACCGAGGTGAGGGGGTAGGTGAGACCTGAATTCTTCTCCACCACGCACTGGCCAGGGAATGCATATCCACCAGTGTGTGTGCCTCCTCTTCCAGGCAGTATTTCTCTTTCTCAAGGGATTTTTAGTCTTTCTCACCATCATTTCATATTTTTTCCTTTTTTTTTTGCTCCCCTCCTTTTTACTCCCCATATTGACGTGCCTATTATACCTTTGAGTGCTTCTCTCTCTTCTCCCACCCAACTGGGCAAGGCTCCTTGATCAAGCTGGATCTCAAATGGATAAAGACTTTTACAGGGTAGAAAACAGACAACCAGTTTTCTTTAGCAATACTTAAAAGAAGGTGTTATTTCAAGAAGTTTTGCCTAATGGGAGAAGCTGGCACAGCAAACCCTCCTGGTGCAGGAGGAGGTGATAATTTTGGCTTGGAAAAGCCAAATTTGTTTTGTGTTGGTAAAAAAAAAAAAACCCACTATATTTAAAAATAGAGGTTGTTTGCTTAAATCCCAGCCTGGCAAAATCCAGTCTATACCAGCCCTGGGATTGAGTTAAATAAGATATATACATGATGTGGTTTGGGAAAGGGGTTTGTGGCACAGGAATACTTTCAGAGACAGCCCTGTGCTGTTTGAAAAGCCTCAGGTAATAAGATCTATAGGAAGAACAAGGGTAGCACTCCTCTGGGGTGACCTTTAAATCCTCTGTGGTGAGCACAGCTGGGATTTGGGGAGAATTAAATGCTTTTGAGGCCAAAAAAAGCAGTGAAAAATCTTGCAGGGGGTGGGTTAAATCCAATCTATTGCACGGGTGCTCATTTCTAGCTGCCAAGGTGACCTGCCCATTCTGCATCTTTGTCAATAAACAGCAGCAGGAGATATTAAACCCAGCTGAGTTATGTCAGAGGGGGTTATCAGAGGACAGACAGTAGTTCCTTTAGCCAGAACAGCAAAGGTCTTGAGGTTAAAAGCCAAGGGTCAGCACTGCCACTGCCTCATGTGGCATGGATTAAATCAAAAATTATCTTGGAGTGGCATTACCACAAACTAGCCAAGAACATCCAGCTGAAAGCTCAGCCCCTCTGAGCATAAATCACCCTGCCCAGAGGTTGGGTTGGGTTTTAGGGGTTGACTTGCCTCTTCCAACAATGCTCTTTGCTTATAGGTGTTGTAAATCCATTGTAGAAAATCCAAGTGAGATTCATGGAGTTAGGGGAAAACTCGATATTTTTTTTTGCTGGATCAGGTTTTTCAGGGATATCACTGGCTGCAGCCAGGAGCAAGGCTTTAAAAACCCAGAAACCTCTTGCTCAGCTCCATGAAAAATAATTTCAACCCTTGCCATCCCCAGCTGTATTGCTGATCACTCTCAAATTCACAGCTCTTCCCTTTCAATCAATACATTAATCATGGAAGAGACAACCCTGCATTTTATTTAACCTATTTCTCCAGGTTTAATTATTATTTTTTTTTTAAATTATGGATAGGCAAAAATTCCTCAGGCTACTTCTGACTCTCTCAACTCCCCCTTGCTCACAGCTCCTGCTTTAACAGGTAAAATTATGGCTGAGAAGGGATTTTATTTAACTTCTGGCCCTGAAGGATCCAGCTCAAGTAAAATTCATCAGCTCTCATATAATTTTCTTCTGTGCTTCCAAGAATCAAGTTGAGTTTAAATTTGTTTTCAACTCAGTGCATTGAGCAGGAATAAAGGTATGAGTGGCTCTAAGTGTGGGAAGCAAAACTTCTTACTGGTATTTCAAAAAATCTCCAGCTGGTGGCAGCAGCAATTTTTTTTTCCAACAAGAGTAAAACAGAAAATGAAAATGAAAAAAAAAAAAAAAATAAAAAAATCCCTCGAAGTTATATCTACAAGCAGCGTTCTGGAAATCTCAGGTGTGCTGCTAAAAAGTGAGATAAAAGAAATATTTATTGCTTGGTTAACTTGGGGGAAAGAAAAATCTTGTCTGTGTTTAAACTAACAGCAAAGAGACCTGATGACAGAGTGCCCTGGGCTGGGTGTGTTGGTGGAGAGGAGGTGTGCTGAAAGGACACTTGAAAGCTTCCTTGGAGCTATCAGGTGCCATTAGGGATGTAATGACCCCCAAGGGAACCAGATTTCCACAGCAGCTCACATCTTCCTGCTGCTCCCTCTCATGTAATGTTCTAAAACCCTCCTGTGGGTAGAACAAGACCTGTTTTTTCTAAGCCATAGAGAAATGCAAGCCCATGCTGTTGGGTTCTCAAGGTGCTAGCTCCACGCGGAGCATTCCCCAGCAAGGACGTCCAAACGTGTGCTCCAGCATCCCAGGGCAAACCTGGCTCTGCCAAGAGCCTGGAGGCCATCAAGGGTGGCCTCTGGGCACCTGCTTTGCTTCCCATGTGGCCACCCTTAAAGATTTTTGAGTTTTCTCTTTGTTTTCTTTTGATGCTGGGTTGACAGTGACACTGATTTGCAAACTCCTAACACCGAAATAAATCACTGCTGCCTCTCTGCACTTTTGCAGTGTGCAGTTTAGCTCTTTTTAGGCTGAAAAACCTCTCTGGGGAAGATGATGTCTTTAGATTTGTGAATTTTGCAACTGGCCCTGAACAAATAATAATGAGTTATGTAATTGGAATGCTGTCATTCTGGGGAGTGTGCAATCCCACCTCACAATCCTCACCAAACCGCATGGCTTGATGTGCTCCTGGGGAGTGGTTCACGTGCTGGTAGCAGAGACCAGCCTCCTCCCAAGCTATCATCAGCTGTGGTTGATGGAGACATGTGCCTCATGAACCCATTCAGAGGCAGCAGATCTCCAAAAAGGCTGAAGACAGGGAGTAAAATGATGTGTAAAGATCCAGAGAGGGAGCAGAGCCGTGCTCAGTGTGACCCAGCGAGGAGGGAGAGCGGAGAAGAAAGAGAAAGGTCACTGGAGGTTGGCCCCAGTTCCAATATCCCATCTCTGTTCTTGGCCACAGCTGGGGACCACTCTTCATGTTTCCAAAGGCACGGCAGCCTTCATGAAACCACTGATGCTCCTCATTGCTGGAGGAGGAGGCCTAGGGTGGATGAGATGGGGGTGGCGGATGAAACCCTCCACCGCAGCCCTGGAGCATGGTGCTGTCCAGAGTTGGTGGAAGTTATGAGAGTTAACAGAAACAAGCAGGTATTTAACTAGGGTGAGGAAAACCTACAAATGTCAGACTGGGGCTGAAAGATTTGGAGCTGTTGTCCTCCTTTGGATAAATCAAGGCATCACCTCTGAGTTGTTTTTAAATTGTGTAGGCAAGCTCTCAAACCATCTTTTCCCCCTTCCCCTATTCCAGGTGTTTCTCAAAAGCTTGTGCTTTCCTCTAAACCCTCCTATTTTCCATGGCAGCATTCCCTTTGACCTCTGTGGGTATCTGTCAGAAGCTTTGGTATCCATGGATTTAAGAGGGAGAACCACACTTTTCCATCACCCATTTTTCACTGCAAGTGGCATCACTGACCCAAAAGAAAAAAGGAAAAGAAAAGAAAAAAAAGGAATATAATGCAAATCTGACTCCTCTTAAGTCTTCAAAATTCTCCAGAAGAACCATTCTTGAATGGGCAGCAACCATGTCTGGTTCATCAAGCCTTTGGTGACCGTGGTTTGTCAGTGCCAGGCTGATGAGGACCTTCAGTCTCGGGCAAGAGGTAATGGCTTGGTCCTTGGGAACTTTTGTCCATGCTCTACCTTGGGTGTCTGAGAGCATCTCTGAAAGGGGTCTGCTCCACAACTTGAGTTAAACTTTGTATGTTTGGTGTGGATTCCTTTTATTCTTGCTCTTCTAGTCTAGGAGGAACTGGAGACCAGGTAGCACAGGAAGCCACTGCAGACTCTTGTAATAGCTTCAACTTTGGGCCCCCTGTTTCAAGAGGGATGTTGATAACGTGGAGAGGATCCATCACACAACTCACAACATGACCAGAGACCTGGGGCTTGTGTGGTTTGCAAGGAGAGGTTGGCATGTTGGACTTTTTCAGATGCATGAAAAAGAGGGGAGCAGGTTTGCTGCTAGCCTACAGCAGCTCAAAGAGGAGTTATGAAGATAATGGTGCCAAGCTCTGCTTGGACATAGTAGAATCACAAAGTACAGTGGCCACTGTTTCAGGATGGACTTTAGAAACAATTTCTTCAACAGGAGGGTGATGCAGCCCTGGAACAGATCCCTGAGAGGTCAAGAAAGCCCTGTCCTCAGAGGTGGATGTGACCTCATGCAGTTGATAGTTTGGCTTTGGACTAGAGAGCCCCAGGTGCTCCTTCCAAGCTACATCTCTGAGTCTATAATTCCTTCAAATCAATTGTCTCTCTTCCCTTTTCCCTCTATCTCCTCTGGTAACATCTCAACCTCTTTGACAGGATATCTCCATTTGCATAAATCATGGCACTACCACAACCAAGTCTTGTTCTCAGCCTCCAGTTACACCTACACCACTAAATACTACTTTGATTTGTCTTCCTACGTAGCCAGGATGTCTGGGAAGGACTCATTCTTGCTGTTCTTACTCTAATCTTTACACCCCTTTGGGAATACCTCTGTGGAAAATAAATGTTGCTTTACCGTTGGCGCTGTTTCACTCCCAAAGGAGGTTGGAGAGAGTCTTGGAGCTCTCTTAACATGCAGTCACAATCACGGCTTCTGTGATTGAGTCATTTCTCTCTAAATAAGTAAATTAACTCTAATACCCTTATTTGCTATCAACCTTATAAAACATAATAAAAGCCAGATGTCTCTTCTTTAACCTGATGGACTAGAGAGGTTCGATGGATTATTTTTTCCAGACTTTATGAAAGTGATTTTGCACTCTCTTTGTTTCCTCTGGTGAATTCATTGCAGAATCTGATGAGAAGAAATTTGGAAATGTATTAAAATGGAAAAATTTGGTGTCATATGAATGCAGGTTTCAGCTGGGGGAGAACCAACCTTCCCCTTTCCATGTCTTGTTCTGAGCTGTGAGCAGGGACAGTCTCTCCAGACCCAAGGAGATGGCTAATGATTGAGTGATTTCAATTCAAAAGGGTGAAAAAGGAATCTCCAAAGTTGCTAAAGAAAAGTCCTTGTCCCAAAGAACCTCCTAAACAACTTCTTCCAGCTCCCTTGGTTGCAGCAGAGAAATCATCCAAAGAAGTTTTGGTGCCTGTTGCTCATTGATTGATTTCAGCAACATTTTGGGGCTCAAGTAGCTTTGTGGTTTGAAGGCTTGGGTGCTTGACAAGACTGGAGCCAAAATTACCAAAAAATAGCAACTCTGTCATTTTCTGTAATTTCCTTTTCCTTTGGGTGAGTTCAGCTGAATTCTGTGAAGCAGGAGGACTGAAGACCACACAATGCTTTGTCTTTAGTCCCTTGGTGCTTGAACTCAGCTGACGATCTTCATTCAGCTCCCTGCAAAACAAGTACATGATCCCTCTGCCACACTGAGCTATGAAACATGGACCTGGTTTGCCTCCCTGTCCCACTGTAATCAGGCATGTGGAACCCATGCAAAACCTGTGATCACCCTTAAAAACACCTCCTGGGATTGAGTTACGTGCACCTGACAAGAAAGGAGGGACAGAGGACACAGAGGACAGCAAAGCTATGTCTATGAGGGCTACAGAAATGGGTCGGCAGTTGCAATGCATGGATGTCACGTCTCATCAGCACAGGGGAAGCTGTGGTGGTAGAGGACTCCCCTGAGATCATTGTCGTGTCCACAGGGATGTGCTGGCACAAGGATGTGAGTGATGGGTGATGTGATGGAGCAGTGGGGCTCAGGTATGCAGAGACAGCTCAGCAGCGTGGTCAGCAGGTATGGGAGAGGGTGGAGAGGAGCTGGAACGTTTCCTATTTATTTTATTTGCCTTCTTTCAAAACTGAGAAATGAAAGGACCTTGTTCTGCAACTGTACCCCTTCGAGCTGTGGGACTTGTCCATTGAGTAATTTTGACTTCCAATTAAACTAAATATTGTTTTTACAGAAATAGCTTTTTCCCCAGCTGGGGTGATAACACAGTTGTGATGTTTGGATGAGGTTTCTGGTGAAGCAGTTTGGGGTTTCATGTCATTTACGGAGAGTCAGGCTAGTTCCTCATCCAAAATCATAATAAACAGGCAACACATACCACAGAACTCTTCTGAGCTCAAGCAACCTTCATTCAGATGTTCTTCTTCAACAACTCATCCATATGCTGCTTCTGCTTTGGGATCAGTTGCCTTGACGGTATCTCCTACATAATACCCCAATTCATACATCCATGATGCAAAATGTGAGCCCAGGCAGAACAAAGCCACCGAGGTTCCTGAGTCAGAGTTGTCATTTCTTCCTGTGGAGGTCCCCATATTCTGGGGAAATCGCTTTTTCTTGTGGCATTACTGTCACATTTTAGCAGTGATAAGACTGGCAGAAGGCCATGCTGAGTCAAATTGGTGCTGAAACACCTATTGTTCAGCAAGACTGTTTTCTTCTTAATTTAATTTGATATATTAAAAATAAAAGCAGGTAGAGAGCAGCAAGCTGACCTGGCAGTGGTTCAAGTAACCGTTTCCAGCTTTGCTCAGTGGATGCTCTAAGACAACGCACATTTCATAACCACATCAATATAAATTCCCTCCCTTCTGCATCCTTTTGCTCCATGAGCACAAACGAGGCTGCTGGTAGAGTTTCATACTCCTGATTTGTACAAATCATGTAAAGCTTATGAGTGTGTCAGATGGCATTATGGTAAAACCCTTTGCCTATCTGATTTTTCTGCATGCTGTTGATTTCTCCTGTATCCCTAATTCCAGACGTGAAATGACAATCCAGCAAGCAAACCTCCTGCCTGTTAAATTAGAGAAAGGAATGGAAAAGCTCTGCATTAAAATTATAAATATCTCTGTGGCTTTACAGAGGCATTAAGCACTTAATCTGGTGAAGAAAGGTAGAATCCAAAAACCTGCTGTGCAAAATTGTGTGAGATGTCAAAGCAATTTGTACCAAAACCCCAGCACGGGTCCTGCTGGAGGATGCAGAGTCCTTCCTCTAAAGGAGAATTAGTGGGAATCAGTTGTTTTAAGCTATGACCCCTTTGCTCAGCACATGCTACTGTCTTACTTGAACCATGTGAAGCTCTGTCCGTGCCCGTGGCTTTTAAACACAACATTTATTATCCTTCACCCCCTAGATTAAGGGGATCCCTCCAACGGACAGCCCAGAGCAAGGCACACACATGGCATCTGGTTTTCATGTTCAATCTCATCTCTTTTACTTCGCCGTGAGGGAAGGCTCAAGTGACAACAGAACAATGCTCGCCCTGCAGACTGACTAATTAGGCTGCATCTGGAGCTAATTAAATGTGGAGTCGCCCGCAAGGAGAGTACTCTCCTTATCATACCAGCAGCAGGGGCGAGACAGAAGAAAAATCGTTGATGATATGCCTTGGTTTTTTTCTTGCAAGCAATTTAAATGAGGCAACAGAGATCAGAGTGGATGGGCATTTTTCCCTTGGCAGAAATGGGAGCAGGATTGGTCCCAGCATGATGAAGCACAGGGTTCTTGGTTGGTTTTTTTTTTGGAGGGAGGGGAAAGGTAGGAGCTGGAGATATTTCAAACATAAGAACAATTAAACACGATGGTGTTTGAACTGTTGGTTCTGGGCATAATGTATGGCTGTGAAGATACCTCTTCAACATTAATATCATTTAATATTCTAGTTTCTGATACTCAATGGCACATGTAATTAAAACAAGCTGACCTTTACCAGATGAAGCATGCTCTGGTTTCTTTATTTTTATTTTTTTTCTTAACTATAAAAAGGAGTTTTTATTGTTCTAATCTTAGTTTTGTTTGGCCAAAGCTGGGAGAAATATGGTTTCCATTGCTTTATCAGTCACTAATTACTATGAGGCTGCACATTTTTTAATAGCTGGACAGTTTTATTCTATGACCTTGGGAAACAAATGAATTCTTTTGAATGTCCAGAAAGTCCAAAGTACAGAAAAGCATATGGATTTAAACATAAAGTAGCAGGGTTTAGTTTTTATATCCATATTTTTCATTGTAACACTTGAAATGGTAATAAAGGGAGAGAAATCCCCCAAACTCTAGAGATAAATTTGTCATGACTTGGTTCAGAACAGTAAATTATTTTTAGATCAATTTTAGCTCCTCTCTTCTGGCCTGGAAATATTTCATTTCCAGGATGGACAATGCTTTGTGGATTCTCATCACATTGAGATTTTTTTAACTGTTTTTTTTTTTCTTTTTTTTGTTGTCTTTTTGTCCAGGAGCCATCATCAGGATGCCATGCATGCTAGGAAGTGCCCAGGAGCATCCAGCCCCACATGTGGATCCATCCAGATCTGGGGTTCCCACAGCCCTGCTCTACTTTGGGGCTCGTTGCCCTTACCCAATCTACACCATTTCAATCCATTTTGGTGAGATGAGCATCTGGGTTTCTGCTCACTCAGGATCTAGACCTATGGATGGCTTTGTGCCTTCTTCAAATTCTCCTCTCCATGCTAGGAGTGTCCAAGTTGTTTGATCTTTTGGGGTTTTGCCCCACAACAGAGTCATAAAGAAAGAGCTCCAGAAGCCCCCTGCTCCCAGCCCACCAAGACCAAGTCTGGGCACTAAAGCTGCTGCTCAGCTCTCTACTTGATCTTCACATGCTTCTTTCCCTTTGCCCTTTCCTCCTTTGCCACAGTCCAGGCATTTTTATCTCTCCCCTGCATTGAGTGTTATCCCCAGCACAACCCAGCCACCCAACCAGATGCTCACATTGAGCTGGAGGCATTTAGCAGGAGCAGAAGGTCATGGACAACCGGAGGAGGTAGGATGTTGCCTTGGAAGTGAATAAAACATCTTCAGTCTATCAAAAAGCTTCCTAAAGGAATTTATTAGCCAGTCTGTGCTGTTGGCATCTGCAAGGGATGGATGGAAGGGAAAAGGAAAGCTCTTTTATGAGTGTAACGCCAGGCTGGGGTTGAGGGGTTAGGCTCAGCTGAGCTTCCAGATGCTCCTGCTCAAGGAGAGCAAATGCTTGGTGGAGCCCCCACGCTTGCTGCCTTTCATTGCCCGGCTCAGGAATAAAACCAAGAGGCTCCTTTCCCATGGGATTTGGAGCAGTTTGATATCCAGCTCCAGCCTGTGGTTGGGAAGGGAAAAATACTCACATGGATGCTTTACATCCGAGCAAAATTATATAATCTTTCCTGAATGTCAAGGTTTGGGGATGTCCTTTTTCTTTAAGAGCAAGGGAAGAAAAAAGAGAGAGGACCTGGGATATCCTGGGCAGTTTTTCCAGTCCTTGGTCCTCATCTTGAGATGGAGAAGTGACATGTAGGGGCAAAATGATGACCTGATTCGTGGTCTGTGTGGTTTGAGCAGCAGTTTATGCAGATTGATTTGACATAAGGGGGGAACACAGGCTGGAGTTCAGTCTCGGTGACTTTCTTTGCTGGAATTCAATCTCGGTGACTTTCTTTGCTGCAGTTCAATATTGGTGACTTTCTTTGTGATCCCAGATCCTATCAGCCTCAAAATTTAAGGATTCTGTCACAATCCATCATATTAAACTCTGGTGTTTCATGCACACAGGACTTGAGGATTGGGTGGTTCAATTTTTAGGCGAACGGTGTGTGTGTGTGGGAGTGAAAGGTCATCTTAGGCTTATTTCTAAACAAACCCAGGAAACTCAAAATCAGCTCCTTTTTTTTTTTAATCCCATGCAGGCTGGCAAACGGGTGAACTAGCGTGGATAGCTTTTTTTTTAATATACAAATGCTCCCCACTGAAGCATGAACTCAAATATTAGCTTTCCACCTAGCAAGACTAGACAGGAGCAGGGAAAAGCCACGTCTGTTTCTTATCCTTGATGCAGGGAAGCTATTTAAATCTGCTAATTTTATTTTTAAAATATTTTTTTTTCTTTTTAGCTCTGCATAGGAGTGTTTACTTTATTTGGAGGGATTCAAGGGGCTAATGAATGCAGGCTTTAGTGAAACCCACCTCATTGTAATTTTCACAAACTCCATCCAAACATCCCTTTCTCTCTCTGCCTTTTCAAAAAGAACCTTTTTTTTTTTTTTTTCCCCCTCCCTCCCCCGTGTTTCTGCATGTTGTGATTTCACTGAGGCTTCCAATGGTCTTCAACAGTTCATTTATGCCGGGAGCCTTCTATAAACTGTACAGCCATGGTCTCCTCACCCGGCCACCCACCGAACCAGCCTGTCTAAACAGCATCTGTCTACATCCCAGACACATCGAGCGAGTTAAAAATGGATCGAGTCCAGCTTCTTTCTTTTTTTCCCCCCCCTTTTTGCCCTCCTGCAAAGTCAGGGTGGGAAGCAAGAAGGGAGCAGTGGGTGTGCTGTCCAGGATCTGGCATGGTTGGGGTGCTCCTCTTGCACCCCTGTTGTTGCCTCCCCTCCTGGATTTGTTTGGTGAGCCCTGCAAGACCTCCATCCCTCAACGCCATCGTTAGTCCTACCAAATCTCCCCATCGTTAGTGTGTGCATTCTTAGTGAAGGGAGCCTATTTAAACTTAATCCCCAGTGCATTACCTAGTGAGTTTTACTTGGCTTTTTGACTTAAGGTATTGGAGGTTATTACCTCTGGTATGCAGGCGTTGCTCTGAAGAATCTCCCCGGCGAACAGCTCCATTTGGTCAGAGGGCAGGGATGGATGGGGTTTTCCTTGCTCATGCAATTTGGACACAGTTTTGAAAGATTAAGTCAGATCAACCACTTAAAAGTCTCAGTTACCTCCTGAGTGTGACAGCACGAAACCCATTCTGCTTCCAAAGTGCCTTGCTCCATTTGGAAGGCTGAGGGAGAGCCTGAAAAAATTAAGAGAGGGGTTAATTTTGCTTGAAAGCTTGGAGAGGTTCATGTTTGCCAAAACATTGCTTTTCCTTCTCTTTACCCTGCAACATTATCAGAAAATGTGCACCCCTGGTAAAAGAAACTGCCCACTGTGGTCACCAGGCATTTGCATGAGGTTTATTCACATCCATGTCAACATGGAAGATGCAGCAAGATTGCCAAGGGCTGGTTTGGGCTTCAGTCCTGGAAAGGTGTCATCTCTCTTAATTAGGGGAGTTGTCAATACAGGTAGATGGTATTTTAGGGAGAAAACATCATGTTTCTTGACTGTCAAGAAGTGGGCTCAAAAATAGTAATTGGGTAATGAAATGCACAGTTCAGATCTGTTGGAGTCATCCATGAGGCTGCTCCTGGGTTCAACAGAGCAGGGATGTTGCGCTGTATTTGGTGATTATAGACTAGAAGAGCTTTGATTTTCTTTAACATTTAGTTTTCAAGAGAAAATGTGAACTTCTGGGATGGTGCACACACCAGGTTTGCCTTTTGGCATCTATCAAATGCCAGCTCACTCTGAAATAAAACCAACCTGCAGTTTTTACATTTCTGACCTATTTGACCTAAGAAAGCAAACCAATTATAAAGTAAAGATTAAATGGGAGGGAATGCCTCATGTGAAAATAGTGTTGTTTAAATAAAGTAGGAAAATAACACATAAATGAAGGGAATTCTGAAAAAAAAAACCCAACAAACAAAAACAGAAGGGAAGGGAAGGGAAGGGAAGGGAAGGGAAGGGAAGGGAAGGGAAGGGAAGGGAAGGGAAGGGAAGGGAAGGGAAGGGAAGGGAAGGGAAGGGAAGGGAAGGGAAGCGAAGGGAAGGGAAGGGAAGGGAAGGGAAGGGAAGGGAAGAGAAGAGAAGAGAAGAGAAGAGAAGAGAAGAGAAGAGAAGAGAAGAGAAGAGAAGAGAAGAGAAGAGAAGAGAAGAGAAGAGAAGAGAAGAGAAGAGAAGAGAAGAGAAGAGAAGAGAAGAGAAGAGAAGAGAAGAGAAGAGAAGAGAAGAGAAGAGAAGAGAAGAGAAGAAACACTTCAAGCTAATCAGAAGGAGGTGTGCCCAGCAGCTTTGCTGCTGATGGCTGGGTCTGCTCTGAGACCTCCAGAGAGCCACAGGAGCTGCGTTATTGACCAGCTGAGTTTTCCACATTAACTCCATCCATAACATGCTGCATTTTAAATTTAACCTCAATATTTTCTGCTCAGATGAGACAGTACAGCAGGCTCCAATGGGCTGCTTATGCCTATGCAAAATTATTTCCAAACTGCTTGTTGACTTCCCTGCATAGCACAGATGATTTATTGCAAATTTCAGGTGCCTAAGGAGACATTTATTTTGCTCTCAAAATTTGGTTCAATATTGAGGGGAATTGGTTATAAAGTGCTGCATGGCTTTAAAAATAAAAGGATGGGATGGGCTCCCTCGTGCTGCTAACGGCACTTCATTGTTCTTGTGCCTCCTTTAAGGCCAATTCAGATTAGATTCACTATCATTCATGATTATGTAAAAGAAGTGATAAAACGTGGCTTTTAAAAAAATCATGTTTCTACAAGAATTTGCTGACATATTGCAGAGTGATAACACGATAGTGAAAATAGCCAGAGCCTGCCTGGCCTGGCGTCTGGAATCAGTAAAAGGAGGCAGTCAGGCACACTGCAAGCTAACTTCTGTTCCCTTTCCAGCACAAAATCGGCACCTTTTCTTATTTACTTTTATTATTTTATTAATAATTATTTACTTTTATTATTTTATTAATAAAAGTAAACACTTGGTAAACTGACCAATAGGATTTACATTGACAACTTGCCCTATTTCCTGGATCTTGGCTCCAGCCTGGATTGCATTGTAATCATTTCACACCAAAGTTGAGGGGGGAGTTTCTGAATGTATAAAAGGAGCAAACATCAGCACTTCAGCAGAAATGGCCAACTGGGTTTGCTGGTTCAAACTGGAGCATCAATAGCTGATGCTGGGGGAAGGCAGTTGGTGTGTGGAGAAGGAGAGCAGGTTGGCCCTGAGAAATTAGAAAACCAGCTGGTTTTAAATTGGGGTTTGCTCATGTTGGGTCCTGGCAAACTGGCTTAGCAATGGCTGCTAATGGTGATGAGAACTGCTGTCTTGCCACCTCCTGAGTTGTCTCATCTTCCACCTATCTCCCCAGGGAAATGGGTATATACCTTTCACCTCTGAACCTGGCAGCCTGTTGTGGCTGATAAAAACACAGGAGCCCTGGAGATAACCAAGATCCTACAAATTGGGTGAAAATAGGTGTCTGGGGAGAAAAATAACAATTGAGAAAGCTGCTGAGCCTTTGTTGGCCATGGTCAATCTCAACAGATTGGAGCATCACCATGTTCCCAAAACCATGTTTTCCCCATCAAGAAAAAACTCCTCCTTGAAGATACTTTATCATCAGTTGTACGTTACCCACAAAGAGTGAATACCCTTAAAGACCTGGACTCTTCTGCTGTAATTCCCGGGCTCTTCACCACAATCTGTGATTGTAGGAGTATTTGCATTTGGATTCTTGGTGGGATAAGGAAAAAGGTGATGGAGGTGAACAGAAACAGAGGCATGGTTTTAATAACAGCAGTGAGAAAAGGAACCGTATGGACAAAATATGCTGAAGGTCTATTTTTCACTTGCTGATAGCCTCCACTATATTGGAACCATGTGTACTTGGGTCTATTGGTAACCACAAAAATCACTCATTAGGTCCTTGTGCCCCTTCTGCCAACACCATGATTTGTAGAACATTAGATCTTTTCAGTAACAAGGTTTCAATCCCTTCTCTTGAGGGGCTGGGATGAGCTTGCATAGGCTTTACTATGAGAAGGATTTTCTTTTGCTTAATTCCATCCCATTACTCTTCATTTAATCTCATTGTATCACTCTCAACTGTCACCTCCTCTTCATGGAACGCTGCCTCTCTACATATCTAACGACCACCTCTGCCTTTGCTTTGTAATATTTTCCTTGGATACACAAATATAGAGATATTTGACAATCACTGTAAGAGGAGAAGAGCGGGAGGTGACTACCAAGGAGTGGGTGTGCATCTGTTTTTTCCATAAAATGCTATTTCTGTTGTTTTATGGCTGATAAGGCAGAGTGTGTCTAAAATGGGACTCTTGTGTATAAGGTGAAGATGCCATGAAATGACTGGGATCCTCTTGAGTCTGGAAGAATGTCCATGTTGCAATAGATCTCTGTAAATATTTATACCTGATGACTTAGCAGCTGGCTATTAAGTGCCCCGATTGTTCCTGTAACGCTGTTAGCAAATGGAGATCTGGCATTTAAAGGATGCAACGCAAATTGTTCTGTTGGTCTCAGCTTTTGGTCAGAGAATTTACTCAGTGCTGGTGATATCACTGGTGAAACATCCCTCTCGCCTCTTCTTATTTCCATCTGTGCAGAGCGAGCAGCGCTCTCCCCTCTCAAAAGGAAAGCAAAAGTGGGGAAAACATTAAAAAAAATGATCCATTTTTAAGCTCCAAATAAAACACATGGCTGGTGGTGGTGGCTCAGGGGACCTCGCTGGGGACACCTCCTTGCCACGGGGTTTTGGCAGTACTTTGCATGGAGCGTTGCAACCGCGGTTGCCCTTCCTCTGGCATTGGACACTGTCCAGGCCACCACGCCGGTGTGACCTCCGAGTGCCGGTGACTCACTTTTGCCACGGATCTGCTCATGACAAAGCTTTTCCTGCTGGGTCAGGGCGGTGATGTTAACCCCTTTGCTGGTTGGGATCACCAAAATGATTAAGGGAGTGGAGCATCTCCCTGATGAGGAAAGGCTGAGGGAGCTGGGGCTCTTTAGCTTGGAGAAGAGGAGGCTGAGGGGGAACCTGATAAATGTTTATAAATATTTGAAGGGTGAGTGTGAGGAGGATGGGGCCAGGCTCTTCTCAGTGGTGTCCAATGATAGGACAAGGGGCAGTGGGTGTGAGCTGGAACACAGGAGGTTCTGCTTGGATTTGAGGAAGAACTTCTTTACTGTGAGGGTGACAGAGCACTGGGACAGGCTGCCCAGGGAGGGTGTGGAGTCTCCTTCTCTGGAGACATTCAAGACCCGCCTGGATGCCTTCCTGTGTGAACTCATCTAGGTGTTCCTGCTCCAGCAAGGGATTGGACTGGATGAGCTTTCGAGGTCCCTTCCAATCCCTAACATTCTGTGATTCTGTGATTCTGTGATTGTGGATGGTGCCGGATAGGTTGCTATGGCTCAAGGGCTGCCAAAGCTCTTTGTGAGCAGGTGAGGACATGATGCCTCAAAGCATCTCCAGTGGGGATTGGGACTGGGACTACTGGGAGAAGAAATATTCCCTGGGACAACAGGCTCCTTTCTCACACATTTGGGAGCTGGGCCATTACTCCAGGGCTCAGGGGAAGACACACACATCCCCATATTGTCCATCCTCACCACAAATCCAGTTAGATCCCAGCCATGTAAAAATACAATTTCACCATCACCACTTTCCAGTCTCCTATTTTACATAAATTAATAGTTCAGCTGCACCTTTGACTGGATTCATATTAATCATGAATTTGCATTGAGCAGCCAGGGGATTGCAGTGAGGGGATAGAAACCATTAAGAAACCAAACAAACCACAAAGTACTTCATTCTGACTTTCTTCTGAAAGTGACCACTTGCAAACTTCTCCTTTTGAAAAGATATCTCATCGCTGGGCTAATTTTGAACTAATGCAAAAATAAATCAGCCTCCTCTGGACCTGCCAGCAGGATCCCACGTTTCATTCTACTGCAAATGAAGCAAATAAAAACAAATTAATCTTCAAAAGCTGAAATACTGGCACAGAGTTCATGGTATCTGCAGAGGAAACAGGTGATTCTCACGCTGCAAAGCCATGCCTGTATTAAAACTGCCTGATGAGTCTTTTTGCTTATTGATGTCTCAGAAATAGTGCAGGTACCATTTAAAGCTCCTCCACTGACTTTGTTTTACCAGACTGCGCCTTCAAATTTCTTTTGTGATCTTGGGGAGGTCAGGGAATGGCTCAGCTCCTCGGCTACTATAACAGGCTTACTTTAATCTTTAACCTTTTCACCTGATTACAGTCAAAATTCATCAGAGTGCTGGTGTTGTGGAAATTCATGGCATTGTTATGGAGTATACAAGTGTGCTTGAAACAAAATCAAAAGTGAAGATGCAAAGAGCCTGGAAACTTGTGAAGGGAAAGTTAAACCTTCTCTGGCTTTTGTGGGGCTGTATTTGTAGGTGTGGGTATGACCACTGTCCAAGATACCCTACCTCTGTTTCTCAAGTTGAGTCCTTTCCTGGATTTGAAGCAAGGCTCAGTGCTTCAGCAAGAATTTATTTGATTTTCAGATGCATTTGTAATATCTAGGAGAAATGTTTCCTTCGGTGTTTGGGCTGGGGACTGTAGAGCAAGAGAACATCTCCAGCAGCAAGGTTGAATCCAAGGGTTGAATCTCTTACAAAAACCCAGATAAACTCTCTGTAGACTTTGACATCTACTTTGAAATTGCAAAGGGGTGATTTTTACCCATGGCTGCACAACACAAATCAGCACAACGTGTACAAATGAGAAAGGAATATGGCAGCCTTCCTTCTGCTGCTGTTACATTACACAGCCCCACTGCTAAAAGCATAGCTTAAGCTATGGCTATTAGCCACCACGAGAAATCTGATGCCTGTTTTGGAAAGTGTCTTTGTTCACTAGGATGCCTGGAAAGACTTATACACAGCAAGAGAGTCAACCTGGTGACCGCAGATGCTCCCAGCCCAAGTTTGGAGGGAGGATGGGGATCAGGTATGTCCAGAAACAGCATTAGCACTGCAGACGTGCTTTGCAGTCCTACCCTCTGAATACTGCTGCTGTCAGCCAAGAAAATGAGGTCTGGATGGATCAAAAAATGATGTGGACTGCCAGATCCGTGCAGAATTAAGCCAGGCTTTCAGCAGGAGGACAGACGGACACAGAGCAGGTTTACCCTTGGCATGCACGGGGGGTTGTCAGCAGCACAACGCCACAAAACTGAAGTCCTGTGACAAAACACTGGTGACATTTGCTGTTGTGACATGAAGAGAGGATTTAAAATATCCTGGCTGATGCTTTTTTTCCCTTCCCATGGCACAAGCATTCTTCTTTTGCCTTTTTAACATTTTCCCCTTATTTTTCCCAGTCTTCTGTTCGAATCTTTCCCTACAACCTTCATGTTCCCTCAAAATCCTCTTTGCTCAAAGATGTGCTAGCAGTATCACCAACTCTTGCAATTCTCTTATGAAATCTGTAATACATGGCTGATGGTGGTCCATGTGTAGGAAAGCCCAAGGACTTGACTATAGGAGAGGAAGCCCTGTCCTCCACTGACCAAACGAGTCCAAAAAGCAGAGCTAGACCCAGAACCTTCATTTTTTTTTAATATATGCTTAGTCCTTGCTTGAGATTCCTTCTCAAGGCCCTTATCCCTTATGCATTTAATGTAGCTGAGCATATCCCAGTGCTTAAATCTCATGTTTTAAGGTTCCTTTACTAATCCCTCAGTATTCACAGCACATGGCTGGTTCATTTGGCTTTTAGGCAGTGACCTACACAGCTTTTCTCATGCATAATGTTCTCCTACAAGTTCTCACTCAAACTCACTCTACCTGGACTGGCTAATTCCCCATGGAGTTGGGTGACCATTTTATTTTGCCTTGGCTGGAGAAATAAGGGATTTTGCTGAAACCCATCTCCCTTGCCTGGTGGCATCATGGTTTGCCCTATAAATAGATTTTTAGAGCTTCAAAGTTAATAACAGCAGCCAAGGAACAAAAAGGGGTTGCAAAGACTTTTTGGGGTGACAAAGAAATTATGAGACCCTGTAGAAAGGGCGGAGTAGAGAGAAAAGAGGACTGCAAATATTTTGGGGGCTACAAGGCTGAGAACACTCATAAAATCTCTGCTTCTGATCTACCAAAGGGGTCTGCCTAAGTGACTGGGGCACAGTGCTAAATCCCAGGCTGTGGGTGTTTTAGGTAATCATTATTTATTGTTATATTTTGCAACCAAAAGAAAAAAAAAAGAAAAAAGCTAAAAGCTTTATCACTTGCTGGAACTGTGCTATTTCCTCCCTTTAAACCTTTGAGCAATAGAGATAAAAAGTGAGTGTTACTTGTGATACTGGGAGAAAGAATGCAATATTCTATCTGTTACTGTCTGGAAGAGCCCCTATCATCTGGCCTTGCTTTCTCCCCTCTCAGCCCCAGGCATGGAGACACACACACGCATCTACTGAAGAGATGGAGGCCACTCGTTGTTTTTTTAACATGCAGTCCTATTTCTTGGCTTTCTCTTTTGGGTTGGACAGGTTTCTATTCAATTACAAAAGTGATCAACATTGGTTCCTTCCAAATCTTTGTTAAACATGGAAACCCAACTGAAAAATGATAACGGGCAAGATGATGCAGCGCTTTCCGATTGGGCTCATCCTGTTAAATTGTTAACTCATGTGGAACGTTTCCCCTCTGCCCCTTGAGTGCTAAGACTCTTCTTCCTTTGGTGGGGCAGTTAAACTGGGGACCCTGTGAGAGAAGATAAAAGCAGAGCTGTCTTTTGTGAGGCCAAAGACGCATAACCAGCATCCCTGCTAGGAGCCTAGGATTAGGAGAATACGTAGAATTTCCAAATTTAGAGAGGAGGACCAGCTTCCCATAAACAAAGGCTGCTTTTTAAAATGAGATGCTAGCAAGATAATACCAAAAAAAAAAAAAAAAAGTTTGCCTTTGTGACTAAATTCTGTTATTTTGCAGCCAACCTTCAAATGGGCTGTTGGTGCAAGTGAACAAACGCTTCCTGTCTGTCCTTCCTCATGGGTGGTCGCGTTTTAAAATGAAATATACAGGCTGACAAATGCCTTTACAAAGGCCAGATTATAAACTGTAAACCTACTGTCAGCTGGGTAGAGAAAAAAAAATCCAAATGCCTCTTATACCATTTAAAGATTTAGTTTGGCTTCAACACTAAAGCACTTCATCTTGAAGGAGAAAGGAGCTTAGAGTTTATAAATTGTTGTTTGGGCTCTAGTAAGCTCTGGATAAGGGAATCTATCTGCTAGGAAACAAATGACCTTCCCAAAATTTAGGGAGCTCTGGGTATTGTTACGAAGACAAAATGCCTTGGAAAAATGTCCCCAGAACACAAAGGGATTGGAGACTGCTCCGTTACTCTTAACATACAGTTCATACAGCTGCAAAGGGCACATCTTACAGTCCTGGTCTTTAAAAAAGGGTGGAAAAAAGTTAAACATATCAGGGTAATAAAATACAAGCTGTTTAGATTGTCCCCTTCTGTCTAAAGTGACTCTAGACTTGCTCTTGCACAAGGTTGTTGAATCCAGGCTGAATATCTGCATTATCCTGCCCAAAAAAGTCTCAAAATAGCCTATGTCCTCCCCAGTGGTGATCACCAAAGGAAAGTTTTGGTGTTAAACATGGTGGTTTATGGTAACATGGTTGCTACATTTGGCATTGTGAATCCAAAGTGGAGGAACAAAGAAATTACAGAAGCAGTGAAAAGCAATGGGCATTGCACACCCTTGCATCCACTCAGCGAAATCTTGCAGCTCTTTTGTGCATTCCTGGTCATGCAGATCTCAAGGGGACAACCAGTGATGGTGGTTCAAATTCAGCCTGAGCTTGGAAGTGCACTGGCAAATCAAATGCCACTCATAGTCTCCCTTTCTTTATCGGGTTGCTGTTGCAAGGTAGAAGGAGATGATCAAAGAGATAAGTATCTAAACTGAAATGGGCCTTAGCTTTTGTTTTATTTTCTTTTTTTTGGGGGGGAGGGGATTTTTTGGGGGTCTTTGGGGCTTTTTTTACACATTATACCTTTATTTTGTGGATTTTGAGATGCACCAGAACTGGTCATAGGATCTGAAGGCAGCAGCATGCATTTACTCTGCAAATCCTTACTGTGTTTCTCTTGCCCAGCATGGCTTGCTGCTGTTTGCCACAGGAATGTTGCAGGCCATGCTGCCCTTGCTGGAAGCAAGTAGAAATTTTCAATTGATTTCATCAAATCCAGGAAGGTTGAGAGGACTGGTTGACTGGGACCCTGAGTAGCCTGATCTAGTGGTTGACAACCCTGTCCACAGCAGTGGGGTTGGAACTGGATGATCTTTAAGGTCCTTTCCAACCCAAGATATGAAATGATATGATATGATATGATATGATATGATATGATATGATATGACTGTGCATGCTGAGTTGAGAGGGAAACAGAAAGGAAAACCACCTCTCCCATGGGCTGTGGAGTTTCCTTTTCATCCCTGCCATCTCATGTCAATCAGCAATACCCTAAGACATTGCTTCTCATTCCCTTCCTACCTTTATTACTGGTGTCCCTATTGATCAGCACAACTATTTGACATTTTTTCCTTGAGAAATGACCACCTCCATCTTTTGAGATGCCCACTCTAAATCTTGCAAACCACAGTTTTCTTGTGCTCTTCTGTTTTTAGGAGGCTTTTTCTTTAAATACTGCAATTATTTAAGGTAATATCCACTTTCCAGGGCTTTCAGCAGGTTTGAAAGGGTGTAAGGTAGAAGCACAGTTAATTTTCCATGCATGCCTCATACTCAAGGCTAAATTATGTCAGCACCAAATTCCATGAGACCTTTGGAAACGATGACTATTTCAGTGCCCATCAGATTGTTTTAATGCTTGAATGTGATTCACGCTGGGACTTGGGCTGTCTGCTGTCCCTCCTCTCCTACCCAGAGACCAGATGACAGTTGTGCAGCTGCATCAAATGCTTTTGTTAAAAAGGAACAAAAAAAGGAAATTACTGGAAAATCTTCACAGCGGATCTCCCTCCGCCCACAGAGTGGTGGGAATAAACATCACAACTTCAGATCTTGGTGAATGCAGATAAATAGAGGCTTAGCTGATAAGTTAATGACATACCAAAACCAGATTGCTTGAGGACTAAAATAATAAGCAGCCAATGAGCAGAATACTGGAATCCTGACAAAACCCAAGATGCTTTGACGTTATGTGCTCCCCTCTGTGAGGAGGGAGCTGCTGCAGACGTGCACAGCGGGGATGTGGCTGGCAGCATCCAGATAAAATCTCTTTTTTAGGCTTTTTCACTCAGGTGTGTCTGAAAGGCTCTGATTTCCCTCAGGCGATTTCTCCAATATGTGCCCTTCTGTGCCCATCTGCACTGCTGGGTCTTTTCTCTTGACTCCCCTTAGCTAATGTCTTCCCTCTTGCTATCCTGGGAGATCTGGCATTCTCCTGCTCACTCAGAAGATTGTTTAATTGTCTCATCTCTCCTTTTTTTTTGGTGTTTCTTCTCTGTGACATCTAATTTTTGCATCTTCCCTTGCTTTTCAAACCCATTCTCATCTTCCTCACACCTACTGTCTTTCATAATTAAGACATGATGCCTATTTTCTTTGGCACATGAGTGTAGTCTCTGGTGTCCTAGACCTCTCTAACAGACGGAGCAATTACTATTCTGCCATGGATTTGTCCTGGCAATAACCCCATGAGGTCAGAGCTACTCCTGGAGAACCAGAGGCTTGGAGAACTCAAGGAGTGAACCAAGCCAAACCAGTACCTCCAGTTGGGTTGAATCCAGCTCCATCACTGACACATCCTTCCTACCTGTTCTGCATGCCTCAGGCACCTACAACTGAATGAAGAAAGTGGAAAGTTGGGGAAGAATGACTCTAAGAAAATATTTTGTTTATTATTCCTGCCCTGGCTTTCTCCATGGTGCTCCAGTAGATTGATGTGTTAATACAAATCTTTTCTGGGCCACACTTTCAACATGTTACAGTGATCAAGATATCCAAAGAAATCATCAAAAACTTCTCTTGAGGACCAGTTTTATTCCTGCAGAGACCATGGCAGAATTTGGGGTCTCTTCCTAAAATTTTAATAAATATTTCATGGCTACATGACAGAAAAATTGCCCACCAGTCTGACCTGTGAAATGCTTCTTCATCCTCCTTGCACCCTTGCTGAAGCTCTGGTTCTGTAGGTAGAGGATCCAGCTATGGGAGCAAAACTGTGCTTTAAACACTGCTGACAAAACAGAGCTGGAAATTTATTTGTGATGGAAAGAAGTATAAATTTATAGAAGTTATATTAAAATCCAACAACACTTTCTTGAAACAAAGTCTATCCTAGGGTTGGGTGAAGTAGGAAGGGAAGATGGTCCTAATGGTGGTGACCAGTGCAGTGGTTTTTAATTGAGATGCATTGCTTTAGGGTAACTGGGGGGCAGTGACTGTTTGCTTTGCCTTTGTTAGGCTCCAGTGATCACATTCAGGACTGGCTGAAGTGATGGAGATTGATTACACGCCCAGTGCACACTGGATTTGAGGCACAAATAGCTGGTAAACACACGATGGCAGCTTCTCTTGGGTTCAGCTCTGCAGCTGGTGGTGCTGTCTTGAGCCCCACAGTCCTGTTAGAAACAGTCAGATGCTGCCACTGACTATTGCAGGACTCTACAGAGGTGGAAGCAGACCATTTGGTGGTGGCAAATAGCTCTGGAGGCATTGAAGCCAGGCAGCAGCGTGCACCAGCTGAGGATTCCCAGCATTTCTTCAAGCCCTCCAGAAAGAATATGCAGAAAAGAAACAAAAAATCAAACAAACAAAAAAAAGCTCATCTCCAAAACATTCCTCCAACTGCACCCATGACTTTATCTATTTTTTTTCTGCATGGGTTATTCCCCCCCACTTTTTTTTTTTTTTACAAGCTATCACTGCCACAGCAAGGGCTCTGTATTATAAACCTGTGCTCAGATATGGAAATATTTAACATTTCACAGTATCTTGCTCAAAATCCTGGTCTTTTGCAGCCTACTTGGGATTTCTTATCAAGACATAAAGCACTGGAGAGCTTTTGCAGCACCTGAAGAGCTGAAATGTTGCAGCGTGCTGAGCACCATGGCTTGCTCCAGGCTGGAGTTGAGGAGCAATAAGCCAAAAACTTATTTTAGTCACCTTTTCAAAGGAGTTGGACTATTGAGAGCAACCAGCTGATGGGAGAGCATTTGTTTTTGTCTTTCTAAAGGCAGCTTGACACCCACGGAGGGAAGATGTGAATGCTGAGAGCAGGTTGTTGGGGCTGGTGGGGCTGAACAGGAGGAAGCCGTTCACCCCTGATTTATCCACGCCTTTGGAGAATGAAGGGTTGATACCTCCCGGCATGAGCTCTCAGCAGTTCACAGGATCAGGCCCCTGAGTAAATGGGGAATTCATCCAGAGATATCTAGGAAATACATAGAATAAGCTGCCAACTCTACTCCTAAAGCCAACAGTTCACTAATTTTAATCAACAGCTGGATATTTTTATAGGGAGTGAAGGGATGGAGGGGTATTATGACAGAACAAGGGAGGTGGGATTAGACTAATCTAACCCAGGCCAAGTGGGCTCTTCCTGCTCAGCCATGTGTAGTGTCATGACTGTGTGATTTAGACTACTGCTCACTCACCAACACTGATAAGGAGGACAATTATGGGGAATACACAACTCTTTTGTGTAGCCCTCAGCCAGCGAAACAGGCTGGGTACCGCGGATGTCAGCTGGGGACCGTCTCCAGCTCCAAATTAGAGCAGTCTCCATCCCAGGGACAAGGTTATGTTGAGGATTGTGCCCCAGGGCTCTTGTGTTGCTGCAGTAAGGGATCCTGGTGCTTTTCCTGCTCTCAGATGGAGGTTGCCCTTGCCCTGTCCCTTGCAAAAGTTCAGAAGGTCCTTTCTGATGAGGCCCATCATCATGCCGGTAACACGTGGTGGGTGGCAACATCATTATCCACCTCTTTAGAGAAGTTTTCTCCATATTATGACTCCGTTGAGTCCCTCAAGGGCAGTTTCTCCGGTGTTAATTGTCGTGTTTCCCCGTAACTTCTGGTTCTCTCTGTGTCCTTCCTCACCTTCCGCTTACTCATACCCAGCCGAGACTCGTGCCAGACAGTCACTACCTAAATGTGACCCAAAACACTCAATGCCACCTCGTGTAGCCCCAGTTCAATGGGATACTCCTTCTGGTAGGAAGCATGGGAAGAAATATGTGGAGCCAGATTTTTCCCTTTGAGTTCTTTTCTTTTTTTTTTTGGAATAACCCTCTGATTGGCCCATGGCAGCTTTTGTTGTTGTTTATTTGTGTAGCTTTTCATCTTAACGAGGATGTACGGAAACAATTACCACATGGTTCATTCACAATATCAACTCAAGCTTTTCCTGTCTGTGTGGTGATTGGACTTAGCCACTGAAAATTATCTAGCTTTGCAGAAATCATGCTTTTTATTCATTAAAAATATATATATATTGTACAATAAGGATGATTTTTTTTTCCCCCTGTTAGATAATGTTTGGGGTTTGAACCAGGTGGCTGGAAATGTCACACCATTTCTCCTTGTTGGCAGTTGAAAATCCAAACACTTTAAGAAGATGCACATTTTTCAGGAGGGCAGGGAGAGGTCAAGATGCACTGACTAATTCAAGATTTCCTCCACTGGTTTCCATAACAAATAATAATTTTTTTCTTTATTTAGTTGTATTCACTGGTAGGTTTTCATTTGCATCAAAGCTTTGTTCTGCTCTCATTTGGGCTGCTTCCAGAGAACCAAAAAACATCACAGGCTAGTCCCAGCATATCCGCCAAAGAAATGGGCCAAAGTCAGAGCTGCAAGTTGACTCCCATGTGTAAACCCTTGTGATTCAGATCCTGGAGCACGGCTCAGGGGGAATCTGAGAGAGGTCTGTGGACAGTCAATAGAGATTTCCATGAGGAAATCCATGAAGATTTAAAAGTAAAACCAGATGGGTTTGGTATAATCTAAGTGGATGGAGCAGCCATTATGTTATGAAGTTGATAACAATTCCTAGTCTAAGACCTTTCATCTTGTTATTCAGAAGTTGATTGAAATTTTACCTCCTTGGGTGACATCCTTCCATACATGCATCTTTTACCCCAGGCTGATTTAATATTCTTATTATTCTTTGGGGAATTTCAATCCTAATAACTCAGGAAATGGGTCCTCAAACTCACCTCTGAAAACCGTGGCTGGCTTTTCTGCGTGAGATCCTGGCACCGCCGCGCTGTGGAAAATGATCGGTGATTTGGCAGGCGCTGGCTTTCCTAGAGGCTGTTTGCCCTTTTCCTGTCCCTGCTGAGAGCTGCCCCAGCAGAACAAGGCGATAAGCAGTTGAAAAATGGTGTTTTACATGGGAGATCTGCTAGGTTTTGACAGCTAACTTCCCTGGAGATACTGGTTCGTGTTGGGTGTGCTCCAATCAGGGCTGCCGGGAGCTTGGATGGGACTTTCCAAGAGACTGAGGACATGGGCATGAGACACAAGAGCAAGGACAGCATCTCTTGGTCCTTGTCTGGCCCCAAGCAACTTGGTAAAGGCAATGGTCTGGCTGGCTTGTGTAAAAGATGTAAGAAAAAGGAGGAGTTACATTAGAAGAAGATACAGGGGAGAGAGAAAATGGGTAGACAGAAAACAGATTTAAAACCAAGGTTGTAAATTTGGCTGAAGAGGAGACAAGATATTGAGTGAGAGCAGCCAACACTAAAATAAAATTTTAAATAATTTAAAATTCAGTGTTGGGATGAAGTTTCTGCTCCAAAGTTCCATCTTGCTCTGCTCAACAACTATTTAAAGCAAAATGCATCAATGAACCCCATGCCTGGGGCAGAGCCACCTCTCTTCCTGCTCTAGTGCCATAACCACCAGGCTACAGGGGCATGTTCCTCATTTGGTGTGTGCCTCTCATGTAAAACCCTTCATGGTCTCTGCTGATCAATCCCAGAGAGTGTCTTATTTTGAGGGATACAACCATGTACCTGGACATTTCTCAAGTCTGCTGCCAAATGGCAACTGGATTGGTAGCTGGAACTTGCTGCTCAAACTGGTGCTGTTGGGTGACTCCTGAGGATGTACTGGGAGGTGAGAAATCTCATTTCCAATGTAGATATATCCACCTTGTCTTCATCATAGCAAAGACATGGCTCAGGAATTGCTCATTGCCCATCCTTGGTGCTGCTCAGACCATGGGCTTGCAGTCACTGGTGTTGCAGGCTGTATTTGTATTTATCTGATGAGCAGAGACATCTGTTTATCATATGTTGCACGGCTGATAAGCAACTTTTTTCTTGGTCCCAAAACCCGATTAAAGATTCCGATTAATGTAACTTGCTGGAAGGTCCCGTAACGCAGCTTTTAAATCAATGTCATGTAAACTTTGCTGGGTTAATCCTGCACATCTGAATTCAGCTAAAAACCCACACTGCAAGGTCAGGCTGTACAAATTGATGGATTTTTATTCCTTTAACCTTCAAAGTGTTGCAGAGAGGGTAATAGCAGCAAGACTTGCTTCTTCCAATTGCCTCTTTTTTCCTACATGAGAAAAGAGCCAACAGATATTTTCCTTTTTCCTGATTTGAGCATATATATATATAATATATACATATATAATGTATTTTTTAAATGATAAGTATTTAAATCAGCAAGCCATTACAAGAAGTTGTTGCTTCTTTTCATGCATATCTTAATTTCCATTTTTCTTCTGCACTGATAAAGTAGAAAAGCATTCTGGTATTATAAATTGGTAAGATGATTAAGAATATCCCTCTTGCCTTTTGAATTTATTTTAGTAACACATGGAATAGTTCTAACAACAACAAAAAAAATCTCTTTAAAGACATTGCAGAGCATTTTGTAGCTGAAGAAGACAGGAATGTTGCAGTAGCAAATTAGCATGAACTTACAGAAAAATTACTGTTCAATTCATCGGGTTTTCTTGTCTTAATTCAAGGGGGAGATTTTTGCAGTGTCTCTGTGGCTCAGAAGTAAAAAATATCTTATCAAAGCTCTTTAGTGCCTTCCCGCTATCATCAATACATATAAACAAAGGATAAGAAAGCTAATTCTTTGTGGGGATAGGAAAATGCAGCCTGTAAACCAGCTTGTGGCAGGAGATCATCTTTATCAGCTTTAAACTAAGGAGTGTATTTTATTTATGGAATCCAGCACTGCAGGCATTCTTGTTTCTTTGTTTGACAATATGCTGTGTTTCCCATATCCTATTACTTAGTTTTGTTCAAGCATAAATGATGACTAATTGCAAAGGCTGGCTGGAGGCATTTTGGTTTTTGGCTTGGAGTCCCGTGGCTTTATTTTCTCTCCTTAAACCTGAGAACTTTTCTGTAATAATAATTGTGAGTTTATAGTAACTGGAAAGTTTCACCTGAGCTTTATCCTTCTTTTATTTTTTTTAAATTTTATCCATCTTTCCTCCTACCTTGAAGGACAGCAGCCTACTGAACTCCTACCAGCAGGTTTAACCTCTACTTTGGAGAAGGAAAACATTGTCCAGGAGGTTGTGGTTCCTGTTGAAAAGGACATACCAACTGGATCGTCTGTGCTCTTCCAATCATACATGCATTGATCCCTCATTGGTCCTGCTTCTGCCTGGAGCTTTGTCCCCCCTTTCTTTCCTTCTGAATTTAGCTATTCCATTTTTTTCCTTTGTTCTTTCATGAGGATTATGTATTTCATCAATACCAAATGAGCAGTGCCAGGATTTTAACTGGAGCTCCTTCTGCTGGTGGGATGACCACTGTGCACAGAAAAATTCCCCTGCAAGTTCAGATAAGAGATCTCTCTTTTCTTCTTTTTTTCTTTCTTTTTTTTTCTTTCTTTCTCCTTAAATGTACTTCTTGCCAACAAAGGGATGACCTTAATAAAAATGTATATGCTAAGTATTAAGATGGGCAGGTGCCAGTCACCCATAGCTTGTTGTCACAGTGAGAGGTATTTGAGCTCCATGGCTCACTTTAAAGATGTTTGAATCTGAAAGTGATTTTTTTTCATAGAACTATAGAATAGTTTGGGTTGGAAGGGACCTTAAAGCTCACCCAGTTCCAACCCCTCTGCCATCAGCAGGGACACCTTCTACTAGACCAGGTTGCTCAAAGCCTCATCCAACCTGGCCTTGAACACTTCCAGGGAGGAGCAGCCACAGCTTCCTTGGGCAACCTGTTCATTCTTACCAGTCTCAATGGTTTTGGTGTGGAACCTGACTCCTTTCTCCTTTCTCCTTTCTCCTTTCTCCTTTCTCCATTCTCCTTTCTCCTTTCTCCTTTCTCCTTTCTCCTTTCTCCTTTCTCCTTTCTCCTTTCTCCTTTCTCCTTTCTCCTTTCTCCTTTCTCCTTTCTCCTTTCCTTTCCTTTCCTTTCCTTTCCTTTCCTTTCCTTTCCTTTCCTTTCCTTTCCTTTCCTTTCCTTTCCTTTCCTTTCCTTTCCTTTCCTTTCCTTTCCTTTCCTTTCCTTTCCTTTCCTTTCCTTTCCTTTCCTTTCCTTTCCTTTCCTTTCCTTTCCTTTCCTTTCCTTTCCTTTCCTTTCCTTTCCTTTCCTTTCCTTTCCTTTCCTTTCCTTTCCTTTCCTTTCCTTTCCTTTCCTTTCCTTTCCTTTCCTTTCCTTTCCTTTCCTTTCCTTTCCTTTCCTTTCCTTTCCCTTTCCTTTCCCTTTCCTTTCCCCCATTCCCCCATTCCCCCTTTTCCTTTTTCCCTTTTTTTCCCTTTTTTTCCCTTTTCCCCTTTTCCTTTTCCCTTTTCCCTTTTCCCTTTTTTTCCCTTTTCCCTTTTTTCCCTTTTCCCTTTTTTCCCTTTCGCCTTTCCCCTTTCCCCTTTCCCCTTTCCCCTTTCCCCTTTCCCCTTTTCCCTTCCCTATAACAGTATTACCAATAAAACAGTTTCTTTTCTTGACTCAATAAAATCCAAAATCAAAGGGCACCAAGAAAAAATATTTTGCAACTTTAAAAAGCCCAAAGAAAGAAACTCCTCCAAGCCCTGGATATTGTAGAGTGAAAGTAACTGAGTAAAGTGGAATTTGAAATTAAACTTATGTAAAATGAGATTTTCCCTTTACAGGGTCTGAGGGCTGGCGCTGGTAGGTGGGCACACAACCTCCTTTCTGGGGGATGTTGCTTCTTGGCCATAAGAAGACCCACATCCTGTGGTGATCCTTTGTGTTGGCTTGGAGAACTCATGTCACTTGCCTGGACAATGCCACCAAGTCCAGGCCACCAAACAAGTCTCCTTTGTGTTGGCTTGGAGAACTCATGTCACTTGCCTGGACAATGCCACCAAGTCCAGGCCACCAAACAAGTCTCCTTTGTGTTGGCTTGGAGAACTCATGTCACTTGCCTGGACAATGCCACCAAGTCCAGGCCACCAAACAAGTCTTCTTTGTGTTGGCTTGGAGAACTCATGTCACTTGCCTGGACAATGCCACCAAGTCCAGGCCACCAAACAAGTCTCCTCTGCACATCCCTGCACTTTTTCTCACACACCTCCACTAATGGACCAGGAAGGAAAAAAGTCATCTCTGTCCTCCAGCCAGCAAGGAGCTGAGCCTCACCAGCCATTTTTCTCATGCAGCACCAAAATAGCCATGTGCTGGAGATGGCTCCGTGCCATCCTTGACCTAGGCTGCGTTTGAACCGGGCGACCTAGAAGTGAAAGGCTCAGTATCACGTTGCCAGTTCCCCCAACCATCTGTCCTCCTTCAGTGAGCTTCCTTCAAAAGTCCCCACACACTTCATAAACATCTCAGCCCTCCTCACCCCTCCAGCTGCCCCCTTCCTCTAGGAGAAACAGCAGTTTGAAGGAAATACCACTCATTTTTTTTATTATTATTTTTTTTTCCAAGTGTGTTGAATCTGACATCTGTAATTTGGCAAAAGAAAAAGTCTTTTCTTCATCCTGTCTTTTAAACCTGTTAGTGAGGATGGAGAAGATAGGGATAAAACCTTCTCCTGGTGGAGACGATGCAGTGGACGGTAGCAAAACCTTCTTTCGTCTTTGAAGACCAACAATAAAGCAAACTTCCATTTCCTTACCATAACATCGTCATGTCACAACCCTGAGAGCTCCACCTTCCCTTTCAAGAGGCTAGAAAGTAGGACTTGAGACAAAGAAAAATAGTCTCAGGTGGGTTGACCATGGATCATTTTGACTATATTTTAAACATTGAAATGTCAATGCTTAGTCATGGACAAGACATGATTCTTATCTATCTCCATGTGGCTTCCAGGATGAAAAAAACTTGAACCCGTGCCATTTCCTGTTGGAGAGAGCTTAAACACAAGGGTGACAAGGGCACATCTATTTTGGATCCCTATTTTAAAAAGCCTCCAGATATCATAGAAAATCAACTGGCACAAACAGAGGACTTTTTGAATGTCTTTCATGGCGGTGGCAAATTACGTCTATCAATGAAACACATACTTAGTGAAGCGGAAGTGAGCACCAGCAATACTTCAATCAGCTTTGGCATATGTGTACATTATTCTGTTTGATCTCATAGGATGCTGGATTTAGACGATATAATACATTCTGGTTATCTTCCTAGAAGTTGGAGGGACGTAAGGAGATATCCACTTTCACAAGATAAAATTAGCACCTCTTTATTTTTCAGATAAACATTCCTCTTTTTTTTTTTTTTCTTTTTTTCTTTTTTTTTTTTGTCCAGGAAAACGCTGATTAGAGTTACAAAGCATACCAATGGGTATGAGTTTATTCATATTCAACCCAAATCCTATTTATAATATAAAGGAAATAACATTGGTATTACACAGGGGCAACTTGGACAGCCTAGATGTAGGAATAACGAACTATGCTTGGGCAGGTCTCTTCAAAAGCACCGAAAGTTATTATTTTCCAATGGTGGGAAAGTCAAGTTTTCACTGAAAAATGGACAATTACAGCAGCAAATGGTCAGCCCACCCAGATTCTGCTATTTTACTGTATCCTTTGATAACATCATCTTGGAGCTATGAGCTTAAGGTACAAAATATGGACTTGAATTTTGGACACAAAAGCTTCAACGTCTTTTCTTCCATAACTCGTCATCCCAATTTAGTTCCTACCTACCACAAGTACCTACAAATTCTACCCAGATCATCTCATCAAACTCTTGTTTATGGATAAATTTAATGTTTTAAAGCAGCCCAGTGAAAAGTTATTTTTGTTAAGTTAAAGCATAGACCTCTTGGGCACGGGAAACATGTTTCTGGGTAGATCTGTGTGAATAACGGATTGTTTGGTTCACTTGCCGCTCCAAACAATTGGGAGAGAAAAATGGTTTCCGGTGAATTAAGTCTTTTGTACAACATGGAAGGCCTTAATGGACCTTTGAACTTTTTTTAAAATAAAGAAATACATTGCATTATCTGCAATGCTTCATTTCATGTCAAAAAGAAAGGTGGTGACCTTCAAAAGTCTTTTGATGGCGAGAACAATTCAGTGAAATCAACACTATTTTTTTCCAAATATTTTGGTCAATTTGAATCTTTCCATTTCAATTTGAGGGAAAAAATACATGGTTGAGGTAGTTTTGCTGTTATATTTATGAAAAAAACCCCAAATCATAGGCTTGCTGAAGTGGACTTCACGCTAACAATAGATTGATTGATCTCCAGATGTACGTACACACTCACATCTTGTTTGGGAACACGACCATAATATTGCTTTTAAATGCACATTGTCTCACTCAGAGCTGCTGGTTGAAACGAGCACTGAGGTCCCATTTCATACCCTCATTGAGAAGGGTCTTCTCCACAATGAGAGACCTGTGGTCATGGATGGAAAGCTCTTTTAAATATGATGGACTGAGAAATTTATAACAACATCAGCAGAAACTTTTGCTTTGGCAAATCATTCTCGTGTTCATATTGCAGCCATGAAATGAAGCCACAAAAGATATGATCTGTGGAAATATTCTGTGAGGCCTTATCAGGGTATGATTTTGCTCTGCTCCCCAATGTGAAGCTTTCCAGTTTAATACATGATGACAGAACAAGATCCTTTTACAGGGAGAAAGCTAGATCGTTTTCAAGACTGAGTTTAGCAACTTCTCAAATGTCTCTTGTTGTCTGTCCTGTTAATTGGCTGTATGGCTGCAGTTTGTGTGGGCTGGCCATTATAATGTCAATAAATCCAGTGACTGGAAATGAAATTTGATGCAGAATGGGGCTGAGTGGTTTCTTCCTGAGAGTCTGACCATGCGCGTTGGCCATGGGATTTCAGTGGACATCACTGAGTAGCTTCATACAGGGTGAAAGTGATTATTTCTGGGGAAAAAAATAGTCTAGGCAGTAGCTTTTTAAATAGAATATCACCAAAGAGTGGCTATTTAATGGTATTGAGGTTTTCACAGAGAAAAGGCAGCTGCAGAAAGGTTTTGTTCTCCACTCACCTCCATGTCCCTGAGTCACTGCAGGCTCCAGAGTTTCCTTAAGGGACATGGACAGGAGCTGATTTTCCTCCTGGCATGAAATTTCAGTGGAAAGAACCCATTTTATAGTGATCTCGGCACATGGAGGTGCTGACAAGAGAAACAGAGAGGGAGAAGAGAAGAGAAGAGAAGAGAAGAGAAGAGAAGAGAAGAGAAGAGAAGAGAAGAGAAGAGAAGAGAAGAGAAGAGAAGAGAAGAGAAGAGAAGAGAAGAGAAGAGAAGAGAAGAGAAGAGAAGAGAAGAGAAGAGAAGAGAAGAGAAGAGAAGAAGAAATAAATCAAATGGGGAGAAAATAATTACTGCTGGGCTGTGGGGAGGATGATGTCCTGCAGAGAGCAGGGAGGGACTGGACAGGATGCACAGTGGGTCCAACACAGCCGTGGTTCACCCATCTCCAGTGTTTCACTTTTGAACACAACCAGCAAAAGGGCTTTCCTACTGGAAAATCCCCCAATTTTGCATTATCCCTAAATAATAAACTCCTTCAAAGCACCTTCCTTGGAAAAGTCAGCTAACAGGAGAGAGCTGGAGTGATGGGAGATGCTGGGAGGTAGCAGCGTGTGATGGCAGGCCAGCACGGACAGATCTTCACGCCGCCGTTGGATTATTAATAGCCAGAGCACACCATGTGGTTCTTTTCCCACTCACACCAATGGCAACTGTTTGTCTTCCGTTGTCCAAATTCTTTAATTCATGATGATCTGAAAATTACAATTTCCAGAGGACTGCACCGTGGAGGGGATGCTTGAGTCACTTTAATAGCAGGTTATGTATATAAAAAATATATATACATAGAAATTGCATGAAAAAGAAAAGTAAATATAAATAAGTAAATAAATAAAATAAATTAATAAGTAGAAATGTAAATAAATAAAATAAATTAATAAATAAAATGTAAATAAATAAAATAAATTAATAAATAAAAATATAAATAAATAAAATAAAAAATAAAAATATAAATAAAATAATTTAATAAATAAAAATATAAATAAATAAACATACTTTGCAAGACAAGATCTTGCAAAATCTGCAGACCTCATTCCTCCTAGAAGTCGAAACGAGGGGGATAAGAACAACTTGTTGTCTACACATGAGTGCTTCTATACATTTACAATCACAACCTTTGCATCCACCCAGGAGCTCAGATTTCACTGGGGAAGAAGCTGAACCATCGAGTGGTTCCAGCAAAGAGCCCCCATTGCTACAATTAGCTGCAGAAGCCCAATTTGGGGGTTTTCTCATTAACCTGTCATGTCAAATGCTGTATGATAAGATGGTGAAAATTGGGGGGAGGAGTGGTGGTGGAGGGGTAAAAGTTCATTTTGCAAAGCAAACAAACAGTAAGTCACTTGATTTTACTAATTATCCTAGCCTGTGGTTCTTTCAGCCATCATTTTTCCCGCCCCCCACCAGTGTAGGAACTGACAAGATAAGATAGGAACTGGGATTTTCTAAACTAGCCCAGATAATATGAGGATTCATTTGCAAGAGCACACGGAAGATTAATTGATTTACTTCATGTTAGAGTAATTGTTCATTAGAAAAAATAACTGCTGGCATTGGTGGAGAACGGGTATCAGGGTTCACTGTGGTGCCCTGCTCCAAGTGATGTCCTAGAAATAGCTTTTTGGGTGAAGAAAGGCAATTTATTTATAAGAAAGGGTAAATTATTGATAATAACATGGAATTATAAATGTATTATGAATTCTGGGTCTAATCCACAGCCCAGTGACACCAATGGGAGGGTATGAGTTGGTTTGCACAGTCTACAGAGTGGAATTTGTATCTATATATTTTTATGATATATTAAATTCTGAACTAACACTGGTGTGCCTTTCAGACCTGAAGTTCCCAGAAATATTAGTGGGTACAGGCTTAGCTGGTCAAAAATAATCTTGAATTTTACCAGCACTATCTAGATCAAATCTACCTTGTGTTGCCTTTTTTTGAGGTCAAGCTCTGTATTTTTCTTCAATGCAAAGCCCTCAAACCTTATGGCAGGATTACAGCATGAAACTGAGCATGTCCCAGCTCAAAGAAATCTTATAATCACACTTCCAAAGATGGGGAAAAAAAGACAAATTTGATGATTCTGTGGTTTGCCAAGGACCTTGTATTAAAAGGGTGCATAAAGATGAAATAGGCATTGCTTTAAAAGATAGATATCTTTTATTTTTGGCATGATATAATAACTAAATGGATGCTTGAGCATGTGTTACCTTTAGACAGTGCCTTTCATGAGCTTTTAGAGCATCCTCACCGGTTCAGGAGCAACACACAGCTCACAGCAACCAGCTGCCATTGTTACCATTAAAAGACATCAAAATCTCAATGTTCACTTCCAATATCACATTTTAACCCCAAGCCAGTAAAACATGTTATTCCAGAATATGGCTAAGGCTATAAAGCAGGTTTCAGCAACATGTTGCAGCTGGTGCTGTGTATTTATAGCTGTAGGGGGGAAAAAAAATTAAAAAAATAAATAAAAATAATAAAAAAAAAGAAACTCCAAACAAAATTCAACAGCCAACACACACTGGAAAGAGTAGAAAGCATTTTAAACAATAAATTTGTCAATGTTTTTCCTTGCTGCTGGATGGACACTGGTTTAGATTAAGCATGTCCCGTGCAATCTGACAGTAGCGACATGAACCTGCAGCGCATGGAGCTGAAGCAAAAGATAGGAGGAAGGAGGAGGAATTCAGGGAATGTTTTTCCTTGGAACACTGTCGAAGCATCGACGGTGGGACCGGGGCTGCGGTGACAGCGTTAACACTTCCCAGAGCCGAGGACCCCAGTGCTGGAATGGCATTGCCCACCCTGAAAGTGAGAAGGTAAAGTTTATTTTTTCTTTTTTTTTTTTTCCTATTTTTTTTCCTCCCCTTTCTCTCTCTCACTCTCCCATATACAGAATGTATCAAGACCACCAAGAGTGGCCTCTTTTTTTTTCCCTTTATTTTTTTTTTCATGATGATGTACAATTCACATTTGTTAATTAAAAAAAAAAATCTCTGCCTGAGGTCATCCACCTAGATTATTTTTTTTAAACAGGAAACGGGTTTCAGATGTTTATATGTTAAAAAGTAAGGCTGCTAATCTGCCTCCCCATTGACAACTGTCAAATCTTTTTCTCTTTGTATTTCTGGCTTTTGAGTTGAGTTAGGTATTTGCTTAATTTTTTAAACTTTTATTTTTAATTTTATTTTTAAATCAGCAAAATATCCTTTATCCCACAATCCCTCGCTTTCTGGATTTATTTGCTAACACCATACAAAACTACCTTGGGAAAAATAAGACAGGAATTACCACAGAGTGAACCCCAAGCTGTTATTCTTATTGAGATGAACTCTTCAAAGAGAAAAAGAATAAAGTTGGCAGAACCAGAGCTTGGTGGTGGGTGCAGACGGGGTTTGTGTCTGCGAGACGCAGCGTGCGCACGGAAAGCTCCGACTTTTCACTTGCCCGGTGACTGGTGATAAATAAAGCTAAATTAATTTCCCTCTCTAGCTTTCTTTTCTGCTGTCAGCACTATATGTTTAGGGAGAAAAAGATTTAAATAATTGCTGAAAGAGATTTCAATAATTGCAGAAAAATATTTCAATAATCATTATTTTTATTGCCTTAATTTTAGCCGGTGTGGGAAAGACTGATCTTAACCAACGAATATTTCCTAGAGCAGGAATATCCTGATGGGCACTGCAGAAGATTCCTGAGACACTGAGCAGCGTGGATTTGGCATTGCCCACGGTTTCTCGTGTGGATTTGGCACGGCAACAGCCCCGACGTGGTTTTTCCCAACACCTTGTCACACATTATTCACATTTTTGATGTTCACGTTATTCCCGTTTCTTGTCTCAAATATACACTGGATTTTTTGCCCATCCCAAGGAGCACAAAAACAGTTCATACTGTTGTAAAAGCAGGAGAATAAAATTAAATTAATGAAGTGCTTTATTAAAAAAAAATGATAAAAATAAGAGATAAAGTATCTGAGTGAGTTATCTTCTGTTGTAGGCAAATCCTGTGGACTCTCGTGCGAATTTCTCTGCAAAAATGCAGAAGAATCACACTAATTTCCTATTAAAACTTAATATTTTGGGGAATATTGCTGAACTGTGTGTACATAATTTTAATAATGATTTATTTGCTGCAGGTAAAAGGCAAGCAGGGAGAAAACATGAGGGACATTTACTGCCTAGGCTGAAAGACCCGTGATCTGCGTGCTAAGGGATCAGCTTGTGCTATTTTAGTGGGTGCAAACTGAGCCCCAGAAAATATTTTTCCTTCTACATACAAAAAAATAATCCAACCCAAAAAAATCAACTTTTGAAGTGACTTTGTAGCATTTAATTAATGATAGTTTTTCTTTCTAAGCCTTCTAGCAACAAAGCCTGGCTTCTGACCTGAAATGAGAAGGCAGCGATAATCCACCGTTAAAAATATCCACTAAACATACAGAGTATTAAAAAAATAAATGCAAAGAAAATGGCTTTATTGGCACAATTTTGGCAACTGCAGAGTGCACCATAGCTAATTAATTTTGACCTGGTTAAAAGCCTCACACTGCAAAATATAATTGAATATATAAATTACTTTTTGAATTATATATGTAGCATAAATTTTCTGTGTGATAGTTATTTCTGTTCTTCAAAACAAGGTGAAGATGCAGAACAACGGAAGAAGTTTATCCCTCTTTGTATTTTTTACAGCATAATTGAGAGAGGCACAGCAGAAGCACGAGCCTGACACCCAGTTTTCTGAGCAAATAATCTCATTTAATCTAAAATATGTACTTTGGGAATTTTACTAATTCAGTCAATCAATATTTTTTTTTCTAAAAGCTAAAAATCCATATTTTGCCAGCAAGTTAAATTAAAAAAAAAAACCCTAAAACAACCTTTTTTCTTGGCACATCCCCTTGTAACAAATGTAGAAGCTCGCTGATGATCACAAATATATTGTAAAAAAAATGTGTAAACCCAAGGCAGTGATATTTTCCAAAAGAACACCTGGAAGGTGTAAATCAAAAATCTTATAAACACGTCAGCTGGGAACATACGACAGGCACACTGGGTTGCTGTGCACCCAACCCACCGGGCTTTGGATATCCCAATCGAGAAATCAGGGGATGAACCTTAGACTAATAAACAGTTCTTTTCTGAAAAGGAGATATTCTCTGTCCCTGCAGCCTTCACAAAATTTGTTATGTTTAGAAAAAAATACAGGAGGTCGTTTGCAATAATGTGATTTTTTTTAAAAAACCCCAATTCTGCTCAAAGGAACTCTCAAAATGAAGCTCATCTTGCTTTGTGCTTTGTCTAAATTCACAGCAAAATTAATAATATTATCAATAATTTAGCTTTTTTTTTTTCTTCCTACAAATCTTTTTTCAGGCATTGATTTCCCCTTTAAGCTTTTGAACGGTCGATAAGATGCAAAAGGGAGATTTTACATTTTTACATCTTGCATTTTCAATACCAAAGGGTTCCAGTGAAGCAAAAGGGACAGAGGTTGAAATTTGGAGAGTGGATTGATGGAAAAAACATTAAAAAAAATTAAAAAAAATTTAAAAATAAAAAAATTAAAGCATTGTGAAGTGAAAAATCAGCAGGACCAGGGTGCTTATTTTACTGGACTGAAAAAAACCCTAAAAACTGGGGTTTTCCCTTCTGCTTCCCTCACTCCACTGAAAGAAGCCCTATTAAAATGCTATCTTCTGGAAAGCGTCATAGAGGCATGAGGTTGGTAAACATTATAAAAACAACCCCTCATAAAGATTTTTATTGCTTTACATTTCTGTCCATTTTACGGCCAGCGCGGGGAAAAGAAGCGGCAGTTATTTCTCTGCCTTGAGAGCAGGCAGGAATTGTTTTTTTTTCCCCTTGCTTTCTGCTCCTCAAAATAAATAAAAATATTCATTTCTCAGGGAAATGAAATGTTAAAAATAAAAATGTAAAAAATAAAAATGTTCATTTCTCAGGCATTCAGGGGAATTATTTCACACTTGGAATAAGTGAAAGGGAAAGTTAAAGCCTAAAGGAACCTCATGGTGCTGATCTGTATGTTATAAACAAGTTTTTTTGGACACCACAATATTTTTGTGCATCACAAAATAATACATTTTATTTTATATCCATGTATTTTGGGCTGATTTAAAATACCCAGGGAAAAATTTGCATATCCTCAGACTTCCTGCACCTACTTCTTATAATTATGAAGCCAATTGGCAGAGGAGGGCTTTAAAATTGCTCCCCAAAACCCAACATAGACATTTGCTTCCTGAGGAGGTATTTATAGCTTCTGAATGAATCAAGTCACCAACCAAAAAAAAAGGTAATTGTGCTTGCAAGTAAGTATTTAAATATTTACATTTTAAATATATTTGCTGCCAGCTTCTGTTAAGAGAGAAGAAAAGTAATTTGGGGAATTACAACCCTTCCTATTTCCCACATTTTTTAACATAATAAATGCAGCTCTGAATTTAGCATGCCCTCAAGCTTGGTTGGCCAAAGTTAAAGGCAAAAAGTGAGCCCAGGCTAATTATTCACTTGAGTAAGGGTGTTGTGAGGAGGAAAGGCTGCATGGTTTGGGACATGGTGGGGGTGAAGATGTGTCTTTTTTTGGGCTGGAAAACCCGAATTGCTCTTCTCCTGCATGTGAAACCAGGCACTGGCCAGCAGCTGTGCTCATTTCTCATCTTATGACCTCAAGCAACAAACCTTCAGGATACAGTCGGGCTGCTCATCCTCGCCCTTGTCCAACACTCATGTTGGTGAGCACACGGCCTTAGTCATGTTTCCCCAAAAGCCCCCAGTGGGGTCACAGAAGGGAGATGATGTCTGGGGTCACATAGGTGATGTTGTGCCCTCTACCCCAACCTACATCCCATCTGAAGCCACGTTGGAAAGTCCAGGGTGCAGGATGCGTTGAGGCATCAGAGGGATGAGTCAGTAGGAGACATCGTGAAGCAATAGGGCAGATGGGTTCCTGCAGAGCCCATCCTTGGTTTGTGGTGTCATCCCGAGCAACCTTCCTTCTGCAGGTGCTGAGGGTGGCCAGCCTCCAGCACCCTTGCAGTGGCTGTTTTTAGCTTTGCTTATTTGCTTATTTTCCCATTTCCTTTATTATTATTATTATTATTATTATTATTATTATTATTATTATTATTATTATTATTATTATTATTATTATTATTATTATTATTATTATTATTATTATTATTATTATTATTATTTTCTCTTGGCTTCCTTGGCATCTATATAGACAGAGGTTTTCCCATGGAAATTTCTACCTCCTGATCTGGACAAGGAATGAAGCTCACCAGGGTCAAATGAGATTTGAAACTAAAGAGGTGTTTTGGGTCCTTCCTGCTACCAAGGATTTTCTAGCAAGGATCTGTTCCTCCGAATTTTTCTGATGTCAAGATGTCTCCAAAATCTCTTCCAAAATGGTATGCTGGTGTCCAAGTCACACACCACCAGGTGCTCAGCATGGGCAGATGAGTCCTGTTGGCCACTGGGGTGCTATGTGACCTGACTTACTGGTACAGTCACACTACCTGCATGTTCATCCTAGGGTGACAACTGAATTTTGAAGTGATATTGGTAAATCTTGATGGTTCATAGGATTTAAATGCAGGTCTGCAGGAACAAAACCTTGCTTAGATCATTGCTCATAGCCTTGAACTGCTTGCAGCACTTCCTACCTCTCCAAGACGTAGGACAGATGTCTGCTGGGATCCCTCTGTGTGATTGAGTAGCACTGTCAGGTCAATGTTTGTGAAGCCTGTTGAGAACCTCTGATGGAAGCTGCAATGGGAGTCAAAGGTATTATCAATACTATTAATCAAACCCAGTAAAAGCAGATGCTGGTTTCTATTAGCTGGGGAAAGTGTGTCTGTTATAACCACCTGTCCCGTTCAGCCTGCTGTGTTTCTGCTGGTGGCCAGAGGGGACCTTTCCAGAGAACAACAGGTCAGCATCTCTGGTTTGTTCTTTCTTCTTGGTTCATCTCTTCTCCAGGCTCTGCCCCTTCTATGAGCTAGTCCATGGTGCAGACACTGGCCTCACTCTTGGCTTTGGGATGCTCGTTGTGCTGCTGCAACCAAAATGCCTGCTAACCAAATAATCCTGATGACACAGTTTGTGGTCACCAAAGCTTTGTCATCTTCCTCATACAATGAAGGGAAAAAACCCAACAGCCCTCTACAATGACGTCAGACGTTGTTGATTTAATAGGGTTTTGGTAAATATGCTCTTCATTGCTCACCAGGGCAAATTGTCCCTTCTTAAGCCTTTACAAATAGCACAAGGATGCAAACACCAGACTATGAACTGTGCAAATATGTGGTTCCTCTTGACATCAAGTTTCCTTCTATAATCCAGTGTTTTCAGCATTTTAAGGTCTTGCATTGTTTAATAGATTCTGGTGTGGTTTTTATGCCCAGGCTACTTGTGCCACCAGCTTAGATGGGAAAGGGAAGAGCAGAGGTCTCAGCAACCAGTTTTACTTGCTTTTGCAGTTCCCATATGAACTTTGCCTCAATTTTGAAAGGTTTTGGTTAAAACTTGGCCCTGTTAAAATCAGTGGTGACTCTCCCACTGACTTCAGTCAGGTTGGGATTTCACCCTCCTTGCTTTACCTTTTCATCATTGCCTGCAGTATGAAAAGCTTTGGTTGGGAGCTTACCAAAGCAAGAATATCAGCCAGACTCTGGAAATACTATTGTTTACTTTAAAGCACATTTTGTTTCCATTTTGCTATAAATATAGATGAAGTGAAAATCTGCTGTTGTGTAGGGCCTGTCACTTCAACAGCAGTTTAGTAGAATTTCTCATATGGTCTCTTCAACCCATGGAAAATCATCCTGGGGATGCTAGGTCCAACTCTGCTGGGTCCAACATCCTTTTGATGCCTCTGCAGATCAATGGGAGCTTAAAGTTACTCTGTCTTCCAGCAAATAAAATAGAATAAAATCTCACTTCTTCTTCAGAGCAGGCTGAGACTGTGGATCCTGCAGAGAGGGAAAAAACAGCAGCAAAAAATCAGAATAGATTATAGACATAGAATCAGAATAGAATAAACATCAAGGGGTCTTTCCAGCAACGTCCTTGAATTACAGTGCAGGTTCATGTGCAATGGATTTAAGTATTTGCTCTGGTGCAAGAGCTTGGATTGGAAGTGTTTTCTTAACTAGTATTTAAATGAGTGGAGAACATAGAAGATGAGTAGGAAAAGTAGACTGTTAGGAAATCAAAAATAGGAAATATTTGTAAGCCACTTGTGCTCAACTTGCTGGAAGACTTTTGTAATATCTTAAGCTCTTGTTTATTCAAATTGAAATGTACCTGATTCTTGGATACGCAGAACAAGCCTCACCAGCAGGACTGGCATGTGTGGACCGTGGACCTGGTTTGGGTTCTGTATTGATAAAGGATTGGAAGAGCAGTGGAAGAGTCCTGGGAGAGGTAATGCATGGCTTTGACCTGCTTTTGCACCCCTCAGCCCCGCTTTGCAGCCCTGTCTTGCAACATCTTCCCTTGAGACCCATCAGAGCACTAGGGAAAGATGTGACTATTCCACCCCACATCTCCTAGGTGCTCCCCAACATCTCAAAAATGCTATTCCCAGGACACTCTTTTGGAAGGGATCTTGCCTTTCACAGCCAAATCCTGCTTTACTGCCGAAGGTCTGGAACTAGGAGGTATCCATGCTCTCAAAGTGCTATGGGAGCCTGCCCTATCCTGGAGTATTTTATTCTGATTTTAAAGGAAAGCCTCAATTTTACAATGCAAATTCAAAACCTGCAAAGAACAATCTGAATCCACCAGTTTAGGGTTTTCTAGGGAAAGACATGCTGGTTTAAAACCTGCATCAGGGTGAGGAGTCCTCACCCTGTTACATGCATTTTCTCCTCGCTGCAGATGTAGAAACACGGTGCTGAAAGGCACATACTGGGGGCTCTGTAGACATTTATATGAAAAGTTATTGTTTACAGATCTGTCAGAGATTTAGCTTTGATGATGTAACATTGGCAAATGTCATATGTAACTTCCCTGACACTGTTTTTCTAACAAATGGCTCTTTTTCCCTGCCTTGACTGGGAAAAAAAAAAAGGAGCTTGAAAGGACCCTGAACCTTAAAGGTTTTTTTCAGCGTCTACCAGATTTGGTTTGATAAAATATCTGACCTCACACCACAAAATTTGTCTCCTGGAGAGTGTTGTTGCTACCCCAGTGCTATTACTTCCAGGAAAAAATACTCTTTTATTAAATATTGCACAACACTGATTAAAACTAATGTTAGAAATGAGCTCGCTGCTGTATTTCTAGGGTGGTTGAGGGGTCTCGAGATAAGCAGGTCTGGCAAGTTAACATGGTGGGCTTTTCAGGAAGATCTGAAATTGTAGAAATGGTGGTTCAATAGGAAGAAAAATATCTGCTGAAGTGGAGTAAACACCCCCACAGAAGAAGGGAAAAACACCTTCAAATGGCAAAGGGAGAAATTCAGCCCTGCCTGGAGCTCTGGAGGAGCTCAGTTCCCACCATGCAAAGTGAGCTGGAAGAACAGGATGAATTTAGGGGAAAATAGAGCAGAGAAAGCGGCAGGAGAATGAGAAGGGAAACAACCTAAAAAAATGTGACCAGGAGGCTTTCTATTAAGGTTTAGTATCTCTTATTTTAGAACTAGAGGCAAATGGGGAAGACACCGTGCGTCTCAAGGAAGCGTCTCCAGCCCACAAAATACCTCCCACAGTCACCCATCTGGTATCAATATCCCCTTCGTGTTTTAGGAGCTGTTTTGGGAGATGTCGCAACCCAGCTGCTTCCAGAGGTGGTGGGGGAAGGCAGAGGGATGTACAGGTAAATTTTAGCACCTACTCTGCCACCCTTTTTGCTGGGACCATGTGCCACGGATGCCACTTTGCCCCGGGTCATTGCTAGAAAATGACCCAAGGTCTCACTGCAGACTGGAGTGGGTGAGGAGAGGCAAAGCTGGGGAAAAAAAGGGTCCATAATTCATTAAAGATGTATGTGATTAATTAAGGGCACACGAGATGAGAGCATTTCACAACTTTATGAGGCTGCCTGCTGGAGCTCAGCAAAGTGGGACCAGGCTTGCGGTAGAAGGAAACTTTTCCCCGACGGCGACACTGCCCACAAGATACAAACCAAGACCAGGAGAAATTCCTTGGTTTTGACCATCTGAGGTCTGCAAATGAACTGTTAACTTCCAAATATGCATTAATTTAGCCCACAAAAAAACCCAAACAACTCCCTTGCGCTGAGCAGTGGAGGAAGAGCAGACAAACACCTTCAAGGCTGTTTTTTGGTGTGCCAAGCAGGCTGGATCTGAAAAGTAGTGCCTGGAGGGGATGACATCTCTCCACCAGCATCCAGAGCAGCCCATATGATGGGGCAGTTTTGGGGAGGAACATGTAAATCAGGGGGTTACAGGTGGAGATGCTGGGGTCTTCAATTTTAACGGTCAAAGAGGCTCAAGCTTGGTTCATGAAGAACAGGGCTTGGATTTCTCCGTGGAGAGCAATTAAAGAGCTTATTTGTCTTTCTTCTCTTTTCTTGCAGATGGGAAAAAAAAAATATTCCTTCTAAAGGTTTCTAGGAGATTTTCTGGTCCTGTCCACCAGTGGTGGACTCAGCACAAAGCTGAAGTGCTGCAGATGAGACCAGGAGGATGTTGCCTGTATCCAGCCTCTCCCTTCTTACCTGCAGCAGGAAGAGTCTGATAAAACTCCCCCTCTTGTTTCTCTCTCGAACAAGAAAGCTTCCCTGGACACTGTCCAGAGCTGAACTCACTTGGCTCTGACAAAAAAATCCCAGTCTGGGCTCCAATTTTATTTACCACTCAAGCTTGCTATCCTTAAAAAGCACATTACACTTGATTTCTGGCCAGCCAGCCAATCTTTTTTACTTTTTTTTTAGTTGTCATTATTTACTCCAGTTCATCAGTCCCAACAAACAGGAAATCCATTATTCATAGCGAAGTAACAGCGAGGTGCAAACGTGTCTCTACGGCTGCTTCGGCTGCGTGTTGAGGGGTGGAAAAAGGTTCCTCTCCCTGCTGAGCATCACTGCCTTTGCTCTGAGACATGTTTGTAATAAGTCCCTTGTCCTGTCATGGTTGTGATGGCAAAAGAGCATTCCTGAAAGCATTTTAGCTAATGGGAGGTCTAGCTCATCTTAATAGGATGAGATAAATGAAAAGAGAAGGAAAATGGTAGAAAGTGTGACTATTGGTTTTAGGGCCAATATCTGGAAATGCAAGATATCTTAGCTCCACCTCTAGATAAATAGTGAAGATCCACTGTTTTCAGGTTTGAAGTATTCAGTACCCAGGAGAGGAAAACTCATGTGCTGCTGGGAAGTGATGCAAACACCTTCCTCCTGTGTGTTGCAATAAGCTCATTACTTCAGCGTGGCAGGGTCTGCTCCAGGGGCATCGCACCTGATGCACTTTCAATACCTAAAACTTGGGTGTTTTCTTTCTCTCCTCTGCTACCTCCTAAGCTGTCCAAGAGGAGAAAAAAAAATCCTGGATAAATAAGTATTTCACTAGTACTTGAAATGAAGATTGGCTCCAGTGGCAGAGTCCAGCAGAGGGTGGATGGAGATCTGAGGAAGGAAGCGAACCCGCTGTAATGGAAAATGTTGTCAGGAGCCATCCATTTCAATCTTCACTGCACTTGAGCTCTGCAAACCAGACACTTGTGTAGCCCATGGTGGTCCCCAGTTTCAGCAATGAGAACAGGGGAGGATGGGTTAATGGTTGGAGCCACCAGCATGCAGCTTGCAAAGCCATGACCTTGTCCATGCCACCTCAGCCAACACTGCCCCAGTACTGGGGTTCTCTGGATGGGACACGGTGGGAGGGTTGGTGTTAGATGTTGGATGTAGCTGAGCATTTCTGCTACAGACTTTGAACAGCAGAATAAATTCTTCCAGTGGAAAACACAACTGGTCCCCTGTGAAGATCCAGCACCGGAGCCAGAGCTAATCCTTGTGCTTGGGAGGACCTGCAAATGTTTGGTGATTTGTCATGTTTGCTGGTAACTGATGATCCTTTGACTCACCCATAATTGGAAGAAGAAGGTGGCATCCACTAGAAAATTTACCTTTAATGTGACTACCCACACCACAGGACGTCCCAAAGTGGTGCTGATGGAGAAAGGGAAAATGAGCAGAAAAAGTGGCAACTCTGAAATGCCAGGAGAATCTTCCCCAAAATGCCACCCATGGGCTTGCTGCCTCCTGAGCAGCATTTTCTTTTGACTTTCTATGTTTTCAGAGGAGCATTACTCCATGATGAGTGTTTTATCACTGTTTCCCTGGTGTTCTAGTGAAGATGTTGGCATTAAAAGCAGAAAAGCAAGTCGCTTCCTTCTGCAAGTGGCCTTTAAGCAGTGAGATAATGCTCTTCCCAAAAGTGCGTGTTCACTGCTGCTGGGCCATGGCCAAAACCAGCCTGCCCACTCCTTCTGGAGGTGACAACAATGCACATGTGTGTCATTTCCTGACCTCTGTGGAAATCACAGGATTGATATTCACAACTGAAAAAAAACCTTAACAACTCTGATTTGGAAAATCAGCACCCACCCCCAACAAAGACTCCACCTTCCAGATTGCTTCACTTGTTTGTCAAGTGCCTCCACACATCTTGCACTCCATTGCCAAGGCTGTGTCCTCCTCTCAAATGACTCAGTCCCACGTCGTCCCACTGGTCCCTGTGGGAGGGGACAGGAGCCAGCATGGCGGTGGGTCAGGGATGTTTCATAGACCTTTGGGGCTTGTGCCCAACTCTTGTGCTCTGCATCTCGCTGAGGTTCTCCAAGGAACTGTTTCTAGTGCGATCACAAAGTTTTAACCTCAAAAAAATCCCTAAATTATCAAAATGCACCTAGGCAGGGCAGTGTAACCCCAACACACCCTGCAGTTAGAGCTGTCCTACATCCAGGATTGCCCTGAGGCTCTTTCCTCCCGGACCTTCTTCAAATATACACTCAGTTGGGAGCAAATTTGTCTCACCATGTGTGAAACCACCTCACCATAGCACAATATTTCAACTCTTGAAGAGAAGGGGAATCTGCATTTAGTTGACTATGTTAGTATTAGAGATTTTTGGAGAAAAGAGTATTATAGGTGGTTATTTTAGGGACATTGCACTCCTGGAAATGCTTCACGCAGTAGGAGCCTGAAGAAGGAAATCTTGAATCTCTTCCAGTCACTCTATCTTGTATCACTGCATTTTGGCAAAACACAGAACAAATGAGTGGTGGAGTCAGATAAACAAGCTTAAGGTAAACATTATCTGCATGTATATCCTGATTTATAATGTACGTGCATCGGTTACAAATTTACTTGACTTTACCACAGTGTTTTAAGTAATGTTATTAAGAATGTAACTTCTTAGGAAAACTCAGTCTGTTTTTAGCCCAGACATGCAATTAAGGGAATTAGTAACACGATACGTCATCTTCAAGAACACAGAGATACAGTGGTCAGAAACCTCATGCAACCCTCTGGAAGGAAACTTTGCTCGCAGCATATGTGAGGGCTCTCTTACAAGCTTCTTAATTCTCACCAAGAAATAATTTGACCTCTGAGCCAGCACATAGCCCATCTTGAGTGCTCTGAGGATGAGGCCATGGGTTTAGTGTCCTCTTTTTGGGGGGAGAAAAGGGGCAATAAAAGAGTCTTCAAAATGTTCATGCACAGTGGGGTATGAGGAATTCGTGATGGTGTTGGTGGAAAGAGGTAGACCTTGTAGTTCACAGCTCTCCTCATGCAGGTGAGATCAGCTTTTCACTCACACTCCTTGCATGGATTTTTTGGGTATTTTAGTCTGAGACAGGACTGAGAGGGAAGTCCTGTGTGAGCTTTTGAATAAAGTTTGGAGGTCCATGACATAGCTGGCTTTGGAGAGCAGTACTTTGAACTATTCAAGGTTCCTGCATCAGAAGCATAAATCAAAGAACACCTGAGTCCCCAGATTCTACAGCAAACCTTGGCACATACTCCTCTGTTTAGGACTTAATGAAGGAGAAAAGTTAAGTGAGGACAACTCAGAGCAAAGAGAGAAACAGCTCTCCTGTAGCTCTTGCCACCACAAAGCATGGTTTTGCATCATCTCCCAAAACTGTGGCCATGCAGCTCCTTCACCCGTTCCCGCTGCACTGCCACTGGGGCCTTGTCTACTCCTGGGACCATGGAAAATTCCAGAAAAAAAGCAAAGTTTTCCCATCCTTGCTTCCCTCCAAGAGTTCCAGAAACTCCAGCTGAATTTCACAAATTCAGGAGGCTTTTGGCTGGTTTGTGTAAGCCAGAGTCCAAATTTTTGGTCGCTGAACCAAGCCTTGAGACAAGCCATTGAGGTTTCTGTATCGCTAGCAACAACCTTTGCTTTTGTTTTTGTTTTGTTTTAGCCTGCAGCACTACCAAATGATGACCTGATCCTGCTATGTAGACGTATGTGAGGACAGCTAAGAGGATCAGAGACTTCTCAGTAATAGCTGCAAATGACAGAGAATCCTACAAAAATGCTGGAAAATATGAAAAGGCCAACGAAGCAGGGAGAAAGAGTGATCCAAAAGTGGTTTGGGTTTTTTTTTCTACCCTTAAGAAATAATGTATTATCTGGAAATCCCACTTTGTATTTTGGAATTTGTTTTTGTGTTAGTTTCTCTCAGTGACCAGTTCTGAATAAAGAGCGACCGCAGAAATCGTACACCAAAGCAAGAGCAGTGGGTGGCAAATTTCTCCGTTACCACAAATATCCTTCCATACTTGACAGTCCAGATTGAAAACATTTTTTGTTGTTGTTTGTGTATCTCATCTTCAATCAGTCTCAAAGAGGGGAAGAAAACATTGGCTTGCTGTTTTCTTGACCCAAAAAATCGCCTTCTGCTTCTCCCTCAAACCCCTTCATGACCTGTTGCAGCATTCGACTCCCAGGGCTGTTCTGGCCCATGGGAACATCTCTGTAAGCCAAGGGTGAGAAATGTGAATGCTGTTGTTTGCTTTGTGTGAGATTTCTGCAGAACTGGGGTTTCCAAAGCAAACTTGGGTTTCTAACCTGCTGGGTTTACCTAATAAAGTGTAAAGTCATTGCATTTTGTCAAACTTCAAGTTCTTGGCTAAAGCTATCTTAACCAGGAAGATGCTTCTACCCAAGGAGGAGGATCTAAGCACCCCCAAAACACATACTTGTACCTCCAAGCCCCAATATATGCATTGAACATGCATATATTTCTGCAGCTGAGGTCTTGCACCATAAACCATGGCAGGGAAGACTTTTCCCAGACATTCATACAACACGTAGCACGCTTGAGTCTTGATTTGTGCTGGGATTTTTGCAATGCAGAAAAACACCAGCCTTCCCCAACTGACATGGTCCCTGCTGAAGACCTGTTGGGTCTGGTGTCAGCCCACAACATCTCATTTTTACTACCAGACTCCCATGTAAATGGAAAGCATCATCCACTTCCATTTGCAGATGTGCTTCTGCACAACGTCAAGGCTCGTCCTTGAAAATGTTGTTCCTGCAGAATCATAAAGCCACTGAAAGCAAAAGTTTATGACACGAGCTGTGATCCAACCTTGTTTCCATGCCCTGCTGCCTGCAACTCAAGTGCACTTTAGCTGGCTGCAAACTTTGGAGATAGCACAAAGCGAGCTGGGGCTGAGACTAAAGCAAAACTGCTCGTGGAGGATGAAACATACATGACTGAAGGGGAAAGAACTTCACAGAGCATTGGGCTGCTGCTTAACTTGGGATTTTACTGGAGGTGGATACTTTTTTTTTTAATTTCCACATTTCTCTTGATTCAGAATGGCTAATTTTTCCTGGCTTCTCTTTGTGGGTTTCATGTTGAGTTAAAAATTGAATCTGGGCAGTTAAAAATGTAACAGGATACGTGCTGTCCTCAGCTCTTCCCTTGCAGGCTCTCCTGCATTCACTGGAGTTTATGGTAAGAGCAGTTTTCAGCTTAACAACAACTCTCCGCCGTCTTTTGCGCACGTCATTTCAAAGCATGCTGGCCCAGCTCTGCAGCTGCTGGAATTCCTCATCTTTAGCAAAACTCTGGATTTACCCAGCTCTCAGGTGGTCCCCTTGTAGTTATTACTTTTTTTTAGATGATAGACAGACAAGTTCAGTGCAAATATTTATTTTTTTAGGGGCCGTGATACCTTCATGGCCACACAACCGGGTGGGAAGCATGGGCTCTCCCCCAAGGACTAAAGCTCTACCAGTATAACATCCCTGTGTTTTAATAATCATTCTTGATAGGATGAAATAACCACAAATGTGATTCATAGCCCTCTGTAGCAAGGAAAAGCTGAATTTTTTAGGGCTAGAGGAAGATTTTTACACCAATAATTTAATTTTGTTGTCTAAAACTGCCAGAAACTCTCTTTAGTCTGGTGTAAGTGCTGTGAATTGCCTTGTGTCTCCATCTCTGCTTGCTGTGGGAAGAGAAAAACCCATTAAATCAGGAATCTTCCAGCAGGTCCCATCCTCTTCCCTTTGCCTGTTTCTCCTTCCATTTTGGATCAGTGCACGGGTGAGAAGCAAGCCCCATAATTCTTGGGATATGAAATCTTCATCTCCAAAGAAGCACCTTGGAGATTATGAGCCACTATTGACAAACTTTGCCCTCAGCTCTCCTCCTGCTCTGCTGGGGGAAGACACGGGAGCCTCATGCGATGCTCCATCACCAACAACTCAATTTTTGAGGGCTAGTAGCTCCCCTTGGGTAGAAAACAACCCAAACTGACCCAGTTATCCCCACTTGGTTCCCATGCATACATCAAGATGGGATGGTCTGGCTCCTGCACGTCCCAAGGGACAGCAGGGACAGTGTGGTCCCCACTCAACGTTGTTTGTCATTGATGGATGACAGCACCCTGTTTTTATGGAGGTGTGGAAGAGCTCTGTTAATTCGCCTGCCAGTTCAGCCCTTTTTGTTGTTGTTTTCCATGAGAACACAATATGTTTATCTAGCTTTATTTTTATTTCATTTTTTTGCTTTGTAGCTGAATGAACTGATTATTACTTTCATCTGGTTCCTTCTGAAGGGTCACATGAAGCCCAAATAATAAAATTGGATGTGAGTGTGTGTATGTATTTATAATTAATAGCTTGCATACTGAAAAATGTGGGGTCCCAAAAGAACGTGTAAAGAGAAAATGCTCTAAAACTCAATCTTTATTTTGGTTCAACCTCAACAATTTCCTGCAAAGTACAAGGGGTGATATAATACGGGGCAGATCAAACCAAACTCTAATTCTCCTCTGCTTCTCATGCCAAATGTCATCCCCTTAAGATGTGCTTTTCTCCATCTGGTGATTTTGGCTTCTTTATGTTCCTTGTAAGTCTTTGGAACTTTAGCTAAAATGTTTGTGATATGACTCAGAATAACAAACAAAACACGCAGGACCTTCATTCAGTGGAGAGCACAATGCTGGCAATCAATGGAGCTGGCTCAACCAGAGGATTTTATAGGGACCCCACTAAAACCCAAAGGAGAGAAATAAATCAGCAACCAATGCTTCACTTGATTTTTTTTTTAATTATTTTTTTTAGAGAAATCAGAACTGTTTTTCAGTAAAGTTCCAACTTTTTCCATGTTTTCCCCAAAACAAACAGAAAGCAGGTGCGCACTGAAAGAATTTTGGCTGGGAACACACAGAGAAGTGCAGATGGGTTTTCCTGTGAGTGTTTCCACTTAATGGGCTCAAGTTTGCTTTTAGTGATGTCAATGCAAGTTTTGCCATTCTCTTCAGAGAAAGCAGGCACTGACACCTACAGAATCACTCTATTCCTTAGGGAAGAGAGTGTGTGATGTGCAAAGGTGGTTTTCTGGTAGTCTGTATATTTTAAAGGTTGTCACAATCCCATCAAAATCCTTCACGGTGCAAAACAGTGCTTTGCTCACTGAAATTTGGCTCCAGAAAATAGAACTTTTCCTTGTATGAAAATATATCTTTCTGGAGAACAGAAAACAAGCACAAAGCAAAGTCTTATTTTCCAGTAGTCCTCAGCCACATTTGTGGCAGTAGTTTGGTTTTTGGCTGGTTTTTTTACCGCCTGGTTTTACCGGAGTGGTGGAAAGTGGTTACGCTCAAAGCCATGCAAGTTTATCCATGGTTTTGCAATTTCCTCCTGGGAATTTCTTCCTTTGTCCTATAAGAGCCCATTTCCTACCATTTTCTAGACAAGTCCATGGCATCACTGTCATTGTCATGACCACCTAAGAATGCAGACCTGCAACTAGAGGCGGTATTAATTTATTTATTTGGGATAAATGAGCACAGATGTGAGAAGAACCTTTAGCTGGCACAACTCCTCGATGATGGACGATGCAGCCAAGGCCAGGCACGTTGCAGAGCTTCTGCTTTGTGCCAGCCCCATCCTATCCCTCTCTGGAGCACCTACAAGCTGCTGAGGGATGTCTGAGCCAACACATCTTAATGCACAGAAATCAGGAGTGTTTAAAGCCTCCCCTATCCATGACCATAAAAGTACAGCAATTCCATGAGCGCGGATGCCTTGTACATGTGCGTTGTCAGAGGGAGGTTGCCAGTTTGGCACTTGGCAGCCGATGCCTGACACAGGCAGTAAAACCCATTTGTCACCCAGAAACATATTTAAACCTTTGTTTATAGAAATCCTAATGCCTTCCCTTCAGCAAATGGGTCTTTCTGCCATGGACTTGGCATGTTCAGAAGGAGAGCCAAGACCAAAGGCAGAGATTGACTTGAACTGGCACTGCTACCATCAAAAGGGGTGACATTAGGAGCTCAAGGAGCTCTGCAGAAATCCCCCTCTGAAACACAGCCTCCCAAAGGAGCCAATGGTTTCCTGCAAGCAAAAGGACCACTGCCCTTTCCTGTCTGAGTCCTGTCCTCCTCACATGGCCATCACTTCGGGGGGGTCACATCTTTAACGTCCCTCCTGTGAAGGATCCCTTCCTCTCTGCGGAAGGGGCAGGAGAAGACCTGGCTTCTGGCCCTTGTAGTCTTTGGGAAAAAACAGTGAAAAGAGTGTAGCTGAAATGCTCTGAAAGCAGAAAACAACACTGCTTTCCACTTCCCCAGCATGGGATTTATTAAAGCAAGCCCTGGGAGGTGAGGAAGGAAGAGAGGCTGGCTTTCAGTCCTTTTGAAGGCTTTATTTACCTGAAGGCTTGGAAAATAGCTCTGCACCACGCATGATCTCAGCTGTGTAATGAGTTGCAGAAGAGCTGGCTTGCCCAGGTGAATGTGGGATTTTGCATCCACCACGTGCAGTGCAGACCTCTGTGCTCAAGCACGAGCCCTTCCCAAGGACTGCCACCATGGACTGCAGCTGGGGAATGTCCCCATGTCCCTGTGTGCTGCAGCTGGGGAATGTCCCCATGTCCCTATGTGCTGCAGCTGGGGAATGTCCCCATGTCCCTATGTGCCATCATCTCCCTGAATTATCTCTATTTTACTTCTTGTGTTGCTCAGGAACTGGGACTGCCTGGGTGAAGGTACCTACAGCCTTCAAGCAGGGACCTAATAAACCACTGACAAGCCATAAATTGAGATCAATTTTATTGTCACTGACATCCAGACAGGTTCTGGAGTGCCCTTGTGTAACCCAATATCCCCCTTCCAGATCTATTTCCACCTTCTTACCTTTATAACTTGTAGACTATAATTGGATTATTGATAGTCCTAGAGTTTAACCATGTCTCCACCAAGGCTAATGTGTCAGGTGTGTACGAATTTACACAGACAGCTAAACCATCCTGTTTGCCCATAAACTTCTGCTATAAATATGAGCAATTCTTAAATGCAATGAAACCCAACCAGATCTTCATTACTTTTAAGCCCTTGGGTAGATGCACAGTCAGTGATGCTGGAGATGAAGCATAAAATCTCAGATTGGCCAGATGAGGAGCAGAAATGTCAAAACAGGGTTCAGATGTGAGGGGTTGATCCACTGCTGTCCTGGGGAGCGAGATGAGACCTCCACTTACCAACACTGAAACCTTGCTGGAGTGTATGTTACAACTCTGGACACTCTTTTCCTCCCCTGCAAGTTTATAGACATGCAATTATTTACTAAGCTTGATTGCTCTTGCTTTAGGCAGATTTATTGCACTTCACTCCTGGTGGATGTAAGCTCTTTTCCTGCCTAGAAATCAAAGAAAAGGAAAACAAATCTGCAACCCAGCTCCATCAGAAAAGCAGACTGCAACGAGGTTTGCTCATATGTCACCGGGTGATGGCTGCTGCCTCTTCAGATGTTCGCCTGGTTATATCTGATGAGACTGGAAGAGCTCCAGGGCAAAGGCTGCCTGTTCATGGTGCTACAGGATGAACAGGGAGCTGCTAGGAGTTATTGCAGAGAGAAAATTAAGGCATTGTGCTGGGTGTTTTGGGTCAAGGTTGCTGCTCAGAGCTCTCATGGACTCATCCCACCTGGTCTGCATCTCACAGGTGTTCCCAATCCATCTCGTTTCCTCATTCATCCAATTACACCACTTCTAGTTGGTGTGGGGTTAGTTTCTGCTGGAAATTAAGCTGCATTGTCCCATCTGGTAGGCAAATGACATGAACTCTGTTGGTTGAAAGGGTTTTAAAAAGACAGAGAAAATGGTGGTTGCAGCCTAAAGAAATCAGATGAATTTTCCTTAAATGGGGAACCAGGAAGAGGGGATAGAGAAGCAAAAACTACCAGGGAAGTTGTAACTGAATCTGTATGGTTTGGCCAAGGGATTCATAATCAGAGGGATGCTTACAAGTTTCCAACCTGATTGAATGTATTTCCTTTCCTCCACGCTGGACTGCATCAAGGTTGATTGAGCTCTCAATGTGCAGCCAAACTGGGCTTGAAAATGATGATGATAATAGGAAAAGAGAAGAAAAGAGAAGAAAAGAGAAGAAAAGAGAAGAGAAGAAAAGAAAAGGGAAAAGAAAAGCCATGCCAAGGGTTGAATGTTTGTGGGATGGAGGAATATCTCTCGTTAGGCCAACTGCTATGGCCAGAGAGGAGAAGGAAGCAAACTTTCAGGCTTGCAAATTCTTTGTAAAGGACTTTTAAGCATTATTGGGATTGATGCAATTCTCCCAGCATCTCACTCTGACGTCAAAACACCCAAGCCCAGTAGCTGACCATCCTCTGGGTGAGCTCTCCCAGGCTGATTACATCCAGCCTGAATTTCTTCCTGCATGTTTCACTTCTTCCAGTAAAAGGTAGTCATGCTTTGTATTTATAATCAGTCCCCACTTTTATTCCTGGATGTCATTCCGATGCCTTTTTATATCACTTTGGATCCTCTTCTTTGGAAAGTCCCCATGGAAGTATCAGCCAAAATGAATAACAACCGGAAACAATAAAGTAGAGAAAGATAAAATCAGGAAGAGTAAGTTTTGTTTATAGATGTGAACAACTTTTCCAGTAAACCACCAAATAAAAGAGGTTCTTCAAATTTGGAAAGTCTGAAAATGGGGTGGTTGGGAAAGCAATTGGGTTCAGAGAAGCTTTGGATTGGAAAAAAAAAAGAAGACATAAAGAACATGATTTTTTCTCTTGAGAGTATTTACTGAATGAGAGATATGAGTGAGTCAAAGCGTGCGCAGCGCAGACGTCACATCACTTACCCCTGAAGCCAGAGGTGAAAAGGGGTGATGCTCTGTGGAGGCAAAAGTGAGTTCTCAGAAAGCTGCTCTTTGCCTCCTTTTGAGTTTCTAAACTTATTGATAGAAGATGAGAAAACAGTGTAGGAAAAAAAAAAAAGAGCAATAGAGAAAGGCAAAATATATTTGAATCTGTGTTTTATTTATTTAAAAAAAAGGGTAAAGGAAGGTATGAGCACCATGGACACCTCTGCTCACACATTAAGAAAATTAATATTGCTTACCCAATCATTTGAGTAGTTCCTATTTAATTTACAAAGACAGAGCATGAGTTAGGAAAGGAGAAATACAAAGTAGAATGCTCAGTGGTTTCTTCTAGAGTTTTTGTTTGCCTGGTATTTACATGAGCTCTCTGGTTACCCTCTCTCTGGTGTCTCACCTCAAGGTCTTCTCAGTGAATGGGAGGAAGGAGCAGCTTCTCAAAACGCTCAATTTTTGACATAAAGAGGGTTAGTTCAGTTATTTTTTCTTTGTTGTTAGACCTGTGGTCATGCCTGAAGACACCTGTGTCTGTCTCCAGTGCCAGGGTGGCTTTGCCTCTCCTTGGCTTTTGGAGCCAGGGGTCTGCTGTGAGCTGGTCACCTCACCTTCCTGTGGTGTGGGAAACGGGAAGATGCTCCAAGAAAAGCAACATTCTACTGTGAGGGATGGACCTGGGAATGGGATGGGACACAGGAGAAGATCTAGGAGAGTCTCTCAGAAACATTCAAGGCATGGTATGACTTCTAGTCATTTGTGGCCACCATCTCCCAGCCTGCAGGATGTCACTGGGGAACTTTACTACTCTGCCAAGACTTCCCACGAAGAGCTGATGGGGAGAATGTTTTCCTGCTGCTTCCCAGATAGGCATTTAGGTGCTGCTTCATCCTCAAAAAGCAAAGTAGGGTTGGTAGCCAGAAACAAGAGGGCAAATAGACTGAATTTCTGGGATAGGAAGCAAACCTCATCTAATACCACCTTGGCAAGCACAAGAGAGACCAAGACTCCAACAAGCTGGTGAGAGTGTGCGTGCATGAGTGTGTGTGTGCAACTAATATTTCCAGGCAGAGACTTTCTCCAGCCCCTGGAAAGCAGTGGTAGATATCTCCTCACTGTGGGATCACCATCCCCTTTGGTCTCACTGCACAGTGGCTGACAGAAGGAAGAGAGCTGGAGATGACAGGGAGCTTTGTGCTGCCAAAAAGGAAGAGTGGGGGAGATGGAAGAGAGTTATACGGTGCCAAGGAACACGACTGGAGGGTCGGTGGTGGTGCTGATAGGTTTGACATTAATGTAGCTTGGTGGGGATCCAGCTGAACATAAATGTGTGTGTCCATGCGTGCAAGTAGCTATTAAATAAGGTCCTTTTCCTTAGGAGAAGGTGCTCCACAACTGGTGTTGGCTGGGGATATTGTCAGGGTGCTTTATGGAGTGAATCCTGCACCAAAAGGAGAAAAGCTGTTTGTGACAGGGAACGCACCAGGATTTTCTCCACCCAAAGTTACTAAAAGCAGATCACCCTGGTGCACTTTCACTAAATGCATTTCATTGTAGTTCTTTGAATTCAAGAGCAACTTAGTGGGTTGTCCCTTAAGTAGTGACTCTGAGCATCACAATCACAAGCGTTTTAGATTGGATGTGAGGAAGAATTTCTTTGCTGAAAGGGTTCTGAGGCATTGGAAGGGGTTGCCCAGGGCAGTGGTGGAGTCCCCATCCCTGGAGGGATTGAAGAGTCGTGTAGACACAGTGCTGAGGGACATGGGTTAGTGGGGACTGGTCAGTGGTGGGTTCATGGTTGGACTTGATGACCTTGAAGGGCTCTTCCAATCCAGGCAATTCTGGGATTCTGTGTTGGACATCATTAGCTGGATGGGCTCATAGTTTGTGTTCTGGACTCCTTCACAGCGTGTTGGCTCGCTTCTGCTTCTAATCTAGGATGCCTTGTTTTCCCGACATCGTTTCATCAAACTACAGATCTAATCAGTGCCAGAGCATTAATAAGTGTGAGCCTCCGCAATCCTAAGCAGCCATGGCAAATCCTGGACACTGTTATTTTCCCCATTGATCTTTCTGCATCAGGTCTTAAAATCCCCCAATTAAGTTTTGTACCAAGAAATGAGTAATGTTCATTACAAACTCATGCTCGTGGGACACTTCCAAGGTCCTGCCTCCCACTCCTGTGACGCATTAAGCACACAGGGAACAAAGCAAAGCCCACATCCAGGAGGAACACAGAGCCCCTGGATTTGAGAGTCATCACTGTGACACCCACGCACCTCCTCATCTACAGCCATGGGTGACTTCTCCCCCCAAAAAAGGTAGAATTAATAAAATAATTAATAAAATTAATCCATTTTCTCTTTAATATATTTTTTTTTTCCTCTTTAAGTCCATCAAACCAGCCACTAAGTGCTGGTAGGCACCAGGATCATGGTTTCTTTGTGGGCTGGTAATTCCACCTGGAGATGCAGTGAAGCTTTTTTGTCACTCCTGGGAAGCATCTGGTACTGGCTACTGTCAGGGACAGATATGGGATTACACAGGACATTTATCTGGCTGAGGAATTTATATGATCCTAACTTCATCCTGTGAACAGCATCTTAGAGCTAAGCCTGAATAAACACTTTGCCCATCCCTTTATCAAACTAGGAGGGAACAGAATTAGAGCAGGAGGGAGAAAAATTTTATTTCTTCAAGGTTTCAAGTATCTGCTTTTAAAAAACCCCACTGTTCTTACATTAAATGGATTGTTAGGAGGATAAACTCACATAGCAAGACCCAGTCACCATCTCCAGCTGAGCAAGGCACCTATGGGAAGGGCAGAGTGGATTTACATTGCCTGAAAATAAATGTAAATCCCTCTGTCAGGACACCAGATCAGAAACTCACTGGAGTGGGCGCGGGGTCCACACATGGGGGATGCAACAACCACCACCACAGGGGTTTTGTCCAGGTCTGGGTTGTTGCTATAACAGAAATGGGGACAAAAAATAATTAGGATTTGAGAGTGTCTTACATCCCTCCATGGAATTCCTCCTTCATGGTTTCCTCTCTCCCAGAGCAGCACAAGACCTGGTCCAGTTCCCCACCAAATCCTCCTCCTCCTCCCAGGCACGATCTGTGTTTCCACCTGACCCCCATCTCTGCCTGGTTTTACTGCTGTGCTACTTACATTTGCTAGAAAAAATGCCATTTCAAAGGGAAATCTGGTTCTGCAGCAGCTTTCTGGTGTCCTCAGCTGCATCCATCCTGTGTCAGGAGCATTTCAAAGAGACCTGAGGACTCCCAGTGCTCTGCCTGACTCAGCCCAGTAGCCTGACCTCCCTCAACCCAACCCTTAAGTGTTTTGTTGTTGCTTTTTGTTATTATTATTAATATGATTACTCTGCTTGTTCTGGCACAAAACTCCTTTTTTTCTATTTTCTTTCCCTGCTTAGAATTTTGGTCAAAGTTTAATTAAATTTAAAAGAGCTGGAAAAACCCACATAATTTAAAAAGAAATGAAAGCAGTGACTACTGCTGGGGGTGGCAACCCTTGGTGTCACCCCTGGTCACAGCACCACAGGCAGCTGCCTGGTCCTGAGGGGACGTGGGGGGACCTGGGGCAGGGAGGGAGGGGGAGGTGGCAGGCTCCTGCAGCCCTGCACCAAAATATTTTTGGAGAAATGTGGATTTCCCTTTGCTGGAGGTGAGGGAAGGGGGTGAAGGGCTCCCTTGGAGGATGCTAGAAGGTGTCCAAGCAGGAGGTAGGGAATTACTGTGGCCCAGCAAAACGAAGCCCTTGTTTGTCCCTGCCCGGTGCGGTCAGGCGCTGTGGGTGGGAGAAGGGGGGATCTGTTTTCCCAGGCTCCCTGCCATCAGGAATTACTGAGCTGCCATGAAATGGGAGGAAATATTTCATTATAGGCACATGCGCTTCAATTTCACATGATGGAAACTTCAGGATCAGTTTTCTTCCTCTTCTCCCTCCCTCTTTTCCCTGCGTGTGCCTCATCCTCATGCTGTGGGGTAATGTTGGGTATCCTCACCATGGTCTTCCTCACCCCACATCTTCTAGGGGGGCTTGGGGTACCCTCCTTGTAGCAGGATTTCCCCCTCATTCTGGGGTGCAGCCCCACTTCCCAGTCCCAGGGGAGTGAGGAGCAAACTGGACACATGGCAAATGGAGATTTCAGCCTAAAGCATAAAGAAAAAATAAAATATATGTGAGATCAAACAGAAATGTGGTCTGGGGAGCAGAGGATGGAGGGGAAACCTCACTACCCCCCATCACCAAGGCTTTGGGGGCTGCCAAGCACCCTGGTGCATAGAACAGGGAGGTGAAATGGAGCAGCAACCACCCAGCAAGGAGATACCCTCACAGCATCTTTTTTAAAGCCTTCTTAATTTCCAAGTGGCATCTCTCAGGGTGGCAAAACACCGGGAATCTCACCTGAGGGACCACAGCGACCTCCTGTCCCACCCCACACAGGATTTCTGTGGGGGGAGACGCAGTGAGAAACAGCCCAGATTAACACACACCCCTGGGTGTGAGACATTCAACATTCTTTTTATATTTATTTTAAATATTAGACTTTTTTTCCCCCCCCCCAGGCTGTAACAATTTTCTGTCCCCAAACTCCTTTTTTTCCCCCTTATTTGAATCCTGGGAAATTATAGGCAAACCAGAGAGAGGAGCAGAACAGGGACAAGCCCGAGTGCTGCAGGGGGGCATCCCCCGTGGGGGGGTAACCCCCCCCCCCAGGGTCACAGCCCCTGCCCGGGGTCCCCCGGGGGAGGCGGGGACTGGGGAGCGGGGGGCCGGGCTGGCTCGGCGGCGCCCGCCCGTGTCAGCGGGGTTAATGTGGGGGGGGGGGGGTCGGGTCGGGGGCAGCGCCTGGCGCCCGGGAGGGATCCGGACCCGGCAACGGGACCCCCCTCGCCCCGGCCACGCTCCGAGCACCGGGAACAGCGTGGAAACCCCGGGACGGTGCCCCGCGGGGTGGGGAGGGAAAGAGTGGGAGTGGGAAGAGGAAGAATGAAAGAGGAAATTGGGTGAAAATTGGTGAAAATGGAGAGAAAGGTCCGTAAGGGAAAGGAGAGGAGAGGGGCAGAGGCAAAGGAAAGGCAAAAAGGAAAGGAGAGGAAAAGGAAAGGAAAGGGAAAGGGAAAGGGAAAGGAAAAAAATAAAAGAAAAAGGGAAAATAAAAAGGGAAAAGGAAAAGAAAAATAAAAAAGGGAAAGGGAAAGGGAAAGGGAAAGGGAAGGAAAGGAAAGGAAAGGAAAGGAAAGGAAAGGAAAGGAAAGGAAAGGAAAGGAAAGGAAAGGAAAGGAAAGGAAAGGAAAGGAAAGGAAAGGAAAGGAAAGGAAAGGAAAGGAAAGGAAAGGAAAGGAAAGGAAAGGAAAGGAAAGGAAAGGAAAGGAAAGGAAAGGAAAGGAAAGAAAAGAAAAGGAAAGGAAAGGAAAGGAAAGGAAAGGAAAGGAAAGGAAAGGGAAAGATTAAAAGAAAAAAGAAACAAAGGGAAAATGAAAGGAAATGGAAACAGAAAGGAAAGGGGAAAAAGAAAGGGAAAATTATAAAGCAAAAATAGAAGAGGAAAAATAAGAGAAGAAAAGAATCCCTTTTCAAATAACGACTCATGAGAACCCAGACGATCGGTGTCTGGATGCTCTTTACAAGGCACGGGTTCAGTTTTAGCCCATGGGACAAGCAGAGCATGCCCCTGCCCCTGGGGTCCCACCAGTGGGCTCACCCACCCTCCTGCAGCCCAGCTCAAACTGGGACCTGCTGGGAGCTGCCTCCTCACAACACAAGGTTTCCAGAGTTCCCCCCACTCCCCCCCCAGTCCCTGATTTCATTCCTCTGGTGTAGCTGTGAGAAATAATATTTCTTTCTGCATAAAATGATAACTTTGTACCTGATTAAATTACAAACCTATGAAGCTTTTTCCAGCATCAAAACCATATTGTATACGTAAAGGCTAAGACGGGGAGGAATTTTTACAGATGAGTAATAAACCTCTGGAAAAAAAAAAGAAAAAAGAAAAAAAAAAGATTTATGATGGAAAGCTGACACAACCTTAAGTGGATAATTCAATTTTTACTCACTTTCTTTGTTCCCTACAGAGGCACTTAGAGCTACAAAGCCCAGGCGCACACGGGGCTATTGATCCTCAGACTCGCTGTTTTCCGCCAGCCCCTGCCCGGGCCGCTCACAGAATGTGCCAACACCACTGATAAATATAGAATTTATTTTTTCAAGGGCTCCCCTCTGTTTGTCACACACATCCACACCTACATCACTGCTCAGGTTTTGTCTGGGTTTTTTTTTTTTTTTCCAATTTATTTTTTCTGATGGTTGGGAATAATCTCTGAACAGGTTATGGTCTCTGTGCCTTTCCTAACGAATTTATAACTATAAATTAACAAGAGGCAGATTTTTCAGTGCTCTGATTATTTTTTAACTAAATTCTGACTTCCTTCCTCATATGTCACAGCACCTTTTAAATATTTTTACTAACAAAAAGGTTTTTGAACTGATAGTGATGCAAAAAGTGTTGCAAACAACTGCAAGAATATTTTTGAGAAAGACACGAGAAACCACGCTGGGTTGGGGCAATGTGTAAATGTAAAGGTGAAAAATATCTTTTCCCCCAATAAAAGCTCCTGGTTTTTCCTGGGTAACACTTTCCACACCCTGGGATTTGCTGAGTTGTTGCTCCCCATCAAGTTTCTTGTGATTATAACGTCATTCAAAGAAGCCAATATGGAGAAGTGATGAAAAGGAGAGAGCGGTTTTCCAGGAATCCTGTGGCTGAGCGTTATTTCCTCCCAAACTGCCTGACAGGACTGAGATTATTTCCATTACAACTACAAAACTTACTGCTTGATTTGAATTTTCAATGCATTGAAAAATCCCAAAGCCTGGGTTTTGTTTTAAGTCTCAAAATTGAATCTGACAATTCAGATTGAGAGGTTTGTTTTTATGTAAGAAATTCCCAGCATGGAATATTTGGGAATGATCAGAATAAATACTGATTGATCCAGTCCAAAAATCAATGTATATTCATTTAGGGAGTGTGTTTACTAAAGAAGGTCATGATTTGCATTTTTAATCCTGATTTAAAAAATAATAATAATTAAAAAATCAACATCTTAAACATTCCCTGGGCTGGAAAAACCATTTCCCACCTACACATAAGTATGTCCAGCCTCTTGCTTGCACACACAACTGCCCCTGGACCCATGGGATGGCTTTTGCCCTATGTGCACACGCACACCAGATGCACACATGGACACGTGCAGTCCTAGTGTGCACAGATCACGGCACACGCGTGTACCTGCAGTCACAGCACACACGTGTAATTGCAGCAGGAAGATGCAATGAGCACATGTACATGGAGTCACAGCCCATGTCCAAGCAGTGCTGGCACACACATGTATATGCAGTCATGGCACACGTGTACTCACTGTGCACACGTGTGCAATCACGGCACAAGCGTGCAATTACAGCATGAACATGCAGGCACAGCACATGCAAGCACTCACAGAGTGCACACATGCAAGCACAGCACCCACACACATGCAATTGCAGCACACATGCACACACTCAAAGCACATATGTGCAATCAGCACATGTGCAATCACATCATGCACACATGCAATCACAGCACACATGCAATCACAGCACATGCACACTCACAGCACATGCACACTCACAGCACACATGCAATCACAGCACACGTGCAATCACAGCACACGCACACTCACAGCACACACCTGCAATCACAGCACACGTGCAATCACAGCACATGCACACTCAGAACACACACCTGCAATCACAGCACACGTGCAATCACAGCACAAACATGAAATCAGAACACTCACACACGTGCAGTCATGGCACACATGCACATTCATAGCACCCATGTGCAATCTCAGCACAGATGTGCAATAGTGGCACACACACACTCACAGCACGTGCTCACACGTACACGTGTGTGTTCACAGCACACACATGCAATCACATCACACACGTGCTATCATGGCACACACGTGCAATCAGAGCACAGATGGCACACACATGCAATCACAGCACTGCACATTCACAGCACACACGTGCAATCACAGCACATGCACACTCACAGCACACACATGCAATCACAGCACACACGTGCAATCACAGCACAGATGGCACACACATGCAGTCACAGCACTGCACATTCACAGCACACACGTGCAATCACAGCACACATGTGCAATCACAGCACACATACACTCATGTGTGATCACAGCACACACATGCAATCACAGCACATGCACACTCACGTGTGATCACAGCACACACGTGCAATCACAGCACGTGCACACACGTGTGATCACAGCACACATGTGCAATCACAGCACACACACACACACGTGTGATCACAGCACACACGTGCAATCACAGCACACGCACACACACGTGTGATCACAGCACACAGGCTGCATCACCCCGCTGTCCCCCACCACGCTCCCAGTCCCGCAGCCCCCCACGCTGTCCTGTCTCACACGCACCCACCCCACAGCCCAGCACCCTGCACAGGCACCCACCTCCCCCCCACCCCCCGGCACACACACCATCACCAGACACACAGGCAGATTTTTATTGCAGCTGTCAGGAACATGAAAAACCTTTCTGCCAGCACTCAGCACGGGCAATTTATGAGCCTGGTCTGTTTGAGTGAGGAAGAGGAGGGGGTGGGGATCAGAGAAGAAATGATGGGAGAGAAAATGGCCCATAAATTGTTCACCATGATTTACACTGGAGTCCATTTGCAGCCTGGTCTTTTTTTGGAGCCTCACACACACACACACACACAGAGACACACAGAGATTTCTCTCCCGCTTTCCTTCACGTCGGGGTCCTGAGCTGGCCCAGCTGGAGGAAGGCAGCGATCAGAGTTCAGTTGGTGCAGACAGAGCTAAAGTAAACAGCCGTGGTCATTCAGCAGGCAGTTAGCAGCCTTTGGACAGATGAGCAGGGCTTTGCAGGACCACACACGCAAACCTCTCTAGACCACACAAGGACCGAGCTGCGTTGGCTTTTGCACGCAACGCACGTGGAGGGATGATGGTAGGGATCCCATCGCACGGGGATGGGGGTTTCTAGGGTCTCCAGTCACCCGGTCGCTTTGGGAAGTGTTTCCTGCCCTGGTCATCCCTGTCCCTCCTGCTCTCTGGGTGATTAACTCTGTCACCCGGCCCTGGGGAGCATGGTATACATTCCTCGGCAGAAGACATAGTGTACTGCTGGAAAAATGCCACCGCTACTTCCACAGCTCATAAAGTCATCTGCTGACCTTCTCCTTTTCTCCCTTCCAATTTGGCCCATCGGTCTTGTACCTCACATTTTCTCTTCATCTCTCACTAAGGAGGTACCAAACCAGCCTTAGCAGCCCACCTCCCACATTGACCATAAAGCCCCTTTGGGGAGCAATGCCCAGCACCTGAAAGACCTCTTGACCATTTCTGAAGCATCTTGGCTAGAGAAACCCTCCCCTGATCTGATCTGTGTGTATAACTAACCCATCTGACAATATAGATGTAACCAGCACCTGTGAGCACCACACACCATCCTACTTCCTTGAGCAGACACCAAGATGAAGGAAAAAGCATCCTTGAACCCTGCTGAGCTGTTTGCTCACATGCTCCTCTGGTCTTTGCAGTGTTTGCAAGCATCCCCAAAACAAACTCCTTCCATCGTGGCTGGTTTTCAAATGACAAGCACCACCCTTGCTCTTCCCTTGCCATGGTGAAGCTGGGATTCATGGCTAGGAGATGGGTGGTGGGAAAGGGCTTTTGGTGCTGGACAAGAGGTAATGGCTTCAAGTTATACCAATGGATGTTCAGGTTGGATATTAGGAAGAATTTCTTCTCTGAAAGAATGGGCACACGTTGGAATGGGTTGCCCAGGGTAGTGATGGAGTCCCCATCCCTGGAGGTGTTCAAAAAACACATAGGTGTAGCACTCAAAGATAAGGTTTAGTGGGCATGGTGGTGATGAGCTGATGGTTGGACTAGATGAACTTAGAGGTCTTTTCCAACCTTATTGATTCTGTGCTGGTCCTACTAGGACAGTCTGAGCTATAACCACGGAGGTGTCAGCATTGGAAAAGTCTAATGGTTCTTCATGCCCACCCTGATCTGCATATCCAGGGTCCCTCCTGGAGTCCCAGCTGTACTACGGGGCCAGGCTGCTGCTCCAGCATCGCCTGCTCGTGGCTGGCTGAGCAGAGCCCTCGCTGTGGGGATTTCCTGAGGTGACTGAGAGGGGAAAGGGGCTGGAGGCCAGAGGAAGATCCTGCCATCGTTCCCACTTGGCTGTTTCTAGCAGCCTTTTGGCTGGCTGTGTGCATTGCATCTCCTCAACCCTGCCGAGATCTCACCCTGGTGGGGTGAGGACTCCCAGCTCTCCTCCCTGCACCACAAAAACCCTCCAAGAGCCCTGAGCTCATCCTCTTAACCTTCCTCATTCCTCATCCCCAACCCGACCGTGCCTTTTCACCTTCTCCTCAAGACACCCCACGATCCAAGGGTAGCTCCGAGGGGAAGCTCCCATCCCCTCCCGCAGCAGCTTGGGAGCTGCAGCCGGGCCAACGCGTGAGATTAGAAAACAGATCAGTGTTCGGCGGAGTGAACTCTGAGAAATTACATTTGCCTGTCAGGATCACGTTAAAGCATAACACAGACTCTCATTTTCCCACTACTTTGGCTCCGAGGGCGTTTCGGTCCCTGCTGAGAAACATGAAGGTCATGGCCTTCAGGTTTCCAGATCTGCCCTTACACACCATGGGGAGATCTGACAACAGCCTTCTTATTTATATATCCAGGCAGGAGCTGCCTAATGAAACCCAGAGATTTTTATTGACACACGTTGAAGCTCTGGGGAAGAGTGAAGAGATCTGTCGGGTGGTTCCCGTAAACACAGTGGCTATTCATCAAGGGTCAGTCCTAGGGGTGGACTTGTCGTGCCAGGTTTGACAGCACTTAATTCACGCTGTGGGGTGACACCTAAAGCTCGTGGAGATGGTGATGTGCTTCCATCGGGTGGCTTACAAACCCGTGCCAGGAGAATGGAGTTTTTTGCTGGGTGTTTGGGGAGGATGAGTGACAAGGATAGAACCAATTCCCTGCTGTAAATAAGAAGTGAAAAAATATATATATTTTTTAAATAATATGTGGTTGTTGCTGGGGTTGGGGAAAAAGGTGGCAGTGAGAAATGTGAGATTTTTCATGGGTGACTTAGGAGAGGAAAAAGAGATGCAATTAATGACTTTTGTGCCCAGAAAGGTACTATGATTTCTCAACCAGAGCTGATCCTTCTTACACTGCCAATAGACTCGATGGAGGGGTTTTTTTTTTGAATGGCAAAATAGATATTTAGGTTGTCCACATTGCTTTGCTGATGCTGCAAACAGCATTTACTTTGGGGTGCCCTGCAGAGTCCAGTTGTGAGGTCTCATCCTTTGTGCCCTGACCCCTAACTTTGCAGAGGGCTGCTTGGGTCTATTCCGGGTTTGGGAGGAAAAAGAAGCTTTTCTTGGCAAGGAAATGACTCCTAAGTAGTCTCCTCACAAACCAGGAACATGGAGGAAAACTGTGGCTGAGTACATTTTAGTCTGGCGTTTAAAGGACTGAAAAATGATTGCAGTTTCCTTTGGCAATTGCAGTGGGAGCCTGAAGAGGTGACCTTTAAGGAGATTCCGTTTACTGGGAGCGTTGCGTGAGCTCGGCAAAGCTCTGTTCTCTGCCTTGGCTCTGACCCCTCCGTTTGCTGTCCAAACTGAACGGCAGTCAGTGAACAATAGAAAGGATACCTTGCAAATACCGGCTCAGATAAATCACTCCAATCCTCTCCCACAGGATCTGAGCAGATGAGAATTGCACATGGCCATACATCCTCTGCTCGGCATCGGACGGCTCCGCAAGGTGCAAAGTGAAGTGCTCAAAGTGACAATTTTTAGGTGATGTGGAGTTAATGCCACCTTTGGCTTTTTGAAATAAGCTGCCAAAAGTCTCAGAGTCGGGATTTTTTGCCCAGAGGACTAAAGTAAGAGTGATGACAGGAGTTCTCCCTGCTCCAGGTTGAAGCCACTGTGGATTTAGCAGCCTCCTGAATCACACTGAGTTGTGGTGATTACGCTATCGATCTGGGAAAAACCCTCTGAGCAGGGACCATTGCAAACATCACGCTGTCATCTTAGAATCATAGAATATATTGGGCTGGAAGGGACCCTCAAAGGTCATCTAGTCCAACCCCTCTGCAGTGAGCAGGGACATCTTCACTAGAGCAGGTTGCTCAGAGCCCCATCAAGCCTGACCTTGAACATCTCCAGGGATGGGGCCTCCACTACCTCTCTGGGCAACCTGTTCCAATGATCCACCATCCTTATATTGAAGAAATTTTTCCTAATATCCAACCTAAATCTCCCTTTTTCTAGTTTAAACCCATCACCCCTCATCCTATTGCTCCATGCCCTTGTGACCAGGGCATGTCTTGTCTTACTGTAGGAGAGCACTCGCTGCAGCTGTATAGTCCATCCTGGAGCCTGACACCAAAAATCTCCCACCTTCTCTATATTTCTAAGAACTTTTGCTCTTATGGGCTTGAAAACAACAACAGTTCAATTGCTTCTCACTTAACACCCAGGTTCCCTTTCCTTTTCCTCCTTCCCCTTTTCTTTCTTGCATGCAAAAATGTCCTAATTCTCAAGAGTACACCCCAAAAATAATATATTTTTTTTAAAAATCTGCCTGAAAGGCACATGTGAAGAATGAAGAATGTCATCCTTAATTATCCATGGGCCAAAGTCTGGTGCCAAATGACTCCTCCTGTGACTTCTCTGCGGGCTGGAGCAGTATATTAACCGGGAGTTTGGACTGGTGGGATCTATTTGTAATTCATGAGGAAATCTTAGGACCTGCTTTTCCTGCGAGAGACTAAATAGAGCTTGTCCTGAAACAATGCTGAAAGGGTTCCCATTGCAAAAAAACCACTTTCTAGTAAATGAGAGATGTAAATTTAGATCTGGCCCTTCTTGATGCTGCTTTTCTGTCATTGCTGGAGGCACCGATTGTTTCCATTACAGTTTGTTAACAATTCCAGACTTAGGTTTCAGGCTGAAAAGAGCTATTAATGGCCAACAATGTTGCTACTGCTTTTCCCTTTCCCAATTGCCTTGTTTTATGGTATCCAATGCCTTCCTCTGCTGTGTGTCCGTGTGTCTGTGTGTCTGTGTGTGTGGTTGAGACTGGGGACAAGCAGTCTGCTTTGAACTTCCTCTCCCTGGTGAATTGGAGCGGGTTACCTTGCAAGGGGAATTTGGGATGGTTTCCTGAAATTAGCAGGAAAAATATCAAAAAAATCCTTTTTTTTTTTTTTTTGGTCTTTCTTTTTAGCTCCAGACTCCTATTCTGGGGCATGGAGTGATCTGACTGCGTGCAGCAGCACACGTACACACCTATCCCCATGGTGCTTCTTTGACACTCACCCAAAAAGGAAAGCCAAAAATCTACGTGCCCATCCCTCATTCCCTGAGCCAAATCCTTGTGGCTTCCCAAGACCCCAGGATGGGATGTGATGAGCCCATCTGGGACTTGGAGGTGATTTTTTCTTCCTGCCTCCCTAAGACAAGATGAAGAGTGACCTTTGGTGTCTCATCCCATGCCTTCTCCATTCACCACTACCTCCATGCTCCAACACAAGTGTAGGCTTTAGGATATACTAAGGTTACTGGGGGATGTTGCCTGGTGAAGCTCCCATGGCTGATTGATACTGGGATGGTACCTGCTGAGCATCCCTCCCCTCTGCCAAAGATACAAACCGGATATGAGCTTCTCTAGAGGGGGCAGATTTCATCCCTACTATGGACTAGGGTGGCCAACAAGCAGGAATATATTTATTTTTGCTGCCTTTGCTCATAGGCAGAGAAAAATAATTGCAGAAGGGTGAGCAGTCTGCAGAGAGATTTGCTCCTGGGTATTTGTGAGAGCCCCATAAGGGAGGGTGAAGCACCTGAATCCCACCAGACCTCCAAGCTGGACCTCCAAAAATTCCCCCCTTGCTTAACAGGATGCTCTCAAATTCTAGTGAGGTTTTATGGAAATTTTTGTAAAGATTTTATGGTAATTTCTCTTCCCTTTTCAAGGAGGGTCCCTACAAAAACCTGGTAACTCTGTGATACAATTGATGTCAGATGGCACTGCCATGGGAGCCAGAAGCCATCTCCTCCCTCCCTACCTCTCCCCTCCTGGTCCCTCCAATGCAAACAAAAACAAGAGGAAAAGATTTTTAGCCCCAAGTCTTTGCTAATAAGTCAGTGTATCTATAACATAGAATTATACTTAGTGTCTTCCAGCTAAGTTTGAACACTAAACAAGGAGTCATATAGGCTTTCTTGCAATTATAAGATTAGATTTACTTTGCAGTTGATTTGGTAATGGATAACCTCAGTTTTATTAATTTCCTGTCTTGGTGCTATCTGCTGAAAATCAAGAGATTTGGGCAGAATACAGTGTATGAGCACTCTCCAAACCAAGGTACCTCCAATCTAGGCAATATAATATATCTAGCTAACGACACAGGGGCCCAGAGTTATTTGCAGGAAGGTTTAAGTCGAGATTCTCTCCATTTGGTTGCAAACAGAGCTCTTAACTCTTTCATTGCTCTGCTACATATCAAGAAGCTTCTCGTTAGGGAAGCACCATGCATGGTCTGGTGGTTTACAGAGTTGATTTTGAATTAAGTAATCAGGAAAAAAAATATATGTGAGAAGCCACTTACATCTCTAGAAGATCCACTAATACTAAATGTTAAATTTATGGGCAGGATGACACTATGGGTGTTGGAAAACACTTGTTTTTGGTGAAGCAGGGAGCAAACCTGCCTCTGAGCCTCCTTTTTTTTTTGCTTAAATATTTGTAAAGTTAATGCTTTCTTTGCAAAATATATCAAGTGATTGTGACAAAAACTACAATTATTGCACTTTTAATTATGGTGAAATTGTTGAAAAGTGATAACAATAATCTATTGTCATTAACTTGCACTATGTACATGTGAGTACCCGTGCTGGCTCGGTCACTTCAGATCTGTGGAAGGGGTGATTTGTATTTATTTTGGTGTGGCTTCTCCATGCTGGGAGCATTTAAGAGGTGCTTTGTGCTGCCATTCAACAAAAAATCAAATTACTCTGCATCCAAAGTCCCTGCCGCTGCTGAATGAAGCGCTTCTAACTTCAGCCTCTGGGACTCCTCCTGATCTCCAATCTAATCACTCTGGGCGGCCAAGATGTTAATCCCCAGAGACTCGGACCTGCCTACACTAATAAATGAGGCATCGTTTGGAAAGTAGTGAAATTTGGACAGGACTGGCCTTGGCTCAGCTCAGCTCCTCACATTCCAGGCGCACACAGACCGCTCACGGAAGATTTATGCAGTCAAACAAGAGAATAACCTCCTGCATATTTATTAACATACAACTTGGATATAGCTTTGTTTCCTTCCCCTCCACACCCTTAGTGTCTATATTTACTGCAAAGCTGAGCCCAGCCAACCTCTTGGCCCAAAGTCCCCCAAAGGGTCCATGTTTTAACCCTCACATAATGTTTTTTTTCCTTTGCCCAGGTAAGCTTTCTGCAAATTCATTTTCTCCCACCATCACAAAATGTGCTGTTCTTCTGCTGCCCAGGAGTTTCCTTGCAGCATCAGGATTTACTCATCTTCCTCTTTAAAAAAAAATATCAAAAGCTGAATAGTCCTAATAATAATTACAAGCTGAGTGCTAATATTCCAGAGACAAAAGTAATGAGCTTCTCCAAATGCCTTTTAAAAATCACTGCAGTACAAAGCAAACTTTTTCTGCGGTTGGAGAAATGATGTCACGCCAGCAGATCCCTCTAACCCAGGAATGTGAATATTTGTTCTTTAAATAACTGGACCTTGACCAAACTCGATGGGAATGAAAGAGAAACATTGATTTCCATGTGTTTGGAACAACGTCCTGATTAAGCTTTCTTTTTAATTAATTGGAAAAGCTACATGAAATGTCAGTGTCATGCATCTGCTTGAAAGTCTTGGGCATGTTTTTATTAATTTATACTCTTTGCTTTTGGATTCATCAGTCCTTGATTGCAAATGTAGGAGCAATTTGTCTTTTAGATCCCCTCCGACATGACATTTGCTTCCTGCCAGGATTACAAAGAATTTAAGAGCGAGTATTCACACCCAGGTTGTATTCCTACCATTTCCAGAGTACAGCTTTGACCTTTATTTATAGACTTCTCTACTTATGAAAAAAAAAAAACCAACAAAAAAATCAACATATTTTAAGTGTAGGCAGCTTCTCTGGATACGTGCTTTGTGCAGAGCTTTGTGTGTGTCTTTTTACCTTGTTGATGCTCCAAATATTCCTTGGAAAAACCACAGACTTAAAATTATTCCTGGGTGTGGGTGAAGGAAGATCATATGGATAAAAGAAATAAGAGGAGGGAAAGGAAGAAACTATTTTTAAAAAGCAAAGAGAGATTCTTATGATGAATATAAAATTAAGAGATCAAGAAATCTTCCTTCCTACTTTCCTTGATAGAATATACTTTCCAGACATAGCAAAATGGTTTATTTGAAGGAAATTAGAAATACATTTAGGGCTGCTGGGTTATTTCATTTTTGATTTGCAAGGAGTCATGATCTGAAGTAGAAACGCTCCTTTTTGAGTGGAAAAAGGGTGGGCTGCAGCATGTAACTGTGTAAATGAAGGATTGGCTAAGCAAAGGTAGATTTTACTTTTTTTACAGACAACATTAAGGGCATAGAGAAGAGAATACCCAGATACTCGGGCAGAAACAAAGCAAGGAACAAGACCCCAACCTGGCTTGAACAATAGTGCCAGTGTGCAGTCAAATTTTCAATATTAGCCTGAGTTTGTGTTTCTGAATCCTGATTTGTTTCACCACAATGCACTAATAAATTATCAAATTGACCTGTACCTATATTTGTTTGTGTATATATGTATGGGTGTATTTATAGATGGATTTGTATATACGAACAGGAGATAGTAGTAAATTAGATATTATAATATTAGATAAGTTAGTACCATCAAGAGGGGTTTGGAGTGTGTGAAGAGGGTCTAGGTCCCCTGTGTTTCATCTTATCTGGGTCTCCTATCACCGTTCCAGGGAGGAATCTGCCTTCTCCCTCTTCTAAATCCCATTTTGAAGGCTAAAACCCTTCCTCCATCATCTTCCCTGACAGCCCTTGCCCAAGCGATAAACTTTCCTTTCAAATCAGGGAAGGGTTGAAAAGCCGTGTCTGGCCATGGGCTGTCAGTCCTGTCATCCAGCCCCACAATTCCAGAAGCATCCCTTAAACCAAAAATTGGGGTTTTTTACCCCCAAATCTATCCCTGTCTCCACAGCTGTGCGTGGTGATAAGGGACAGAGCTGGGTGAATTGCTGGTGCTCTCCAGATCGTGGGGCTTTGCTGCTCACTTCAGCAGGGTCAGGATTTCACCCCGTTATCTGCCTCTGCTGCAGGTCTGGTTTTTGCCAGCGTTTTACATTCTGTGGTTAAACGTGTCCATCGAGTTGTTTTTGCAGCAATTTTCATTTATAAGTTACAGCCACTAGTTAATTTAATGCCAGTGTTATCGAAATTAAAAAATATATATATTAAGCTTTGTAATATTTTAAACAAAATTAATTAAATTGTTAATTTTTCCTCTCTCCCAAGCAATTAAAAAGATTCTCTGAGAGTCTGGAAGTTCAGCTTGGATCTTATTAAATCACCCACAACTTTATCTAAACCTCCCTGAAATTGCATGATAACCAAACCTTATCACTCCTGGGTTTACAGCCCAGTGAGGAGAGACTCTTTTCTTTTTTTCCTTCTCCCTTTCCTGCTACTTCTGCTGCCATCAGCTGAGAGCAGCAATTCCCCAAAATTTTGATCCACCTTTCTGAAGTACAACGGCAACCATATGACAAATAAAAGGAGTTAAATTAAGTCCTTCAGAGTTAAAAAAAAATAATATATATATATCCTTGGTAAAAAGGCAGGTTGATGCTTTTATTTTATCTCAACAGGTTTTTCCCATCTGGGGAGACAAGGTTCAAATAAAAAACCTGGATATTTTAAATATGAAATGTTTGGTAAAATCCAGACATCGGAACATCTGTTTAAACCTGATTTAAGCCCTGTTTTCTCCCCTCACCGCCACCCCTCCCAAATGCATCTGGGATTGCTTTCTCCCTTATCTCCTCAATTCCAATCACAACACCATCTTGTCTGTGGTTTCGCTCTTCGTTATAAAATCAAGTTTTATTTTTCAAACCCAGTGAAACCGACTTAATTAAACACCACAACCAAGATACCACGGAGGGACTTTGCCCCTCCTCTACCAAAGGGTGTGAGAGGAGAAGTTAGATTATTATAAAGTGTGACATAGGAGTCATTTAAAGCAGAATATGAGGGGTTTTGGGGGGTGAATTAATCGGTTTCAGTTACCACAGAGCTCTAGCTTTTAACCTAGAGGAAAAAAAAATTAAATCACTGTTTCTATAAATAGGCAGAATATATAATTCTCCAGAAGAGAGCAGTGGTGCACATCCCGCTGCACAGCCCGGCCACCCGCTCCATCCAGACACTGGCCAGGGTGGGTTCAGCTGAGCCCCTGGGGTTTCCTCACCCATGGGAGATGTTGGTGTGGGGGCAAGAGAGGGCAGTGGGTGGTTAGGGGTAGAAAATGAGCCCAGGAGGACTGAAGAGCCACAAATGCCCGCAAGACACTGATAAATGACTGTATTGTTGCTCCCTGTGGTTTAAAGGGGAAGGGAAAGGGCAGAGGGAGAGATAAGGAAGGGGGATGAGATGTAAAAGAGGCCAACAACAGGTCCAAACCAGTTGTGATTTTGCAATCTGGCAGCTTTTCTGGGTTTTACTTTTTTTTTTTTTCCCTCTCCCTGGAGGGATTTGTCCTCTGTGCTGAATCTGAGGGGGTGCAAAGCTTCAAGCAGAGCAAAATCCATCTGAAATCCTTCCTGCATGGCACAGGGGCTGGGAAAGAGAGAAAATGCTTTGCAAGGGTGTGCTGCTACAGCCCTAAATCAGCCAAAGTGGCTCCCACCAACTGCAAATGCACCCCAGTAAACCCAGACCCTCTTTGCTCTTGTTTTACCCCAAATTTAAAAAGGAGAATGGGAACAATCCAGGGCCAAAAAAATATCTATATATCAACTTTCCTCAGCCCCATGACGTGAAAACATGGTTAACAAAGATCTTTTTTGAGGGAAGCAGATGGAGTTTGAACCTTGGAGCCAAGTCCAGCCCAAATCTTAATGAGGTCTACAAGAGGTTTACCTAAGTTTGAAACTCATAACGGGGTCTTTTATGTGCGTTTCTGCTCGCGTGTGCGTGAGCCTGTGCATCTGTATATACACAGACACACGGAGGTCATCCTTTCCAAAACTCCCTGGTTGTTTTAGATAACAAAATAACCTTACCTCACTCTTCCACTGGGAACACTTCAAATGTTGAGGGAAGGACATTTATTTAACTAAGGCAAACCCGCAGAAGCCACGACGGGTGACCACCGTGCATGTGGGTATTGTGCGTGTGAGAACAGCGACGGGGTTTGTTGCCTCTCTGGCTTGTAAAAGGTTTTTGAAGGTGAAAGGAGTTTAAAAGGACATGAGTTCTATTAAAAATGAACTCAAAAGTATCCCAAGCACAATCTCAAGGAAACTAGAGGTGCGTTGTTGGTAGCTGGATCTAATTAATACATGGCTAGGAGGAGACAACCATGAGGAAATGGGGTAAATAGTCTTCAGCTGGAACAATCTATAAATCAGAGCCAGCAATGTATAAACAAGAGTGAGAGCAACTTTGTACATGGGCAGATAGTGATAGGACAAGGGGAAATGGTTTTAAACTAAGAGAGGGGAGATTTAGGTTAGATATTAGGAAGGAATTTTTCACCCAGAGGATGGTGAGACACTGGCCCAGGTTGCTCAGAGAAGCTGTGGCTGTTCCTCCCTGGAAGTGTTCTCGGCCAGGTTGGATGAGGCTTTGAGCAACCTGGTCTAGTGGAAGGTGTCCCTGCTGCTGACAGGGGGGTTGGAACTGGATGATCTTTAAGGTCCCTCCCAACCCAAACCAATCTGGAGTTCTATGACTTTTTGATTCTATGTTAGCACGTCCACTGGCTTTCTCTGGAGATGGGCTGCATTTCTTGGCCAGGCTCTTGGCTAGCCAGTGTCTTTTGTTTCAGCTTTTAATGATTTATTTTTTTTCACAAAAAAGAAAAAAAAGAGACCATATTTCCAATGTCTTTATGTTGATGGAAAGAACACAGAGTGACACAAAGTGCTTTATGCCTTATCTTTACCCCAATTGTACATGTACAACACACGGGGATGTCAACCTTTGTCCTCAAGCACTCTGGAGATGCCCAGTGCTGCCAGAGGAAGGTGGCTTTAACTCACTTTATTCCCAGGGCTGCTTCATCTCCTGTCATCAGAAGACCATCTAATGCAAAGAGTGTCCTGGAAAGAGGGATCTCCAGAGCGTGGTAGCCTCTTGCAATACCTAGTCCTCAGTCATGGCTCTAAGATGATGTTTGGGTATTGTGGGTTACCTTTTCACCATCAGATGGGAGGAAAAAAGATCATTCCCAGGTGTGAGACCATGGGCAATGCAACCCAAGTTCAGCACGTTTCAGGATTGACCTGTGCACCCATCAGTGGTGTTAGATCAATGCCAAGGCAGGAGGCAATCACTCGCCCAGGCAATTGCAGAAATCAGATAGATTTGTGAAAAGGAGAAAAAAAAATAAATACATAGATAATCTCTTTTCCACTTTCTTATCAGACTGTTCATTTAATTTTTGAGCGCTGGGATATTTCCATTTACCCATTCAATGTAAATCAGAATTTTGCCTAGAAAGCAAATGCAGTGGAGCATTGGAGAGAAGCTAATTTTGTTATAAAAATAATCTTTTATCTGTGCATGACAGAAATATTTATTCAGGAAGGGTACACAGACAGCAGGAGGTCAGCGCTCCCACTGCTTGGCTCAAAGGCTTCATCACACTCTATTTTATTTTATTTATCTTTTTTTTTGACAATTCTTTCCCATAGATATTTATTTTTCCTGAAAAGTATGTCTTGAGTTGATTTCTCCTATCCTCAATACAAATCAATAAAACACAATGGTCCTTGGTTGGATTGGGCTTTTTGGCTCATGGTTGAGGTTTGAACTCAATGGTCCCACACACCCTTATCTCCACAAATAACCTCCCCGTCCCTTTCCACAACAAACACCAACTTCAAGCCTTTGGTCCAAGCCTCAGGAGCTTATGGTGGCTGCAGCTTTACCTGCACACTTTCCTTGAACTAAAACATGCTGAGAACTAGGTAAGATGTTGCAACTATCACTCTCCTTTTTATTTTTTTAAGTACATGGCAATATATTTTTATGCTTCTTCCTTTCCCCGTTCCAGTCCTGGGAGGTGTTGATACCTCCTCTAACGTCTCTCCAAACACGGTACCAAAACACATCAGTTAGGACCAACCCTTTTTGTCAGCACAGAGATGCCAAAATCTAAACAAAATCTGTCATCTCATTAAGAAGGAAAAGGAGAACTTGGCTCTCAGAGGTGTTGCCACGTTCCCTTGTTGTACACTCCGTGATGCTTCGCTCGGTGGGTGATGGAGAGGAGGTGAGGAGGGGATGAGATTTGGGGGATAAGGAAAAAAAAAAAGTGTTTAAAAAGGGAGAAAAATCCTTGTGTTTCACATGAAGAGCTGTAAACTTGAAGGCTGTGTTTCAATCTTAATAAAATACTGCCTGTGCTCTAACAAAACAGGGCATCTGTCAGTGAAGGAACGAAGGAGGATGTTATTAAAATGTTCGCTGTCTCTTTCTATACATTTTCATCCCACACAGTGATATAAAAGTTTTAGAGCCCTTTAAGCACCTGTAATAACATCAACCTTTTCACCAAAATGTCCTTTGAGCATAAGAAATTATGTTTATTTAAATTTTGCAGCAGGGTAATGAGAAAGTTCCTTCTCTATTTTCCTGCTTCTGTTATTTGCACATGAAAATCTCTTAGCTGGTAAATCATGGTTAATGGGTGCATTTCGTTTTGGCTCCCCTCTCCCTCCCAAAAACCTTTTGTCCCACAGGTAATTAAGGACACAACCCTCCCCACAGAGCCACATGGATGTGGGGATGGGGTGTGACAGCAACGGTGTGACACCCTCCAATGCAGGCTGCTTAGGAGCTGCTGTGAAATACAGCAAGATAAGAGGGGTTTTTTGTTTTCTTTTGTTCCAGTTTAACCCTTTACAGGCAGTATAGCATAGCCCCCACCTCCAGACTAGGATAACATTGCAAGATGTTTCTGTAGTGCCTCTGATGGAGCAAACTTTTGCTTAGAGAAAGAAAATAAATCCCTGGGAGAGTCCTCAGGATTCGTCTACCAGTGAAGCAAAAATACAATGAGATATTTAGTCCCTTGATTAGCCTATTTCTTTGCCTTGGTGCAGGGTTGCTTTGCACCTTGAAGAACACCGTGTTTTGCTGATAATCCACCCCTTGAGCTTGTGTCAGCAGAGAAAGGGGGAGTGAAAAAAGTGAGAAAAAAAGATCTAGTTTTGATGGACTTAATCTAAGCCCTGCTGAAAGATGGGACTGAATCAGAGCACACAGCGTGCCTGCGTCCATCACCATCTTCTCGCCTTTCAAACCTTGGCCGTGGGTGTTCGACTCTTGGATTGCGAATGGGCTGTGCTGACCTGCCAGTCCTCACCAGCCCCAGTTGAGCACCAAGACCTTCCTGTACTTGGAGGTGTAGAAATTCAGTATAAAAGCCCAGTCCTTGCCCCTATTTGGAGCAGGAGGTCTCCAATCCCTCAGACCAGCTCCAAGCAAGGTGTTTTACTTCTGGGGTGGCTGAAAGGGTGATTTTTGCAGAGGCTGAGGAGCCCTTGCAGCTCCTTTGGTTCAGCCTGCCAGGGTGGTGGAGCAGAGTCTGCGAGGAGAGATCGTAGATGGATGGAGACAGGCGGGGACAGTGGGAGGAAGCGCTCAGTTGATATTAGCATGATGGGAACAACAACAATCTCGGCTGCTGTCATGTTTTGTTTTGTCTTTAAGGCACCATGGTGGTGGAGAGCTTTACAGAGGGGGCTGAGGAGGCTGGAGATGTTTTACAGATGTTTAAGGGGGACCCCTCACATACGGAGGAGGAGCCCAGTGGAAAATAGGGAGGTGCCTGTTCAAATTAAGCAAAGCAGGGATGGAGGTGGGTTCCTGGCAGATCCAGAGGCCAGGTCTTAAATTGGAAGGACAGAAAAGGTCGTGGGTAGGGATGAGCTGTGAGGTGAGGACAGGCAGCTGACATCAGATGCAGCAGAGAAGAGCAAGAGCATGAGATGCAGAGAGAAAGGAGTTGCAGCCGAACGGGCAAGCTAGAAAAACATCCTTTGCAGAGATATTCTGGAGGGAAAGGAGCTGGAAATGTGGGAATGTGCCCAGAAGGGTGATATAAATGAGATGAAGGACTTGCCTTGACATACCTTGTCTAAACATCTCTCAGCAGGGACGCTCTGCATTTCTTGTGGTTGAGCTTAGATATACGGGTTTTGTCAATGAAGGATGTCCAAGGGATGGACTGGAGAGACTGAGGGTATCCACTGCCAGGAGTGGAAAGGGGCTGAAGATAAGTCAGGCTCACATCTCTCAGGAATGGGTCTTTGGGAGCTGACTGAACCTGGAAGTAGACAAGGTGACCTCTCTTATGCCTCTTGCAGACCTACTTCTATAAAAATCCGTGTATGTGCAAATAGGCACAGCGCATTTTCTGTGACTCTGTGTGTAGATAGGCATGTTCATCTCCCCACTATGAATTTTGAGATTACTGTGTATGTAGGAAGAGAGAAAACACTACTATTTATTAAGTTTGCCTAGTCCTTCCCTGTACACATTTCAGTTGCTTAGAATTTTGTCCAGGCTTAACCACTTTTATCAATATTTTACCTGTTACCCACAAAACACCCAACTGGGATTCATCAGAACTCCCAAGTACTGAAAACTGCAGAGGAACCGTTGTGGAAACAAATGCGTCTGTAGTTTCTGGCTCTGCTTTTGGATGAACAAAAGGTGGTCATTGCCCTGGGAGTTTTGAAATTACCAATGGCAAAATCTGGATTTAGAAAAGAAAATTACATTGATGATGATGATGATGATGATGATGACTTCTTCTTCTTCTTCTTCTTGTTAAGAATTGTTTGTTGTTGTTGTTGTTGTTGTTGTTGTTGTTGTTGTTGTTGTTGTTGTTGTTATTATTATTATTATTATTATTATTATTATTATTATTATTATTATTATTATTATTATTATTAATCTTTCCTTTAGATTGTCCCAGGAAGTTTCTCCTTTAGGGTTTCTCCTACAATCACTGGAAAACACAGAGGATTGTGAACTAGGAGGTGCTGGAAGGGGCATACCTTGCTTTTCTGAGCAGTGAGTGTGTCACCAAACCCTTCCCAGGAAACAGCAATTGTAACTGAGCCTTCCAGCAAAATTTCACAAGGCTTTCTTCCCCAGCAGGATAAAATTAGCCGAGCTCTCTCGAGATGACAGCTAAGAACTCCAGCTTCCCTCAGATGACCTCAATGGAGTCATTTGTTGCTTAAATGACAGACAAACGCAGTAATTAGGTCTATTTAGTAAAGGGGAGGTGAAAGGTCAAACTACTGGGCAAACTGTCTCCACTGCTTGACTTGGTGACCAAGCCGGGGATTTGCAGGAGGTAATGTTTGTACAACAACCTGACACGGGCAACAGCCAGCCAGCAGGTCCCTGCGCGGTGGTGGGGGCTTCTGGTCATGTTCAGAGCCTGAAATCTCCCATTTCTACTAATAAAACCCTGAACTTACTCATTTGTGTCATAAAAGATTAGACCCAGAGGAAGGAAGAGCTGATGAAAAGATAAGTGATTATATTACCGGGTTTGTAGGTAGGGTAATCAGATGGGAGATCAGTGGAGAGGGTTAGGAGACATGGGCTGAGTTAAGTGGGAAATTACTGACCTTTCCCACTTCGTTTCCCTCTTCCTCCCTGGCAATGCTCCCTTCTGTTCTCTTTGCTTGTTTGTTTTCTGAACTTGGTTGTGCTTTGTGTGAATAACCCAACAGTGGGTCCAGCATGGCACGGACAAACTACACCTGGATTTCTCCCTCCTGTTTTACTTTGGATGCCACAGCATGGAGTTTGAACATCACATGTATATGAAAGCATTGTTTTCAGTACATTCCAAGATCTCCAGAAGACCCCTGAGCTAAGATGTTTAGCATAAGTGGCTGGTTTTGGTAAAACAGTCCATTTATGCCCACTCCTGATGGTTGTCCAACCTTGGGGCTCACAGCAAACCCACCACTCTTTTACCCATGGAGCATTGGTTTCCCTCTGCTGCTTCATAAAATTGAGGAACACTGTAGGATTGTCAAGGAGCAGTGATTGGAAATCTAGAGCTCCATTTTACATGGAGAGGTGGTAGAAGAAGACCCTCAGTTTGGTTTTGAATGAAACCAGCTGGAAATGCTTCTCACCAGGAGATGCCTGCTAGTGTTCCATTTCTGGGTGTTTCTTTTGGGTTCTCAGAGGTCTTTTCCAACCTTAATGATTCTATTCTATGTACCTGTGCTATGTGGAGATAGTGCTTAGGAATTCTGAAGGTGAGCCAGGACCTGTGGTCCATCAGTGTGGTGGTTGCTGCTCTGAAGCACACTTGGGTGCCCTGGCATTTCCCTCTGCGCCTTGCCTCTCCCACATCCCTTCCACCTGAGCCCCTGCCTGTCTCCTCCAGACCTCGCTGCAAAACTCCCTTCCCTTGAAAGGCCTCTTAACCCCTGTCTGCAGGGCCCCGTGAAGAGGTGGTGGTGATGCTGATGAGAGAGAAGGTCACGAAGAGCCGACATGAGAGTGAAAAGAAAATTAGAAAACAAACAGAGAGGAGGTGGAAACGCGCCCGCCCTTGAAGTGCAAAGACACCCCCCACCCTCGCCACCGAAATGGGCTTATCTTCAAAAAAGAGCCCTCGCAATGATACAAGAAAGAACAGACTTCTCACACCTTGTCTTCGCTTCCCAGAGATCCTATCTGCCCAGAAGTGCCTGTGATCTCAGTCAGACCTCTCTACCTTGCCACTCGCCTTTTAAGTCTGCGGCAGCTGTTTTGCTAAGACGGAGACCTTCCCGCTTCATCCTTTTCTCCCTTGGTGATGGCGAGTGAGAAGACAGGCGGCGTTTCTGACATGCTTGGGGAGCGGTAAATGTCATTCCAGAGCCTTTCTTTTGTATATTTTCTCATGGAGGGATTAGTTTGTTTAAAGAGCATCTCTTATTTTACACCTCATTGAGCAAAAAACACGTACAGACAAGACTTATTTTTTTTTTAAACCAGCTGCTTATAATGAGCTTAAAGTGCAAACTGAGTACTTTAATAAATTTTCAGGAATACTGATCACACAGGAGTTAGACTCTGGGTGAGTCATGAAACTTATGTTTTATAACAATATGATCCATATTTTCCACTGTTTTTCTGTCCAAAGGCAGAGAAATCATGACATTCTGGATGAATATCCAGAGTGTGAGTAGAGAATCCCAAATTGGAAATAAGAATTGCAACACTGGTTTATTCTCTGTACGATCTGGTTGGAGTCCCATGGCTCCTGTGTTGGCATCAGCAGGAGAGATGTCCATAAGCCAAGAGCAAGGATTAGCTCTCATTCGTGTGGATTGAGTCATTCCTGCAACGTAATGGTAACACGTTGCTTTTGCGTTGTGCTTCTCCTTAGCCTCCATAAACAGCAGTGAACCCCCACCCCCAAAAATGCTCATTTTCTTTTAGGACATCTCCCTTCATCTGTTCTCTATCTTTATTTGATACAAACCATCCAGCAGGTCCTCTGTAATGGGATTACATGGATGAAGTCCACTTTATCATCAGATCTTGGAGTGTTTATGACCTTTCGTTGGTCCTTCATGACACTCCTGGGAGAGAAATGCTCAATTCAGCCTGATAACATTCCTCTGCTGCTCTACTTTTCTTCCTTCAGAAGGCTTTCCATGAGCTGCACAGGGACTGCCTGTGAGGTAAAGTCCAAATCCCTTCCCATAGAGTAGGTCTCTTTCACAAAGCAGGCAAAGCCATTTCTTCCTTGGGGAAGAATTAGCTATGATGGCCATCTCAAACCCTTCCAGCCCAATCAACTCTTATGCTGTGCTTTGTCCATCACTGCAATTTCCTATGAACTTGAGGGGAGATTTTCTTGGGAAAGGTTCTTTTTTTTTTTTTTTTACTGTAAGTTTTCCAGCTGTTGATTTTCCCCAAGGAAAGTCAAATTATCCTTGAGCACTGTATTAGCAGATGTATGAAAAAGCTGATCTGTCACACAAGAAAAACCTGAACTGAACAGCTTCCTGCATTTCCTGGGCTGTGAACCTTAGAAAATAAGACCCAGACTATTTTTCTTCTAGCAGCAAAAGGTCCAATGTGAAATCAAACCATGACTCCCAGGACTTTGGAGGACATCTGGGATTTTGTGACCCTGATGTATAGTCTTCTAGGGAGGGGAAGCCATTGGCCAAAACTAGAGCATTTCAGGGACCAGATGAAATTGTAACCATGTTCCAGGGAGCTTGCCAGGGAGGCTAATGGACTGATCTCATTCACCTTGATGTAAATCCAGAGTAGCTCCACGAAAGCCAATAGCATTGCTCCTGGCTCTGTGCAGAGGTACCGCTGAGATCACAAATTGCGCATTTCTAATGAAGACAAAGCTAAAGGAACACGTGCCGCACATGGAGAGCCAGGGCGTAACGATGTCTCAGGTCCCAGGCTTTGAGTCTCAGAGGAAATGAAACTGGCTTAAATATTAAAGATTTTGAGTTGTCCTTCCATTGATTTGCTGAGTAAATCAGGAGTATGAATGCTAATTATCACTCTTCCTATATTTAAAAGGAGGCATCCAGATAGGAGCTGTTGCAGACCCAAGTTGTCTGTGGCATGGTCCTGCAGTGAGGGTGCAGAAGTGCTGTTTCAGGAGTATCCTGGAGCAGCTGGAGAGCATCGTCACCATTTCATTTCAGGAGGGTGCTGAGAGCACACATGTGCATTTACTACGCAGCCCTCAGCAAGGCAGACCTCAGGCACCCAATCCTCCTCCATCTGGGCTGAAGCAAAGGGCTCTCACCTCCCATAAGACCATGAGCTATGTCCATTTACCACATCATAGCTGAGGTACCACATCTCAGGGATGTACAGGACCTCAGCTGTGTCTGAGTCCCTGGGGATGTGGTTTTCCTCCTTGCTGAATCTTTCCCCTGGAGCTCTCTGAGGATGTCTCAAAGAGGGCTGCTCTCCCTATGCCCTCCCACAGCCTGATTAAACTTGAGGCAAGGATTTATCTTAAGCGTCTTACACAAGTCCAAAGAGAAAGGCAGAGGTAAGAAAGGAACAGTGTCATGAACTCATTTTCCAAAAATTTAGCTGAATATGTTAAAAAAAAAATAGAAAGGAAAAACAAAGCTGTGAGAAGCCTGGACAGGCTCCCTCCTTGGATGCACAGAAAAAATTCATTGTGAGGTCCCCAAGGACACTATCTCCCTGGTTTTAAATCTCATGCAAGAGAGGATAAGGAGAGAGCCCCTTCCCCCTCCTCCCTTGACATTTCATTTGTGATTAAGACACTATTCATCACCCCTCATCTTCCAAACCCTTTACTATTTATGGACCTGCTGTTTTGCCAGCGGTTGACACTAGCGTGCATTCAGCTCAGTTCTTCTTTCCCCGTCCCATCCTGTTCCCCTCCACCCCCCCATCCCCTCCCTAAAGGCATTTCTCCATTTCAGTAGAGAAACCACTAGTGACTGGAGTGTCTGTGACCTCTGGGCTGTCAAACTCCCACTAACTAAATAAAAGCAGCCCAAGAGGGAGAGAGTTAACATAAATCACCTCCCGTGACAGAGACCACCTGGTATACGCTCACTGCACGGAGGTACCCAGTCTATTCCAGCTGCTGAGCTTGCACTTTCCTGCATTTTTATGGACACCCTTGGAGAGATACATGGTGTTTACACAAGGAATGGAAATTTCAGTTTTACTGCATGTAACTGATTTCCTCGGCTTGTGGTGGGCAAACTCTTTAATTAGTGAAGCGATGAGGCCCATCACATCCTGGAGGTGTATTATGAGCTTATGGGGTAAGAACTTCCAAGGTTTGGGCTCCTGCCCTGCTCATCCACATGAAAGCTTTTGCCACTATCAAGGAAAGATTAATAGGTTCATATCAGAGAAAAGCAAGGTCAGATACAGGTCTAGGCAGGCTTGGTTGTTGCTAAGGGTGGCATCTTCATTGTTCATTACCTTCTTGATCTACACTCAGGGCTCCAGGTCATCATTATCCACATCAGGAGTGGCCAAACTTCTCAAATTCAGTGTTCCCAAACTACCATGAAGCCTTTAGCTAACCCAAACATCAATAAATATCAACTGAAGGTGATGTAAAGATCAGCTGAAGACCTGGGATCTGCCACTGCTGAAAGAGGGGCTCTATCTAGGGTCAAATATGGCCATTGCCAATGGTTTCAGGTTAGTTACTCCAAGTGGTGTTGAACAAAGTGGGCTTGTGATTTGCCCCTGCCCTATACATCTGGTAAAGTTGTTTGAAATTATTTCCTTCAGCCAGGACTGAAACGCTCATATGTTAAGGTTTCAGAGTTTGTTATTAAGTAGCATCACAATTTTTAAACAAAAAGATGTATATACCAAGCAATGTTTATAAAAAAAATGACTTTCACTAACAACAAGGGAATTTTGTTGATGGTTTTCATCGAAAAAAGAAAATGGGGACAAGGCAGGGAACCACCATAAAGAGGCAAAGCAGAGGGCAGTAACATTAATCCTGTGAAATGAAGTTTTAAGTGAAGAAAGTAGGTTTAGATAAAGGTGATCAAGAAAGGAGGAGGGTGATAATTTCCCAGAGGTTTCTGAAATATAAAAAAGAAAAAGAAATTATATTGTAGTTGAAAATAACAACCAACAGGTGTGTATTTTTTTTCTGATCACTGTTTTTCATGCCTGCAAAAATTTTAAAGCAATTAATTTTATTTTATTTTAATTTGATGGAGGTAGTTTTTCCCATCAGCATCTTGGACAAAAAAGAGATTTCAGGACAGGAACATATTTTTCCATCTTGGAGATTGCTGCAGCCAAGGTGCAGCTAAGGGAACTCTGAAGGCAGCTGATAGAGTAAAACATTAGGACTGGGTGCACAATTAATTTTTTCAGACTGGTTCCAAACCCAAATAACTCAGAGGAAAAGCAGTTTGGAATTAATTCAGGTGAGATCAGCCAGAAATGATGTTTTGCTTTTGCACAGAAAAGCAAAGCCAAAAATTAGAATTGCAGTGAATGAACCCATTCACGGTGAACCTGCTCACTATGAAACCACCTCTTCCAACCCAGCCCTGCTGACCCTTCACACCACGTGCTGTGCCTGGCTTGCTTTTCCTGACAAACTCTGGGAGTGATGCCCAGGGTGGCATCACAAACAGCTCAACTCAAAGAGGAACAGCAATCCCAGATTGTCCCTTCACTCTTTTCCAGCCCAGCTTTGCTCCTGCTGCTGTGGGTCTCAAACTTTCTACACTCTGGACCTCAAAGGAGGTGAAGCTGGACAATCAAAGCTGGAGAGGGGTCTGGAGAGAGCTGGGCACTTCCCAGTTGGAAGTTGCTGGTCTGAAGTGCCTTGACATTTAAAAAGTGTGTGCCATTTTCTGTGCCCCTTTCCCCCTTTGTATAACAGGACCAAGATATCAGTCGTGCTTGAAGAGTGCCATGGACCAATCTATGGGGTCTCCAAAATGCTGGAGAACTAAGAGAGCCCCAAACCTGAGGAAGATCTGCCTCAGGTTTTTTTTCCAGAGGAGATCTACTGGAGAGGTTCAAGCATCTGGATGTACTAATGGGTTGATTCCTCTGGACAAAGTGAGATCCAGAGAGGTCTGGCACTCGAGGTGAGCCAGGGACACCATGGTCCTCAACACGTGCTCGTTGCTGCATGCTTTGTACAGCTTGGGGACCAGCCTTTCACACGTCTCCCTTGCCCCCTTGTCAGGACAGCAAGTTTGCTTTTTCCTGGAGCTCCTTCAGCTGCGGGATGCCAGAGAGCATGCCAGAAGGAGAAAATTCTTCAATGACGTAAATGCAGTAATAGCACTTGTTAGTGGTATGCGTGCTCCCTGCCAGGCTAGGGGAGAGGAACTCGGGTTTTATGCAGAACAGTGTCTCTGTGTCCCCTCCACATTAAAAAAAGCAAAGAAAGTCTGAGCCCTTTCCACAAGTTTTACCAAATCCACAAATTTAATTTAGGAGGGTCGCGTGTTCTCAGATAAGGGTTTGGTTTGCTCAGGTTTCCAGAGTTACATTTAATTGGAGTGCTCTGAGTAGCAAAAACTGAGAGGTCTCCATAAAGACTTCGGCAGCCGGGACATTAATTGCATTATTTTCTTTACAGATAAATCTTATTTGGTGGAGCCAGCATCATCAGATAAAAAATAGATAAGATCAAACCTTGTCTTTAAATTCCAGATCTCCTGGCTTGAGAAAATATGGAGATCAGATTACGGTGTAACTTTTAATGGGCTTCAGAGATTTCTGCCCAAGCGGGATGGTAAAAAATGTAGATCCTTCAAGATCCTGGAAGGAGCAGATATGCTGCATTTGTGCAGTAGTCAGCAGTTTCTGATAAGGAACAGAGGATATTCAGGTCTGATTGCTGCTTTGCTGATGTTTTCCACATAAAAGCTGCACTCTCCTTCAGGAAAAGGATTTGAGTCTCTTCAGCAAACTTGAAAGCGAGTCCTTATACCCAGTCTAATTCTCCTTGTCGGCTTTGATCCAAAACATTCTTCCAAGCAGGAGAAGGCTGGGGAAGGGAGAGGGAAAGGGACCAGAGGGAAGATTGAATAAGAGAGCCAAGAGGCTGCTCTGGAAAATCACAGATGAAGTTATAGGAGGGGAATTAATCTTGAGAGGCCGTATGTAGGAGTTTCATCCATCAAGCATGACACTGGTACCATTATTAGAGAAGATGGAAAATTAAATTGCAAAATTATCTGTTCTGTTTCATTGACTTCTTTTTTTTTCCTTTTCCTTCTTTCTTTCTTTCTTTCTTTCTTTCTTTCTTTCTTTCTTTCTTTCTTTCTTTCTTTCTTTCTTTCTTTCTTTCTTTCTTTCTTTCTTTCTTTCTTTCTTTCTTTCTTTCTTTCTTTCTTTCTTTCTTTCTTTCTTTCTTTCTTTCTTTCTTTCTTTCTTTCTTTCTTTCTTTCTTTCTTTCTTTCTTTCTTTCTTTCTTTCTTTCTTTCTTTCTTTCTTTCTTTCTTTCTTTCTTTCTTTCTTTCTTTCTTTCTTTCTTTCTTTCTTTCTTTCTTTCTTTCTTTCTTTCTTTCTCTTTTCTCTCTTTCTCTCTCTTCTCTCTTTCTCTCTTTCTCTCTTCTCTCTTTCTCTCTTTCTCTCTCTTCTCTTCTCTCTTTCTCTCTTTCTCTCTTTCTCTCTTTCTCTCTTTCTCTCTTCTCTCTTTCTCTCTTTCTCTCTTTCTCTCTTTCTCTCTTTCTTTCTCTCTTTCTCTCTTTCTCTCTTTCTCTCTTTCTCTCTTTCTCTCTCTCTCTTTTTCTTTCTTTCCTCTTTTCATTCCAGACATCATTTGCAGCAATACCACTCACACTTGGCAGTGGGTTATTGAAAGCACCTGGCCATGAAAGGAAATCAGATCAGAGGGTGTGTTTGGTAGCGCTGTGGTTGCAGAGCTATTGCTCCAAAGGTGGCATGAGAGCGGGATCCAGCCAACGTGCTGGGTGGAGCGAGGACGTGGGGCCCCAATGAGGCGAGCTCCTGGAGCACCGTGGCTCTGTGGCATGGCATCATGGCCAGCTGCCAGGCTTGAAGTCCCTGCCCATCTCTAAACATGGTGACACAATCCAGTGGGAGAGATGCTGGGGATGAGAAGCACTGACAGTGGCTAGAGGGCACTTGTGTTACTATTCCTCCCTCTTTCTCCCTGATGCTTTCCAACTCCATTTCTTGCTTTTTGGTCTTTGCTCTCTCCCTTCCTCACATTTCCATCAGGTTAGATATTTCTTCCTAAATTCCCACTCCTTCCTCTTCCACAGTTTCTCCTCTGCAACATCCACATCCAATTTGAGACCAGTGAGAATGTGGGAATTTAAAAACAACAACAACCTAAAAAAATCCTCACTGGAAACTATTTTTAAATGAGTGACCCCCTCAAGACTCTTTTCTTTTGCGATCCAAACACGGGGACACCCCAGCGTCATGGGAATCTGAGAGAAAAAAGGACTAGCAGGGAGCTACCACCCAAAGTTCAACAGCCCAAGCGATGTTAAGTGATGTGCAAAGGATAAACGTGCAGAATAAAGCATGAAAAGTGCTTAAAAAGACTCAGCATCCTTCAAAGGTTGAGTCTTTCAGTAAATCAGAGAAAGAATTTATCTAATAATGTCAGCTGTGGATCAAACCTTTATAAGTAGAAGAGATCTGGTTGGTTTTGAGTCCTAATTGACTCTTATCTCATAAAGAAGGTAGGGAAAGAGAAGAAGGAAAGAAATGACCTAAGTATCTTTGAGTTGTGCTGGTGGAAAGATCAATTCATAATACTGAGAAGAAATGTAAATAAATTGTCCATCTTGGTAGGATCTAAACCCTGAAGTTCCCATAGTCTGCCATCAAAAATCATTTCTTTTTTCTGTATATATGCATGTATATGCTTGTGTATAAATAAATAGATAGATAGATAGATAGATAGATAGATAGATAGATAGATAGACAAATAAATAAATATATTTATATATATTTTTAGTCACTTGATAGAATTTGTGGGTGTTTGGAGAGTTGTACCCCGATGAAGCAGTGTGATGTTAAAAACTGAATTGTACACAACAGACAGGGAGGTTTGTACTGAAAAACCTTTTTTCTCTCTCTTGTTTTTTCTTTGCCTGATTTCTGGCTTTTTCTGGCTGTTGCATTGAGGAGTAATTTGTAGGGGTCAAGACACACACTGTAACTCCAGCACTGTATCTTATGCTGCTGCTGTTTCACCGAGAGTGGAGAGTGAATTCTATATAATAACATCAATAAATAGTAATATCTAGTTCTCGTGAAGCTCTTGAATCAGAGTTTCTCGAAGTATTTTGCAAAGGGAAAAGGCATTAGAGTGGTTGCTCTAATGGGGGAAACTTTCCAGCAGCTTCAGTCAGGGGTTTCTCCTTGTCCTGATGGAAACTGATTTGGCAACCATGACTCGTGGTTGCTTGGCTTTTGTGGCTGTCAAATTCAGCATTGTAATGCTATGGCCAGAAATCCTACAGGAAGGCTGGTCAGAAGAGCTGCTGTTGCTCTGCAAAGGGACATGGAGATCCAAATCATCTCCACAGAAACTGCCTGGGCTCATTTTCTTGGCTTTGGTATCAAAATACCTCATGGTGGTGGATGGTCAGCTTCCCCCAGGGGCTAGCTTTTCTTCTGTGGTCATAAACACCCCTCAAAGGGGTGAATCTTCATAACATGATTCAGAGATGGAGAGGCTGTGATTAGCTTTTTTTTTTTACTCTTTTGAGGCCTGGCTTGTCTAGCATCAGACTTGAAGGACACAAGATATCTTTCTTGCATTGATTTTTTCACAGTGACAGAGAAATTGCTGCATTCAAAGGAAGCTATGTGAGCTAGCAGAGCACGACCTGTAAGGCTTGTTCTTCCCTCCCAGGCATTGGGAGAGAAGATCCTGGTGATGTCTGGGTTTCTTGACTTGGTTCTTTGCAAGTTGGACACAGCCCTCCTGGGCTACCTATGACAAAAAATGTCTTGCTGACCGAAAGATGAAGGTAGGATGGAAGGATGGAAGGATGGAAGGATGGATGGATGGATGGATGGATGGATGGATGGATGGATGGATGGATGGGACTCACTCACACAACTCTCCTTACTAAGCTAGAAGGAGAGAGCAAAACCTAAGCAACAAAAATGCTACAAAGATAAAGTAATTCTCATTTCCCCATTTTTCTCCCAACCTACACATAACCCAGACACAGTGGTGATGGTCTTATGTTAAAAACCAAGTTAGTTCAGAATAGAAGAAAGCAAAAGTGGCGGTCAGTAGCTCACTCTGGGGCTACTTATCTGTGTCTGTCCTGGCCTCTTCAAGTGCCTCCATCACCATAAAGAAGTCAGAAATGCCCCTCTGCCCTCACCCCAACCTCTGGTAATAAATCCAGGGGGAGGCAACGTACAGCACAAGCGAGGGACTGTGCCAGAGCTGTCTCCAGAGTAGCACAGCCAGGACGACAGTACCAGGAGAACATAAATTTCACCCTGCTCTGCCTTATACCATGAATGCTGAGAGAGAGAAATGTAACACAAGCCTCTCCCAGGCCATTCCTGTGCCAAACAGCAGCCTCTATATCATTTGTTGGTTTATTATAAACAGGCTCCCACTGCAGTTTTGAAGCAGATATTTTTTATGAATAAACGTGGAGCATTTTTTTCTTCCTCCCCCGTTGATTGCAAACCTTCACATCTCAATGTCAAAAACCCAAGTGCTTCTGCAAACTTTGGAAGTGCAATGATATGTTTGACTCCTGAAGTTGTACATGGGGCACAGGGGTTATTTCAGGGTTACTCCTGGAAATCCCACCGGGAGACGTGTGATCATTTGCCTTTCCCAGACTCTCCTGTACTGGGAGGCCACACAATGTTCTCTTCATAAATGATCAGCAGTAGTTTTAATATTCATACCCAGATTCCTTGTTTACTACTTATGCAAAGGCTTTTTTTTCCCCCCTCCATCAGTGTAAACACAGTTGATCACTTTATATCCTCTGTATATTGTTTCTTAATATGAGTGAAGTGAAGCAGGCGACGCAGCAGTCGCTCAGATGATGGCTTAACATAAACTTACAGCGGGTTGCAAAGTGTTTGGTTTTACAAACTGTGAAACTGGCTTAAATTGTGTAATAAGAACATGGTCATATTGTTAGCACTTAGCATTTGATATTTAAAAAAAAAATAAGACAAGGATATCTTTGCTGCATACAAATTTGATCTGTTTATCTTGATTTTTTTGGGGGGGTCTTTTTAAACAACTCTCACTGGACAAATGTTATATCTGCTACTGCATAATCCAAGACAAACAAACCTGCTGTGAGTGCATGTAAAAGAAGCAGGTTCTTGCATTCAAACGAGGGAAAGAGAAAGAAATATTTGACCTTTTTGCCAAAAATATTATGGCTTACATTTGTTTTCTATTTTCCTTTTATTAAATCACTTTTATAAACCTCTCAGAAGTTTAAGTTTGTTCTGTGACAATTAGGTTCTGGTGTTTCTGAAGTGGATTTAGATTTGAGTGATAAAATTACAAGCCAAAATTACAACCATAATGGAAAATACTGGTTCGTGTTTGGCTTTGCATACCACAACTGAAAGATTACTAGCCATTGCCAATAAGCAGGAGGAAATAAAGATAATACAATATGCTTTTATAGACATGAGCTGGATTTCAGGACATGCCACACTAGTTTTGTAGAAGGTGAACTGGAATATTTTAACTGTGTTTCATTAATGGAGAAAAATCTGGCAGGTTGTAAAGAGGTAACTATAGTTCAGACACTTGGTTTGTCTGATGTTTCCAGGAAAAACGCAGATCTTTTAAACCCTCGAATTAAGCAGCTTTCTGAATCCCTGTTCAGCTGCCTACATCACGTGTAATTCCCTCTTTCCTTTGTGTTTTCCAAAAAAACCCCTGAGCTGGTTGAGATATTTTCTTGGGATGGATCTTGTTGTTTTTCAGGGCAACACTTATAAAACCAGAATGCTCTTCTGGGAGTGGGAAATACCGCCAAAACAGGATTTTCAGCTCAGCTTAATGGTCCTGCACTATCCCAGCTGGTGCAGAACCTCGTGGCAATCCTAGCTCAGGCACTGGTCCCTTTCTCCCAGGCACTTCCTCCTCCAGGATGCTCCTTGCTCACAATTCCCATGGGATGCATGAGTGCCAGTTAATGCCAATCAGACATGAAACATCCATGTGGTTCCTGTAGTAGGTTGGGCTCCTCATTCCTCCTTCTTTCTCTGAATACCTGAATCATCAAGACCTCACCAGCAATGGGCAGCAATTGGATCACCTCTTCATTCAAGGTTGCAATCCCAGCCAACAAGGAGTCTGTGTCCAGAAAAGGGCAGTGAAACTAGGGAAGGGTCTGGAGCACAAGTGTGATGAGTTCCCAGCTGAGGGAACTGGGGGTGTTGAGTCTGGGGAAAAGGAGGCTGAGGGGAGACCTTCTCGTTCTCTACAACCACAAGGCAGGGGTGGGTCTATTCAACCAAATAACAAGTGACAGGACAAGAGGAAATGGCCTCAAGTTGTGCCAAGGGAGGTTTAGATTGGATATGAGGAAGAATTTGTTCAACAAAAGGGTTCTCAGGCATTGGAACAGGCTGCCCAGGGAAGTGGTTGAGTCACCATCCCTGGAGGGATTTAAAAGACGTGTAGATGTTGTGCGTAGGGACATGGTTTAGTGGTGGACTTGGCAGTGTCAGGTTTATGGTTGAACTTAAAGGTCTTTTCCAACCAACACAATTTATGATTCTATGATTCTATGATCCTATGATTCTATGTGTCAGAAGAGCTGCAGGATTCACCTCTCCTCCTTTTCGCTTCTCTTTCCCTTCCTCCTTCTTCCTTTCCTCCTCTGTTGCCTTTACTTTGCTTTACCTGATCACCTGGCAGAACAGAACCAAGAAAAGAAAGAAAAACCCCAAACCAGAGGAAGATGGCTCTGCATGTATGTATGAGAAAACATCTTTAAAAGCTTCAGCTTTCAAAGCTGTTTGGCCTCCCTCTACACTGTTACAAAACAGAAGGAAAACTAAGAGGTTTACCCAGAGTACATCCACGATGAAAATGAGCCCAGTTAAACTCTTCAGTTTTCCAAGTGTTTTCAAGTTTGTTGTTATACAGGAATTATTACACAGGACTTGATGATCTGAAGGGTCTTTTCCAACCTAAATGATTCTATGAATTAACACAGCCCTCAGGAAAAAAAATCCACAAAAAAACCAACAAAAAAACAGTTTGCTTGGACTATAAGAAAGTGCTATGGAAGAAATTCACAGTTAGCTGTCCCCAGGTAAGTCTGCTTTGATGGATGCAGGTGACTCAGAGTCTACTTAACATCCAGTTAGCTCTGGGAAGCGGGTTTTATTCTGATTGTTGATTTGCAGATGTGGAGCACCACGTGAAAAGTTTGCTGCGGAAGTGCTGCGATGAGCACTGGTTCAAAACTCTTCTTTGAGAACTTTGAGGAGGGTTTTTCTAGAGAAAATGAGCCAACGCTGTTGAGAAACTGAAAACATTAGTGGTCTGAAAGAGTGTCATTATTTTTGCTGTAAAAATGTACAGGGTAGTTTGGCATCTCCGTCTGACATCTGCTCCTCATTGTCTTGTGCCAACGCAAACTCATCAAGTCAGAAAAGATGAAATATTCCCCTCTGCTCCCAAACCCACCTCTCCTCTGGCTTGCTCTGCAGCTGTCAGCAGCTCGGCCACTTTGGTTTCATTACTGGACCATTCCCCCTGGCCAGCCACTTCTGCTGCTGACAGTTATGCTCTGAGTCTTGCTGAGCCTGGTTAAGATGAAGTTTCCTCATGGCTCTCCACATCTCCTTCCCTTCCAACCGAGTGGTGTGGGCCAAAGCTCATAAGAAACCCTGTGTTTTAATGTAAACCCACACCAATGAAGATTTTAAGTTGAGAGTCTGGACTCCACTAGGGAAGACTAAGCAACATCAAACATAAAAATATGAACTGAGAAACCAGAGGTCCAGAAAGATGGACAGTGTAGAAAGGTATCCATGAAAGTAACTCATAAAGGGGAAGACAAATGAGAAGGAAAAAAGGCAAATACTGCAAATCTAAATTCATTAAAGCTTTTAAGATTTGACACGACTCTGCTTGGTTTGTTCTTTTAGTTTTGCTTGAGATGGTGTTTTGTTGCTAATTGAATTAACAACCTTATGCTTGCAGTGATCAAAAGGGGAAGAGGTTGGGAGGGGAAGGTAGGTCCCAAGGAGATGTTGGAGGGTTATGTAGAAATCCTAGAGCAACAGGAGTTGCCAGGAGAAGATTTTGGGGGAAGCAAGCAAGCAAGCAAGCTCAGGAAGTCAATTTGTGCTGAAGAGAAGGGCTGTGTTTTCAAATCCAAAATAAACCAGCTTTAACACCAACCAAAGACCCAGTGGATCCAGGCTTCTGGATACAGCATTGAAAATGTTGGCCCCGAGCGATGCGTAAATGTATTGTAAATCCCGGTGATTTCATAGGCACATCCACGCACACACACACAGGGAGGCCCATAAAAACCTGGCTTTATGGGAGCTGAGCCTGAGCTCAGAAGCTCAAGGAAGCTGCAAGTCTCTCTGGGCCCATCTGCACAGCCCAGCCGCCTGCTGCTGGTGTACAAGCAAAATGCAGCTGCAGAGCAGCTGTGCCGAGACCCTGAGCCTTGTGTGGCCCCTCAGATACCCCAGGTCTGGGGTATCTGCAGAGAACTGAGGGTATCTGCTGGGGTGGGAGTTGCAGAAGGACCATCAGCCATGATAAAACCTCATTAATCCATCAGCTCTTCATACCCAAGCCCTGCAGAAGCACTCAAGGTCCTTGCCCAACACCTGACCTCAATCAGTCTGCTGAAGAGCACAGGACTCTCCTTAGCTGAGATTAGGCTGAACCTGTCTGGTAGCTCCTTCTACCCATCAGAGAGATGAACCAATCCCATCCTCACTGTAGGTGGGGTTTGCACTCCTGGGGACTATTTCTACTAGCTCAGCCCCAAGTATCTTTACTTACTTTGTCCTGGCAGCAGCTGGTTCTTATGGGGATGGACCCTTGGATGGTGGTTTGCTGTACAGATATTGCTGGTTCATCATCTTGGTTGGTGTCCTGGCTATGGTTCCAGTCCAAGTTATGTGTGAGTACCCTTTGATTTCTTCAATTCTTCACTTTTGTTATCACCAATGTTGGCACCTGGATTTAAACATGGCTCTGTTTGCTGAGCTTGGCTATTCTTGTCTTGGTCAAGGTCCAAGGCTTCAAAAGCTGTGCCAGGCATGCAAAATCTGTGCCCAAAAGGTGAGCCTGGACTCGAGTGTGGGTTCATACCCAGTCTCAACACACAGTTAAGATATCAGTATGGCTTGTAGGATTCCATTCAGAAGTTCTTTGGGATCATTGCACTGTGTATTTGTTTTGGAAGGAAGAAAGTATTGCTTGAGATGCCTCTATCAGGATCAGTTCTGCTTCTTTTCATGCCCTGGCCATGTGTGCAGACAGCAGCCTGGGGTTAGGAATGTACAGTTATGAAGTGCTGAGATATATTTTTAAGACCTGAGCTTTGGAGAGCCAAACTATTGAGCTCCTCTCTTGGCAGAGAACTCTTTAATTTCAGATTTGTCATGGTTGCTAGCATTTATCCTCGTTTGGGCTTTTCCATGTTCTTATTTCCATCTAGTTGATACAATTTCTGAATTGCAGCTGAAAAGTACCATCTTCCTCCCAAATTTGCAAGCAAACCAGCAAGCTGCCTATTACTTCAACCTGGAATATGTCCCAAACCTTTCACCACTCATCTCAGGGTATTGACAGCTCCAAGTGTTTTCTCTAAACTGTTGATGTTGTTGAGATGGTTGTGATACTTTCTCCTTAGTCTTGAACTGCCGTGCTTCATTTCTTTGTTTATCTAAACCTCAGAGTTTGTTAGGAAATCCTGGGCTTGAAAAAAATTGTCTCATGCATCAAGCAGCTTGTTAGGGGGAAGGAAAACAAAACCAAAGGCTACAGTGTGGTGGACCTACGTCAGTTTTTCAGGGCACTGGTGGATAAGTCTGGAGTTAGTGTTGACTTAGGAGTGCATAGGACTAGTGGCTTTCCTTCCCATGTCAGTGCTGCTGGAGATCTTCAGCATCTGGAAAGTGGGTTGCACCAGTAGGCCTGATGACTGGAAGTTCTGGAAGGCTTTGCAATGAGTCTAATGTGTCCAGACCCAAGGTGCTGTGTGAGCATGAAGACAGTTTGCATGGTCTGTGTTTGTTATGTGCATCGCATGATCCCTGCAACCTGCGGTCTATGCAGAAGCACTGGACATGTGCTTTGTATCCCACATGAAGAAGCTACATCTCTCAACAGTGCTAAGACACCTCCTAGACTGTTTTCCAGGTCTGTGTTTGCAACTGGCTCCCTGATGTTGGGAAGAGAAACTGACTGCTGGACTGAAGGGCTGTTAAAGTGGAAATGTAATGTCCAAGCTGATGGTCACTTGAGTCTATGCAGCCTGGAGGTGGGAAAGGGAGGATTGTGCCTTGTAGATGTACCCAAAGTAATCCTGAGTGTCATACCCAGATCTGAAGCCCTTCTCCAGACTTTTATGTGACAGAGGGACATATCTTCCTTTGTCAATAGCCCTCCGAGAGCTTTGAATGCTTGCAGAGACTTTTGTGTATCAAAGCCAGCATTGGTCTAGATGTTTCCTTTCTGCTCCATATGGGTCACTTCTGTCATCTTGATTATCTATAGAGGGGTTAAATTCCCTGTGTGAGATGCTGATTTCATTACAACCCTCAGCTATAAACACTGTGGGCTGCGGCACTGACTAATTGCTGGGTGTTATTGGCAGATGGAAAAGGGTGCGTGGGCCAGGAGATCAATTCAGCCCCTTGCTCTCTGCCAGCAAGTGAGTTATCTCCATCTCAAGTGATTTTTATTTCATGTCTTGATCTTATTTGTAAATGCGATCCCCTGATGACACACTGTATAAAACCTTGGCTTGCAGCACAACGTTGCTGAGACGAAGCTGGAAGGAGCTCCAAAATGCATAAGCTATTTTAAACGTCAACTTAAAATCCTTCTTTATTTTCTCTCTGTTTGGACTTATTTGGGCTAAGGGCATGAATGAAAAGGGGAGATGTTGCTTTGTGATTTAAAGGAGGGTGAGGGGAAACATGCATTGTGCCTAGGTGAGGAACCAGGACCCTGGTGGAAGCTGGTTTCTTCTCACAGCTCCACTGTTTTCCCAAGTGGGTCACTTCTTGTCTACTCCTGGTCTCCTTTTTCTGTAAGATTTAGTCAAAACTCAGATCTGCCCATGAGAAGTTGCAAGGGTAATAGAATTTTTCTAGCTAAAACCTGCTAAAGCTCTTGTTCAGCTTGCTACTGAAATACTCTGCTGTAGCTTGAGGTCATGATATGGGGAGGAAGGAATCCGTTGAACCTGATCTTCTCTGAGCTTCATGCAAGGATATGTTTTATTTTATATCTACTTCTATGTGGTCAAATGCATATTGAAAGTGCCATTTCTATCTTTAGACTGTTTCCATCTTCAGAGATGTTGAAGTAATGCTTTGATTTTGGTGTGAGCTATGTACCCAGCAAGCTCTCTTGATCTAGTTTTGATTGAGTGTGACTTTGCCTCTGCCTCACCTACAGCTCTGTGGTTGTCTTTGCTCAGGTGAGCAATTGACTTCTACCCAGTGGAGTAGCTCCATATGTCTTGTAAATACTCACATGAATTTCCCCATGATAGTCATTCAGGTAACCAACTTGTGCTGTTACACCAGCTGGATGGATCAATCTCTTCAGAACTGGGTGCTCCTGTCTACTGGTGAGGGATGGGAGCTGCCCAGGTGTTGCCTTGTGGGTGTCAGCTCATGGGGTTTCAGACTGGTCTTGGACAGCAAGGATAAATGACACCCATGGATGCATCCTAAGCAGAACAGTGGTTGTCTGTAGCCATAGGTGGGATCTGCTCACAGATGTGTCAGGCATGATGTGCAGAGGGGATCCTGCCTTGCAAAAGGGAGAGGGGGAGATGGGAGCAGGATTGTAAGATCCTGGGAAATCCCTTCCAGCCTTTCTCTGAATTCATAACCAGATAGGGCTGGAAGATAACTGCATCCACCATCCAACTGCTAGGATTTCCTCAGAGCATGAGAAACAGACTTTTTATGCCTCTGACCTTGATCTAAATTTATTTCCTTTTAAGCTGCTATTTAAAGGAGGAGAGAGGGTGGGGGGGAGAAGATGCAAAAGAAAGAAGGAAAGTTTGATTTCTTTAATGTTCATGGAAGCAAGCAATTGATAACACTTGCAAGAGCCAGGCAGAGAGCCAGAGGGATCCTGCATGAGGCAGCTTTGCCAATGAAGTCCAGAGCTGCTGGCTGGGGATGCAAAGCTCTGGTTGTTTACAAATCCAGGCCACCCTTTGAGATGCTCTTGCCAATTGCTTCAGACTGGAGGGAGTGTTGTGAGCTGAGCTTTATGATCTGAACAAATGTCCACCAGGGACTAGGTCAGGACCACCAGCTTCATGGTCCTTTCCAAAGGCTGCAGGCAGATGGCTTCCCTGCTGAGAGGTAGAAGGATTAACTCCTTCCACCTTGACGGTTTTTCATGAGCATTTTGGTTTTGGGATTATGCTTTTTTTATAAAAGGGAGGAGAAATATATATTAAAAAAAAAAACCCCAGCATTGCAGTTTTTATTTGTAAGTAGAAAATAGTTCTTATCACAACTCCAGGAAACTATTGTTCTGATTTTTATAAATACACTTGTATTCCCCTTGACTTTTTTCCTTTCCCTCCCCACTTGCTATCTCCCCTGCTGTATGCCCTTGGCTGCTTCCCAGACACTTCATGATGCAAGAGAAGATAAGCTGTTACAAGGAATAAAAATCAGGGGTGCTGCACATCTCACACTCCCCCAAATCAATTCTTTGCCTGGAAATTTCCATATATTCTGTGTAAAACCCCATGATTTCCACTGAGATGATCACAGCCACCTTCTTCTCTCCTGGATGGAGACTTGCAGATCAGCTTAGGGATGGGAGTCTTGTGTTTCTGCCTCCCTGAACACACTCCTGCCAACGACATGTGAACAAAGGCTGGGAAACCTTCCTGGCATCAGCTCTTGGCCAGGTGCCCTTTGCTGACAGCCCTCATTGTGCTGGGCAAGGTCTGAAGGTTAGAGGGGAATAGGAACCAAGAGCCCCCAAGGCATAGCAAGATTTTCAGCAGTGATAAGAAATTTGGGTGAGATTTTTTTTGGGGGGGTGAGAAGGTGGATTTTCAGTGTTTTGGGTAGTGAAAACCCTGATGTCTGTATAGTGTTTTATGGGCATTTTTTTCTGTAATGCTGTGGACCTGTTGATTGGGGGTGAGAAACTTCAAGGATATTCAAAAAACAGGAGAGAAAAAAAAAATCCCTTGCCATGGGATTTTTTCAAACTTTGGCCCCAAGGATTCAATTTGATTCTTCCGGTGACTCAGAGCATGACATTGGCTCTGTTTTCCTTCCCTCAAGAGGAAACAAATAAGGCTAGTAATCTGTCTTAAATCTATTTAAACATAACAGATCAGGTTCCCCTTTGCAAAGTGGGGTGGAAGGTGGTGTGTTCAAAGCCAAGCAGAGCCAGAGGGTGTAAATTGTGGTGATGGGATGAGGTTTCCAAGAATCTCATGATAATCAATCGCCTGGATCAGTGACTCCCTTTGCAACACACTGGCACGCTGCTTGGTGTAGTTACCCTTCAACATCCTTATGAATGAAGGCTTCTTGGGCTGATGGGAAACATCCATAGGTCAGCTTTTGGGGAGTCTTGTTTGCAGAGAGTGGAAGCAGATGGGTTTGCAGAAATGTCTCATGTTCTGTCTGTAGCATGTGGAGAGTCAGAGCTGGAGGAAGGAGCCAGCAGAAGACAGTGATGCTATGGCAGCTGGTCAGGAGGAGTGGGCAATGGGTGGTAGATCCCATTCCTTGCAAAACCAGCCAGGAGGATGAGATGTATTATGGAGAGAGGAGGAGGGGAAGAGCTGACCCTTGCTAAGGCTGTCACGCTGCAGTGCCTGCTCTGTGTTAAGGGAGTGGAGGAACAGTTACGTTGCTGCCCAGCTCACTCACAGCTCTCTGCCTTGCCTTAAAAGAGGCAGAAATCTAAATCCCTGGGTAACTTCAAAGCAAGGCAGGGAAGATTAGGTTTTTTTGGAGTCAGGCAGCAGATGAGCAAGAGGGAGGAGGGATTTTGAGGCTCAGATGTTGCTGAGGACCCTTAAGCCCTCTCTCTGAGAAGGGAAAAACTGACCCCTTTGGTTTAAAGATGCTTGGAGCAGATCAGGACCCCATGGCTTGTGTCACCCTCTGCTTTCTCTTTCCCAAGCTGCTGGCTCTTACTTCCTTTCTAGCTGCTCTCTGCTCCTCTTCATTAGCAGCTCTCAGCAGTGCAAAGGAATTGTACTCAGAAGTATGAGTTCATCTCCTAAAACTTTGTACTGATGCCAGTGGGTCAGTCACTTTGCAAAAAGAAACTTCCCTTCGAGAAACACTATCCCTTTTGAGAAAAGGCCAACAAACCAGAAAAACAAACTATCAAAAATACTGCCTTCAAAAAACACTCCTTCACTTGACCCTGTTCCTGTTCTTGTCCAGTTGGATGGCTGTTAGTATAATCAGAGCCTCCTGTGCTCTCATGGCTTTGCCAATGACCTACAAACCTGCTTCTGTTGGGTGACCTAACCTGGCCACTCTGTACAAAGGATGGGCAGCAGTTTCTGGCAGGGGCAAATGCAAGTCTTGCACAGTTCTTGTCCCATTAGAGAAGCACATATGCTCTCTAAGCTATTGACCACATGCATTCACCTCTCATCTTATCTTTGTTCTGAGGACTGTCTGGAGAGGCTGGTAGCTACCAGCAGATTATTACCATTAGAGCTGTTCATGGAGACTTCTGGGCATCACCCTTGTCCCTAGGACCAGGCTGTTTCTGGAGAAGGAGTCAGGGTATGTCAGGCTATGGGGGTGGCACCAGCCCTACTTGATACGGAGCAGAGCACATCCTTATCTCACAGCAACACCAGGTGCAGCTCTTGACCATTTCTCATCATGCACGGGATGGTCGTGTGTGGAAGCCAGTGCCTCCTTTGAAGGAGTTGAGGTTTCAGCTTGTGCCTTTTGCAGTCACTGAACCCTAGGAGGAACAGCACAGCCTGACTAACACTTGGTTTGAAAAATGTTATCCTGCACCTCCATGTCTCATACCCAGACCCTAAATCCCAGAGCTTCTTCTAGTGTGTATCCCTTTATTTCCTCACGAAGTCCTTTCTCTGCTAGACTTCTCACATTCAGCAGCAGAGAAGGCAGCTGAAATGTGTTATTCTTGTAGTGAAATAATGTTTTTCTAATCTCAGTATCTTTTTAAAGCATGTCCACATGTAGCACGCTTCCAGAGCAATTCAAGTCCAAGGTGCAGCTGCAGAGAGCACTGAGAAAGGTTTAGTTGCTGGCACACCCCAGGACTGAGCCTCTCTGGACACTGTAAGAAACTAAACCAATGACTTGCCTGCTCTTCTGCTTGAGGGAGACTCTTATTTGTGTTTTTGGTGACTTCCTTCTTCTTCTCTTGAACAGAAGCCAAATGCACAAGTGGTGTGGTAAGAGGGACAAAGTGTTTTAAGGAAGAGTGAAGGAAGTATTGGTGGCATGGCAGCACGTTACCTTGTGTTGATCAGATGGCACAAAAGAAATCCAGACTTCAGTTCAGAGTCAGAGTGGTGGCCTGCATCCCTGCTGATGTCCTTTCCTTGTTTTCCATGCTTCCTCTGGCAAGTGACCCATAGATAATCTCCTAACTTCTTTTCCAAGAGAAAGCTGAAACTGTCACCAATTTTCATTCTTAATAGAAATCTGGCCATTGCCATGGCACAAGACCAGTGAGATGAGGTGAGATCATTAGACTATTGTAATTATTAGATAGTCATTCCACTAATGACAATATTGCTAAGATTCAATTAAGTACAATCAAGTATTCCATGCAAAGAACCAAAACAGTCTGGATGGTGACACAGGCTGGAAGGCACCTCAGGATGTCCTTTGCCCAACCTCCTGTTCAAGGCCAAGTCAGCTATAATCTTGTTAACATCAAGAAAAGTTGGAACTAATACCACTGAAGACAATGTTTTACTTGTTTAAAGACAGATGAATTCCCTCCATCTATCTGCCAGAGATGGAAGATGACGGATATTTCACCCCATGCCTCAACTTCCTCATGGAAAAGACTACACAGTGGTTCTTGGAAAGCACAGAGTTGTGCTTTGTCATTATTGTTATTGCCCTGCTAAATTCCCTAGTTCTTCTACCTCACTTCAAAACCCTGTTTCCAAAAATTCAGGGGACACTTTTCAACTATGTCATACACAGAGACATCTCATGTTGGATTTTACCCCTTTGAGGTCTTGTGGCTCACTTGTCCAAGATCATGATGGTGGAGAAGAGTACATTCCATCTTTGCTTTGGCTACATAATGGGTGCCACACCAAATGTGTGGGTTTACTACACTTGGACGTGCTCAAGGCCCTACCCTTGTCTGTTATCAAGGGTATAGGATGAATTCCATGTCAGGATGTTGGTCTGGCAATGTTGGTTTGAAGGGTAACCTCAAAGACAGGCCAGACTTGTCTGAACAGCCTCAACTTTTAATAAAGGAGACCTGGAACAAAATCCAGTCTGACCAGTGCTTTAATATAGCTGCCACCATTCATTGCTGCCTTTTCTCTTTGTGACCACTAAGTGGGATGGTTATGCTGTTAGCTTGTCTAATTAATCTAGAATTGGGTTTTTTAAATAGAAGTTGGTCTTTACTGCTCTGGTGCAGTGCTGATGACTGCAGTGTGCAAACCAGTGCCTTGACTGCTTCTGACAGAGCTTCCTCTTGGGAATTAAGATGCAACTGCCATGTATCCTCCTGTTTCTGTCTTCCTGACCAAACTAGACCTTTCATGAAAGAAATGCATCTCATCCTTTTACCACAGAATGGATCATGACCTTCACACTTGAGATCTGAGGTGAGTTCTAACTTTTTCAAAGCTCCCATGAGTCCTGACCAACAGATCTATCTAGCATGTTCCCAGTAGGCAATAGCTACTTTTGATTACTTAGCCGCTTCTAAGCTGGAGAACATTCCTCATTGCTAAACACTGGCAGCTGCAAAGGACTCTAAATAGAGTATAAAGCCCTTTAGATCTAACCTTGAGCTGCTGGAAATGAATCCTTTACTGTGCTCAATGTGTTAAAGAATCCAGTGCTTTTTCTTCAAGATAACTACTTTATATCACCCTTATCTTTTTGCTTGTGAATTGTAGGCCCATAAAGCAGTGATAAAATACAACAGGGAACACAGATCTGATCCAACATGTCCATTTATTTTTTCCCCATAGGCAGAGCTAGAGATACAGCAATCTTGAAAGTATGTAGCACATGCTGCTGTTTTGAGCCCAACTAGACTTTTAATGTCAACCCTTATCCCCTATTCTCTTTAGGCTCTTGGGCTGATGTTGTATATCACAATCACACTGAAATCTATAGGGTACCACCTCATTTGTCAGTTGCCACAAAGCATTTTTCCTGTCAGCCAAGATGAGGTCCATATTCAAGCCATGACCAAACCTTGGACACAGAGCGTGAGCAACAGCTCCACTGAATATTCCTGTCAGTACATGGATTAGAGTCTTCTCTAAAGCACCTCCTGCCAAGGGTCTGATGTCATCTGTCTTCTCAGACCAGGGAAACGGTGTGAATTCAATTTTTGTGATGAATAAATCCCTTTCTATGAGAGCACATGGGCTTGATACCAAGAATTCAGCTGATTACTTTTTTCCCTTCCCCCTATCCCCACCCTTATGAGGTAGATGCTGGCGTTCTCTCTGGTCGTGGTGTATATGAGGAGATGCTGATTTATATAATGATACATAATGGACAAAAGTTCTTTGAATAGTAAGGACTAGGCCCAAGTTTGAAATCAGGAATTTAGAACTGTGAAACTTAAGAACAACTGGAGGATATTGTGGATCCCATCACTCACATTCAGTAGTGGGTATATGCACCCAACTGAGCTTAATAGCAAGCGCTGACCTACAAGTATTCCTGCTTCAGGTTAGGCTGTAACTCAGGCTTTACTCTAAAAATTACATAGCAGGAGTGTAGGTATTGTTTTCTCTGCAAGCTAGTACCAGTACCTCCAACCCTACTGGACCTCTGTCTCATGAACTATTGACCCCTGTAGCCACTATTGAAAAACTTAATTTCCACCCAAAGCCTGTTCCTTAGCTTCATGTTTTCCAAAATACCAAACAACTTGGAAACAGACTTGAAGACCTGCATGAAATCCAGCCCCAATTGTTTGTAGCATGGAGCAGAAGATTGAACATACACTATCTCCTGGATCTCTAAGCTGGCTGTGCCCAAACATAGCCAAGATGTGCTTACTGGTGATCTCCAGGGATCTGGGACACCTAGAAAGCCCTTTGAGAACATGCATCATGGATTTATTTTCTCTCTATTGCTCTTACAGCTCCAGTAGATTAGATGTAGACTCCTACTTTGGCAGTGATATCCCTAAGATCACATAGGACATCGGTGCATTGCCAGGTACCAAAGCAGGTTTTTCAGTCACTGTCTGCAGAGCATCTTCATACCTACCTGGAAGCCCTTCCTGAGAGCATGCACAGAGGGTTGAATCAATCCATGTATATTAAGAATCAGTTTTCAGTGTTTGGTCCTGCCTCCTCACAAAGACTTTAACAGCACCTGGACTATTGCTCAAATCTCAAAAGGGCTGCTGAAGAAAACACACCAAAAAATTGATAAAATAATCCTCCTGTCTTTATTCTGTCACTGCTACCAAGCTGAATAAAATTGGGAATTTGGGCCTTGATTCAGCAAAGCACTTAAATGTGCACTCACATTTTAGTGTGCACACTTGCCATGGGCAGTTTCTTTTCCAATATATTGCTCTAGTGGCTTTTCCAAAGGATTTTTAGTTGTTTTTTAGAATATACCTTTCAAAACAAACTTTTTCTCCTTCCATAGTGTGTAGTCATCCATCTGATGACCCTGCCTTCTGCAACAGAAATGCATTGTAAGAATAGATAAGTGGATTTGGGGAGTGTGTTCTCTGAAAATGGATTATTTTTTAATAGGAGGCTGAGTATTTGTTATATAGACTTAAATTTGGCAGGTGGTTTGACTATAATAACCAAGATACTGCAGGAAATTGAAAGCATCTTTGCTCAACTGCAGAACTTCCAGTTTGGATAACTTTTATCTAGAAATGGATATAACTTTTAACAGGCTAAATCAGAGCAGGGAAGTAATTTAGAAATTCAACAAGATGGAGCCAGCCTTGTTTCAGTCAGTCTATAAGTAAATATTTTTTTGTTCTTCTTGTGTGGGCACAGCCTGACCAACCTATGATTCCCTCAAACTCTTGTTATCAGTGCTGGTTGCTCCATCAATTTTGTGCAGTGTGAGGTCTGAGGAAGCAGCTCCTATGAAATTGCAAAGTAACTTGGGGTGAAGCAATGTTATTTGTCATAATAATTACTAATCCCTTAAGAAAGCAGAACAGTGTTTGGATTGGATGTAGGGAAAGATTAAAATTTCAGCCTGCAGTTGAGTTCAATTCTCTTGATGGCAAGGTGTTCATTAGCAGATTGTAAAAAGTCATTTGTAATATTTGTTTTAGATCCAGAGGATACTCAAAAAGCTAGCTTGTCCTTTAGCAGACCCTTCCCTACCTGAACACCCACCCAGGTGCTGGAGGGAATGCTCTCATTGGAAACACATAATCCTTTCCCAAACAAAATCTTCCTTTCCTTCTTTTTCTTGTTTTTCTTCCTCTTTTTTGGCCACTGCTATGCAGAATCATGTCCTATTGTATTACGTTATCATATCTTGTCAAGTCATGGCATGGTATAAAGCAGCTTAATGTGGTGGAAGGAATGCAATGCTATCTGAAGCCAGCATCTACAGTAATCCCCTCTGTCATCTTTCCTTCCCAGAGCCTCTTCAATGCATTTTGCACAAAGTGAAATCGATCAAAGCTTCTCATTTTCATATCTACATGATATAATGTTACCTAAACAAGAAGAAAAAACCTGTATATGAGATATCAAAGAACAGAACTAATTCCCAGAAGTCATGCCCAGTATTTTTGTTGGACCATCGGTGCCTGCCTCTAGCCAGAGAAACAGCTTAAGCCACAATGCTTAGATTTTCTCTTTACATAGATTTGAAATGTGTCAAACATTTGTAGTGCCTAAATCCTCAGCTTGTTTCCATTGACTCTGACAATGGAAGTGTGATCCTTTATTAAAAATCTGGATGGCTTGCAAAAACTTTAGCCAAATCAGTACAGGGTTTTCAAACCACTGCAGAGTCTTTTGGAGGAGGGAAACAAGCACCTTTGGAGGTTTTTGTTTCAGACCACTTTCTCCCCTAAACACTTCTCAACTGTCCACTTCTACTTTTACTGCACAGGACTTTCAGTGACATCTTTACTTCTCAGTAAAGTGCCTGGGGAGGGATGCCTTATGTAACTTCCCTGCCTAAGTTGCATAAAAATCAGTTCTGCCAAGAAAGTGAGTGCATTTTGCACGCATTTGAAGTCTCAGATCAGTTTATATGGTTTTTGTTTCACTCGTTGGACCTGTTATCACATTTCATCTTTAAAAGTGGTTGAACATCTCCTTATTTCTCCTCTTGGTGGTGGGCATGGTAACAGGAGAAGAGTACATTCTATTCTGTTTTATTTTTAGGTATAAAATCAGGACATTTAAGTCCTAGACCAAATGGATTATAAACTTCAGAGTAAAGCAGGTCTCATTTCTACATCGTGTGTTTGCACAGCATCTAGCACAATAGGATTCTGGCAGATAACCACAAGCATTACGTTAATGCAGATGATGACAAAAGGAACTTGTTGTGGGTGAGACATGATTTACCTTCTGCCCACTTCCAAATATCTCAAAGCTTTGCCAAAAATCTCTATTTCAAAGAAAACAGGGATATCGTATGTAAAACTTCTAGAGAAAGAAAGCTGTGGTTGAAGGAGGTAAATTAAGGTCAACTTAAAAAGAAGGAAGAAAACCACAAGCTTCTGAGCTGTGTGTGTGCATATGTCTGTAAAGATCTGATATTTCTGTCTGCATAAGTGTCCTACAAAGGGACTTCAGTATGAGTTGCATTCTGGTTCCCTGAAAAAACCCTACAAGATGCTATGAAGTGTTCCCAAGCAATGCATCATCCCAGAGCATATCTGTGGATGAAGCATTAAACCTTTGCTGTCAGAAGAACAGCTTGTGCTTTATAGATGCAGGAAGGTTCTCATCTGTCTTTTGTTTTTTTAAATTCAGCACCAGTTTTTCAACCATGTGTTACCATTGATTCAACCTACCACATCAATACCTCAAGCTACTGCTTCAAGACTAGCTCTGCAGAACCTTTCTGGTCTTCCTAGTAGGACATCACCAGGTCGAGCTGCACACAAAAAACTCTCCCTTTGGCTCTATTTATCCCCAGGATCAATAGGTCCAGTGTCTTTAGCTGTCCTGCTCTTACAGTGATGCCACCAGACCAAAATGGTGATGAGGACTGGGGAAGAATCAGCTTGGCAGAGTAGTCAGCTTTGCTCCCACCTGCTGCACAGCTGGATAGGATTTACATATTGCCTGAACTCAGGCTAAGAGAAGAGCACCTGCAGAAAACCAGGAGCTTTTCTGCTGTGTCCTGAGCCACGGTTCAATTCAGAATGCAAACAATTTCTCTAGTAGTGTTATGGACATTTCTTGGCAACCTGGTGGCATCAAATACCCTGATTATTTTTTATTTTCCAATGAACAATTCTCCCTGGATTGATGTCAGCTCAAGTCTTCCAAGCTTGTAGGACACTTTAGACTGTGGTTGCTCATACAGCATCAAACACTCAGCAGATCTCCTTTCTGCAGCAGCTTTCCTTGCATAACAAGTCATGTGAGCCCAATCCCACGCACGTGGGAGCGTATGCACGGGACAGAGGTGTGTGATGCTTGGATGGTATGGTCCAACAGCTGAAGTAATGCTTGTGGTATCACAAATATGAGAGTCAAAAACTGCTTAAAGAGTTTCCAAGTCAAACACTAGAGCACATTTTGTAGCCTTTGAAATACAGCTGGCTGAAAACTCCTGACAGTGTGATCTATTAGGCTGTGGAATAGTTTCCCCAGGGAAGTGTTGGAAGGGCTATCATTTGAGTCATTTAGTGTTGAGGGGAATATACTATAGGGAACAATCCCTCATTAGCTGGACTAATGGATCTTTCTGTTTCAAATTCTAGTGCTCCTACAAAAAAAAATCCATTGACATCTTCTTATTCTCCCAGATGCTCAAATTGGCAGGGCTGTGGGGCCGTTGGCTACATTTTTTAGCTTTTGTTTATAAGGCATATAAATTTATCAAAGGGGGAGGGTTTCATGTGTCAGGCAAAGTGTGTAGTGTCAAGAGCAATCTAAAGAAAACAGTCATGGGGATAAATGAAATGCACATACGTTATTTTCTAAAAAGCAGGGAGACATGTAGATCCTTCTTGAGAAGCTCTAGCTCTAAGCAAGCTTCAGGAAACGAAGACAAGACAGACATCTGGGTCAAATTGAGTGTTGAGTTCACCAGCCACTGGTGGATAGCAGCTCCCTGGGCTTGGCTGGTGTACTTCTAGTTCATCTCATACTCCTCTTGGACTTTCTTCTGGGATAACACAATTAGGTCCTGTGTTTCCATCAGAGCAAGTGTGGTATGTCCTCTTGGTCATGTGTTGTCTCTCATTAGTCATTTTCAAGCACTGGATGTGAAAGCATCCCAGCTCTGGCACTGGGTGTGAGAACACCAGCATAGTCACTTTAAAGACCAGACACTTTTGGATGACAACTGCTTCTTTCTTTCATGATCTTCATGTGTAACCTTGAAGATGTCACTTAAATAATTGAGGTTGCTTATAGGGTGTAAGGTAAGAGCTCTAATGGGCAATTCTCTGTCCTGGCAGGTTGGATCATCACTGGCTTTGTGTTATTGACAAAGAATATAGAAGCTACCCCCCCAAACCTTATTATTAAGCCTTAGCATGAGTCTTGTGGCCTTTTTCCTGTGGACTGCATAAGTTAGCCAAGATCTGGGCACTTCAGAGAGAACCAATTCACACATTGCTTCCTTGACTGCAGCTGCTACAGGTGCATTGGTGGCAGCCTGGCCTTTCAGAGGAGAGGAGATAATACTGCCAGAACTCCAGAATTCATAATGGATTTGATTAAGGGCTATTTTTTGGGTGAAACAACCTTGGCTTCCCAATGTTTGGAATATTTTCCAGCAATGATGACTTTCCCCTCTGTGCTTCTTTTTTTAACATTATATTTTCCAAGAGGACAATCCCAAAGGTGACTGGTTTAACGGGGGGAAAAAGAAGAGAGTCATAGAGATATTTTAAATGTGACGTGAATTTTATGCCAAAAAGTGTCTTTTCCATTTTTATAAGCCCCTGTCATCCCCTCTCCCTCCGCCTCCTCCTGCTTAAAAGGAAACTCCATTACAAAGGCAGGAAAGAACATCAAACAAACCTCGCTTGGCAGCCATGTCTATATGTGAAATTACTGTCAGAGTACAAAGGAAGACTCAAGATTTAGAAGGTAGCATGTGACAAGAGAATGCCGTCCTTCTCAATGTCTTTACCTTTTGTTGGTGAGAACTGGGAAGGGGTTGTTGTTGGTGCTTTTTGTTTTTTTAGAAAAATCTTGCCAATTATAGAAAGTCAAAGACACAAATCACTGTGAAACCCCACAGGCTGAGGGCGATTCTCCTTGCTGTAAGCCATGTAGAAGTGCCTTCAGCAAGGGTTGTGTGTAGGCATGTGCTCATCCTTAACTCCATCCTCTGGGGAGGTGGGTGCCTGTTTGGGCCACCTGGGGAGCAGCTGTTGTGTATGGTCACACAAGCCTTTGATGGAGCCACTTCTGAGCTGCTGGGAGCTGACTCTGAATGTTCTCAGCTCACCTTGGTTATAAGGTAAAACATGTTTAGTTGAAGCAACTGTGTGTTACCTGTAGCCTTTGCAATGGTTTTAAGCAAATGTGTTTTATTTCACTAGTGAGACAAATTAAGAACATTTTTTGTGAATGGAAATTAATTAATGGATTAATGTGGCAGTGTTATCCTGTGTCTTGAAGAAGCTGTATGCCTCATCTTTGTCTTGGGTATTGTCTTTATTAGCTCTATTCTTATTCATGCTCTGAGAGTCCTAAGCTAAAGCAACACTTGTCTTCCACCCTTTCCAAGTGCACATACTGTAGGAGAGCAAGGCAATAAAAGCTGAGAAACCACACAAGCTGCTGGTACCCCAGCCCTGATTCTCCTCTGGAAGGACAGGAGGACATGGACCTGGACCTCAGCAGGAGAGATTGCAACCTCCTGCTCTTGCCAGCCTTAGCTGCTCAGACTCTGCTCAAATTCAGATATTCGGGTGTTGGGACAGTGTTTGTAACCAAAAAACCCACCACATTTCAAAGCTGACTGTCTCATTTGGGTTTCCCACTGTGGATGGGAGTATCTGCCCTGCTGCTCCTCTACCCTGCAGTCCCAAATGAAAGCTAAGCTCAGACCAATTCCCAGTACCAGCCCTAAACTGGTTTTCCACTTAGTATTTATCAAAACCTTGTGGTTTTAATCTGGTTCTTGTCCTGTGTGGTACCATGATCCATCTCCGCATTGTCCCATGTGACAAAACTTCTGCAGAAGAAGCTGTTTCATACTTTGTGTGTCTTACCTTCATTCTTTGAAAAGAGGTTTTCTTCTAAAATCAAGGCTTAATACAAGAGACATTTTAATTCACTCTGTCTTGAGAACTATTGAACTCATGTGCTGTAATTGAAATGTGACTTTAACCTTTCAAAGAATGGAAGCTTTCTTTTTTGGCTCTTGTTGGAAGTGTTTGAGCTACAAGGTCTTTGTTCCTTTATTTTAGGGGACAGAGGTATTGTTTGCTTGGGGTTTTTTTAATAGAGTTGATGGTAAGCTCCAAGTGACATTTGTTGACCTCGGGCCAGACATTTAGAAGCCCCACACTGACCACATCTTGTATCGTTGGGAAGAATAATGCCTCTTCCTCCTCCTTGGAGAACAATAAAATTGAGCCTCTTTAATTTTCTCCTGTAGGAACAGAACCCTTTTGAAAATCTGTCGGGGAAGGCATGTCTGCAAACCTGGTTTACAGCCTGCTTTCCAGTCTCATCAGAAGCTTTTCTTGAATGAGGAGCAAAAAAAGTGGCTGAAAGCAGGGGGGAAGGGAGAAAAAAAATCTCTTCTGTGCATGCACACACACACGAGACAGAGACACTGGTTAGCAACATAAACAAAAGGTGGGTGGTAACCCCCGAGCTTTTTTTTTCTGACAGCCAGTGGTGGCAGTGATGAATTTGTGAAGTTATCTAATTTTCCACTGTTTTAATTAGAGGCCTAGGCTATGAGACCTAACAGCTGGGTTCTTTGTACTGCTTTCTGTTGCCTGACAGAGAAAAATTTCTACTGTATCTTCAGCCAAGCTTTCAGTCTGACCTGAGCAAATGAAACTTCTGGGACTCATAAACTGTGGTTTCTGGGCAGATTGCTTTTTGAACTGCTCCTTAGCTATCCTAACATGCAAAGAACACAAAGGCTTACAAAGTGAACTCCCTTTGTACTTTAAAGTTAATGGTGATGCTCATTAAAGAGGTAGGAGGAGAGCAGGAGGGGAGGGAGGAACTCTCCCTCGCATATTAGAGGACTTATCAAGTGTAAAGTTTCTTCTGATCGGACACAGCAGAGCTGAGGCCAGTTGGGAAGTCATAATGCTCAAGCCCTCAGAAGACAATGGCTTTGGTTGCAGAGCACCACTAGTTGAGCAGCTTAATTTATTACTCAGTTCCTGCCAAGTGATTTTTAAAGCTTTACATTAGACTGAATGTGCATCACAGTTCATCACCTCTCTGCTTCTTGAGGCATGCACCATAACCACTTTCTTTCACTCTAATCCAGAAGGAAAAAAAAAAATGTCAGAGGAATTTTTAGACCTGAATTCAGCTAAATCTTAAGTCTTTGCTTAAATCCTGCTGGAGTCAAAGGAATTAAGTAAGGCTTTGACTTAAAGAGCATACTTAATTGCTTTGCTGAATCAGAGCCCATATTCTGATTCTCTTCCTCAGGAGTCCTTCTTATTCAGAAATGGGGTTTGATCCTATAAAAGGCCATTGCTCCCTCTTTCTCCACCTGCTCAGCTATGGCAAACTTCCTTGGTGCTGTTTTGCCACAGGAGTCAAAGGGATTTGGTGATGACAAGGGCACTCAAGCCAATGCAATTTTAATAAACCAGAAAGCCATTTGATTTGCAAGGAACTCGGTGAAAACAGCCTTCTCTGTAAAGGCAGTTGAGTAATGACCCATCACTCAGGCAGTTGTGAAAGAGGAGCCCTTTACAGCATGTAGGTGAAGAATGGTGCTTTTAATAGCCACAACTTCAGTCCTGGCTTGGACAAAAATTTAAGGTATGTCCAAATACTGCAGCAGATGAGTTGTGCAGCAGAGTGAGTGATTTCAAGCTTTCCATCATCCACACCAGGGACAATACCATCATCTGCTGCCACCTCCTTCAGGCTGCATCCCCACCAACTCCAGGAGAAAGGGTAAGGGGGTGAGTGGCCAGCTGTTGCTCTGGTCCATGGCTGGAGAGCAGCAAGACCTATATAGACTTGAGAATTGGGAGACATTTTCCTCCTTCTCATATGGGGGAGCATCTGATCTTCATCCAGCTATGCTCCTTCACCCTTGAGACAGCAGCTTGATCTTGCTTGTGCTGCTGAGAAATCTTGACCCAGGACTACTGTTGTCTTCCTCAGAGTCCTGTTCTTTGGAAATATACCAAAGCTGTACTGCAGAACCTTGCTTGGAGAGCAGCAATTGTCTACACATGTATTTAACTTTGTTGAACACTGGGGGCTGTGGTCAAAAATCACAGGATCTGTAATGATGCCTCTGCTTTGCTGGAGGCATGGAAAGTAAGTAGTGGATAGTGACCAAAAGTGACAGTGAGGTTGGTCAAAGACTATGGTGGAACATGATTTTGTCTATAAATATCAGTTCAGAATTTTTACAAGAGCACAACCACTTTAAAGAAAAACATTTTTTCCAACCCAATAGAAAGTGGGACTTCATGGCAACATGGTCATACTTCATTCTGATGTCATCATAGTGGTTTTCCCCAGAAGTTAGGATCCTGTTGTGTCAGATGAATTCTTCACTGTAGAAGTGCATTTGGGGTCTGCTGATTCATCTTGCTTGCAATGTGAAAGGAGTGAGGAGACTGCCATGGTGCTTCTCTGTTGGGGGAATCTGTCTCCCTGATGTGCAAAGTGAGAATCCATCTTGCACACACTGACTCTGCTGCTTTGCTTTCATATGCAATAAGAGAAGATGGGGAAAAGCCTGTTGTGACTTTCCCTGTAAATTGGTGGGTGGATTCCTCCTGTGAAAAAGAGGAGATACAGATTTCATCTCAGTCCAGTTCAGAAAGGTTTCAGACTCACAACTCCATCTTTCAGGGGCAAATGCTGGCTCTACTGGGCAAAAGCTCTTGTCTTCTGCCATCATGTCCCTTTGGGTTTGTCCTGTGCAGTCTTAATATGTTAGGTGTGGTCTGGGCACAGCTGTGAACATGTGGAAGCTTTGGGTAGAACTGTCCTATTAATTAGATTCAAGCAGGATGGGACAGTGCCAAGTGCATTTTAATGGAGGCCACTCTGCTGTCCCATGTGGAAAGATCTCACTTTTCTCTAGAATGAAGTGATAGCTGACATTAAGCAGTTTCCAAGTCCCAGGTGCCCAAAGTCCAACTAAGATGGGATTTAAGCCAAATTCAGGTTGCATTCCAGTCTGTGATGAAAGGGAATTTTGAAATGTTTGAATTTCCTGCAGAGCAGAAATTCCATTTCCAAATCAGCTCTAAATAATCATTTAAAGATGGACTCTAAATTGAAATTGTTTTAATGTGTCATCTTGGTTTTAATTGCTTGTAGTCCTGAATAAATGTTATCAGACCATCAGAGTCTAAGGATGAAGCAAGAGCTGGGTAGTGATTCAGATGGGATAGCCTGTTGCCAAAGAGGAAGTCCTGGGACAGAGATGACTCTATTGCTAGAGCAAAAGACAAGACAGTGAACTCTCTGTTTACAGTGGACCACTGAAAGAATGGGATAATTGCAATTATCAGAGTGCAGCAGCATTTTAATGACTGCTTCATTTTAAAAATACATATGTAAATCCCTGAGATGGTGGAGAGGTGCCAATTTGCCCTGGCCAAGCAGTGGACCTATTATCTCCTTCAAAGAGCTGGCAGCTTTACCCGTGGCAGAAGAGTAGAACATCAGGGCAAGCTGTGCTCTGCTCATCTAATGAGTCACTGCACCAGGCATGCACAGACCACACCAGGAACTGGAGGAGAGACCCACAGTAACTGCAAAGAGAAGAATATCTTTTGTTTCCCTTATAGTTATTTCTCTTGATGGCTCTGGAAAGAGGAGGACATGGAAGTTTTTGTAGAATCACCTGTGTTCATCTGTAGGAGTTTGATCTGGGGAAGTGTTAAATTGTGGGTGCTTCTCATCTGCTGCAGTGTGGTGAATACCTCTGCTCATACTCTTCTCCCTCCTTTTGTGTGCTTGCTACCCCGTTCTTACCAATTTAAGTTCCTCCCCATTTCAAGCAGTTTTTTCCTCACCAGAAGACATGTGGTCACGCATGATCCCATATATCTCAAGTTAGTCCAAGACACTCAACTCCATGCTCTGAAGAATCTCTGTATTCAGAAAGCAAAACTTCACTGAGCTGGACTTTGTTGTAATTTCTCCCTCCCAAAGCTACTGATGCTGGGTTTCTGAAGAGGCCAAAGGAATTAGGAGCCAGCACCCTCTGGGTTAGATGCTTTGTGCTGTTTAAAGACACTTGGGTAGACTATCTTTTGTCCAACATGTAGACAGAGCTACACAAATGATCAGCAACATTTTGAGAAACCAAGATGCTTTAAAGGATAAGACCTTTTCCTACATGGGCTCTGGCCAAATTCAGCCTTGTGCTATGAGTAACTGAACAGGAGCTGAATTTATTAGTCTTTTTGTTTCAAGGTCTTCAGTAATTACCATCATGTGACTGGGGTTCATGGAGTTAAGAATGTTACACGTCCTGCTATCTGGTGTGGGAGTTCTCATATACACAACCTAAAAATGTGGAGAAACCACAGATTTATGAGATCATGCTTTTTAAGTATGCCCTTGTCCAAGAAATAGTAGTTTCTAAATCACTCGCACTCTCTGTGCTTACCGACATATTGAATTTGCTTTTGTGAAGTAGGCACTGGTCCATGATATTAATTGCCATATTAGTAAAATAGATTTAGAGAGGACTGGAGATTTGCCATGTCACTTTCTAAGTCCTTCTCTTGTCTCGATTCATGGAAGGGAGGAGGGGAACTGCTGCCTGGATACTTGCCAGGCCAAGAGGATGGCTTGACGCACACTGGATAGCATGAAAGCTCTCACTGAAAAATGCTAAAGACACTTAAAATGGCTGGCTGAGCTCTGCTCCACTCATTTCATCTATCATTAAAATCTCCCTCCCACATGAAAGAAATTTCCCTCTGATTTCTTAGGCCCCAAAGGTGACCATGATTTAGTCTGATGGATCTCAAGGAGCAGATTTTCGTGTAAATTGGTCACAGCTCCTCCAAGTTTAGTGCTGTGCATTTTGCAGCAGTAAAGGAAACTTTACTAGGAAAAATAAAGCACATCCACCGATCACTCGCCTTCCTAATTAATCTTGTAGTACCAGGGACCTACAAAAAGCATTGTGTGAGGGGAAATTCAAATTGTTTCGTTTCCCCAGATGAGTAAACCCTATCCATTATTTGCTAAATCTGCTTAACGGGGTTCTTCCTCTGCATTTTCTTTCAAAACAAGGCTTCCAAACAGGCAGTTTGACAGTGAGGATGAGATAAAAGATACCAAAATAATTTCCACAGAGGGTCCTGGTACATCTCCTCAAGGTACAAGTTGTCTGTTACAAAACTTCTTGGAGATACCAATTGACCCCTACCTATAGGTGCAAAGGGGTCTGTTCTGCTGGCAGCGTTGGTTCTTGGGAACTCATATTTAATAGAACATTTAAATGCTTGAGGCCATTTGTATTCATTAGAGTGATTAAGCAGCTGACTGACTGGGACACATGTTTAAAGTTAAGTATGACTCTCGGTGCTTTGTTATATTGAGTTTTGTGGGCACTGTTCATGTGGATGATGTGTACAGCTACTCTCTGTCCTCCCCTGACTTGTGTTATTAATCTGATATCCTTTCCCAGCTCTTGCTGATTCATTCCTTTGCTGTTTCTTCCCTGAGCTTGCTCTGTGGAACAAAGAAACAACTCTGGTTCATTGGCTTTTACCATTTAGGAGATGTTAAATCTTGCCAAGGCTTTCCCTTCAAGGAAGTATTAAGCATTGAGTTTTTCTATAACCATAGAGTGGCTTGGATGACATTGCAGTAACAAGCAACAAAATCTGAATTATTTCAGTGAAGGCAACCTAATGTCAAAACACTGTGGGTGCAGTTCAACACTGATTAAATAGGACCTTTGTCATGGCCACTGTAGTCCTACCTCTCTGCTCCCATGCCATGTTACAGAATCACACAATCATAGTGGTTGGAAAAGACCTTTAAGATCATAGAGTCCAGCAATGTTACCCACAACCCTCCCCTTCTGCTGGCCCTAGGACTTGTCTGACCTGGCTGAGCCAGCAGAAACTACTGTGTCATTTTTGTAGGGCTTAGTTTTCATCATGGAGTCATGTGAGCACTTAAGCTGGGCTTAAGGATGAGTGAGTCGGACTACAGAATTTGTCTCTGAGAGACTTCTTTGTCTCTTGGGTTCTTAGTTTGGACTTTTGATTTTGCAAAACTCCTTTCTAAAATTGCCAGACCTTTGCAAATCTGACCTGAATTTTCTGTTCAGGTTAATTCACAGTTTCAAAGCTCCTATTTAATCCCTTATGGCACATTCACTTACGTTCTCATTGTAGCCTTTCAATTCTCAATAATTTTATTACTCCTGAAGTTCTGTGCCTTAATGCACCCCATGAAGTTAAATGTAGACAGGAATATTGCTGCCCATGCACAGACCTTTAGCAGAGCAACTCCCATGACTCCCTAGAAGAAACCCAGAACTAATTCCCTCCCATGTCCTTAGCCAAGACACATTTTCTGCCTGTAGGACACCTGTCAAAGAGGAACAGACTTCTTATAAAATAAACAAAAATCGTTTGGTGAGCAAACTCAGGGAAAAGAAAAGAACCAGCCAAGTTCCGGATATCCTGGACAGCGGTTTTCATGCTTCCTTCAGCTGTCTTGAAGAAAAATATCAGCTCTTTCTAGCCAATTCTAGTTTTATTTTCAGCCTAAGGATCATGCTAGGAATAACTGGATAACATAGATGAAATTTTCTTCCTTGCCTAATGTAATCAAAGGCTTAGTGGACAAGGTAAATGATGGCATGAGCTATAATTAAATGTTCTAGGGGTTGAGGTATCTTACTGATCTGGATGTAAAGAGCAGGATGAAAAATGAGCTGAAACGTGTGCAACAGACCTGTGCAGAGATGTTCCTTCTCTCCAGGCTGGGCCAGGATTAAAAGGTCACATTCCAGCAGCCCTGGAGTTAGGAAGGACTTTGGGCTCCTCTTCTGGGGACGGTGCAGCAGGATGGAGTGCACTTAGCATTGTGGAGAAGCAAGTGTTGAGCCAGAGTTGGAGAACCAGTTGTGTTGGGATTGTGGCTGAGTAAAGACCTTGATGCAAGGCAGAGTTTTTGTCTCCTTTCTTCATGATTGATAAGGTATCAATTAATATAAGCTTTATGAAAAGGTGATGTAGCTTTGTTGAACTTGCCCTGGACCAAAAACTCAGCTATGTGTGGTGCAAAAAAATCTTTCCAATTATTCTGATACCAAGCTTTGTTCACATTTCTTTAAAGGCTCCATTTGTGATCTGTTAAGTGGTCCCTGGCCCTCGTGTCTCAAATTCAGACAGAAGATGAGACAGCAGATGGATGCAAACAGGCAGGATTAATCTGGTGTTTGTTGGGCATACTCAGTCTCCCTGTTTAGTTCCTACTTGGCTTTTTTTTTTCTCTCTTGACCTTGGTAGGCCTTTTTCCCTGCCCTGTGCTTTCTAAATAACCCCCTCCCTAAAAGCTGTATTTAAAAAAAAAAAAAAAAAAATTAAAAAATCCCAGATTCACTGTTCCTAATTCAGAAGCTCAGTTCAAATCAGGCAAAGAAATTGAAACAAAGACCAGAGCACTTTAGCCAAAACTGAGTTGCCACATGTTTTAATTTGCTGCAATTTTCTTGCATGTGGCTCGGGAACCTCGGGGCGTTTTATTTGGTAAAGTGTGAAATTACATTAATGCTGGGAGGTGGAGGCCTTTCTATCTTAAGCAGATACTGTGTGACTGTTTATCCACAAGCTAAGAAAATGTTTTTGCAGTTGGCTGATGTTCAGTCCCATGAATAATATTTTGCAGAGGAGTTTGCTCTCCGATTAGCACAAAATGATCTGTGCATGTCTAGGAACAGCTTTATGGTTATTCTGCTTAAAAGTAGGACAAGTTTTTGAAATCCCTCCTGTTCCTTGGAGTATCTGTGTTTGCCTTGGCATCCAGGCAACACAGAAAGTAGGAACTCCACAGAGGAGGTTGGATGAACAGAGGAAAAGTTGCTTTATCCTGTGCAGATTGCGAGTGGAACGTGATCTCTGAATCAACTCTCTCACTTCTTAGAATAACTGAAAAATATTTAATTACTCATGGTAGGGTGGAGCCACTGCTGCAGTCTGGCTGTTCTTGTGTTTGAAACCCATCAGTGTTCAGCCTTTTTTCAACCCTTCCTTTCAGAAAGTCTTGTTGCATTTGATCTACCTGAACCAAATCCTGCTTTTATTCTAGGGTAAATCAGCAATCCATCAGTCAATTCAGCAGCATTTCCTAGTGATTTATTAGGATTTAGCTTTGTGGGGGGGAATTTTTGATCCTATTTTTCTCTCCATTGGTGAAAGGCTGTAGATAGCAAATTGTAGATTGTTTACTCTTCTTGGACTCTTTAGAAATGGCTCCTGTACATCCAAGAGTCTTCAGGCCACACAATGAATATCAGTCATGGTAAATGCAGTTTTAGGACTGTTATAATATGAAGACTTTGTTGAATTTCATTGTCTTGTTCTTACAAAGGGAAATCTGAGATCCCCAAATCAACGTTGGATTGTTCCACCCATATAAAGCCTACATAAGTTTGCCAATGCATTGGTCAGGCTTCTATTTCTTGTTTTTCATATTTTAGTCATTGCTTTTGGAAGCTAAAATATTCCCAGCTTTTGAAACACAGTGATTTCTTCCCATCTTTTTTTGATTTTTTGAAAGAGGTCTTTACTGCAGTTCAGTGAAGCACAAATGCTTCTATGCTATGCTGAAGCATGGGCTTGAGCTGGGTCTGAGATCATGATATGCTTTGCTGGTGGCTTGGTAGCCGGCTCTAGAGACTGAATGAAAACACGTGCTCAGCTTTGGGAAAGCATCCTGTCAGGATAGAAGTCAATAAGCACATATAGAGGGCAACAGCACTGAAGGAAACATCATGTGTAGGTTTTATGATGTTATCCTTTAATTTTCTTACAGCCCTTTCCTATCCTTCCACTCTCTCAGAAGCAAGGAGCCTGTTCATAAATTTCTCTATTTGAGAAATTTCTCTATTTCTCTATCCTTCTAGGATAAAAATGTTAACTTTGCTTTTTCAGCTCAGAGCTAACAGCTTCCTGCACTATTTTCCAGACTCTTTTTTTCTTTTCTATAATTTCACTACCTCCCAGTTTACCTTTTACCTGAGTAATTCGTGATATTACAACTACTAACCACTGGGATTGAAGTCACCAGGTAATGGCACAACCGAGGGAGCAGTACACACAAATTTTGTGATGTTCTCATTGAGGGAACATAAAGAACATGAAGAGATCTCAGCCTGAGAGACTATTTCATGCTTCCTAACCTCCTTCAGTATTATTTGCAGTAATAGAGGCACATAGCTTATGGTTTAAGAGAACTGATTCATTTTTTGGAGGATGGTCAGATAAAAACACTGGCAAATCAGCATCTTGAGTCCAAAGCAAATCAAAGCTTTTCAAATACTTGTCAATAAACATGACTTTCTACAGTCTGCTTACTTTCCCTATATAAAATTAAAGGAAACTTTCTCTGGAAAGAATGAATGACATGGAAAAAAGATATCAGAAGGCAGTGACTTAGGGCCAAGCTTTAGAAGGCTTGTTCTTCAACATCTTAAGAGAGGAAAAAACAAAGTATTTTGACCAGATTTCTTTGAATTTTAGCCTGACCAGCCCAGGAAGTGGTACACAGGGGGACACAGTTTAACAAACTAATAAATAAATAAATAAATCCTTCTTTCTCTTCTATGATCTGTATTGTGAAGAGTTTCCCAGCTGAAATAATTCATTAAATATATTCAGGACATCCTTATACCCATGGAGACCATCTTCACTCAAATGTAGCATCTCTCCTTATTGATAGGATCACACTTACCATCTTTTCTCACTCAAGATGACCCTACCAAGACCCCTATGTTATGTGCATATCATCATTTGGAAAACACACACACACTCCATTGTCAGAAGGTGTTTTTTTCCTCGTGCCTATTGATGTGTTTACGATGCTACTTACTCTTTCTATTTTGCCAGCAGCATACAAAGTGTGCCTTGGGAAAATATTTGCAGAAACTTTGGCAAGGGTAGCCTTAGCTTTGCCCTGTGTTTCCTGCAGGTCCATAGGGAACCAGGTCTCCTGAACAATGGGCTCCAGCTATCAGCCCTCAATGGCTTGACCTTTCTGCTTTTCGGCTGCAGATCGTTGTGTACATGTACAACATCAGCTGTACTTTCTCAGCCCCAATTGTTTGAAAGTGCATGAAAACTTCCTATTGAGCCAATGGATTAAAATGACCACATCAGTTTCCCTCCCCCACCTGCTTGGTATCTACAAAACAACTCAATTAGTACAATTTGTCAGAATTTCTACAATGGTGGTACGTTGTTATTTCCTACTTGCACACCTGATGATTTTGCACCTTATGTTGACTTGGAAAAAAATACATTTTTGAGCTCATTAACACTGTTAATTGGGCTGAACAGAGACAGGCTTGGAGGTGGGACAGGGACCTGAAATGGTTATTAAGGATGACAGGTAAACAGGAGAGAGGTGATGGGAATGAAAAGGAGGAGATCAGAACAAGAAGAAAGGGTAACTTGCTCATTGCTAGGGAAAAGGAGAATGTTACAGCTTAGCACTGCAAGACCCACTCCAGCCATTGAGAAATAGCCATCTCCCTCCCCAGGAGAGGCACATGTCTATCAGCTGTAGCTCCTCTAGATTAATTGGTGGCTGATCTTGCTTCATGGAGACCCATAGGATTGCAGGAAAATATAGAAGAGGATAGAAGTGGCTGTGTTCTGTACAAACCTTCCTTCTTTGAGGCTGGTCCTTTTCTGAGACCATCCTCAGCGTGTCCTCTGGTAGGTGGCAAGTGGGCAGCTGCCACCTTGGTGTACCTGACCATCTTGTGCTGAACCCAGGCAATGGTTTTAATTTTTATTTTCCCTCATTTTCTGAAGGAGTTGCATAGATCCTGATCCCTGCATTTCTGGTTCATGCATGTGCTTAGCAAAGCCTATAAATTAAGATGTCACTTGAGCAACTGGGTATTTCTTTAAGCAGAGGCAGGTAGAGCTGTTGGTGTATTTGTACTTTGTGAAGTCCAAGGAAGGCTGTTTGCTCAAGACTGGACCTCTTTGGCAGCCTCTTGTGGTTCAGTTCATTTTCTGTTTAGAATAAGAAAAAGAAAAAAAAAAAGGGGGAAAAAATTCTCCAGTCCTCTGCAAAATCTAAAGCAGAAGTTTGGAACTGTATATTAAAAACTGAAAGAAAACTTCCTCTGGAAATCACAGGCTGAGGTCCTGCATGAAGTGATGCCATCTGCCAGATTGAACTAGTCCAGAAGCAGCCAACCTGCAGCTCCTGGTTCTCATGCCAGTTCCCTACCTGCTGTGGCAATGAGCCATCAGGAGCTGCTGAATTTGGCATCTCTAGGTCATTCTGGGATCCATCTGCATGATCAGCCTGGTCTAATCCTGCTAGAGAGCACTGGGGAGCTGCTGGAATCCCCTTCCCCAGCCTCCCATCTTCCCAGACTTTCCAAAACAGGAGCTAAATCTTGGTCAGAGGAAGTTGGGCACGTGGTCTGCAACTCTGGGCAGGTTGGGTAACAACTATTCCTGCATCCCCAGTCTGCTCCTCAGCTCCCTCTTCAATGCAGGGATCCACCCACTGTGATGCCCCATGGATCCTGTCCTACCTTGATAAAACAGCTCTGCCCTATGCTTTGAGCAGTGGGGTTGGGTTTTTTGTTTTGGTTTGGGGTTTTTTTTTCTGAAGAATACTGGGATTATCAAGGTTTGGATTAGCAAGCAATTTCCTGAGTTTCTCAACATCATAAATGAGGTCAAAAAGGTCTTTTTGAATGGAACCCATTAATCTCCTTGTTGTTAGCAAGGAAACGTTGAAAAGTGCAGGTGTTAACAGTCGCTGTGTTATTTTTGGGAGAATGTGAACTGAAACACTCACAGGAAGCGTAGTATTCCCCTGCCAGCATCCTGGAATATTATTTTAGGCAGCAGAACTAAGGGTTATGTGCAGGATTATGGTTTCATCACACCTTTAGGGCTAGAGCACTTCGTGTGTAAGAATTTTGCCTGGAGCATTTCTTTTCTCTGTCTCTTTTCTTCTTTAATTTGAAAATTAAAATAATCACTGTGGTCCCCCCTGTCAACTAGTTATGATGGAACTCCTGGGTAAAAGCAGGACAGAAGTTGGTCATCAGATCACAGAAGAGATGCTGCTCTGCTTAAGGGATGATTTCATCTTGCTCTGAAATATAGCAAGGTCAGGGTATTCATTCCCCCAACTGCTCTTCAAAAGGCTTCTTCAGCAAAGCCTTTTTACAAATATGCTGCTGGAGATGATCCAAGGTAGGAGCTTTTGGATCTGGATCCAGTATTTTTTGATTTACTGACTTTAGGACCAGACTCTAGAATAGGTGAAATAAATGATTAGGACTGGATTGGGAAGGTGTGGAGGTGAAGTGATAGGATGAGGGTCTCAGAGTGCCTTAGTAGCAGAGTAAATCTGAATTAGGAAGAGTTTTAGCCATCAGGCTGCTGCTGCCTCCTGCTACAGACTCTTCTTCTAATTGAATTTCCAAGCCCTGTAGCTGAAGCAAAATCCCTACCCTTATAACAACAACCCAGGCTTGTGTTTCAGGCACACATCTAAATATGTTCATCAGTTGAAAGGTTTCCAAAACATGTGAACTTCTCTGTGTGCAGCAGACAAAGCTGTAACGTGTTCTGATGGAAAAAAAGAACCCCACAAAAAAACAAAAACACAAAAAACCCACCAAAAACCACCAGAGAGGGGGAGTAGGAGAAAAATATTCAGATTAATATTAAGGATAATGAGTAGTAAATAAAGCAACTTGGTTGAAGCATGGTTTTCCAAGCATTGATGTCTTAATATGTGGAATTGCTCGTTCTTGCAAAGAATGACCTTATGTGGATGCCTCTGCATAGCCAGACAAAGCTAACGAAGCCACATCAGAGGGTAAATGTCAGGCAGCATTGGTGGCTGAGTAAATGTGCTGGCTGGAGAAACTTTCCCCAGTGACATGAGATAGTTATAAAAAGAATCATCTCCACAGAGATTCGTAGGGAAGCCATCCAGGATCCCTCAAGAAATTAATGACCCTCAAAGATGAAGGGCTTGATGTTCCTTTCTGAAACAAAAATGCTGAGTGAAGGAGCAAAGTCACCCCAAACCTTCTCATTTATTTGTTTTGGTTTGTTCTTCTTTTTAAAGAGTGGTTACTGGAGTACATCAGCTCTCTGACCAGTACAACTGGTAAGGAAAGGCCACCCATAACCTGAGTTTTTCCCATCAGCTGATTAAAATCTAGAATATAATCAAACAAGGATTTTGAATACATAAGAAATTCACTTCCTATCTCCACCAACCTGTCTTGCACTACTGCTCTGGAGGGCCAGGCAATTTGCTTCTGAATATCTAGAATTTGAGGTGGGTTAGTCATCTCCAGGCACTCTTCCAAGGAGCTTTTTATCAGCTACAAGTTCTTTTTTAGGGTTTGTGGAGTTTTGACTAACAAAGGAGGCACAGCTTTTAAAAGCTGCAGAAACATTCTTGGCTGAGAAAAGTGTGGACTCTCGAGGTTTGCTCCAGTCATGTCTATGGACATCAAATTGGGTGGTGGGATCTCTTTGAGCTAGCACTGTGCCCTCATGGCCGAGAAGGCCAATGGCATCCTGGGGTGCATTAGAAGGGCTGTGGTCAGTAGGTCAAGAGAGGTTCTTCTCCCCCTCTGCTCTGCCCTGTTGAGGCTGCATCTGGAATATTGTGTCCAGTTCTGGGCCCCACAGTTCAAGAAGGACAGGGAACTGCTTGAGAGAGTCCAGCACAGAGCCACCAAGATGATTAAGGGAGTGGAACATCTCCCTTCTGAGGGAAGGCTGAGGGAGCTGGGCCTCTTTAGCTTGGAGGAGACTGAGGAGTGACCTCATTAATGTTTATAAATATGTTAAGGACAAATGTCAGGAGGATAGAGCCAGGCTCTTCTCAGTGATGTTCAACGATAGGACAAGGGGCAATGGATGCAAGCTGGAGCACAGGAGGTTCCCTGTAAACATGAGGAAAAACTTTTTCACTGTGAGAGTGGCAGGACACTGGGACAGGCTGCCTAGAAGGGGTTGTGGAGTCTCCTTTTCTGGAGACATTCAAAACCCACCTGGATGCATTCTTGTGAGACCTACTGTAGGTGATCCTGCTCTGGCAGGGTGGTTGGACTAGATAATCTTTAAGGTCCCTTCCAGTCCTTAGCATTCTGTGATTCTGTGGTTGCTAAGTCTGCAGATATATAGCTAAATGAGTGTTTTGCTCCATGTTGCCTCAATAATTACCAGATTTGCACCCAGTGACTATAATTATGTGAGTAAGCAGGTGCATAATAGGAATCCCTTGTTTTAGTTCTGCCCTAAAAATGCCAGAAAAAGCTTGTTTTTTCTTAGCACATTTACCAAACAACAAATAAGGAACCTAGGAAGCTCCCAAGAATATAATGATGGCAACAATACAACACAATCCAAATCAAACATTTTCCCTAGATGTTAGGCTAGTAATGACTCAACTTTTTCAACCCTCTATTTACTTAATGTGTTAAATGTTGCTTCCCAAAGTGATGGAGATTTAAGCAGAGCAGGCTGATAGGCAAGCTTCCTAGCCCACCAGCACTGTTGTGTTTCTGATAGGGGAACTGGTGATTGCTGACCACTAAAAGGCAAAGGGAGGACAACTTCCCAGTAACCAGAGTCATAAATACTCAATTTCACCTTAAATGGGATTAATAAAGATACTCCCTTCTCTTAAATGCACCAATTTAAAATAATGCACTAACTCCCCAGCATATTTTTTTTTTTTACCTGACATCTGTTCAAACATCTGCTCAGCAGGACGAGAATGAATCATATTACACTGATTATATTTGCTTAATTCTACCATGTAGTCTTTGATCCACATCAGGTCGACATGCCTAGCCAGATACCACGAAAACCAAACTTCAATCTGTGTGTTATTGCACCAAATAATTACAATAAAGGCACGGATCTTGACTGTTGGCTTTATCAACGCAGCAAGGAGAAAATCCCTTTCTTGTTCACAAGCTGCTGTTTCCAAACAGACAGTGTGTTTTGAGGAGAAAGCTTTTGCATCTTGTTGCTCAAGTTTCTCCCATGAAGGGTAGTCAGTAGCAGACTGTAGATTTCCTTTGGATGAGGGAAGCTCTTCTCTGTTCCCATGACACATGAAGTTTTGTTGGAGCTGTGCACCAAGCCACTATTTCCCTGATGCTCCTCTGGCACATTTGACATCCAAAATGGGCTCACCCAGCTTTGTTCCTCTCTCAGTTGTTCCAAAATCCTTGTTAAGGCTTTGGAAGGGGAAATCTTCTTTTTCCTCATTACATCATTCTGAAAGGGATGCTGCAGTAAGAGGAAGATCACAAGCAATTTGATTTTTTCCTGTGTGTACCATAACCTTTGGCATTCACTCTAAACAAGCTCCACACACATGCGTGACAACTCTTCTCCACTCCTATATAGGATTTCCAGCGTGTGCCCTTTCCAAAGCACTGTTTAGAATAATCCCTTAGATATGTGACTCAGAAGATTTCTTTTGATTAAAAAAATAAAAGGAAGAGGAAAGAAGAATTAAAAATCACCTAAGCTGAATGATTTTATTCGATGGTTTTAATTAGGTGGTTGGGAGCATACCAAAGTTGAGTTACCGCACATTTGGAAGCATCTCAGGCAGCCATACAAATTGCTTAGTTAAAACTAAAAGCTTCAGAAATCCCATGGATTATGTGGAGGCCCAACTAAAGCTTCACAGGACAAGTCAGAAGAGGAAAAGCTGTTTTTATTTACATTTGTTAAAGTGCTCATTGGGATAGAATTTACAGTGCAGCAAGATGATAGTCTTTTCATATTTTTTAGGGTGTGTATATAGATTTATTTTTTTTCATAAGATGGCATTGAATCTTTCACAGTCCAAGACTTTAGAACTGGGAAAGCAAGCTGGGAGGACCATAAAAAGTTCTCTCTATCCAGTATATCTTGGTTGTTTTCTCCCAGAGTGTCCAGTGATGTGTTGTGACAGACTGGAGATCTTCCCCTGCTGATATTGTTCATTAAAAAATTGCCTGCACCTTAATTAAGAGGCAATTAATCAAAGGGCTGGGATGTCTGTAGATATACAGGATTTTTGTTGTTGTCACTGAGGGTTATTTCTAGGTCCAAAAGTAAAACAGGGCACACAGGTGGGTCATGAAACACTTTGGGTTAGGGCATATTCAGCATGCAAAGTGTGCAGGTGAGCCCATAGGCTGGACCTCAAAGCATCTTCTGATGTCAGCCAAGAGCTTTCTAGGTTTGCTCATAACCATGGGCTTTTTCTTTTATTCCATTTTTGTTGCTCATATTTTCAGAGATGCTTTCACCCTTATCAGCCCAAAACTGGTTAAAAATTATAATAAAGGACAGAGAAAGCCAAAAGAAAGAGAAATTGTGCTGTAAAAATTATCTAGGCATCCCATTTTTCTCCACCAATAAAAAGCAGGGAAGAAACCCTAGATAAAAATCCATGCCCAGGGAAAGCAAATGACTTCTCCCAAATGGTCTTTGGTTATTCAAAGCTTTATTGTCTTGGAAAGGGGAAAATGTGTGTTGAATAGTTTCCAGCTAGTTTTAATTGAGATATCACTCACTTATGTTCCTTCGAGGTTTATGTCAGGGTCACCTAGAGCGGGTGGATGAGCAGCCTTTTGTAGGATCAGCACTTGTCCAAGGTAAATAACAATGGATGTTAAGGACACTTTTTCTTTCCAGCCATGATGTGCTGGAGAGCCCAGTGCTCTCTGAGGAGGGAAGAGGGAGTGGAGGATGAGTTGATGCCCACTCCAGGCTTTGTACACTTTCATTTTGACGTGTTTGGGTGTTTTCTCAAGCCAAGTTTCCTTGCTTTTATCCTGCTCCTCTGCTCCTTTCCTGGTACAATTCACACACACACAAAAGCTGTTTATAGTGCCTAAGATGCCTCGTAAGCAAGGCAGGAGGTCCACAAGAATTTGCTGGAGAACTGCTGGTACTTTCCAGCCTCTTGTGTTTAGATCCTTTGGAGGGATTTTTGGTTCCTTCCAGGCACAGGGTGTGTTTGGAAGGACCCTAGAAAAAATGTGGGTGCTGGAGATTTGGAGGTCGATACCTCCAGGTTTCTAGAGTCCAGCTAGCTGGTTCCTCCCAGCCTCCCTCTCCCCAATTTTCTGATTCAGATTCACCTGTAAGTCGTTTTTCACAACATATGGACTCCCTATTTGGGCTGGAGCACTGTTGATCAGAGCCTGCCTCTGGGCTCTATCATCTTATGAACATTGACTCTCATATGCTAAAGTAGGAGTGAAAGACACAGAATAATTTAGATTGGAAGGGACTTCTGAAGGTCCTCTGATTTGTGAAACAGGACCAGAGTTGAAATCATACAAAGCTACTCAAGTCCATCTAATTTCTTATAGGCAGGCATTACACTGGAAAGTCTTCTGCCAGAGCTGGCAGTGATCAACTTCTTTCTGGCAGAAAGGCCAAGCACTTTAAGCATCCCAGAAAGCCAGATGGCTTCCTTAATCCTCCTGGAACAACCTCTCCAGGCTGGGTTGGAGGTAGCTCAGCAGAGGGGCATGGTGGATTGAAGCTTTCATTCCTGGTTCCAAAGAGTAACACTCATAACACCTTGCCCTGCTCAGAAGGAATGGAAAAAAAATTAAATATTAATAAAAAGCAAAGATCAATTGGCCAGTTAAATCATCCAACAGCAAAGCAGATGCAAAAGGATGACAGTTTCTTGTTTGTCTGCTGGCCAATTCTGTTCCTCAGGATTTCAATTACAAACCTCAATGCCTGGAGGTGGCAGGAAAGGCTGAAATTGTTCCACGCAGAATTGCAGCTCAGATGGAAGAAAATGTATTTATTTTTCCTGACGAGGATGGGGTCACGGTGATTTCTCCTCACTGGGTTCCTCGCCATGAACGCGCTACAGGGGGAAGTGTGGGCTCTTGTTGGGCTTCCAGAGAATTTACTTTGAAACCTTTCGTAATGCCTCTGAAAGTAAGAAAAATGTTCCCATTCATTAATGCTCTGGTGCAAGAAGGAGGGAGAGGAGGAGGAAAGTACATGGTCAACTAGAATAAATGCAGCATTGCTGGGATTAAAGGTAGAGAAAAGGTGGGGGGAACCATCATTTTTCATGGGGAAAGAAAAGAATTAAACTTTAAAAGGAATGGTTTTGCCAGAGCTCAGTCCAGGCTTTTTATTTTTATTATTTTAACTGTTGTGAGTTAAAAGTGATCTTCTAAGATTTATACTTGTCTGTGGTTTTGGATTCCTAGTTGATAGCTGACCACCTCTGAAACATAAGAAACCCAGACTGGATCAAGCTTCTACTCATGTGCAGACCAATCTGTGTGGCTGCTGAAGTGGTTGTCACTTTGACAAGATGGGGGAAATGACATCCCCATAGGTCACACCCCTCCTCTGCCACATCTTTTCTTTATCCTCTAAAAAGCTTTCTCTCCAGGCTTCAGGAGTTCCTGAAGTAAGTTCCTGTTGGAATATTTATTTTTTTTTAAATTCAACCAGATCAACCATGTTTTCTCCTACATCAGTGGGTTCTCTGCTGGGCATGTGTGATGGCTCCAGTTTTTGTCACGGTGGAAAGAAGCCACTGGCTTTTTTGTGTGTGTGTGAATAGGAGTGAAGAAACAAGTAGAAAAAGAGTGATAGGTTCAGAGATGAGGTTTTGGCTGGTGCAGCCAGGGATATGCTGCAGTGTCCCCTCTGCAGCCTCCTCTGTCCATCCTCATCTCCTCAGTGAGGAAGCCAGGAGACCGACCAACCTCAGACTGTGCTTGGCAGCAGTCTCAGCTGATCTGCCTGGAAAAATGCCTGGCAAACCCAGCAGCAAAATTAGTTTTCTCAGCTTGCCAGCAGAAGAAAAACCATTATCACATTCTCCATAACCATAATTAAGGCAAGATTAAAAGGGACCGTGCAAAGTTCTTGGTGCTGAAGTTCTATGGGGTCTGATCAAACACCTTTATTAAAATCCCATTTAACCTGCACATGCAGGAAGAGAAAAGTTTCTGTGTGCAGAAATTTGATTTACCTCTCAATAGCTGAGCTAGGCATTCATTTTACCATCTGCAAAGCCCTAATTCTATATACATATATATATATATATACACACACACATATATATTTCTTTAAAACATGTGAAGAAACCTTCCTGTTTTTCTGGGCATTAGAGCTTGCAGGAAATGTATCACCACATTATTATTTTTTTTTTTTTAACTTTTCCAGGTCTGCAATCACTTACTGGGATGCTAAGCTCTCTCTTTACAAACATCTTCCCATCCAATTTTACTCATGTTGTTCAGAGTATATTACATCACTAGAAAGAAAATGTGGATGGAAGGGACAGGAACTGGCAGTAAAAACTCATTCAATGAGCAGCTTCTTGCCCTCATTTTGCTTTCAGCAAGTTTATTAATTGTTAAATGAATCAAAGCAGAAATAAAAATAAAAACCCCCAAATTTATATAATAATAATTTCATAACCATAAGGACCAAGGCATCAAAAAGGTTTTGTTTTCTTTTGGTTTTGTTTTTTTTACTTTAAAAGAAAATCCCAGGGAGATGATGATTCACCACCTGATCCTGAAATTGTCTCCTCTGTATGGGCTCCCATCCAGCTGAAATGTTCTCAGCAGCAGTTTTTCCATTGGATTGAGTCTTGTTGGGATAATTTTACTGAAAATAATAGCAATTTTTACAAGCATACCTTATATCTGCACTAAGCTAGATCAGTCAAAGCCTAGTGCCAGTGCCATCACCTGGAGTGACAGACTTCTGTCACTCAGGCAGTGGCTTCTTCATTTGGACTGGAGATCTTTTAGATAGAAGTGAGGACAGCTTGGAGGGGTGAGGAGTGGAGCAAGATCCAAAGCTAAAACAGATTTATTGGAGTGGAGGGTCACAGGCACATTGGATGGGGCAATGGTGAGGAGATGAGACTCCTCTCCAAGAAGCAGAGTTGGATTTTACATTTACTGTTGCATCCATACGTGTTGTGCAATGTTGGAAAATGAGTTAGTGCCATCCACATGCTTCTCATGGCCCTCATTCCAACCTCTGAAGTCAGTGGGAAACTTTCCATCGACCTTGGGAAGACTGGGGGAGGACCTCACAGCCGTGCTGTTGTCAGGGAGATGTTTGGTCCCTGCCTTGACCCAGCGTGCAAACCTCACGCTGGCCGTGCTAATGGGAAAGCAAATACCCAGGAGGGTCTTTAACGTGTCTGTCACCACTATCTCCCGGCTGTTCCTGTAAGGGATGCTGTTCTCTGATGGCTTCACTAGCTCCTGAGGTTCCATTGCTTATGATGGGGCTTATCAAAACCCTTTACATGGACCTAATCCTGCTCCAGGTCACTCTAGCAGGGGTAGCGCTGGCGAATAGGAGAATTAGCCCTGAGTGTATGTTGCAATTTGCTTTTTGTTTTAAAATCAACACACTTTTTTTTGTATTATTATTATTATTTTTTTTTTGGTAACTTGGAACATTGCAAAAACATAAAAGCTCAGAAATCAAAGGTTTCCTGTTATAAATAATCTTGTATCCCTTAGGCATTGAAGGGGAAAATACAGCCAAGATTAGATTAAAAGATTTTGGGGGCTTTTTGTGGTGGTTTTTTTTTTTTTAATTAAAAAAAAAAAATCTAAAAATAACCTGTTGGTGGGAGGTCGAGGTAAATGCTTCTTTGCAGTTGTTTCAGAATATGTTTATTAGTATGAAGTGTCAGTTTGTCTTTCTGGCATAAATGTTAGAAATAAGCATGTCTCCACCTCCAGGGATGCTGAATCTCATGCTAAGGGGGTTCCTTTCTCCACAATGAAAACTTCACGCTGGTGAACACGCAGTAAAAAGCTGCTGTCTTCAATTCCTTTAAAAATCAGTTGCAAAACATGAGGAACTTTAAATCAGTGAAAACAGAGCTGAGATCCAAAAGTGCTAAAGGTTTTTAGATATAAATACACTGATTTTATTCAATGCTTACATGTCTGTACTCAAATTTACAATTTTTTTTCCCAGCGGCAGCAGAGAGGACAGTGGATTTTTGGATCCATTTATACACTTAGTACCCAAAATATCCTTAGGGCAAGGTTTTTTGCAGCATAAGATAATAAGGTATTAAAAACAAACAAACAAATAAACAAAAAAACCCCAACAAACCTCAATTTGTTTCAGAACTACTGCCTGATCATTTAATTTGAAGTTTCCAGTTACTGAGAAATAGTGAGCAATTGTTCCTTATGCCCTTTGTCTGACTCTTAATTAAATGTTTGTCAAATCTTCTTCCTCTTCTTTTAGATTTCTTTTTTTTCCCCCCAAGATATAATTCAGGGCTTTCTCTAAATGTAAAAATTTAAGCTGAGTGACAGTGATTTTTGTCTGCCTTCTTTTCATTTATTCATACAGTAGAATCTTTCTTTAATCCTCTACAGAAGATATTCCACTCTGGGAATATATTTGATATCAGGAAAATCTGTCACCTTGCTAATCCATTTAATAAACATGAACAAAAAACATCTGCTGGTTTACACAGCATCTCTCTCCCATCCCTTTAGAGATACTGCATGGATGTATAACCTGAGAAGGTTGATAGAACCATGCTGGTTTATCCCTTCTGCTCTGGATTGTGGGGCAATACTTCTCCTGATGGCACAGAAGTGTTTTGACAATTCATAACAACATGTCCATTGCCTGAGGTTGTGTTATGCCAGCAGCTGTGTTGACATGGTGAGGTTGGGTTAATCTGGAGTTAACAGCAGGAGAGCAAGTGAAATACTTGTGAAGGGTCTGGAGCGCAACTGTGATGAGTTCACAGCTGAGGGAACTGGGGGTGTTGAGCCTGGAGAAAAGGAGGCTGAAGGGAGACCTTCTGGCTCTGTCCAACTCCCCAAAAGGAGGGTGGAGAGAGGTCGGTCTTGATCTCCTCTCCCAACTGACAAGTGACAGGACAAGAGGAAATGGCCTCAAGTTGCACCAAGAGAAGTTTAGATTGGACATTAGGAAAAATTTCTTTACCAAAAAGGTTATCAAGCATCAGAACAGGTTGCCCAGGGAAATTATTGAGTCACCATCCCTGGATGTCTTTTAAAAGACGTGTGGATGTGGTGTTTAAGGACATAGTTTAGTGGTGGACTCGGCAGTGTTAGGTTTACAGTTAGACTCAATTATCTAAAAGGTCTTTTCTAACCAAAACAATTCTATGATTTTATGATCTAAAAATATGTTTGGGTGTGAAAATGTGTAATCTGTGCAAGAAGAAAGAGGTAAAGTTTCCACTTATGAAAGGCATTTTACAGGGCAACAGTAAAAACCTACACAAGTCCTGTTAAACCTGAGCTTGTTGGAGCACCGCGGCTTTATTGCTGATGAAGGTCATGGCACATGCTGACACTGCACAGGTGACTCACGTCAAAACAGAGTCCATGACCTCCTGCCTTTGGGGAGGGAGGTCTCCCCCCAGCTGTGCATCATTCTGTAGGGTTTGATGATCGATGATGGTTGCCCATCATGGAGTGGACAGGTTGGGCTAGCATCAGAGGTGTTAAGGCTACTGCTCTTCCACAAATAGATGAGGAAACAACTGTTGAAGCTTATTAGACTAATGAGGAACTCAGTGATCCCATGAGAGGGTGCAAAATATGTAGGTTATTGGCTCCACCACTGGCCTGCTGGGTGGTCTTGGGCAATTTACCTTTGTTTCCACGTGTACCTGTTCTCTATCCTAGAAGGAAATTCTCTTGGGCAAGACCCTGCAGTCCAGCCATGTTCATTCATGGACTCCCCTAAAGCCTCCCTATTGTGAGTCTGTACAAATAATACTGTGCTGCAAGGCACAATGATGCTCTTCAGAGAGCCATGATGGTTCACAGGAACATAGCTAGATGGTGTTGATAATTAAAAGGCAAGTTTAAGCCTATTCCTGCCATAAATAGTGTTGAAGAGCTTTCTCTTTTCCATCTTGACCATTTGTAGAGATTCTTGATTCACAGTAAAACACCCAACTGCCTGGTGCCTGTGGCAGACCTCATGTCAAATATTGCCCTCTGACACCCAAGAGTAACATATGGGCAGGAGCAAGACTTAGACTCAGGAGGAAGAAAAGGAGGAGGAAGAACTGGACACAGGCCAACATTTTCTAAACTGTCAGATGTTCTTCATGGTGACTATATCCTCAGTTCTCTTGCCCTTTGCCTCCACATCTACATAGGTTTGCAGTTTGAAGGCACAAGGAGCTGAAGATTTGTCATTGTAGAGTGATTATGATCACCTGTGATTCCAACTGGCAGGGATTTCCATTCCCTTATATTACTGGAAATGAGCCTGGTGATGTAGATATCAGTAGAAACAAGTGTCCTTAGATGTTTTTCTGGACAACCTCCAAAATGGTTTTGGTAGGATATTATGTTTTTGTTTTATTTCCAGGTTTTATAGTATCATAGGTAATATGAAGTTAAATAAACTAATCTTGCTCCTCTGGTCTGCACTTACTTATACCTACCATTTCCATGAAAATAAAGAAAAAACACATATGTAGGGTCATAGTCTTGTTCCATATCAGATTTGCCCAAAGTTAATTGAATTGCAGGGAATACCTAAGAATGCTGCAAAAGTAACTTCTGGAGAGAGTAACCTGAACATGTCTTGAGATAAAGTTTCAGTGGGTATAAAAACCAGTGTGTGTGCATCAGGAGACTATTTACCCTTTCATGTTTTCTTTTCTTTTTTTTTTTTTCCCCCCTATAAGTTCACATATACACAAGGAAAGCAGCTTGAAGTAATTTTAGCAAGTTCTTCTCTGGTGAAAATTAAAAAGTATTAAAGGCATGTGCCAGTTTGTTGGAATGAATTACCTTTTGATACTAAATCCAAAGAAAGAAATTCAGCTTGGTAAAATGACCTGGTGCAAATTATTTTAGATCTTACCCATTAGACTCATAACCAGCTACGTTACGATGTGATTCTTTATGACACAGCTGCAATAGCAAGTTCTTAATAAAAGGATTGATGGTTAGAATAATAGTAATACTCAGCAAACCATGGGATAAGGGAATACTGGAATACTCCATGTGAAAACGCAGTCATATTACTGTCAAAAATCTTGCACACTATGTACGCATCCATACGCACACATATGGTTTCATAATATATCCTAGATTGCAAAGAACAAATGGAATTTAGGAATGATTTGGTTTACAGTTCCCTTAAGTAACATTATCTTGTTAAAGACATTAACCTCAGGCCTTTACTGTTATATATTTGCTTTTATTGTTTTCATCCTGGGGAGCAACCTGTAGGAGAGACACTCAACAGGAAAAGAAGGTTCAAAGGGCATCAAAACATTGATTTTCAAGATGGCTGAACAGCTGTCTTGGGAACACTGTGCAATTATGAAAAACAGACATCTCTGTTTAGCCTTCCTTATTATTAAAAAATCTTCACATACCTTTCAAACACTAATAACTGGGGTAAGATTCAGCTTGGCATCATTGATTTTGCTCCATGGACTTCAGTAACGCCGCTAAGCAGAATTTAAGGAGATAAAATCTATTCTCCTGTGAGCTATATACAACTGAGCACTGGCAGAAAGACTGAAAAAGAGTCAAACTACCTCCTCCAAAAAGATTTCCCCCAACACAACTGTAGTGATCTACGTGGGATTTGTTATTTCTATTTACTCTTGGGCTTTTTATGCAGTCTGTGTTTGCTGTGGGCTTAGGGGTTAAATATGCACAAGTCTTGGAATAAACTTTAGGAAGAAAGTTTCCATTTAAGTTGCTTGACAGGTCCATTTAAAAAACCCCTCTGGAAGCCTCTGCATGTGCTCTCCAGAATTACTCCTATTCCTGAAAACAGGTGTTCTTCCTTGCTTTCTCTTTTCCTCACTGAAGGCCAAAGAAGCTTTTTAAATGTCTTTGGCAAACGCTACATTGGCTAACACACTGTCTAGGGACAAATTATATCACATGATGAGTTGTGTTGTTTCCAAAGCATCTGCCACAGCTTCTCACCTGTGTTTTAAATAAGCTGGGGATGGGATAATGCTGTATGGTCCCAACTGCATCGTCCCTTCATAGGTTTGGCTGTGCTGAAGAGGTCCTAAGCTGCCTCTGGTTTGATTTGATGTGCCTGTATGTGCAAACACTTGCTGGCTCCTCGTTTGCTGTCCCTGAGGGCGTTGTCTGAAGCACAGGACCATGCTCCCCCGTAGAGGCAGTTTGCATCTCACAGGCTGAGGGTGGAAGGGGTTGGGTCATCTATAGAGTTCTCCTCCCTGAGGCAAAGCAAATAAAATGGAGGTGATGCCAAAATAGACAAGACCATGAGAATGGGATATTCTGGGGGAAATCCAGCTGCTCCCAAGGGTAGAAAATTTTAAAAACAATGTAATATATACACGTTCTTTGAGTTCCATTTCTCAAAGAGAATTCAAAGTTCCATTAATTTATTTCCCTAATAAAATAGCTTCCTCTGGAAAGTCCTTGGTACACAGATGCCCCAGACACAATGATTTCCAAGCTTTTGCCTCAAGGTTTGCAATCTGGGGTAGCTCTTACAGCTTCAAAGGTCATTTTAAGTATGCAATGCTTTTTTTCCACTTGCAGTTGTCATGTCTTTGTTAAGGCAAAGACTCCGTTAAGTGACATCCTTTTGGGAGGTCATGGCACAGAATTCACAGGAACAAGCAGGCTCTTCAACTTTCTACCAGCTTTCATTTCAGGCTGCTTGCAAACTCAAGCACCAACCTCTTTAATCAGTTACAGCTGAAGGGTTATTTCTTTCCCACGACCACAAGAGATAGAGATTGAGTTTTTAAATAAATAAATAAATAAATTGAAAAGTACATATGCCTGAAACTGTGGGTTCTGGACCAGAAAATAGCAGCTGAGGAGATGTACTGTCAAATGGTGTTGCTGTTCCTGCCTCCATCAGTGTGAGTGTTTGGGGCTCTGTCTTCTCTGCTGGTCCCCAAGGATGTAATTAGGATGCAGCACTGTGGATTTCCATTCATGGAGTTTCCTGGAGGCCAGCAGCTGTCCAAGGGCTTTTCCTTCTGTCTTCTCAATAGCCTGAGACTTGGGAGTTTGCAGCTATTCCTTATTGTCATAGCAATTTGTTGCAGAGAGAAAATGAACACATCCTGTGGCAACCGATTGAGGGAAAAAAAAAATCAATATTTATTCTGCACTGATTATTAATAAAGTCATGTTTCCTGAGTTACAGATGAATAATTGTTTAGTCAGATGCCAGCTCTGGATTTAAAAGATATATTCACAGTATTTAAGAACATGCTGCCTTTTAAAAACATTGAATTGTGGTTTTGTCAATGAATAGTATTATTTCTGCCTTTGAAAAAAACAACCCAAAAAATTACAAAATAAGCTGGAATGCAAAGATCCAGGAATGATGCATTTGTATGTGTGAAGTCATCAAAATCCCTTCTCCCCCCACTTATCCAGCATGCTCTGATAATTTTTTCCAATGTGCTTTGAATGAGACTGTAGGATTGTGTTGTTGGATGCTGACTGGTGGAAAATGGGTTATTTAAATTCCAGGAAATGTCTGATTTTTCAACTACAACTGGTTTCTAATTAGGGAAGGATCCAGCTGTTAGCCAGCAGAGGAATTATGAAATGTTAAAATCACTGGGGGCGATGGAGAACAATTAACATTCTCAGGCGTTGTGCTCTCCAAATGCTGGGCTGCTTACCTTGCAAACGCCCATGCTCTGTTTGGCTGAGGGATCCTACGGGAGTTACACGTGACTAGAAAACACTTTATTGCTTAAATTCTTCTGAGGTCAGCAAAAAGTCATGGAGGCCTGAAGTTTCTTCCCATTGAAGTCAATAATCAAAGGTTGAGAGCCAAGTGAGTCAGGTAATGGGTTTCAGCACAGCTCCATTGGCTTTGGTGGCTTCAGTGGGATGTGCATCCACCGAGGACCCGACATGTTGGCCTTGGTGGGAGTGGGATTATTGAAAAGCAGTTAAAGATTTCTCATCAGCTTAGGCAAAGCTGCCTGTTGTGGTCCAAAGGTTCAGGAACCAGAGCCAAACTGGGCTCTTGCTGCTGTTCTGCTAGAAGGAGGAGTTGGAGGAGGAAGGTGAAGGCAGAGAGACAGAGCCATGATGGCCAGGGTTATGGTTGGGTTGGCATGAACAAAACAGCTGTAGCTGCTCAACTGGAGCTGGTCCAGACTTGTGATTCTGTAAAGCTTTTGGGAGGACCACATGGGTAAAGGCAGATCATCTGCCCTTAATGCTTGAATTTGGGTTACAGTGACTGGTTCCTTGCTTAATTCGTGGAAACCAGTGAAAGACACCGAACTGTGGAGGTCCATCCAAAGGCAGCCAACTTACCCAGCAGGAATTTGTATGAAGCAGTTTGAGGAGATATTATCTTATTCTGGACTGTGATTGTTATTGTTTTCTTAGTCTGTACCTTCAGTTTGGATTTCTAACAGCCTAGTAATCAAACTGAATGTATTGATACCTTTTGAACTGCTATTAATTTAAAGCTGCCTTTGTATTAGTCCAGTTTTGTGTTATATGAAATGCTTTGGCACCATGGTCTTGTGCCCACATGCCTCAAGTGAGAAGCCAGTCTTGTGAGATATGAGATAACATGCATCTCCCATCAGCTTGAAAAGGTACTGGCCCAAAGACAAGGCAGCTTGGAAGAAGTTTTGATGTTATCTGAAAAGTCAAAAAATCAAGAATGTGTTAGAGTTGGAAACAATCATCAGAGATAATGTTGGACTCCAGGAGGTGGGAAAGAAGCAGCCAAAAGGTGACCTTGAGGGAATGTGTATGTGTAAATACAGAAAGTACAGAGTGTTGGAAACAGAGATGGTCATTGCCTGGGACAGCGATGACTCTTTGGACAGGCTGGGAAAGGAGAGAAAGTCATGCAAGTTCTGCTTTGCTGCTCTCATTGCCCAAGTTGGATGTTAGTTACAGGAAAGCTCAAGCCAACAAGTTGGATCTGAGCACCGTTGTCCAGATCCAAGTTTCATCCACTTGATTTTGTTCTCGTTTATACGGGAATGACTTGGCTAACGTCGGTGCTTTTTGCAATGTTGCAAAATCAGTGGAAGTGGGATCAGAATTTGGTCCATCCTGATCTATAGCAAGTCAATCCTACAGCGTTGTGTTAGAAACTCAAAGCTGAAGTTGCAGTCATGTTCTCTTCTGCTGATTCTGAGACATTGGACCATAGGGCACCCAGTCAATCTCTTGTCTCTTGAGACTCTTCCACAGGACTGAACCTACAAAGGGTGTGCTGGATTCCCCTTGTGTCATTGCTCTGTTCAATTCATCCAAGTGAAAGCCCCAAGACAGGATGGAATCACTTTTCCACTGTTGTGCAGGAAACAGCATGAAGCCAAGCCAAGAGGCAAGCTTTTGGTACTCAGATTTGACCCTTTTAGAAAATGCAGGGTGAGCTGAGAACTCGGGCTCTAAACCTGGATTTGAGTCTTGGCTCAGATCTACTGATACCAGTCCCATCTCTCTTTTGGGAATGAGATAACTGTTCAAGAGTGCTCAGCTGTGTGTTTTCGTAAGGAATATGTATAACCTTGGATAAGAAGATGAGTCACTATTATGAGATAGTGCCTGGAACACTGTAAAGCAGCTATATTAAGATTATATTAAGGAATAAGTTGAATCATTATTTAAGGATGAAATGCCCCATTTCTCCACAAAGAGAAAATGTTAAGAGCTCTGTGACTCTTTCCTTGCCAACATGAAGAGCTTCACAGGATAAGAGTGATGAAACAATAACAAAAAAACCTTCCCAGGGCAGAAAGCGTGTCCCATGTGCAATGCCAGGAAACCAGATTACCATTATTTGCTTATTAGATACTTCTGTCTTGGTAAATAAGAGATACAAGTATGAATTAAGAAGAGATACTTGTGGCCAAGGCATTATACCATGTGGCAATGAGGGTCTTGGTGAAATATTGTGGTTTAGTCCTGTGTGCTGAGCATGGACTTGATAGATAGACAGTGATGAATGGCAGTGATGATGGGCAAGACGAATGGCAGTGCAAAGTCTGTGAGGTGGAGCAGGGCCTGGAAAGGCTGAAAAAGGTGGATTTTGGAAATATTCACCATTTCTGAGGACCTACCTCCTTGTTGGGCATCTAGAAAAAGGTACAGAAACAGGGCAAGAGGTTTACTGTATGATACACAGAGGATGTGTGAAACCAAGCAGGAGAAGGATGAGACAAAGGGCTGCTGTGACTTCAGGACCAGTGCAATATAGATGGTGTAACTGGAAAGAGCTGAGACTCTAAAGACTTAGAGATTTATGGTTGAAGTTGGTAAGGGATCATCTCACAACACTGAGAACACCATGTCTCATTCTTCCCATTGATTTAGACTTGGGTCTGCTGGAAAACAGGACTCAGGATGACAGTAACCAGGTCTGCAAAACATCCTGGGAAGAGCTGGTATGACACAGCAGCCCCTGTGCAGGGATATGGCTCAGCAGCCAGTGAACCCAACTCCGAGAACACATCTCCTCAGAGTGGAGAGGACTCTTCAAAGAGAAAACATACAACAACCTAGTCTATATTTTCTAGCCTTTAATTCCTCTTATTTTTGGACTCAAATAGGTTGTGAGTATTAATTAATTTGATAATATATATAAAATACAGATCTATAGGAAGCACAAGCTTGGACATTATTTATGTGAAATGAATGCAGAGGTTGCAGTGAGTAGACAAGTGACCACAGATATTTATTTACTGGTCTGACAGACAGTAAATCTTGACTTTAAATCATGTTGATTAATAATCATCTGTGTCAACCTTTTTGTTAGGTTAGGACTCAAAACTACCACCTTAAAAAACTTTAAAAAATAAAATCACCTTCCTCCCCCTTCCACTGGAGCAGTTCTTCCATCCAGCCCGTTGGATTTCCGAGCTTGGAACGAGGTTTAAAGCAGGGAGATGACATTACACACAGCCTGTCAGCACACACTTCCAGAGCCCAGGCAAAGCAAGACAGGCTCTCTCATTACAGGTGGAAAAATGGTTTTTAAGCAAAGCTTTCAGAAGAATTACAACCGTGTGTCCACAGCGGAAGACGACGTTTTTCTTTGCGCTGGATCAGCTGTGTTTCCCATGTGCGTGGTCCTGTGATGTCTGTTTGTCCACTGGGATGTCAGATAAACAGGTAGTTTTTACTTTACTCAAGCCTTCCTCATCCTCATCCAAGGAAGCCTGCTGAAATCCATGCTATAAAAAATAGGAGACCAGGTTCCTGAATGGGTGTGAGTTGGCGAGTCTCCACGGTGTCGGTGGAGTTACGTTGATTTACGCAAGCTGAGATGTGCTGGAATAGATAATATTTCTTTGCCTTGCTCTTGGAGGTATGGGAAGAGGAAAAAAAGTTATAATAAGGATGAAATTGTCATGGTTTTGAACAATAGCTTTGGAAATTCCTATTCTTGCAGCTCATGGGGAATGTCACCTCTCAGGGGAGAGGGGAATTGCTTCTGGAGGATGACACGCCTTCCTCCAGTTCCGTTTGGGAAAAGTCTGCCCTCGTTTCTTCAATTCCAATCCAACAGCACAATAATACGAGTCATCAAGCACACCTACTGCTGGTGCTCTCTTTTAACTGGAAGATGCCAACCCCTAATAAAACATCCAACTGTTGACTACCCCAGGCCATGTTGACTACCCCATTCCTCCAGCAGCAGGAATACAGGAAGATGGTCTTCTATAGCTCCAGTGCTGGTGCTACTGTGGTTCCCTAGAGCTTAAGCTTTTAGCAAGCCTGGAAGCACCACCAGAGTGGCTGAAAACTGGGTTATCTCCTGATACATCCTCCAAGCAGGCTTCCGGGATGCAGGGATGTTTAGATGCACTGCCAGCACAACAGATCGAACCAAGATTTGGGTATCTTTCATCTCTGTGTTGCTTCAAAGCTCATCCTGAAACCATGATGGCTTGCAGGTCTAGAACTTTCCTGGCAGGGTTCTGCTCAAGGAGATGGCTAGTTTTGACAAACCTTTTTTGAAAAAATGCAAAATAAAAGGATATGACACAAGTCATTTAGTTACCTTAAGTTGGTAATTAGTAAAGATATGATGTAGCCTCATATTGTGGTAAGAAATGTACAGTTAATCCATGAAACTCACCACTAGAAGACACCAGTGAAGCCAAAGGACTTAATGATTTCAAACCTGGTTTGTAGGATCATATGAACATGGTTGCATTCAATGGGATCAGTTTGGGGAAAGATCAAAACCACAGCAGTTTGGTAGACATTAAATCCTCCATGTTTTGGTGCAAGACAGAAACCTGAGCCAAAGGGTAGAAGGAACACAGGGAGATTCGTGATGGGTTCTTCCATAAGTTCCCAATTTGGGGTTTCTTCTTGGAAGTGAGGTACTGGAGAAGAGGAACAACCTCCAATCCAGTTGAGGAATTACCTAGGAACATGTAGACCTAAACTCCTTGGTTTTAAGAGGTAGAAAGCTCTTCCTTGCTCCTTTGATACCCTCCCAAGCAAAAACCACGGGCTCTTGTTTTCGCTTATCACAGCCTTCCCCCATCAGCAGATCTCTGCCTTATACTTCAACTTGAACTTGACCACAAGTCAACAAGAGGCCTTGATAGATAGACAGATAGTTTTTGCGTGTCTTTTCAAGCCGGTTCCCTTCAACAGGTGTTTGCTGTGTCTGAGGTTACTTTGTTTATATAACCCTTGTTCCATTTGGAAGGATGAAAAATATCACTCGGTTTTATTGTAAACAGGCTTAGGTTCTCTTAAACACTAAAAGGAAAGGTTACAAGATTAGTCACAGGCTTCTCCCCCCACCACCACCACCTTGCTTTGCTCCCCCCTTTGAAAACTCTATTCAGAGCCAGCAAACCTTCCCTCACGCTGACGTTGGGGTGCGTGGTGTGGCTGTCCGAGAGGGACAAAGCCTCCCTGGGGCTCCAGCCCTGCTCTATGCTCTGGATGAGGGGTGGTTTGCTACGTGGGGGGTCTTTGCGTGCCGCCTGAGTGCTGGCTATCAGTTTTCAAACACAAGCTTGGATGAGCGTCCAGGTTTTATCTTCCATTCGCTGCCAACAATTCTCATTTTGATTCTTTTCTTTCTTTTTTTTTTTCTCTTGACAAGCATCCATGAGTGAAAGCTCCATCACGGAAAGACAATCTTTTATAATGACAGAAGCAAAGCCAGGGATCTGTGTCGAAGGGCTGAGATATCTCCTTGCCAAGAAAGCAGAGAGAGAGCTGACCTGAGCTTGGTCCATGTAGAAGGTGCATTTGGAGAAGAGATTGGATGGATGGAGCCTGCTGGGATAGGTGTAGGATATAGCAAAACCAGGCTAGAACTGGGTGGCTTTACTGGGGTCCCAGTGACCTTAATGTAGACAGAGCTCCTTGTGCCTTCTGCAAGAGGTTGGTACATGGTCATACCCCAACACCAGGACAGCCAGCCCTCAGGCTCAGGTTTCCCCTGGACTCTGGAGAAAACCCCGGTGATGTTTACAAATGAGCTTTGTGCAAAGCCTCTGCTCAAGTCCTCCAGCTCGAAAGGGGCATGAGCATCTTGACAGGGCCTCCTAACATAAGGCATGTGTGCGTGAGCCCTGCTATGAATCATCGGGGCCTGGAATGGAGCTTTATTTAGGATGCAGAGTCAGAGAAAATTCCACCCTTGCCCTGGGAGTAGGGGAAAGCAGGTGTTTTTTTCCATAAACTGTCCTTAGCCCTAAAGTTAATGGTCATAAATTAAACAGGGGAGGGGAAGAGCAGATGTTACTCGAGGAATCCACATGCGTGTGTCTGAAGGTGAAAGCTAAGTATAGGGTTGGTTTTTTTTTTTTTCCCTTTTAAATCAAAATCCATGGAAATGTCCATACCTTTTTCCTTTCTGGCTGATAATCAGGTCACAGGGTTTCGAGAAATACACCTTTCCACCTTCCTCCTCAAACTGACCCATCCCAGCATGGGTCCCATGGTTGGGCGAGCTGCAAGCATCCCACTGCCCTTGTTCCCCTCTGGGTCCAGGCTCTGCCACCAGATCGCTCCCCAGCACATCACAAGGGATTTGTTGCAGCCTTTTAGTTGGAAGAAACCACCCCGTATTCTTGATGAGATCTATTTCTTCTCTTTTTTCCTAAAATCACCCAAATCCCCTTCTCCCAATCCTTCTCCTCCATGAATATCTGCTGAAGATCCAGAATGATCCAGGCACAGCCCCATTACTGCTGTCCCCACGTCCCCAGCACCCATACGGGGACAGACTAGTGGTGGCAAGGCCACTCGATGTCACCTGTCCCTACATCCTGCATGGCTCAGCCCTGGTGGGATCCCTCCATCCCAGCCATCCCTTCCTGCCCTGGACATAGGCTGTTATGCTGAGGCATCCAGCCAGCCAGACCTCACCAGCACCTCGCACGCCTTTGCTCCCCGGGGACAGTTTACCTAACGGGCTCTATAAACACAGGAAATGTCGTTATTTTCCAAAAAAAACCCCTGATGTGCGGCTGTTTTGCAAGAGGTGCTCCATCAGGCAAGGCAGAGCTGATGGGGACATGGTGGGGACAGTGGGGGACCAGTTTGTGTGATATCGTCAGGCTTCTGCTCCGTATCTCTGTGATGGGGGGCACAAAAGCCCCTGAGAAGCAGCTGGGGGCAGGAGGAAGAGGGATTGCTGATGGGACAGTGTCTCCTGTGTGGGTGGGTGAAGGGTTTTGGGGTAAGTGAGTGGGTTTTTTGGGGGCTGGGGTTATTATTGAGATCACCCAGTGGGCTGCGTGTGCACCTGGGCAAGGTGGGCTGCTATAAATAAATGGGGAAACTGAGGCACGCTGGAGATGCATTACAGGAAGGGTAAAATAATTCCATTCCCCAGAACCCCCCAATCCCAGTTCTCGCTGGATCAAACCACAGCTCTTTGCTAAGCCAGCCAAGCCCTACATGCAAGAAACAGGTGCCCAGATGCTGAGATGATGGGCTTGGTGTGTTCTCCTCACACACCTTCTGTCCTCTTACAAATGTTTCCCTGTGAGTAGAGCTGGTTTAGGTTTCTCCAGCCAAGATGATTTTGTGTCTTGCAAAGGGGGAGCTAATCACAGGTACAGCTCATGCTGCACCATTTGGCCCAAGGTCCATGCTCTGTGGCCACCTTGCCTTGGAGAAAGTTGTCCAAAGGATATTGCTTCAAGTTGGGCGTTTAGAAGCAGCTCAAAACAGCCTCAGCTTTAGAGTTCTGTGTAAATGTTTTAATTGTTCCATTGCTAGTTGAGGCAAGGATACAGGACCACTGAGGTCCACTTCTTTAGACTGGATGTGAGGAAGAATTTCTTTGCTGAAAGGGTTCTGAGGAATTGGAAGGGGTTGCCCAGGGCAGTGGTGGAGTCCCCATCCCTGGAGGGATTGAAGAGTTGTGTAGACACAGTGCTGAGGGACATGGGTTAGTGGGGACTGGTCAGTGTTGGCTTCGTGGTTGGGCTCGATGAGCTTAAAGGGCTTTTCCAATCTGGCAATCCTAGGATTCTGGAGCTGGGGAGGGGACTTCTTCAGCTCTTCCTTTGGACCTTATTTCCAGGCACATTTCTGAGTTGATACTGCAACTCCCAGCTTCTCTAAGCAGGCAGGAGGAAAGGGAGGGGGAAAAAAAAGAAAAAGTAAAAAAAAAAAAAAAAGAAAGAAAGAAACAAAAAACCAAAAGCCCTGGGGCTAAATTGAAGCTATTAGTAGCCTCGAACTGATGACAGCGCAATAAATTACTAATTAACCTTCAGGGCGAGTTCAACACCTTGGGGATAAGTGTGAAAACATGGAGTAATAAGGCCTGACAAAGCCGGGGATCGGCAGCTCCCGCCGGGCCAGGACATGCCTTCGCTTTAGGGGGGATTTCTGCTTGGTCTAGGGCAGCAAAGTGGGGGCACCAAGACTGGGACCTTGCCTGGCCTCAGTCCCGAGACCATAAAAAAAAAATATAACCGCATTTCTGCCTTGGTTTTGTGAAACTGCATCGTACTCAGATGTCTGGTTTAGTGCAGCCACGCTTAAAAAAAAGAATAAAAATATGCCACCAGCCTATGGGAAATGTCTTCAATTACAGAGAACATGGGGTGGCTCTGGGGGATTTTGTTGCTGTTGTAATTGCACCAACCAATCTGTTCCTCAGACTGACTTTTCCAGGGCAGCCAATTGCCTTGAAGCCCTTGGCCAGTCCCAGGAGAGGTTTCTCCTGGATCTGAGAGCAGCCCAGACCTGGAGGGCTCTGTCCATAGGTGCTGGGAGTGTGGCACCCAGTACCAAACCCCCCTTGGCTGAGCCCTGCCCATAGGGTGATTTGTTCTTGCAGAGGTTTCAGCACAGAAATTCTTACAGTGATTAACGCTGTGCAATGCCGACCTGATTAGGTCAATCCACCTCATTAGGAGAGCTGATCATATATTGCAAAGGATTTTTATACGTATATAAATATATATATATGTGTATATATATCTCACTGTGTTGCAAGAAGCGGAAGAAGATCGTAATTACCCCAACCTGAGCCCAGTCCCTGCAGGTTTTCTGTGGTTGTTGTTTGGATTTTATTCTCCAGCATGGAGGAGAAACGCAATCCCGACCACCCATGAAGTGTGTGGAGCTCTTGGAAACATGAACATGTCAGGGATGGGGAGCTGCAATTGCTGGGGAGTGGGGCAGGGCTATGGCAGGGGATGATCCCTGCATCTGTCCTGGATGAAGATGAAGAGGCAACATGTTCTCAAGGCAGCAAAGGGGCTCTTCCCACATCAGGAAAAAAACCCCATGCAAGATTTCACCTCTTGCCTGTCATAAGAAAGAGCCCAAAGCCACCCCAGTCTGTACAACCAAGAGCTCCAAGACCCCCTTCTTATTTTAATTTCCCTCCTGGTGCTGGTACAAGTATTTGCAAGGTTCATTCTTTGGCATCTTGCTGCTGATCAAGCAGGGGACTTTGCCAATAGTGTTGCATCAATGTCTTTTCAGTTGTAATGGTGTATGACATTTCTGAGACCAGATATGGCTCAACTAATCATATTTTAATAGCCCTACCTTTTAGAAATGGACTGACTCAGAGTGTACACAGTAATATTTTAATTTCTGAGCTCTGATGAGCATAATTTTGAGCAGGTATTCAGTTTCTGTATGTTCTAAATCGTGCTCCCAGATGTTCAATGCCAACAGGCTATAAAGAGCAACTGCACAAATATAATATTTAATACCAAATGTCAGTTTGGGTGTTCCACTCAATTTCCTGGAAAGATCTTTAAACTCGTCTTATTTAGCTTGAATACCCAATCAGTTCCATACTCCAGCCCAAGCTATGTAATTCCACATAACTAAGTTCTCTAATTTCTGAGATGCAAATGTAGAGCAGATGTAAAAGGGGAGTGGAGGGAAGGGGGGGATGTTCCTGCGCTCTCAGCAGCGCTGGTTATCAGTGCTGGTTGGACCAAAGAGGGAAAAGGCTGTCAGGCTTTGCAAAAAATGCAATCCCCAGATGCTTTGGACCCTAGTCGAGAGCTGTTGGAGAGGAGATGGGTCAACCAGATGGCTCTAGCCTTGAGAAATCAGCTTGCTGGTGTGACCAGCTCATAGTGGGAATAAATGGTGGATCTATCCTTCTAGCAAAGCCTTGTCCCATGAAATGAGCCTGAGCTATCAGGCAGGCTGGAAGGAGCACTGCGATTTCAGGGGGCTGAGGATAAAGATGAGCTTATGGCTTTCTTGGTGGTGGGATGGGACAGGGAAGGAGCTGTGATCCTCTAGGATTTCTCCAGGGTAGACACTCACTTCTTGCTGGTTGCTCTGGTGTCCCACATGTTCCTCTTTTGTCAGTCTGTGGCCACCAGTTGTCTCATCACCTATGAGTAATCTCTTTGGTTGGACAAAACATCTGCAAGTGCTGCCTGTAGAGCTCCTAGTGTCCTGGTGTTACTCCTGTGATGGGAATTGGAAACAGCAGGAGAAAGACCCACTCAATCCTTGGAGCCCTGGCTCGGGCTAGCCTATAGCTGTGCCTTCCACAGACACCACAGCTCTGGTCCAAGTGCTTCATGAGTCAAACCCAACACAGTTCCCTGCTGAGAATGTCCATATGTGTCAAAATCAGGGTGGATGGGAGTCCCAAGGGAGTAGGAGTAGACAGGCCACCCAGTCTAAGGGCTTGCTGGTCTGGCAGAGGGCAGGGGAGGCCATAGACCCTATAGCAGCCCCTATGACATCTCCCAGGGTTCGAAGCTTAGCAGCTGCCACTCGCAGCACTATCCATCACCGCGGGCTCTTTGAGCGCGGTGAAGTTATTTGACCTTTTTTCTGCTTTAAAAAGAAAATACAATAAAAACCACGATTCTGGCTGCAGCTTCTAAAGCAGAACTGACCAAATACCATATATAGTATCAAATAAGGACAGCCACAGACTTCCTTCCATCTTTTTAAGCCATTCCCTTTCCTACAGCACCATCCAAGTTGCATTAATCATGGGCTTCTTCAGAGTAAACGGGATTAATCTGCCCTCTCACCATTTCCCTGATGTTTTGCAGCAAATCTTGGATGCACGTGGGATCCTGTGCACCTCGCAGGCACGCTGCTGATACCATGCAAAGGAAACGGTAGCTATTTCTATCAGGTCGAGCCTCACGGTGTTTCCTGCTCCTCTGAGCAGATCAGTCCCAGGTGGTCAGAGCCCCACGAACACTTAGGTCAAAAATGTTCACTTTCTCCATACTTGCTTGCCAAAAATAAAAATGGTTTGCTGAGTGACCCATCCTATTTCTGTGGTTTAAAGATCTCGGCAGCTTCAAAGGCTGCTTCTGTGTCCTGGACTTTGGGCATGTGTTCTGAAAAAGCTCAGAAAGAGCTTGTGAAATTGAGCTGGGTGAATGTTTCTAGCTACCTGTCAACATCTTTGACTCCCTGGGAGTTTCTTCCTTTTCTTGTTCCCAAATGCATTTGCCAAAGGACTCCTTGGAGATGTGCTCCATGTTAAGCAGACATGTATAATGTAATGCATATATTCATAAAGCACTAAAGAAACCCAACCCCAAACCCTCTATGCTTTATCTAAGCTGATCACAGCCTTTCTCTCACATGAGGTCCTTCATGTCATGTCCTAGTGTCTTTATAAACAAAACTCTTAAAAATGTCTTTCTCTCTTCTTTCTTTTTTATTTTAATGGGAAAACGACTCATCTGTTCTGCCACATGAAAGTGGATTTGCCTTCATTTGTGGCCATGCTGATTACAAAGCCTTGGAGATCTTCAATTAAGTCACTTGGGTTTTGTGTTTTTCTTCCAAAGAAAACCATCAAAATAGCATTTGTGACTCATTACAATTATAACAGTGATGCTATCATCTTTGCCTTCTTATATTACTTATTTTGATCAAAAACGCTGCGTGCTGCCCATACCTCTCACAGCTCATGAGTGTGCATCCCTCCTGCGTGGAGAAGAGGATGGTCCCCAGCGGCGTGGAGGCATGGTTGGTCTTGGCATCTGCCAAGGGGAACTGAGCACATGTCTAGCTGGTTAATTACTCTACTGGAAGCCATGAAGTCAAGATATTTTATAAATATTCAAAGCCAAAGCCTGACTGGGACAGGCACAGAATTTATTCTGGACATATCTGTGTCATTGGGATGTCCTGAAAGCTGTCACGTGTTGCAATCAGCACACTTGCACTGTCCTCTCTTGTTCAAAATTTTTCTCCAGAGGGTTTATCTCTTGCTCTTTCTCCTTTTTAAGAGCAACAGAGCCCTGGCAAGGTAACTCAGTGTCTGTATCACCCACTCTGGCGCTGCCACCAAGTGAAGTAACCAGCTACAGTGAGCAGAGAGCCCTCATTCTGCTGGAGACAGCTGTAGATGGTCAGATATGTTCATTGTGATGAGTTTTTTGTTCTCCATTTTTTGTCCCCCTCCATTATGTCCACCCAAGCAGCTTTTTTAGACAAGGGATGGGGCTCATTCACACCCTCCTCCAGGGACACTGCAGCCCAGTAGGTAAATGATGCCATGACAGCACCCAGCAAAGGATAACATCAGAGTTACAAGCTTTCTGGGGACATGAATCCCACCAAAACTCAATGTCATGGGGCTGTGTCACTGTGGGGAGCCATCCAACCTCCTGGGTCAGAGTCCTCTTCTTAAAGACAGAAGTTACCATGGAGAAAGACCAGAAATGAGCAAAAGGCTAGAAAGGCTTTTAGGGGCACTACGATGGGGATGAGAAAAGGGCCACCTCCCACTTGTGCTAAGCTGGGACACTTTGTGGGTTGTATGTTAAGGGCAGACATACTCTGAGTTATTCTCATCAAGATGGGGTCAGGATATCCACCTGCTGTTATTCCTAAGCAAGAGGAGGTGCAGCAGAAGTCCCTTTTTCATGGGGTTCAGGGTAGGTCTGGCTGCAAAGTGGATGGGGTCATGAAGGCTTTAGGAGAGGACCAGGGATAGAGTTACTGACTACATGTTCCCATGGATGAAATCTCAGAGAGGCTTCATGAATATACAGGCTTAATTTATCAGAGCTTGACGATACCCTAAAACCACATCACTCACTGGTCCACGGTCCTTGCAGATCTCCTCATCTGTGGTGGCCTCAGAAGCCACCCTTCACATAGTCATGTCTGAGTGGTGGGGAAGAGGGACACATCCCTCTTCCTACTGCTGTTTCCACTTATTGATGCCAAGGAGAAAGCAGCCCTGGTCCTGATGCTGTCGCATGGATGCTGATTACCACTGGCACGTGTTACCTCATGTTTGGTTTCCGATACTGTGGGACATCCCTGTTGCCTGGCGAGTGGCATGTGGGTATAATCAGTCTCAGGCAATTTATTTTTACTACCCTGTGTAAACACTGTGCTGAAATTGTCACTGTGATTTAGGAGGTGCCAGATTTTTCTGTTAGTGATTTTTTTTATTTTTTTTTTTTTTCTTTCTTGCCACCTTCCACTCCATCTCTGGAATGAAACTTCATGAGCAGCTTTCACCAAGGATTTCCCTGGTGATGTGACATTCTGGAGAAGTCTGAGCTCTGTCTCTCCAGGCTTCCCTAGATGTCTTCTTAAAAACTACAAAAAGGAAAGGACAAAATTATCTTTCTCTTTTGCCCAGCGACCATTTTGTGTGCTGAAAATACAATTATCATTTTAAATGAGCCACTCGGAGAGACATAATCAGCCAAATACAGATGAAATCACTTAAAAATTTTGAAACTGGCAACCTCATATATTTTAATTATAGACTACAGTGATATTCTGCTGAAAGCAATTACGTTGTAGCTCTTCCCACACACACAGGCAGTCCCAGTTGTGCTCCGAAAAGACTAGTGGTTAAAAATATTAAGCATCAGGTATTTCTTTAAAAAAAACACAATTTTTTTTTAGCACTTTGAAATAAGGCAAGAGATTAACTGTTCTGGACACAGCCTTATTGCATATACGTAGGGTAAGTTCAAGTAGGCCAACATAGGTATGTGGATTACAGCAGCAGAAACACGTATCTGCCACGAGAACAACTTTTTTCTCTCCCCCCCCCCCAAGTTTTTGAATGGCTTCTTGTTTTTGCTGTCCCTGCTTCGTCAGTACTTCTTAAACTTGCCATGGTCAGAAAAGATACTTCTGTTTAAAATCAGAGAAACTATCCACTAAAAAGCTTCAAATGAAAGATATCTATTTCACTGGGTTGGACTGGCCAACAAGCGTGGCTTGCTGAAATGTGGTCGAGACGCTCAGATACAGTTCATGCTACTGATACCCCTTGCTCTCCCCTCAAAATTAGCCCAGATGAATGGGGCCTTTTGTAGTGAGGAAAGAAACGGGCAGAAATCACAATAATCTCTTTCTAGCCAGGCCTCTGTAGCACGGGGTGAGTCAACGGCTCTGCCTGGTGCTGGAGAAGAAGGAAAACAGCAATTTCTCGGCGGTTTCCTTGGCATGTTGGAAACTGAAGGCGATCTTCTCGTTGCACCTCAGGCCGGTCGCTCCCATTGACTCTGTTCCAGCCATTCAAGCACCGTGGGGCTGTGGACCATGAATCACGACCTTTGCTATGTCTGAGCAGGTTTGTCCCAGCCCAGCACCCTGGTACCCATCATCATGTGGTGGAAGGTGACAAACATCTTCTGGCTTTGGAGCATAGTGGTTTTCATCTTTTCTGCACATGCTTCCCAGGCCAAAGCCTTCACTCTGGGTGAAGAGTTATACTTCTTTCCTGTTATTCTAAAACTAAGTACTTTGCACATTTGGGAAGTATTATTAAGTAATAGTCTGAGTGACGGTCTGTGGTCGGAGTTAATTTCTTCCAGTTCTCAAAGTGTCTAATTACACTTTCTTCAATGCTCACTGTACAGATTGTTTCAAATGTGCAAAGACCTCTTGTTTAAAAAAAGAAGAAAGAAAGAAAACCCTCAGTTTATCCCTCCAGAGTGAAGCTCTGGGATTAGAGGCTTAACCCAAATGTCTTCTGACTTCAGTACGGTTCATGGTTCTGTACATCTCCACCCGAGTACCCTTGAAGGAATAAAAACCAATGGGCCAGATGCTACCTGGTGTAAATCCAGACCATCCCTTTGATACAGTTTCAGTATTCCCTGACTTAAATCCAGGTCTGTCTTTAACTTAGACCCAAGTCAACTAAAGATGTGGTTATGCAAGTGTAGACAACCTCATTTTAAGAAGTTGTGACCTGCTTCAGCTGCAATCCCCATGGTGAGGGTGCAGTGATTGGCTGCCCATTCCTAGTCCAGGGTGATGCAAAGTGAAGTGAGCACCTCAGGATGATGTGTATCTGGGGCAGGGTAGGAGAACACACATGGGAACTCTGGCACATTGGCTGAAAACAGCAGTTTTGTAAACCACCTCTAATTTGGTTGCATCTAGAGAATGTCTGAGCCTTCCTTTAATGGTTGCTGGAAGAGCAACACAGCTTTTTCATGGAGACATCTCTCAGAGGAAGGAGAAACTCTGGTTGGAGGTACATTTTTTCACTCTATGGTCAATTTAGAAAAACAAACATATCCTGCAGCTGATTTTTCCAATTACAGTTTAAAATGTGTTAGATGGGTGGCAGTGGAGAGGAGCCGAGCCACTGGTGGGGCTGTGAGAAAAGCCAGCAATGCAGATCGCCCTTCAGTGCCCAAGGGACAAGCTCTGGGAAGGCAACAACAGCTTGGTTGTGCTCACAACTGCAGTTGACCATGTCATCAGCCTCAATTCAGACTGATCACAAGTTTTTTGTTGGTCCTTGACTTTGACCATGCTCAAAATAAGGATTTTTGTCCTTCTGTCAGACCATGGAGGGGAAAAATAAGGTGGAGAATTGGGAAGGGTGGGTAAGATGGACATCTGCCTCACAGCAGTGCACGCAGCTTTGTTTTGCATGAGTGGTTTCACGCGATAGCCTGGGCTGACGCTGCCGATTCGGTCCCTGTGCTCACTGACTCCTCTGAGGGATGGACATGTCCAGTTTGAATGGTGGCCTACAGGACTAGATGTGGTATCCTTTGAGACTGGGTGAGCTCACATTGTGATTTATTTTTCTTTCCTGGGATTTGTGACTGAATCAGGCGGGAGAGAGGAAGTGAAGGTTTGTTCCTTCTAAAGATTTATTTCGTTACATCTGCAACAAGTCAAGAAGAGAACAGGGTAGAAAGGCTTTTGGTTTTGGGCCTGGAACAAAGCTCAGTACTTGAGATAAACAAATGGGGGGGAAAGGAATTATCAAAGAAAGAGCTGGCCACAGACTTTGTTATGAGCTTTACTGTAACAGGCTGAGAAACTTTGGTAACTTAAACCAAACTGAAAGCGGACCGGACTTGCAAGGTAAAAGGAAAAGCAGATGATTGAGGTACCTTGAAGAAGAAAATGTTCTCTGTCTGTCTGCTTATCCATCTCTCAGAATCTCCTAAGTTGCTTTTGTATGTGAAGATACTTGACACAGAAATACTCCAAGCTTTGGATTAGAAGACCCAGCAGGTTTCTTAGGTGTGTGTTTGCCCTGCCATTGGCTTTGACAGCCATGAACAAGCTCTGTTGACTCATTCATCAAACAAAGTAGTGGTGCCTCCTTAGCTTCTACAACAAGCACTGAGATACCCAAGTGCAAGTCAGCTTGTAGGTGCTGATGAGGCCAGGCAGTGTGTACCAGTGTGTTTTACCCAGAGGGTGTGATGTGTGGTTATAGGTGCCAGAAGCTACATCTGCACATGAGACTTTTTTCTGAGTTAGCTGCAAAATTTTCAAGTATTCTCTTGCAAGTAATTTTCTGAAAACGTTGCAGAACAACAATGACACCTTGTCCAAGTTCCCACTTTGGTGAGTAGGTGACAATAATTCCTGCCTAGTGCTCAGGCCAGCGTAGGAGCTAAATTAGTTCATGTAGGTCAGTGGAGATGATGAGAAATAACAAAAGATCTGAGTGATACAGCATTTGTTAAAAGAATAGAATTTATTTCTCTGTGGGGAGAAAAAAAAAGGGGGAGAAATTATGAAACCTTCATTTCCACAAAGTTAAATTAACAACAGCGAAAACCACTCAAAAGAATAAACTGCATGTTAAGTAAATTTTAAAGAATTACTATAAAATTAATGCCAGCTTGCTTTTCTAGTGTTTGCAAACCCTGAGTCACTAAAATCTCTTATAGCACCTTTGAAAAAGCTTAGAGGAGCGTGCCAGTCACAGCTGCCCTCTGCATATCCTTAGGACCACAGTGTTCCCCTCAGGAGGTGGGTGCCTCTGGCTCTTGGCAGGAGAGATAACCCCTCCAGAAGGCATCTCACCCCACCTGACAACTGGTCTGATAACATTTACCAGTTACCTGTGCTGAGTGCTCCTTATCTGACTGATACCCTATCAGCCCTGTTCAGGGCAAGGCTGGGGAGATAGCAAAGTGGCACAATTAGCAGTAATTAGCCCAGTGGGAAACCTGTTCTCTAGTGGTTCATGGGATGGAGCAGGTCCAGGTCTTCTGGTCCCTCCAGAGAAGTTGGTGAGGTTAGGTGGTCATTGACTTGGTAGCCAAGATGGGTTTTGTGCTGCTGGTTCCCATGTGTTGTTATATGTGATGGGATGAGTTTTAGGGGCAGAGCCACCAGGCAAATGGGGGAACAGTTGAGGTGCCTTCACCCTGGAGGTGGGAAAGTACACAGAAAACTCACACCTCCAGGCCACCTACACAGGTAGAACACCCCACGGCATTGTAGAGCCATTAGTCTTATGGAAACTGGCCAGGCTAATCTTACACATGATGGTCCATGACCATAAAGTACCTTGCTAGGACCTGCTGCTCCTCACTGGGCTGCCTGGAATGAGGAAATCTCAGGCTGGTGGGAAATTCAGAGAACTGACAAAAGTGATCCTTTAATACAGTGACATTGAGGGGGTTCTAAAGCAACAAAGCCCTTGAGATGACCCAGTCATCAGACACCCTACAGAAGAAGAGGGGAAAACCTCAGTAAAGATGAGGATTGGGTTATTTCATGCAGACTCAAACTGATTTGCATCGTAACCCATCTCAGTTTCCTGGGGCTGGGGAGGGTTACCCCAGTTACTTGCTCCAAAAGTTGGCTTTGCCTACACTACCTAAACACTCACCCCTGAGGTGAGGGTCGTCCTGTCTCCAACCCACAGCTCAGTCCTGCAGCATGGTCAGGGATGTCCTCCCTCCTCCTGCACACACATGGCTCATGCATGGTTAAAACCCCTATGCATGACATCTCCAAATTAACGGGTTGGCCGTGACAGTCGTCGGTGTTGCTGGCCAGAAACCTGTAAAGCAGAAGGGAAATGGTTTTGGTGGCAGAACTACAAATACTCAATAAAGAGCAGCTTGTTTCGGTGCTTTTTTATGTGGTTCTCTGCTGATTTTGCATCCCCTAATTCACAGCAGAAGTGAAGTGGAGTGGAGTAGAGATTGAGCATGAATCCTTTGCGCTTGGTTAATGGGAACAATTACAGAAGTTTCTTCTTTTTCTTTTGCCAAGCTGTGATATGAAATCATTTGCTGGGTTCCTGTTTCCACGGAAACAATTAGTTTCATACCATTTTTATATTACACATCAATGAAGTGATTAACTAAATGAAGGCCAACACTTCATAAATGTATTGTCTCACGCAATAAACAAGTAGCTACCAAGTACCACAGCTAAATGAACTTAAAAATGCAATGAAAACAACTCCATAAAACGCTTATGAGCGTGTGGGTATTTATTGATCTGATACAGCACATCATTGACGAGCCAAAAATACCAAATGTGGGTGTTTAGGTGTTGCCACACTGGCTGGCTTTTGAGTAAAGCCCAATTTTTTCAGAAGGTCTGGTTGCCTTGAGCCATCTCCATGAAAAGGTTTAGGGACCTGTTGTGTGATGCAGATGGACCTCAGCTGCTGACCATGCCGAGAGTTGCTGGTCAGCCGCTGGTCCATCTTGCAGGCAAAGGCGAGCCAAGGGTGGATGACTTGCAGGACCTCCTAGCTCTGTGGTTAGTGTGCTCACAGGGACGTGCCTGGTCCCCGGCCTTTCTCCAAGGACTCTTTACATATTTTCTCCTTAAAACAAAATATACAAAGAGTTCACCCGACACCGAGTGGAATTCAGGACTCTGCCCGCTCCCTCCTAAGCACATCTGGGAGCCTTTCCTTCGCAAAGCTGAGCAGCTGCACGGTGAGAGAGGGAGGGAGAGAGGGAGGGAGGGATGGAGGCTCCCATGCTCTGCGACTCAGGAAAGCAAGGGCTGAAAGGGGAGTTGGATTCAGGGACATGCAATGGGTGGCTCAGCCCCAAGGCTCTTCAGTGGGACAAGGACAGGATCAGAGGGAGGTGCAGCCTGGGTTGGGTAATGGGCAGAGGTGAGTTCCAGGATTTCAGGCTTAGTAATTCAGTTCTGAAATGAGCCACTAACAAGTCTCAGCAGGAGTTGGAGTAGCTTATTTTAATAAGTAGTTAGGGAATAATTCATTGTGCCACCCTCTATATTGGACAATGAATCCTTATTTCACGGGGCAATGATTGGAGTCTCCATCTCCCTTGCTGAGACCAGCCCGTAGAGAAAAGGAAATGACATTTTCCCTGTCATTCGGGAATGTTTTGCACTGATTGTGCAAAAAATAATAACCCATTTTCAGTTTAGCAACTTCAGAAAATCAGAATTTTGCTTGGAGCATTCTCTTTTCACCCCTTTCTTTGTCTTTATTGAAATATCTCCTGGGAAAGTGGTGTGATGCACATAGAAACAGTCTCTCCCTGTTCCTAATGGGCAGTCAACGTTCAGTGACCCCTTTCAGAGCTATTTCTTGGATGAAGTCAGATATTTGGCCCTTCCACACAAACTCAACAGAAATTTCACAGACAAACTTCACATGAAATAATTTTTTTTGACCTGATCCCAAAAGACACCGTTTCCACACAGGGGAGAATGTTTCATCAGTGTGCACAGAATGGACCCTAGCTGTCCAGCACTGTGGTATTCTCTGTAATCCTTTCTGCTGACAAGCTAGCAGGTGGTGAATCACCACAACATGACACAAAAAGAAGTGTTTTGTTTGGGTGAAAGCAATACACAGAGCTGTATCTCCATCCATTTGAAATGGACACCCATTTCTACTTCCATCTGACAGAGATGTTTCTCCCCTTTTGATGTGTGGTCTCCTGCTATATGGTGTTTCTGGTTATTTTTACTTCCCTTTGGTCACATCACAGCATCTCAGTTGCAGCTTATGCTAAAAACATCATCACCCCATGAAGGAACCAGATAAGATGACATCTAGCAGGGTTGCTTTACCCAGTCCCACCTTGGTCAACTTGACCCAAGTTGCATGACCAAGGGTGCAGAGCATCCATGGGCTGCCCTCATCCAGAAAACTTTGGAGCTGTGACTGCATATGTGCCTGGTGCATGTTTGCACACAAACAACTCAAATGGGTGGCAAATCTGGAGAGGAGAACAGGCTCAAGTCTGCACTTAATGGCCAGTGTAAACATCCCCCTGAAATCTCTTTGCAGAGCCAGCCTCAACTGTCTCTCTGCTATTCCCCACTCCCCTTTTACCACCCAACCTTCTGACCTTGCAAAAATACATCTCTGAAGGGTCAAAGCTTGAGCCTGGAGCAGATGCTGATGCCTGGGATCAGGGGTGGGTGGCCTGAGGGCTGGACAGTGCAACAACATTCCTGTAGAGGGTCTCTGGTTGAGATAAGGCAGCCCCACACTGTGATTTACTTCAAGGAAGTGGAGTTTGAGTGAGTCCTGCATGTTCCCTGGCAAACAAGGCAGGAAAAATCCTGTAGAATGAAAATCTTTTAATCTGTCAGTAATGGTTTGCTTTAGAAAAACATCTAATTATATAGAGCTGAAAGCACCATGCTGGTCTGGACCACAGACCATCACTCACAGCCTCCAAGCCCAAACACACTGGAACGTACAAGGGACTGAGCTAATTTATTTCTGCTTTGGTTAACCCTGGCCTGAATTCTACTGGTTTTGCAGCCTTCTCTTGGTTGAGCTTCAGTAGCAAAGGTGAGAAGAGCAGCAGTGCTTCCCAGTGAGAAGAGCCCTTGTGAGATGCTTAAATTTCAGAGTTTGGGGAGGGTCAGGTCTTCAGAAATTAATTGATCTCCTCCACCAAGGTGAGCATACGCCTTCCTTAAAGTCAGCAACTCCAAGTGCAGCTGCTTTGGAGCAGCTGGGAAGAGAGCAGTGAATGCTAAAACAGGAGAGTGGTCTCCATCCCTCAACAGCCTCTCTGAAAGCTGGTATCAGTGGCCTTTCTCTCCTAAAGCTGCTCTAACACAGAGAACAGATCTGCAGTGGGTCAGCAGCAGGTTCTCTCTTCTTCCAGAGAGGTTCAAGCCTGTGTCTGCCCTCACACAATCGATCTAGATGCTTCTGGGTTCAGACAACAGGCAAACCGAGGTTTTAGGAGTGTAGTTCTGGGCTGAAATGCCTTAAATCCAATCTTTTTAACAATTCTTTTTTAATCTTCAAAATTACTGTACCTATAGCTGTGTCTACAGTGTTTGAAATGACACAACCCATTCCCAAAACAGCTGGCTGGAAAAGAGGGAATGAGTTCCCAACCCAGAGGTCCAACAGTAGGGAAAGATATAAGCCAGGGTCTGTATTCTCTCTCCAGTGGGGAATTTCTTTGGGCAGGTTGGTGAGAGAATAGTTTGCATGTCCCCACCAGCCCAGCCTACCACTTCTTGCACCTAATCCTTCATGTTCCCACCAGCCACACCAGTATGCAACCCTTTAGCCAGTCTCCATGGTGGGATACCTGCAGGAAGAGTCCTCCAGCCCCATAGCACATCCTCAGTAAAGTGCAAATATAATTCCAAGGCTCACAGGTAAGAACAACTGGAGATATTGATGCATAAGCATGGTTGGCATGGCTGTCAAGAAAGCTTTGGACCAGGCACAGCAGGACCACAAGATAAGCAGCACATGGATTTGAAGAAAGAGTCACTCCTGCGGCAAAACCAATGCTGCAGTTGATGCTCTGCCTCAGATCACTGTACACCATCAATGTTGGTCCAGATGCCACCAGCCCCAGTGAGAACTTGAAGCTACCAACCAGCCACTTTATCAGATACAGTTGGTTCTTCCTCACTCCTCCTCTGGCTTGGAGCCAGCTGATGGCTCAAGATCCTTGCCTAGGGAGCACGTTTCCAGCACTGGTGGGTAATCATTGAGAAATATGTTTAAGGATAGAGATGTCCAGATTAGTCTGAGTTATGACTCCACATCTAAGGTCACACTGAGAATGTGACATCAAACCCAGGACTGAATTCTTTTGATACATAAAAAAAAACCTTCATTGAGCACAACAGATGACTTTGGAATTTGAGCACTTACTTCTATTTTTTTCCCATAGATTTTATTACGCAATTTCTTCTCCCTAGAAGAACACCAAGTTCTCTACTTAGGGGTTTTTTTTTTAAACAAACCAAAAGAGGTAATACTAATAATCTGGTCCACAGCCTGTGACAGTTTCTTGTGTTGCTTCAGAGTAGGTCAGCAAATGGTTTTAACCCTATCTCATTGAAATGAATCAGGTAACAAATAGAAAACATAGAGTTTATGCAACGGCATGCGACAAAGAAATCGTCCTGTGGCAAAACAATAGGTCCATTGTATTCTCCATCTGAGCAGTCAGTAAACTCTGCTAGTTGAGGGCTGTGATGAATTAAAGGCTTTTCTGCAGCAGACACAGATTGCTGTTCGTTACTGAGAAAAGCACGTTGCCTGGGAGGCTGCAGCACAGTTAACTGCACGCGGTCATCTGCCCAGCATACTCAAAACTTGCAAAATAGTGGAGGGGAAGGTGGTTGTCAGACTTGAGTGACTCAACTCCATGCTGATTTCTCCCATTTTGTAGAATACTGTTTCTCAAGAAGGTGGTAGTAGGAATGCTTACAGCCAAAACGGCTGCTGCTTTGATAGAAGAGCTTGACAGCCTGGTTGGATGGACACAAGTGCACTGCCAGCGGCTCTTCTACCTGGACTAGCAATATCCATGGTTGTTGGATTCTGTCCTTGGAGGTTTGCAAGGTTCAGCTATATAAAGCCATGGCTGACCTGATCTAGCATTGGTGATGGACCTGCTTTGAGTAGGAGGTCAGGTTGGAGTGCTCTGAGGTCCCTCTGGATCCTGCAGACACCTTCTGAGACAGTGGCATTGGGACAGTAGGTTGTAGGATGGGATGTCATAGAATAATTAAAGTTGGAAAAGACCTCTAAGATCATCAAGTCCAACCATCAGTTGAATCCCTGGATGGCCTTGGGAAAGGTACTAAATCTTTTCTTGACTGTATTTCCAGTTTTGGTCAATCAGTTTGGTCTATACTGGATGTACAGTCCTCTTTTGGTTGTGAAGGGCAGAGGTAGAAGCTCCCTGGCAATAGGTATGGGAGGTCTGCACCACCACTGGAAAGCTGTAGCTATCTGAACACCAGAAATGGTTAAAATGGATCTGTTAGCACTTCTGAGATGCCTGCAGCAGCAATTAGGGCTTGCTGTGAGACAGAAGAGCTCAAATCCCGGTGGTGGAAATTAGGAAGTGAAACGCCAAGAACAATAACTAGAACAATGTCATGAATTTCCTCCACCACAGCACTGAAGGAGTGTGACAGGGAATATTTTGATGGGCCTAAATAATTCCAAGCATTGGTTTCACTGAGGAAATTCCAACTAAACATGCTCGACCCTTGTGTTTTCTTTGTAAACGTTAGCCATGGTTTGATCTGCCATCAGGGGCACGCATCACTGGAGTGGATCTTGGGTTCCCATCTTGCTGTTCCATGGGTTTCAAACCAGTAAGTAGCTTAACAGAGCTGGGAAAAGGGAGTTGAGACCTGTGAAACTGGCTTTCTCCTGCATCCCCTTTCCCAGAGCACACACATACCATGTGTCATGTTGAAACTGGATGCACCTGCTAGAGGAGCAGTGTGGGGGTAGACATTATCCACCAGTTATAAATCCTTGGGCTATCAACAGCCTTTAGTAAACATTTGGACAATCCTTCCTACCTCTTGCTCGTCCAAATATTTGCATCATGCGGGGCTGTGAGCTGTTTCCTGACACGCTGCGTATCTAAGAATATCCTGGGATCGTAGGTCGGTTCCAGCGTCCTGTGATGGATGGTCTCATTGGATGAAATAAATGGATTGAGGAGAAAGAAGAAGAAGAAGAAGAAGAGGAAGAAGAGGAAGAAGAAGAAGAAGAAGAAGAAGAAGAAGAAGGAAGAAGAAGAAGAAGAAGGAAGAAGAAGAAGAAGAAGAAGAAGAAGAAGAAGAAGAAGAAGAAGAAGAAGAAGAAAGAAAAAGAAAGAAAAAGAAAGAAAAAGAAAGAAAAAGAAAGAAAAAGAAAGAAAAAGAAAGAAAAAGAAGAAAGAAAAATCTATCTGTCTCCTGATCATAAATCCAGGTTAGGATGGAGCTTGCTGGCGTGAGTGATATTTTTAGGGAGCTTTTAGGATCTGTTCGGAAGCACCCAAGGGTTAATGATGAACAGCCCTGAGCTCAATTAGTGGATACACTTCCCTTGGGAACTCGGACCACTTTGGACCAGACTCTCAGAGAAATGCTTGAAGATGCTTCTGAAAGCTCTTCCTTCCTGCTGTGTTGAGCGCAGGGTTGGAAACAACCCGAGCCAACTTTGGATATAAAATAGGAACCTGTTCCACCACAGTTGGGTTTGGCAGCTCTTCCTCCAGACCAGAGCATCTCCCAGGTGAATCACGGCAGGAGAGCCCTGCGATGCACGGGGCTTGCCATCTGCGTGTGAACCATTTAATGCAGCAGAGTTACCAAACAGAAATAAAACATCTTTATTTTATTTTATTTTATTTTATTTTATTTTATTTTATTTTATTTTATTTTATTTATGCCGAGAGAGGAAAGAAGCCTGGACTCTGCTTTAGCAGTTGATAGAGTTTAGCAGTTAATTGGGTTTAGCAGTTCATAGGGTTTAGAAGTTAATAGTCTTAAACACAAAATTTGTGTTTTGTGATTAAGACCAGTGTGGTAAATACAATTTTATATATATATATATATATGTGTGTATTTATATATATATATATTAAAAAAAATAATAAAAGATAATATAATATCGTATCATATCAGTAAGATTAAGCCTTGCAACACAATAATTTAAGTCATCGTCTCAACACACAGCTCGTACTTTATGGTTAAATACATCCTAGAATAAACCAGTGGATTTTCTGATAGTGTAGCAATGAAAATAATCATCCCCCAGTTTAACTGCAGGATAAAGCTCTTCGGGGTGTCCTGTGGCTTTTCCACTACAATTTCAGTTCTGACATTTTATTTTAATCTTTTTTTTTTTTCCATAAAATCACCAATCCCACGACAAATAAAAGCAAGGTGACTCGCTCTTGTGTGATAGTTGAGGCGGATGGTGCTGTAAATGTATTTTCTCATCACGATGTGGGGCTCACCCCATGCAGAGGGTTTGCTCACCCCCTGTTAACCACCAGGTAATTCCCCCACCAACACCAGTTTCTCCAGCATCTCTTCTCCTTCTGCCCAGTCATCTCTTCCTTTTGGGAAGCCCAAAGATCCAACCCTTCTTTGGACAGACTAAACAACATCTGTAAAGTTGCTTTTCACCCCTCCAGCCCTCCCAGGGGAAAAGAACTGGTCCCAGATGGACAGGAGAAAGCTGGTGTCACCGGGGAAGGCGAGCGGGGTGAGAGGGGGGTGTCGGGGAGCAGGGATGTGGCGGAAGCATAAAGCACCTGTTGGGAGGCTATTTAGGGATTAGCCAAGTGCTGACAGACAAATTGGCAAGATTAATAAGAGCAATCAAGGCTGTGTGGGCTCGAGTTGTGAGTTGACATTAATGTGACATCACTTTCATCTGCTTTTGCCTCACACCGCAGAGCGGGTCTGCGGCATCATTAGGGCTTCTAGAGAGCAGGGTGGTGGGATGTGGGGGTTAGAGGAATTGGGGGGGGGGGGGGAGGTCTGTGGGTGTGTGTTCATATGTGTGTGTGTGCAGGGTAGGGGACACCCCATTGTGCCCATCCTTTAGCTGGTCCCCACACAGAAGGTGCCCATGGTGACCAGTACAAGGGCTGTCCCAACATCAAGGCAAGCACCAGCCAAAGGTTGTGTGTTTGGGGGACCCCCCCCAATCTGCTACCCCCCCACCCCAGACACCTCAGCAGGGCCTACATGGCTCTAACAACATATTTGGTGACATTTTCACCAAAGCCACCAGCTACTGAGTTTCATGGGTTTTTTTGCCCTGACAATCCCTCCTTACAAAATAACTTAATATCACAGGGAAAAAACAATGTTTTCATCCCCAAAAAAAGAAAGATTTGAAACCCATAATGGAATAAAACCCAATTCCAGGTGTGAAGAGAGAACAAAGAAAATCCTCTGCAGTCACGATAAGCCCCATGCTGGGAATGTCCCCTTTCTGTAGGGAGAGGGTTTGATCCCCTATGGATATTTTAAGGGAAAAAAACCTAGTTTCAGGGTGCTTCTCTGCCCTCAAACCCAGGAGAAATCCCTCTTGCAGCTCTAGTGCAGCACAACCATTGCATGGAGAAAACTTTAGTTGGGTTTTTCTAATTTTATCTGTTTTTTCCCCTTGTTTTCTTGAATCCCTTCCCTGCTAAATTTTCCCTCTGCCCAATTTTTGTTCCCATCAACTCCTTGACACTCCCGATTTTCTTTGTGCTTTAGTCAATGAGGAATCATAACAGTAGTAAAACATCTGAATGTACAAATCCTCCAGGTCTGCCTCTCTCTGTCGGAGAAGGCTTCTCCACAGAGAGCTTTTGCCCACAAAAGGAAAGTGTTGAAAAGGAGCGAGATGCCAAACGCTGCACGTACATTTGCTCACAGAGCTCCTGGGGGAAAAAAAATCCACTCACTGGGACCCAAAGTGGATCCCTCCACAGTGGGAAATTGTCAATAGGGAGGGAAAAAAATCTGTAAAAATCTGATTTTTTAACTATCAACTGTTCAAGCATGCAAATGTCGATGGGGAATAGAAATAGTTGAAGGGGCAGGAATAATTTTGGAGAGGGATTTTGTTAAGAAACTAGAATGGGACTAACTGGTCAGACTCTGAAATCAAAGTAACAGGCTGATGATTGCTGCTCTCTTCCCTCTAAAAAAATTATTGATTTTAATTTTTATGTTAATTGATTCATTGAGTCCAGTTTAGTTAGCATTTAAAAGGATTGGAATTTTACATATATATATAAATTTTTTTCCCATCCTGAATGGGTAAATTAAGGAAGTTTTTGGGGTGGATTTCAGCTTCAGCCTAATTCCACCTGGCAAATAAAACCCACTGAGCACAATCCATCCCCACTGCACCCGCAGTTCCCCCCAAGATTTTGGGGGACACACATCCCTTTGCCACTGGGATACAGAAACACCTCTGTGTGTTTGGGGGGGACCTGGGGAGGATGAGATGAACCCCTCCCTACCCTGGCCAATTCCAGGAGCCCAGGGCTCGTTTTTGTTAATTTTTATGGCTAATTCTTGGAGATGGTTTTCCCTGTAACCCTCCTCCATCCCTTCCCACTGTGTTGGGAAAAGCAACCCCAAAACTGGGGGAAAGGGGTGACACGGGGCTCCCCAAAAATCCTAAATATCTTTGTGCTAAAAATAATTAAATTAAAATTTAAAAAAAAAATTAAAAAATCATTTTTGCTCCTAAAATACTGATGTGGTTTAAAATACACAGTTTAGACCAATCCGGCAGCAACATCCCGGGCATTCAGTGGTCTGTTTGTAATCTCAGCCTTTTTCATTCACATAAACACTACTTTAACCAAAATATACACGGCCACCTACTAAGCCAGGGAAGTAGATGAGGAGCCGGTCGCGCCGGGTATTAAACCGGGTTTAAGGGGTGCGGAACGACCGCGCAGCACGGAGAGCCGCGGGGCAGGAGCTGCGTGGAAAATCCACGCGAAAATGGGTGTGAAATGTGTGTTTTCCTTCGTGTCCCTGCCCCGGGGGGGCGGGGGGGGCGGTGTATAGGCAAAGCAGCTCAACCGATAATTCCTCTCTCCAGGAAAAGATTTAGGGAACAATAAAACCCCGAAACACCCCATTTTCCTCCGGGGTTGTTGGTTCTCCCCCCGGTAAGGGCAGCGGGCGGCAGGTACCGGGCGGGGGGGGGCCGGACCGGGCCGGGCTGCTCTGCCCGCGGGAGTGTTTCATCCCCGGCTCATCACCCCCGATTTCCAGGGAAAAAAAATAGATTGTTTTATTTTCTAGATTAGATTGTAAATATGTCTTATTACTTGGTTTGCAATAAATTAATTTCCCTGTTCGTACTTGCTTTCTTACTTCCCTTTTTTTTCTTTTTGTTTTCTCTCTCCTCATTCTTCTCTTTTCTCTCTTTCTCTCTCTTGTTTCTTTTTTCTCTTTTATTTTGCTTTTTAAATATCTTTTTCTTTTTTCCCTTTCTTTCTCTTTTTCTTTTCCTTTCTTCCTTCCTTCTTTCCTTCTATTTTCTTCCTCCCTTTTTCTCTCTTCCTTCCATTTTCTCTCTTCCTTCCATTTTCTCTTTCTTTCTTTCTTTCTTTCTTTCTTTCTTTCTTTCTTTCTTTCTTTCTTTCTTTCTTTCTTTCTTTCTTTCTTTCTTTCTTTCTTCTCCCTTCTTCACTTTCCTCCTTTTTCTTTGTCTTTTTCTCTCTCTTTTACTTTCTTTTTTCCTTTTCAACTTTTCTTTATCTCTATTTTTCTCTTTCTCTTTATTTCTTTCTTATTTTTTTCCTTCCCCCTTTTTTGCCTCTCCATTTTCCTGTTTCTCCATTTCTTTTTTTCATCCTTTCTCTCTTTCTTACTGTCCTTCTCTTCACCTCTGTCTTAATTTCTCTCCTTTTCGCCTTTCTCTCTTTTTCTCCTTTCTCTTCATTTCTCTTTTTCTTATTCTCTGTCTTTGTAGTTCTCATTCTTTGTATCTTTTTCTTTCACCTCTTTTTTTTTTCCTTTTTCTGCCTTACTCTATGTACTTCTGTATGTCGTTCTGTCTGTTCTGTCTTTCCTCTCACTCTCTCTCCTCTCTCTTCTCCAGGTCAGTCTCTCTATATACCCATTTATCTATTTCAGTATGTGGAAGTATTTCTGTTTTCCTCTTCTGGGGCTGCGGGACAAACCAGACCCAGGGCTCTGCTCCAGCTCTGCTCAAAAACCTCTTCCCGATGTAAAGAAAAATGCCCTTTCCTGCTATGCCACAGCAAATTTCACAACACGCCTGTATTTGGTTTAATCACAACCGTTTAACCTTAATCGGGATTAATTTGAATCTTCAGCCCAAGGGGCTTTAGTTCGATCGTTTCCAAAGGAGAAACGAATGATTCTGTAGGAAAAATTAGGATTGTGCAACCTAAACCCTCGGGCAGCATCATTTCTCGCAGGTAACCCCGCAAATTCTGCTGGAGAAAGGGATTTGCTTCCAGGCAGGAGTTCCCCTATTCACCGATTTTAAACGGGTTAGATGCAAAATGATTTTGTACAATTTAAAATAAAATGGAATTTGAGGGATATTAAGAGCGCGGAGCTGAAGGTGTTCGGCAAAAACGCGCTGGGGAGTTTTAGAACTCAGCGAGCGATTCTGAACACAGCAAAAGCAAAATAATTTCTGGGTTCGTTATTCGAATTTTTAGTGGGTTCTGCACCAGTTTTGGTGGGGTTTCTTTACTGATTTTTTTCCCCTTTCCTACCTGGCTTCACACAGATTTTTTGCCTTTTTCCTACCCGGAGGGGGAAGATGGATGTTCCCGTTATCAGCTTGATTCTTACACAAACCAACTGCTTTGCTGCAGAAATCGGTTAATTTCGGGGCACAATAACCAGTGCTAAGGAAAACCTTCCCACCTTGGATCGAGCATTTCACATATCCACTGAGCATCTTGCCCGGGAATGCCAACCGAGCACGCTGTTCCCTGCAGAATATTTTTCTAAAGCCCCTCAAAAATCTAAATAATATTTAGCTAAGGACCCATAAGTGCAAAAGGGATCGTTTTACGACGTGCTTCTCTGTTTTGGGGGGGTTTCTATTGTTGTCGTTATTTTTTTCCCCTAAGGAGGTGGGAAAGATTATTAACTAATTTTGATTTCTTTGAGCTCGTAACTGCAAAGTAAAATGGGTCCCGTATTTCCAGCACCCCATATGTGGCTCCAGAGCTCGTTGGTGCCCTGAAGAGCTGCCTGGGTCCGCCAATTAAGAGATAAATCATTAATTGGGAATTGACTCATTAAAATATATAATAATAACGATGGAAAAGAGGTTTTGCCGGGAGAATTTCCAAGGAAAACCCTCCCCATGTCTCTGCAAAGAGGGGAGCAGGGAGAAGGGAATTGAGATTGTTTATAGCGGGGATTTTTCACGTTGTTTGTGAACACAAGTAGTGTTGCCCCCCCCCCCCCTCGTTTCGAATCGGGGAAGGAGGGGCAGGAGATTAGATGAGGGATTTAATATAGAAATAAGGTTAAAGAAAAGTCAGGAGGTTGCCCTGGATCGAGGAGGACTGACCGGGGTAGGGCCGGGGGGTCTCCCGTGGGGTGGGGAGAGGCTGCAGCCGCCCTGACCGACCCGGGCCGTGGGTTGGTGCAGCCTCCCCACCTTGTGCTGCCCCTTTGCTGGGGGCTGCAAGGCCACTCTGCAGCCCAGCCCCTCTCCCTGCAGCAAAAGACACGGGGAAAAGGCCCACGGGTGGGTTCACACCACCCTCTCAGAGTGATGCTCCTGGGGTCCCTCCAGCAAAAGTCTCTTTTGCAGGTGAGGGGGATCGGGCTGGTCCCGGGGCAGCGTGGGAGCTCCGTGGGCAGAGACCAGAGGGAAAAAGCCCCTCTGATGGGACCCACCGGGGGCTTCGCTGCCCCGGCCCGGTACCTGCGGAGGTTGGTACCCCCCCGGCAGGTGGCTGTCACAGCCCCGAGCTGGCGACAGCTTTTTCCGGGGGACCTGACCCTCAGCATCCTTCTTCTTGCTGCATCCCACCCAACGGATGACCACCATGTCCTGCGTGGATGGCTCTGCCACCCTTCTCCCCGCTCGGCAGGTGACAAGAGGTGGTTGCTCTTGTCTTGTAATGTGGACCTCGATGTTGGGGACCCCAGAGATGCCCCGGGGAGCCCCCGGGTGCTGGCACCCACCTCTCCCCCCAGGGCTGGGTGATGCTCCTGTCCCGGCGTCCCATGCGGCACAAGGTCCCTTCTCCCTCCGAGGAGCCCACCGGGACCCGCAACACCAGGGACCCACTCGGGGCTCTGCAATGTCGCGGAGAACATGCGGATCCCCCCAGTTCCCCCCTCCCAGTGGAGGGTTTTCTCTTAGTGAGGGCGATGCCCGCATCCCCAGCCCGGGGGACAGGGGTACCCCGCACCGGTGCGGGGGTCACATCCAGGTACTGCTGTCCCTTGGGGCTGAGCACCAAGGGGCAGCACAGAGAGGACGGATCCTTCCCAAAACCCGTCGGGTTTATTTTCCACATTTCTATATTTTCTGCCTCTCTCTATATATTTAAATACAGCCGAAGCCGCCAGGTTGGTTGTTATTTAGCCCGACAATACACTGTCCCTGTGGTTTTTAGTACCCGTGCAAGAAAATAACCTTTTCCTCCTTGATTTGCGCTATTCCGTTTTAATTCCTCTCACCTCTCTGTCTAGACAGATTTTGGGTGATAGCCCCAAACGAGGGATCGGTGGCCCTCGCCTGCCCGACGCTAAAAAATGTCCCCTTCCTCAAGCACCGGCACACCGGGACGTTTTTAACGGCATTTTGGTTTAAAATTAGGTAGAAAACAACGAAAAAAAGTTTAATAAACCTGGAAATAAGGCTGAGCCCCGGGGAAACCCCTCGTCCTCCCCGTTTGGCCACTCTCCGGGATACGTCGGGGGCTAGAGGAGAATCCTGATCCCCCAAAATTCGTCGGATTTAAATATTTTTCCGGTACCACCGTACTTATTTTATCGCTAATCCTTCGCGGTTTGGGGCTAGAAAAGCTGGAAATGGCTCCATATTTTGTCTATGTGCCACATTGGGAGAGGGGGGACATCCCTGCCCCGGGGTCCTGTTTGGTTTTGGGGACATCCCCAGCAGCGGGCCCCAACACTAGAGGAGCATCGTAGGGAATCAAACTTGTCTGGGGAAGTACGGATGGCTCAGCCTGGATTTACACCTGGATTTACACCTGGATTTACACCTGGATTTACACTTCGGGCAGCTTTTAAAGGAGAATTTGTTCTCTGAGGGATGACCGGGAGCATCACCAGTTCGGTACCCAGATCCTCGGGTCTGAATCCAAATCAGTCCAAAAAGCATCCCTCCGGGAAAATATCCTGAGCAGGGATGGAAATACCGGGGACTATCTGAGAGATCTCTGTGGGAAGGGATTGGGTTGAACTGGGAACGCTCGGAGCTTATTATGGCTGGAACCGATTTGTATGGCAGGAACTGGGTCCTGCCAGAAAAGTCCTAAAAAAATTTAAATAAATAAATTAAAAAAAAAAAATCCCGCGCTGAAGAAGGCTGTAAATTCCTGTGCTGCAATATTTCATCGGAGGACGTCATGGAAAATGTGGGCTTGGGGGGCGGGGGGGGGGGGGCAGGCTTAGCACGGGCAGAGGGGGGAAAAGGGAGACAAAGGGGGGAAAAGTGTAAAATTTTCCTTTTTTTTTTTTTTTTCCCTCTCTCTTTCTGACCAAAGCCTGAACTTCTGCTCGAGACACAGCGGCTGACAGCCAGCCCGCACCTCCCCGCAACCGCCTTAGGCGCTTCAGCAGTTCTGCTTCGCACCCGCTCCCAATTTCGGCTTTTTTTTACCCAAAAAATCCTCCAGGTCCCACTCTGTCCCAGAGAGGACGGGCCGGGTTCTGGGTACCACAGGGAAAGGATCCGCGATCGGGTACACGCACACGCGTGAGGTAAAGCGTTGCCGTGTGATGTACCTACCAAAAAAAATGGTTGGGGGGTGCGTGTGTGTCCCCAGATCCCACCTCTCCTTCGGTCCCTTCACCTCCCCAACACCCCTCTCCTCCTCTTAAGTCTTGAATTCCTGTCTTGAACGCACCCCCTCGGCTTTAAATAAATATATAAGGATCAGTTTGCCACGGATTTGGGGTCAGCGGCCACGGGGATGGAGAAAAAAAAAAATAAAAAAGAAGAAATAAATAAAATTTAAAAATTAATTAAAAATTGAAAATATAAAGGAAAAGGCTGGGGGAAAAGGGGCGGGGGGGTCCTGCGGGTGGTGTTAATGCAAAGCAGGGACAGCGGGGAGGGGGACATGAGGCGGTCACTCCCCTCACCCTGGGTGGTCTGGGCTCGCAGGAACACCCCGGCCCCTCTCCGAGCAGCACCCAGCCCGCCTCTAACAATCCCACCTATATCCATTTCCATCCTCGGGTTACACCCGGCCTGCTCGCAAAGTTGACTTCACTTAAGCAATTAGCTAGTAAAAATACCTTCGGCGCAGGAAAAGGAAGAAAGCTCGGATTTGTCTATTTTTACACAAAACACGGCCGAGTTTAGGGGAGGGGGAGGGAAGGGGAGAGGGTTTGGGAAGGAGCCGGTTGGGAAGAGCGGCGGGGCCAAGGGTGGGCGCGGGGAATATGCGGGTCCGGGCCGGTAAAACGGGCTCCAAACGGTGCCGGGATTAGCAAGGCTAAATTGCTCTTGATGATATTTTCTTCTTTTTTTCTCTTTTCCCTTTTTTTTTCCCCCGTTCTCTACATCTCTCCCCGCCGGGGGCTGGGGTCGGACCTGATTAAACCACCCAAACCACTAAAAACCAGCAGCAAACCCCAGTCCTGTTCATCTGCGAGGGCCAACCCGCATCTTCAACTCTGAAACTTTCCTGTCCTCTTCCCTCTAAAAACCCATCCCAGGCCCAGTTTGAATCTGAAAGTGTTTCTGGGACCTGCGAGGAGGTTTTATCAGCAATAAAGTGTCACCACCAACCTATCTCCCGACGTTTTTCTCTCTCCACCATCCCTCCCAAGGCCACCCCGGACACCGTCATCCTCCTCGTACCTCACACACGACACAGCCCGGCTTTTCCTCCTTAAAACTCTTTTTTTTTTCCCCCCAATTCACAGGCTCGGTTTAAAACCCTCCAACATTTTTGCTATTCCCACGGCGAGGCCTATATCGCCCCGGTTTTGGTTTTGGTTTTTTTATAAAACCCTGGGCGATATATTTCCATTTTTAACATTTGTTGACTATAATAAATATATCGGAAACCAAATCTTCACACTCCAAAAAGATACTGCGAGAGTGAGAAAGGGCACCCATGCAGGGATTGATATTCTTTGAAAGGAAATGGTTTGATTTTAGGGAGTTTATTTTTTTCTCTAATTATTATTATTATTATTATTATTATTATTATTATTATTATTATTATTATTATTATTATTATTATTATTATTATTATTATTATTATTCATATTATTATTATTATTTAGTGGAAACGCAGCCGGTGGAGATTGTTTTGGCCGTGGGTTTTTTAACTCGAGCGCTTTATGTTGTATTTCGAACTCCATCTCCGGGTGTTTTGAGGGCAGATCAGGGAGATTCAGTCGCAGAGTGATGTAAAAAAAAGAAAAAGACACTTTCGGCGGCTCGGGGAGGGGGGGTATTCGATGCTGAGGAAAACTCAGGGTGAGCGATGAGTTCCCTTCGCAAAAATAAAAATACAAGGAGAAGCGGAGGGTTTATTCTGCACCAGCAGCTCTGGGGTGATTGCTTTCCGAAATAAGCGATTTTTGGGGTGTTTTTTACCCCCTCCCCGAGCATCCGCTCTGCTCCGCGCCCGGCAGCCCGTTCTCCTCTTCCTTAAGGGAAAAGCACCAGAAATAACCACCCACCCCACTCTCCCACCCCCTCCCCGGGTACCTGCCCCCGGTGTGGGGTTTGTCTCTCCTAGTCCCCAAATGTCCCCCCTTGCCCCGGGAACAAGAGGGTCGGTGCTTTCTGCAAGAGAAATTATTTTGTGGAGAGGGGGAAGATGATGGGAAGGGGAAGGAGAAAAGGTGTGTGTGTGGGGGGGAAGTTAAAAAAGAAAAGCCCCTGATGTGAAATCCCTCTTGGTTGTGTCACAGATGTGACAGGCGCCCCGGAGGCTGCTCACAACTGCTCGCGAATTTTGGGAACACGATCGGTATCTCTCTTTCTTTTAAAAGGTATGAAATTATCATGGAAAGAAAAAAAAAACTTTAAAAGTGAATCTGGAAAAGGAGTGAGTTCCCCTCTCTCTCTTTATCTGTAGAGGGTGCAGCACTGCGGTGCGGCCTGCGGAGGACGAGGGGGGGGAGTTTTGGGGTTTTTTGGGGGGGTTGGGTTTTTTTTTTGGTGTTTTTTTTTCCTTCCTTTCTCTCTTCCTTTCCCCAATCTTGAAAGCGAGGAGCAGGCTGCAGCAGCCAGCACATCTGCTCCACTCCCAACCAGCAGCTCTGAAAGCCCAGGCTCCTGCAACCGTGCCACCCACTCACACACCCACCCACACCCCCCCCACACCAACCCCAGAGCGCAGATTTCCACGCGCGATCTGCAAGAAGGTGACAAAGCGACTTACCCTGATGAGTGAGTGACAAGTTTCTTGATGGGGCGATGGTCAAAAGGGTATTTTTAAGGGGTGGGGGGAGAGAAAAGGGGGTCTTTGCCCCCGCTTTGCCTTCCTATTCTCCTTCCCCCCACCCCTTCTGCGTGCCCGTGGCATCTACCGGAGCTGAGCATTCAACTGCAAACGTTCAGCGTGGATTTATAGACACCCCCTCCACAAAAAAAAAAAAATTAAAAAAATAATTTAAAAAACAACAACCCACCCTCATCCCTGAAGCAGCCCCGGAGCAGACGGGGGGTCCGAAGCCCGTTCCCATCCCCGGACCAGCGGCGGAGGCAGAAAAGGGGCATTTCGAGAAGCAGCGGGAGTTTTCGCCGATTTCTTTTTATTAAAGCACCCCCGAGCCCGTGTTTACATTGCGCAGTATAAACATCCTGCCCGGGCCCGCCGAGCTTAAAAGAGCGCACGAAGAGGGGGTTTTAAAGTGGGTGAAACTCCGCGCTGTGCGGAGGTTGCGGTCCGGTAGTTCCTCCGCCTCTCGCGGAAGTTCCGCGCTACCCAGTAGATCCCAGTTGTCGCGTCCCAGCCCCTTCCACGGCCCGCGTGGGGCCTTTCCCTGTGATTTTTAGCAGAGGCTGGGGAGAAGGAGCTGGGCAGGGTGGGATGGCTGGACCCCACGCAGCGTCGCGGTCACGCGTGGTTTAACCCCCATCATATCTACGGTACCCACCGCGGTGGGCAGGGCTGCGTGGCGTAACCTCCGTGTCGGGTAGGGATGCGTGGAAAGGGCTCTTTAAAAACTGCCGAGCAGCTGGGAGCGGGGAGCGGGGGGGGGGGGGAGCCGGGACAGGACGGCGGAGGGGGCCGCCCGGGGAGGGCGTGGGGGAGCGGGTCGGGGCGGGGATCTCCGCTCCGCTCTTAACGTCTGTCAAGGAACGACAGACGCGGCTGCAAGAGATAAAGGAAAAGGCGAACGGCGAGGCCGGGGGCAGAACCGACAGCCACCGCCATGGGAAGCAGCTCACCGCAGCACCGGCCCAGCTAGAGCGGGAGGGGAGGGGAAGGGGGGGGGACGGCGGCCCCGGGAGCCCGAGGGGTAGCGGGGCAGGGGGAGGCGGCAGCCGCCGGGGTTTCTCTGGCAGCAGTGGAGCTCAGCTCGCTTCCACCCACCCCCCCATCCCGCCCCCCCGGACCCTCCGCCTCCAACTCGGCTGGGATTTAGGGATCAAGCGGGAGGAGGAGGGAAAAAAAGAGGGGGTGGTGTGGGGGGGTGTTTTGTCGCTTGGATCTGTTTATCCACGGAGTCTCCCGGTGGAAAGAAACCTCGTTGGGGGGGTGGAGTGTAGGGGGGGGTGGGGGTGAGCGGCGGCGAGCCCCCAGCAGCGTGGCTTTTTGGGGGTGGGGGGGGGGTGGAGGAGGGCCGGGGCTGGCCGCCGCGGACCTTGGCCGTAGATGACTGCAGAAGCGCAGCAGGCTCTGTCCTCTCAGCCCCCTCCTCAGAGTAGCTACGGCCCCATGTCCTCCGTGGTCGAGAAGCAGCCACAGAACTCGGCTATGGATACTGGTTCCGTGGCTCCCGGAGGAGCGAGCGGTAGCGCTGCCGGTAACGGAGGAGGAGGAGGAGGAGGCGGCGGCGGGGGAGCACCGGGTAGCGGCGGTACCAAAGCGAAGAAAACTAACGCTGGGATCCGGAGACCGGAGAAACCACCTTATTCTTACATCGCTTTGATCGTCATGGCCATCCAGAGCTCACCCTCCAAACGCCTGACCCTCAGCGAGATCTACCAGTTCTTACAGAGCCGTTTCCCTTTTTTCCGTGGTTCTTACCAGGGATGGAAAAACTCGGTGCGCCACAACCTCTCCCTCAACGAATGTTTCATCAAACTACCCAAAGGGTTGGGACGCCCAGGGAAAGGTCATTATTGGACCATCGATCCGGCCAGTGAGTTTATGTTTGAGGAAGGGTCGTTTCGTCGTCGACCCCGCGGTTTTAGGAGGAAATGCCAAGCGCTGAAGCCCATGTACAGCATGATGAACGGATTGGGCTTCAACCACCTCCCCGAGAGCTACAGCTTCCAGAGCCCGGCCAGCGGGTTGTCCTGCCCCCCCAACAGCCTCTCCCTCGAAGGGGGTTTGGGGATGATGAACGGGCATTTATCCAGCAACGTGGAGGGGATGGCTTTGGGGGGACACTCCGTACCCCACCTGCCAGCTAACGGTGGGCACACCTACATGGGCAGCTGTACCGCTTCCTCGGCGGGAGACTACCCGCATCACGACAGCTCCGTGCCCGCCTCCCCGCTGCTCACCGGCGGTGGGGTGATGGAACCCCACTCGGTTTATTCCAGTTCGGCCTCAGCGTGGGCACCCACTGCCTCGACGGCCTTGAACACCGGGGCATCTTACATCAAGCAGCAGCCCCTCTCCCCTTGCAACCCTACGGCCAACCCACTCTCCTCCAGCCTCTCCACGCATTCCCTCGACCAGTCCTACCTGCACCAGAACAGCCACAATACCGCCGAGCTGCAAGGTAAGGCGCGGACACGGGTGGGAGACACCCCAACATCGATCGGGGAGACACCCTGGTGGGGTGGGTGCGCTTCGTGGTCACACCTGGAGCCCAGCCGTATCGAGCTGTCCCACTTCGTGGTCACGCGTGGGAGACACCCCGAAATTGGGGGCTGCCCGCAGGGTGGGTCACACGTGGATCGTGGACAGTTTTCATGCACCCGGGGTAGAGGTCACCGTCCCCCCACTCTTCGCCTCCCTTTCCAGGGGCAAGGAGGCAGCCGTCGGGGCTCGCCCCAAGGGGGGAACCGCGGAGCTGGGAACCACCGGGCCGGGGTTGTGCACCCCCGTGGGGGCTGCCCGGGCCTAGGAGCGGTGGGATCGGGCAGGCGGGGAGCTGCGGGAAGGCGAGGGGGTGGGCCCGGGGTGTCTCCCACCTCTACCAGGATCCAGAGGGAGAAAACTGGAGTAGGGGGTGAATTTTCCCAGCGGGGTGTCCGCCATCTGCCCCCTCCCCTCTCCGCCATCAGCTCCTCTCGGGGTTGTGTTTTCCAGGCCCATCGCCTCCCTCCACCCTCCGCCCATGCGGAAGTGGGTAGACAGGGCCTCCCGCGCCCCCCGCAGCCCCGGCCTCACCCCCGAGGGTGTTTGATCCCTGGTTCATGGTGGGGGAGATGGTGTTTGGGCTGGAAAAAGGCCTTGGAAAGGACGAGGCCGGCGCTGGGCTTCGCCCTGCGGCCCAAAGTCACGTCGGGGCGGGGACGGGCCGGGGGTTCTCGGGACACGGGGGAGCCTCGGGAGCCGAGGCCGGGTGAAGGGGAGGGTTTTGGGGGGTCCCTGCACATCACCCGAGTCCTTCGAGGGGACGTGAAATGCCTGACAGCAACGGGTGTGAAATTAAGCGTTAGCGGGTCAAAAACACGAAGTGAAACGGGGAAAAAGTATCAACCGGGCACCGGGCCGGGGTCCGCCTGCGGACATCCACCCCCCTGCCCCCGGGGCGGTGTCGGCTCCGGCTGAGCGCACCCAAATCCGCTGGAAAACGGAGTAAAAATTCGTTGTAAGGAGTCACCGGGCCCGCCCGCGGCCTTAAGCGAAATTAACCGGATTTACACCCAAATGAAGGGCGCGGGAGTGGCGGGGAGCGCGGTGTCCGGGCGGACGTTCCTCCCCAGCGCTCCCCAAATTTACGGGGTGTTTTTATATCCCGAAATGTCGGTAAAAACCGGCAGGAACAGCCCCGCTCTCAGCGCCGTTTCGCCCTCGGCCTTTCCGCCCGGTCTCTGCCGTCGGCCCCGGTGCTTCCCTGCTCCGCACCCCGCGGATATTTCACGCGGGGAGGAAGTGATGGGAAAAACAGCCGGTACCTTCAAGAGCACAAAATGTGAAAAACAAACAAACAAATTAAACCCAGCCCAAAGCAAATCCCGGCTTCTCGAAGCCTCCTTGAGCCGCGCTGTCCTGGAGCTGCGGGTGTTCCCTCCACCGCACCTGTCCGTGCCCGCGGAGCCCCGAGATGCCCGTGTATTTGTGTGCATGCAAAAATATAATATAATATAATATAATATAATATAATATAATATAATATAATATAATATAATATAATATAATATAATATAATATAATATAATATAATATAATATAATATAATATAATATAATATAATATAATATAATATAATATAATATAATGTCATACCGTATTGTATCGTATCATAATTTATTTATTCATAATATATTATATTATGATTTTTATAATACAGTATATTATAAAATTATATACCACATTACAGTATACTGTAATATTAATATATTTTTTCTACATGTGATATGATGTGATTACATTATAATATTTTAATATAATATTTTCGTGCTGAAATTATGGGTCTGCGGGGGGTTTGGAGGTTTTTGTTGGTGGTGTTTTGGGGTTTATTTACCCCAGATTGTGACTCCGCGCTCAACCTCCTCTACTAAATCTAATTCCGCTGCTCACGCTCTTTCCCCTCCCCGTCCCGCAGGCATCCCGCGGTATCATTCCCAGTCTCCGAGCATGTGCGACAGAAAGGAATTCGTCTTCTCTTTCAACGCCATGGCCTCCTCCTCCATGCATTCAGCGGGCAGCGGCTCCTATTACCACCAACAAGTGACATACCAGGACATCAAACCGTGCGTGATGTGATACGGAAAAAACCCCACAAAATCCAAAAACCAACCAAAAAACCCTCCTGGGACCAGCAAGGGCTGACCCAGGCATTGAGCAACCCCTCCCCAGGAGGCTCTCGATGGAATGGGGGGATCTCTGCAGACTGGTTTTGTTGGGGAGGTGTGGACAGGAGCCCGGGGAGCGGTGGGGATCCTCCCTCCCGCCCCGACCCCGGGGCTGAGCCCGCTCCGCAGTTGAGCATCGGCCGGACCCGGTTTCCACCGAGGGTCTGTCATCACCGACGGTCTCTGCCTTCTTCTGCTTCTTCGCTTGGGGATGAGTTGAGAGGAAAAGGGAAAAAAACAACCCAACAAAACACCCCCAAAACCCCAGCCCCTCCACTCTGAAAATCCCCCAATGCAGCCCCTCCCGAAAAACCCCGAGCGCGGGTTTGGGAGAAAGGTTTGAAAAATGAAGTTTTGTTAAAAAGAAAAAAAAAAAATTAAATTACTAATTCAGTTTGTCATCATCAATGGGGCCGGTAACGACCCCGACCCCAAAGCCAGCTCATCCCGCTGCCCCGACCCCCTTGGTTCCGTCTCACTTCGAGCCCCTTCTTCCAAGATATAACTTTTTTAATTATTTCTTTTATTTTTTCCTTAATTTCTTTTATTTTTTCCTTAATTTCTTTTATTTTTTCCTTAATTTCTTTTATTTTTTCTTAATTTCTTTTATTTTTTCTTTATTTCTTTTTTTTCTTTATTTCTCTTATTTTTCTTAATTTCTTTTATTTTGTCTTTATTTCTTTTTTAAAAAATATATTATTTTTTTTCTGCAAACACCCAGCGGGCAAAAATCTCTCAGAGAGATTATTAATTTTTTTTTTACCTTTTTTTTTTTTAACCTGCATAAAGACTGCAGGATCAGACCCTGTGCAGAGAGAACAAGGCACTTTGAAAAGAGACAGCCATGCTCATTCTGTTATTTATTCTACTCTTTTTTGTTGTTGTTGTTGATGTTGCTAATAATCGAGACACGAGTAGTCTCAGCTGATCAGTATTAAATCGGTGAATCTCTGTTGGCAATATTTGCCATATAGATTTTTTTTTTTTAGTTAACCTTTGTAAATTTTAAACCGATCATGGTCTCTGTGTAAAGATAATCCTCCATATGTTTTTATAGAAATATATATATAATGAAGGATTATTTCCCTCTCTCCCCTCTCTCTATTTTTTTTTTCCCCCCCTGACTTTGTACAGTTCGGTGACACCTATTTTAATTCTTTCTGCACTGTATAAAATTGTAATTATGTGGGTTTTGTTTTTTTTTTCACCCTGCCCTTTTGTGTATGTTTTGTCCCTAAAGAAAAAAAAAAATCAAACCGAAATAAAACATGTATGTTATTTGTACATGGGCTTCACGATTGTATCAGCAGCAAATAAACGAGCATGCGGTGTAACACGCGTAATTATATCTGAGGAGTCTGTGGCCTCCGCGTTGCGCGGAAGAGCCGCGGAACGCCCGACCCGGCAGCTACAAACCTTCCTGCCTTTGATGCAATAATTCCTTATCTCGGTGCTGACTTGAAAAGGGTCTTTTTGGGGGGTTTGGCTGTGGTTTCTGAGGTGTCCTGGGTCCCTTTCGCTACGCGGAAATATTTAAAATGAGGAGAATGAAGCGCGGAGGGAGGAAAAGCGGAGGGGAATTTTTATTTTTATATATTTTTTAAACTTCTTATTATTTTTTCCCCCCCAAGGCGGTGTTTGACAGCTCTTTACCTCTTGCTCGGAGACAAAAGTTGCAGGGATGCACCCGCAGTTCCTTTTCTCTCCTCTCCGAGAGGGACACGGGCATTTTTCGGGCACCACGAACCGCACATCCCCGCGGAGCCACGCTGGGATCAACCGTGGAACCTCCGCGGAAGGTCCGTGGTCTCACCAAGGAACGTGTTAAAAGAGTTCCTGTGGCTTTTTCCCAGCGTAAAATATATATATATGTGTATATATATATATATATATATATATATATATATATATATATGTATATGTATATATATATATAAAAACACACATATATATATAAAATAGAAATTTATATATAAAAATTATCATTTTATATATATATATATACAAATTTATATATATATTAAAAATATATATATAAAATTAAAAAACAAGCAGATAAACTCTTTTACCATCACCATCCTGCAATAAATCTGCAGAGAGGGGAGAGCAGACAGCGTGGACACAAGCGTGGGCTCATCTGGAAAAAAAAAATAGTTTTTTTTCCTTTGAAATTTGGGTTTATTTGGTCTAATTAAGGACACTGGCACAGCCAGGAAATTGTGCTTTAATCCGTGGGCCAGTATGTCAATAGCACCACTCATACTGCGAATATACATGCATATAAAAAATGATTGCACACGAATTAATCTCATTACTTGGCTGTGTATTTCTGGCTTTATATAGGGAAATTAGCTTATTACACACTCATTAGCTCAGCTGTGTGTAATCGACTTAATTAAAAGCAAAGTTAGCTGGTTAAAAAAAAAAATTGAATTATTCTTTTAATTAAGACAGGTGGGAATGTCTTTATCAGAGTTGGTGGAGGCCTTTCTCAGGGAATGGGCTTTTTGGTCGTGTTTGAGGGGTTTTAAAGAGTTTTTTGGGTGGGTTTTGGGGTGGGTTTTTTGAGAATAGGTCTGTTTAAGTCAGCAGCAATCAACTACTCTGTTTTTAGACATCAACCTGCAGTATTTATTGGGGTTTCTCTGGTTTTATGCCTTTTTGAGTTGATCCTTCCCTCCATCGCCTGCTCTGCTGCCCATCCCTCTCGGAGAAGAGCTGTGATGTTTCCATCCCTGTTCACGTACAAGCTGAAGATTGAGGTTTTTGCTCGTGAAGCACATATCTGTGCAAGGTGTGGCTGAGATAAAGGTCCAGGGTTAGGAGTTCAGTCTCTGGCAAGTGGTTCTTCCTTCCTTGAAATCTCCCTGTCACTCTTAAAATTGATTTTCATCCTTCAGATTCATTTTGGTTTCACTCGTTTGCCCGCAGCGGGGCAGGCACCTTGCAAACCTCAGGTCCAGCTTGAAGGGATTTGATATCTGGGTCTCCAACAAACATTGACATGATTTATTTTTTTCCCTCCTGTTGGTTTCCAAACCTGGAAAAACAGAACCACCACATACCACGGACGCCACATATTCCTCAAGCCACTGAGCGCAGTCTAAACAGACAGCTCTCCATCTCAGACACCTCCATCAGGGAGGAGAGGATGGAAACCCACCAGCTCCTGCCTCTAACCCTTCTTCTGCACAAGACAAATTTGATTTTTTTCCCTGCATATATTGTCCCATGGGACAGCAAAAAAGCTGCTATCACAAGTGATCACTTTGTACGAGCTCCACTCATACGTTTGCAAGATCGGTTGGGCTCTGGTAGGTGGTGAGGAGAATTATTTCGCTCAGAAATGGTGTTGGAGCCCTGTACAAGGAGATGAGACAGAGGCTTGCTCAGAAACACGGGGTTTGCTCACGTTACAGCCCAGATCTGACCATGGGCAGCTGCTGTGGCTCAGCTCAGTATCGGTGATTTGCTCTCCACTCCTTGTCACCCCTTTCCCAATCTGTAGGTGACACCATAAGGTCCTTTGGGCTTTTTTTAGGTGATTTCTTCTATAGCAAAGAGTTTCTCATCACAGATGCCCCGTGCAGGCCCATGAGTTTTCTACAAGGTTGAAATTTTGAAGCATGATGAGAAATAAGGTGTGGTGGTTCCAGGTGGATTTGGCACAAGATGCACCCCTGTCTCAGGGGACATGGGGTGTCCCCAGGCGTGCTGCACCCTGCACCCCAGCCCGTGCCCTGCCGCAGCAAGGATGGAGAGGATGGCGAGGTTGGCAGCTTCCACGCTTCCTTCTGCTCCTCCTTGGGTGCTTCCTCCTGTCCTCACAGGGCCACCACGGAGCTGGAGCTCAACATCTCCTGCTGTCCCCTGCCCGTGGGCTTCTGTCCCCAGGTGTGCTCATTGCGGTTGGGGGGGCACAGCTTGTGGGATGGATTGTGTAGGGATCCCAAAGCAGTGACATGCCCTTGCAAAAGGAGATGTAGGGCTGGGACTCCCGTGGGGAGGGACACACACATTTTGGGTGGAGGGACACACGTTTGGGACGGGGACACACACACATTTTGGGGGGAGGGGCCGTCGGGGCGATCCGTGGTCCTTTTTGTGGGGCAGTATCTGGACAAGGATGGCACCGAGGGGTGTCCCGGGGGTGGGGAGGGGGGTTGGCGGAGTCTCCGCTGTCCCCAGTTGGGGGGGTGGGGTCCGGGGACCCCGTTCCCGTGGCGGCAGCGCCACCTGGTGGCAGCAAACAGGCACCACCGCACCGCGCCCCTGCTCTCCCCTCCTCGCCCCCGTCCCAGCCGCGATTTTCCCCAAATTTGACTTCAAATCGGGCTGATTCTGACTTTTTTTTGACCTTTTATCCATGGGTTGGGTGTTAAAGGTTCGCTTTTATTTATTTATTTAATTATCTATCTATCTATCTATCTATCTATCTATCTATCTATCTATCTATCTATCTATCTAATTTAATTGTTCTTCCTCCATTTGGCATCCAGAGCTCTGAAGGTGAACTTTGGTTCCGACTTTTTTTTCTTTTTTTACCTTTTCTTCACGGGTTGAGTTTTAAAGGTTCAATTTTATTTATTTATTTAGCTATCTACCTATCTAATTAATTAATTAATATTCCTCCTTCTGGCATCCAGAGCTCTGAAGCTTTTTTTGACCTTTTCTCCACAGTTTGGGTGATTAACTAATTTATTTATTTATTTATTCTCCTTCTGGCGTCTGATTTAACTGGTGGGTAACAGGCACCTTGAATCTTAAACGGGTATTTGGAAGGTCAGGTTCTGAGTTGTGCTGCGAGAGGTTTAGGTTGGATATTAGGAAAAAATTCTTCACTGAAAAGGTTGTCAAGTATTGGAACAGGCTGCCCAGGGCAGTGGTGGAGTCTCCATCCCTGGAGGTACCTAAAGGACTTGTAGATGTGGTACTTGGGGACATGCTTTAGTGGTGAACTTGGCAATGCCAGGTTTATGGTTGGACTCAATGATCATAATGGTCTTTTCCAACCAAACTAGTCTATGATTCTATGATTCTTGGCAGGTAAAGCCTCAGATCCATCAGAATAATTTTGGTGCCTGATTTCTCCCTCAAAACCAAGAAGTTTGGGACCTGTGTACCTCAGGGGATCCAAGCTGCAGTTCTTGTCACTTTTGAAAAGGGGACTTTGATTTCTATGTCACTGAAATGCTTTTTGAAGACCACACCTGATCATTGACAAGCGTAACCACAGCCTGACACCAATCTCTGCAGGAAAAGCTGGTGCTGGGCTTTGTGTTTGCACATCCCTGTCAAGGAATCTTGGCTACTAGGAGTCATCCTCAGGGACAAAACACCTGATGCAGGTGAGCTGGCTAAAGAAGACCTCCCTGATGAGCAGGAGATGCCCCAAGCACTAACTCTGCAATCATGAGCTGGTGTTATTCATAGAAACAATTACCAGATTGGTTCAATAAGTGAGGAAAGACATGCAGCTCGGTTGTTTGTTTTTTGTTTGGGTTTTTTTTAAGTAACTTTCACTGCCAGTATTCATCTTGCTCATTAAGAAAGTAAAATCAGAATATGACTAAAGAAAAACAGAAGGAATAAATCTCATTGTTACTGAGCTTCTGAGTTGGAGAGTTGTCTCTTTGCACAGGCTTCTAAAAAAAAGCTCTTTGAGACCAATTCATTATCCCAGGTTGCTCTGATTCATCCAACTTCTGATAAATGTTTTAAACCTGATCTTAAAAGGAGGAAAACGTTTGCAAGGGGAGTGCAGATCCTTCAGAAAAAGTCACCAGGGTGGATTTCTGTGGAGTAAATGTAAATCTCTTCTCAGATACTTCTCATAGGTCCTCTGAGATCCCAAGAAGCCTGCAGGTGACTGGTACAAGCATTAGAGAGCAAAAGACAATCCTGGAGATCAAACCATCTGTGCTGAATTATGGAAAGAGAGGTGGGGACACTGGCAGTGTCACTTCACTCCAGTGGTTCTTACACCAGAGTAAATATATGAGCTCGAACACAGGCTTTTATTTAAAGCAGCAGGAGTTGAAAGATCCAGAGTGGTACAGAAAGTGCAGTTCTGCAGCTCAGCTTCAGGCTAATTACTGAAAAAATAAGCAAACACACCTGGGAAAGCAAGGTGACAGGGTCTGGAAAATTTTTCCAAGGACTTACAGTACCAAGAGTTCACTTGGAGCAGAACTTGCTACAGCAATTGTGTTCCTCTGTGGTGGTAAAGCAAAGCCGCTGCAGCCCAGCCACCCGAGCAATCACCTCCTTCAGAGAGACGGAAACGCCACACCTTGGAATCTGAGCAGTGCAGGTGCCTGGAAACACTCTGAAAACATGATATCCCTCTGGAAAAATGCAAGCATGACTCTTTTCTGAACAATTATTCACTCACAAATACTTCAGAGTGGCAGCAATGGATACAGCCATGCCTAGAAATGGAGAAGTTTTGCAGCATTTCATGAATGTTTCCCTTCTTTCCTTGCTGTTTTTTTTTTTATTCCCATCTAATGGTCCTATGTTTGCCTTATTCCTTCAAGAAAATCACCTTGATTTAGCTTCACGTGTTCCTAGATGGGATGGGTGGACTGCAACACAACTTGTATGACCTGCTAGACCTCTGGAGGAGGGAAAAGTATCTCAGTTTCTGGCTCATGTCTTGTCTCACAGGGCAAGAGAGATGTAGCTTGTCCCTGGATTGGAGATAAACTTGTGTGGGGTGTCCTGGATGGTTCTACCAGAGAAGGAGGACCCACAGGACCACACACTTCTCAGCCACAGCCAGGCTGGCTGATGGCTTTGGCTGGTGTGTGGAGGCAGGGCTAAGGGAGCTGGGCCTCTTTAGCTTGGAGAAGAGGAGGCTGAGGGGGGACCTTATTAATGTTTATAAATATCTGAAGGGTGAGTGTCAGGAGGATGGGGCCAGGCTCTTCACAGTGGTGTCCAATGATAGGACAAGGGGTAATGGGTGTGAGCTGGAACACAGGAGGTTCTGCTTAAATTTGAGAAAGAACTTCTTTACAGTGAGGGTGACAGAGCCCTGGGACAGGCTGCCCAGGGAGGGTGTGGAGTCTCCATCTCTGGAGATGTTCAAACCCACCTGGACACCTTCCTGTGTGATCTCATGTAGGTGTTCCTGCTCCAGCAGGGGGATTGGACTAGATGATCTTCCGAGGTCCCTTCCAATCCCCAATATTCCCTGATTCTGTGATGCTGCAGCTCTCCGTTGGGAAACAAGATGCCTGTCTGGGACATCAGGTACCTGTCAGATAGAAAAGTCCAAAGGCTACCAAACACTGTGAGGTTTTGGGGTTGTTTTTTTGAGACCTTTTGATGAGTTTCTGGTCTGTTCTCTCCAGTTGTTTTCCAAAGCAGTAGGAATTACCAATTGCACCTCGTCTATCAGGAACCATCTCCGCCTTCCTCATTTTCCCATCTGTAAAACGTGGATGTTCCTGGGGCCACCGTAAAGATGGACTAGATAGATCCATATCCTGAACTCATTTCTCCCTGTGACTTCAGTGGGATGCCCAGCCCTGAACAATGGCAGGATACACGACCCTAAACATTTCTGCAATGCTTTGAAAGATGAAAAGCAGTGACTTTTCTACCTATGTCAGTAGAGGGGCAGGGAAACATTTCATGATGTTTATAGCAGACATCACGGACATTACACATGAAAACATGGGAAATGGGGCACTTTTCTTGCAAGGAGATAATCTTTAAGAGATGGCAATGAGGAAATAAAAGCATTTGTACACAACAGCCTACCTCACAGAGGGGTGTGTTTGCCTGAGTAACGTGGCCACAGCCACAGATGTTTCCTCCAGAGTCAGAATTGCTACATGGGGCTGTTCCTTCTGAGGAACCGGAATGAGAAAAATCCCAGCACACGCTTTTCCTCTCCCTCCTCACCCCTTGCTGCAGTGGTGGAGAAAAAAAAAAGCAACAAGCAACCCCAGTGCTAGATTTTTCAATGGAAACATTCCCCTTAAAAACCATTTGTTTCTCCCTTTGGAGCAGTAGAAGACAATGAAAAAAAAAAAAAAAAAAAAAAGGAAAAAAAAAGAAAAAAAGGAAAAAAAAAGTCATGACTTGAAGACAGTATTTAACATCCCTTTGCTGAAATATTTGGTTGGTCTCTGAAGATAACAGGCTAAAGCCTCTGTCCTTAAAGACTGTTTTCTGGGGTGGGACCAGGGATTGATGCGTGTGGAGAGGTAGGAGGGCTGGATGAGGACCTGGCTGTGGGACCCAGGACAGAGCTTCAGTCTCTTCCCACCCTTGACAGTAAGATGTTTCTGAGTTTTTTAATTTTTTTTTCTCCTTTTTTTCTCCATGGTAACAAACCATCTCTGACTCTTGTCACTCAGAGAAGACTACACAGCAACGTGGCTTGTTTACTCACTGTTGTCTTCAGCGGATTGAAGCTGTGTGGCCTTGTCCTTGTTCCAGGGAACGCATGGCCAGGGCTGTCTGAAGGAAAACCCCAGCGATTGTAGCGTTTTCAGCGCCCAGTGGCAGTGAGCCACCTCGTTTTTATTGTGAACAGATCACCATGCTGCTCTGTGCCACACACCACGCTGTGACTAACATCATTCAACAAAAGAAAATCCCTTCCAAAGTGACCGTGTTCTTGAACCTAATGGATCTGGTAGAGGCTCCATTCATCCCATACTGTTTTCTCGCCACATCTCTCCTACAAATGAGAAGAGGAAGAGCAGCAGAATCACCCTGGGAAGCTCACATCCCTGATGGAACACCTAGGGTGGTCGCTGCTGGGTCCCACACCCTGGCAGCTGCCATCAGAGCAGAGCTGGGTTTGCTCACACTGACCAGGCTCCAGAGCCGTTCAGCATCTTTCCCCACTGAACCCTCAAAAAGAGAGACGTGCAATAACAACATCCTCACTTGTTTGTGCCATGAAAGGAGCTGGAAAGAATGTCCCAAACCACATGACAAGCGAGGACATCAGGCTGCACAGAGAATAGAAAGACCTCATTTTTAATTATTTCTGAACAAAGTTGGCTCAGTAAAGTATTTCCCATTGTACTGCTGAACTTTTCTTCTCATCACACAGCAGTGAAAGGCAGGCTCCTCGGCTGCTGCAAGGGAACTCAAATCAAGCCTGTGTTAGGGATCACTTCACTCCCTATTAAAAGCAGACTGCCCAGCTATCACCAGCATTTCAGACTTTTCTGCAGCATCCAGGCACTTCTTTGTCACTGGAGATGTTTTTATCATAAGAATCTTAAGAAGGAAGGATGTCCCACTGTCCTTACAGAAAGAGACTGGGGGATAAGTGCTTAAAGATACCTTCTCCCCACTGCTCCAGGCACAAGTGGTCATAAAAAGGCCACTACAGAGAAAAGACTTGAAGCATTGAGGCCTCTGAAGTCCCAGACTGGTGCTTCAGTCACAGCAAGAGGGGATGTGAGGGCCAGCATCCACCCAAGAGGCATAAATTGTACCTACATAGACATAGCAAAGTTCAACCTAACCAGCAGGGTCACAACTGCAATGGCTATAAAATGAATTATTACTGGAGAAAAGGTTCTTATCTTTATATCCTGTTAAATCAGACTGTAAATTCTTCAGAGCATGGACTTGATGGTTTGATTGTCAGTAAAATATCTTGCATAGTCTTGGTCTGGACTAAAGTAAAACACAAGCAGGGCTACAGTTCCTCAAGTTTCATTCTAAGATCAGAGTCCAAAGATTCCCCAAAATGTATTCATTTCAGAGTTTTGAGGACTTAGAGAGAAGTCAGAAGTGACTCATGTATAACTGACATCTTCCTGAGCATGCAGAGAGCCTGAAACAATACATCTAAGAGATGCAGACTGCCCCATTCACTTTTTCTTCAAAATCTGTTGTTTCCTCAAGTAGGAACTTGGTCAGCCCACAAGAAAAAAAAATCCACATCATAGAGCTAAAGACACCAGAAGGCCACGTAGGCCTGTGCCTGGGGCAGTCTTGCATTATTTCATTAAATAGCAATTTAGCATTTTGCATTGAAATGTCTTTTAGCTGAAGATGAGCAACTTCTCAAGGAGCAGTACGGGCCCCATCCTTGTCACTGCTTCCCTTGCTGTCCAAGACACAAATTTCATTGACTTCAGAGTGCACAAGCTCAAACTCCTGCTGTGTTGGTATATGACACCTTTCAAAAAGCAGGAGCTAGACCCTCCTCCTCCTCACAGGTAAGCTTACAGAACAGCTTTGCTGCAAGTCATGCTGCTTTTTTGCAGAATGGAAATATTTAAGTTCTTGTTTTCCCTGTGGGAATCCTACAGCAACCCAAAGGTGATTTTTGAGGACATTTTGCCTCCATGCAACCCCTCACTACTAAACCTCTGCAGAAGCTCTCAACTCTGGTGAGCCTTCTGCAGCTTCAGGCTCCATGTTCAACAGCTGCCTGTATCAATTCCTTCCCTGCAAGTAGTTGCTCTTGAAGCAGAGATGAGAGAAATGAACTTGGACCTGCACTTCAGTTGCTACCTGGTGCAGATGTGTTTGCCACTGGCTGCCAAACTCTTGACCTGGAGCAGCTGCTACTTTGAATTAAAAACACTCTTCAATGACTTTAAGGTGGCAAGGCCCAAAAGACCTTGCCATTTATTAATAACCTGCATCACAAATGACTACTTAAGTTGGAAATACAACTATCACAGCATCAACATCATCATTCCAGTCCATTCATAGAATCATCAAATGTGAGTTGGGAGGGACCCACCAGGATGATGGAGTCCAACTCCTGTCCCTGCACAGGACAATCCCAACATTCACACCATGTCCCTGAGGGCCTTGGCCAAATGCTGCTGGAATCTTGTCAGGCTTGGTGCCATCAGCACCTCCCTGGGGAGCCTGTGCCAGTGCTCCACCACCCTCTGCCTCAAGAACCTTTTCCTCATGGCCAACCTCCCCCTCCCCTGCCACATCTTCCTGCCATGGCCTCTGCTCCGGCGTTGGTGGCCAGAGAGAAGAGATCAACACCTGCCCCTCCTCTTCCCCTTGGGAGGAAGTTCTAGACCATGATGAGATCTCCTCTCAGTCTCCTCTTCTCCAGGCTGAACAAACCAAGTGACTTCAGCCTCTCCTCACACCCTTCCCCTCTAAACCCTTCACCAATTTTGTGGCCTCCCCTGGACACTCTCTAGTAGCTTTATACCCTATAGCTAGCAGCTAAATATTCCAAAATGCTAATTCATGGTGCTTAAGCTTAATTATTGTTCTTCCCTGAGTCTAACTACAGTTACCTCTGTCTAGTTATTGTCTTCTCCACAGTGTGGTTTGGAGAGTTAATTACCTATTGGGAAAATAACAAGATATTAGGTAGTACTGTGAAATGTGGCCTCAATACATGAGAGAAAAAAGGATCAGGCTGGAAAGGACTGCTGAGATCTGCCCCCCAGGAGACAAAACTAGCACAGCTCACCCTGGGGGTTACACACAGAACCACAACTGCCAACAGAAAACCATCTCGACATGTTTGTCCACACAAAACCAGCCACGGACTGCAGGCAGTGCTGAGAGCAAAGCAAATGGAACACAGCTACATATCACACACCATGTAAACCTATCTGCACTGAAACTTCCCATGTTAAAAAAGAAAACAAGGTAGAGGATGAAATTCCTGCAAATTTGACCAGAAAGGGCTTGTTCAATCTCTAACACGACAGGGGAAGTTTGAGATGTTGGGAGTTTTCATTGGCAGAGTAACTGCTTTTGAACTGCTAAGGTCACCTGGGCATCTTCACCAAAGCAAACAGTATTACTGCAAGAATCCAGAAGAACATCAAATGACCACGTTACTTCATTTGCCACCATTTGGAAGGGGAAGGCAGTGATGTATAATTATTTTTTTTTCTTTTCTTTCCTCTGCTTTCTAAGCTGATGATGTAATGAGTATGTTTAAGTAGTAACATAACCCCTGACTCTTACCCTTGAAGTGCACAGCTACTGAAACAAGACACAGAGATAGTGCTTATGTTTTAATTCAGACTAAGTGATACTGAAAATAATTTTGAGCTCCAGAAAAAAGAGAGCATTTTAGAAGATGACACTATTTTTTTTTTCAGAAACCTTTCCTTTGCTGACCTTACAAAAAGGTGAAGCAATGCTTTCCTTGAGCCCCTCTGTATAGAGTACATGATAATGATGAGAACTTCTTATTTACTGTACGAAATGTCTGACCCTTCAGGCATAATAATGTGCTTAAAATACATTTAACAGTTCCCTCTGGCTAAAAAAAGTTTCCAACTCATACTTAAAAAAATATCCATTTAGATGCTTACTTTGACTATGTGCCCAGCATCAATGGCAAAAGTGCTTCTGTTTAGAGAGGATGGTTCAGCCAAAATTCAACTTGTTTTTCAGGAATAGGAAACCAAAGAGGGGGAAGAAGAAAAAAAAAGTAATAAAAGCCATACCAAATATACCAAATAAACCATCATTCTCCTTTACACTGTAAGGGAATGTTCACATGTGTCCAAATCTTACTGTTCACTTGATAGCACTGTCACAATGAAAAGCTGCCAGTGCTGCTGTCTAACCCTCATCACTGCCTGATGTTGTGGGTGCAGGAAAACCACACTGGTGGTGACAAAGGCACAGCAGGAACAGGCTTTGCTCCCATCTCCAGCAACTTTTCAAACAACTCCATACCAGGCAAAGCACCCACAAGTTTTGACCATGATCTGTTTGCTTTTCATTTTCACTACAATGATTAATAGGAAAGCAATTTTATGGAGGCAATGGAATCACACCAAATTATAAGAAATAAGACAATCAGGAAAAGCATCTATTTTATAATTACCTGCATCTATGGAAAAGACACCTGAAGTGTTTTGGGGAAAAGCAGAGGAGAAGATTGGTTTTCACTTTCCTCTGCCAGATTGAAATAAGAAATAAAAGGTTTACAAAGGGCTGAATTAGCAAAACAAAGCTGAGAAAGGGACACCATCTCTTCCACCTGATGTTAATAGCTATTACTAGAACTCAGTGGCTGAGCCAGTGTTTCCACAGCCTTTCTTCAGGAGGGCAATCTCCTCCCAGCCTTTTTTATGAAAAAAATGCTGAAAACTCCCAACAAGCAAACCCCATTTTTTAGTAAACAGAATTGTAACCCTTCAGACAGATTTTCTGCAGCTGGCTTTTAGGCTCACAAGTACCAAACTTGCAGGTACAACCTTTAGATGACAGAACATAACCACCTCGCTACATGTGGCTGCACACAGCTACCAAGGGGCAGGTTTTTGATCCAGGCCTAACAAAATGTTCACACAGAACAGCAAATCAACCCACAGCCAATAAAAACCAAATACATGGAGTGGATAACCAATACACTTTGTGGATAACCATCTAGAGAAATGGCCCTGCTGTCTTTTGCCTTGACAGATACACTTTGCATGTACAGCTGCAGGAGTAAGGCAGGCAAGTCAGCTGTGAGATGTGTGCCTCATTTGTTGGAAGAGTTGGCTTTGCACTTTGCTGTTTAGCCTGCACAAATCAGAGGATATAGAACATCCTTGAGAACTTAGGTTGGCTGCTCACAGAACAATGAAGACATGCCTGGTTTTTTTTTGGTCTCCCTCTATTCATATTCATTTCTGACTATTGATTTCGACTTGCCCTTTGTTTCTCTGATTCCTGGCCAGCTCAACTCGTAAAGTACTGCCCCCGAGGCTCAAGCCTTTCAAAGAGGATACAGCACACTCTGCAGTGGCTTGATCCTTGTAATCGAGAAAAGCCCTGCGCTGTGCTCCTTGCCAACTCACTCGTAAAGGAGTTGCATGGAATTCCCTTAAAGCACATTTCAGCTCGCTCACTCTTACGCTGGGAGCTATGTTCCCCACATACACAGTAGTAATCACAGCAGATCCCTCTAATCTGGGATTTAAAGAATCATTTTCAACATCATGTTGTCTTATTTGAGCTGAGCCCGTTGTAGTCTGCGGTCTGGTGTTTTCAGCCATCGCCTCCTCATTTAACGCTGCCGGGGTGTCGGTATCTGCCAAGTCTGAATGTTCAGCTCGGAGGGTAACATCCTTGCCAGTCTGCTTCTCTCTGGATCGAAGACTCTTTAGGATAGGGATTTTTTCCAGCATCTCATAGTTGACCTAAAAAGGAGGAAGACAGATACAATTATGAGATTTCTCTCCTTCCAGAAAAAGAAGACCATCAGGACCCATTTGTGCCATAAAAAGAGAGGAACCTTATTATATTGCTGCCATTCAGAGTGCCAGAGCATTCAAAATGTTACTAATTGCTGGCCTGATTCTGAAGTTGCTCCCTAAATACACACTGCAGGACAAAAATAAACATGAGTTACTCTTTAAGCAAGCAGCACAATGTGGATCCAGCAGGAAAAGCAAAACCAAAATCAGAACTATTCGATTTTGACATTTATTTATCAGAGTGTTTTCAGATTTGCATTCTCATTGTTATCCCTTACTATTTGCTTTGATCCAGGGCCTGTGCTCCTGCTCTGGCAGAATGTGACATGCCTACAGTTCATCAGACACTTTCATTCTGCAGACCTCCTTGTGCTCTTTCCCCCCCCCCAAAACAGGATATCCCGTAGGCTGGGTCATGCAATGGGGAGAGACGATGGTGTTAAGTCTGCAGCTGGGGAACGTGCCTTGTAGCGGGGCTCCGATGAGTGTGGGCCCAGCTGGAGGCACGTTCTCTGGTTGTGGCACGTCACCACAGCCCTCCTTCTTGTCATCTGACCTCACACACCACCCACAGCTACTCATCAGATCCCAAATCAGATCCCACATGGCTCTGTTGGGTTGGATCAACAGAACGGAAAAGCGCCCGGACGCTGTACTTCAAAAGTGTGAACCCTCCATCCCTTCCCTCCATCCATCCCCAGTTCATCAGCAGCTTTTCTGGAAGGGCTCTTCCTCTCACCAGCTGAACTCGATCCATCTCAGGCATGAGATGCCCCAGGCTGCACTCAGTGACTGGCAGGAAACACAGTGGTTCCCCAGCTCATGTGGTCTAGCCCTTGGCTTACAGACTGCACTTGGAAAGAGGAATAATTTGTACTTGGCTGCTGGACAAGCAGAACATCCATCAACACAAGTTCCAATTCTTAAATTTAGGGAGCAAAATAGAGCCTAGGGAAGTGATGGCTGAGCTAGCAGAGACCCAAGCTAGGAGCCCACACAGTGTGAGCAAGCCACTCTAGCAGGGTACGGCACTCAAGCTTATGAGCCACTACTTCTCAGCAGGCTGTACTGGACTAGCACCAGCACATCCTGGCTAGAACATGCCTGCAGATGGCCCAGCTCAGATCTCTCTCATCCCAGAGCCCCTGAATTCCTGGTTCTACAGTTACAGAGCGAGTTTGGATCTGGCTGCATCACATAAAGTCAGAAATTTACAGATCTCTAGGGAGAGCAGCCCAGCTCTGAAGTGACTTGAGTGAAATCAAAGACAGGGTGAGGGCAACGTTAGAACTTAGGTAACAGGAAAGCCAGTCAACAAACATCTCAAACCTCCCCAGGGCCCATCTTCAAAAACAAGCAAGTTTTATTTCAGGCTGAAATGAAATAAAAATATGATTTACATAAATCCTGTCCTAGCTCTATCTTGTTAATATAACATCAAACAGCAAAATAGGGCTAACCAGTGTGGGCAGAGGCCACCTCCATTCTGTCACCACAGAGCCAGAGTCAAGGTGTTTGGGATCAGGCCCTTTAAACAAGCAAACTTCATGACTGAGAATGATTTCTGAACTGATCTGGCAGACAGTGTAGAGATGCAAGGACTTCCTCTGGGGCTCTGGGAACCTCTGTACTCTGAAAGGTACATGCCATTTTCAACTTTTGAAGAGTTATTGCTCTGTGGATTCTTGGACTGATTTGTTTTTCTCAGCCAAGAATTCAGAGTGCTGTGTTTGACAGCAAACCCCCTTTCCCTGGGTGACACAACATCAAACCAATGGCTAAAGCCATCTTACTTTGTTTTTACTGGCCAACAATTAGGAACATTTGTTGTCCTCTGTCAGATTTCTATGTGAAATGTAAGCTCTATGCTAATTAAACTAAACAGGAAAAACATTTTTCTATTCTCATGCAACTAATCACTCCTGGGCCCAAAGCACAACCTCAACCTCTTACCAAGTGTACATACAGTTCCTTTCACCCTGAAATGAAACTCAGTTCCCAAGGCATGGCCTGGGTGTTTAGTGAGAAAGATTAATGCTATCAAGGACAAGCCCTTACTACTTTATAGGTTAAGGGAATCAAAGACATGGGCATTGAGAAGATGATCTCTAGAGCTCCCAGGCTTTCAAGGGCAAATTGAGGAGTGAGGGTAATCCAGGGGCCAGCACACTATCAACTTCAACTAGCCAGGCTTCAAGGTGGCCTCTCCTCTCACTAGAGTGACCAAAAAGTTTTTGGCATCTGACTGGAGCTCTTGGAGCTACCATTTCAGACTCCCTGCAAACTCAGGAAGATGTGGTTACAACAGCACATACAGCTTCTAAAGGGCTATGAACTGTTGTTTTCTCTAAAAGCTGAAGCTCTGCTCAAACACCACCATGAAGTGAACCCATCCTTACCTGAAATCCAGCCCTGTGCAGATATAACAGTAAGTAGCCTTTACAGTACCAAAGCAGCAAAGGCAATTGATTTGGCACTTGGATTTTTTTGTAATACAAAACATTCTATGAAAAAAACCCTACATCAGACAAGTTCTGACACTGTCAACTGCCACCCTTCTGTCACAGAAGAGAGACAGAGGATTTACCTTAGAGGCTGTTCTCCCTGGGGTCTAGGAGAATCTTTCAGCTGTGCCAAACCTTCTAAATCCTTCCCTATTTTTCCACACTTTTATGTCAAAGAAAGGCAGAAACTCAGTTTGGGATTGGAGAGTTTCAATTCAACAGACCAATTCAGTACCTTTTTTGGGGTGCAGAGGGTGAGAGCCAAAAGGGCAAAGGGGGCAGTGGGTGGCAGAGAAGAGGAAAAAGCTTGCTCTGCTCTATTGCAAAATAGCAAACAAAAGAACTCTGTGGTAGTACAATGTGTTGCTAATTACAATCATGCAAAAAAGTCTCTTTTGTCTTGTGAGCTGTGGAGGACTGCAATGATTTATTTCCACATGGAGAGAGGCCAAAGATATTCCTTCTCTCTTTCACACAAGCTGCACGTTTCTTGGTCCTTTGCCTACTGGTCACTTCTCCCCAGCCTTGCCTACTGCTTTAGGCTAAGCCAGGATGCAGGGGATTGGGTTCTACCCCAAGTCTGGTTGATCTACTTATGAGGACCTGGGCAAACCCAGTGGTGGAAGCTTCTCCCCTTGCTCCCCCCATCCCTATAAAGTCAAGGCCAAACCATTTATTGATGTTTGTAAACTTTGTATGGAGTGTTGGGATTTAGCTAAATGATTGGCTTTGGCAATGAAGCCAGCTGAAGAAGTTTCCTATTATCCCTTGACCACCAATTCCCAGACCAGTTCCATACTTCAACCCTCTGGGGTTGGCCAACAGAAGTGCTTGTGGGTCTGCACTATAAACTCAGTAACTGAAGTGATTCAGGTTAAAAATAACTCTACCAAAGGCAATTAATCATTTAACAATCCTGCCTACTCCCTGCCATAGCTGGGAGAGCCTTAGGGAAAGAGGACAGCAGGGTGGATGAATTCTTCTGGCACACAATTACCAGGCTATGGGAAAGGAGCTGAGAAGGGAAATGTGGCCCCTTTCTGACAGAAACCTGAAGAAAACAAACAGTCTTGGATGCTGACTGCCAATGCAAATCTCCCAGCACTTAACTCTGAGCATCCACTCTTATGACACCTGGTTTGGTCCCAAAACAACGTAGTGGCAGATGGACTTCTGCAACATCTCTGCTGGAACATCAGGGCTCTCTTCAACCTCTGTTATTCTAGAGCAGTGAACGTAGCCACTTTCAATATTTTGCTGGGAAAAATGAAAGATGTGTTTGTCCTCTGATAGAATGAGTAATGCTGACTCCTGATACAGTGCAGGCCAAGACAAACACCACTTGGATTTGCCTGGCAGTAGAGGCAGTGCAGTTCTGATGTAGGACAGATGAGGGAAGGACAGCTCTAGGTCAGAGAGCAGGGTAGGTCTGCTGTTCTGCTTCACACAGCTACCCATCTGCACACACCAAATGACAAGAACATGTGGCTCAAGATGGTGGACCATGTGGTTCAAGAAGCAGAGAGATGATGCTGCCCTGCCCTGTTGTGAACAAGACCAAACAATCTTTAGCACAGGAGATCCACCAGCCCTTCCAAGTATTGAGGAAGGTAGGCAGAAGGTGTTTGAAAGACTCATCTTTGCTTACCCTGAGGGGTGTCTGACCCAAGACTCTTCATCAAGGTCTTCAAGACAGAGCTCACTTCTCATATTGTCTCCTTAATTAGTTGCTTGTTTCAAGGAGCACTGAGCTCATGGGGGTTTAAAGCACAAAGCCAAGACAGCCAGGACAGGCCAGCACACTCAAACATTTTATCACTCATTTGCACAAAATGTCCAAATATGTGCAGGCAATCCGAGGGCATATTTCTGGGAGCTGGCAGCCCGTGAAGTCTGTGAGTGTCCCTCAGGAGAAACTTATGCAACCCACATTTGGAATCCATCAGCAAAAACTGATTTTGTGGACTCTGCAGCAAGGGTCAGATTTGCAAAGGTGTTGAGACATTTAACCATGTGTGGAAGCATGCCCTGCTCATGCTATCCCTCCAAAAAACCAAACCAAACCAAACCTTGGCTAAACTAACAGCACTTTACTTCTGATGGCAATGCTGTGCTCCTGATAAAGATTTTGCCAGCTTCAACCTGTGAATTTTTGAAGCTTTAAAACATCATTTTACTTTACAAATATTCTATCAAAGACACAAATCAAAAGCTGTTTATTGTCAGTTTCCATCTCTGCCACTCTGAACTAAACTCTTCCAACATTATATCCAGGGATTCCCCCTGGTTCATTTCATTTTGGGAAAAATCTTTTTCTACTTGTATAAACTTCTCAGTAAAAGAATGATTAAAGAAACAGAAGGAAATGCTTGCTAGAAGCTAGTGATTTTTCCACCAACTACTCTCATTCTACTCTCATTTCCCTCTTCATAACCCCAAATATTTTAATTGGGCTGTATCATTTCAATTTAAAATAAGCACAGCACAAATAACTTCATAACTGTGACAAATATAATAGACAGTGTCACAGATAAAGATCACAGCTACCCATACAAAACACTAAATGAGAAAGTAAGTCGTTTCATGAATTTAAGAGTTCCCAGAAACAATGGGTTAGATTTTCAAGACAGATGAAGCCAAATAATTCTCCACTGGCATCCAAATAAAGTTTTCCAGAGTGCTCAGCTCTTAGCAGCTCTGAGCACATAATGATTTCTCAAAACCCTGAATTCAGATGCAGAAAACTTACCCATATACACACTCCAGTACTGCCTTTGGATTTAGAAGTGTTTTTAGAGCACCTAGCACCGATATTGATAATGCTTTTTTGGTATTAATAATAACATAGCTTTTATACTTCCTTGTAAGTCTTTAAATTAGCATTTTCCTGACAAAAAAAAAAAATCATAGTAAGTAATTCACATCTTTCTGTTTGGAAAAACCAACTACCCCAACAGCAAGAAATAGCTCAGCTGAAAATGCTGCACTGAGAACTGAAAGGAGGCAGCTGAGGGTTGCCAATTACCCAACAAAGTGAATCACTTGCTCACAGAGGAACACCTATTTACCCCACATCTAACACACTGCTTCCCTCCTACATAGCACACAAAACCCAGAAACACCCCAAGGAAGTGCAGGACCCCTTTGCACACAGAAATCTAGGCTGGAGACAGTGCATTTTGTTTGCTGCATAAGCACCTTCTTACCTCTTTGGAGCTGAAAACAGAGTCTGTATTAATGGCTATTAACAGCTTCAGGAAGGCACCACCTTTACAACAATGCTTAGCTGTAATCCTGTGTTTGCAAACACCTTTAATTTAAGCTCTTAAATCATTGTCTTGGCTTGATCCAGTCATGTTCCTGCAGGATGAGCTGTTTTAAAAAACATACTTTACACATCCTACATCTTAACAATAAAGTTAAGCTACTTGCTGTTAACAAAACACCATATTTAGAAGTGGGTTATTTACTTCCTCACTACCTTTTGGTTCATTTAGGTTTGCTCTGAAGAACAGGAATGCACTAGTAAAGCCAGGATTTGAAGGAAAAAAAAAGATGTAGAGAAAAGGATGAGAAAAGGATGTAAAAACAGCCAGGAAAAGTCAAAGGACAAACAAATAGCCCCTATCAAATCCTGCATTTTTAACACCCTGTTGATTAACTAGACCTCCCACTGCCAAGACCCCCCTGTGCAAGAGCTGATCATACAGTTACCACAACAAACATATACAAATCATTTCATTCCCTGTGAAAGAATAATGCTAATTTATTTCTTCTTCATATAGACATGACACTTGGATCTTGTCCCAAAACAGAGATGTAATGATTTTTTTCCTGCTCTGGGTAATATTCTCCAATATTCTTATCTAATCAACATATGCTCTGAAGAACAGACAAAAGCAGTTTTAGGTGTTAAATTGACATTCAAATATTCAAATAAAAGCTCAATCATGCAATGTGCTCCATTCTCAGTGAAAAGTGTAGAAAATTCAGCAAGAGCTGTGTTTTCCAGACAACACTACTAATGCAGAGTTGTGGTAGATCCTTCATTAGCTTGTGAGACATACATAATAATATTGATCTTGATTTTTTTTTCCCCTAAAAAGCAAGGAAATGCAAAGGTCACATCAAATTTGATACATTGCTTGGGACTGACTTTTCAGGAGTGGCAAGAGGTTCACAAAAATTCAGGAGCCCCTACAAGAGACTGTTCTCCAGACCTTTGAAAAATGTTGCTACTAAAGGGAATCAGACAGGAAAAAAAAAAGAAAAATGTGTTAGCAAGGCCACTTACTGAGACTGAAGTCTGACACTAAGACAGAGTGTGATCAAAAGAATGTTGGCAAGATGGCTTGAGCACTAGGGGTAGACCTACAAAACAATTACATTCAATAATTTCCTAAAAAAAATTCTGATTCAAAAATAATTCAATGGAAAAAATGCACTAGTACAGACAGAGCTTTTATTTATTTATTTCTAACCTCAACTCCTCAACCACAGGCAGAGTAAAATCCTCTCCCACCATAGGAGTAAAAATAGTACTGGCCAGAATTGTTTGTTGTAGATACATTAACTTAACAAATTTAACTCTTTTTGCTGGTTGGCAAGTGCTTAACAAACAACTCTTGATTTCCTTAGAAATATTCACTAGTAATTCCTCAGTGGTTTCTGCAAGACATGGGTTGACTATTCCTCATTTCAGTGTTCCTACTGTTACTCAATCATGTGGGACTGAATCTGTTCCCTAAGTGGATGATTTCAGGAATGAAAATCAAATGACAAAGAAAAAGTTTTCCCAGCATGAACTTCCAGTAAAACAATTCACTAGATGTTCTTCTGAAACAATTTGTGAAACTGCTAAAGTTTCTGACAATCTTAGGGGAGGTGGGGAAGCCAAAGCCATAAAAGAATATTTACCAATTAATAGCGATTCATGATTTAAAATACTATAAAGACACTATTATTCCACCTGAAAATGAGCTCCAGCCACAAATTTGTCTATCCTTTGCAAGTTAATACCATAAATTCATTAAGTAAACAGCAATGCACCAGCCAGCAGGGCATGCTTTCCATTCACAACCAGAGCAGCACATATTCCACCCATTCCACACGGCCTAATGCCAGAAATTCTTTTCAGCTTCAATAATATATTCCTCCTTTTTATTTTCTCACCATTACCACTTAAAAACCACTCAACACAGATGCTGTTGTTTTGTTTCATCTGACAAACACCTTTCCAAGTATTTCTAATACAACAGATTTATTTCTATGTAAAAATGGGGGACTTATAACAGAATGTCAGTGCCAGTGAGCCACCACTAGCAGAGGTAACTTGCCTTATGCCATATTATTCCCTGAGGCTTTGGTCGTTTGCAATTAGTCTTGATAGTTCTTGTTGGAGTGAGAATATAATCCACAGTTAAATCATGATCATCAAGAAGCTCTTCTGCTATGTCAACCACCTACAAAAAACCAAGAGATTTAGTAAATAGTTATAAATAAATTTGCTAAAATTGCACATCCTTCCTGATGTCTCACAACATATGAAAATCTGTCAATGATGATGGAAACAAAGTGAAGATGCTACACCAACATCATTCCAAGTCTCTTCTTCAGACAGACCATTCAGTATCACACAGTTCTGACTCCTTACTGGGTATTTTAACTCACCTGACAGTCATGCACAATAGTAATTACAGGTGTATCCTCCTGCACTGCACCCATTGACACCATCATTGCATATTCCATGTCTGCATAACCTTCCCCTTTTCCAATTCTCCAGCCTAAAACACACACAAAAGCAAACAGTGATAGTAAACACAGAAACAGGAGAGTGGAAAGGCTGGTAACTGTCAATAGCATGCAATTAAACTAAGCAGTCTGCAACAGATAAACCAAGCACAGAGTTCTAACTTGGGAAAAATTCAGATCAGCATCTTTCACAGAATGCAACTTTCCTTGTAATCAGCATTGAAATGAAAATAAAACATTAGTTTCAATCAACTCCTAAAGGATCCAGGAGTTTCCCATTCAGAATAAACCAAACTTAGTCCAATTCAGTTAACTCAGAAGCCTGTTTACCCATTGTAATTAGAAAGCTCTATTCATGTCAGGTTAACTTCACGTGGGTAAAGAGGAGTCTGGGTCATGCACAAAGAACATGTTATTTTTAGGAAATGGATAAAGTCAGTGGAAAAATTTTCACCACCAGCAGCAGGTCTTCAAAATACTAGAAAATGCAAAATCTGATCCCCAAATTGGTACTGAATCAGCAGCTATAACACATGTCCTTTCACACACCCTGTAAGAGCAGAGCAGATGCCCTGAACAGGGAGCCCTCCAATGCTTTTAAAAGAGAAAAAAATAATGAGAAATTGCTTGCCTGAATAGTTCTGCTGAAGGCCAAAACAGTGGCCTGGGAGCTCTGAACCACACTGCTGCCTGTTCCCCAAGTCCTGGCAGCTTTGTTTAAAGCAGGCATTGATCCCTCCACTGGGATCAGTGACCTGTCACACAGAGCAGACAGAATTCAAGACTGCAATTCAGTTCCAAAGAGATGTTTGGATCTGCCAAGAGGAATGTGTAGTGTAGCCTACAGACACTGTGAATTGGGACTTCAGACCCTCCTCCTCAAAAGCTTACAAGGCTTTCTCTTACCTTTTTCAGACACAGCCACTGATCCTACAACAACCAGGTCCACTCGTGCTTTTGCATCAAGACCTACAGGCACACTGTATTCTTTTATACCCTGCAAGAAAAACACAATTCTCAGTTCACAGAATGCAGAGTCTTCCAACCAATGAGGCAGAAATACAGAATATTTTGATAAATTCAAATAACTCTCCATGTTTCAAAGTGTTTCTTCCATGTATAGCCAAGCTGTACATGTCTGGAAAGTTATCCTCTAGGGAATCCTAGAATACATGCCCTACTAGAGCGACAAGAATTTTGGCACACTTCAAGGAGAGCTAAGGGAGGTGGGCACTTTTCTAAGCAAATTTACTTATTTAGGATCAAAAATGTGTATTTTGAAACCCTTTACTGGACATCTGTTTCTAAAAATGAAGGCAAATGACACTTCCTACTGTACTACTAACTTAAAGTCATAAAATGTAAATTCATGTCCACGAGGAATATCAGAGCATTACAAGTTCTTAAATTAATTTAATTAATTTAGATACAGACAGCTACAGCATAAAGATGTTAAACTGCTTGCTAAAACACAGGACAGACAGTAATGAACAGAAAACCACACAGTTTCTAACAAGTGGAAATAAAAACCTTACATAGCCCTGTCATCCTTTTTGTTTTCTCCACTCTCTCCCTCTCACCACTCTTCAGGCTCCTCTCTAAAGAACACATCCTACCAAAATTCTACCCAGAGCTGCAGAAATTAAAAATAGTGTTTACTTGGGCTTTCAAATATTTAAAACTTTATTAAGTTTATTAAGGTTTAAAACTTTCAGAAAGTTATCCTCTGCTTCATTCACTCTTCAGACATATGCACAGTGCAAGGTAAATCCTCCTCACACCAATTCCACTTTGTGCTAAGTTAATCCTCCTAATAAAAAGCCAAATATTTTCTGTGTAGAGCACAAAACCGAAAAGATCAGTAATTTGTGGCTGACTAACAGTAATAATGCTCATTATCCACTTTGCAGCAGTGTGTTAAGAATTGTTTGCACTGTGCTTTGTAAATATAAACTGCTAATAGCATTTATTCCTTAGTATGCCTGGTTGAGGGGGAAAAACAGACACCAGGTGGTTAAGATCCCAGATCAGATATGAGGCCTGAAGCAGGTCAAGAGAAAGGTCTCTTTCAAAAGTGCTCTTCAACCCTCAAAAGCTTAATTAGTTAATGACTTTAATAGAAGCTCCAACAAAGAAAGTCGCTACTAATGACCATCCATTTACAACCCTCAGTTGCATACAGGATTACTGTAGAATTTTATTGCCTTGAGCAGGAGATAAAGAAGGAAATAAAACCTATCTAGCTGGACTGTTCATTTTGTACAAGTTACATTTTGGTATCAAAGAAAGACACATAAAATAACAGGTTTCTCTGCCAAACGACTGTGGCTGTACAGTAGGATACTTCAACACGAGAGGGCAGCAACACACCACACTTCAAAACTGAAAACGTTTTGGTGCCTCGGTTGATGCAATTGACAGAATTAATGTTTCTTTAGACATAGGATCTGAAAAACCAGATCTTTCCTATTTAGTAACACCTACTTATACCTAAACACCTAATTATACAAAAATATTTCCTATTTAGTAACACTTAATAATGCAAAAACTGTAAATACTAATACATTCTTTATAGGGATCACTAGTTCAAACCTACAGAGGAATATAGGAATATTATTTATTACAAACCTAAAGATCTAAGTCACCTATTCAAGTTGCCCATAATGTTCCAAAAAGCATTCACAAAATATCAATACCATTCTGTTAACAGAATACAGCAAAAAGAATAAATTTCCTCATCATTTAAGTACCAACAAAAAAAAATATTAATAGTGGATATGTACACAAAACCAGGAATAAAACACTAGCAGCACTGTGCCCTTGTGGCCAGGAAGGCCAATGGCATCCTGGGGTGCATTAGAAGGGCTGTGGTTAGTAGGTCGAGAGAGGTTCTTCTTCCCCTCTACTCTGCCCTGGTGAGGCCACATCTGGAATATTGTGTCCAGTTCTGGGCCCCACAGTTCAAGAAGGACAGGGAGCTGCTTGAGAGAGGCCAGCACAGAGCCACCAAGATGATGGAGTGGAGCATCTCCCTGATGAGGAAAGGCTGAGGGAGCTGGGGCTCTTTAGCTTGGAGAAGAGGAGGCTGAGGGGTGACCTCATTAATGTTTATCAATATCTGAAGGGTGAGTGTCAGGAGGATGGGGCCAGGCTCTTCACAGTGATGTCCAATGATAGGACAAGGGGCAATGGGTGTGAGCTGGAACACAGGAGGTTCTGCTTAAATTTGAGAAAGAACTTCTTTAGTGTGAGGGTAACAGAGCCCTGGGCCAGGCTGCCCAGGGAGGGTGTGAAGTCTCCTTCTCTGGAGACATTCAAGACCCACCTGGATGCCTTCCTGTGTGACCTCATCCAGGTGTTCCTGCTCCAGCAGGGGGATTGGACTGGATGAGCTTTCGAGGTCCCTTCCAATCCCTAAGATTCTGTGATTCTGTGATTTCAGGTAGCATCTGGTTTTCCAACTTCTAGCTGAACTATCATAACACAACACTCTTGTACAGGTGAATTCAAACCTCCTGCATTTGGAATTCCTACTCGAGATGTAGCACATATTCGCAGGATCTCCTTAGTGGCACCTGAAGGTGGAACAATCTTATTGAACAGCCCAGTTCTCAGCCGTGGCGTGGGAACCAACAAAGTCTTCCTTGCCTGTGGAAGAAAAGAAGTTCTCACATTAAAAGGAGGTAGGCCACTAAAGAAATATTTTTACTGTCCCATAGGTTTCCATGTGGTCAGTCACCTTATTTACTACAGAGCAGTTAGCATTGTTGATTGCTTAGTACTTGTAGATGAAATCCCTCCAGTACAGCAAATTCCAGGCAATTTTTTATTTAAGAAACAGATGGCAAAACTATTGGGCCTATGGATCTAAAGTGCACATCCACAAACGAGCTACACATACAAGCTAGTGAATGTGCATGGGTCCCAGGTAAGTCTGTCACACATTCATCTTATGATAAATGGTTTTTATCAAGGTAATTGGAAGCAAGGCCACCATCCATGTTCCAGGGAATAAGAACACAATGACAGTGAAACAGCTATAGCTCCACAGAAACACATTAATTTCCCCAAACCCTACTTGCACCTTCGCCATTTGCCAAAAAGGCAAAGACATCCTGGGGCGAGGAACCTCATGAGGCTTAGGACTGGTAAAGTTCCCAGCAGAGAAATGGCAGGGATTGACCAGGAGATGCTGCCAAGCACTGCACCGCTGTCCCACTCTCTTCCTCAGGGTGCGAAGGTGCCATTACCTGCAGCGCAGCTAGCCGAACACCTTCTAGAGGCTTGTCAGGATCCACTTTAATCTCACGTGCTCTGTTGAAGACATCCAGCTCTTTAATAGAGCAGCAAGCCTGGTGAGACCCCTGTGTGAAGAAAGGAATCAAGAGAGAAGAGAAGAGAATAGATTCACTTACTTCCAGCGTTAGGAAGCGAGCGTTCTTCTGGGGAGCATCGGGATTTATTTTTACAGTACTGGCAGCTCTGAACTCCTGTAAACCCAGAAGCCTTGTCGCAGCATGGGAGGCACCCTGTTTTCATAAGATACCAGTGCATCACCAAGGAGTTCAGAGCAGAGATGGGCAAATTACAATCCTTCATTCTATAGAGAGGTTGATTTCCCCAGATTTTAAATATGAGGGGCATACTGCTACTTTTGCAGTGTTTTCTATGGGAAACTCTCACATACCAGCAGATGCTGAGTGCTGGACTCATACCTTGCAGGATTCAGAAAAAGAGGGGAGGTGGGTACTGTCACTTTGCCTGACTTCACCCTCATCCACACCTAACTGAGAGCTGGAGACCAATTTTCCTTATTAGTCAATAAATTGATTCCTTCAAACCCAAGTCATAACAGTCATAGGCTCTTTTAGATAAAGACTTTCTGGACAAGGTTGTCCCTTTATGGACACTATACTGAACTCAGAAGATTCGCTCCTTAACAAAGGTGCTCAAGCTCAGCAGAGCACACACTCCTCTTGTAATTTAAGCTGATATCCCCTCGCTTAAGGGTGTGATAGTCTCAGCCTTTCCTTCACCTGCTTCCAAACTAAGGCAGAATGCTTCTGCCAGTCCCTTGAGCAAAAGCAGAGCCCATCTCCTAATGCTGCTCATGGGCTAAAATACCCAACACACATCCCCACAATGCTATTTTGGTCATTACTTCCTCAATATGTGGCAGATACATGGCTGCACATCTTGAGCTTGGGTTAAAATAGGCAGACAGTAAAGCCTGAGTAACTGAATACTTGAAAGCCCTCTTATTTCTTCTCCCCCCCATCAAACAAGGGACATAATGAAGTCAAAGAAGGAGGAAGTGTTCTCCCACCACTGCCCAGCAACACTTTGTCAGCAGCAACTTGGCCACCACTCACATTTTAGCAGCACTGTGCGTGTTTCTAGGCTAAGCCCTACAAGATGGGTGACAGCTTTCCATTCCAATGGACCTGCTGAAGACCTTGGGGAGTGCAATCTAGTTCCAAGTACCTCAGTTTCCCCATCCATAAACATATTCATCTCATTTACAAAGTGGTTTTGTATCTGCTGATTAAAACATGACACAGAGCTGCCACGTCTTGTGAGGTGCAGATGCCTGCAACTCTTTACTGGCTGTAAGTACTCACAGAATGGCTGGGGTTGGAAGGGACCCTCAAATGCCATCTAGTCCAACCCCCTGCAGTGAGCAGGGACATCTTCACTAGAGCAGGTTGCCCAGAGCTCCATCAAGCCTGACCTTGAATATCTCCAGGGATGCGGCCTCCACTACCTCTCTGGGCAACCTGTTCCAATGATCCACCACCCTCATATTGAAGAACTTTTTCCTAATATCCAACCTAAATCTACTCTTTTTCAGTTTAAACCCATCACCACTCATATTGCTACATGCCCTTGTGAACAGTTCCTCTCCAGCTTTCTTACAGCCACTTTTCAGGTACTGGAAAGCTGTTATAAGGTTCCCTTGGAGCTTTTGCTGTTTTGCATTGTGCTTTGCCACCCTCTACCGTCACTCACCAACCCCACAGCCCGCATGAATGTGCGGTTCACAGCCACTTGTTGGAAGGCTGTCACGACAGGAAGGCTGGAGCAGCTCTGCTGTGAGGACAGGCTGGAAGAGTTGGGGCTGTTCAGCCTGGAAAAGAGAAGGCTCCGGGGAGATCTTATAGCAGCCTTCCAGTACCTGAAGGGGCTACAAGAAAGATTGGGAGGGACTTCTTATAAGGGCAGTTAATGATAGAACAAGGGGTGATGGCTTTAAACTGAAAAAGGGGAGGTTTATATTAGCTATTAGTAAGAAATTCTTCGCTGTGAGGGTGGTGAGACACTGGCCCAGGTTGTCCAGAGAAGCTGTGGCTGCTCCTCCCTGGAAGTGTTCTCGGCCAGGTTGGATGAGGCTTTGAGCAACCTGGTCTAGTGGAAGGTGTCCCTGCTGCTGGCAGGGGGGTCGGGTTAGGAGGAGCTTCAAGGTCCCTCCCAACCCAAACCATTCTGGGATGCTATGATTCTATGACAGGCAGGGAGCAGGTAGGGGAGCCGGAGGGGAAGATGTCCCTGCCCGGCCTGACTTCCAGGCTGCGGGGGAATAAATAGGAAGGGCACGACCCAGTCCCGCAGGCGGGTCACCGTACCTTGAAGTTGGGGATGCGGCGATGAACGGGCCGCGGGAAGTCAGCCAGACCGCTGGCCTCCAGCTCATCCCACACCCGCTGCCGGACGTCCCACTTGGAGGCACCTGGAGGAGGGGAGAGCTGAGGAGGGAACGGACGGGCGGGCGCCTCACGGGGGAGCGCTGCGACCGCCGCCGGACCGGGCCTTCCATCCCCTCCCTCCTTCCCCTCACACCAACAGCCGCGCTCGCCCTTCCCGCCCCTCACCCGCGCGCAGCCGCACGCCCCGCTCCATGACGGTCACACCGGCGGCGGGGAGAGGAGGAGCCTCCGCCTTGGCCCCGTCCCACCCGCACGCGTCTATGGCGGCGCGGAGGGGACAAACAGCCTGGATGGCGAAGCGGCGGCGGCGGCGCGGCCCCGGGGAAAGGCCGCTCTCACCCCGCGTTCGCTCGGGCGAGGCGAGCCCTCAGGGAGGGAGAAAGCCGTGCTCCCGCCACACCCCCCGTGAGGGAGCCAGGGCCGAAGGGACGGCGCTGGTGTGAGCGCTGTGTGCTGAGGGAAGATGGTGCTGCACACACCGTGAGGGTCTGGGCTCCCTTCTCCGAGTGACTCTGGTGGTGGGTGGCTGCCGAGGTGTGAAATGGTGCCCCCACAGCACAGGGCTGCCAGGCGTGTGGCTTCAGGGTGAGCCACGTGAGGGATCGTGCACCCTAAAATCTGCGTCAGCGTCACCGATCTTTCTCAAATTCAACCTAGAAAAGGACACGCCGTGTCATTAATGTCATCAGAGTGCCCTCCGGGGTTATGGGCATACCAGGGTCTTTCCATCATGTGTTATAGCGTGGGGAAAAAAATAACCCACCCTATTTTTCATAAAATAAACTCCCAAATAAATTGTTTTTTCCATTTTTGAGGGAAGTGATTTGACTCTTCTCTGGTGAGGCCCCACCTGCAGTGCTGCGTCCAGCTCCGGAGCCCTCAGCACAAGGAAGACACGGACCTGTTGGAGCAGATCCAGAGTATGGCCACAAAAGTGATGCGAGGGCTGGAGCAGCTCTGCTGTGAGGACAGGCTGAGAGAGTTGGGGTTCTTCAGCCTGGAGAAGAGAAGGCTCCGGGGAGACCTTATTGCACCTTTCAATGCTTCAAGAGGGTCTATAAGAATGATGGGGACAAACTTTTAAATAGGACCTGTAGCGATAGGACAAGGGGTGATGGCTTTAAGTTAAAAGGTGGGAGATTTACACTAGATATAAGGAGGAAATTTTTTGCAATGAGGGTGGTGAAACCCTGGCCCAGGTTGCCCGAAGAGGTGGTAGAAGCCCCATCCCTGGAAATATTCAATGTCACGTTGGAAGGGGCTCTGAGCAACCTGTTCTGGTTGAAGATGTCCCTGCTCACTGCAGGGGGGTTGGACTGGATGACATTGAAAGGTCCCTTCCAACCCAAACCATTCTATGATTAAAATGGGCCAGTCATGAATAAAGCAATACTCAGCCTTTACGTGGGCTTCTAGGTCTGACAGCTTTCAGAAAGCAAACTTCTCGCATTTAATAGGACGGTAAATGATTTGTTTGCATGATTTATTATTTATAGAATTAACGTATTTGACAATTACCCCAACAAGAGGGAGGACATTGAGAATCCCGACATTCCTGAGAGGAGTGGGATGGAAGGGTCATGGGAACAATGAAATGGAGGTTTATTTTACAATGTGTCGGGGAAGGGGGTGGGGGGAGGAATGGCTTTTGAATTTGGTTTCTAATCTGCTTGGCTTGGATGCTACTGATACACATCCACCGTCAGAGCTGACTGTTGCTTTGCCAACCAAAAAGCGGAACAAATTCGGATGCTCTTCTCTGACTAGTTACAGATGTAGCTGGGCAGATGCAAACACATTTTCTCCCCTTGGCTGCTGTTGATTGCTGGACTGGTTTTTTTTTCACAGTGCAAATCAAAGGCCAAGACTCCACTGGGTTCAGGAGTCTTTCCTCCTCCAACTATGTGTGTTTTTTGAATGCAGATTAATATCAACATATCAGGCTAAATGCTGTGGTGAGCCTGAGGCTTCACCTTCCCACCAAAGTCCCTCGTAAGCATTCAAAGAAAAAGCACTTAGAGCCCTGCTTCTGCAATGGGGTGCTTTTAGGAAGAGGCTTTTCACTACCTCGGAGTGCTGCTGGAGCCAGTGGGAATCCATCCAGGCATAATAGACCACCCATGTGGAGCTGGGCCTAAATGTTTGAAGCTCATTCCTCCACTTCCTACTCACGGAAAACTCCCAGCGACTTTGATATCTCTGTGGGGAGTTCAGGATTGGGCCTTTGGTGAGCAATTTACAACCTCATAATTCAGCATTGCGATTTGCACTCCTGGGCTGTGACTGCCAACGCTGTCCGTCTGTCCGCTGTCACCTTAACTCTCCATGCTGCAGCTCGTGGGACTCGTTTCTGCTCCAACATGCTCTCTTCTACTCTCCTTTGAGGAAGGAAAAGCGAGTGGGGTAGCAACAATGCCGTTAATTAATACATTCATAATCAAGGAGGGTCTGATATCCTACCAGACCACCTACATCTCCCTCCAACCTTCATGCAAGACGCTCGGTAAAGCTGTTCCTTACGGGGATTTGGCTTCCCAAAAAGAGAACCTGAGCTGATTTTCTAGAAATCAGGATACAGGTACTTTGCTTTAAGCAAATGAGGAGTTTGCTAGTAGGTGCCATCTTTTCTGCTGGTTCAATTCTCTGCTTTGACTTTACAGGTGTGACATTTACTCCAAATTACTTTTTCAGGGTCTCTTCTATCACGTATACCACAGCCTTTAGCATTAGCTCTAGCAGCCTGATGTGGCTAGTAGGGTTGTCACTGGGAAGCCTCTCTTTCCAGCGGGAAGCGGTTGGGGCCACTGATGTCCTTATAAATGGAATTAGTCTATTGGAGGTGCCCAAATCACTTCAATTACCCATTTTACCAAATTGAATAAAATACTCAAGTGAAAAAGGTTAAAAATGGATGCCGGGCTTTCATACAAAACACAAAATGCAGCTCTTGCTTGAAACGCCCACAATTTATGAAAACACCTAGGAAAAGGGAGTGCCAGATTAACAGGAACCCTGTGAACCATGCAGAGAGAAACTCCTTGTGCTGCAGGAATAATTTCTTTGGAGTGCAGGCTGAACACGCAAGGGCAGCCACGGAAAACAGACAAAATGCACCCAAGGAGGAGCGCTGAGCTAGCGATGTCACTCGGCTTGCTTTTCAATATTGAAAATTAAAAATGTGCTGCAAATTTTAAAGGCAACAGATTTTAATAGGGTTTTCATTCCTACAGCATATTAGCTAGGTGCTAGAAACCAATCTTTCAGACCACTGTGAAATGGATTTCCCTGTGTGAATAAACAGTGTGTGACCGAGTTTTTGTGCTTACAAGGCACGTTAGGGCAGGTAGGGCTGGAACTTTCCTGCACTCCTTTTTCTCTTTCTGCCTTTCCACCCTTCCTTCTTTCACTCTCTTTCTCTCCTTGCTTCTTTCTTTCTTCCTTTTTACTTCTTTCCCTTTCTTTTTCACTCTTTCTTTCTTCCCCTCTTGCCTTCCTCTCCTCTTTCCCTCTTCCATTCTTCCTTCCTTTCTCTTTCCTCCTCTCTCTCTCATTTGTTCCTTTTTCCTTCCTTCCTTTTCAGTCTTTCTTCCTTCGCCCCCTCTCTCTCTGCCCACTCACACTTTCTTTCTCCCTTGTTCCCATTCTCTCTTCTCTCACACATTTCCTGCTCACTTTCTTGCCCGCTCACTCCCTATCTTTGATCCTCTCTCTCATTTCCCCCTCTCCCGTTTTTCCCCTCGCATCCTTTGTCCCATCTCTCCTTCTCCATCTCCCCATCCGCCCTCCTGATGCTCCGCACAACCTGGGACGAGGCAGCCGGTGCCGGTGCGGTACCGGTGCGGGGGTGCAATCCCCCCGGTGTCCCCTGGAGGGCAGCACACGCCGTGCGGAGCCCCTGGGGCGGGCAGGTGAGCGCTGACCCCGACCGACACCGGGGACCGACAGCACCGAGCACCGGCACCCGGGGAGCCGGCGTGGGGAGAGCCCCCCGGGAGGGAAAGGGTTCGGGATGGTGCTCTCGGGTGTTAACCAAAGGCAAATAAAAGCTGCGGAGGGAAAACCCGCTGCCTCCCCGCTCCGATAACCGGGCAAACGCCGCTTCCGCGGAGGAAGGGAGGGAGAAACCCGCCGTGCCCGGGAAGACGGAGCCTTTCCCCCGTGCCCCTCGCTCTCTAGTTTGGGAAGACTCCTTTCTTTGCGCTCTCCTGTTTGGAAACTGGCTGTTTTTCATAATAATGATATTTTTATATTTTCCTTCCTGCAATTTGGGCTTTTCCGAGCCCGTCCATCGAGTCTCTGTTCAGTTCCCAGCTGCAGCAAGCAAAGATTTGCTGCTGCTTTTTGGTTTTCTGTAGGAATTAATCTCGGTGAAGTTTTCAGCCGATGAGAGGTGTAAAGATTCAATCCAGGTTATTTCTCGAGAGCGTAGCAGGCTTCTAGGAAGGGACAGCTCTAGGACACCGCAGGGGTGGCTTTGGTCAAGCTTTTGCATTGAAAAAGTCCTGCCTTTTAAAAAATTATATGGTTTAAAAAATCCTGTGTGCCTGTGTACGAGAAGAAAACGCCCCTCGTTTTCAGGAGATACACGATTTCTTTGAAAACCGATAAGAAAAATGTGAAGTCGTTTTCAAATTATTCCGGGGGGGGGGTGAAAAAAAAAAGAAAAAAAAAGTTTTCTCGATGGTCGTACATTTACATGAAAAGTATTAGCGGATCTCGCAGAATTTACTATTTGTTTAAAAAAAAAAAAAATCCCTCGGGCGTTTGCTCGGTTGGTAAAACCCTCCCAGAATATTTTAATTTATTTCCATCAAAATTCAATAATTTCAAAGCGACCGGCGAAACTTTCCAATCAAGTTTTCCATCGCAGATCATTTTTAACCATACCTCCTTGCAGACGACCTGCCTCTTATTTTTTATTATTATTATTATTCTTTTTTCCTGAGCTATCTTATAAAATCGTTTCCTTTCTTCTGAAGAAAATCTCCGGTAATTAACAGATCCACCGAGTTCCCACGGCTGCGGTCTCGTCCCCGCCGCCCCGGCTGGGAGCGGGGAAAGGACCCTCAGTACCAGCAGCCACTAAAAAAAAAAAAAAAATCACAATCTGACTCTGAGAGGGGAAAAAAAAAAATAAATAAAAATCTTTGTTTAAAGCCTTACTTAGCCCCACAAATTGCAAGGAGGGAAAGGCAGAATTACAGTGTAAGAAACCAAAAAAATTAGAGCTTAGAAATCAGAGCTGGGGCAGCCGGGCTCGAGGGAGGCAGCGGGAAGGAGCCCTGCCGAAGTGACAGCTAATTAATTTCAGTCTTATCTCGGTCTTTTCGAGCTCGAATCGATTTTGCAGTGACTAATTTTATTTTTATTATTTTTTTGCCGAGCGAGGAAGGGGGACATTGCCTTTTCCCATCTTCATGTCTTCTCCCGAGTGGGACAAGGCAGCTCGCAAAAGTTTTTCCCAAAACTTAAGTTTTTACACTTGGTCACCCTGCGTCCCTAATTGTCCCTCTCTAATTGCCTCTAATGAAATCATTAGAAAAAAGGCAGAGGGGCGGATTTCACACGCACAAGAAAATCCACCTCAATGGCGGGAACGAAAAAAAAAATATATAGCACTTAAGTGCGCTCACTCTTTAAAAAAAATTGAATAAAATACCCTCAAACTCCCCCCAAAAGGCAGAGGAACCGCTCAGCCCTCGACGACGGCAGGTCTGGAGTGAATGAGGCAAAGTGGGGCTAGATGCCACTCGCCACCGGGCGAGCAACCTGAGGAGGAGACCGGTGGCTTTTCCCGGCGTCACGCGAGGAACCGCCGGGATATTTAATTTCAAATAAATATATATAGAAAAGCGGAGAAAAAGGATCTGCCCGGCACAGATAGGGGGATCCTAATATTGCTATCGCGGGGAGATACGGGGATGAGCGCGATGTCGCGACAGTCGCCGTCCTGGAGATCAACCTGGCTCAAAAAAACCCCCCAAATTAAATAAATTTTTTAAAAGCCTAAAAAATTCGGGGTTTTGGTGAAGCGCGAGGGAAGATGCCGCGGGCGAGCAAGGCCGCCAGCTCCTTTTTTGGGGCCAAAACGTTAAAATTGTAGAAGATGGGGAATGTATGTGATTTTTTTTAATGTGTGTCGATATAATTTTAGAGCCGGGCGCGCGCGCGCGTGTGTGTGTGCGGCGCGTGCCTGCGCTCCATGCTCGCCAGCGCCACCGCGTCCCACCGCCGCCACCGCCCCTCTCCCATTGGCCAAGGCAGCGGCTACGCGTTTCCTGATTGGCGTTTAGTGGCGGCGGGGGGCGGGGCTAGCGGGGAGTAAAAGCGCGGTGGCGGCGCGGGGTGAGTTTTGAAGCTCCGCAGCAGCTCGGGCGGCTCCGCGTACCCTGCGCACCCCGCGCACCCTTCGCCAGGACCCCGCAAGATTTCACCCCGTTGTTGTGACAGGAGCTGGCTTTCCTCAAGGCTTTTTTTTTTCCTTTTTCCATTCTTTTTCCTTTTATTTTTTTTTTTTAAATTATAACTTTTTTTTAACAACTCCTTTTTCCTGCGGGAACAGCCCCCCCTGCTCCCCGCCGAGCCCCCCGCTCCCGCCGCCGCTGCGGGCTGTAGGTGTGTATACGAGAATCACAGTCTTAAAGAGGGAGGGAGAGGCCGCCAGAGACCACGCTGCCCCCGGCCAGCCGGAGGATGCTGCCGCGGTGCCGCTGCTAGAGGACACGCTGGGATTTAGCTGTTCCTCTCGGAGACTCTCTCTCTCTCCCTCTTCCTCCTCCGCAGAGGGGTCCCGGACGGGGGTGAGACCTTTCCACCCTCCTCCTCCTCCTCTTCCTCTCCTCCCCGGCCGCGGGAAGCCCCCTCTCCATGATGCAGGCTCGTTACTCCGTCTCGGATCCCAACGCTTTGGGAGTGGTGCCGTATTTAAGCGAACAGAACTATTACCGGACGGCGGGGACGTACGGCGGTATGGGCAACCCCATGAGCGTTTATTCGGGTCACGCCGAGCAATACGCGGCGGGTATGGGACGTTCCTATGGACCCTACCACCCCCACCAACCCGCTGCCCCTAAGGACCTGGTGAAGCCACCTTACAGCTATATCGCCCTCATCACCATGGCCATCCAAAACGCTCCAGACAAGAAGATCACGCTCAATGGGATTTACCAGTTCATCATGGACCGTTTCCCTTTCTACCGCGAGAACAAGCAGGGTTGGCAGAACAGCATCCGTCACAACCTCTCCCTCAACGAGTGTTTCGTCAAAGTACCCCGAGATGACAAGAAGCCGGGTAAGGGCAGCTACTGGACCCTGGACCCCGATTCTTACAACATGTTTGAGAACGGCAGTTTCCTCCGCCGCCGGAGACGCTTCAAGAAGAAGGATGTCTCCAAGGAGAAGGAGGAGGCTCGGGAACGGCTGCTGAAGGAGCAACCCAAGCCCCCCGGGCTGCCCGGTACCGACCTCCCCAAGGAAGCTTCCTCCTCCTCTTCCTCTTCCTCCACCTCAGCGCCGCTCTCCGAGAAGAAAGTGGTGATCAAGAGCGAGACGGCATCTCCTGAGCTACCGGTGATCACCAAGGTGGAAACGCTGAGCCCGGCCAGTGGCGGGGCTTTGCGGGACAGCCCCCGCAGTACCGCTTCCCCCCCCGCCGCCGCTTCTCCCGAGGGTTCCCTACCCGAGCATCACCCCGCCGGTAACGGGTTACCGGGTTTCAGCGTGGAGAGCATCATGACCTTACGGACTTCCCCCGCGGGGGATCTCAGCCCGGTGAGTGCCTCCTCGGGCAGGACGGGTACCGCTATGCCTTTGGGCTACCCACCGGGGCAACCAACGGGCTACAGCGCGGCGTGTAGCCAAGCCCTGGACACTAGTGGGAGCTACCACTGCAGCATGCGGGCTATGAGCCTCTACAGCGGGGAGAGACCGACCCACATGTGCGTTCCTCCCGCAGCGCTGGAGGAGGGTCTGCCCGAGCATCCCACCGGTACCCCATCACCCCTCGGTACCCTCAACCTACCCTCGGGGCAAGAAGGTGGGTTAGGGAGTGGGCATCCTCACGGTGGAGGTGCGGGAGGAGGTCAACCTACCACCTCCTGGTACCTCAACCATGGGGCTGAGTTGAGTCACCTGCCCGGCCACACTTTTGGTTCTCAACAGCAGACTTTTCCCAATGTTCGGGAAATGTTCACCTCGCATCGGTTGGGGATGGAGAGCGCTTCGCTGAGCGATCATCACCAGGTGAGCAGCAACTCCGCCTGTCAGATCCCCTACAGATCCGCACCCTCCCTATACCGCCACGCCACCCCTTACTCCTACGACTGCACTAAGTACTGAGTAGCTACAACCCACCTCCAACCCCCCCTCCGCTTAGGGCCACCTGCCAAAAAAAAAAAAGAAAAGGAAAAAAAATTAATAATTATTATTAAAAAAAAAATCAAGATAAATACAACCACACCAAACGCTTCAGATGGAGGAAAGAAAATAAACAATCATAATTTGACAGCTTCCCCATGGATCTGGGAGCCATAGAGTTTGTAGATCCCAATTCCTGTGTCGGGCCTCTTTAAATTCCAAGCAAGTAAATTCTACTTGAAAAAGAGGGGATGCCTCCTATTAAAAAAAAAAATAAAAGAAAAAGAAACAAAAAATTTTAATAATTCTATATATATATGTTTATCTAAAAGTGGCAAATTTTATATGCTAAAGTATAGGGGGTCTCAGAAAAATAAGTTATGGACCAATATCACAACGACCATTTATAGGTTTTAAAAAGAAAAAAAAAAGGTATATAAATATATATATATAAATATATGTCCTGGGTATTTTTTAAGTTTTCTGTTGTGCTGTAAAAAATGTGTGGATTTCTAATCAGGCTGATTTTCAGAGCCATTAATATAATATTTAAAGTTGAGTTCACTGGATTATTTTTTTTTTTTTTGTCTCACCCAACGATTTCCAACTTCCAAATTAATGACAAGTGATTTCTTCTTCTTTTTCTTCTTCTGTGTACAATTATGCAATAGACTTTCTTTCGTTTTAGACCTGTTCTTTTCGCAAGACGAGGAAATAATTTATTTTTTGCTGGTGGATTTTTTTTTTTGAAAGAAAAAAAAAAAGACAAAGTATCTGATACTTTTTTTAATTATTATTTACGACGTGTGATGTTTTGTATAATAGATTTCACCTTTACCATTCCTAAGGACTATTTGCTTTAACCTGCTTCAAAGTTCGTTTGTCTTATGTGGTCTTAATTGTTGTACTTACCTTAAAATAAATCCATGCTGTTTTTTTTTCTGCTCTAAGTTTGGCGCTTGTCTGTGTATATAAATATATATATATATATGTGGTTTTTGCTTTTATTTTTCTCCCTTCACTTTTCTTTCATGTGGAAAACCAGTTGTTTTTAAAACAAAGTCGTTTTCCTGGAGGCTAAAAGTTTATTATTAGGATTATTTCTTTAAGAAAAGGTTTAATTCAGCTGGAAATTATACAACTTTAGTGGGGGGAACTGTGGGTCTGAGCACCTTCAATCCCAAATCCTTGGCCAACTTGAAATTTTGGGGAAATTTCCCAAGTTTCTGATGGGGAAAATGGGGAGCGGGGAGGGGGGGAAAGGAGTCTTAAGGAGGAGGATTTCTACTTCCCTGGCCCTGCAAGCACGGGCCCGATGGGTGCTTCGTGGGTCTCAGCTGCGTCTTTCCACGACAGAAAACAAACAAAATTATTATTTTAATTTTTTTTTCTAAAGGAAACCTGAAAGGTTACCAGTGGGTGCTGGTGGTAAGAGTGATCTTTTAAACCTGGACTCACTGTGAAGCCTAAAAAAAGGCAAAAACTTCATTTCAGAATCATTTTAAGCTTGAAAAATCCTCTCCCGTATGAAGATTTAACTGATTTTTTTAACCTTCTCTTTATCTATTTAAGCTCCTATTTGCCATGCTGGGCACTGACAGATGCTGTACCTTTCCCCTCAAATTAACTTTAACCTGTTCAAGCAGTTTTAACCCGTTCAAGCAGTTTTAAGCGAGCTCAGAAGTGCCGGGGAATTGCGATGCTGAAGGTATGGAAATGCCGGTAAAGCCTGAAGCAGATTTTTAGGAGGGCTCTTTGGGATTTCTCAAGCCCAGTTTATTGGAGCCCGATTCATTTCCCAGCTACTCAGATGCTACAGAGGCTCCATCCAACATTTCCCAGCCGTGTCCCCCCCAAATTCCACCTCCGGCAGCCCCCCCAATATCCCTCATAGTCCTGGCTGGGTTAAGGAGCAGTTACACCCGTGGGAGGCTGTGAAAATCGATGATATAAATTGGTTTTGATCGGGTATATTTCACATGCACTAGGAAGTTGGCAAAAAGCACCAAAACTCTCGGTTTAAATGGGGGGAAAAAAAAAAGTCTGAGCCTTGGTTGATCTGTGTTTTAAGGAACATTCTTGTAAAAAAACTCTTGCCATTTTTCCTGGCTTTCAGAGGGTGGTTTTTTTCTTTATTTTTTTTTTAATGCAACAAAATCCAAACCGCTATTTTAAAGAGAGAAAATAAATAGGGTAAAGGGTAAAAAAACCCAACCAACCAACCAACCAAAAAACCCCTGAAAAAACAGGGTAAGAGGGTAAAAAAAAAGGGGGTGTAAATGGTAAAAAAAAAAAATGAGGTAAAAGAGTAAAAAAGAAAACACTAATGGGGTAAAAGAAAAAAACCTAATGAGGTAAAAGGGTAAAAAAAAATAAAGCAGGGAAGATTTCTTCCCCCTGCCCATTTTTTTTTCCCCCGAGGTTTTTCCCCCCGTGGAGCCCGACAGCAGGTGGGTGCCGGATGGGTGCTTGTTCCCCCGGGGCTGGCTGGAGTCAGGTGGCTGCTGTGGGTTTTCCCACGCGTGTCGAGAAATCCCGGGGCTGTTGATGCTCCCGCATCTTCCCACGCCAGCCAGGGGCACTGGGGACACCGGGACTTGTAACAGCCACGGTCGCTGTGTGGGCAAGAGGGTGGGGGACTGGGGGGTCCCCCTGGGGTCGCTGGACACTTTCTAGGGTGGGGGCTGCCGCTTGAGCTGGGTTTGGGTATCCCCTCTCCCCCCACAACCCCTTGTTGGTGGTTTTTTTTTCCTCACTTTATCTTAGTGGGGTGTTCTCGTGTGGGGTGTGTGTGGCTCCTGGCCCCTTTCCCCTTCCCGGTGCTGCTGTGTTCCGGCTTCGGAGATATCAGGATTTGGGGGTTTCAGGCAGAACGCCCCCTCCGCTCCCCCCCAAAAAAGAAGAAAAACAGAAAATGAAAACCCCTCCATCAGGTGGTGGGAGCAGTGCGGGCCCGGGAGCTTGCGGGACCAGCATGTGGGACAGGGTGGGCATCCAGCCCCACTCCCAGGGCAGGGGGCTGGCAGTGTCACCCCTTTGCCATGCTCAATCCTGGGGAGGGGGTCAGACCCAATCTGCCAGCCCCGTCGAGCCCTTTCCCCCCATTTCACAGCGGAGCTTTTTATTTTTTCAATGAGCCGATTCCGCAGGCGCGGTGAGAGCAAAGTGGGGGTGCGGGGAAGGTTTGGGGGTTTCATTTAAAAGCTGAGCTATGGAGGTTGATAACGCGATAGGCGTCTGTCGCGACAGGTGACTTCAGCCCAGCCAGGGCAGAGGAGGAGGAGGAGAAGGAGGAAGGAGAAAGGCCTTGGGTAGATGCTGCAGACAACCGCGGCCGGATCGGGCCCTGCAGGCTCTCGCAGCTGAAGGACCAACATAAACCCCCCCGGAACTGATCAGGGGGGCAAACTCAGCCCCGGGGGTCTGGTTGAAGCTGCTGCATGGCCGGTTACACCGGGCCGGGGCCCAACACCGTTCCAGGCAGCGGATGAGGATGATGGATAGAGTGTTGGGTTTTTATTTTATTTTATTTTATTTTATTTTATTTTATTTTATTTTATTTTATTTTATTTTATTTTATTTTATTTTATTTTATTTTATTTTATTTTATTTTATTTTATTTTTTAGTTTTTATTTTAATTTATTTTTTTAGTTTTACTTTGGTTTGTTTTATTTTATTATTTTACTCTAGTTGCTGTACTGTCATTAACCTACGGGTTTACAAACCTGTCCCAAAGCCCAGCCAGCTCCGTGAGGGGATGAGGACGGTTTCCCAGCTTGTCCCCGCTGGGAAGGTCCCTGCGCAGGGGTGTCCCCGCAGCCCAACCTGATGCTGCAGAACCCACATAAACCCCAGTCCCTTTAGGAAGCCCCCCCAGGCCTCCGGACAACCCCAGCAAGGAGCTGTCTGCTCCCTCCACCCCAAGCCGTCCCCCCTCCCCTGGAGCTCAGCAGCGTGGGAAGGCGCCAGACAAGGTTTTTGGGGAAGGCCACCAGCTCCTCTGTCACTTTGCAGGAGACTTTGTAGAAAGTCCATCCCAGGCGCTAAAAGGCCGGGAGAGAAAGAAATAAACCCCCAGCCCCGGGTCAATATCGAGACATCGCAACTGTACAGCGCCGTGCGGGGCGAGGGACGGAGGGGCGGGGGGTGAGGGGCGGGGGGCGAGGGGCGAGGGGCGGGCAGCTCCCATCGGGTCGTGTTTGAGGGAGCCCAGGAGGGGCTGCATCAGGAGTGGGGAGCCCTGATTTACACCCCTGTTCCTTCAAAACCAGGGTGCAGCAGGAGTGGGAAGCACTGATTTACACCCCTGCTCCCCCTGGTCCAGGATGCAGCAAGAATGGGGAGCAGATTTATGCCACCGGAGCCAGGATACAGCAGGAATGGGGAGCACTGATTTACACCCTCCGTTCCCCCACGGCCTGGATGCTGCAAGGAATGGGGATCAGACTTATACTCCCGCTTCCCCGCGGGTATGGGTGCATCAGGAGTGGGGAGCACTAATTTACATCCTCGTTCCTTCCCGACGGAGATGTAGCAAGAAGTGGGGAGCACTGATTTGCACCCCTGCTCCCCGCCAGCCAGGATGTAGCAGGAAAGGGGAGCAGATTTATACTCCCCGTCCTCCCAGGCCTGGATGCGGCAGCAGTGGGGAGCATTGATTTGCACCTCTACTCCCTCTGGGCTGGGATGCAGCAGGAATGGGGAGCGGTGGTTTATACCCCAGATCCCCCTGGTCCAGAATGCAGCAAGAAGTAGGGAACAGATTTATACCCCCCGTTCCCCCGGGGCCGGGATGCATCAGGAGTGGGGAGCACTGATTTACACCCCCCGTTTCCCCAAACCTGGATGCACCCAACTTCCCTCGAAACCAAAACGCAGCAGGAGTACAGAGCTCTGATTTACACCCCACTCCCCCCGAAACCAGGATGCATCAGGAATGGGGAGCACTGATTTACACCCCGCTGCCTCGGTGGGGGTCGGGGCGGGATCGCTCCTCGCTGCTGCTTTAAAAGGGGCTTCTCAGCTGGAGCGGAGGGGAAACACTCCCGGGAGCGCCTCCACCGCCGGCTCCGTGTTTGGTTTTTTTTTTGTTTGTTTGTTTGTTTTTTTTTTTCCCATTCAGGGGAAAAACGACGATAACAACAACAACAAGAGCGAAGCCCCCTCTCTCGCTTCCCCGGCCCTCCCGCAGCCGTCGGAGGGCAGCTCCCGGGCGGATAACGCTGCGAGGTCCGGTGGGAGAAGGAGAGCAGACAGCACATGAACTGGAAAGAAAAAGAAGAGAGAAAAAAACCGCATCTCCGCCTCCAAGGATTTCCGACCGCCAAGAGGGGAAAACAAGGAGGAAGCGAGAATTTCACTGGGGGAGGGAGCGGGAGCCCGTGTGCCTCTCCTGCCGTACACGCCAGTATTTATTGTTTTAATAATTCGTTCTTGGAGTGTCCCAAAGAGCGGGGGACTCACAGAGGTGGGGAGAAGAGAGATTTTTGGGGTGGGGTGGGGAGAAATCCTCGGCCTGGGCTGGCTCAGGATGCATCGGGGGAGTGGGAGCAGCCGGGCTCTGCCCCATCCCTCCTCAGTAAGGATGCTCCCGGGGGGGCTGGTCCCCAGTGTCGAGATAATGGGACTCCGCCCTCCAAACTCTTCTTCTTCTTCCCTTTTTTTTTTTTTTTTTTAAATTAATTTATTTGAGGGTTTATTGCATTTATTACACGCATCATGAACAGCTTCAGCCGCTCCCGGGGCTGGCGGGTGTGTGCACCGCGGGGGTGGGGTGGGGGGGGATGAGGCAATAAGGGCGGTGTTAGACGGGTGGGATTCCCTTCCCCTGCGTGGGACCAGCCAGTGAGAGAGGAGACCCTCCACCCCCACCCCAGAAGCCACCTCCCTCCTCACCCCGGCTGTATTTCCCAGGCTCGCATGGTGACTTGCAGCCTCTAGGACTCATCTACGGCTCCGAGATGGTTTTTACTCCGGGGGTGAAGCCCCTTCACGCCATGGTTTGCTGGGGGAATAGAAGTGGGAGAGAAATCCCACGGGTGAAGTGTGACAGGGCATCTCCAGGACTGGGCAGTGATGAGGGGACACCCCAGAGCCCAGCTTTTACCTCTTCCCCTACCAGGTGAAAGTCCCACCACGGTCATGGGAGCTGCACTGATGGGATATTTCTCCCTGAAGGAGGAAGAGATCCCCCTCAAACCTCCTCTTCCCTCCCACGGAGAAGTGATGCTCCACGAAACAAGGGTCTAACGCAGGTCTGAACCACGGAGGGAGATGGGGAAACAACCGATACCTCCAACTGCATCGGAATCCCTCGGGGGCTCGGATTAAAGCTGATACACCAGTAAATTAAAAGAAAAAAAAAAAAATCCAACAACAGAAAACACAGCCCCAAACCTGGACGTTTATCCAGAAAAAGAGCATCACAAATTCCTAATGTAAGCACCGGCCAGCTGTGTGCACTTGTAAAGTTGTTATAATCCCCCTCCTTGTTATAAACAGGAAAGTACATAACATAAAGCAACAGGCCCGCATTCACAAATACTGACCCTCCTCCCCGCTCCTGCCAAATTCCCCCTTCCCGCAGCCCGCTGCAGCCCCCGCCGTCCCCCGCCACAGCCCGGCCTGTCCGGGGCTCAACCCGAGGCGAACCCCTCGTCCGCTCTAGAGTGGCCCGTGGCGACTGGAGCGGGGAGGGGACACACGGGGACGGGTCCGACCGTCACTCCGAGCCGGGTACCCGCACTGGGAGGTACAGGATCCGACCGGGGAGCCCCGCTACACCTGGGACCCCCCTTGCTCCAGACTCTAGAAAATCCCTTTTCCATCTTAGCGTTGCTTTCTCCTCTCATCCGTCTCATCCATCCCTTTTTTTTTCTTCTTCTTCTTCCTTTTTTTTCTTTTTTTTTTTTTTCAATTTCAGATTTTTTTTTCTTTTTTGGTTGTTCAACGCCCCAGTTTTCCTGCGAGGATCCTTGCCCGCTCCTCCCCGAGCTCCAGCAGTGTACATCCTGCTCTGCTCTGTGTGCTTACAGCGTCAAAGGGTGGACGTGATATTTCAAACATCAGATCAGTGCGTTTATATATTGGGTGCCCGGAAATTTTTCCAAATAAACACAGCTTGATTCGACTTGGGTGGGCAGACTTATCAACAGACTAATTCTATAAACAAATGAAGGAATAACCCGGAGACCATTGGCTGGTACCAGCAAGACACGTGGAGAGAGCTTGGAGTTTTGTAGCAATGAAATTTTAATTAATGTGGGTGGGCTGAGAACACAAACGACTGTTTATCAGAGACAATTTATTTTCCAGTGCTAAGTCAACATATAATAGCAAACTTACAACAATTATTTAACTTTTTTTTTTTTTCCTCCTCTTTTTTTTTTTTTTTTTTTAAGAGCTATGAAGCAGGGACAGAGGCAGAGCGAGCTCCTTCAGACAGGGTTGGGATCTGAGCTCCTACAAATCGCTCCCCGGTGGACTCGTCCCAGGTTCCTGCTTTATCCCGTCCCTTCTCTCAGCTCCGAGGGGGAAGAACCGGAGTTAAGAGCCCACCGGCGATGAGCCACCTCTACAGCAGCCACCTCTCCCCCATGGGCAGCCCCTCCATGCTCTACCTCCCGGCCACCCTGGGCTTCACTTCCAGCGGTGCCATCTCCAGGCAGGACCCTCCTCAAAAACCCCCCTACAGCTACATCGCCCTCATCGCCATGGCCATCAAAGAAGCTCCGGAGCAGAAGGTGACCCTCAGCGGTATCTACCAGTTCATCATGGACCGTTTCCCTTTTTATCACGACAACAAGCAGGGTTGGCAGAACAGCATCCGTCACAACCTCTCCCTCAACGATTGCTTCGTCAAGGTCCCACGGGAGAAGGGACGGCCCGGTAAGGGCAGCTACTGGACCTTGGACCCCCGGTGCTTGGACATGTTCGAGAACGGCAACTACCGCCGGAGGAAGAGGAAGCCCAAAGCCCCGGGGCCACCGGAGGGGAAGGGCAACGCAGCCCCCGCCGACCCCGGCCCGCCCGCCCGCCCCGTCGAACCCAAGAGAGCCAAGGGGAGCGCGGCGGGGGGGGGACTCGAGCGAGCAGGGGGTCCCTAGGTCGGTGCGGGAGGAAGCGGCCCCTCCCGGGGGTCCACCCCCTCCCTCCGCACCCCCACCCCCGCCATACAAGAACGGGCCGCGGGGCCGCAGCTTCAGCATCGAGAGCATCTTGGCCCAGGGGCTGAGACCCCCCGGGGCAACCCCTAAGGTGACCCGGGAGAGCTCGGTGGGCTGCCTCAGTAGCTCCCTGGTCGCCAGCAGTGGCTTCGGGTCGACCCTCAACGCTTCCCTCATGCTCGACTCCCAGGTACACGGGAGGCTTTACCACATCGGCATCCCCTTCCTCTCCTGCTTCCCCCTCCACTTCTCCGAGGCGGTATTTAATCTCCAGTAGTTACCCCATCATTATAACCTCCCCCCCCCGAAAAAAAAACCCCAAATGCCCAAAGAAACTTCCCCCGGGGGGTGCGATGGGAGGGAGAGATCGGACTCAGACCTCATCAAGTGGGTAAAGACCAAAAAACCACCCCAAAAGTGATATTAAAGATGACTCAGGATTTCCGGGCATTTTCAAGGCACGTCTTGCTGCGGAGTTCACTTTATTGATTCACCACCCTCCCCCTCCCCCCCCCCCCCCCCCCCCCCCCCCCCCCCCGCCAGATCGACTTTTCAAGGTAAAAACTGATTTTCTTTTCCCGTGGGTGGTGGAGGTCCAGAGGCAGCTCCATTGGGTTTGCTCCACACCTTTAATCTTTGCATCCTTTTGGTTCTTCAGACCTGGTTTCTGCCAAGCCCTTTGGGTTTCCAGTTTCCTTATTATTATTATTTTTAATTTTGAAAACCAAACCCTCTTCTTCCATCCCTGGGGGAGGAGACTGAGTTTAATTTTACTATTAATACCCACGGGTGCCTACACATAATAATTCCCAATATTGGGGGTGGTCCAGTCCTCTGAGTGGATAAAAGGCAGAAAATGGGAACTGAAATGGGGCAAACCAAACAATCCAGGCTCATTCTGCACAACCCTGCTTGCTTTGCCTCAGCACTGTATATAACTCACAGCGTTAACACAAGCTGGTTTTCTGCCTAGCACTTGTGCTTCTTGAATATCACAGTAGCATTTCGGTCTCACTGATGTGGTCAGAGAGAGAAGAGGATGGATGAGCAAACGTATTGTGAATGTGGAGATACAACTGGTTTCCATGTCTTACTGGGATCAGTTGTTTCTGACCCAAAAAAAGACTGAAGAAGGGTTGTGGAGGATGGTTGTGGTGTTTTGAAGGAGCTGTGTTAACAACTCGGACAATTACCAAGAAAAATATAAAAAGACATCAGCTATGTTTATAAAATTTTCTTTTTTCTTAAAGAAGGAAGAATCCAGATGCATTACAAGCAATCAGGAATATTGCTGATTTTATTTTTTTTTTTTTTTGCCATAAATAGAGGCTTTTTGTATATTAGTGGATAAATGCCCATTTGGAAAGGAAAAAAAATATTCTCAATTTTCATTATGAAACCAAACTTGTATCCAATAAAAGTATTTTGTTCAGGACTGTGGCTGATGTGTTGTAAAACACCCCTTGGCTCTTGCAGCTGGAGGACAGAGGAGCAGGGCCTGTCGCTGGATGCAGGAGTGAGCTCTGGTTTAAATCTCCTGGTGATGGCACGATGCACTCTGCTCCCAGGAGGAGGGAAAAGGTGGAAGAGGCTAAAAACAGGAGCCTGGGAAATGATCCATTCCTTGTGACTGAGATAATGGTTCTCAAAATGGTTCTGTTTCTCTCCCTTCTCATCCCACCCCATCTCACTAACAAAGCCTGTCCTTAAATTAACACCTGGACTATGGGAAATCTGGGATTCTCAGGTGAGTTGTGATTCAGCTTTTGTGGACAATGGTTGGCATCAAACTGCTTTGATATTTGGATCAGGAACTCATTTCAACATGATGTAAAGAGCTCTCACATGGGGAGGTACAGAGAACCTCCAAAGGGTGGGAAGGGGTGGTGAGTTTCCCAAAAGAAAGATGCTCATAGGCAGATCCCTGGATCCAAGCAGGGCTACAGCTTCACACTGTGAAAAAAAGAGAATAAAAAAGGAGAAAAGGGCTTTTTATTTAGATTTGCAAGTTAGGCTTTATTGAAATAAAATCCCTTATATGCTTCCTATTTCTGAAGTCCTGTTTGAATATCTATTGAGTCCATTCTTTAAAGCTGTGGCATCAAATTAAAAAAACCCAAACCACCACCAACAACAAAACAACCAAAAACCTACTTGTAAAAGTGAAGATGTCACTGCCTGGTCAAAGCCATATGTGCTCCCACCAAAATTTTCAGGGCTGAACAAATGCTGAGAGGGTTAATGCTCTCTGCATCAAATCCCTTGTCCTTACAGTGACACTCCTGTGTGTCATCAAAGACAGGTATTATAGCCAGTGAAATAAGTGGCCACCTCGTGAGGAGGTTTCTGGTCAAGGCTTGGAGCTGACATCACCAATCATTTTGGAATCAGTGTAGGAACATCACTCATGGGAAGCTGCAGGGGTAGGGAAAAGATCCAGCTTAGTTCTTGCCCAGCGGAGACCTCAGATCATCTCTCCACCCCCAGCTGTTTGCATGTGCAAGGAGCTGGGAACCTGTGTGAGATGGGAGGTTGATGCTGCCTCCAAGGATGTGTGAAGCTCCATCAAGCTCTGGAGATGGTTCCCACAGGTGAGGATCCTGCATTCCTGGTCCCCCTGCAGCCTGGCCCACAAAGGGTTTTGCCCCTAGAAAGTGGTTATTTATGTTCTCAGCCACAAGATGATTTATACCTAGAAAACCCTTTTTTTTACTTTTTTAAAGAGCCTCTCCTGAAGGAGCTGTGGATGCTCCCCTCAGGCATGGGGAGAGCTGGGTCCTCTTATTCTAACGTGGTTCCCCAGCTGTGACCTGCCAGTTTTGGCACCTCTCAGCTCCTATTCCAGCTCCCAAGTACCTTTTTGGACCTACAAACAGAGTTTTTATTCCTTTCCTACTCATACAGGTGTCACCCCAGGGCCCTTTCTGTATAAAGGCAGTTTTCAGGTCTTGGTCAAAAAAAATCATCTGAAGGAGTAAGTCTCACATTAAGGTTGCAGTTTGATATGCACACAATGTATATTTTTGTCACAGTCACATTTTTTTGAAGATTCAACTGTTTCTATCCAACAGGAATTTATTTTTTGTGAAGCTTTGCTCATGGTGACATTTGATTTTCTTTCTGTTTCGTTGTAGTGGAGTGGGACCAAGTACAGCTGCAGTACTTAAAAGCCACATTGGGTTTGATTTTTGGTTTCACTTGAGAGAGTAAAATGAGTAAACTTGACATGCTCTGCACAGAAGTGCCACTAACTCAAATGAACTCAGAACATGGTGAATAGTTTTGAGTGGTAATTTGGAATTAATTGGGATCAGGCCATCAATGTAACTTGCAGGGGCTGAATACCAAGAAAAAGGGTCTTCTTGCCAAGGCGCAGAATGACTAACCGCACACGGCTCTTGCACGTCATCTGTTTATATAGAGAGGAGAAGAAGTAATGGTACAATAAAAAAAACAGAGCTTTGGTGTGGAAAAAGAAATCTGTATTTCAATACACCAATACCTGCCATTTGGATGTCACTGAGCATCCTTTAATCCTCTCTACGTCGTGTGAATTCTGGTGCTGCGCAGTACAAAATGGGTGATGTGTCCTACAAAGAAAAAAGACTTGACAAGCTGAGAATAAGAGGTGACAGTGGTTTCACACCTGTTCCACATCCCCTCACCCCCCAAAAAAAAAGAAAAGAAAAAAAAAAGCAGCTGCCAAACACAAAACTGCCACCCGGTATTTAACTCATCCTTGGAATCTTCCCCCTCCCAGCTTTCCCAACCTCTTGGGGTTGGCTATAAACACCAGTCTGAAATACGGTGAAGAAATGTAGAAGAAAATAGCCTAGGATGCAGTATAAACAGCATACTTCTTGTGTGGGCGATATATATGCTTTTCCGTTCTGCTGGAGAGGAATGACCTCTCCCAACTGAGCAAGGTTTCACATCTCTGAGGTCTGCAGCCAATTTTAACTCATAGGAGCAGAGAAGAGCACACAGTGGAAGAGGCTCACACTGGAGTCATTTGGTTCATAGAATAACTTCGTTCCAAACACAAGTTTCCTATGAGAGGAACTGAAAATTTGGCATATTAAAATAATTCAGGAATTTAATTGCTCATAAATAGGGCTTCTGGTCTTTAAATATGCTCAGTGTGTGTTCTCTTAAAGCTGGTCCCATAGCATATATAAAAAAAAATAATAATTAAATCAAGTATTTAAATGTGAGCAGAAGCAACTTCCAGGACTCATCACTCAAAGTATGTAGCTGCCCATGTCTGATTTCAAGGTGACATAACCCTAAGGGATTGCCCAGAGAGGTTGTGGAATCTCCTTCCCTGGACAAATTCCTAGTCCATGTGCTCTAGGAGTCCCTGCTTGAGCAGGGTGGTTGGACTAGATGACCTTCAGAGGTCCCTTCCAATCTCAACCATTCTGTGATTCTTTGAAAGGACTTTGTAACTGCTTTAGCTTTGCCCTCACCCCCTTTTAATAGTTAATTCTCTTTCCATCCTTTATCAAGGAAGATGCATAATGGAGTGAGCATCCCTTTTCACACCAAAACCCCCTGGCCTCCTGCTAATTGCTCCTAAGCCTGTTGTGAAGAGCAGCCAACTCCCAAAATGAGAGTGAGAGAAGGATCTGCTTCATTAATTGATTCATAGCCCCGCACACCCAGCAAACAGATCTCCTGGGAGATGAGGTTTGGGATATTAAACAGATCCCATGTTGGATTTTTAGTGAAAGAGCGAGAAGACAAGATCACAGAATTAGAGAAGTTGCAGATGGAAAAGGTCTATGAGGTTATGCAATCCATCAGTCTGGACATTGCATAATTGCTCCCCACAGTATATTTTTAGTGCTTTATCCAGACAAATCATTAAGTGCTTTAAAATGGGCCAGATTCCTCCAACGCAATGCGTGCTAAGTCACAGCTGATTTCACCGAGGCTCGTAGCTTCCAGTGTCTAAGAAGACACCAGAATGAAGTTTTGTGTGGTCAAGGAGAACAAAATGGACTCTCCCAAAAATAAATCTGGGTCTGATTCAGTATTCCTCATAGGAATCTTTCCTAAATTGGCTGAATTAGATCTTTTAAATCTCATTTTCAGATTATACCGAATAATACATTATTACTTATTCAGATGTTCACTTAGTCCAAAGTAAAACATTGTTAACGTTCATGTGAACGTAATTTGTTTTAAGCCAGCTTCAAAGCCGGTTCAGTAAAGCGTAAAGAATGTTTATTTAAAATATAGTTGCTAAATTTAGCATGAGCTTGGTTAGCCTGAATTTTAGAGACATTTTTAGAGAGCACGTTGCGAATCAGGAATGCATGGAGAAATAAATAAACTTTCCCACATTTTTGGAAATCGAGTAAAAATTTCTAAGTTATTTCTTGCATGGACAACTTGTGTGGATTGGAAAGCACAGAATAAGAATAATGCTAATTTCCCACTAAGCAGACAGTTGAAAACACAATGCTAATAATTTTAATTGCCATTTAATTGCAAATAATGCTCCCTCAAGGAGGAAACAATAGCTGTCAGCTGTTGTTACAGAAATTACGCCGAGCATCAACATGTTTCAATATTTACTCAAGCTCTTTGCAAAGCACCAGAAAAACACGACGGAGCTGTGGTTGGCTACAAGCCACGTTCAAAGCCCTGCAAAGGAAATCTTACGTTTGAATTAAGTTCCTGTGCCTCTTCCTAATAGTGATGATACTGGATTTTACACCCACCCCTCACACGTTGAATGAAGTCCTCTGGCCAGACCCTCAGCTGGGTTAAATGCCAGCCTGCCTGTGGGTCAGGCATTGAGAGAGAAAATAGATGATTTTCAGCTTTTCCTTTCTTCTAGTGTCACCTTCCTGAATTTACCCAGGTAAATGAGGCATTTGGACCATGATTTAAATGTTTTAAATAACATTGCTTTAGAGAAACAATCCAAGATGAGCAGATAGATTAATTTATGCCATGGTCAGCAGATAGATTATTTTTTTATCAGGTCAGTATCAGAGGGCTGGAGTCTCAAAATTCCTCTGTTTTCATCATCTCCCTCTGTCCTTTCCATCCTTCGGCTGCTGCAAATGTAATACCTGTTTCTGCTCCCAAGGTGGGAGGATGACAGCTGTGATGCTCATGGGGCTACAAGACAAAGGGATGTGGCCAAATGTCCCTCAGTGTCATCAAAGGTACTCGTGGACTTTGGTGGGATTGGGATTAGCTCCTCACCAAGCAGACAGTTGAAAAAAGGAGGAATGGAAGGAAACATTGAGGGTCTTTTATTTTTTTTTTCTCCAAAGAGAGGACTCCACTGCTTCCACTGGTTTTAGGCAGCTTCAAACATCTACATCCTGATCTGAAGCTCCATGACTCAGTTTTACCTGCAAGCACCAAGTCTTACCTGTAGACCCATCCTCCCCAGGCCACCTCACATTTCCCTCAGCTCTTCACATGGAGGTTTCCAAATACACTGGCACAACACAGAAATTCCTGAAGCTACAATGAGGTGGACTCCTTCATTCTTCACTACTTATCTTCCATTGCTTACTGAGTCGCTGTTTTCATTAGAAAAGCAATATGTAATAATAGTTGTTAAAATAATTGTATTTCTGTTTTTACATCTGTAAAGATTAAGTTAAACAGTATGAAGCCCATTAAACTATTTCATGTCATGCTGCCATAAATTTCCTCCATTCCCATTGCTACTATTATTCCAGAGTAAACTCTGAGATCAAGCTGCTGCCACAGAGAGTTATTTATAGGAGCTCATTCATCAATAAAAACTTCAAAAGAAATCTGTTACTCTTCTATTTGGAAGCCAAAGAAAACTAACATAAAGACAACCCTGTTAAGAAACAAAGCTAAGGAGACCACAAGACATTTAGTTAAGGAAAATCCTGATTTCTAACAAATACCATGCAAGGAGGAGAGGAGGGGAAAAAAAAAAAAGAAAAGATTGTTGGCAACATGAATCGTTTTAAGTTGTTTCATTCTCATTGGATGGTTAAAACAAACTGTTAAACAGTTGTATTTGTCCTGGCTCAGCCCCCTCATTAGGCTCCATGTGATGGATTTGTGATCTCACTGTGTGTAAGGAGCTCTTCATCTCTTGCAAAAGCTGGAATTGCCTTTCCACTTGTCTCGGTTGCTCGTACACCCATCCATCAGCACAGCAGAAACCTAACGAGAGAGATGCTGAGGAGGCAGCTAACAGCATCTGGCTCCCTAAAGGCAGATACATCATCCTCATTCTCCCTTATTTCTTATTGTACCTTTTATATTTCATCATCCTCACTCTCTCTTATTTTTTATGGTACCTTCCTCCATATATTTGAGCTGTGCAGCATTGGCTTTGGTGGTAAGGATAGAGTCAATCCTGCAGGAACTTAAGTATACAAGGGGTTTAGTGCTGGACTTTCCTGTACCAGGACCTGATGCCTGTACCAGCACTGGTCCTCACATTGCAGACCAGGTCTCTTTTTCTAGCAGGACTGTTTGAAGCCACATCAGATCTCAACACATTTAATTTATATTGGAGCAATTAACCTTAATTTGAAAACCAATCTCTCTGTCCTTTTTGTCCCTGTCTCACTAAGAGCTCCACATAAATGAGATCTTCCTGGAGGTGTTTGCAGGAACAGGGACTCAGTGCTGAGCCATGTCATGGGTAACAGCATCCTCAAATGTTTTTTTCAGAGCTCAGCAGGAAAACTCACTTGTTTCCATCACAAAGATCTGAGTTCTGAAGCAATGTGGACCTCAAGTTCCTGGTATGCATTGCATGAAATATCATCATCGCATCCCCAGACATCGAAGCACAGAGGTGAGGATGCTGCTTCCCAGAAATCTCTTTACATCTCTACCATTACTCATGCAAACCCAGGCAGGGCACTTTGCATGGGATTCATCTCAATCAACATCTAACATCTCAGCACTTGGTCTACACTGGCCATCAAAACTGTCTCCAGAAGCTGTCAGGAGAGCAAAGCTCCTTCAGAGAGATGAACATCCAACCATCTGAGGCACAAGCTTTAGGGTGGGTGAAATCACCCTTTGATTATATATGGAGGAGCTGGATAAGGTCCGTGCTTTAGAGCATTAGAGGAGGTGAAATCCACCTGCAGCAGATTGCTTCTTCCAGACTAGCTGTCAGCTTGGTTGGCGAATGCAAATTTGCCTAAACAGAGCTTCTCCCCCCTCTAAACTCATCCCAAATACTCCTTTTATTTTCCTTGTTCTTGGTTGGGTTGTGCTGCAGTGGAGGTAAGACATCACTGGTTTCTTTCTACTAAGGATTTAGACCAGTAAGTCCCAAATCATAGAATCATAGAATAGTTTGGTTGGAAAAGACCATTACGATCATCTTGTCCACCTGTAAACCTAACATCACCAAGTTCACCACTAAAGCATGTCCCCAAGTACCACATCTACACATCCTTTAAATCCCACCAGGGATGGGGACTCCACCACTGCCCTGAGCAGCCTGTTCCAATACTTGACAACCCTCTCAATGAAGAATTTTTTTCCTAATATCCAACCTAAACCTTCCCTGGCACAACTTAAGGCTGTTCCCTCTTGTCTTATCACTTATTATTTGGGAGAAGATACCAACACCCACCTCACCACAACCTCCTTTCAGGTAGTTGTAGAGAGCAATAAGGTCTCTCCTCAACCTCCTCTTCTCCAGACTGAACAACCTCGGTTCTCTCAGCCATTCCTTATATGACTTTTTCTCCAGGCCCTTCACCAGCCTTGTTGCCCTTCTTTGCACATGCTCCAGCGACTCAATATCCTTCCTGTAGTGAGGGGCCACTAGTGATGTGGACCACTAGTGATGTGACTTAAAAATAGCCTGGTGGTTGATTCCCCAAGCAGAGGTACTAGATAAAGAAATTTACAGACTCATCAAGTTATAGCCCAAATAAATCTCTTTCTCCATGAGATCTGAAAGCATCACCCTCACTTTTGTCAGTCTTCTCTTTGCTACAAATTGAGGCTCATGTACCCAGTTTTGTGCTGACATAATTACAGTTGAAGCAGGAGAGCCAAGTCAGCTTTGTGACCTCAGTTGTGCCAACAAGAGAAGTTTTTATACATTGCTACAGCTTGTATTTGGAATTGGTCTAAACACTGTGGACACAAAGATTATCAATAAACATGCAATGTCTCTGTGTACAAACCAGATTTATTCCAATTTAACTACACCTATTGTTAAATATAATTACTTTGTTATGAAAAGGGCAAAGAAAAGCCCTTAATTATTGTGTCTGGTTACAGATTAGACCCAACATAAATTCCAAGTAACAATAACAGCAATTGTGACCCACTTATGGAGTATTTTTCACTACTTTCTCCTCAAGTGCTTTGCAGGGAAGGTCAGTAGAAAGCCCCATTGTAAACATGGGGAAATCTCCTGATTATTTGTTTTGGATGGCTGTAGAGGAAATGACATATGCTGTCATGGCAAAAAAAAAATAGAATCCTCCACGATTATCTTCTGTCCTAAACTGTGGGGTGAGGAGGCAGGGAAAGCCTGGTGACTCTGATCCTACACTAAATAATCCTAAAGTAAATTCTGGGCAAACCAAATTAAGCCAGATGACTCTGGATTTAATGAGAGTAAATTGTAACTAAGTTAAAGATTTAAGACTAAGTGGTCTAGACTAACTAATAGTAACTAAGTTAAAGACTAAGTTAAAGCTTAAAACAGGGCACCTAGCTGCTCTGTGCTCCTCTGTGGTGTGATGGGTCTCTTGGAACCTTTGGTTGACCAGTTGTATTTTCTTATTTCAGAGATGTTAATTACTTCTGGCTTGAGCATCAATAGGAAACAGCAGGTCAGCTGTTAGCAAACCAGAGCTGAACCAAAGTGCAGCTTTAGTGATGTAAAATTAAGAAAATAATGGTGTTTAGAGTGTGAAATGCAATCATTTAGCAAAACATGCAAGAATACCTTTGTCTGATAAGGCTTGTGGCTGAAGAGAGACAGCCCAGGCTGAGATGTGAGTCAGCCCTTTGAAGTCTCATGGACTAATTCTTTTTGTATCCATTTATGATTTCTCTTACTGGGGAAAAAAAAACCCCAGACTAAAGCCCTTGACAGAGAGAAAAATATGCATTTAATTACGAGATGGTTCTTAGTGAACTGAGAGATCAGGTGTTTGTAGGGTGTGTGCAAACTGCAGAATCCCAGCTTTGGTGTGGAGCAAGCAGCTACCCAGTTAAATGCATTGACAGGGAAGAACCAGGAGCTGGTGTTGGAGGTGCTCTCCTGCTACTCAAGTCCTGCTGGTCTGACTTCCTTGGGGCCAAGAGGTGCAATAGGGAGTATTTGGAGGGAGACTCCATCTCTCACTCCATCTCTCAGGTCCCAGGCAAGCTTCCCTGGGTGCTTAATTTGCAACATGTAGGTTTTGTCTGGGCAGGCATCTAATGTGGGTTTGTTGGATTGTTCACCCAACCTTGCTCTGTCAAATGCTTTTATCAAGACTTTGATCAAGACAGGACTAGTCATCCTCCACACTGATGGCTCAGCAAATATTGAAGACCTGTTGGCCTTTCCTTGTTTTGGAAGGTGCAGAGATGTTGTGAGAAAAGTTCTTGGAGAAGCTGGAGGGTGGGAGCTTTCAATCCCAATCCTGCTCCTTAGCAGGACCACCTGGTGTAGGGCATTCCCAAGAACTCATCACCTTGGACAAGTGGTCACTGCCTACAGGTACTTGCAACCAGTCCACAGTGTGTCCAGTGCCTCTTGACACATCAGACTGATGTGAACAGTGCATGTGTTGTCCAAGATGTGACTTCTGGTTCCCTTTGACTCTGTTTTGCTTCCATTCCAGAGTGGCCCATTTAGCCTACACCTTTTGTACATGATATAAGCAGATGCCCTGGTTCATGAGGACAACATGCAGGTGAGCTACTCAACTGTGCCTCACACCAGGAACAATAATTAAATTATTTTCTCTCTATTCAGGTGGATTTAAGGAATCAGTTCTGCACCAAAACTTGCTTGTCTACCTAACCCTACTGAGGACTAAGTGACTCTGTGGCTTTTTCCAGTCACTCATTAAGATTTCTTCATGCATCCAGTCTCCAAATGAGATATGCTGCCTCTGCTCCTATGCTTGTATATTCTTGCTACTTAATTTAAAAATTATCATATTTTCTTCCATTAATAAAATAAATCAATAGGGAAAAAGTATCTTTCAAATGCCTAAGAAATGCAGTTTCTCCTTGAGAGCGTTAAGCTACAGAGGAAACGTGAAGAATCAACTTTGACACACATGACAAATATTGAAAGCTAAAAGGTAACTCCTTGAAGACTTTGGATCATTAAGAAAGTACATGAATGGGTTGAAATTCTTGACAGAAAACCTATCCCAGACTTACTTGGTTGGATCAGTGCCAGGGCTGTGTGTTTGCCTCCCAAACTCTATTGCAGTAATGATGTCCAAGGGAAAATGCATCTCCTCTTATTTCCTAAGGTTGGGAAGGATCTGTGAGCCGATGAACCAGGGGTTCCTCTGTGTTGGTTTGTGTGTGGACACAGTGCTTAGAGCAGCATCTGTGAACCCATAAATCCTGGCTCACTTGGTCCCAGCGAGGGTAAGACCAGCAGCTCTGTTTTGGCCCAAAGGGTGACCACAGTTGAGCTAGGCCAGGTTGAGCAGACCTTTCCCAGGCTCAGCTTCTTGCTGGATTGCATTGCATTGATGGAAAACTGCTCGGGTACAAAACTGAGGTCATGACCACAGAGTGTCCTGTGCAAACCTCTGCAGTCCTGCAAATGTGGCATGGAAATGTGGACGTGGTGTTTTATACAGTGAGGATCATGTCTTCAGATGGTACTCCCTGCTCTTAAAAGAGCAGCTTGACCTGGAATTGAAGGTGAAGTCAAGGGCAGCCACACTCTACCTCCATCCTTAGCTCATGAGAGAATCCTTTGGGTCCCATAAGGGATGCATCTCTCCTGGGTGGCCCGAGAAGAGCCTGGCTCCTCTCCATCAGCTCTCTCTGACTTAGGCATCGTGGTAGGCGTAGGAGTTGATCCCCAAGTGGATGTCCAGTCCAGAGGGTGACCTTCAGGACCACGGAAACTTCACATGTGAAATATTTGAGACCGCACATCTTCCTGTGCCTCTGCACCGCTCTCACACAAAGGGTCCTGTGTCCTGGGCTGCACACAACACCCCAACAACAATTAGGTGACTCAGCTCCCCTGGCACAGAGGTACTCACCCGGGTGAGCGGACCACACTCAGCTCTGCAAGAAGAGGGCGAGGGGAGGTTATTTGGAGAAGTGGGTTTGAGGGTGGTTTGGTGTGGGCCATCTGTGGAGAGGTCCATGTGTCATGTGTCAGAAGAAGGGAGGTGGAGGACGGTGGAGATGAGCTTTCCCATAGTGGTTGAAGCGACTGCAAGTCATCTCACAAAACTGGGTTGTGTCTGTCCTGGCATTCATGCTTTAAAACTCATTTCCAGTGAGTTTACTAGAAATAGCCTGTAGCCCTAGATATGAAATATCTCAGGCTGGTGAGCCAGCGTCTTGTGCTAGCTGAGATCTCCAAGCTCTGAATTTCACAGCTGCGGTGAGACAGTCTTTAAAATCTCAGAGACAGAAATGGCCCTCTGTAAAGCAGAAATTATAAGTTTTGGCCCCGTCTCTAACCTTTGGAGAGTTGCCCAGCTTCTGACAGTCTGTGATGATGTCTCTGTGGAGGAAATCCTACGCTGAAGAAAAGCATGTTGCTTTCTCCCAAAGTTATATTCTTTCTTTCATTCGGCCACCAGAAAGGACACTTTGTCATCTTGACAGATCCTAAATATTCCCTCCTAATTTTACGAGAGGCAGATATAGGGACAAAAAATTAAGGATTATTCAGGAGTCTTATTTATGGCTAAGGATATAAGGGATTTGAATGGAAATAACAATTAAACTCGAGAAAAAAAAAAAAATCACACTACAGGTCACTGCAATCCCAGCTTTTCCCCTTATGAACTCAAGCCAAGGAGGTTTTCTTCCCCTTTGTGATTTAGGCTTTGCTAAACTTCTCTGAAAATAGTTCATATATCATAGAGAAGAATTTCCATGGGGAACATAAATACATCCGTGGAAAGAAGGGAAAATTTTTCCTTGTCTCTGGGAATGGATGAGAACGAAAGACAGTTGACGCCAAATATTAATGATGAGTAGAGGAATCCATCCAAAGAAGAGATCTATTGAGAATACTCAAACTATCCTAAAGTCACAGACATATAAAAATCTACTACGGAACAATGACTTTTCCACTAATATAGGCTTAGATTCAAGAAAATATTTAAGCACATGCTTAAGTCAGTCCCTGTTCAGAACAATCCTTAAGTGAATTGTTGAAGCTAACTTCAGCTTTATTGATGTGTTTTTCAGCTCTGTGGATACCAGCTGGCGTTCAACTTGCCTACAGTTTAGTACATACTTAGGAACTGTCTGGAGGGGAGATGTTTTCTTCTAGTGGGACCACATAATCATAGAATCATTGAATCATCAGATGACTTGGGTTGGAAGGGACCATTAAAGGTCATCTAGTCAAATCTCCCTGCAGTGAGCAGGGACATCTTCAACCAGATCAGGTTGCTCAGAGCCCCATCCAACTTGACCTTGAGGATGGGGGTTCTACCACCTCCCTAGGCAACCTGTGCCAGGGTTTCACCACCCCATTGTAAAGAATGTCTTCCTTCTATCTAGTCGAAATCTCCTCTCTTTTTGTTTAAAACCATTTCCCCTTGTCCTATTGCTACAGACCCTGCTAAAAAGTTGGTCCTCATCCTTCTTATAGGCCCCCTTTAAGTATCAAAACATAGTTCTCAATTTTTTTGCTTCATGAAGAGCTTTTATTAAATTTATAGTTGAGGGGACAGCTTTGAGGACACAGAGCTTACAGATTTTGATCAGTAGAGAAGGAAATCAGTTCAGTCTAGAGGAAATGCAAACCATGTAATTTAAATATTGGGTGATTCGTACACTGATGCATATGCATAGATCTGTTGCACATATAGATATATATGGACACATATTACCTGCATGTGTGTTGTGCTTCACAGGTTTCCCACTTACATCCAGAAGGTGACAGCCAAGGGTAATGACAGAGGGACATTAATTTCTGGTTCTTTCTGATAAACACCACTGCAAAACCGTGCCCTGGGCTTGTGATCTCTTCAGAGACAGGAGCAACTGAAGCCTCCCAAGCAACTGAGTGGGGCAGGAAACATTCCGGTCTTCCTTTGCTGGATGGGAAAGCAGAGACACCGTTGTGTGAGCCATGGATGGACATGTTCAGACAGACCTGAGCCCTCGTCCTGCTGCTGCACGTAGCCACAGCTGGCGTGGCAAGTGCCACTGGACAACTGCTGGGCTGTCCTACCATCAATGCAATGTTATTGCCATAGGCATTTAATCCCTCCCCTTTGCAGCCCACTTGCCAAGGTCTTGCGTTGACGTTTCCCACCTCAAAAAGCCACGACCTGCTCCTGAGCACCTTCTGTCAAGTTTCACGCATGATCTCATGTGCTTGCATGCCTTTATCTCCATCCTCATGATGGGGAGGAAGCAGTCAGCTAGCACAGGTGGTGTTCATACAAGACAACTTTAGATATTAACACTTCACTGTCTAACATTGCATGAGATCCCATGATCCCCTTGATGATGAGCTGGGGCTGGGTGTCAGCCACAAGGACATCACTTTTGCATGCTGTAACGTGGTACAAGAATTACAAAGCAAAACACACACAAGCCTTCTTCAAGCAATTGGATTTGACATAGCTGGATGAACAGCTTAATTGGGTTATTAACACATCTCCACACCAACATCAAGAGCATTAAACACTGTGTAAATAGACCGGGGCAAATGACTCTGCCAACGTGCTGGAGGTGGGTGGGAATGCCTCTCCTGAGTCCCTCCCTGAGCCCCATCTCTTGCTGCTGTCTCTGCAGCTGAGGCATCCCTTGGCTCCAAGAGGGAGGTGCTGGCAAGGCAGGAGGCAAAACCACAGCTCCTTTCAGACCTATGTCAGGGTTATAAAGAAGACAGGCAGAGTAGGGTCCCCACCAACCTCATCTGGACTTATGTCTTCTGCAGAGCATCCTGGGAGCCATATTGAAGTGTCATAAATAGTATAAAGACCAGGTTCCTACCATAGTCTTCCTTGGTTTCATTTCCAGGAGGTTAGATTGGCTTCATAATTATCACCAATACTGGCTGCTTCTGCATCCATTGGGGTTATCATCTCTGCTGGGATTTCTCCTCCTTCCCTCTCATGTTAGAGACAAAGGGCTGTCTGTCTGGACAGGGTTTTTGTGCCACTTTCTGCCCACAGGCATAGTGATGTCCTCAGGCAGTAGTTCCTCCATCACCTTTACTGTGAGCCAGCATCAACATTTGGGTGAAGCGACGTGGCTGTCACTCGGCAAACCTGTGCCTCATGTCCTGAGGGAGCGGGAGGATTAGCAAAGCACTTCAAAGCGTTGTGTAATTGCACTTTCACTCAACTCACACTGCTTTGTTTTCTTAATTTTTAAAAGAAATGTCAGGCGAGCCTCCAGGGACGAGCAAAAGGATCCCTCTCTTGGTGGCAGGGGGTAAAACAGAATCTGCACATCATTGTCCTCAGGCTGGACTGGCTGTATCTGGACTCACCTAGTGCCTGTGAAAATGAAGGCAAATAAATCAGATTTGGATTCGTTCCCTTTGGACTTTTGGACTTGCAGCAGTCAGGTCTCACTGCTGCTCTGCACTTGTGTGCTAGAGCTTCTCTCTCTGGCTGACTCAGTGGGTACGAGCCAGTTCTCTTGCATCCCCCTTCCTCTTCATCCACCCTAGAGGGGGATGTTGTGGTGGACTCATGGCAGTTTCCTGCCTTCCTGACCTCATATTTGGAGGTGATGCTTCTCTTCTTGCTTGCACTAAATTAGTTAAGGGAGTAAAACCCTTTACTCTGTTTACCTTGCTTCTTCTGAGTGATTGAAGCTTGGAACAGCAGACTCTGGAGGTCCCATCAGCTGCTGAAGGATCGGTGTCCACCTCTCCTCCTCCCTGCCTTAATGAAAGATGTTAAATATTATAAATGCTTTGCTACAATTGAGAAACCAGCACACTAGAGAAAAAAAATCAGAGATAGGAAATGAATTCACCTGGCCACTAACTCCTGGCATACCAACGGTGTCTGCCTGAGTAGATTTACTTCCTGGTGTAGCTGTAACCTCACTCTTCTCTGCAGAGAAGGGCTTGCATGGAGTCAGAGTGTGCTGGTGCAGTCATAAGCTCTTCATTCATACATGCCTTGGTTTTCATTTGTAACACAACTCAGACCATGGAATCCCTGATTTTGTGCTCTGGTGCAGTAGAAGAATGGTTTTACAAGCTCTAGCATGGAAAACAAATCATCTGCCTTCGGATGATGGAGAAAACTTTGGAGAAAGTTTTAGCCTTTTCTTTGAAAGGTGCAGATTGTGCTGAAAATGGCAGTGGGGGCTTTTACATGGTTGGTAGAGAGGAAAAAAATGGATTTTCAAGTCAAATTCTCTCCAAACACAGTAAACCACTTCACATGATGATCTTTTTCCTAAACAAGTCAACCCTATCTTAAAATTTCCCTGTTTTGTTTTGCTTTGTTTGTTGGTTTGTTTGTTTTTTCCCCTTTTCATCACTCTACCTTCCTTCCATGGATTATAGTTCATCTACTAACTAGATACTGGCTCTGGAGATGTTCTCTTTGCCTTTATTTAATCAATCTTCTTTCTGGCAAGTGAGTTTTGAAGACAGAATGAGCTATTGACTTAGCAAAAATGAAACTGGTGCAACATAGAAGATAAATATTGAGAACTGGTTCATCTGGTTTGAAAGTATGTTCTGATCCTCTTCTCCCTCTGTTCCTGGTGAAGAGTGAACTGTCTTCTCTGATGGCCCTCTGGGCTCTTCTCATCTTGGTTGGGTGTTAGAAGTGCAGAAATTAAAAGAAAAAAAAAATCCAAAGAAAACCAAAGGAATGTTCTGAATGTTGAATCCTTTTGGTGGGCTGCCAGTTGGAGGTGCTGGGTGAAGGCATGCAATTAAACACGATGCCTTGCTCATCCCTAAGCATATTGTTCCTACTAAATCAGCTTTACTTCTACTGAGTGTCAGGTGAACTCAGAGCTTGCCTGTCTTTAGAAATGCCACAAAATCTGCTCATCTGATAAAGTTTTCCCTTCCTAACTGGAATAAAATTCATAGGATCAAATCACCTACAGCAGCTATTGCCTTTTTACTCGTTAAGATGTAGAAATTTTGGGTCTATGTATGCATTAAATGCTATCTGTCTGCCTGGACCATCCCTTCCAGTGATGTCAGGACACCATGATGGCATGTGGCATTTAAAAGTGGGCTTGCAAGGCCAGGAGAAGCTCAGCCTCTGAGGTGGGACCTGATGCCACAAGTGTGCTGAAAAGTGTGCTCATCATTGAGAGGATTTGAGAAGTTCAGTCACAAGAAATATTTTTGGTGGTTTCTAACTTCTCCTATTTTCTCCTGCATTTCCCTTCCTGTATATTTATCCCTGTTTTCTCAGCCCCAGTGCTAATAAATTAGATTACAGCTTGCTATGGACTCTTTCATCCTTCAGAGAGCTGCACTGGAAGCTGAAACAACACTCTAAATTGGAGGGTTATGATCTTTTATAAGACAAATGGAGGGGGAAATAATTTGGTTCTCATTCTTTAGAAGCTTCTGGTTTTAAGAAGTCATGGGGTTATATGATATTTTCTCAATTTCTCTCGTTTTTACAGGAACAGCAGCAGATCAAGCATTTCTCCAAAAGTCAGCAGAAGATTTCTCCACATTTCAAATTCTGACCAAATAGAGGAAAAAAAAACCAAACCCTTTCCCCTTTTTTTTTCTGGCCAGCTCTAGTTCACAGCGTTTAGGAACAGCAAAGCAGATGACAGAAAAACGTCATCCCACAGTTGGTCCCACATGACATTGGCTCTCAGGGTTGGCTGCTTTCCTTCCCTGCTTTCCAGGCTCCCAAACCAGCATCTTGGAGCTGCTTCCTGGGATGCACAGGTCAGGTGAACCCATCCCTGCCTGGAGCAGCCCTGGGGAGATGGGGCTGATCATGGTGTTGTATTGTTACCAAAATCCAGAAATAAACTTCTTAACACCAACGCAGTATTAAGAAGTAGACAATTCTTTATTGCAGCACTGGAGACACGAGGGAGACTCCACCCAACATGTCCAACCAAACATCAAAATTCATCAGTTTTGATACACATTTTTCTATCAATCATTGTCACATAAGTCCCTTTGCTTAAATATGCATACTATGCTCGCCTTTAAATTTAACCTTTACAATGATTGGTTTCATTATTTAAATAACCTTATCAATATTTATCAATATATTGATAAATAAATATATCAATATTTAAATATTCATTATTTAAATAACCTTATCAATTAAATAACCTTATTCAATATCAATAACCTTGTTTAAACTTAACACAAGATAATCATTGGTTAATTCTACTTAGCTCTACTGATTGAAAGAATTGATATTCAAATTAAGGTGGGAAGGGTAAGGGGTTTCCAAGCAGCATAACTAGTGTCTGTTATTGTCTCCTTAATTTCTCAAAACAAAACATAGAAAATTCAGTAATTTCCTAGTGAGATTTCTGTGGTTACCTATTTCAAAACTAACAATTGCTTCTGTGGTTTTCTGTTTCAAACTTAACTATGACTCTATAGTGACCTGTTTCAGATTTAACAATTTGACTTCTACATGATCAAATCTTGATTATTTTACTAAAATATTTGCAACATTCTCACCAAACAGATGCTCAGGTCAATAAATAAAAACACTGATTTTTTGGTAACTGAGCTCCTATGAAATGCAGCTTTGTCAAATAGCTGGGATACTCTGATCCCATCTGATAAGGTAAGAGTCCATCCAGAAGCAACACTGACAGGTCCATGATCTTATTCACCCAACCAGAAACAGCACAAAGAAGTAAAAAATGAATATGAAAAGAGAGAGAGAGAGAGATATCCAGGAGATGGCATGAATAAACCTTCAGTAGCACAGGAGTCACTGATAGTAAGAACAAACCATGAGAAAAAAAAAAAAACAACTTTCTGGGCAAAATCCTGGTTCATGAGCTCTAGGAGTCCCTGCTTGAGCAGGGTGGTTGGACTAGATGACCTTCAGAGGTCCCTTCCAACCTCAACTATTCTGTGATTCTGTAGAACAAAGCTCACCATTATCTGAGCGCTGATTCTGCTTTCACTTACATCAGTAGGAATCTGGCAATCAGGTTTGACGGCAGGAAGGTTAGGCTCAGGATGGAAATATTTTTGATCTGAACTTTTCACCTCACAAGACCCTGTTCACACTTTAAGAGGAAACTGTGTCACACAGACATGACATTCACATGGCAGCATCACCTGGTGCAGGGTCGGAACGTTACAAAGCCCGTGTGCTGGAGGGTAAAACGGTGAATACACTGGAAAACCAGAATAGCAAACAACTCCCATTTTCATCTTCTTTTCCATGCATAGAAAATGTTTCTTTTTCCCAAAACAAAATATTTTTTTTTAATGATTTTGTATCTTTTCCTAGCAGTGGTCTCAGTCTGCTTCTTGTTGCAGCAGTGACTTAGTCCCAAGTTCATTACTGGAGGGGAAAAGGGAGGATAAGGATAAGGAGATGGAAAGACCCAACCAAGGTCACACAGGAGATCAGTGGCAGAGTTCAGAAATCAAGACTGAAAACCTTATTTCATTAATCAGTGACAAAATTCTCTTGTGCTTTTGTGCTTTTGAAGCAGCAACTGCTTTTCCTCTTGAAGGAGAGTGATGAGAAACAGCAGCAAATATTACAGAAGCAAAATTCCTGAGACTCTTAAATATCTTATTAATCCCACCCATGTTTGTTACCCATAAAACTTCCATTTAGCATAAAATTTGTGCCATTCCTTTTAGGTTTAGGGAATAGTGCAAATAACCAAGTATATGTAAATCCAGAATAAATACAAATTTCTAATGACATCCATTGGATTTTTCTGGTGTTTATATTAATCTCAAATCCAATTGGACTTTATGAGTTTTAAGTAATCTTTTGCTTATTCCTGGTGTCCACCCAACATGAGGGAAATACACAGCCAACAGCAGTGGATTATTTTTGCATCTTCAGCAGAGATGCTCATCATATTTACTAAAAATATTGCTGTACCGTAGGAGGAAACAGAAAAATTGACACATTTTAAGGCCTTTTGAACACAGGAAACAGCAGGAAAAGAAGGGTGGAAAGTTTATACAGAAATTATTTCTGAAAAATTGACACTGGGAAAACGAGAAACACATTTCCTTGGTGAAGCAAGAACTTGAATTTGCAGAGGACACATTGAGAGCACACCACTTGTTCTGAGTGTTGAGGAAGAAAATGATGCATTTCCTGAAAAGAGCTAAAAAACCCAAACAACAATTCTCACTATGACTTGAGTGAGAGTAATCTAAAAGCAACCATGAAAATAAGGCATAGTTGTGAATTCCTAACTGAGCCATGGATGGGGAGGAAAGGACAGCTGAGTCCAATCAGCCTGGCCAGGGCTCTCGTGCTTCTCCTGTCACGGGCTGCTACTTGATGTCTCTTATCATCTGCATCGGCCCCATCCAGACGAGCTGTGTTCTTAATGAGCTGATAGATGAGACAGTGAGAGCTGCAGCTTAAAGCTAATATTGTACCTTCAGAAAGGCGATTTTTCAAACTGAACAAATGGTCTCTGAAGCTGCTGGTGACTCAGGGTAACGGATGATATGTCTGAAGGCATTTTTTTTAGGTGCATGCACAGAAATGTCATGTTTTTAAGTGGACTCTAATGGGAGTGGCAGGTACGCTGCTGAGGCACCACGGACCTCGTGCAGACAAGCTGACCTCATGTCCCAGCTGATTTCTGTACCTTGCATTGGGATGAGCATCACTCCATGTCTGGGGACATGTCCCTCTGCAGCTACTTGTTTTAAAGGCCTTATGGGGACAGGGTCCCTGGGAGGGTTTGGGAAATGGGTAATGACACACATCCATCAGCTTATTGACCTGCTACTTGAAATCACTGATGAGTCTTCAAAGGACACAGGTCTTCTGCTTTGCATCTGTGCAGAAATATTTCCTCATCTATTTTTGCGTGGACTCACTCCAGGTGTCCATCTCCCACCTAGAGCACCCAGCCTCAACATGAACATCTCCACCAGATCAGAGCAGCCTTGCCAAAGTGGGTCTTCTTGGGGCAAATCTGGATTTTAACCCCTCTGGAGCCCTTGTTTCTGAGCTCATGGACACAGGAACTTTTCCCATACTGTCTTAAAATATTTGAGCTGTGTGGGTGAAGAATTACAGACTGGTGAATATTACCTTCAAAACATTGTGAAGCTTCACCCAGGTGGTGGAGCAAACATAGTCAAAAAACCTTTTGTAAGACAGGTACAATGCAGTGCCTATTCGAGAAGCACAGCATTATGGACACAGTTAATTTCCTTCTAATTTGCAAAATTATTATAGTACTGGATTTTGAACAAGGTTAGGAAAATGATGCAATGGATACAACAAAAGCTGCAGTTATCCTGAAGGGATTTCCATGTAATAATATTCAGACCGACATAATCAACAGAATCTCTGAACTGTTCAAGTTTCAGCCAACATTGGCAATTAAGAAATCTTACCAAGAAATGTAACTTAACTCCTTATTAGCACTTGGACCTCTATCAGGAACACTGAAAAAAAAAAAATTAAAAATAAATATCCAAGAGCATTTTTCAAATTAGCAGCCTTGAGGGCAATGGAATAGAAGTTCAGCCAGAGCTGAACTGAGTAGGAATAGTTAATTTAGTTCTAGGAAACTTAAGAATCCCTCATCTCCTCATCAGCAGTAACTTGCTTGTTAAAAGAAGACAAATGAAAATGTTAATCAGCAAAGATTCACACTGGGGGATTGCTTGGAATGAATCACTCTTACCCGGCAGCCCTGGTGAGGTCATGTGTGTGTAACTGGCTCTGTTGACTCAAAAATGCTCTGAGCTGGAGAAATTGGACTTTAAAAGACCTGTGCCACAGCCTGCTTGGAAAAGAGGACTTGTCATATCTGGACAGGATGGCTCCAGGATTGAGACCAGAGCTCATGGTGTTGGCAATGGCTTGAGAACTATTTTTATTGAGATATTTTTTATCCAGCTCTTAGGACTGATGAATATACTCTGTGTTAGATTTGACATCGGGTCCTTGAATGGGTTTTGGCTGTGTTGTGAGCACATTGTGCATCTTGGGGAAGGGGAGGCAATGCCCTCAGGGAGGACAGGCACGTGGCCAGGTAAGCAAGTCTAAGGAATTGTAGAACATTTAAAATCTTGTTAGTTTTTCCCTTCCCCCCTCCCACCCCCCCACCTCTTTTAAACAGAAGAAACAGCTCTGGCTAGTTATATGGACCATAGATTTAAAAATAGCTGGGTTCCTTCCTGTCTGAGGTAGAGAGAAAGATATAAGCCTGATTTATTGGCTGTCCAGTAGACTTTATATTCAATTTCCTCTTGTCACATTCCTATCAAGTAACTGCATGAGTGTAGCAGAGAGAGAGGGTGAGCCTTTACAGAATAAATACATTCATTTACATGATGAATACCTATATTCACATGAATAAAAGTCCTTCTTCAAACACTCAAACAAATAAATACTGGCCAAACATTGTTAGCAAAAAAAAGGGTGAAGAAAAAGCATTGCACACACTCAAACTCAGCTGCAGGTTAGATGTTCCTAGGATGTATACATGGGATGCACCAAAAATGAATGTCTTGCCACATCCCATGTATTAAGGGACAAATACTGCTTTCTGGGATGCAGCCACATCTTTCCTCTGCCCTCTTTTTGCCTTGCAATGCCCATGGTGGCTGATGCTGCACAATGATAACTTAGAAGAATGGAGCATCCCATGTGTCTGCACTGCCCCAAATGGGGTCCTTGGGGGAGAAAAATCTCCCAGTGAGGTTTTGCCTGGATGCAAACACAGGACTGGCTAAACCAGACTTGCTCATAAACAAGTCTGAGAAAGGAAAAAGAGAAAGAAATGCAAAAAAAGGAAAATAAAACAGTGCAGTTATTCAGATTTTCTTCAAGTTGGCACCACAGTTTGAGCCAAGGTTTGTTAAATCTCTGCTGGGCTGAATGCAGAAGTGGATTTCCCTTGTGGGATGCTTCCACTGGAAGTAAAGGTTTGTTTCATGTTCAGATGGTCCAAATGTTTCTGCTTGGGTCATCAAGCAGAAGCAACACCCAGAGCTTCATTTTACATTTCTCTGGGTTCCAGTAGCTGATTAAAGCTTCCATAAACCTTGTGTTACACATACAACTAACTATTATTTATCACTTTCATCATATGTAAAAAAATGTCTTTTATTTTCAGAGAAAACTTGGCCTTTTGAAAACAAGTTTGTGAACTCACATGTATATATGGAACTGGGACAGAGAACTGACAAGAAATGTTTGCAGGAAGATGGATGCAATCCTCTCTCCAGGGAAAAAATTAGGAACCTAACCAAGGAAAAACACTCTGGAAAACTTCACATCAAACAAGAAAAGGAAGGAGTGTGAAGAAATGAAACACATTTAAGATTATGAAAAGGGGTTTAGTTAATGTCTGAGTTTTGTCTGATGCCCTGGTGATGCCAATCAGTGAAATAAGCGTGGTGGCACCCAAGCCAAGCTCAGGATATGGCCCAGCACAAGGCTCATTGCAATGGTCAGTCTAAGGCACCGAAATGTGTCCAGCTTGATTTGCTCCAGTGAATTAAAAAAATACTTTCCCTGTGTTGTATTAATATAAACAAAGCATTCACTTAGATTGCATATTCTCCTGTACAAGTATGTTATTTTAATTTCCCTCAAGAGCTAAAAAAAGAAACTTTTCTCTTTTTTTTTTAAATTTGATATACATAATGTAGGCTGGCAGTATTAGAGAAAGTTTTTTCTATTCATGGTTTTCTGAGACTTGCTATTCAAAGTCTTTGAAATCAAACACCCTTCTTTTTATCATATATTACTTCCTCCCCTGGAACTAGTCCGCCTCTGTGCAGCGATCCCATTAGGCTTTTAACTTTCATATGAAAAAGAAAAAAAAAAAACAACCCCAAACCCTCGTGATAAAAATGTATTGATGTTTGAACACCATCCAAAACAGTCAACTTCAAAACTAACACACAGACACACAGATTTTGTGAATGGAAAAATGGAAAATGGGAGCTTGATTTACTGGGAGGGGAAAAAGCTTTTGCACAGGCAGTTACTATGTTTAATGGACCATCTATTGACTTTGAGCATTCCCAGTACCACTGGTTTTTGCAACAGCATTTAAGATAAAATTTCTAAGAGAGTGGACCATGGGTTTCTACAAAAAACATGTGACACAAATGACTTGTAAGCTTGATGATGTCTGCAGAATTGTTTATTCTTGCAACAGTCAAGGAGTCCAAGATGGCTGTTATTGTACTTGCAAACTTAGAGATGTTATCAAAGAGGAAGAAAAAGATTTGAAAGAATCAAAGCTATTGTGCACAGTTAAGAAAATGAAAAGATGATCTTAAATGAATTTTCTGGTGTTCAAAATGCTATGTTGGGTTAATTTTAATTAACACTTTCTTCTCAGCTCCACTCAAGTCCCTTCTTTTACCACCAGTAGGTATTTCAATAGACTCAGAATATCCTCTTTGACCAGTGTTTTCCACATTTGTAAGATGAGCTGATTTAATAACAGCAATGTTGTAAAGCCAAACACATCGATCTGATTCATCTGAAATCAGCCAGCTCCTCACCCAGACTCTTGTGCATCCTAAAGGACTGGGTCAAGCACTTGGGATGTAAAAGAAATCTCCTAGGCAATAGAGCTAAAGAGAAGGAAAGACAGAAGACTCGAGGTGCCCTGATTGAATTACTTGAGTGTATGTTTATTATTGGAGCACACAGTGTTATGGCTTGAAGGATCACCTATACCTCTGAAATGAGAGTTGCAGAGGATGTACATTATCCTGGGTTGAGACTCTTCGTTTCCAGGCCCAGCTGTATAAATGCTAAATTTCTGCTAGGGGTGATGACTCCAGTAAGACCCAAGGCATGTTTGAGATTCATCTCACCCCTTCTCATTGTATCCTCAGTTCACCTGATTCACGAATTCCCAAGTTACTTTTTCATCTGTTCAGTAGTTCCCATAGGACATCGTGCCAGGACAGCAGACTACACTCACCTTCTCCTGCCCTAGTATTTCTACTTGATATTGCATGACTACTCAACATTCAAGACATTTTGGGCAGGTAAATCCTGTGATCCTGCTTCTGTTCCTCAACTGGAAACACATCCCAACACCACCTAGAGATGTAAATTAAATCCTGTTCATTTAACACATCTCTTTCACACATGGGACATCCACACCTGCAGCAAAAATCACACAAACTTTTTCCGTGATAAATTAGAGAAAAATCAAGTTGAGGAACTTCAGAAGTGATTTTGTTAAAATCAAACAAACTACAAGTGCTTGACATAATTAAAAGTATTTGATTTGGCTCTCAAGCAATGAAACAGCTACACAGAGAAAAGTGGTTGCAGCTTTTGTCCTAACAAATATGAAGCATCATTATTCTTTACCAGCTTGGTACCAATCCTTTTCTGTTAAAATCTTTCAAACATTTCTTATTTTTCACTTTTCCTGGCACTGTAAAGCAAAAGAAATGTTTGACAGGTATTAATTTTGAAAACAAATGGTAGATTTTCAGATCAGCCGCTGACAAGAAAGCAGGGAAAGAGCAAATTACAGGTTGGTTTAATTGCAAACTGGGAATTTTATAAATAAAATACACACATGTATCATTTATAATCGTGATCCAGGCCGGAGCAATAATTATGATAAATCCTTTGTCAACCCTACTAAGAAGTATTTTATGAAGTAGTAGGAAATTAATTCACTTTCTAGACAATGGTTCAGTAAAATGCTTTGCAGTTTCTCTGACATATGGAATTCCACATGGGCTGCAATCAGATGTTCCCCAAATTACACTTTTGCATTGCTTAACTCCTTGACAGTTTAACATAAACAAGCACTGAATTCATTAAGCTGCATTTTTTAAGCTTCCTAATTAACTGAAACAGCTGAAGTTTGAATCTTCAAGACTTAATTTTCAAGACATAAACCACGTTAAGTCCTGCAGTTTATTAACATTTGAGGTGTTTTAGCAGAGTACTTTTCCTTGTGTTGCTCTTCATGGTTCTGCAAAATATAGACTTTCAATATTTTAACACAAAGTCATTAACAAAACAACAAAATATTTAATTTTTATGGTGAAAGGCATTATTGCTTTGATTTGGAAACAGAACCTTTTTGACTATGATCTCCCCAATCGCTTTGTCCAGCCTTATCACACTGTCTTCATTGCTCCATTAAATGTCCTATGGCTCCCTAAACAGCATGTACTTAAGCACTGGTCCTCAAGAAACAGGCACATCCCTGTTCTGTGTGGGTCATGGCACACTGAAGAGACAGTCCAGTCAATATTCTGGATGCAGTCTTGACCCCAGAAAAAGGTCCTTTAACCCATTAAAGTCTTTTAATCTTTTCCAGGACTTAGGAAATATGCTTCTGGAATCAACTAACCTTTTATTCTACAGTCTTAAACATACTTTATTACACAGCAAGAATTGGGTAGGTCAGGAGACTGATAATATGGCATCATCCCTTGGACCTGTATGATCCCTGCTTGCAGCCAGGTGAGACCACAGAAATGACCTGAACACCACAGATATTTGATTGCTCCAAAGATGTTTTTCAATTTGACCACTCTGAACATAAGATAGTAATCTTTTAACTCCTAAATGAAAATAACCATGGCAACAGCATCACTTTAAATAAGGGCAGACACAACATCTGTATGACCTGAGGACCACATGGCCATGGCATCATGACAAAGATGCTTACCAGAGCTAATGGAGGGGAGAAAGCCCTTTTAGCTCTTCCTGTCCCACCAGTAATCACTATGATGGAAACCATCCAAAGCAAATCTGCGATGACCCTCTGACATTTTAGGAGGCATTGAAATAAGCTGTGGTAGAACTTGGTTTGCTCAGCATGGATGATGAGTTGTGTTCCTCTTCTTTCAGATGAGATAATAAATCTGACCCGGGCACCAGGTGCTCTGTCCTGATGGCGGGTTTATGTGTGAAATGTGAAGAGAGGAGGAAATGATGGGAAGTAAAACACCATCAGCAAAACTTTCTTATGGGTTTTGTTCCCAGGAAACCACTTCCTCTGTTTGTACAGGCTGGAGTGAGGATGGGACTGTATGGGGACTCTCACTCTCAGCTAATTTAGCCAAGACAGAAAAGCCATGGCACCCAACTAAAATTAAATGAGGTATTTTTTTATTGTTTGTTTATCTGGATTCTGCTGTCATGGAGTTTTTGTTGTATGGGAATTTCCCCCTCTTCTTTTTCCTTTCATTCCCTCTTTTTTTTTTTCTCCTCCTCTATCAAAACTGATGACAGTGAAGTAAATTTCCCAGAGTTAGTTTGGACTAGAGAAAAACCTAAACTCTTGTGAATGGGGAACCAACACATGTGATTACACCTAACATTTGGATAAATGAGACAGTTCATTAGTGATCACTGATTTCATTGATAGCTTGTCTACTGAGGGTGGGCTACCAACCAAAGTTAAAAAGCACAGTAGCCCTCTGGCAAAATGAAATTCTCTTGTCCTCAGGTGAAAATGCACCTCTGTCAATGAACATTAATATCTAGTAATGGTTGGAAGGTTGTTTTTCTTTCAATTTAAAAATAAAAATAACTCTAGTGGGAGAAGATGAAGAGAGATCTGTGCTGTCCTAGTGCTATTTGAATTCCCACGGCACTGCAAATGGTATTTCTCATGTTGAGCACTTTCACGAGCTTGTTTTATCCCTGGCCAACCACCTCTCCGTGCCTCCAAGAGGATAGACAACAGAGGGGCTCCATTTGATATAATCTGATTATCAGCATTTCAGCTTCTGCAGCAAGGCACATCCCTCTTGATACAAAACTCTATTTTAACAAATAACACCAGGATACTACTGAGGAAAAAATTGACAGTCACCACATTGCCATGACACACACAAAGAACACAGAAGCCAAAGGAAAAAAAACCCCTATTATTGGCTTTATTTTCTATATATAGGCAATAGCACAGTAAAGACTCTAAGCATGTGCTTAACTCTAAGCCTGAAAGTGGTTTCATTGAAATTAGAAAGATTTCAACTTATTGTAAACTTTTGCATCTGCTTACGGGCTTTGCTAGGTCAGCACTTCTGTGCCACTGGAGAGGCACTGAGTGCTTTTGTCGAGTGGGAAAATGAAGGTTAGAGTGAGCTGCATCCAAGTACTGGATCACAATTTGGTGTGCAGTTAATTAGTATTAATACATTTTCCATTGTGGAGAAGCCCCTGATGAAAGAACTTTGTCATCCTAGAACATCTGCAATGGAAAATGTATGGGCAACAAGGTTTAAAGTGGATTCTCTGAATATGGGGAGGTTCTTATAAATCCCACATGACTAAAATGAAAGAAGTGAAAATTGAATACATTAGAGCATCATTCATTTTCATAAAATCCTCTAACACAGAGGAAGGTTCTAGTTGTTTCTGAATAAAAAGAACACCACTTTTATGGGTGATGCTTCCAGCAGCCTTGCTTTAGTTCCCACCGCCACCCACAAATAAAGCATTTTTAAACCAGTAGAATTCCTTGTTTCTCCTCACATACAGATGTTTGTAAAGGCTTCAGGTTGCCTCAGTCTCTAGCACCTCCGTGACAAGGGCATTTGCAAGGGTCAGCCTGGGGACTACTGGATGCCCTTGTCTTCAGGGGTGAAAATTCAAGTGGGTTCAGGGGCAGCAGAGCGGGTGGGCTGCAGTTCCTGTGGCATCCCCAAACCAGAAACTGGAGGAGACTGTGGGAAGAGGAAAAAGAAGAAAAAAGTAATTTTCTGTGTCTTTAACTAGTGAATTTGTTTAAAAAATCCCCAGGAAAACATTGTCAAGCTTTCATCTGTGGTCAGGGGTCTTGATCTGTAAAGCCCCATTCTAGCTGATAGTGGCCCTACATTACATCAGGAAGATGAAGAGAAGAAATAATCCTTAAATACAGTGGGAAGCTCATAAATAAGATGCACAAAGGTTTCCCAGAAGCCTCATGTCCTGAGATATATCTGGAAACGTGCAGCGTGGAGCTGGTTCCTTGGCAGGACGTGGAGACACCATGGTGCTGCTGAAGTCTGGGAACCGGTGGCTGTCTGTGCTGACCAAGCATGTGGCCCCTGAGGTGGTGGAGTGTCTCAGCACAAAAAGCTCCTGGAGTGGGAAGAGTGGGAAAAGGGATTGTGGTAGCATGGCGTCACCTGCCAGCTTGCAAAAAGCCAAACTGAACCAAGCCATATCCCAGAGCTGAAGGCTTAGTGGGATTAGTCACCAGTGACCAGAGCATCTCAAATAAACACATGTGTGTTTTTTGTTCCTCTGCTTGTTGGTCGTACCCCATGTGCAGGGATAGGCTGGACCAACTTCCCTGGAGCCCCCCCAAGATTTGTTTTAGAGTTAGAAGGAAGACCTTAACTCCTTTAGGAACTCTTGGAAAAATCCATGCTAAGGAAGACAAGGGCAGATTGTGAGAGCAGCCACAGGTCTCTTTGATCAGGGAAAGTACTGTGGAAGGGAAGATGAGGACCTGAGGTTGTATTTGAGAACAGTGCTGGCAAGCACAGAGCAAAGCAGCTGCTTAAATTGCTGCTGCCCTGTCCTTTACCACCCTTCTTCCTTCTGTTCTTCTCCATGGACATGGATCTTAGCAAGAGACCAGAGAACAACTACCAGCAGCTCTTTTTAGAGGAAAATTTTAATCTCTTTTTCTGTTCAGGAATATTACCAGGCCAATTGCTACGGTCTCAAAATGCATTTGAAAGAACTAATTTGTGAAACGCTTCTTCAGGTATTTTGCTGAGCGTCCTGATTGCAGATGGATAAGCACAGTGGAGCTGTTTATGCTCCTCAGCTGGATGAATGTGGGGCATTCCTGGTGTGAATAGTTGCATTTAAGAGCAGAGGATTTTATTTCCTTGAAAATGTGCTGATGTGATGTAGAAATCCTCATCCCATGGACATTTGCTCTGGTGAAATCCAAAGCAAAGCGGTTGCTTAGGACAGCAGAACAAGCTGGAAACTGAGTGTGATGGTGGCACTGCTGTCAAGGGAGGGTTTGGGATTCACAAAGCTTTGCTCCTGCTTCAGATCTGCCCCAGGTCTCTGGCATTATCATCCTACCCCATTCCCAGCACCGTTTCCCTTCTTTCTTCACTATCAAGTGGAAGAAGAGCTCCTCATCTTTGGGACAGTAAAATTTGATTTGCTTCCACCTCATTCCTTATTTTCCACAGTGTGCTTGGTAGTTGTTTGGTCTGGTACTGATGTGCAGAAGAACTGATAGAATTTAAAGATTAGAAACCAAATTTTGCCAAGGAGCACACACTTTCCCTGACTTTGTCTGAGCTGTTGCTGGAGATGGCTCTGACCTTCCCCACCACCCACAGAGAGGATGAACATCTACCTGTAGAATGGTTTTGGTTTTGTCACTCATTATTTGCAGATCACTTTCAGCAAAAAAAAAAAATAAAAAAAATAATAATAAAAAAATTATATATATATATATATATATATATATAAATCCCATGAATGATACTGAGTCTGAAATCCAGAAAAGATTTAAGAGACTGTGCATGCTTTAAGGAAAATAAAATTTCACACAGCTCTTCATTCTGTTGTGTTACCCCTGTAGGTTAGAAGCATCCTGGGTGAGGCTGCTTTAGCGAGGTCTTGTGGTTTTGCTAAGAAAAACAGACATGGGATAATTACATAAATAGGTCTTGACCTCCAGCTCTGTCCGATCTCCCATTATATCTGAGAGGTTTGGATCAGGACCAGTGCTGTGGTGCAGCTTGAGGTCCTCTTATGCAAGGTGTGGATGGGATTTGTCACTTGACTGTGTGCCAGTTGTAGTTCTGCAGGTATTTTGATAAGAAGATGCTTGGGAGGAGTTTTTGTTGTCTGAAATCACGTGCTGAAATGAATAAAGGGAAAGCAAAGAGCGTTTCTGAGCTCTAATTAATTATTTATTAATAAAGACTCTTTCTAGAGGAAGAAAGTGCTTTAGGAGAAAGATAATAAGTAGATAAGTGTTAGCAAAAGCTCTTAACATCACACTTGGTTCACCTGCTTAGGTTCTCTTTCACCTAGAGCTTTCTCTTCTTATCTGTGAAAATGGTCATAATTTAGGTGTTCAGGAAAAAAAATGGATATCTTATATATAACTATAGACCTGCTCCAAATCCACTGAAGTCACCAGAGTCACAGATGTCACCAAATCCACCTGTAATTATTTTCTGAAGAGAGGTCCATAACACAACCTTCAAGTACAATCCAATAGTGAAACTGCATCTGCTTCAAATTACGGATGGGCATTGTTCTTTCGCTTGCATGTTGGTTCAAACAAACATTGTAAGGACTTTTACACCAAAGAAAAATAATGAAGAAGGACTAAATAAAGTGAGAGGAAGGAAAAAATGATTAATTAGGCTGAAAAGAAAAATTGATTATTCCTTTCCTACTTGACTTTTAGTGGGTAGAATTTTCAGTGTCTTCTGAAAAGAAAGTGAAACCACCTGTATGCTTCAAAAAATCAAGGACAAAAATTAATAAACAACTATAGCTTCAAACTGTAAAGCATTTTGTGGAGGTGATGACTTCTTTGGCTTATTCATAGACCTTACAAAGCATTTAGAGTGTCCCAGAAATTTTTACCTTCATTAAGAAACCATATGCCTTACTGGAGCAGTTTTGTAAAACCACGAATAAAATGTAATGAGTTCAGCATTTTCATATCATTCTAATTTTCTTAGCTGATATTTGAGATAAAAGACAAAGCCTGCCTTGGTTTCAGTTCAGAGGACGTTCTGTACTATGGCTTCACTTTTCTGAAATACTGATCAAAGCAGAGCTGTGAAATCTTACTATCCCATTGCTAACTGCATTGTTGACTTTGTGCATACTTCCAAAATCCCTGCTTCCCCTTAGACCTTTTGACCACCTTATAAAAAATAATAAAAAAAAAAAGGCCAGATATTTGCATTTGGTACTGTTCAGTACTTTCTTGCTAGAAACACTCTTACTAGGGAGTTGAAACATGATTTTCCTGTTCTATAATTAAAAGAATAAACCTTTTTTCATGGTACCTCCAAGCTTGCTCTGCTCTGAAACATGTGTGATATCATTTTGCCTACTGTGAGGGATGCAGTTCATTAACCTTGGAGACACTCCCCTAATCAAAGAAAGGAGGAAAAAGACTCATGAGTTTTCCTCTCAGATTCTCTGATTATATTAATCCCAGAAGATCTGAACTTCATTTTTTTCCCATCTGGGACAAGAATCCAGCAGGGAGAAGTTCAGGGTACCCAAATGTTTCCATAACTGTCTCAAATAACTTCATGCATTTCAGCTGGGCAGCTGTGTAACCAAGCACAGCGGCGTGGGGCTCCCTGTTGGGTTCAACCCATCCCTGTTCCTTGGCTCTCCTGGGAGCGAGACGGTCTGTGGGGGGATGAAGAATACTGGGACACCTCACCCCATTACCTAATACCAGCTGGGTGGAGATACTTCATGTCACATTTTTCCCAATAGCCTTCCCCCTCCATAATTTAGATTTTAAATAAATAAAGCAAGGAGATGTGATGTTGGTGGGGTGACATAGAATCAGGCACGGTGAAGAGGTGGCTGTCTGTGAAAGTGGCTTTCAGGCAGCTTCCTGGCAGGGAAGAGACTAGTGGGACCAGTTAAACAGTGAGTGGGTTTGAGGTGACGCTAAGAGGATCCTGCTGCTCTTGGGATTATGCAGTGGCCATGGGGATTGCAGACCTACAGGAAACCATAATTTTCATTTAAGCAAATTTAACATCCTGGGGACACCCTCATGGGTGGGAACGATGATAGATGAGGTAGTCTTTGAGTCTTCTTGGAAGCTGGATGTCAATGCCAGGCAGCACACATGAACATTGTGTGGGGTCTAACGCTGCAGATGGGGGATCTGCACAAGGACTTTGGGCACACGGGCATCTGCATCTCTAGCCGGGCACTTGGCTACGCACGTGTGTAGGGGATGACTGGGGGAGCTGACACTGTGTTCAACTTGTTTCTGTGGTCTCTGAACATCAGTCTTGAAGTCAATCTTCTTTTCTGCAGGAAAAAATAGTAGTTTTGACATTCCAAGAAATCCCAAAAGGAAAAATACTGAAAATTAAATGGGTTGGTCTCTATCCAACTCACTTACTCATGGGAGATAAATGATTTCGTATGCTAATGACCATTCCCTCAAATCTCTGACATTTTCTTACAATGTACTTAAGCACAGTTTGTTTTGCTTTCTGTCTCCACAACAATTACAAAGATTTATATTTTATTGCTCCAGTTATGTTTGCCAGGACCACACTTCCTTTCCTTTTTAAAGGCACAGGGATATTGTCTGGTAGGACACACAACGGAGCTTTCTGAATAGCTAAAATGAAAATAAACAAGGCTGAACTTATCTTTTGGAAGAGGGCAGACACTTTCGCTAGGCACAACGAAGCCAATAAAGGCTTCTGGCTCTTTTCTCCTCGACAGATCAGTACACACAGACTCAGCAGCAGTTCATAAGCAAGACAACTCTGTCACCTTTTGTGATAACTTAAAATTAATTTCCCCCTCTAATGTGATTATGAACAGCTAAAACCTGCCACCTTTCAAGGCGCTTCTGGTGGTAAAGGCTAATTACTTCAGTCTACTGTTTGGAGAGGGGATGCACGTGTTTCATGGAGGAGGGACTCCCATGTTGGTGCAAACTGGTGCAAGAACAAAGTCCCACTGTATCCAGGGACAGGTAGCATAAAGGATTATTGTTTCCAGTGACACTTTTCCCTACCTCCTCCACCCATCTCCCAGGACCTCTTGAGGAGGACTGATGGGAGGAGGAGAGCTTTAGTTCATGGCCTTCCTGCTGACTTTGCCAACCAGGATGCTGGTGCTAAATTAACATTGCTGGGTGAAGTCTGCAGGGAATGGAGCTGAGGTCATGATGTTTCAGACTGGAAACCAGACAATCCTGGCCTGCAATGGTGCTTTGCCCACGGTTGTCTGAGGAGCCTTTTCCGTCTCCCTGTCTCTGCCACATCTGAGTAGCTCAGCACCATGAGAGGTACCAAGCCCCCGCAGTGCCACTGTGGCACCCCACTGCCTGCCACTAATTAGTCCTCTGCTGTGCTCTTGTTATTTTATACCCCACATTGTTTTAAAAGCATAATCCCCTCTATCCCCACTGGCGTGGCAGATAGCAGGGTGGTCAAAAAGGTCCTCCTTTACCGACTGGGTTTGGTTGCCCAAGCCATGGTCAGTGACCGTGGGAGCTTTGTTAGTCCTCTGCAACACAAACTTTGTGAGGGGTGGCTGGACGCGTGTGAATTGGCTTCACTACTTGATTCCAGCCAAAAATGGGCTGCTAACGATGACCTCACGGCAGGTTGGATCCAGTCTTGTTTTTACAGAGGGAGAATCCACTGATTGTGGCTTTCTTGGGAATCGTTTACAGTCCATGAGTAATGTGGACCACAAGAGGAAAAAAATAAAAAAGGAGTCTTAAAAAAGAAAGGAGAAAAGACAGTAGAGTCAGTGTTTTCCACTATGTGCTATGGACATCTTGAACAACTCTGTTACTGAAAGGTTCTGTTCAAATAAGCTGTACCAATGTGGAAATGGAAAGCCTTGTGAAAAATGATGTCTGCAGATACCTCTCCTTCAGGATCATAACTGTTTGCCTGGGTTTCATCAGAAAAATGCAAAGTGGCAGTGATTGCAGTCTGTGACAAACATTTCCCCTCTCATTTAAACAATTTGAAGTACTGCACAAGCATTGGCAGTAGGTGGGAAACTTTCATAGCTAGCTGCAGCTCTTCCTAACTTCATAATTATCCCCTGTCTGAAATGTACATTATTTAGGCTAAGAAATGTGCATTGTATATCTTATGGCAAATAAAAGGGTTTATAATCATTTTATCTGTTGGTTGTAATGATGGACTCAGATCCAGAAATTCAGATTTTGATTTCTGACCCCTTCCTTAGACTTCCTTTATGACTTAGACTTTCCTTTGTTTCCCCTTCCTTTTTCTTTGGGAAAGTCTCCCTGTACTTCCATTTGTCACTCAAGAATTTGGGAAAAGGAAATAAGAATGTGGGATATTCTTTTATGGGATGCAAAAGACAGCTTTTTGACAAAATTTGAATGAGAAAAAATGCTGATCACTTCCACAGCTGATGAAAAAGGAGAGGGATGCCATGAAGAATGTTGTCAAAATTTTAATAATTTCCAGTGGTTCTAAAAATATTTTGGTTTTCCCACCACTAGTCAGTCTTCTCCTGCCATTTCTTCATGGTGTCTTCCAGCAATTCCTTGTGCAGTGCTCATTGCAACGGTCTTCATCTGGTGCCAGCTGAAATATGCAGCTATAATAATGATATTTTATTTCAAAGCTTCTTTCTCTGCTCATGGCCAGAACGTCTGAGTATCTTCCACTGCCTTTCTGTTAATAATAATAAAAAAAAGCCAAATTGCAGAAGCACCCTCAGCTTGTGTTCAGTCTAAGCACTGCTCATTTGAGCTGGTTTTGGGAGAGGGAGAGAGAATATCCCTAGTTGGATTTGCTCTGCAGGTCAAGGTGTGTTGTGGGCAGGCACCACTAGCCTCCTTGACTTGATACTGGGGGGGTCTTGGAGGGCTTCAGCCCCAGTGGCACGGCATACGATGGTGCGTGGTCCCTTGTGATGTGGCTGTGGTTTCCATTCCCCATCCTTCTCCTCGGTGGGAGTGTGGCCAGGCCACCAGTGCGGGCAGCGTTGCCATTTAAAAGAACAATAAAAGCTGAGCTCCCATTCCCAAAGGGAAAATGTAAATTGTAAGATCTTCCTAAAAATATGGATTATGAAAATGCATCCGTTTCTATTGTTTTGGTGAAACGTTGTGTTAACTGAACTTAATCAAACACACATTATTTGTTTCTGTGGATGAAATTCTCTGGCCTGTGTTACCCAGGTCAAACCAGATGATCTAATGGTCCCTTTGGCCTTAAAATTCTCTGAAACAATGAAACATGGGTTTCATTAATGTAGCTAGACATTGGGAAGAATGAAATATGAGCTACACACATCCTAATAATACATCTTTCAGATTGCTATGGCATTTGTCCATCTTTTTGCCAGACTGCCATTTGCTGAGTGAAGCATGGCCCTGATCTCCTTCCCTTGGGAATGAAATCCTCCTGACCCAGCTTTGACTACTGAAAGGCAGATTCATGCATGTTCTCACAAGCCATTTGACCATCCAAAAACAAGTCTCTTGGGAACCTCGTTCTCCTTTTCCCTCTTTTCAGTCATGGAGAGTAAAACACCCACTGCCCATGATATGCATCGTGCCAAAAACCAGACCAAAGTCATCTTCTGCTCCTGGAGCTTTAGTTTCTCCATTATCTGTGATGACCTACTTTGACATCAAGACAAGGTGATTCCTGGAAATACAATTGTTATGTGTCTTCTTGCATCTAATGAAGCACTGCTGGCTTGTCCAACATCCATGCTTTTTGCAGAACAAGACCTTTAGTATTTCTCCTGGTTCATCACTGAAGAAGGGAGGAATGGAAGGTAGTTACAGCTTGGTAGACATGGGGTTAAACATGAAGACATTCAGCAGTGAGTGACACCAGCAACAAATGGCACCAGGGGACATTGCAGCGGTCACCTCAGGGCTGCAAGCAGCCACATCCGCCTCAACTGGGCTTCTTCATCCAACTCCATCCCTTTCTGACCTCCTTGCTTAATGCCTGTGGATGTGCACAGCCACTGCAGAGAACGTTCCAGCCTCTGGGAGTCATTTAATTTGTGTGAAAGACCAAGGGGAAAAACAAAAAAAGGCTACAGAAGGATCTCATTGCAGAAACCAGCCCCCCTGCCCGGCCCAGGGCAGGCTGTGATTACAGACAATACCTTCCATATTTCTCAAAGGGAAGTGATATATCCTTCCCAAGGCAGGCCCATGACGGCTGTCAGGCTTTGTGGCTGCACTGGGTATGCGATGATGTCATTTCAGAGAAGGAATCAAAGATTGGCTTCAGTTTGAGGAGGTTTAGTTGTTTTGGTATTTTTTAAGCTTTGCCTTCATTTCCCCCACTTTTTTATTTTATTTTATTTTTTTTTTCCATTCAAAATTCACCCAGAGATGTTTCCAAACCAAATCTCTCTCCAAGAGCCTTCCCTCCCTGCTCCTTCTTTCCCCGTTGTCCCGTGCTGGCGCCGGGCACTGGATCCTTACTGGGAAATGGGTAGGTCACACGGTTTACTGTCAGCCACAGAGACCTCTTTGGCCACCGCGTGAATCACTCTGGAGAGAGTCTCATTTTCTGCACCACCTCCTGAAATGTCAGAGAAAAATAAAACCCACTGTGTGACTGTAATGAGGCATATTCTGGTCCTGTTTATTTTGTAGGCAAACAGCCACTACCAGCAAGTAGCTTTAGCTGTAGGTTCCAAAAAAATCTCCTTTACCAAGGATATTGTATGTGAAGGAGAACTGCCAAATTCTCCAGGCTGGAATGTCTGTTTTCCAGGGAACGGGCTTTTTTGGCGCACCTTGAGCAATCCAGAGTCAGATGGCAACCAAACCAGCAATGCAAAGACCCTGTGCCAGCGAGATGAACGTCACCGCTGCAAGGGGGGGAAAACGGATGTAAGATGAGTCCTGAATTTCTGTCCCTCTCTTGAAACTCGTTAATCTTATCCTGAAGGAGGAACTGTCCCCATCTTGGCCTGGTGCCCAAACCCATTCTGGCTTATCACTCAGCCAAGCCGGTCAGTCAACACCGGGAATTTCCATCTCTGAGGATGGGCTGCAGGAAGCCAAAATCTGTCACTTCTTTCCTCTGCCTCATTACATCCCGCCTTTCACAGGATACTGAAATCAAGGCCCTGTGTGTTCATGGACAGATAAATCGTTTCAGACCACCAAATAATGGGAATTCAAACACAAGCATCTATCTGTGGGTCTTATGTTTTCACATTCTCCAGTAAAACTTTATGAGGCAGTAAGTGCAATAATTAAGAAAGTTTTTAAAAAACACCAACTGACTTTGTAAAAGGGCTCTTGGGTGCAAGTCTGTCATCATGAGTGTTGACTGCTCAGCCTCAACATTATGGTCTTAATATTGGAAAGAGCTTTGGATGGAGACAGCAGGACTGCTGCAAAAGGAAGGCATCACCTATCTCACCCATGGGGGCTGGAGTACTTTGATTAACATATTTCTAGAATTCAGGCCCCAACTTTTTAAAGGTAGGACCTTGATATTTAGCTATCAAAACTCATCTGCAGCTTTCTAACTGGAATTGGCCTGATATCAAAAAATTTGAACATCCTTGGGTAGGTTTCATTGACTTTTGTAGGAACTCGTGAGGCTGAGAAACTTTATTTCAGTGGACTCGCCTTCACCATCTGATAGAAGCCCTTGACTCCAAATTGAATGATCTGATCATACCATATCTGAACAAAGCATCTACAGCAGAGTCCAGTTTCTGGCAGTGGCGAGTAGAGGATACATAAGAAAATGTATAAGAATAGTGCAAATGTGTAATGCTACCTCTGCAAATCCTCTTACAGCCTCCAAAAATATTACTTGTAGGTGATTATGTGTGTTTGTGAACTTTAATCTCCTTTTGTTGGCTTGATCTTGGCAGTAGCTGAGATCCTCATGATTTTAGTGATCAGCTATCAGCTATCAGGAGCAGAGATCTCCCTCTGTGGTCTCTCCCTGCTCCATGAGATCATCGACACATTTGCACTTATGTTACCAGATTACTTAAACACAGTCCTACCTTAATCAGCAAAGTGTCAATTCTCACACTTGGGAATGACAATTGTAGTGCTAATTTTAAAAGTATTTTTCATCTGCAAGAAGCCAAGATCTTTTTAAAGCAGCAACATCAAGGGAATATTTGTTTAAAAAATTTTAGCTGAAGGAGACGGCCATTTGTACACTTTATATTTCCTTTTAAGTTCAGGTCCATTTTTTTGCTCTTTCAGGCAGAGTTCTCTGTGTAAGCAGTTGCTGTGTAACTCCTTTTCCTCTTCCCAGTAAATGCTGGGTACCTTATAGACCAATAAGCCACAATTGGGAATGCATTCAGAGACCATTAGTACAGGAAGTCGGGTCAAATCCAAAGAAACCATGAACCAGTAAGTTGGAAAACACCATATGAATGGCCTTTTCATACCACCCCTTTCAGGTGGAGTTTGTTTTTGGATTAAAGGAGTTTATTCAGGTCTTCACAAATATCCCAGCTCTCTGAACTGGCTGGAATGTGGAAACCTCCAAGTCATAATCAATTGCCGTAAAAGGGATTGGCATGTTCTAACTAGGGAATAGAGGGATGAAAGAGTCATAATTAGGTGACACGCCTTCGAAATGGGATGAAAGACCAAAAACATCCTCAAAGACGCAAGCAAAAACGAAAATCTCAAATCACCTCTTTCTTTATTTGCGATCACGACGTTCAAAAAATGCTGGTTTCAGATGTTTTGTATGTACTGAAATCCCACTTCATTTTTTCCCCCTTTTGCCTGCTTGGCTGAGGAATTAAAAAAAAAAAAAAGAGTACAACTGAAATGTGACAGAGCTTTATTCTCTTCCATCACAGGGGCTGCATCCTGAATAATATAAAAATATTTAGGATGAAAGTTTTGATGGTTGAGCTGTGATGCCATTCCAGCCATTGAAAATGTTGCCCTGGCAAGGTGGTGCCTGGAGATAAATCCACATTTTTTACTTTTGGACATGTGAGAGTGGGAAGTTGGTGAACTGAGTTGAGTGAAAGCAACATTAGAAAAAAAAAAGAGAAGGAAACAAGAGCAGATATCACCCCAGCAATCTAATGTGGATGGAAAACATCCTTGTGGGTGGAGAAAGGGAGGGTAGCATGTTTTTCCTGCTAGGAGGTGCGTAGGGATTATCTCCTTTCTTCCCATCTTCTCACTTGAGTTTCTAGGAATGGCAAAAGGGACCTTTCTGTGACCTGCAGGTGATGACCTTGACCTGGTTCAACAAAGACCTCAATATTTCCAGCACAAACCACGTTTGGCTGTTTTCAGGGTTAATCCAGGTCGTGTGTGCCAAGTGCTCTGGAGGTGCAACTTGCAACAGAGATGCTAATTATTGTCTCTGTGAACCAGCTGAAGATGAGGATTTAGAGGACACTTGCATTGCTGTGAACTAAACCTGGAGTCTGAGCTTTCAGCACTCTTTAGGATCAGCTTATTTCAAACTTCAGCTGCTTTGTGTTGTCGTTAATTGGAGGCTATTGTTTCCCAGCTCAGTGTTAAAAGAAATAAAAGGTTATTGGGAACTGGCAAGTTTTCCAGAAATAAGTGAAACCTTCTTCCTTTCTCATACTCAGCACACACTGTATGGTACAGCCATAAACACGTGTTACAAACAGCAAATATCCAAGAGGAAAATCCACATTTTACACATCCTGAAGCACTTGAACCTCTGAGTTCTCTTTATTTGGAGAAACATTCAGTATAGCTTTAAACACCCTTCAAAATAAAATCTGCTTCCATTCTTATTACATAGTGGTAAATATTTGGCACTTTCTAACTAGTACCTTAACTACCTGTTTGGTTTTTTTTCACCATTGTGGTCCTAACCATCCCACATTGCATACACATTCTGTTGAACCTCATTATTTCAAAACACTTGCATAAAATGTCCTTTTCCCCTCCCACAGGTGCACAGTAAGACATCAAAGGACTGGAGGATGCAAGCATAGCCTTGAAATTGCCTTAAAATATGGGCTGACACTGGCAAGCAAGCGATATTAGAAAGGATGTTATTGTGGAAATTAATATAACAGAGCAGGACATGTGCATTTTTATGCAATGTTTTTTGCTCTACAAGATGCTGACCCAAAGTCCATTGATGACTATCAATGATAGTCATTCTCATATCAACAATTTTTAGGTGCAGCTGGCTAGCAGTTTTTGATGGAGCAATTTTCCACCTGCACTGGAATATTGTCTAAACTATATATGAAATGCAATAATTTGGGGAAAATTTACAACTTCCAAAAAGGTGAGATGTAGAATTTTGTCTTTCACACTTCTTTTTAATAATGGTAAGTCATTTTAATTTAATGCCATAGAAACATTTAATTTTTATTTTCTTCCTTTGACTCATTTGGATTGGATCAACTAGTCTATTATATTTAATAGCATTTTATTTTTACATTATGTTACATTTTCCCTGGGCCAACACTGGCATGCAGGGTGGAAACTTGTTTCTTCCACTTCTCTCCATCCTTTGCGGCAGTTTCCAGCAGCTCGACACTGTTGAAACCAACTCTACTGCTTCCCTTGCTAGGGCTTTTTAAAAGATTTCTCTTGGAGATGTTTGGCTGCACATTTCCATGGCTCAGTGGGCTGTCGTGTCCAGCTTGGCAGAAGTCAAGTGCTGCCATTGCAGCTGGTTTCTGAGCTGGCTGTTAAAAGTTGCCTCCATGAGGATGCTCTTCTTCCCAGCTCCGCGGAGAGCCAGCCATGCACCCTTTGTCCCCCTGCATTGTCATGTGGCTCAGGTCCTCCTCCTGATCTAGAGTCCCATTTTCACCTCCTGCAGCAAGAGGGTGTTTGCTGTTTGTCTGGCAGCTCGCTCCAGCGTTACCAGTAGGTTTTCAGTGCTTGCTGTGGGAATCATATGTTGTGTGCATGCCCTTAAAATATTTAGATATCCAGAGAATGGCTGGAAGAGGATGAATTCTCAAATCTCTTTTCTGGTGATTAAATCTTTCCATACTGTGCCCTGACCTCCTTCCAGTCTTTTCCTTTTATTCTTTTTTTTTTTTTGGAAAGCATCTTGTTCTCTGCCTAACCTTTCAGTGACTTGCCAGCTCTTCACAGTCCCATATATTAACAGCTGAGATTATAGCTGCGTTGAAAAGCCTGGGCTTTATTCTGAGACTGCCCCTTTCTGATTTTCATAAGTTGCTAAGTTTAGGAAATGCCACAATCAGCCATTCTAGCCTTGCTGTTACTTCTTTCTCCAGTCTGTTGGCCAATAATGCTCTGCCCAGGGAGCTGCGTTGTTGGCATTTCCTGCTGCACAGGAAACTCTTCTTATTTCTGAAGTTCTTTTGCTCTCCCAAGAGCTCTACTTTTGGGAGTTGTCACTATATTTTGGGGAATTTAGATTCTATAACAGCTAGGTAAATGGTCACGTTGTACAAAGAACTTATTCAAAATAATAAAAAAAACCCCAAAACCCTGTGCTTAAATAGCAGTTTAGGCTGGATTAGTGAATATGTGATGAAAAACAAAGGCATGCATTTTTTCTGAAAAGGAAATAAAAATAAATTCATGCCATGGCTGACTCTGCATTGAGATCACTTTAATGCTGTTGGCTTTTGCACGCTGATGATGGCTGCATGAATTCTTAAAAGCAAAGGTTGAGATTGTGCTCATTTGAAGAGGAATTGGCAAAAATGGTCTTGCTTCAAGAAAAAGAAAACCAGAAAACAAAATAAACCACAAAAAAAAGGGCAAATCAGTCATATTCCAGTTGCTCTCGGTGCTCACAGAGCTACAGAGGGTTTTGCAAGAGTTAAAAAAGAAACTCGTGGCTCAGAGCTCTGGAGTTTCTGGAAACTGAACTGGAGCAAGAGTGCTGGAGACAGCACTGTATAAGGATAATATATGCTGTGCTGTAGTATTCGTCATGCTTCCTATGGTCTCTGGAGAAGACAGCTGTCGTCTGTAGGTCTGTCAGTTGAGCACCTCCTTTTTCTGCTGTAAAAATCACTTTGAGAACAGAAAACTGATTAGTTTTCCCACTATTCCTAGAGAGTTTCTTGGGCTTTGTGGAATTAGAAAAAGACCTTTTCTGACAGCTATTCCAACATCATTCTTTGAGACTAGGTTTAACTTTGAGATTTGAAAAAAAATATATGAGAAACTTGCCTTCAATTTGGCAAAATCTCACTGCTCTCATTGGCTCTGTTGGGAAATGTGAAGGATGAAGCAAGGGAGGATCACAAGATATGATGGAAAATGATCTGATGTGAGGTTGCCAACAGGTTTAGAATAACAGGTCAGTGTTCAGTGGGGCTTCTGTGATATCCTCAGAAGAAAAAAAAAATAAGACAAAAAAGAATAAGACTCTAAACCACTTAAACAGAGAGGAGAAAAAGGATATGTTATAATTAAGGGCCAATCAGACCTCTGGAGCTGAATATAAAGAAAGTGAGTAGATTAAGAGATAAGACAAGAAATAATCAAACCCTTCCTTCTTGACAAACTTGCATTAACTGCTGAGGAAGAGTGATGGGTTTCATTGACTGAAAGTAATATCATTTGGGGGACATGACACACAACCTGATCTAGTTGAAGATGTCCCTGCTCATGGCAGGGGGGGTTGGACTAGATGACCTTTAATGGTCCCTTCCAACCCAAACCATTCTATGATTCCATGATTCTATGAATCTATAATTCTATGATTCTACTCAGCATCAGCAAATGGTGCACACAATTCTTGGGTGATGGGAGCTGTGTTCTTTCTTGCTCCAGACTTATATTTGCATGCATGGTTGTAGCAAATGAGTGTATAAACACAGCAGGAGACATCTATAATGTGAAAATGGGTAGGTAGGTACCTACAGAGCCATTGTGCATTCAATCCACTGTGTTAGCTGGGCAGACTGAATAATTATATGCATTGATATGGGGGAACTAGCTATGCAGGCAGGGTTTTGCTTTTAATGCAGACCAATGGCTTCCTGTTTTGGAAATCTTGCCTCTTCAGTGCACAAATGCATAGTTTTGTATGTGCATAATTTGTGGCTGTAATTTTAGAGGCTCATTAAATAACTTGGCTGTGGAAATCAAATTGCCTTTCATCAAAATCCAGCAAGAGCTCAACTAGTTCTGTCCATCACAGCAGCCCTTCTGGTCTTCGTTACGTGGCTGAAAAGTACAAATGCAAATGGAGCTGTGGAGGGAGAAACAGGGACTTGGGAAGAGGGAATTATGCCGGCAGCAGATTTCCAATAGTGACTTGATCATCTGAAATCACACAAAATCACACAGAATTGCCTAGATTGGAAAAGACCTTTAAACTCATCAAGTCAAATAATTAACCCAACACTGACATGTCCCTGACTAACCCATGTCCCTCAGCACTATGTCTACACTACTCTTCAATCCCTCCAGGGATGGGGACTCCACCACTGCCCTGGGCAACCCCTTCCAATGCCTCAGAACCCTTTCAGCAAAGAAATTCTTCCTCACATCCAATCTCAACTGCCCTGGCCACAACTGGAGGCCATTCCCTCTTGTCCTGTCCCTTGGTCCTTGGTGGAACAGACCCACCCCCACCTCTCTCCACCCTCCTTTCAGAGAGTTGTAGAGAGCCAGAAGGTCTCCCCTCAGCCTCCTTTTCTCCAGGCTCAACAATCCCAGTTCCCTCAGCTGCTTCTCTGTTTTTCTGCCCAAGTAAGAAAGCTAAGGAAAATCTTGAGTGGTGGGTTTGCCTGGTGCTGCCCAAGACCATCTGACACACACAGGAGCCCCATGGTGCCCCTCACTGCTCAGGGGACCTTCTGCCATCAGTACTCAACAAATCCAAGTCTGGGACATGAGGAGTAAAAACCTGCAGGTACCATCATACCAACATTTCCATTTCTGTCCACTACGAATAACTGCAGTGGAATTTGCTGGCAGGAGGTACCAGGCTCGGTGTTGTTTCTGGGACTGCTCCATTCGTATTGGAGAACACTATAAAATAACTAACTTACATGATCATAAATTCCAGATTTATTATCAGTGTAACATTACAGGGATGTGAATGAGAAATGAGTGCAGGTGAAGACTTCGATGGGGAGAGGTAGATGGTCTTTGACGTTTAACAACATTATCCAAAGTAGAGAGGAGATTTAAAAAATAAAATAAAATGAATTATTATATAAAAGTATTAGCATACTGCTCCTTTTTTGTTACATTCACAGTGATATGAAAGAAACTACAAAACAGGAGGGGAAATCTGCCTTCTGCTATAGCAGTGCTGCTTGGTTTGTATCCCATATTCTTGCAGCTGACCAAAACCTCAGATATTTTCTAGGGCTTCATCTTTATTCTGCATGACTAACAGCAACACAACCTCCTTCCCTTTAGCAACCCTCTTTTTTGTAATGATATTTACTTGGAGGAGAGAGTGGGTTCAAAGATGCATTGGGAAAGAAGGAAAAACAAGAAGTGGTTTCAAAAGTTCCTATGTCTAAAAGAAAAGTTTTAAAAAAGGGAGACAAATAAAGAGATAAGACAGATGCTGTTTCCTGTGGAAGGGGAGACGGCTCTTTGGCAGCTGATGAAGAAGAGATGGGATTCCCTCTTCCTCTGATCCTTTCCATTTGGGGTTTCAGGTGTCTTCTTCAGAAACCCAAAGGTCATGGAGGGGACATCTCGCTCACCAGAAGGGCCATCAGGTTGCCAATGCGTCAACCATTCAAAGACCACTGACAGAGATAAGAATGCAGGAGAGGTGTAACTTAAGTGTCATCTTATAGCTACTAGGAGCTTAGATACACTTCAAAGGCAAGTGGTGGAGAAGCGGCTGCTCTGAGAGAAGGGAGCCAAACAGGCAGGCTTGAAAGCAGGATTATGACTTATCGTATTCCACCATGAATGTGTGAAAATGGGCAGGAGGGAATCTCACACTGCAAGGTAAATGGCAATGATTTAAAGAGATGCTTTTCCTCTGGCAGTGACTGCCCTACTAGTAAGTCTTCTTTAAAAAGCAGAGCAGCCTCCTAAAGCCAATGAGATGCCCTGCTTGTGAAGGCACGGGCAGGCTGCTCTCCTCTGCACCAGCCCTGTGTGAAAAGATGAAATGCAGCAAAGGAAGCAGCCAAGAGATATGCAAGACAGGAAGGGGATCACTGGGGTGCCTTCTTCCACTGATATCAGTTGGTCTGAACAGAATAGTTATTTCATGTTTCCCTGATGAAACATTGAAGCTGATGCCATTATGGAGGTGCAGGACAGAAAAGCTTGTTCACCTTGGTGGCAAGTCACTACCCTTCAAATCAGAGGAACAATATCTCCTGTTATCACATGCCCAAACTCTTAAATTCTTCCTGTCTTTCCCCCCTTCACTCCCCATTTTTACTTTTTTTTTTGTGTGTGCCAAGTACATCCCTCAGCATCTACACGCTAGCCCCTGGACTTTTCAAAATAGCAAAGGAAGCAGAAATGACTCCAAGCTTTTATCTATGCTTTCAAAAGAATGCAAATCAGGAAACTCAACCTTAAAAGCTCAGGCTGGAAAGAGCATCCTCCCCATTGCAAAACATTTCACCTTTAATATATGCGAACCAGCCTATGAGACCATTTCTCTTGCCAAGACAACTTTTCCTCATTAACTGTTGGGTTCCAGGAACCTCTTGGCTTACTCTGAACTTTTCAGCACTGAAGTAGAATACTAATGTCCAGTTCACATAAATGAGAAATTAAATCACATTTCAATAGCTGGGCAGATGCTAAATGCTGATAAAGAGGTAAAGGCCCAGAAAGAAACACCAGTGTACTAGGGATTTCTGAAAGGCATGTGCAAAGGGAAAATCTTCATGACCTCGTGTATTCATGCATGGGTTGAGTTTACACCTGCCCCCGCCACCCCATGGCTCTCATCCTGTGTCAATCCTGACCAGCATCAATTTTAACTTGTGTTGATGCTCTTGGCTGTGAACTGGGACTCTGATTAGCAGTCCCTGAGATCTTTAGCTGTGATAAATAAATCTAGAGGTGATTGCTAATCGTTGTCCCAGAGCTTGGGTTGATCCCTAATTGCTGGTGATGGGAGTGAGGTTGGATCCAGAGTTCTCATCAGCTTGTGTTCAGCTGGGCTGAGAAAATGGAGAGGAAACACTCCTCCTATCCTGCTAGTGATGATTTATCCATGTCACCTCACTCACATGTCCATGATGTCTATCATGGTACGAAAGGCAAGTCATGACAAGAAAGCACTGAAGAAACTGATGCCTAAAACCTGATTTTTAACTCCATACTGAGATACTTCCACGACTTGCTAAATATCTGTGCAAGTCTTTAGTAGATGCCTATATGCTGATTGAAAAATACAGCTGTGACCAGCCAGCCCTCCAAATTTCAGACAAAGCTTCTGCTTCTTCATAACTTGGTTTCCCCACCTGCAAAAATGGGTCAGGAAATGGAAATGGTTGAGGGGCAGGTGCCATGCAAATGCCTTTGCTAAACGGCTGGGGTTTGCTGGCAGTGCTGGGCAGGGATTTGTGCCGCGGCGGTTGAAGTGTCCGTGCTGCGGAGGAGGGCGACTTTCAGAAGGGGCAGGGCAGGAAACTGTGGGAAGCCTGAGTTTAATCTGCTCCGTCTGTGAGTCAGAGCCCTAAATCTTCCCATCTTCCGAGGCTTTTGCACTCTTGCCACGTTGGCTACGACCAGGCAGCTTTCTGGTTTGCCTGGTTTGATTTGTGTTAAGGCCAGTTTTCATCTTTTTCACATGTACTAACGGGATAAACGGGGTCTGTGTTGCTTCATCCTTTCCCAGAGAGGTACAACAGCACCCAGTGAGAACAGAGCTGGCTGGAGCTCTATTTCCATCTAGACAGCTCTTGTCGGGGAAAAGACAAAGAGAAAATTTGTTTAAAGTGGAGAAACACATAAACAAAGTCCGTGTAAGTAAGCTGGAAATAAAAATTTCAGCAGCCAGCTCGCTCTTGCTCTTGAGAAACCTTTGAGTTCGTCTCATTTTTTTTTTTAATCTAATTTTGCAACTGTAAAAATGTGGTGGAAATGAGAAGCTGGCAAAAACTACCGACTCAGCCCCTCAGATAGGGAGCTGAGAATGTCTGCAGTGATTAGACATCTATAAATCTCAGCGTGTCTCTCCTAATTACTCCAACAGGAAAGCATTTAATTATGCAATCAGGATACCCTATTTGACACAGGCACCCATGTACCCTGAACACTAACCTTAACCTGGTTATCTCGCTTTGTTTCTGGACTAGTTAAATATAGACGTCGACAGACGCGCAAACAGGGAACATGATGTGTGGGAAAGTAACCTGGTGGTGAACCTGTCCCATCGCCTTCTCCAGCTGCAATAAGCCTCTTGGTTGGAGCTGTGTTTTACAGGCTGCTTCTTCCTGATCAGATACAATTTATTAATTCATTGTTATTTACTTGACCAATTTGCCTTCTTATTCTGGCCTGGGTGTGATTTCTTTCTGAGGGGCACAGCTGACTTTGTGCCACTCTCTTCTTCTGTAGATTTATCCTATCTTAGCAGTTTTTTTAGCGGATATTAATGTAAATAAATTTGTTAACAACCCAGACAAACTTGTTTCAACCTTGATTATCATCCTGATCCCAATTAAACATGGACACACTAAGTATTTCAGTTTGGCTTGCTGCATTTTAAGGGTTTTTAAGGAGGCATCATGTCACCAAGTCATCAGCGCTGCCTGGGTTCCCCCTAAACCCAGTTGTCCTGGGCTGCCTCATTTAAGTACAGCCTATGACCCCCCTGGGAGCCCAGCTCTTCCTGGGCATTTTTTTGGCTCTGATTAGCATCAGTTAAAAATTTCCCATTGGCCCTATGTCCCAGCCCTGCAAATCCTCACCCCCATGAGGAACCCAAATGCTGAATTTGCTCCACTTGGTGGAGGTGGGACTGGTGCCAGTTCTGCAAAGGGAGCTTTGCCCGGCGGAGATTTGCCTGTGAGGAGCAGGAAAAGGAGTTGCTTGCTGACGGCAGAGGTCAGGAGCTTGTTAATCACATTCCCTTTTAGTGTCATGAGCAGTTATGGGACTGTTTTAATTCCATTTCTGCAAAGAGCATGGGAGGTGGAAGAAGGAGTGACAGCTGAACCATGTGTGCTTAGGAGAGCATGTCTCCAAAAAGTGAGGTAGGACCAAGGACCTGGGCAGCCCTGCTTTTGTCCTGGCATGTCCCTCCCTGCAGCTCTGCCACTTTAACTGCTTGTCTGGGGATGATCTAGGGAGAAAACGGATTTTTATAAGAATATAGTAACTTTATATTATTATTTTAAAAATTGATTTTTATAAAAAATATTTTTATAATAATATAATACCTTTCTTCGATAGAAGCCTTACACTAGTTCTTTTTTTTTGCCTTTGATTTTTCCCTAAGATGGATGTAAAAAGCAATTTATGCTGAAATACATCTGCCTGCAGGTTGTATAGAAATTAATTTAACAATAGGAAAACTTACTGGAAGTACTAATACTTACCTGAATGATTAGCTTTTGGGTTTTTTTTGGATGCTTTGTGTTCCTCATATTCCCCCATTTATAGGGATATGATTAGAAGGTACATAGATAAAATTATGAAGCTGGCATATATATGAAATAATTTATTTAATGGTGATCAGTGACATAAAAGTAATAGGGCAGCAAAGAGGGAGAACTGCAAGTGGAAGCTCTTTCAGTTCAGTGTCCCGTGCATCCTCTCCTCTGCTCCTTCCCTACTCTCCCTCCTCACAGCCACACACACACATCTGGTTCCCCATCAAGATCCCATGCCAGTGGAGGATAGGACTATCAGTTGTATTTGATCCTACGGGGAACTTCTTGAAATTGTTACTTCATTTTTCAATTAACAAAGCAAACAGTGAGAATCAGAAGGTTTGGCAGAGGACAAAGAAACCACATCTCTCCCTGCTCTTCACTACATGTCATAACAAAATGCTGGGCCAGATAATTAAGACAGTTTCTAAAAATGTCCCCATGATAGTTGCCAGGGTATCTGTCTCTCTGAGCATACACATGAGAGTAGCTGCAAGAGTTGCTTTAGTGCTTGATTTTAAAATCAACCAATTCATTTTATAAACCAACACATCAATAACAAATACTGCCTTTGCTCCTGAGAAAAACAAGGAAGATTTCTTTTCCTTAGGAGAGGAGAAACTACTGTAAATGTAAATAGAGCCCCAAAAGAAAGTATCTCCTCCGTTTGGGTTTGTTCAATGTGACATCTGGGTGGGTTTATTTGATTGCAAACAGTTGTGGAGGGAGTTAACAGGTTACCAGCCATTGGCTGAGCTGTCACAACCTGCAGGCGTGGCTGTGACAAGAAAGGGGTTTAAGGTAACTCAGAACAGATCAAGACTAGGAAAGCAGCTTGTAAATTGGTATTCTGAGCTATTTCACTTTTCTGTTTCCTACAATTATTTGCTTTCATTTTTTCTCAGTGTTTCTACAGATGCATTGATGATTCACCAGATCCAGTGGAACAAGTCCCCTAAGTTCAGCAGGCATCTGAGCGATCCCTAAAACCATAGGCAATGCTGCTATATATCACCTACAGTATATCTTTTAAAAGCAATTTCAAATTCTTGCTGAAAATGTCAGAAAACAGGAGAATTAATTTTTTAAAAATGCATGGTTTATCATATCCATAGTATTTCAATGAAATCTCACTAAATAGCATCCTTTCTGGTGAGCTTCATGTGTTGTAATACATCCGGCTTTCCAACAGCCAGCTAATATCATCTCTCAGGAATTTATTATGAGTGTACTATGTCCTATAATATTTTTTATGTCAGGTTGTTAATCGTAGCAACTAGCATGTGTTGAACCCACGTTTGTCTATTAAAGGTTAATTTCACACTGACGTTTGCAACTCAAAGGAAGGGAAAACAAATATCATCAGCCAATGTCATTAGCAGAGCTGGCTTTAACACTTCCAAAGGGCTGCAGGAGATAAGATAACAAACATTTATAATGAAGCCTTTTCCATAAATTCTTACAGGTTTTTTTTAATGAAAAGACATGCACAGCCCTCATGTTGCTTTTTTAATGCCCAGCATACATTTCCTTCTGATCCATCTCTCCATCTGTCTGCTCAGTTTAATTGCTCCATCGTGGGTTTTATACTCTATTTCTCACTGTATTATTTTAATGATCCTTTGACTGAGTCAGACTGGAAGAATCCCATAAAGTTTAGTGACACTGTGGGTGATGTAGATGGGCACAAATCAGCCTGCAGCCTTGCTCACAAGGCTTCCCAGGGCTCCCAGGGGAAAGCAAACAGTTTCAAGATTTGACCTACAAAAACTTGGTGGTGGTTTGAGCCCAGTCCTACAAAAGCAAGTATCAAGGAAGCACCACAAATAGGTTTCCACAATCCAGCTGATAGATGGTTTCCAACAGCTTTTCTAGCTTGACCGTGGCCATTCTCACTTGAAAAGCATAAAAGATCTCTGCCAGGTGCCGGTGCCAGGCGGCTTTGCACCGGAGGCTGCAGGAGAAACACCAGGAGACAGGAGGGGAAGGACAGCCAGTTAAAACATGTTTTCAATCAGTTTGACTATTCAGACAGGGAGATGCATGTTACATAAATGGACTGAGACAACCCAGAAACGAAAACACTTTCAGCAAGGGAGTGAAAAGGAAAGAAAAACAGTTTCACCTGCTGCTCTCCTCAGGCGAAAGCTGCTGACAGAGCAGCGTGCGGCACGTTGGAAGAGGAAGGTAAAGGCAGAGCTGGAGCGGGTGCTGTGCAGCAGGTTTATTTGGGATGCTCCCAGAGAGCCACGATGTTGCATCAGCTCTCCCAGCGTTAATGCAATATCTATTCACCTCAAGACACCTATGGGATGTGCTCCTTAGAGCCAAGGTCGTGCCAGCAGCATCAGCTGTAGTGCCCAGCAGCGGTTCACAGACTTATCTGTGAGTTATAACAAGAAACACCACAACATCCATTTCTAATTATTTTTTCCCTCAAATAATTAGAGATGCCTGAGAAGTGTGGAGCCTCCAGGATTCATGCTGAAGTTCTAGGTCTCTTGCAGCCCAGGTGATGGTGTGGTGGGAGCCAAGAGAGGCACGTGGACTTGCAGGTGGCTGTGGTGGTCCCAGGAGGTGGGTGACAGCCCCCTGCAAGAGAGGGTTTCAATTACTCTCTGGCTGAATGTCACAGGCAAAAGGAGAGGACTTTGCAACTTGCCTTGTAGCTACAACTTGTGCGAGGCTCAGGCTGGCACATTGTTTTGGGGAGCACCACCAGATGAGATGAGATGAGATGTCTGAGGACAAAGTCTTTAGCAGAGTCTGTAGTGGTAGGACAAGAAGAAATGGTTTTAGACTAGAAGAGAGTAGATTTAGACTAGGTAGAAGGAAGAAACTTTTTACACTGAGGATGGTGAAACCCTGGCACAGGTTGCCCAGAGAGGTGGTAGAAGCTCCATCCCTGGAAATATTCAGTGTCAGGTTGGATGGGGCTCTGAGCAACCTGATCTAGTAGAAGATGTCCCTGCTCATCACAGCGGGGTTGGACTAGATGACTTTTAAAGGTCCCTTCCAACCCAAACCACTCCATGATTCTATGTGGAGGGTGACATCAACTGTGTGATTTCTGGTGGGGTCTTGGTGCTGGGTCCATGCAGGCAAATTCCATCACTCACGGCACTCTGTGTAAGCACAGATACCTGCTGGGCTGATGTGCTGCCCGGATTAGGCAGTGGCTGGGCAGGGGTTTTGTTGCCCTCAGTTTTGGGCTGAGGCACCTCAAAAGCTAGAGAGACAGAGATCAAGATTTAAACAGGTCCTGATGAGGATTTAGTGTGTGCTACTAGTCAAATGTTTGGGAGAAAGAAGGGGGTACAACGCTGATGCCGCACACACTGATGTAATCTCGCCAATTCCAGTAGGACTTATGTGCCTGGTTTATACTGACACAGTTGAAATCCGAATCACGCCTCTCATTTATGCATTTGTATTAGCGGGAATTTAGCTTTTTTTTTTTTTTCCTTTTTCTGAAACTCATCATAAAGAACAGAAAGAGAAAGATATAAGTAACACATTTTCAAATGTTCTTTCCTAGTGAATTACTTGGCCTGACATTGGAAATGAATTATTTTCCATTGTACCAGTGACCCCTGTTGTGTGTTCTATTAACACCACATGTTAAACTTTTATATTTTTAGTAAACCATGACCTTGTACATTCTCTGTCATTTCCCACTGGCATAAGTACAACACATGTGGTATGAAAGCTAACGGTTTTCATTTGTATACAGTACTTTTATATCTTAGGCTTGTATAAAAGCACACAGGTCATGGTAATCAGGGCATCCTAGGATTTTACCAGTTACAAACAGTCACAACAAAGTGTATGTGTTTTCAAAAAAGCATATTTTTGGCATAATGCTCTCTTATGTGTTGTGCAAATCCAGATGAAAATGGGATCTTAAAAGGCTGTGTTAAATTTTTTGATCGTGCTAATCCAAACAACTGTCTCCAACACATGCACAAGCAGGAGGAAGTCTATAAAATGTCAGGTTTGCTCTAAATATCTGCAGAACAAATGTGGCTCGAGAACATGACCAAGTGTGCAGAACTCTTAAGATAAAAGATGATGTCACATAGGTTCGATATTTTATTTCATCAAATGGTAACATTGTTCTAGACATCTAAAAAATTATGGATGATTTATGAATAGAGCCCAGGCTATAGAAGAAAGAATAATTCCTTCCAGTTGCCCAAATATTTCTTTTCATTTTTTCCCCCTACTTTTTCTTTTTCTACTTTTGTAGCCTGGCCTTTTTAGATGTGAGTCGTAGCCACACTGGTGTGCGCGCTCAGCACATGCCTGCTCACACACAGAAATGTGGCCACATGTGTAAACACTGACCTATGTGGTCATTTCTGCTTTTTCACTGAAATCCAGCCTGCTCTGTAGGCATTTTCCAGTACTGATCTGTCACCTTTTCTGTGCTGATCCACAGGGTTTTTTGAATCATTATTGTTTCTGATAAGAACTCATGTTAAAGAAACCAAACAAACCACAAAATCGTTAAAGCCAGGCTGAGGTTATCCTCAGTTGTTTTGCTGGACTCCAGGTCAAGACATATAGCACCATCCTGGACTGAGACTATTGCAGGTCTCCATGAGGCAACACACAGCAGCAATGAATGAAATGGAAAAAAAAGACCCAAAATGGATGATTTAACCATCATGTGACAGTACTTGCTCCCCTGTTCTCTGTTGAGCTTTGGTGGTTTCTCTGTCTTGGTATCTCAAATTATGTCTTTTTTCTGCGATCATCACCAGGAGCTCAAACCTCTTCCAGCTTGGCTCTTGCAGTGTTACAAGCCTTGGAGCTGTTCTCCAGGAGTCCACCTGCTATTTGCTTAACTCTATTTTCTATCCATCACCTGCTTGTTGGTAGCACCTCAGCACTTGGACTGCTCTTAGTCATTGATGTCAAAGAGGCTGGTTGTCCCCTGTGTCCCATGCCCCCAAGATGCTGTCTCAGACTTCCTAGCTGACAGCTTCACATTACAACATAACATGATTGTGTTTGCGATGTGACACCATGTCTGCCAGGACAAACTTGCAATGTTTGGCTTGAGACCAGCCAGGCTTGGATTTTATTTATGACAAATAACTATTAGCTCAACAATCCTGTAAGGATTCCTTTTTGTCTCCTCCTTGTGCTGCGGCCATTGGGTAATGATCAGAGAGTTTCTGACATAAGAGAACACTCCCTGGTAGAAAAACCTTAAAACAAACTTGTGTTTAGAGTTATCCTGTGCAGTAATCACAGAATTCTGTGATTCTCTCATTCTGTAAGGCTTTTTTTCTTCAATTTGCCTTTTAGGATTTTGCCCAGAGTGGTGTTTAAAGTTCTCCCAGCAGTTAAGTCAGAAAACAAAACAAATTTACCCTGCGTTGCACGCAGAGGACCAGGTAGATAGGGAAGAAATATATAGGGAAAAACCATGATTACTCAGAGAAGCAACCTCTGCCTGATGCACAGTCGTTGCCCTAGAGCCACCCTGTGCAGCTGGGCTGACAAGCCTGAGACATGATTTTTTAGCACAGAAATAGCTTGGGAAGCCTTTACACCTTATTCCTTTGTGTCTTGAATAAGACCTTCATGCTTTGTAGACATTGAAGCATGGCGAGGTTGTATAGACATGGTTTTGATCCTTGTGACTCAGCCTGTGCAGTGCTCTCAGGATTGCCCTTGTTTTGGGGTGTTTCCCCTCCAAGTCCTTTGTTGAGTTCATAGTTTTGCTTCTGCTTTGCCAAGAAAAGAACATTATTCTCCTGAGTCCCTTGCAGAAAGTCCATAAAGGAAGAGGAGAAGTTGACATACTGGTGGAGATAACCAGAAAAATGAATTCTTTCATGGATCTCAGTTATAAATATAATAGAAAATAAAAGCTAATAAATACAGGGATTTCATCATGTCTTCTGTGTAATGACAAACAAACAAAACCACCCCCATTAATCTAATGGGTTTGAAAGTGTGACTTGTTAGAGATGAGGGGAAATCTCCTGTCATCAGAGATAGTGAGAAGGATGGCAGAGAGAATACAGCCAGGAAATGATGGAGGAATGAAGAGGAAGTGTAGCAGAGAGGAAAAAAAAAAAGAAAAAAACAAAACCAAACTAAGATTACAGGGGAAAAATCCCCCAAAACAAAGCCAAGGAGGAAATAAGAGACCAAACTGTGGCTATATAGGAAATGTAGGATCTAGGGTACTCACCCCTCCCCAAAAGGGGTATATTTGTGCATGTAGGAGGGGTGATAGAGTTTCTAATTTCCTAATACAGACTGCAGGTTGCCTTTGCTTGGAAAATTGAGAGAAGAGAAGAGAAGAGAAGAGAAGAGAAGAGAAGAGAAGAGAAGAGAAGAGAAGAGAAGAGAAGAGAAGAGAAGAGAAGAGAAGAGAAGAGAAGAGAAGAGAAAGCTGAATCACTGATGACAAAAAAAAAAAAAAGACATGGACTAAAATTATAGGAAAGAACTGTTTATTAAAGGAAGTTAGTCTGAGGGACTAAATAAATCCTTCAGCCAGACACAAAGGCTAAGTTGTCAGCTGCCAAGCTATATGAGGACCTGTAGTAGATTGATCAGGTCTTAAAAGACTGTTCTGCTCTTGAGGGTCTCTGGGAAAAAGAAGGATGTGAAGATCTCTTCATGGGGTCACTAGATCTGTAGAGATGCTCACTTACATTGCAGCTTTTCTAAAGTCATTCCTGAAACAAAGCCACCTCTGCCCAACACAAATCCAAAACTGCATCCATTGCCCATCTCAACCCGGTCCCAGGGACTGATGATGATGCTCTCACCAGACAGCAGCTTCACTGAGGGTGTTTTCCCTTTGTCTGGGGATTTTCCTGACTCGGTGATGCAGCTTGAGATGGCAGTGCCAGCCGAAAAGCATTGCATTGGCGAGCTGGTGGGTGCTCTCCAAGGGCATCTCACTGGCTCCTGGTGAACGTGCCTCAAATGACACAAACCACACTAGAACTTGATGAATAACAGAACATCAAGTCAGACAGACACTGGCTGGCTTTTCCACTGTAGCTCTCCCCCTGCTATTATTTATATACCATTTCACTTGCTTACATGTAACTTAAAACCAACCCAATGTCAGCAGCCCAACCCAATGATGGACCAATTAGCCTGTAGTAGCCCTCACTTTCTTTCTTTCTCTCCTTCTCCCTCTCTCTCCCTTCACTTTTGCATGCAGGAATAAGGCTGGTTACTGTTAGGCATTCCAGGTCTCGGCTGAGAAAAGCCTATGTGCTAGTTCAGTGGCTGAATATGGGCCCTGTTTATTTTTTCAGAGTGGTAATTTTCAAGGGATTGGAATAGTTGTTAAAATTAGCGTAAAGAATTTAAGCCACAGAAAGGTTCTTTCACCTTATTCTTCAAAAAGCCAGTTGTTTCCCAGAGCACCCACCCCTTCCAACCTGCCTGAAAGCCTCAATTTTCATCTGGGAATTAAAATTGCAACCCTCAGACCCCAGAGCAGGGCTTGGGCAGGTTTCAGTGGGATCAGGCTCATTTCCATGTGCCCAAGTGGCACCTGCCAGGGGGGAAGACATTGAAATCCCATCCCTTGGAAAGGTTGAGCAAACCCAGCTGAGCTGAAAAACAATGGGAGGGAAAGGCATGCCCTTGTAGCATGGCAAGCAGATAACAAATCTCTACCTTGCCACAAACAGAAGTAAACATCCCCTTCAGGACTGACAGCTTTTGACATCTCAGGGTCTGTGAAGCATCAGGATGGAGAGAGGAGATGCTTTCTGACAGCTCCTCGTGATGGCTGGCCAGATCCCCTTCCCATGGGTGGCAAGAAATAGGGATTCCCTAACAATTTTCCAGCAGGAAAATAGGATTCTTCATATCTGCTCAGAGTCCTAGAGCCTTTCTATCCTACCAGGAAAGCATTGCTCCATAGTAGTCGCAGCGAGTCAGTGCTGTGGGCAGAGAGTTTCATTTTGAGTCAGGCTGTTTGCTTTGTTTTGGAAAATGAACGGCAGATAAGCAGCTCGCAAACGCAAAGATTCGATTCAGTTACTCCAAAGTTGCTTATTTAAATTCTAGCCAAGGTCTCTTGAGTCAGCAAAACTCAGTGGGAGCGCTCATAAAAATAGGGTCTCTTTTGAAAATTCACATGCTTCCTGTTTGTGCAAACACTGTGAGAACTGGCTTTCCCATGGCACGTCTGCGCTGGAACCAGGAAATAGACGGGAATTTGGAAACAAGAAATAATTGCTATTAAAAAAAAAAAGAAAAGTGAAAGATAATCACATTTCTTTTTCCCTTTCAAGCTCTGAAAGAAAGTTTTGTTTAGTTTCTCATCCCGTTAGTCAACTGCCCTTAACCACGTTGCATTGCTCCAACCAATTACAAGCCAGTTCTGGAAATCACATTAACATGTTAGAGCATCACCATCCTAACGAGGTGCACAACTTTCTCCATGAGTTTGGAGCTCATGGGGAGTGAATCCTTTTGCTTTGAGAGGGGATGCAACCCACTGCTGTCTGCAACAGTTGCACCAGTGGACATCTGCTCCACAGCAAGCATGGAGAACATGTTTGCAGAGTGTGAGCTTCACCCACCCTTGTTCATGCGTGGACACCAGCATGGGTAGATCATCTTGCACATAGACAGCTTCTGGGTATGTATCCATACAGATACTTCTAGCAAAGGCTGCAGAAGAAGTTGACTTGTGGTGGCACTCATCTAACTAGTCTTGAGGCAAATGGGAGACCTGCCCAGCTGGTATTTTTCTTTGTATTTAAATAAAAATTTTCTAATGGCCTGAAAAAAAACAAAGGAAAAAGAAAAACAAGCTTGTTAGAAAATGAGTTGGCTTTAAATTTAGAGAGAAGATTCTTATGTAAAATCCAAACTCCATTCAGCCCAGTCAAGTTCCCCCAGATCTACTTGAGGATAACTGACATCATCTGGTTATTTTTCTATCATCATGAGTATCTAGACAGTTTACCATCAAGTCTGAACAAATATATAAACCTCAGAACACTTACAATATTAGGATAGATTATTATTTATGAGTATTTTTATTATGTTTTCTTTTTCTTTTTTTCATTTCCACCATGGCCACATTCAAATTTATGCTACTCACTAAGGTCTGAGAATAAGTAGTTTGATCAATTTAATTTATAAGATGAAAAGCATTTATGTTTTGGCAAGATGACCTTGGCTAAATTATTAGCTGCTGTTGTTGTTTAGACCATAGATAAAGAAAATATGTCCAGTTGAAATCCCAAGGCCACTGAATACATCAGTTGTTTGTTTTTTTCTGAATATTTATTCTTCCTAGATGTTTTCTAGAAGTTATGTCACCAAGTGACTGCACAGACTATGTTTCTTTTTCAAATTCTGCAAGGGAATCCCCCAAAAGGGCCGTTGTTGAACAGTAGGAATATACAAATTGTGACTTTCCTGCCATTATATATGTGTAAAGTTGTGATTTTGTGAGAGCCATGGGGATGGTGAAGGTGGTGTACAGCAGCTCAGCCCCTTGGCATGAACACCATCCAGATGTGCCAGGTCACCTAGTGCCTTAGTTTTAAGGTCCAGGGTGAGAAAAGGCATTTATGTTGGACACTACAGGATACTTCCAGATGCAATGTGTCCTATAATAACAGTATTTCTTACCACCACCTTCCCATACACATAGAAGATAAAACACCCTAAAGGATTCCTAGGGAAGACATTAAGAAATGGAATAAAACCCAACTTAGGTTTTCTTTTTTTTTTTTTGAGGTTTAGAAAGCAGCAGGTTTTGTGATAGAGAAAATATTTACTTTCACATCAAGAGTTTTTTTGCTAAAATATCATTGTCCTTCAGCACGGGAGGCAAAACATCCCAAGTGTTGCTGTGGCTCCACTGAAACCATCGATTTTCACAATGACAATGTTACCCGTGGCTCCCGCTTCACCCTGAACCCCCTGACTGATGTTCAGTACATCAGTCTCCAGCCTTCACCCATGGGAGGATTCATTTATCTCCCCAAAGGTCTTACAGGGTCCAGAGCACCAGAGATTCCTCCCTCTGGGAAGTCTGAAGGGATGAGATGGTGATGGATACCCACCACGTCAGAGCTATTTAAGTGTCTGGTGATGCACAATGGCACTTGGAAACAAATTGACTGATACTGATGGAAGCTGGCACAGAGCCACTGCTGCTGCTTTCTGAGCCTCCCTAGAAACCCTCTGCTCATTTTAGAGACCAGATCTCATTGTTTTAGTCATCAGATCCAACTTCCTTTTGGGCTGAGTCAGATTTATTTGGCAAATCTCTTTCTGGAACATCCCAATCCAACCTTACCGTGGGGTACTGGCTTGCCCATGTGTCCATTCCTAATGGTATATCTGTACCTGGGGCACCTGCATGGGACTGGTAGATGCAGCACAGAAAATACTGGCAACCAGTGCTCTTTTGGAGCAACAGCTGGTGGCCAGATGTTGTGTCCCACAGTGCTTAAAATGCTCTGGGGACAACTTAATCCAATGCCACATGCATTTCTAGGACTTTCCCCCATCCTTCATGTGAGCTCTGCTCTTCTTTGCCTTTTTCATCTCCCTGTAGCCTGGCTTGACCTGGTCTCAGCGATCCATCCACATGGCAGCCAGCACGATTTGGCTCACACAGCTCTGACAACAGCCACGAAGTTTCCGCCTCTTCAACAGCAAATTCAGTCTTGGTGAGTTGCAGCCACTGAATTTGTGTCTGTGTGAGGGTTCTTGGGGCTGTTCTCTTGCTTGTCTTCAAAATCCAGCATGAACAAAATATTTTTTGAGCTCTGTCATGCTCCTGGCACTGACATTTGTCCCACTGCTTCCAGCAAAATGCCCCATTTTCAGCTTGATTTAAAGTCCACTAAAGCCTGTGGAAAACCTTCCATCTAGGGACTCTGGGATTAGAAATCTCTAAAATGGGAATGAACTTTTCAAGTCTGTCTGCTTCATAAGGATCCAATTCTGCTCCTATTTGAATCCCATGGGGAGAAGGATTAGATAGATATAAACACAGAGCACCGAGTCCCTAAGCAGTCAGTTGTTTCACAGCAGTGCCTTAGTAAATACTAGCAGAGTCCAAAAAAGTAAAGCTCACACTAGATAAAAACCAGATATGTTGCATATAAAGTAATTTTTCTTTTCTACCCACGTGTTGTGGTGTTTTGTGGGCATCCCACTTCCAGGAAGCTATGGAGATCTGAAGCCAAAATGGACCATAACAACAGAACTGAGGAAGGTCTAGAGAACTTGACCTTCGAGGGAGGTCTGAGCTTCAAATGGTCCACTCCAGGACAGTAGTTTTTAATCTGTCTGCCCAGTGGACCTGCAGCCCTTTTGTGAATATGAACCCATCAGAATCCTAATTTTTCTCACTTTTATGAATATGAATCCATCAAAATCCCAATTTTTCTCACCTACCTTGCGAGGAAATCTTAGGTGCAGTCCAGATGCCCTCAAGCCTTTGGGTTACAGGTTTAAGGAAAGCAGAGAAGTTAGATGTGGAGCTGCTTGTTGCAAAGAGTGCTGAGTAAGAAGGAAGGAGTGCAAATATCTGTTTGATAGTAGGAAATATTTTTCTCCTGTAACAGTCATTCAGTGCTGAAAGCCTCTCCTGCCATATTGCTCCTATGAACTTGACTGTTCTACCAACCCCTTATCATGGCTCCCAGTGTCTAGAGTGCAAAGTCTGGGGTAAAAGAAAGCATATATCATTGACCATGAGTATGCTAATCTATATGCTCAGAGGCATTACTAGATACCAGAAACATTAAGGAAAACTTTCCTCTATTTCAGCTTTCTAAATAACACTCTCCAACCCAGCCACCATCAGCTAAATTTTCTAAAATTTAATGATATCTACCTTTTCCAGTGGCAGAAAGAGATAAACTGAGACAGAAACTCTGTATTTTCATTTTTAATTGCCTACACCAGCTATCTGGCTGCTGTTGGAGCACATTTCATAGCATAAACTTGTGGATGAGAGACAGACATTTTTACCCTGCCACCACCCCCAGAGCCCTGTGAATAGTTGGAGGGAATGAGCACACAGTAGTTCCACATGCTGCTTTGCTAAAAGTCAGTAATAACACCCTGGATGCATGGGTGGGTTTTGCCTTCCCAAACTGCACCACATACCAGCTTTGGTGACACATGTTCCAAATAAAGTCAGCCTTGTTTTACTCCTAGAAGGAAGTCGTTAGGAGAGGTGGGATGCAGCCATCTCCAGCCCAATGCTCTGCTGTAAGGCCATATGGTAAAGCTCTTGTTAGGTCAAGAAGTTATTTTCCCTAGTCTCTTCATGCTGTTCAGTTAAGATATTTCCCAAGTTTGGGGCTTAGAATAATCTTACCTCCACAAAACCAAGGCTTTTTAATTGATTGTTTTCCCCCCTTTCTTTGTATCTTTGCCCCAAGAACTGTCCTAGATTCCCAAAGGAGAAACACCTTCCCTGTCCTCCCCACCACCTCCTGTTTAAGACCATCAAAGGAAGTTCAACCACTCTCCAGAACGAGCAAGACTGCATGCTTGTTCCTCCAACATCTCATGGGGGGTGTCATCCATCTCTTGTGTCCATTTGGCCCAAGCTAGGGTTGAGGAGGAAAAGTGGTCTGCATCCCTCCATTAAGTCTGAGCCTGCATAGCCACACACAACACTGTCTTTCTGGGAATATTCCAGCACACACACTACCTCGAGATGCTGCATTTTACCACAGCTGGACACTTCTATCACCAGACACTAGTTATAGTAAAAGTGTCAGTGATATTATTATAAATTTCCTTAGAAGATGCTTTAGGTGAAGCACTAAAGGTGCTGTTTGCTCACCAGCATGGAGATACACAAGGACCTTCTTTGTGTATCAGAAATCCTTCGGGTGCTGATGGTGGTTTTGGCACATTGAAGAAGGATGCTCATTAGATGATGCAGAGTAAATGGGTTATTAATGAGAATATCAGCCAAAATATTATATCTTTAATGACCGGGGTATGTTTTTTATTTATGAGCATTAATTTAGCAGGAAAATATCCTTAGAAATGGATACTACACTATAAAGACTTTTTATTTAGAAATGCAAACAATTTTTATAAGTGGGGTCCCAAATCAGTAGGTCATTTGTCGTATTCCCTAAACCAATTGTGGAAATGATGAAACTGTTGGGAGTACAGAGTAAAATTAACCTTAATATCACACAATCATCCAATAGCACGAACTGGATGTCTGCAATTCATTTTGATCTACTTCAGACTGAGATCCTGCACCTTTGCTGCTTCAGATTATTTTCTAATTCTTTCCTCCTCATCTATGTGTTTTCTCAAGGCATCATCCAGGGCCCACCAAAGACAAGGGGAGTTTTTCTCCTTAAATGGAATCTTCAGTAGACAGTGCCTTGGTTTTTATTGTAAAAGGATGAGAAAAGCAAGAATTGTAAACCAGCAGTTCAGCAACACAAGACCCAAGTAGCTATTTGATGAATCAAAATGTCAAATTCCAAGTATTAAAAGAAAAAAAAAAGAAAAAGAAACAGTCCCTACAGTCATTGCAATAACTTGAAGTCTGGAGATATTACAAATGTCCTTAAGATTCTTTATATGTGCTGCCATCAGGTGTTTGGTTCTCTGTATCAGAAACAAGCTCCAAGGTTTTTTTCCTTGTGAATAAGGAAAGCTGAAGAGACAACACTTATCATATAACTAGATCTCAGAGCTTTGATCATCATTTTACACTTCCAATAATCCCATCATTGCCACAACTCCACAAAAGTGTGACACAGAGACAAGGCATTTCTATCTGCTCATCCATGAAAACCAGGAACATCACAGAAATGCACCAGTGAATTAACATCTCTGCTGCAGTCCAAGGAAAGTCTATGGGAGGGAAACCTCACCACGATTAGCCCTGCCATACCCTGAAGCAGGAGGAACTGAAAATGTTGCTGAATAACTATTATTTCCTAGGTGTTGACAGAAGTCACCTTCTTTCCCCATTTTAGAAGTAACAATCTTTCCTCTTTTTCTCTTTTCCTAAATACTATGGAAGCAATTCTTGAACTTTTTACTCAAATAGTGAAATTCCCACCGGAGAACCATGAGGCTTGAAAGGTTCCACTCTCTGTTTTTATAAGTGAACAAATGGCAGTAGTTAAAAAAAAAAAGGGCAGAAAAAAAGTAAAAAAATAAAAGAGAAACCTTTTCAGCCTATACTTTCTTTAAAAACAGTTATATGGGATTTGCTTTTCCTCTTATCTTTCCCTCCCCACTTTTCAAAGCTAGGGTTAAGTTCAGAGGGAGGAATTTGGGACTTCAGGGCATAGGTGACCACCGCCGACCCAGAGCCGGGGGTCTATCTGAGCTGTCGTGTCTGCCCAGCTGGTTAGCGTTACCGGTGACCGCCGTGGTGAGGAACAGGGCTGACAAAGTCATTATTCTCTTATGTGATTGCTGTGAACTTTACAAAGTGTGAGGTGTACCCCAAAATACTGATGTGGGAGCAAAAGACAAGCTGTCTGCAAGGTCAGCAGTTTTGGGCTCTCACCGGGAACTCGCTGGGAGAAGGAACGCGTTATCTATAAATTCATATATCCAGAGGAGCCGCATGCAAAACCTCAGCACACTTTCAGCCGGCCACAGTGGAACATTCATTCTTAAAAGGAACTTAAGGAGGCAAAGCTTCATTTCCTGAGATTTAAGGAACTTTATTAAATTTTTTTCCTCCCCTTTACTGCATTAAGAGTTGGCAGAAGCTTTTGAGCAGGAGAAGCAGCCACAGTGTTAGAGGGCTTTTTAGAAGCGAATCCAAATAATCATTAACCTAATAAAGGGAAACCCAAGGGGAGGAAATTTTCAAGCTGTTACAGTCTCGCTGTTATCTAAGACTTACAAATAAAAGCATTTTCTTTTTACCTATTGCACAGTAACAGAGAGTTCGCTATCTCAGAAACCCCATTGCCCATGCCAGAAAATGGCCAATGGCCCCAGGAAGTGGTTTGGAACAGCTTCTAGTCCCCAAGCCACTGTCCAAAACTGATTGCCAAATGGTATTGAAATGAATGTGTGGTCAATAGAAATACCTTTGGATAAATAGCAACATTTAGCAAGAAAGAAAAAATAGCACCTTTGAAGAGCAGGGTTTAATGGTGCCATGATCTTCCATTCGTCCCAGCAAGGAAAGGTGAGTTTTTGTTTCTAATGTCTTTTTGTTGTTGTTGTTGTTGTTGTTGTTGCTTAAATGTGTGAGAAGAGGACAGAAGGTTCTTTGAGGTCAAGCCCATAGCAGGATGCAGGAACCATATAATTGACCTTCTTGGCCAGATTTTGCAATCATGTGGGTAGCTGGGAGAACATGAAGGGTAGGCAGAAACCATGGCTCTTTCCAGCTGTAGCAGAGCATTTTCATAATGGATATGTGTATATCAATTGTCAGGAATGCCACCTACCCAAACACCCCATCCCATATGGTGGGATGATGTCATATATGTGCACACAAAATACAGCTCTTATTGTAAGTGATGGATTCATTGGAATATGAACAGGTAATCAGGATTCATCCATGTGAGCTCTGCAAAATCCTTCCTCTCCAGGTTGTTGTCAGGAATATCTTCTTCTGAGAGTTATTTAGGCAATGCTCCCACCCCTCCCATTACAGGGCTGCTGACACTGGGTACAAGCTGCAAAAAAACGAGAAACTAGTGCTTTGTTTCATGCCTTGCTCCATATCATAAAACTTTTCACTCTGTTATGTTTCTAAGGATATTTTCCAACTAAATTAATGCTTATAAATAAAAATACACTCTGGTCATTGAAAGACAATTTGAAAGGCTTAACCTTAAGCTTGCTTTTTCTCAGGTTAATATTCCCTTAACAGTATGGCCAGTCTGCTACAGGTATCGCTGCTTATTCCTAGGAGGAATGGGGTGCATCAGGGCCATGGTGTTTTAGGCAGAGGGAAGCAGTACTCTCCACTCACAGCAACCTCCTCCTTTCCACAGCAGAGTGATTTTTATTTTCACTCAATTTCAGATTTTCCTTGCTCTGATTTCAACCATAGTTCAAGGACCATCCACCTGCAAAAAGCAGCTTTTCTTCCAGTAGCTTACACTGTCAACAGGTAGTTTGGCATCAGTTTCTTAAAAAAAAAAAATAAAAAATAATTGTTTTGGAAGTTTGTGGCTACATTTGCTTGCCCCTAAACTTAGATATGTATCATGGCAATTAATAGTGCTGCAAGTTCCCCTCTGGCTATATCTGCACCTCTGAATCTCACTCCATGAGCTTTCATCCACAGCTTTAGCTGGAGGAAGGGACTCAGCATATGTGTATCATTAGTCGCTTCCCCTCTTATGAAAGTAATAAGGTTTTTTAGCATTGTGAAATGCTTTTCTCTAAGGCTGGTACATAAAGCTTTGATTATCCCTCGGTGCATTTCACTCCATCAAATATGAAAACCATAGATTTCCTAGGCTTTAACTTGCAGGCGATTCAGAACACTTAACCAAACATTTTTTGTAATGAAAAACCATGCAGGCTAATAGTTAGAGGAGAGGGCTGGAATCAGGTCCTTGGGATTTTATTTCCATTTCTGCCACTGACTTGCTGAAGCTTTGGGTGAGTTATTAGTTTTTCTATTTTTTTCTTTTTTTCTTTGTTTTTTTTTTTTTTTTCCATGTCATCTTGCTGAATCATAAAATGGATCTTACGAATGTCAGGAGAATTTATGTTTGTTGAGTTTCCCCAGCAAACAGCGCTATAAAACGCAGTTTGCTCCTTGCTTTATTGTACCTTGCACAGCAAACGTTGCTGTTTATGGCCGTCCCGTTCTCTTTCTCTGTGCCTGCTGCTATAAAAGTTACACATCTCCAAAGGGATAAAATAGATCCTAGCAAGTCCTGAATATGCAACTGCCAGAAGGAGTTCACACTGGGATTCTCAGCGCTGCAAAAGCCTGAAAACAGAGTTGCCATCAGCAGGATGACCAGTTTCAATGAGAGACCCGTGAAAAATCCAGCAGACTTCAGGCTCTACCCATTTTTCCAGGGCAACAGCTCTCCCCTTACCTGGCCTCAAGGCAAAAAGGCAAAAAAAGGTTTGTTGGTTTTTTTTTTTCTGGCTCCCACCTTCAGCAGAGCGATAACCCAGGAGCCCCTTGGACTGTGCTAGTCTGCAGGGATTTTGGCAGCAATTCATTGCTTGTGCATTCAGAAATAGCAAGTGAACTGTTAACTCACCAGTCTAAATGAATATTCAACTGGTCACAAGCCTGAAGGTTACAGGAAAACTGCTATAATGTGTAGAAATTATTTTCCTCAAATTGCAGCTTTTGGTAAAGAGTGTCCTAGGACAGCAGCAGAAAGATATGTTGTATTTTAGATCTGTAGAGATCTGGGATGGCTTTTTGACAGTTTTGCATCCTATTAACTCATTAATCTGTCTGCTTTTTGCCACTGAAAATAATATATTTTTTTTTTAAATCTTTGATTTTTTAAAATTTTTTTTATGCATTTTAAACAATGCTTGTTGGGATTCTAAGTTTTTATTATTGTTCTTAGAAAGCCACTGAGAAAGGGAAAGAGTTCTTGTCTGGGGGTTAAGCAAAGTGATGGAAATCCATTCCAGCTGAAAGCTGGCGAGAGATCTCAGCCTGCAAGCAAAGTTGGTCATTTTTCCCTGCAGATTAAGAAAAAAAAAAGCATTTGGCTGTGTTTATCATAAAGGAATGCAGAAAAAAAGGACAAGGAGAGAGAGACAGGAGAAATAAAAGAAATGTTTGCATGATTTACAGGAATCTTGCAGCTTTAAAACAGCACTGTATTGCAACCTGTTGTCATGAAAAGAAAGAAACAAACCCAAATAAATCAGCTAACGATTAATGAGCTTTATCACAGTGCTACTGTGCAGCAGCTTCTCATAACTTTGAATTGCAGTGAGAAATTCCCAGTACATGTGCACCATTCCCAGCTCGATGGAGTGCCTTTAACAGCAATGTTGGGATACGTTCCCAGTGGATTTTTAGTACCTCTGTAATTTGGGTTAGAAATATCTGATGAAATCAATAGAGCTGCCTTGTATTTTGGTCTATCCCATGACATAGTTACTTAAAATTACTCCATATAATTCACAGACTTTGCTGTCCCATGGGTTTATATGGTGCCAGAGGAGGTTTGTCTGGCTTGTCTCCTAGTAATAGGCACAAGTTTTTAATTTTTATTTTCCTTATGCTACTGTTTAATCCAGGAATGCATTTCTACCAGCCTGCATGCAGGCAAGTAGGAGTTGAGCATTTCAAGACATCTCCCAGTGCTGAGCAGTCAGGAGTGCCGTGGCTCATCAGCGGATGTGAGCGTGGGTGGTGTCTGACTGCAGCTTGAGTTGCCTTACCGACCATCTCCAGGGCTTGATGTGTGAGCTTGGGTCCTTGGACATCCCCTCCCAAACAGTCCTTCGTCCTTTGAGCTGACAGAGCAGCTGACGGCAACAGAGCAGCACCCCAGGACAGATATTGCTGCTGCCCGAAGGTCCTAGCAAAGGACTGAAAAAACCCTTCCCCCTTTTCCTTTTCCTTTTCCTTTTCCTTTTCCTTTTCCTTTTCCTTTTCCTTTTCCTTTTCCTTTTCCTTTTCCTTTTCCTTTTCCTTTTCCTTTTCCTTCTCCTTCTCCTTCTCCTTCTCCTTCTCCTTCTCCTTCTCCTTCTCCTTCTCCTTCTCCTTCTCCTTCTCCTTCTCCTTCTCCTTCTCCTTCTCCTTCTCCTTCTCCTTCTCCTCCCTTTTCCCTTCCCCTTCCTTTTCATTTTCCTTTTCTTCCTGATTTTCTTTTTCCTCCTCCTTTCCCTTTTCCCTTTTCCCTTTCCCTTTTCCCCTTTCCTTTCCTTTCCTTTCCTTTCCTTTCCTTTCCTTTCCTTTCCTTTCCTTTCCTTTCCTTTCCTTTCCTTTCCTTTCCTTTCCTTTCCTTTCCTTTCCTTTCCTTTCCTTTCCTTTCCTTTCCTTTCCTTTCCTTTCCTTTCCTTTCCTTTCCTTTCCTTTCCTTTCCTTTCCTTTCCTTTCCTTTCCTTTCCTTTCCTTTCCTTTCCTTTCCTTTCCTTTCCTTTCCTTTCCTTTCCTTTCCTTTCCTTTCCTTTCCTTTCCTTTCCTCTTCCCTCCTGGATCATTAGCACTACAATCTCTAACACATTTTTACATATAACTGACTAATGGACCTGAATTCTTCTTCCTCCCACTACTCCCAGATTTGGCTCAGTTGAACTGTTAAGCAGCACTGGACAAATCCGACCAAAGTGCTACATGACCGTTGCTTTGACGTTTGAGATAAATTTGCTTACAGCTTTGCTTTTGTTTTTGGCTATCATTCCTTAAAAGGAGTTTATTGGCAGCAAAGTCTGTGGGAGCTGCACATTTCCAGCAGCCATGGGATTTCCACAGAGGAAGAATTTCGCCTTCACAATCGAGAGTGTTTGCATCAGGAATGTTTTTTTTTCCCTCAATGATTGCAACTCCATCAAAATACAAGACAACCCTTGGGGACATCAGTGTCCAGTCAAAACAGCTCAAACTTTACATAGCAGGGGATGGACACCTAAAACAGTGTTTGCAGAAAACTGGAAAAGTTGCTTTTGGTTGGTAAAAGAGTTATTTCCCTGATCTGTAGGAGGAGGTGGAAAGATTTGGGATCAGAGAGGCAGAAAGTCCAGAGCTGACACAGGGAAACAATGTCAATAAAAGAAATTTAAGTGGTTTCTCTTTATGCACGAGCCTTCTTAGGAAATTTGCACCATCATCTGCGTAGAGAAGGTTGGCTGATCTTGCATGGGAGCTGTGGGGGGTCTCCCTGACCTCGATGGTGTTTCAGATTTCTTGGATCTTGTGGGAATTTTGTGCCTGTTTGAGTCACTTTGTTCTAATTCATTTAATAGACAATTCAGAAGTTTGAGATGGAGGTTTCTGGGTGTTTTGTGCAGCATCATGGCAAGATCTACCTACAATCCAGTCTTCATGTTGTCCTTATTTTATTCTATAATTCATATGTTAGAAAGTAAACCCCTTATTTGTGCCCTCTTCCAGGCTCCCTGGTGGCATTTGTGAAGCTATAAATAGGCACATTTAGGAGAGAGAAATAGAGACACACCTTTAAAGTCCATTGACATATTTTGGACCGTGAGAGCTTTCAAAGAAGGACAGAATGGAAAAATAAGAGATATTTTGCTTTAAAAAAAAATAGAAACTATCCTTCCTAAATAGGGACAGTTGGCATCTGTACCTCCTTCTTTGCTACAAAAGCCCATCCCAGTTTTTGCTTTCAGACCCATTTCATATTAAAAATAGCACATGGAAAATTTTTCTCCCAGAGTTTCTTGCCAGCTGACTGCTCTGCTGACTGGGCTGTTGCTTTCAAGTGACTAATTTAGAGCAAGACTCAACTAGAGAGCGCTAAGTGATGGCGTCATAGGTTTCTTTGTCACATCCAGGTAAAACAACATGATAACCCAAGTTGAAAGAGCTGTGACAAGCTCAGTCTGAGTCTAACGGTTGAGCAGACCTGCTGGGTCCAACAGCATGCTGCAAAGGAATGAGCAAACAGGTAAAGCTGAGAGTGATGTTTAATTATATTCAGGGACAGGCTAGAGTGGAAAGCATGTAGTCAACATGCCTGGTGGCATCTGAAATCTGAACTTGGCTTCAGATTAAAGTCTTGCAAAGAGTCAGCCTGGGCCAACCCAAAATCCTGAGCTGCAAATGCCTCAGAACCCTGTAGCTGCTGAACCTCAGAGGTGCTCTGTGGCTAATTTGGATGATTTGATTAGGGAGTCTTGCAACATATGGCACCTGCCTTAAAGCTGAAGCTCTTGGATGTGATGAGAACTCCAGCTTTTATTCAATTTTATTTTTCTATAGTTAAGGCTTGTCTTTTATGTTTGCAGAACAAAATGTGATGCTGTGACATCAAGTGATGAAGGAAAACAACCTAAAAGCTGGGATTTCCTTTAAAATCTGAGTTTTTCTCTTCTTTTTGAGGTTTTAGGCTTTCTTGCAGTTCTGTCTAAAAGATCATTGTGAGTGATAAGAAACACCCTAAGAGGACAACCGTGCAGCTGATGGAAACAGGTGTAGCCCCTGCCAGCCTGAAGCTGAAATTTGGAGAAGGCAGAAAGGACTGATGATTTTATGGCTCTATGATTCTGTGACTGCGTATCCATGAGTTTCTCTGCCCTGTCCTGCCCATAGCATAGCTAGATCATCATCTGCCTGGTGATCACATCCCTCTTCCTGCTGTTGGTAGGAAGTAAGGAGCTGGGGTCCAACCAGGTTCCTCTCCCAACACCATGTTCATGCTCCTACAAGGTAGGTCTTGGGAAAACAGCTTGTTGCTGCTTGCCCTGCAGCATCATCATCAGTAGGCTGAAAAAAAGGGCTGTGTAATCAGCTGAAATGTCCATGGGGCAACTGCCCACCAGGCAAACCCTCCCCAGAGTCAACACAATGCAGTTTGCTGAAACATTAAATATTATCCTGCTTAGGAGCAACTTTTTCTTGCTAGTGCTGAGCCCGAGGGTGTATGTCAGGTACTATTATGCTACTAATTAGCCTTCATTAATAAGAGATCATATCACAGCACTTATGTTGATAGGGATAAGGCTGATGCTTTATTTTTTGGGACTGATACCGAAAGAACATCCCCTTCTGCTTAAAACAGTGTGACATTGAAAGTTGATTTCATGTCAGCTAGGCCTGTTCAAGTTTATAGTCTAAAATAGACAATAAGGAGACTTGAGGGGTAGAAACTTTGATAAGGTAGCAACTCTAGAATAAAACATTTTTGTGGAGACAGAAGTGTTGTAAACAGGCCAAGAGATGAACTAAGCATGTGTGGAAGAAAAATTCAACTAAAGGGGACAGTGACAAAAGTTTCTATGATCATCAGATAACCCCCAAAGACAAATATATTTAGATATATTAATGAAGTCCTAGAAGTGTGATGAATATGTTAATAATTTCTTGGAAAATAAATGAATATGCATGTTTTGATAACATAAAGTTCTTTTAGAGGGACAAGTTGGTATGCACGTTCGGTGGAATGATCCCCCGTGCATCCAGCACTGTAATAAAGAATGTTGCTTCCTAAAACTCCAAAATGAGTCTTAGAGAGTTTCTTCTGACCAGCTTTTTTGGTATCAGGATGGTGCTGCAGAACCTCCCCATCCGAGCATCCCTGCTGGGGTGAGTGGCTGGGGCTGCCGCTACCTCCTGGGGCCACGGCCGCTGTTGTGAGCCCCGACAATTTGTGTGACAGGTTGTGGTGATAACACACAACTATTGACTCAGCTGCTCCCACCTCTTTTCCCAGCAAATTAATCGGCGTTTGGGTTTGTTTCTTGTCAAGAGGAGAGGGAGGTGTTGGAGTCAGGGGGATGCCGAGGGTGATGAACTGAGATGTGTTGTGTTTAATGCAAATTGCGGACAGGTAAAGTTCTGTAGGCATTACCCAGTATTTTTCAAAACCCTGGATTTTTCAAAACACACTTTTCTTCTGCTTCTTTAGACTCATTTCACCCCCCTTTTCATTTCAGTACACTCTCTTTTGCAGCATAAGTCAGAGATTATTTCCAGGGAGTGGGGCATTTCTTTCTCTGCTCACTAAAGGCTTAATTGTCAATAACTGAAGAGCTCTAAATCAATCACATGTATCACTATTTTTGCCAGAACACGGGAGCAGCTGTGATATGTGATTTATATGAATGATCTCGGAGCCCCAAAATCCCAGTGTAAGCAGATTTTCAAAGGTATTACTGGCTGTGAATAGCCATAAAGGGGAATTATGACAACCAGGTTGATTTTCACAGAGAGATTCTAGTGGAGATTTTTTTTTGCCACTGCTTCCTGGTGTATGAACAGCAGTCGTTTCCTTTCTGATCAACAGAGGACAGTATTCTTATATCCAGAGACTACAATACATCTTCATCACACAGCAGCAGGCTACAGCACAAATGTAACACCATGTACTGAAAAGCTAAAGAGAAATTAAGGCATTTATCTTACACTTCTCCTCTGGGTAAAATCCATCCTGTCACAATTTGGATGATGGAAACTAGATAAATGGGTGCCAAGTCTTGTAAAATCTGATTTACTCAATAAACCGTCACAAGATTTGGAATTACCATAAAATCTCGTCATTTCTCCAGTTAATAAAACACTCATCAGAAGGGACTGGTAGAATCCAGCCAGAGATCCGGCAATGACCGTTTATTTAATAGGACAAGGCACACCAGTGCTTTCGATAAATACCGGAATTCAAAGTAGTGTCCCAATTCCTCACAATTCTCCATTAATGAAAAGCCATCTACCACCCTGGGGACTTTATTTCAGTAAATAATGTACTGTGGAGAAAACTTATTGAGCTGAATTCCTGGAAGTTTTTTAGACATTTCTGAGCAGAATGGCTCTTTGCACAGGATCCCCATGTCTCTGGTATTTATACACCCAAGAGGAAATTCCTGCCAATAGCAGATATTTTACCCTCACACGTGGGGCTGTGCAGGGATGATCCTGGGTCCAAGCCATGGTAGCCTCTGGGCTGCAGGTGGCCATTCTACAAGAGGGACAGAAGAGCATGGGGTTAGGGTGGGATGGGGCTCTGGGCAGAAAATCTGCAGACACTTTTCCAGGCCATAGGCTCAAATAACAAAAAAAATGAGGAGTTAGACTGAACCCAGGATGGGTGGGAGTAAATTCCTTTCCTCTAAGGCCCCGTAGAATTCCCTGTATCAAGTTTCGTAACTCCTGGATTTGAGCTGGAAGGGAGGAGCTCACAAAACCCACTGTCCTTATTTATTTGCAGTGCCTTTTGCCCCCACAAATTTCAGCTCTCCCAATCTATCTAGCTCACCAGACTGCTGCTGGGCTGGTTCAGCTGACAAACATCAGACCAAATATCAATCCTTGTCACCAGAGGTGGGAAACTCAGTTAAGCTGACTTGGGATGGATTTGTACTTTTAAGCAAAGTTCAGCTGAAATCAGCACTTCTCTTTTGAGGGGCAATAACATTGACTTATTCTCTAGGAACTTGTTCATGCCCATGTTGGAGCTCCTGGACCTATTCCTGCACAGTGAAACTGAACTTCTACTTCCCATTCAATGATGATAGCAAAACTTTTAGATAAGCTTGAGGACTTTGGGATGAGTACTTGACCTGGTGGGGTGGCTCACTCATCGCAGCTTAGAGAGTGGGGAAGTATCCTGTCCTCGGCTCAGCTCTGTGGGAACTCCTGGCAGGAATAGCTTTGTGCAGCAGTTTCCAAGAAGGAATTAGATTTAGCTTATAAATTAGTTCCTAAGCTAGAGGCCAGGGTCATTAAAAAAGGAATCTGCCCCAGGGAGGCTTGTCTGTGTCCAGATTCCTTGTACTCTTCTAGAAGTTGCTCACTTGCATTTTAACCATGGATTTGACACAAAATACATGGCCAGAGCCCAGTGGAATTAAAGCTTAATGGTTTTACCCAAATTTCCTCTCTGCTGAAGCGGAAGCAAGAAAAAAAACAAAACCAAACCTCAACCATGTTCCTCAGGCAACATTCCTAATGTGTTCTTCAGACTTTGCAGCCATTTATCTCACGGCTTTGCAATGCTCTCAATTCCCCAGGAAGGTCTCCCTGTTCATCGTCTTCCAGGGTTCACTTGCTCCTTGAAAAGTTCAGCACAGGACTATCCCGGGCACATTCCAGCATCCCGGCTCTGGATGAATACCTGCCCCATATCTCCCACCGAGCTGCTGGCCCTCCTCACTCTAAAGGGCTGATGATAAATTGTTCCTCTGAGCAGTGGCAATTTCATGGTTCGTTGGGCACAACCACTCTGCATTTTCACCCCCGAGATAATCAAGCTATTACCAGACAATGAGGAACAGATTGCATCTACTGAAGCATCCCCAAACAATGGGCCATGTATCTCTGGCATCTCCCACGTTGGGGATGGAGGGAGGGGATATTTTGAAGGGAGAGAGGAGGACAGGTAATCCCAGATACTTTAGCATCATTTTGTCTGCTTCTTTATCTGCTGCTGAGGGAAATTGCAACCCTGGGTTCAGCCAGGGCTGGGCTGGAATGAGCTGGGATTTTAGTCCTGGTGTTTTCCGTTTATTTTATCTCACCTCTCACATTCCAGGATCAGTTCCTCCTCTCATCCTCCTCCTTTATGATTTACAATAGCCACAGGCTTTTGCAGCTGATAAAAGGCACTAGACACCTGAGCACCCCACAATTTTTGTCTTTCCCAAATGCTCCCTTTTCTCCCACCCCAATCCATAAGATAAGGACCTATCTCCACAGGGAAACTGAGGCACGCTTAGCTGTGCCTAACAGTTACAAGGCATGCACCACGACAACCCAGCCAGCTTGCTTATAGGCAGTCAAGTTGCAGCATACACCACATTTATGGCTGCCCATGGAGAACCTTCTCTATGTGTCCGTGAGCATAGAAAGCAGCCACAGAAAAACAAGGATTAAATGACAATGCTCTGATGGTCTAAATTAATCTCTTAATCTTTAGGCAGCAGTTACTGCAGCAAGGGATGCAAAATAATATTCCATACCAGAGTCAGAGATCCTTCACTGCCCTCACCTTCTGCCTTTGCTTGCAAATCCATCTCTGGCAAAATCTGCAATGGCCATAACATGAATTTTACATGAGAAATACCAAAGTTTTCTGAGGTGATTATGACACCAGAAGACTTGCATTTTTTTTTTAAGTGTAAAGGTGGTCTATTTAAGACAGCAAATACTGATATGCAAATTTGTTTGTTAGAAATAAAATTTGGATATCAAGTTACTTCTTAAAAGAAGCATTGGTCTGTGGACAAACTGTACTAAAAATTATTCTAGAGTTTCCAGAGTAGAGCAATATATTACATCCTTCTAACTCCATGGCTTTGCTGCTTCTTTGCTCTTTATTTAAGCTTCTAACACTGAAATGATTTTGTGCTCTTTGACTTTTCCAGCCAACCATACCATGTCCTAATGTTATCTATAATAAATATAATAAGAGTCATAATTAAAAATAAACAAGGCAAAGAATGAGATACCAAGTCTGATGTGCCACCAAATCACTTAACGGAGGTAAAATATTGCTGTATCTTATGGAAAGTTTAATCAGGCAAAGAATTTCATGCAGTTGTCTCCCTTTAACCTTCCCACCCCCTTCTTCTCCCCCCCCGAAAAAAAATCCCTCTTGAAGTGAAATATTTGCGATTTTAATAAATTAAAGAACATGGCTAATTAGCTCCATCATCAACACCCACAAGGCTGTTAAAGTGACTGAGAATGCTGGAGTTTAATATTGCTCTGGCCAGTGAAGCAGTGAAGCGTTTGGTTCACAGGGTGGTCCCTACACGTTGTCATTTGGGGTACTCAGAGAGTGGCTCATCCCCAAGACAGTCTGAGGAGACATAGATGCCATCCTCAGTTTGGTGGCCGTGGGTTGTTGTGCTGGGGATTCCATCAAGCACTGTGGCATATGGATAAATATTTACCATCTAAATGAGCTTTACAAGGAGAAAATCTGCTTCTATGCAACTGGTCTTATCATCACACCCATGTATGAAGAACCACCCTGTCCTTCCACCAGTGACCGATTCCATTCCTGGCTATGCAGCAGTGGTTTTAACCAGTCTAAATTCACCCTAGCCTTTAGCAACAAAATTTTAATAGACTAAAGGAAATTATTAATATTTTCTAATTTGAGTGGTGGAACCTACTAAAACTCTCACTATGTTTATGCAGGGGTGGTGTTTTTTTCTCTGTGCACCCTTTCACCAGACAAAACAGATCAAATGGCAAATTCCTCACACTCACCGTCACTGGGCTGAAGTGACAGACATTGTTAATTGAGGGTGTCAAAATAATTTACTGCAAGTAATTAAATAAAATGGCAGTTCCAAAGCCTGCTGAATTTTGATCTAAAGTCTGTAATCGGGGCTATAATTTAAAAGCACCTGACAGAAGGTTTAATTAAAGAACAAAAATGCGAGTAGCCAGTAAAGCTCTGTGATGGATGGTGGAAAGTGGGAGGAGATACCTACTCATGTCTCTTCTGCAAGATCTCAAACAGCTGGCTGATACATTATCACATACAGGGGCTGGCTGCTCTTGCTTGAGGAGCGTAGCTCCTGTCCCAGATGATATGAGCCCATGCCCAGAGCTGTGAGTGGTTTGCCCCACATCTGGAACTTTCTGTCAAGACAATTGTTCCAACCTTCTCTCATGGCCCTTGGTTTTCCCTTGCATGGCCAGTTATCTGAGAAAGGGATATCACTGGTTGCATGAGACCATATGCTAGTGGGCTCCCAGCTGGTAGAAGTATGAATTTTGTCACAGCACAGCTGCAGTTGGTCTTTGCAATGATTTTTCAGAAGGCTGCAAACCTGAGGTTAGTGGCACATCAGGATGGTCTGGTTGATTGTGCATTTGAAAACAAATGAATAGGCCAGCCTCTTTTGGTTGTGCTCTCCAGGCATTTGTTGCTTCCTAAATGGTTCTCCTGGGCATGCTAAGTTGTGCAGGCTGAAAAACAGTTGTTAGGTGTTCAGAGCTGGGACCTCCCAACATGCAAAGGCACAACATATGGTTTATTCTTCACGACAGTCTTGGCACCAGGGGGTCACCACCCATGTTGCTTTCTAATTCCCAGATACAAATCTACAGCCTCCCCCTTGGGACAAAAGGAGGGGAGGGAGGAAGGAGAGGTCATGGTTTAATTTTTTGTAAGTTTTCTGATATACCACTGAATCATGTCTTTACTAATGGCTGTCAAGACTGGTTACGTCAATGTGGAATTGCAATTGTTGGCCACCACTCTGGGGAATACTTCTTCGTGGAGATTAATTTGTTGCATTTGCATCTGCTGATGCTTCTTGGCTCTTGTGCAGGTTAGATCTAGCCAGGTCTAAGTTAAATAACTGACAAAATATCCCACATTTGACCTGTAGAGTTGTGACACCCACTCTCATTCTGCACTCATACGGTATCAGGATGAAAGCAAACCAGTGAGCACAGGGTCAGTCCACACATCGGAAGGGAGAAATAATATGATGTATTTGCAAAGAGGAGAAGGAAAGAAAAGGAGATCCTGCTCTTTCTGTACCTTTTATCAGGATCAACACTTGTCTAAAGGCAACACTACCTGAGATGTTTGAAGTTCAGTGTAAAATCATGACGTGCCCTGAACATCAAGCAAGGGAGCCCAAAGCCTAAACTGGGCCACTTTTGGCAGGATGAACAATCCTATGTTCTCTTGACTAAACTGCTCCCATTGCATGACTGAAGTTATTTAAGGCTCACTGGTGTACCTCTGTATTTCACAACAGTGTGAACACATCGCTAAAGACAGAGTTACCGCATGGATCAGGTCATTATTAGTTGAGTTCATGTGGGGGGCTGTAATTTCTCTGTTCCTAGCTTGCATGTTCAAAGGAAGGACAATCTCTTTGATGACGGCAAAATCTGAAGGAGACAGGAGACTGCAAACCAGGTGATACACTCATTTGCAATTTCAGCTCTTCCTTAGTGGTATCAGCTGGGAAAGGGACGGAAAGAGAGATCCTGGCAGCCCTGGCCAGTGCATTTTTACATACGTCAGTGAAATAAAAATATTGTTTCAGCAGTTATATTGACGCTATTAAAACAGAGTTCAAGGAATGGTGCCAATCTTCTGTTACCAAAACTGTACTGCACTAAACCATCCTGCTTGAAGGATAACTGGGGGCCACTCAAAGAGAGAGCATATGCCAGAAGTGGATGTGCAACAAGTCTCTGATTGCTGGTGAAGCTGGGAGAGGCTGTTTCCCTACAAAACATCTGCTATTGCTCTCAAGAGAAAACATTTCAGCAGAGAATGGAGATCCAGTATAACAATCATGATTCATTAGTGTTGTATCTGTGAATTTATTGCCTTTAATATGTCCTGTGCACAGCAGAACCTCATCAGTCCTAATTCACTTTGCAAAAGGAGGACAAAGGAGACAAATCTGCACTTTTCCATGGCTTCAGTCTGATTCATCTCAAGATGAGATCAATAGAAATTGATGGACACCCTTGTGTCCATCTTTAGGACCCCCCAGAAATTATACAGGACAAGAGGAAGAAGCATTTCTACCTTCTCCAGGCCTTCAGGAATATAGTGGTGAGTATTTTGATGGAGTGCAGCAAGTGCAGTGTGATAATGGAAAATAATTTTAAAAGGTGAGAAAAAAACATTCTTGCTGAGATTTATTTCAACTTAATGATGTTTAATGGATTGGCAAAGCCCTGCTTAGGAAAAAAAAACCCAAAATTTTATGTATCTGGATCTTAATGATTAATAATTCTCCATGGTTAGGATGCCAGAGTAAACACAATTAACACTTTTCTTTTTAACCAATTGACTTTAGTTTTCTGTGGCCAATAAAGTTTGAAGAATTTTCTTTGGATCCAGTTACATGATCATTGCCTGGGAGGGATGGCAATCCACCGTATATCCACAGAGTGGACAAAGTAAATGGCCTAGAAAGCTCCAAAATGTGTTTTTCACATCAATAAAGAGGGAGATTTTTAATGATAGTGTAACAGTGTCAAGCATCATAAACAGTCCTTGGAGAAACATACCTTAGCTACTCAGACTTGCATGGAGATGGAGGCAGGGAGCTGTGTGTTGTGGACTTGAAACATTACTCTCTGCCTAACTTAGAATGTGCTGGAGAGAAGAAAAAACCTAAATTAAGAACAAATCATTTCTGACACCGTTTTAAAAATAAGATCTCAACTGGTTTCAAAATTTTAACATCTTCTGACATTTTGGAGGCTTTTGCTAATTCTCCAAAGCCTTAAAAGCAGTTTTCCTCTCACTGCCCTATTCTGATTTCCATTCAGATGCCACTTCTATTATTTAAAAGTCCTACTAAAAATGCCAAAAATGTTAATCAAGCCATGACTCATGCCAAATAGCTCAAGTGATTTGTATTATATTTGGAGACTGAGAATCAACCAATCATTCAACTTCAAGAAAAATAATGTTTTATGTTTAGCATTAACGTTTAATGCTTTAAAACACAAATCTTGTTGAATTTGTTGGGATCTTGTGTGATGTTCAAGGTGGAACTGTGTGCAAACAGCTATCTGCATTTGTTGACCTACTCTAATTCCTACAAACACTGGGCTTTTCTCAAATTTTCTCCTCTCTCATATCTTCCTCCTGGCAGAGACACCATGTGGGCTCTCCCAAATTCAAGTCAGGCATGACACAAGGGCTTATTTAAAAATGGGTGGCTTGGGACAACCTTGATGAATTTGCTGGACATAGCGTTAGGAAATGGGCAGCAGCTTCCACGTAGTAGGTGGCTAAGAGCAGAAGGTCACAGTCACATCTGGAAAAGGCACATCTGGATCTGGGACAGGAGGACTCTTTATTTACACAGATGTCTGTAGACAAGCCTGTCCACGTTGTCATCTGGGCTGGATATGTTTCTCCTGCGCCTGGAAGCCATATGGCTGTGTTAGGGTCATGCTATGCCCAAACTAATACAGTGATGCAACTGTGCAACTGGTAGTCTCTTCTGACCCTCAGAAAATCTATATTGCTCTCTCAGAAAGCTGGTTGGAAGGTTGGTTAAAAACACCAAAGTATTAGAGAAAAAGTCAGAAATTGCTCTCCTAAAAAAGCACTATCAGACTTTTTGTTTGGATTTACTCCAACCAAGTCCAGCCCCTCCTTCCCTACATGGCACAAGCAGGATACTATTCACTTGCATCACATCTCATAGTAAAAGTCCTGATTTTGTCTGTACTAAAGTGCTCTGGATGCTGCCTTTTTTCACACCCTCAGCATCCAAAACAAATCACACCCCATGTTAACCAGAAGTGTTGAAAAGCCCAACCCTTGCAGGTTCACCATCACCCTGGTAGCAGGCATAATATCTGCCTGATAACAACAACTGGGCACTGATCCACATTTGGCACATACAAGGTTTTATTGCATGCCTCCTTTTGCTCCCATTCCTTCTTCTCCACATTACTTTTTAGGGGATGCCACAGGTCTGGGGGAATTACAGGAATTTTGTCTGCCTTAATTTAAATTCTGGGAGCTGACAGAAATGCAGAAGGATGTGCATACCTATAGGAGCCCTTAAATCCTGCAGCAATGCACATGAATTTCCTGGAGCAAAGTGAAACCAAAGCTTTTCTTTTTTTTCCTTTTCTTTTAGTCCATCACCTGCTCCCACGCTACAACACAAACTCACCTATCTTGCTGTAGCAACACCAGTGAAACGCTGATGTAGGTTATGGGGTCCATCTACACATGAGCTGTAGATTCTCCAGGAAAGGTGGTTGTTCCTACCTGTCCTTTCCTACTAGTGAACAGGACTGGTTAGGGAGATTTTGAAAAAAAACCCCCAACTTCTTCAAAAGTTGTGTCAGTCTTGAAGGAATTTTTGAAGAAAGGGAAAGAAAAAAGGATTAAAACCAACTCCAGGTACTACCAACTGGGGTCTCCATTAAGCTGTGACTTGGAAACCCTGTTCTTGTATTTTGCTATGCTGCACAAACAAATCTAAGAGTGAAGGGATCTCAGATCTCTTCGGCTCAAAGTGATAATTGAGCCCTAAGCTTATAATATGACAGGTTCTTTATTTTCCCATCTGATTTGTAGGATCCCAAGATGGCTTGGATGGCTTTGTACAATGACTCTTTGTAGCCTATGGCAACTCATTCATGTGTGGCTTTGATGCTGAGCAATCCTGCACTCTTGAGAGTGAGTTCACTCCTGGGCTTGAGCCATGGCTGTCTTTCCCCTGGGACAATCCCATATGAGCAGACAGTTCCTTCAAACAGACTTCCTCATTGTGCTACACAACTGCACTCGTGGCAAGGGAAATGCTGGTGATTTGGAACATTTTTTTCCAAGAAAAACACCTTTTCAAGCTCATTGGCTTGGAATTAACTCATCTCAGGATACGAAGGTTGGAGCAAAGCAAAGATCAGAATGAACAGAAAATCATTGACACGGGGGTGATTCCTGCTGAAACAAACTAAACATTCAAACTCTCAGAAACTGTTTGAAATCAAATCTACAAAAATCTGGGCCAAGGCTGGCAGCAAAAAGGTATTCCAGACCTTCAACAATGGTTTTTCCATGATCTTACAAGGAGTTCATTGTCCAATAAGCACTATTATGCATTCAAACAAGGATTACTATTCCAAGCCTAAAATGCATTGTTCTTTTGTTATATGCACTTTCTGTCCATGAAGTCATAGCAAGGCGCTGAGGCTTCAGACTAACAGCAAACACTGGCTGTGATGTGATATTTCCACTTGGCTCCCCTCCCAATGGCTCCTGCTAGAGCCATTGTTCTCAATGATGGCCATCCATAAAAAAGTGACAACAGCAAAGCACCTACTTCCCGAGTCGCTCGCTAAGTCCTACACACTTGGCATCTGCATCTTGAAATGGTGAAATGGTGTTCCCAAAACACCCCCCAATTCTTGAGAATTGTTGTGACTCTTTTACCAGGAACAATTTTCTCATGACTACAACTCTGGTTGTAATTATTGCTCTTTGCTTCAGCCCAGGATGTTTCAAAATGCTTGGAGTAGTTGGGAGCTTGTATTCTACCAGCCCAACTCCTATAAAAAAAACCCCCAGCTTATCTCTAAAGAAACTATTTAGCCATGTTCCAATCTCACTTTATTCATCTTTTAAACACTCCTAACAAAAAGCAACAAAACCTACTGATTCATTTGGCACTGGAGCAAAGTCCTCAGTGTGCGTAAGCCACCAGGGAGCTTGCTGGGCTGCGCCAGCTTTCACCAGCTGAACATCGTACCAGCAATGGTTTCAGTGTTCGTGGACTTCCAACCCCCTGATGTTTGCTTCAAGTTTCAGTCTGAAAACGCACAAGAAACTCAACATAAAACTCAGACTGTAAATTTGACTTTTCCTTGGTCTCCAATCAGGACCATAAATCAACCCCAGATTTGCTTTGAACTTGGTTGCGCTTGCCCCAGAAAGTTCAGGAACTTTAATGATCCTTTGGGACAGAGTCAAGCCCATTTTAGAGCATTTACAAAGAAAACATCAAACTGGATGAATTTTATGTGGTTTTGCTACATGCCTTTGGCACAACTCTGGCAAACTCTGACAAGGATCCGTTTCAAGTCAAAATAAAGATTGAACTGGGCATTCGACTGATGTCATCAGACAACAAGCAAACAAACAAGCTGAAGGCATCTTAAGGATTTATTCGGTTTCACTTTGCTAGAACTTTATCAGCGTAGCGGGACTGGTTCTCCTTTCCTCTGCAGTGATGTAAATCAGGAGTAAATCCATACTTTAGCTGTGATGGTTATCAGGCTCAGATAAAGCTTTTCAGATCTTTTCTCTGTGGATTCGAAACGTCTGGCCAAATACAGTTTTGGATCCAAGTTAATAGTCTCTCTGTGAAAATGTTGGAAAGCCCCAAAGGCATCTGTATTACTCTGCCACGCTGGGACAGAGAAGGTTTTGAAATACAGCTTTTCTGTTTAAATAGGCTCTGCTGTCACTTCTTAGGTAATGCTCATTGCTTTCAACCAGAGAAACCTGAAGCAATCAAAGTAAAAACTTGCCCCACAGTGAGGTGAATGTGCTACTTCCAGATCCACCCTCCAAAAAGTGGTTGAAGTTTCTTCTAAACATTCTCAATGTGGCTAACTGTCTTACATTAATGTTGAGACAAAACAAGAGATAGAATGTATTTTTTTTGCAGTTTATAAACACACTCCATGTCCAAAAATCTTACAACATGTTTAAAAGAAGCTTGCCAAGTGTTCATAGCACTTATCTTAAAACGTGCTTTTAGACTTCACAAAAAATCTAAAATTATACAAATGCATACATACATTTATGCATTTCCAAATCAGGTGGGACCTTATAATAATCCTGTCTAACCTCCTTTTATTGTTAGGTGACTTTTAAACTTGTTTTTCTTTCTTTAAGCTGAAATATCACAGAATTCTGCATAGAAGGGCTGGACTGAAATCATCAGCTTGGTATCCGAGTGTGGATATTGTTAGTGAATGGGGTCATGATTCTCGTTTCTGTTTTGCCTTAAGCATTCATAGAAGTGTTAATAAGTTGTCATAGAAAAGTACTAGGTAATGAGACCAAGTTTCTGGAACCCTTTATGAAACATGAAGCTCATGACATGACACCCTGCGTCATAATATAAAGCGTATTATTCCCCTTTACAATGTCAGAGGGCATATTTAAGAGTAGCTACCATAGCATTATTCACAAATGAAGTAGTGGAAAGCCCAAATCACCAGAATTCTCATCTTTACAATGTTTGAACCTATAAGCCCATGGGTTGTGTATCTGCCTATCAATCACCCTAATATCCAAGCATAATCTAAATTATATCAGTAGCAATAGCGATGTCTCTGGTGGATTTAGCAGAAATTCTCGTTTCCTGTGTCTCATGGGTAAATATTGTCCTTTGAATGATTTGTATCATTGATTTATCAATTATGCAGCTTTCATCTCCTCATTTTTAGCTTTGCACATATTTCAACAGTTTGTTCTGCAAGTTTTGTTTTCTTGTTTTTCTGCGTTTATTAGGCTACCAACTTTTGGTGACATCAACCCATAAATGACTGGTGGGAATTGTTGGAGATCCTTTGGTTTCAGTGGACTTATATAGAACTCAAAACTTATAAAATGGTCAAGAAGAATCATGTGTAAGGTAGTCACCAACTTGTGAGTCTACTGAGAACTGCTTATAATCAGTTAAGGCTGGTGGGGGAGCTACATGTAACAAACTCTTTCTATTAATGTGTAGTTAAGAGCTCCAGGGAGTTTTCATTAAAATGCAATATTTCCATTTAACTTTCTCCTCTGAAGAGGAGAACTGTTTTTTCACTGAAAAATAAGTTTTAAAGAAAACAATCTGTTCTTAAATTTAACACGAGGAAATTAAGCCCCGAGTGTGAAGATATGTGAGTAGCTTTGCTCATGTGAACATTTCTACTGGTTTCAACAAAGATCTTCACACAGGAGAATTACACACATGGATAATTGCTCATAAGGTCGGGTAATCTAGGTTAGTTAATGAAATAAGGGTACTAAATCATTTTCTAATCTATATTGTTCTTTTTGACTGCCAAAGTGCTGGCTATATTTATTTTTTATAATCCTGATAAGGAAACATTCCTGCAACATTAGCAAAAAAAAAAAAAAATCCAGCTTGAGTGAAAGGACAAAGTGAAACAAACATCTTTCAGCCTTTCTCCACTGTTGCTGATCTTTAAATAGCAAACTTGATCTTCAGTCAAAGCAGATTTGGGGTGGTTATACAGCAAGTAGCTTGACAAGATGGGATTGGAAAATCCTTCAAGGCCCTTAATCGGCAATCTCTGCCTCTTGCTTTGAGCTCTTCTCCTGCTCTTGCCTTTGGAAGAAGTCATGCTTGAGAATGTTTAATCCACTGCAGCCCTTAGCACTGTCCCTCTGGGAGCTCACTCATGCTTGTTATCGTATGTTCACCATGTCAGAGGTTAGAGGGTATAACGTGCAACCTAAGCCAATCGCTGGCTCCTCGCTTGGCTGAGACTTATCTACCATCACAGCCAAGGCTGGTGGGGCAGGATGGAGATGTAGCAAACTCTTTCTATTAGCATGTCGTTTATAAATGGGGAGCAAAGTCACACACTGCCTTCTAAATATGGCCAGAATTTGTTTGAAATTTTATAAGATGTTTTCCATTCCCGGGTATTGACTTTGTAAATGATACTTTCTAAAGCTTTAACAGGCATGAGAAATTTAAATATACAACCCGCTTCAACCTGAAAAAGAAAAACAGTATATTTTAAACAATTGTGCAAGGAAAGACAGTGGCAGAACTGAAAAGGAGCTTGGTTGGACCTCTGAAAGCAGTCACCCTGAAGAGAGGAAAGTTAACAATAACTGCCTATTTGAAAGAAAATATTTCTGGGAGCAGAGCTCTGGGTAATGTGAACCACACAGATACGGGATAGCCCAGGGGAGTTAGAGGAAGTTTAGATCCATTCTGAAAAGGTCATGCTACCACACTTCATTTTTATATTGTTACAGAGAAACTTACTCCTCCACTTAAAAATGGGCCATTCTTATTTAGATAGTTCCTCACTGAAAAAAGTTTAAAATAATGAACACACTGAATGATTTCTGGGATGTGTTGCTGTTGTTTAATCTCTGTTGTTGACTCTCCAGATACTGATTGTTTCACTCTTGCTTGCCATGGGGGAATGATACATCCCCCAAAATGTACACTCAGCAAAGCTCACTTTGCTTCTGAGAAATACCAGGATCAGAGCTTCCAAAGAAATTTTGTGAGTGATTTGCTGTGGACCTGTGCTGATGTAGAGTGTAGGACTGTTGCTTTCCCTTTAAGGGCTTATCCATGCAGGGCAGTAGCAGAGAGTAAACCACCACCATCTTGTAGGAGAAGTCTTCATCCCTGCTGCCTTTAACTTGTAATGCTGTGAGGCCATTGATCATGCTGTTGATAAAACAGTTTAGGCTGGGACAAGCAATCAGATGGGAGCACTGTTTTCAGTGAGAAATCAAGGGGTTTGCAACACTTAACACTTGCAGTTAAAACAATGAAATTCCCTTTGAGGAAGAGACTTTACAATATATTTTCCTTAAATAGACCAACAATCAAGAAAATAAAACCCATTTTACAGACAAAAAAATGAGGGGGAAATAAACTCAACAGTTTCTCCGTAAATTAGTGACAAAGTCACAGCTTGAAGCTAAATTCTGAATTTCTGTATTTCACTGCTGATCCACATTGGTCTTTCATGTGCTGGGAAAGATAGGGATACACTGAGGTTCCTATCTTTAAAACTGTGTTGTCTCCTCCCATTAAAGAGCAGTCCAGAACCTCAAATTATTTCAAAGCTTTCCTTAGATCACTGATGACTAATATTTTTTGTAGAGTACAATCGACATGCATTAGCACACGTAAAAAGGAAAATACAGGATGGCAGTCAAAAGTGTGTTGCTCTTCTGATGAGCTCTCATGTGGTCCTTCACCTTGCTGGGATAAGGAGGGAAGGAATAACAACCTACACAAACACAAACACCAAGACTAGCTGCAATCGCTCACCATCTGCCCTGGACCAAATCCACATCTGCTCTGAACAGCTACAGAAATGAACACCACATATCTTAAATGACAAATGAGGAGGCAAAGGGTCTGACTTAATACAGCAAAGAGTCAATGCTACATTAAAATAATGAAATTGTACTGTGAATGCATATTTCATTACCCCTGAAAATATATACTTCACCAATCATCATGAAGAGTAGACAAGCTCAGCACGATTTATTCAAGCCTTTATTAACTTGTCCTACACTTAATGCTGACAGCTTGATGATTTTTTCCAAGATCCAGTGGCTTCTTGAAAAGAAGTCAAGTAGGCTCATGTGTAAAACATTAACTATATATGCACCCCAGAATTTAACCACTATTTGCTAATGACCAGAGCAAGGCAATATTTTGTTGGCAAATAAACCGGTCACCAAAAAATGCAGTTTTGGAGAAGTCAAAACAACTGGAAAATATTGGCTTGGGTCACATAGAACATTTTGGAAACATTAGCATTGATCATTTTAACATTTTAAATTCTTGCATTTTGGGGGACTTGTCAGAAAAGACAAGGTCTCTAAAACACAGTTGGAAGAAGGCGATATCCAGTGTTTCAGAAGAAAACATGACCACAGCAAGCAAATATTTTACATGCATTTCAAAAGCTTGATCAAAGTGCCCCACTTGGCAACAGTAATCAATATTTTGACTCTGGATGTCTGTTAACAGGCATCACTTGGGTCCCATGAACTTTACTGTACATCATCTTTCAATAAATTATTTCTCTTAACTGATTTCCAAATAAGATTTTTTCTGCTGAAGTAGAAAAGTAGCACGTGTGCTGTTAGGTGAGACTTTTTCTTCCCAAAGCCTGTGGTTGAAGTCTCAAAAATGAGTATCTGAAGTTCAGCTTCTGTCATGAATCCATATTTAGACTCTGTTTTTGCAAAAATACATGTTTAAATGTGAATTTTCAAGAAATGCTTTATATTTGTAAGACAGGAACATCTTAGATTCAGTAGTCAGCAGGACTGAGCAGGTGCCCAAACTCTGGGCACATGTTGAAATGCTTTGCTGCTTTCTGACCCTAAATAAGCGGATTGACAAGCAGCTATGTTCAGGGTGGTCTTAAATCTTGTACTAGGAGCTGGTTTAAATCAGAAGGAGGGATGAGGCTGGGGAACATAAATGTTCTCTGGGGCCCATTTCGTTTTTTATGAGTTAGGTATTCCAGCCAGAAGAAAAGGGCTAAGATCAAGCCAGCCACCTTCCAGGTGAGACTCCATCCTTTAAAACCCTTCTGTGAGGGCCCTTAATAACTTTGCCATGTGTAAACACGCCTGATGCTTTTCTTATGAGCTCAGAGTGACAATCAGAGCAAGAAGAGAGCGGCGGCTCAACACTCTTTGACGTCAGTTCTTATAAGCCTAAGCAGTTGATAACCATGACACTTGAGAAACTGGGTATCACGTATCATTAGAGGACCACGTGAAGCAGCACGATAGGTTTCAGAGCTACCTCACCCTACTATTAGAGCAATGAGCTCTGAGTTTACCCAGGATTTTTTTCATGGGCTGTAATGACCGAAGCACAATTTAACCCCTTAACCTCTCAGCACATGGGTCACATTTCAGTCCAATAGAGGACACACACCAAGTGGCTCATGTTTATTTTCCAATTGTCATTTTCAGTTTACCTTGAAGAACCTGATCTTTAAGTTGGTAACAAATAGCTACTGAAACCAGCTGAGGAGGTGGGGTTTTTTTTCCAGCTATAAACCAGTCAGCCCCAAGAAAGACCCCATGAGACTGTAGAACATTTGCTTCTTGTGTCAGCCGAGAAACTTCCCAAAACAGCAGAAGACAAAGTACGTCAGATGGCTTGTGTATTCCTGCTTTGCTCTGGCCATGCAGGGTCATCAAGGAATATAAAATGTATCAGACTCAGCTAATTTAATTTTCAAGCAGAAAGGACATTTTACTAATGGCAGTCTGACTTATCTGTGCTGTCACATCCTGACCCAACGGACTTCAAAGCTAGTGAAGAGACAGTCACAGTCCTCAGAAAACCACAGGGAAGGTATTTAAATTCTTCAATATAGTTTTGAGAAACTTATTTACTACCCATGAGCACAGTTTCTCAGGTATATCTGGATTAAGAAAGGTTTCAGAGTATTCGGTTATGAAGGAAATAAATATTCATGTCTATGTTTGTATCATGCACAAAATGTCATTCACAAAAAAACCAAACCAAAACAAAACCAAAAAAAGAAGCCTCTAGGCAAGTCTGATTAAATCTGGAGAATGTGTTTACATGGATGGTGAAAGATGACTTGGTAAGCAAGCCTAAAACCAAGCAGTCTCATATACAAATGCCCAATTTATGTGGCAGAGTAAACCCGGGCACATTTTCTACAGATAATCTCTCATCAGTTGTAAATCCCAAACCCATGCTGAAAACATCTTCTTCTATCACATTTAATCAGACCCAAAGACAGATATTCCAAGGTTACCCATTTTGTGGTACTCCTCAGGCTTTGGGTATATTTTCCCCTTTTCTTTAATGCAAAATTAGAGCTTCATAGAAATCCCTTTTGGTGATGCACTGTCATAAAGTGCTTCCCTATTCCTTTCCCACTTCCCACCATGCACTTGCATTTTGGATGCACATCTGTGTAGTTAGATACAAATAGACAAGTCAGACTTGTAACATCCACCCTGATGTTCTCCCTGTTTCATGCTGCTCCAACCATCCCTTCCCATAGAGGAAATCAACAGGAGTCCAAACAGGTGTGATAGTGCAAGAACTGTCCTGAGCTTGCAAAGACCTCATCCTTTTGGGGGAAAATTGTCATGCCTGGTCACGGGGGAGCTTTTCCTCTCTTCCAGATGCTTTGGCTTTGGTGAGTAGGTCAAACCCAAAGCTTTCCAAGAGGTGCATGAGGTTTTAGCCACACAATTTGCTTTAAAGTCAAAGGGAGCCACTCAGTTAAGCCTTGGCCAGCAGCTACAGTATGTGGCCTTTCATAACTATAACATTTATTGGTTTGGTGAGCACTATGAAACGCTCTTTGGGTGGGCTTGAACTTCCTCTACGAAAAAACAATTATAGATTCCAGGCTGGTAAACACTGAGGCTTGTAGGGCTGCTCTTGGCTCTGCCTTTGAGTTGGCCAAACCACTTAGGCCTTCTCCATGTAACAGCAGCTGAACTCTGATAACATCAACTGTGGGATGAGGTCACAGCTTCTGAAATCCCACTGATCCTTACCCAAACACCGCACAAAACCTTCAAACTCTCAAAATCATATATAAAATATCACGCTTAATAAGGCTATTGTATCACACCAGGGCCTGGATTTAAGCTCCCTAAATCCTGGCTATTTCCTTAGGCACTGATTATTTGGTTTTCTCTAATGCAGGATTCTGTGTGTTGTTTGAACAGCACATTTATGGTGCTGCACCTCCAAGCAAATTCTTTCTTCTAAGGAACAGAGCTGAAAGGTTTTATACCCCTGAATTTCTACTCTTTTTTTGTGCACAGACAACAGTCATTTTGCTTTTAACTACAGTGCAGTACATCAGAGAAGCTTCAAACACACACTTGTCCACGCGCCCTCACTTCTTTGTCTGTGAGACTTCAGTTTGTTTGTTGTTGCTGTTTAGAGGAAAGTTCAGTCTGTCTACATCTATGCCCTTGGCCTTTGCTTCTCAAATTCTGTCCTCACGAAGCCCTTGAGAATTTTGTCATCTAAACCATCACCTCTAGCACTCCACTACCCAGTTTTTACTCTGGAACAAGGCACATTCCTGAGGCTCAGGCTTACTGTATAATACACATCAGCTGAAACATCAAAGCTCCTAAGGATGTTCACGTATCTCCTCCATCTTCCATAAGGATAACCTGATGTGAAAATAAAACAAGGACTATAGAATGACAGGACAATATTTTGAACATTTCTTTTTATTTTCTGCCTTTTACCCAACGCAGGGAAGAAAGCTGAGCAAAACAGTGTAAAAATAAACAGAAAAATTCATCCTTCCAGCCTCAGCCAACCACTTCTGTCATCTGGGAAAAATACCCCCTTTCCCACATCTGCCCCTGGAGCTTTTCATCTGTAATTTACTGTGGTGAAAAAAATTATTCAGGTACTGTTGGGTCAACATAGGACTTATAAAGTAAATGAGAATGACTAATGTGACATTATACCCCCACTGAACTCTTTCCAGTGGCCGTTTGCAAGCAGCTGAAGCCAATCCATCAGCGGATGTAACAGCATTTGTTTCTGAAACATCTGGTATATATCAATATGTAAATCAGTTCGGCACAGAAGGAAACACACAAAGAGATTTTGATCTAAATGCCGCATGTTTTTGTTGTTGTTGTTGTTTCAAGGAACTGTAACCAGCCACTGCTCAACATTACTTTTCATTTTCTTCTTGACTTTTGTTATAATATGATTTGAATATTCAAATATTGTGATTATTATCCCAAGGAGTATTTCTTTTTTTTTTTTTTTCTGGAATCAAAGTATTTTCTTACCAAAGGAATTTAAGCTTGTTGAATTCTGAATTAGACCTTAATTGTATCCCTTGTCAATCACTTTTAATCCAAGCAGCAGTTAGGGCGAGCAGACCTCACATGTTTTGGCAAGTCAGTGGTAAAGTGACTTGGAAAACACCAACGCAAGATGATACTGTGATTAAATAGCCAGGAAGGGACTCAGTTCCCATTCTTTGAGGGAACTTTCTCTAAAATGTGCCAGACCTCCTTTCCAGGAGATGATAAATACAGTTCTGATGCAAAAATATTAAGGCTTCCATTTTAAACAGGGCTGAAAACTTCCTTCCTGGTGTTGAATGCAGAATGCTCAGCTTTTATGAATAGAAGATCACTTATTTTTCATTTAAATATAGATTTGGAGGTTCATCTTTGTCTTATTATTGACATGGATGTTGAAATGAAAGAATGAAGACACCCAGATACTCATACAAATTGAAAGTAACCAACATACATTAAGCAATTTTTTAATATATTTTCAGTTAGCAGCTAGATGTGTGTCAAATATTATTTTGCAACACACAGGTTTTCAAAGTTTTTTATTTGATTGGAAATGTTTCTCCTTGTCTTTAAATATTTCCATTCAATACTTTCAATCTGAGAGAACTTAACTGAGCCAAAACCTAGGAGCTGTAAAATGTAATTCACAAGAAATTATTATTACAAGAGTAAAAAAAAAAAGGAACTGAGGAGTTGTTTTTCCTTATCTAGAGAAAGTGAAATATGAAAAGGAAATAAATGGTTTTCTTGTTGAAAGCAGGCCCTGGAAATTACTCCTTGTGGGTAGATTCTTGTGTTGACACCAGGCTCTGCAGAATCGCTTGGAGTTGAGGGGAAGGGAGGAGGGAAGATGGGCATGAGTGCTTGGAAGGATCAGTGACCTAGAAAAGATTTTTAAAATTCCTTCAGTTCTTACAATCAGATAAAAGCATGGGCAAAAAACGAGTGACTCATCTTCTCTTGTTCCTTTCTAATAGTTTCCTAATGAAGTAATTGCACTGTACTCATTTGGAAACATAGAAAATAAAAGACAAGACAAGAAAAATCAAGTGGTGAGGATGAGAAGTCTAATTAGCTGATCACTGCCTCCTCATGGATCTCCTACCGCTCTAAGACCTTACAAAGATCCTGCTAAAATTTTCCCTGAATCAGACTTTTCTGTACACTTTACACATGCACACTTATAAATGTAATTACCCTCTAATTAATGTGATCACTTCTGTAGCCAGTCGCTCACTGTAGTATGTGTGTATCTGCCACGTAAAGGGCCAGGTACAGTTTATAGGAGGAGGGAACTTCTTGATATCTGTTTATAGGTTAAGATGGAAATCCAGACAAGCTTCCAGGCATACAAATCTGAAATGGAAGTGGAAAATTTCACATCTTTTACCCAAGACTATCACTGCCACAGCAAAATGCTACCAGGAGCGTACTCTTATGAGATCTACCAAAGTAAGGTCCTGGTGAGCCATCAGGACTGCAAGGTTCTAAAAAAAATAATTCTTCAGAAATACATAAATGGATATAGCTGGGAAACTTTTGGGAAATTATAACACAGACAATTGGAAGCAGAGAGGGAAAATTCTGTATTCATAGAATCATTCATAGAATGATGTGAGTTGGGAGGGACCCATAAGTCCAACTCTTGTCCCTGCACAAGACAATCCCAACATTCAGCCCATGTGTCTGAGGGCACATGCTGTCCAAATGCTTCTGGAATCTTGTCAGGCTTGGTGCCATGACCACCTCCCTAGGGAGCCTGTTCCAGTGCTCCACCACCCTCTGCCTCAAGAACCTTTTCCTCATGGTCAACCTCAACCTCCCCTGGCACATCTTCCTGCCATGTCCTCTGCTCCTGGCGTTGGTGGCCAGAGAGAAGAGCTCAGCGCCTGCCCCTCCTCTTGCCCTTGGGGGGAAGTTCTAGACTGCAATGAGATCTCCTCTCAATCTCCTCTTCTCCAGGCTGAACAAACCAAGTGACTTCAGCTTCTCCTCATACAGCTTGCCCTCTAAAGCCTTCACCAATTTTGTAGCCCAATTTTGTGTACTTGATTGAGTAGGCTGTACTTGATCATTATTTAAAGAGTTTTGAGAACAGGTTTTAAAATGACCTGGGATAGTTCATGTGCATGCAGTTTTGGAGGGAGAGAGGACTCTCAGCTTGCATGCAAAGAGCCAGTATCATTGCTGCCTGCCTGGATATCCAGCATGGAGCATTCCCAAAACAAATAAAACCAATGGGCCAAGATGTCTTCCTCATAACCATGCATGCAACTGGCCTGGAGTGTTGCTCCCGCTGACAGTACATCATCTGCAGCTGATGGAGGAAGCATTCGACTTGCCAAGTGTGCAGATGCTGAAGATCCACAGGAAACATGCAGTTAAGTGCTGGAAAATTTATCTGCATGGGTTGGTTGTGCATATGGCCCAGCTAAACATGCACAAGCCAGGCTGCAACCAGCAGGACAGACCCCACAAGTACTGTCAGTGGGGAGCACGACCAGCAGCTCTTGCACATATCTGTGTGGTGATCCCTCCCAAGTCCTTTTACAGCAATCTGTTTCCCCATCTGCTAAGGGAGTGGAATTCTCTTTTGGAAAAAACTTTGGGATCCAGAGGTGAAAAAAAATGCTTAGTGGCCACTAAATCAGAATTACATCCTTTGCTACCTGTTTTGGCTTTATCTTTGCAGAGGTGGAAATGAAGATGAGAATCAGTGAAGGAAGAGACACACAGGTTTTCACTAAAACCATAAATATTATTTTAATTCATCCATCCACACATCCATCCATCATTAAACCAAGAAAAATATTATGTAGCAATCTAAATATTTATTCAGCCAAAAAAATCACTATCTTAGCAAATGAGACCCTTTTTTTTTTTTAATCTTTCCAAGCTAAATGAGGCAAAAACCTAATTAAAGATGAAAGGTAAACCAGCCCTTCCATTCCCCAAAGCTGGAATGGTAACACAGCTATGTCTTACTTAACAGAGGGGTTTTATTGTGACAACCAACCTGCCAACTTTTTATTAAGGCTTAAACTATGTCCAAAAAATTTTCTCCACAGGAGGAGCCCACTCCCTTCATGTGTCTACTGAGAAGAAAGCCCTTATTCTCCATTTTCCATCTGTGTACATGGTCAAATTCTCCCTGAGTAACTGAATGTGAAGCTAGCACTATGGACTGAGTTGCAAATGAGAAGTGCTCTCATATTTTGTTATGGGAGAGGAGCACGCAGCTCTGGTGGAGCTGGTTGAGAATTGCACCAGTTTCTGAAACCTTCATCCTCCCTGCCCCCTTTTTCTATCCTCTCTTTTCCATTCTCTGTTGAGTTATCCTCACAGAAGAGCCCAGTACTGCCAAAATCAGGGTCCAACGGGGCAAGGAGATGAATGTTGTGTTTTTAAAGTTAACAGAAGTTGGTTCTTCAGAGTTCACGTCGGTGTCACAGCGTGTGCCGAACTCCTACACGTTTTGAAACTTGATCTTACACCTTGCCTTTTATGAAGATGAAATCCTTGGCAGGTGATTATTTTGCTTTCTCACATCATATCAGACGGTTTAAGCACCAGTCTGCTTGCTAAGAGCCAGCTGTTGCAGAGGGAAAAAAAGAAAGAAAGAAATTCCTCCACAAAACGCCCAGGCTCTCAGAATTCCCGCAGTAGCAAGCTGCTGCTGCTATCTCTGCAGTTTTCAGAAGGTTTCATTGCAAAATGGTGAATGTGGATGTTTTAAAACATGGGTCTCTGTATCAATATTAAATTAAGTAAGTGTAGAAAGAAACAGGAAGTCAAAATTTTCTTTTCCTGGAAAACCAGGGGAGAGTAGAAGCTGGTTACTGTGCAGCAGTGAGTCCACGAGCAGCATCCTGTGTTTATGACCAAGTCAATCCCCAGAGAGCATCGCCGCCTCCACCGCTACCCTCTGCACAGCCACAGGAAGAGGAAAAACACACCAACAACATATGTGTGACAACTCTCTTCAGTCCCTCCAGTCCTGTCTTGAGCCCAGCCAGGATTATTTAGCTAATACCATCTCACTTCAGCTCACATAATGACTTATATCTCCTTGGAGAGGTGAGCTTGTGTGTGCTCAGCTGAAGGGAAGGGCTCTCTATAGTGCCAAGAGGCTCACAAATGGGATCATCTTCATGTTGCTAAAACAGCTTTTCAGTTATTGTATTTTCTACAGTCCTTGTTCTGATTCAAATGAATCAGGAGATGGGCAGCTATTTCCTCCAGAGAGAGGTGAAGGGAAGGCTCTCAGTGATGGTTGTGCCTTGTACACAACCAGCTGACCGACCATCCTCATCTTCAGCATGTTGGCTTCAACCTACAGAAAAGATCTCCAATAAATGTCCCTTGTATCAGCGCTGTGTCATCTAGAGCAGTACATGAAACAGCTGCTGGTGGGCTCTCTCTGACCTTGTGTCCTGGTTTTTGACTGGGACAGAGCCAATTTTCTTCTTGGTAGCTATTGTAGCGCTGTATTTTGGTTTCAGTAGGGGATTTGTTATAAGAACATTGACCACTTACTAAGTTTTCAACTGTTGCTGGTAGATGAAGGATTTTCCAACTTCCTAGTGTTTTGCTAGTGTACCTAGAGGAGGAATAGGAAAATTAGCAAACCTAAATTGACACTGGATATGCCAATGGGATGTTCTGTATCATATAACGTCATGTTCAGTATATACTAATGAACACCTCTCAGGCTCTTGCTCTTCTGGGATTGTGGTTTTGGGATTGTCCCTCCTCCAGGATCATTATCCAGAAATGAGTTGGGTTTGGTCAGTGGGTGGTGAGCAATTGCACTGTGTCTCACTTATTTGTATATTGTATATTGTATATTGTATATTGTATATTGTATATTGTATATTGTATATTGTATTATCATTATTATCATTATTATCATTATTATCATTATTATCATTATTATCATTATTTTAAGTTTTATTTTATTTCATTTGTTAAACTACCACACTTTGGTGACTGCTTTAAAAACATTGTCTTTTTTTGAGAGGACCCTTTCCTCCTGCCATAAGCCAAGGGAGACTGTCATGGACATACTCTCCCAGAATGGGAGGGAAGCAGTGAGAGAGTCCACTGGTAAAACAGATGTGCTGTGAGAATTTTGTATTGGGAGCAGTGGGGATAAATGGGACATGTCACGCAGTGTATAACATATTGGCAAAGGTTACACAGTGTTTCCTTCGCTGTTTGATAAAAATAAAATTTTTCATTTGCCAAGACTATCAAAGTAACTGCTCTTCACTATGACCAAAGGAAACAGTGTTTCTTCCACTATCAACAAAAAGAATATATTTATGTCTCAGACCGGCTTTTCCACGTGCACACACACCCCCTCAGAAAGCTGATTTTAAATAATTCTGAAATGAATTCAGTGTCTGTGCTGGATGCTCATTTCCTTAGAAAAGCAATGATGGGACGATTTTTCCCTAGTGCATCTCTTGAATTTGGCCCAGCACACGCTGTTAAACTGTTTTTCCTTCCTCTCCTCCCTCTAATGCAATTGCTTGGTTTCAGCTACTGTGAGCCTGACCCAAATCCCATTGTGGTCCATGGAAAACCTCATCTGGGCTAGTGTGAGCATTAGCCTGGTTGTAACCCAGCCTTGTGGTGAAAGGAAAACGGAGGAGGAATAATTTTGGGACAGCTGGACTATGTCTGGTACCAGGTCTCTTCATTGCTTGTCTTTATTAGCTCATTAAGCATGTAACAAGAGGCTACTGCTGTCTGACCATAGCAAACCTCACATTGTTTTCTCTATAAAAACACATTTGGACATTCTGTTACTAAAATGAGCAGAACTCCCTGATGAAAAGGTTTTCCACCCTTATATTCACTGTCCTCAGCCGTCACAAGAAAAGCTTGGTTGCTGTGAATGTCCTTTAGGGCTTCAGCACCTCTGGGGATGAAAATGTTGTTCTAAAGATGCAAACACTGATTTTGATTATAATATAAGAATAATATTGCCATGTTGTTAGCTCCACACTTAATCCAAACAGAAATCTAAGGTGTGTTTGAACATCAAATATGTCAAATGCAAAGAATGTTTGGCATCAATAATCTTGCATGAAGCAAAGAAATGCAAACAGGTTCATTTTTTATTTTGGCAACATATGGTCAAATTGATTTTCTTCTTCTTTGTGACTAATATTAACTTATTGACATGTCAAGGAACTTCAGGTTTGTTGATCTTAGATATAGGCAAGCTTGGAATTGCTTGTAGTAGTAGTTCTTTTGCCCCTACCTCCAAGATCATCCTTCTCCCAGTAGTAATTAATGTCTTAATATGGAGGCTTAGAAGACTACCTGAGTGTGAGTGAGCAAAATATGGATGAAGTAAGTGTGACTGGAATAAGAATTCCAAAAGCTGTTTTTTTCTTTGCTTAGATAAACAGAGAGGTTACTAATGTAGAAGACCCACTTCACATTTGCCTGTGATGTTCAGAAAAAAGTATGTGTAGATAAAGAAGCATTGGTGTGATATATCATAATATTCTAACCCATCTGACCACTATATATTTATTTTTTGACTATTCATACCTGTAAGCATATGCATCCTACACATATACATGAATACATAGTTATCCTTCTGTTGCTTAAATAACATCTACAGTTTTTCTTCTCAAAGTCTGACCCCCAAAATGCATAATTGATGTCTTCTATAACTGTGTTATCTCGTTGCTTGCTGCCAATGTGTGCAATGATCTAGCAGCACACCCAAACACGAATACACACCCATGCACATATATGTCCACACCCACCCACATATACATGTCATGGGAAAACTGAATTTTCCAAGTGTAGCTACACCCTTTTGAGAATTGTTTTGAGAATTGTTTACAGCTTTTGTCACAGTTATGAATGCACTTAAGAGAAAGACATTTCTCCATAAGAGTCCTGGGGACCCAAAACAAGGCAGAGAGGAATAGAATCTTAGAACTGTTTGGTTGGAAAAGACCTTTGAGAACATCAAGTCCAACCGTACCTGTCTGCTACTAAATGATATCTTTGAGCACCTCGTCTACCTGTCTTTAAAATCCCTCCAAGGATGGTGACTCAACCACTTCCCTAGGTAGCCCAGTCCAGTGTCTGATGGCCCTTTCAGTGAAGAAATTTTTCCTGATATCCAACGGTATCACTGCTATCAGCATGTACCATTGCATCTATGAGCATCAGATGGACATATGCACCTCTGGGATTTTTTTGTCTGTTTGTTTGCTTTAGGCAGGGACAGAAACAGTTAATGAAGCTCTAAAAATTGCTTTGACAGGCACTGTGTTATGTTGATTATCAACCCGGTAACACAACCCTGTAAAAACTGGAGTTGATTAATTGCTGCATATACATCGTCCTGGATGTGTGTGCTTTGAGATAGTAAAGTACTCAGTTAAGGTTCAGTATGGAAACTACTGGAAGTATCTCTGGTTCTTCACTGCAGGCAGGATTTCAAGTAGTTCTTGGTTTCTCACTGGTTCTGACATTCATTGAGACATTCCGTGACTGGCTTGAGGAAAGCAGAATTAGTTGAAGATGGCAATTTCAATCTCCCACACTCCACACAAGACCAGCACCACTTTTCATAACAGGAAAAAAACCCCACAAAACCCAAAAAAACCCCAAACTTGTAGCTGAAGGCTGATCACCAAACATGAGGAAAATAAACTGTTTGATTTCCAAGATACAGTCAATATTTTCTTTTGTGAGAAGAAACAAGGATTTCTTCTAAAAACGAGTACAGAAGACCTGGGAATGCTGCACAGAACAATACATTTGTAGGTGTCAGGCTTATTATTTTGTTAACAGAAGGATAAATCAAGGACTCCTTTGTTATTTTATTTTTGCAGTGTACTTTAAAAATACTCACACGCCCACTTAGTGCTTCCTCATCGATAACACCAGCAGCAGGGGGGAGACAGTGTCACCTTCCATAAACAGGTACTGTTGACTTATGGCTTGTAAAATAGAACAATTTCAATAGGGTTAGAGCCAGCTCAGAGAAAAGTTGCAGATAATGCTGCCTTATCTGGCAGTATTAGCCAAAAAAATATGCCTGTGTATTTGAAGTCCCCTATTTGTCTGATCCACACATACTTTGTTGACGCAGGGCCAAGACTAACAGCTGGTCTAATTGGTTGTACAGATCAGACAATGATGTTCAGGAAGATGAAAATAATATTGGCCCAATGAGATGTGCTTTGTGTTTAAAGGTTGTAGATTTTCTGCTCCAGCTTGGGCTGGAGTCACAACAGCTGACCGCAGCCAACACTTAAATGAGATTTAATGAAGCTGTTTGGCTCAGGGCAAGGTAACCAGACACACACATAGAACATGGATGAGAGAGCGCTGTTAATGCTCAGTAGAGTCTTTCCAAAAAACCAGATTGTTTTTTCCTTAAAAACAGCATGGAGATGATATAATTCCTGAATTTTTATGAGGCCTTTCCCAGGGGTCTGGAGATGGTTTCATATGTAACAAACACAAGCTCAGAGAGAGGAAAATGCAGAATACTGAGAAACCCACCAAACCAGAGAGCGATTATAAGAAAAAAATTGTGGGGAGGGTTAATGCTTGGAAAACGAGAGGGGAGAATTGATGGCATCACAGGTTTCCAAACCTCATTAAATATATCTTACTCATCCAGCCAGTAGTCCAAGGCTCAGATCCCTGGGTTAGTGCTGCGATATTTCATCACTCCAGAGTCATGCCCGTGCAGACCATTTTGCTTTTAGAAAATGCTGCCTCTAAAAATGTATCCTGCACTTTTTGTTGAGTTTCCAACCAATACTGGACTGTGTGGCTATAATATCAGTCTGACTTTCTTTAATTTTCCCCACTTCTCATCCATTCCCTACATTGCTGATGGCTAAGTCCCTCTGGAAGATCCTCTGAATTCATCCGTGGGAGAATACTTTTTCTGTCTGCCAACGCAACCCTTGGCAGGCAGCAAAATATCTCATGTATTTACTAGGCAAAATATCTGGATTATTGTGACAGTGTTCAGCAGAGGTATCACCATTTGCTGTACCCAAAAATTAATTAACAGGATAAATGTCTTGTAAACAGGAGTGAAAAGAGTCTTTATAGAGACAAATAGACCTTAAATCAAAGAGAGCTCTGCTCAAAAGCAACACTGAACCGTGATTGTTCGTATCTGTGAGGATCTTGCATGGATTTGCATCCCTTAAATTTCACCCTCTAAAATTAGTCTTAACCACCAAAAATTTGCCTGGCTTAGGCTCCAAGTGTGGTTGAACCACCAACTTCCATCCCTGAACCGATAAATTTGCCAAGGCTGTCTCAAAATTGGATGCTGTTCATTAAAAAGTCAATCCAGTTTAGCTTGAAAGCTTCCATCTTACAAATGAGCATGAACTAAAAAATGCTTCATCCCAGGCCTCCCAAACTTGTCTATCCAGATAGAATCTGCCTCTTCTCTTCTATTCTTCCCTTTTCACCCCTCTTTTTTTAAAAAAAATCTGTGATTTTCATAAGTGAAATTCATTGCTTTAGGGTTGGCTTTTTCAAATGACACACATTTCTAAGAATCACTTGCCAAGAAATGTCTGTAAAAGTATTTCTAGATGTTTGGAATTTCCTAGCAGTAGTATGGAAGTTTGGTTTGTTTGAATCTCTTGCTCAGCAGGAGGAAAATTGAGCTCAACATGTTTATGAGTATAAAAGCCATCTGTTCGATAGGGATCCTGGAAGAAGACTGAAGGTCTGACTCTGAGATGATGAAGTGAAAAAGAAAGGTTTCTGTTTCCTGCTGCTGAGAATTAATTATACTGTTAATAGTGTGTTAGAAGAAGCAAGAGTGCTTTAAGTTATTACTTAAGCCCAAAGAAATAAATATGACTTTAATGAAAAGCTTTCCTGAAGCAAACTGAATCCACCATAACTTTTTAAACAGTTGGTCACATACCCAAAACCATTTGTGTGCTGGGATGCTTCTCCATAGATGTACTCCAGCAAGGGTTTTTTCTTCCTCTTTATGTTTCTTTGTGGATAAAAAATTGGGATTTTTGAAGGAAGTGGCCACCTTATGTGCCTGACCATCACCTGCAGCCTTAAACATATTCAGGTTCTCATGTGAAGACCCTTGATTTTGCCTTGCTTTTTGGTTGCATTCCTTGTAATTATTGATGCTTAGTAGTGTCCCTGGGATGCCCGGAGGGCAGGAACATTGTGAAATTGGACTCACTCCTTTGGTGGGATTGGAGGGCAGGAGAGAGAAATGGGAGATCCCACACCAGAGCTGATAAAGTAGTTCAGCAATAATTAAAAAAAAAAAGAAATCCAGAAATCATGGGTGAGAGCTGGGCTCTCAGAGCTACTTTTTGGAGGAACTAAACTGCCTTTGCTCTTTATAGAGGGAGCCAAGGGACATGAGGTTCTCTTTTACCACTGGAGCTGAGTTCCTTATGTGTGGTGTAAACAGACTCAGTAATCCCCTCCTAAGACACTATTTTTATATATATCAGGTCAAAACCTGTTTACTATGTGATGACTTTCTGATGGTTTACAGTAAAACAACTTAGCTGCCACATGTCTAGAGCTTTGAAAACCATCAACAAAGTACAGATCATGGAAGCCACTGTATATCAACAACTAAAAAAATCCGTATGGCACAGGATATCTGCAAACAGGTCACTTGCAAAGTCTCCTGCACAGGGAGAAAGGCATCTCAACATCCTTGAAAAGCCCAGAAATCTCCTGCCCTCTTGCCCTCTCCCCTCTCACTTGCAGTCTGAGTTCACTCCAGCTGCAGGATCGCTCTTTTAAAATGCAAAATCTCATTGCACAAAGCTGAATAAATAGCGACGGCGAAGGTGGACAGGTCTGCTATACTGTGGTACACACTGGCTTTGTCCCTCCGTGTGCTGGCACAGGGACCAAGCTGCGGGTTTTTGGAGGGTTGCCAGCGGGGCGAGATGCCACCAATATTTTCTTTAGTGTGTTGTAAACCCCAGGTGAGTTTTGACACCATCCGTACCCTTGGCGGACACTCACTGCATTATATATGAACTGTTTGGAGCATGTTGAGTGTGGAGACTCCTGTAATGTCCAGAAGTATTTGGGTGTACAAAGAAAAATACAGCTGAGCTAACAAGAGCTCTAAAAGACGCTGACTTGGGTGCTTGATAGCCCCGGCGTAAGGTTTGCTTGTCAACATGACCAGGTGAAATCTATGAAATCTATGCCTTCAACCTGAATATACAAGGAGAGCCAAAATAACACATTATGAACGTTAATGCAGTTGAAAGTAAAACCGCATGTTTTCCAAAGGGTTTAAAAGCTCATTTGAAGTAGGGCAAAGGGTCAGAAAAGAAGGAGTCCCATTTATGTAGCTTTGGCAACTGTTTAAAAATGAAGAAGCCCCACTTAGAACATGTACATTTCATTATATCACTGCTGCCCTTGTCACTGGCAGGAAAAGCTGAGATGCTCACCTTTGCTTGGACCCTGAAAACTCCAAAAGTTTCCTGACTTCTCCCAGAAAAAAAAAAAAAAAGAAAGAAATGGTTCTTTGTTAGAAGTGGAAAGAGCTCAAACCCCAGATGATTTTTATTTTTTAAGGGGATTTTTATGCTTAGGCAATAGGAAAAACAACTGGGCATGTTTTGCTGTGCTGTGTGCAAGGCTGTGTTAACTGCTGGGTGACCTGGTGTGCTGGGAACCACCTGGGAAGAGCTCAGCACCTCCTGCTGCAGGACATGGTGGGCTTGAAGAACTGGGCTGGAGGCTGTGCTGATGGAGAGGGTGGTTCATGGGGCAGTCCTGCTCCTTGCTGCCTCCAGCTCTTTATCCCAGTCCCAGCAGGGACTTTATGGCTTTCTGGTCATGCTTTTGCTTTGGCCTTTGCCTCATTGCACTCTTGGCATCTGTATTTCCCAATGAGTGTTGTCTCTTGTAATTACTCGGAAAGCTGTCCCCAGTCTCTGATCTCACCACTCAAATCCCCATCCTGACACCCTGCCACCCATAGCACCCATGGCACTGATCCTCCTCGTGCTTTCCAAACTCAGAATAGCAGAGAATGAAGGACAGGAAGGACACTCCATGTCCTATATCTTACACCCTATACAACTCCAAAGTCTACAGCCACCAGAGAGGAGTAGGGCGCTTGGAGTGAACTACTTCAGGTCTGGAGAGGCTCCATGAACCTGCAAAGATGTGTTGGAGAGAAGCTGTCAAGCTACCTGCCCCCCAGGACTGTTGCAGCTTTCTTGCCAGCACACCTGGCTTGTAAAAATACAGCAGCAACACCAGCATTTTGCCCCTCAGGGACTGGTTTCCAGTAAGTTCAGCCTTTGGTGTGAATTTCTTGGTTCCATTTTAAAGAGCTGCAAATCACCTGAGGGCTTGAGTCTGCTCAGAGTGAATCCTGCCCATCTCACTGTCCTGGGCTTACAACAAAACATGGTGCATTAAAAGTAAAATATTTGAAGCAAGTTTGTCTGTTTTTTTTCTCTAGATGATTTGAGAAAAAAAAAAGTGTTTCTGTTAAAAAAGAAACACATCCCTGGTCCACAGGCTTGAGCAGAGAGCAAAGAGAACATTTTTGTCTGAGGTTCGAGTTAAATCACTGGCAGGACATCACTGCTTTTCAAACACTTTAACTCAGATCCAACAAAAATCTATAAAAAGCTGTTAAGTTGCGATGAAGGAGAGCCACAGCGGTAATGAGTTTACTACAGTCCTTTAGGGTAAACTCCAGACTACTGCAGGGTGAGGAGTCTGACTGTCATTCCCGGAGGGCAGGCAGGTATTGCTGCAATGAAATGTCCCTCATGGACCTTCAGCCTCCACGTGTCACTGCCAGAAACCCCAGAGTAGATCAAGAGTAGATCAAGAGCGAATGTGAGGTGTTGATCTGTGTCTCCATTACAACATTCAGCTCTGTTCACCGGCTGGAAAAGGCCCTTGGCTGGAGCAGCAGGTTGGGCTGGTGGCTTTATGGAATTGAATAACATTAAAAGGTGAGAGAACTGGAGTGACAGAGCACACTGTTGAGTAGGATCAAAGCTCCCTGGGGAGTATCTGCTGGGCGCCAACCAGAGCTTTAGGAGGTCTGCGTCCTTCATATTCAACAGCATTTCATTTCCCTTCAACATATGCATGGGGAAGAAGAGAACCCAAGTAACTGCAAATCTAACAGTTTCAAGAAAGCCAAAAGTTGTCAGACATATGGGTAGCAACACAGGGATCAGCAGCTGCAAAGCATCCCAGAATCCTGACTATGAAGAAAAGGAGGAGAAAGAGTCCAAGTGTGCATCAGAGCTGCCTGTAGATGCCACTTCTATTAGCAGAGTGACATGAAGACCCCTTTCCTTTGGGTCTGTGAGTGATATAAGAGTCTTCAGATATCACAGAGACTCACACTAGTGTGAGTGGTGGGAGACTTTTTGGCCATGAAAGGGAGATGGTGTTCCTTGAACATCATGCAGAACCTCACCTTCCTAATTCAGCTTCTCTTTTCTCCTGTGGGTACTTCATAGAAACTGGAGTGGCTTCTGCCATTCAAAATAATTTATGTTGCCAAATGATTTAATTTCAAATTTTGTTTCATTATAGAAATGGCTTTGAATCTGGGGACCTTTGGGGATTTATGACTTCAGAAAGAATAAGGGAGTAGGAGAACATATAGGGTACCTCCTGTAGAGCAGTCCAGAGGGATGTCTGAGATATTCCAGCTTTATGTATCCAACTCTGGCAGAGTTTTTAGATACTGGGACTGATCATACCATGACAATGAAAGCTATGGCTGATAGTGGCAGCTCCAGAGATGCGTTGGCCTCTTGCTCACACGAGTGCACCTTTTCTGCAAGCCAGAGGCATTTGACTTCTTGCAGCAGCAAACTCTTTTCCTTGTCAACATTTCCCTCTCGCTTTTGAAATCAGACTGACTTGAGGGTCTTCACGTACAAGAGTCTAAATTAAATATTGACTAAGAGGTTTCATGTGAGCTTGAGTGTTTTAAAAAAATCTAAATGAATCCCACAGGGTGAGTTTAGGGCTCTAAAATGGATTCAAGTAGAATGAAGGATGGATGAGTTAGAGGCATAGAAAATGTCTCAAATGGCAGATGAGTCAGCAAAAAACAGAGACCAAGAAGACACAGAAATAATATTAGGGATATAAAGAGACTGGAAGTAGAGATAATTTTCCTGTACTAAAGTAAGGAAAGACAGTTTATCTAATTTTCCCCAAATTACTCCTCTCCAAATATTTGTTGGTTGATTTGCTTTTCCCTTCCAAAGCCTCAACAGCCTGATTTTATTTTCCTGGCTGTGTGGAGAACCAGGAACACCAGCAATATGGATTCCAACATGAAATCCTACTTGCTGGCTTGAAAACCTATACCTGGTGTTGAATGGATACAAGCATCAATTTTTATTAGAGCTTTATTTGCTACTTTTAAGCAATGAGGAAAATCTGTTACAAAGTAAAAACACATGTCCTGTGAAAAATATTGATGTGTACAGATAATGCTGTACATCCCTTGGGTACCAAGTGGGTGGAAAAAGTCAGAAAGTCATTAGCAAAGAAGGACAAAATAATTACAAGATATGTTGCTTTAGATAAATCGCAGCTGAACCTCTTTAGTTCACTTTTTGCTAGTCTGAATTTCAAATAATCCTTCTGTAACACTAATGATGGGCTCCAAGTCTAAAGGAGGGAAAGCAGAATATGTAAAATAATCCGAAATAACATATATATAGTCCATTTGTGTGATATATAAGTGCAATCTGTTAAAGTTCAGTAAATATTTACTGATGCATTGCTCTTTCCAGTAGTAAGCACAGTGGACTGATGCAAGTGTGCGTTAAACACATCTTCACGCCTTTAACTTTATTTTCTTCTCCTCTCACAATATTAAAAATGGAAAAACAACATTTGAAATGTTGTGGTTGTAAAATTAGAGTGCAGCAGCAGTCTTGTATTCTGATTAATAGTGGCTGTGTTTTAGTACAAAGACTTATAAAAATATAAAAAAAGAAGTTTGGGTCATTTCTGCACCTAGCCACAGAGAAAATCAGCAATGCCAAGGATTTCATGTGGTTTTAATTAGCTTTTCCGGCTCATTCTTCTTATTAAAGTTCATTTGAAGGTTTGACTGATTCTTCTTTTGCCTCTGCTGTTTTGGTCCTCCTTCAAAACTGAGGTGGTTTGGGAAGCCTTTTCTTGGGAGCCCTTAGTGATGGAGTGGTGGGACCTTTCCTGAGGTGGATGTCACTGGGCTGGCAGTGAGGGCAAGGTGTTGTGTCTCACACTGAGATAGGGGTCACATACATGTGCCCTCACCCCACTGCACTGGAGCTGACACAGCCCCCCTGGGAAGCCAGGGGTGCATCAGCTGCTAGCGCCACATCTGAAAAGTGGAGCACAGGGTACAAATGTTAACATAAACATCTATTAATATCAGCTGGAATTCTAGTGCAAAATGCTTTAAAAGATTTAATGTCTTGGGTTTTGGTATTTTATTATTTTATTTTATTTTATTTTATTTTATTTTATTTTATTTTATTTTATTTTATTTTATTTTATTTTATTATTTTATTTTATTTTATTTTATTTTATTTTATTTTATTTTATTTTATTTTATTTTATTTTATTTTATTTTATTTTATTTTACTTCATTTTATTTTATTTTATTTTATTTTTCTTCCCCTTCCTTCTTTCTGACAAACTCTGTTGATAATCTTCAACAGCAGCAGAAATGAGGGGAGAAATGGAAGGAAAGAAAGCTTTTTTGATGAAAAACAAGTTCAGAAATGAAATTATATAAGATCTCCAGTTCCTTTTAGGTTAAAACCCCTTTTAAACCAAGGAACTATGCTGTCAGTACTGGATCCAAATTCAAATCATTCCAGGCTGGCTTAATTAAAAAAAAATTTAAAAAAATCTCCAGGGCTGGTGTCAAGGGAGCATTCAAAAGTCTAAGGACAGAGCCCATCCCTTCATCAGAAAACAAAGAGAAACCCTGAATATGTATGAAGATGGTCAGGAGCTTTCCCAAGCTCCCACTTCTCTCTTTGGGAAACCAAAAAGTATCAACTTTAAATCTCGTTGGTGCATTTGTGAGACACAGGCAGTCATTGTACACAAGACCCACGGTATTAATCACCTCTAGATTTCCCTTTCCTCTTTCTAAAGAGGGGATTTTCTTTTTTTAATGTCAATAAATAGTCTTGCCTGAGATTAGACTGTCAGGGACATAATGCCAGGAAAAAAAAGCTGAAATGCCCCAAACTGGAGGACCTTGACCTGTTTCCAGAGTCAATGCTCGGTAGGTGCAGGTAACCGCTGTGGTTTTGCCCCAAATGCTACAAGCTCTGCTTTATGGCACAGCTGAAGAGAGTGATGGTCCCACTGGTCGGAATATGCAAACAGCTCTAGATTAAAAGAATCCAGATCACCTCCCAAACCAAATATTGAATTAGGTTTGGGATTTTTATTTTTTTCCATCCTCTTTTTCATCTCACATTTGTGCTGCTCCAGTCTCGCCCGTGTCACTGGCTTCTTTGTCCCCACATCCTGCAAAAATACTGAATATCTCAAGCTGTTGTTTGCACTCAGATTTTTGGTCTGCTTTACCTGTGACATTGATCCAATATATCACCAACAAATAAGCTTCTGACCATAAACTGATGAGTGCTTAGATGTCTTTTGGACATATCCTCACAGTAACACATTGTTTGCTTGGTATGTTTTGGCTGTGTGTCTCAATGAGAATAGATGTCTTTTCCTTGCTTCTTTTTTTTTCATTTGGCTGTAAATCAGAGTCTCATGCATAGCAGAGTGGTACAGCTATAGGTGACCCTGCAAAGATTTTCTTTAGCATGTTAAACATCTAGAAAGTGTGTCTAATCCTGCTCCTACTCAATGTCACCCATGTTAGTACCAGCCAGAAAGAAGACTTGTATCATACAGAAAGAAAAAAAAGAAAGTTAAAAAGTATTTGAACTTTTCAAAAGTGACAAATCAGAACAAAAATTGATTTATTTTAAAAAGGGGAAGACAGAGAGTGTTTTTCTGATTACCAGAATTTATCTTCTGTATTCAGTAACGGGATTGTTAAGGATATCCAACCTGAAGCAATCTTCTTTCACCTCCTTGTGTTTTTTTTAATGGGATATAAAGAGAAATTGGCCACTTGAATTATGGAGCTTTGTGATGGGACAACATTTTCATGTTACCTTAGTTTAATATCCTTCTCCACAACGACATCTTCTACTCATTAAAGGTAGGTCACTGTGTGAATCCATGAACATATTTGTGGAAACATTAGGAGCTGAAATATGCCCTTGGCTTTTCAGGAAACAGAGGTCTTTCAGAAATGCCAGAGAAATGAGGTTCTATTTTTCCAAGGCATCAGATTTTTTTTTTTTAAAGCGACCCAAAATGTGCATAATCATATTATAGGCAATCAAGGTGCTATTCAGCTACTATATCAAACAGGCATGTCATTAGTGCAGCAGGCTAATTGCTTGAGCTTTCCTTGACCTGGGACTTCAACATTAAGGCTCTGGGTGGCCAAGTGATTTTCATAATTTTGTCTGTACTCCATGAGTCTAGAGGAAATAAAGGTCTGTGATTGCTTTGGTAATTTTCCTTTCAGAACAGATTGCTTGATTTGACATTGTAAGTACAGTATCTTGTAACTCACAGGCAGGGGAACCTTTCAAAGAAACTGCTGTGAGTGCAGTCTCCTGTTTGCCTTGCTAAAACACTCTTCTGTGGCTTTTAGAAGACTTATCTTTGTGAGAACACAGCAGCAGATCATGAGAATTGAGTTGCCACTGAGATAAGGTCATGTTATGTAGAAACATGAGCTCCTTCACCTCTGATCTTTCCCCCCCCACTTCCAATTTTGTAACCTTTTGCCTCATGTAGTTCACAGTGAAGTCAGGAGAAATGCCTGGATTCCTCTTGGTTTCCCCACCAAGAACAGGACAAAATTACTTTTTTTAATTTAGACTTTTTGAAAATCCACATTGTGCTACAGTACAGGTTTTTAGCTGGCTTCCACCAAAGAAAATCTTCCAATTCCTTGGACATGTTGATGACAGCCAGTTAAAATATCTGCCATTCCTAAAACCAGGGTCAGAAGATAATTTAACTTCTGACTAGATCAGTAGCCAACAAAGGCAGCTGTTGACATTTAAGCAAAAGTTTGGGATGAAATCTTGTGAAATGGCTGAATGCTGCAAGCCACAGAAGGGAGCAGAAGCCAACAGTAAACTTGAATTAAAAAGGGTGTTTTTTTGACCAGAACCTCATCATGAAATCCCAAGTCAACTGAAATCAATGGAGCAGGTTGTGATCAGTGTTACACCTCTTGGTCTAAATTGATTTGAACCCAATAATGACTGAGACTTTCAATTTCCCATGTGTGCAAGGGGGGGAAGAAATGAACCAGAGTTGCCTTGGCTCCCTGTGGTAGTTGTGGAGAGGAAGGAAAATGCTTCCTGTTGTCCCATGTTGGGAAGGTGACTTGTAGAAGGAGAAAGAGCAGCTCAGTTTAGATGTCTCTCACTTGTACCATAATTACTTACTGCTTCTGAAGCTCTGAGGGTTCCTCCTTTCCCTCTAATGTCTCTGCTAGTATGCAGGAGACTAAGAAATAGGAAAACAAGGTGTGTGAACTGAAAATGCATCTAACAGATACTTGGCTTTAAAATTACCTTGAACAGCTCAGTCAGCCACTCACCATCTTCCCTGATCTCCTGCCCCAAGCTTGGAACTTTTCCAGGGAAATAGAGAAGTTTGGATCCACGCGACAAAATCTGCAGCTGGTGTTAAATATGTACAACATACAAATACATTTTCACCTTCTTTCTCTTTGTTAAATTGCATTAGTAGACGAAGAATTTTAATAGCTGTTATAATCTCTCTTTTCTTGCCCTTCCTTAAGAGCAATTAGATTGGAAAGAGCACTACATAGAGCCATTTTTCAAAGTGATAGCATGGAAGGAGGAAAATTCCTCTCCTGAAAACTTTGTATAAGTTGATGGCTTAAAAAAGATTGTTTTAGTGTTCAAAGCTGTATGGTGAAGTCACACAGAGACACTTGCTGTGTGGGATTAAATCTGAAAACTTTTATGATAATGTTCTAAAGTTATTTCATAGAAATAACAGTTGGATTCAGTAATCTTAAAGATCTTTTCCAACTTAAATGATTCTATGATTTTATGATTCTAATACTTTCAATCTCTGGTTTGAGTCTTCATGGTCTACCAGTTCAATAATAACTTTTTGAACTGGAAAAAAGGTGTTTCTAGAAACTTTCCATGAGTATATCCAATAAAGTTTAATGAACACAGGATGTTCTTTATGGTTTTAATTTCATCAACATTTTATAAATATCAGTTTAACAATTAACAACCTGTGGTATTCCTTGAAGCAGGATTTTTTTGAACTAATTTGTAGATTGCAACACTGGAGAGGGTCTCTACCTTTTTCTCAGTATTGATCCAACCAAGAGTCAAGAGGGCACATTAAAAGTTTAACAGAGATTTAATTATAGCTGGACTGTTGTGAAGGAGCACATACCAAGCATGGGTAAAGGAAAATCTTCATTGCATTACAGGAGAGGTGTTTCCTTGGTTGCTGCAAAGACTTTAAAAATTACTGAGGGGGCAGCAAAGAGGACTGGATACACAAAGGACTTTGTTCACACAGACTGTTTGGGGAGATACTACCTCATCTGCTTGGTTACCACCCTGATATACTGGAGTTTAACTGGAAGTTGGATTGGACATGAGATCCTCACTGGAGATGCGAGGGTGGACATCACACTGTGGTCAGCTGTAGTGTGTGTGCACAACCAGAGCAGCTGGTTGTGTGAGCATCCCTGGTGCAGGCAGGGGCAACGGCTGTAGCAGTGCCTGAAAGATGCACAGAGATGTCCAGGCTGTGATCTTCCTGATCCTGCCCCTCAGATATAAAGATACATTTTCAGATTTTTAGTTCAGACAGTTCAAATGAGCCATGGAACTCTCGGTTATTTGGTCTCTGTGTCTAAAATCTTATCCCATGAGAGGCTCATGTTGCACGTAGTGGGAACGGTTTATCCTTTGGTCTAACAAGATAATCTTACAGCTCAAGCAATAAAGTCTCGCAGCTCTGGATCCAGAGGTACAAGAGGTCTCCAGCTCTCAACTGGAGCTCTTTTTATGCAGAAGGATATAAAACCAAGCACGTGTATGCTGTGCCTTGGCAAGGGGAACACTCTCTCTTCTCCAGGCGACATGTGAGTCTGCTGCTCTTGCCACTATCTTAGAGAGTCATCTTCTCTGTAGGAAGAATGGATTTAATTATATCACAGTTTCCAGTTTTATTAATGCTCAAACAATACGAGCATTAAAGTGAAATAATATGCCAAGTACTGTAGAGGCCACTGAAACGTTTCCTGTTATTGTGTTGTAATGGAGATTGCAGTAACACAGAGCTGTTCCAAATGACTGCAGCAGAAAATGTCTCTAACCCTCTCCAAGATCCGCAGCTCAGCGGAGCTCTCAGGACTATCGCTCTTGACAATAGAGTTTCTAGGAATTAACATCTGAGGTGGCAAAGAATTTGCCTAGGAGGACTGGGCACAGCTCAGGCACTTCCTTGCTTTCTGCAAGCCTTTCCAATGAAAAGCAGACCTCATCTGGCAGGGTTGGGAGCTGCCTTTGATAAAGGGCTACAACTTTCTCCAGCCACAAAGAAATGACTGAGCTCATGAGCAGAGATTATTGACAACTATAGGGCATAGGAAAGCCACCATTGTTATGAGAGAGCTCAGCTAGATGGCAAATTTATGGCAGGAATTGGCATTTGTGCCCACTTTCCCAGCGGGGCCGTGCTCCTGACACAACAGTACCACTCAAGAGAAGAATGACGTATAGCAGTGGCTGTGATTCCCAGCAATGTTCTTCTTGGAAGAGAAAACCAGTTATCCATATGACATGCCTGTGAATTTTTATATCAGCCCACAGAATTTTTTACTTCATCTGAAATGAGCAAATTAAAGTGTAGCTGTTTAAAATCTGCTGGCCGTCACTGTTGGCTTTGTGTTCCTACCCCTTCTGGAGGATGGTGTCCTTTCAGTCCAGGTGTGGAACCCATCTAAGATCCTTACCACCAAATCATCTCCAAAGTAGGAGTTGTGCTGATGAGAGATGCAGCTGAATTTCACTGACTTCAATGGCAAAACTCCATGAGGATAGGATTTCTTGCCCTGTGACTTAACCAAATTCCCACATGCAACCTCTAACAGAGAAATGCATCTCTTCTACCTTTTAATCCTATTCTTCTCCTAGACTTCAGTGTTAACTTAATCTCTGCCTCCTCTCTGACCTTTTTTATTCATCCACCTTTACTGCAATAAAACTGAATCATTCAATCATTTCAGCTCAATATATTGTTCTGGAATGAATTCAGGGAGACATCCATGAAGATTGCCGTAGACAGCAAGTGGTTTCTATGTGCATGCTCTCATGATGCTTTTCCAAGGGATTTAAATTCAGGTAGAATAAATTTGAGGCCTTTGAATATAGCACTGTAATACAAGTGTAAATTACAGTGTTCCCATCTCTTTACATGGAGACTCTTCATAAATAAGGAGTCAGTGGTTGCTCTATCAGGAATTGTCTGGACTACCTGCAAACCCTTCAGCTTGGTTTTTTGGATTTATTGTCACTACCTTAGCTGGTGGCTTAAACCATAATTTCACAGAGTGAAGCTCCAAGGAATAAACAGAAGCTGAGCTGGTTACAAAAGTTTGTCAGTTTGGGAAAAAACCAAACCAAACCAAATTTAAATTTCTGTTAATAATTTCATTTTACAATAGTTAGTCCTTGGCCAAGTGGTAATTCACCTACATACCCCTGATGTCAGAGGGTGTGTAGATGAATTTACTGTTACAGAAGAAAACAGCAAAGCAGGCTCAGGCTATATCTATACTATAACATGTTCTTCTTATAAAATGCTTGGTAATAATGAGGGTAAAAAACGGTCACCTGAGAAATCCCAGGGTCTTGGACACTTCTAGAACATCTGTAATCTGTATTTCATCACCCCTGGGAGGTGATGATTTTTTGTGCAATTGGGAAACTTGGTAACATGCTGTATAAGATTTGTTCTCTGTAACAAGTCACTCAATTGACTGCACACAGAAGTGCAACTCATTTTTGCTGTTCCCTTCTCATGCTGAGGTACAACAGAAATGTTGTCTATGGACTAAGAGTGAAGAATTAAGCCCTCAAGCTCTGAAAACAGAGGAGGATCTACCCTGTCACTGGATTTTTGCAAGTTATGAATAGTACAGGGATTAACTTTGCAAAATGCACATTTATAAACAAATAAGGATGTATCTTTATGTCTGAAGATATAAATTACATACAAAGAATTGATTTCTCCAAATCCCCTTTCCTTCCAGCTGGATGCTTACTGGGATTATGTAGTCAGTGCTGCACTTCAGGACAGAAAGAATTGGAAAGAAAATCAACTACAGACAAAACTGTTAGAAAATTAAGAGATAGGCGTGCACGTGGGCAATAGAAATCACATTGAAGAAAAAGGGGGAAAAAATCATGAAAGAGAGCCAGGCTGCATACAGTAGTCTTAGTGTTTGCACTGGTTAAACCCCTTTTATCTCACATTCATAAACACAGGCTCTCTATATGATATAAAACACATTTAGCTGTCATTGAAATGCTGTGATTTATGGAACAAGGCTGTCCCTAAGAGGGTAACAACACTTGGTGCTTATTTTGGCAGGTGCACTAATTCAAACTGCTGAGCGGCTCAGGGAACAGCTAATGCTAATGACAAAAGGTTAATGATTTTCTTTTCTTTTCCTTTTTTTTTTTTAAATATATATTGGAAATATTTGTTCAGTTTAGGCACTGCTTCATATGTGACCCCAGCTCTAGCCAAGCAGATGTCAGCTCACTTTGCATTTGGCAAAGGCAGCATTTGAAGAAAATATTATTTTAGTTTCAAACATGACTAAATAGCCATCACATCACTGGGCTAGTGAAGAGACATCTACAGACCTTTGCCTTCCCTTCATGTTTGCATTTAACAGGCAATAAATAATGATCTGTTTCCCTAGTAAATCGGAAATGGCATGTCCAATAGAAAACTCAACACTGAATATATTCACTTGTTTATCTGTCTATTGGTTCTAGGTTACATTTAACAATTTCTTCATGGTTCTCTAATGCACTTGTTACCTCAGACTTCTTATCAGCAGATTTGTAGACTTGTCTGTAACATGTTAAATAAGCCTATGTTCTCTGCTGCTTGCTAAGTCTCTAAGTTATAGTGATAAGAAAATATTTATAAGTGTTTGTGCTCATGGTTAGCAGGATGGAAATCTATATAGTCAAGTCCTGAACCTATTTTCAGCACACATCCAAACCCTGATTGATGAAAGCAGGATGCAAAAAATTGGCTGTCTGAGTCTCAGACTAATACAGATTGTAGAAAGGGTCCCTGTTACCCTGTCTGAGCTGAAGCTTCTTGCAAGAACAGCAGCAAACTTCTCACATGGCATATTTATTAGTGCAGGAGACACGTGGGGTTCAACTGACTGGTCCTGGAGATCAACAGCAGGTAGGAACAGATCTTATACTCTTCAAAACTATGTTTTTAAACATATGAGACAGTTATGTCGTTTGGCATGGTTGCCCAAGCTGCCCTGAGCTAGTCTGAGCACGATGATGCCTGCTCTGTCCTTCCTGCGGCATGGGAAACCAGAGCCACATTGGTGTAGACTTGACCCTCATTTGGGAAGTGGGTAGGAGGAGGAGGCCATGTTCTTGGGCAATACTTTGGTCATTCATTAAAACATGTGCCTGGGCCACGTTCCTTGGTGGATTTTGTTGGGTGTGATCATCACAAAATCATAGAATTTTGGTTGGAAAAGACCCCTAAGATCATCAAGTCCAACCATCAACCCAACACCACCGTGCCCACTAAACCTTGTCCCTAAGTCAACCATCTGCCCATCCTGAGAGTATTTACTGGGAGTAAATAGGTGTAAGAGAAAGCCCTAGGAGCACTGTATAGGGCTTACTTACTGGGCACAGCATTGGGAAAATTAAAAAAGTGAGTTTTTAAACCCTTTTGAGAGCTTCAGAAGATATATCCCTCAAGGTGCAATGCTTTATTGTCACTATTGGCACGTGAGCACTGAGAGAAGTCCTATATTCAAACACAACAAGGCCAGTCATCTGCCCCAGGACAAAAATCTCATGTGCAACAATATCAAAAGCAGCAGAAAAGTCCAACAATAACAACAAAGCAGCAAAAACCTGGCCAGCAGTGAAAAATAGGTCATTTTGAACTCATCCAAGAGCTGTATCTCCACAAGCAACTGGACAGAAGCCAGAAAGACATTTGTTAGATTAATCATGGAAGTTCAGGTGCCCGTCTGCCTCCCCGTCCTCTCCTCATTAACCTTTGGCACAAAGGCAGGTTTGAGACAGACTCCTAATAAGTGTGATTTTTCCTAGATAGTCCAACATTATTCTTATTATTTTCTAAACCACAATGTTACTCACAGTGAGGGCAATGTTCACTTTGCTCAGCCAAGTTACCTCTGATACAGGGAGGGGATCTGGGGGACTTGTTACACCACTGACTCTTCTGGCTGTTGCTATAGACCAACACAAGCAAAACTGCTTAAAGCTCGGCTCTGGTCCCAGCTGGACCATGCTGAGGACCAGCAGATGATCAGGGTACCTCTTAACATCATGAATCAAACCAGCCCAAGGTCTTGATTAGAGCTGGAAAGTCCTACAAACAATAGCAATAGGCTGGTAAATATCTTATGTCAGGACAATTCTCCTGTGGAAAAATCATGTTAGATCACCCCTTTTTTATGGTCTTTGAACAGAGCTGTATCTAGAATGGTTGCATTAGGAAAAGCAGAGGTGAACAAAAAGTCTCTGGGATTTAACAAGTAGGTGTGTGACCAGAAAGCTCCAGTCCATTAGCTATTTACTAGGGAGGAAAGAAGGAAGCCTGGAAAGCATTAGGTACAGAAGACCACCAGACATGAAAAATGGTATTTGCAGCGCTGAAGTTATCAGCAGAAGAGGTTCTCAAAGTTTACATGGAGAGTTTTAACAGTGACACCACAGCAGGACTTGGTAAGTAAAATGTGTGTCAATTTCACATATTTTTTCTCCCCACCATTGGTCAATATTTCCCTCCCACCAAAGTCAAGAATTATTTTGGCTTTGCTTCAATTTTTTTTTTGAAGGAGTCCTCTCTGAGAAAGATGAGCAAATGATAAAATATGTGAGAGGATAACTAAAACATAGAATAAAAAAATAGATTGTGGGCACAGGGTGTAATATCTGGTAATGTTGGAGAGTGTGGGTGCTTAGGAAAGAAAAAGACAGGCTGGCCATGTTACTCAAGAACAAAGAGAAGGATGGAAATCTGGATGCTGTATGTGAGGCTTGGTCCAGGAATCAAAATCCATAAAACACATTAGCTCTAGAGTGAATGTAGAAAAGTCTAGTCCAGGTTAGCCAAATATCTGTGGCTTCAATAGAAGCCTTTAGGAAAATATGCAGCCACTAAACCATTTTTATTCAGTGTCCTCCAAATGTAAAATACTCCTTTAGCTGTTTAAGGACAGTTTTTTTCACTTCCACCCTTCCTGACCTGCCTTACAGGGCTGAGTCAAGAGCAGAATAATGAAAATCATCATCTGCTTTTCTAGCCCCCGTGACCCTGGTACCAGCTGTTACACACTGGCCACGTTTCTTCCAGCTCATCCATCTAGGTAAGAAAACCTGTGCCATTAAATTCACCCTGTGTTAAGAAAAAAGAAGAAGAAGAAGAAAAAAAAATAAAGAGTTGCTTGCATGGAGGTTTTTGCCTGGAAAATCCTGGGGTAAAGTGTTTGTTGCTTCTTTGAAGGAAGATACATCACTAAGTCACTGTAACTAATAATGGTGTGATATTGAAAGAGCGCAGAATTTACTGGTGCAGTGGGATTACTTTTGTTAAAGCAATAATGCCTCATTTGTTCTTTTGACAGAGCTTTACAACAGTTACACAGGCAAGTCTTTAACATCCATCAACATTACTGTCTGGATTGTATTATCTAGGAAATCCCAGAGTCACTAGCCTACAGGTTGAATTAGCTGCAAATTCATTTCAGATTAGAATCCCTTTTGTAAATGCTGCAGTCACTCAGGCAATACCTCAGAGAAAGCAGGGGGATGTTATTGAATTTTGTGTTAATAATTCTTTCCCAGCCTTTTTTTTTTTTTTTTTTGGTAACTGCTGGTTCTTGAAAGGCATTAAGGCATTAAACTGACTTTAAAATAACAGCAGCGAATATTTTTTTAAAAAACCCTTCTTTTGTGTCCTTCCTGCAGGAATGAAAACCTTTCAAACACAATTTATAGAGTATCTGTCCCTCATTTCAGGTGTTTCAAAAATACATCAGTGTACAGGCCCAGAGCCAATCACCCAAAGACTCCTTTCCATTTTTTGGCCATGTTTCTGCAATGGGTTTCTCAAACAAGCTTTGCCCAGGTACCTCCTCTATACCTGCCCTTACCCAGTGCACATTGACTAGACATCATCTTGCAAAGCATGGAGCAACTCAACTCTTCTTTCCCCTGCAGAGTCAGAGGATCTCAGGAGGGATGAGATGGTCTCTTCCCTTCTGACATGGTTCTTTGCACTGTGAAAGCCTGTTTTTTGAGGATTTGGGGTTTTTTAGACATTGCTGCAGTGCACATGAGAATTAAACCAAGAATAAGGGTCTGATTGCAGTTATTCTGGTGTAAATGTAGAACAGTACTGCTGATCAGATCTGGATTTAGCCAGGGATGCATTTGGGTCTCTCTTAAATTTTGCCTGCAAGTGGTATTCCAGCAAAGAAGCCTGCAGGCAGGAAAGAGTGTATTTGATTTGAGCATTGGAGAATGAAGAAAATGAAGTTTAAACTCCAAACCACAAATATTCACAACAGAATCCCTATTCAGAGGATTACATGGAGCCAACCACAGGGCAGAGCTGCCACCACATAACTGCTCAGATGTCATCTACAACGTTTGGATTTGGAATCGTCGCTGCTGAGCTCCTCCCAGGCAATCCTCAGGCTGATATATTTTTGGCAAACAATTCTGGACAAAGGCTGTACCTGAAAATTCACTTGTTGCCCACATTACTTGTGCGAACCATTTACTCCACATCTTGTTATAGGAACCATGAAGAAATACAAATTAAGGAGTAGATCCCAACCTTGAGGTTCTTCTTAAGGGATCTCTCAGAGAAAAAAAAAAAGGAAAAAAAACCTTCTCTCCACCCTTTTTATAAATTAGTTTAAGCTTTCAGAAGACAGTTTTATGTTCTGATTGAAGAAATAGACATAACTGTGCAAGAAACTATTGAAGCACCTGTTTAACTTGAAACCTGTGCTGAAGCTCAAGTCTATTCTCTCCAGGGCTGTAGACATCATTAATGTCTATGGGCCAATGTAAGTTTCATCACAATTTTTCCTACCAATATTTGATTAATTCTATTAGTCCTTAGAGTAGGTTTTAGCCTGTAATCGAAGACAAAGTTACAAATTTCCTTCCCCAAAGAGCAATTGATCCCTGATGTGGTAAGTGCATGTTTCAAGTGAGGCATTTGTTTTCTGGGGACCATAAAGCCCTAATTCCTACCCAAGATGGAGGTCCCTGCGACTGCCACCCCCTCCCGAGACACACATCCTTGCAGACACAGAAATAATGGCTATTTTAGCCTGTCATTCTCTGCAGCCAAAACCTCACCTCTGTTCACTGGGGTCTTTACATAACCTGACCTCCAGAAGCCAATTACATCTGTTTTCTTTGTGCTCATGTGTTTCGAGTATTGACACCAACTTCGCTTTCAACAAAGGGTGGGTTCCCATGAACTCCATCCTTTATTACCAGCTGGTTCTTATTAGAGATTAACCAATAAAAAATGAGTAATACAGTCAGCAGTGTGTTCCTACATGTAGCACTTTTCCATGTGTTTCAATTTACCAATCAGCCAATAAAGCCCTGCCCTCCAATGAACTGCATTCCATACCTCACATTTTTTGCTTATTTTGATAAATGTAGCTTTTCATAGATAAAAAGGGCAAGAATCTGGCTAACACTGTCTACTGTTAGCTGGAACATTGATGTTGGTTAGATGAATTAGAGAATGCTACTTGATCTTTTCTCTGACAGCTTATTATGCCTTGGTTCCTGGGCTTCTAAAATTTCTCTTTGCAAAGCTCCCTGTCACTGTGCTTAGCTAAAACTTGTCAAAAAATTAACAAACCTAATTTCAAGCCTGTTTTGCTTATTTCTTTCAGCACCAAGCAGGCAAGGGAAATTTTGAAAGCATACATTCTCCTAGCTGTTGTTGCAGAGGTTTCTTCAAGGTAAAATTCCTTATCCAGCATTAAGTGTGGTATTAAAAGGTTCAAACCTGAAAACGGCAGTTCATAAAAAGGGTCATTTCTAGTACAAACCTTTGGGAGGGAAAATACAGAAAGCAAACAACAACTTAATGGGTTCCTCAATGAGAGAATCTGGGAACATGTTTGTAAAGTTATTCTTTGCCACTGTATCTTCTCTCCTGAAAACTCATACACTAAACTTTATTTCAAGCATTTAAGCAGTTGCACTCAGGCCAGTAAATAGCTCACAGGCTTAAAAATAAGCATGTGCATAGCTGTTCCTTAATTTCATTTTTAACAGCAGTAGCTGAAGCCCTGACTGAGTCTCTGGTGTCAGTGGAGAAAGACCATGGTCCTCACTGGGACCAGGTACGCAAGCAACATTGGCAGGACTGTGTTGACCTTCACAAGAAGGAGAAGAGCCTTGGATATAGCAAAGTTGAAGTGTTAAACTTTCAAAGTTTTATTTCTACTCCTTTGGTACATTATGAAATTTTAATTTCAACAAGTTATTTTTGTCATTGGCACAATTTTAATAAAAATGTGCTCTACTTGTCCCTAACTGTGGTCCATGAAGGATTATCCATGTCTACCACCTGTAAAACAATCCAGGTGGCATGAATGTTATTAGACCCTTTAATTCTCCTAAATAGACCTTCCCTTTGACACTGAATTCTGAACTTGGCTTCATTATCACTTTTCAGTAGGAGAATGAAAATACAGTAAATCTTTCCATTAAACCAAGCTGCTGAAAGGGGAACTTTATTGTTTTAAGGTAGTTCAAAGTAGGCTGAAAAACTCCTTATAAAAACAGGCATGAACTCCTTAAACCCCCCTAAGGTATAAATGTGCTAACTCAACACCTCAGTGCTTCTTGCTCCCTTGCTAACACTTTCTCATTGCAGGCAGGGAGGGTTCAGCCTGTAGGAGCACATGATCCAGAAAGAAGTCACTGGAAGTCCACCATGTAAGATATGGAAACCTGACCTTGATGCTACCCAGCTATCTGCAAACCTGGGATTTCCCAGAGCATCTCAAAGACATCTTAACTCTGATAGACCTTCATGATTCAAGGCACTAAAAAGGACTGGCCTTCTACTTTAAGGTGACAACCAAACTAACAGCAACAAACACTCGTGCAGTCCCAAATACAGGAGGGCTTTGCACCTGAATATAATCTAGAACAGTCACTACAGCTTCATAGAATCAGAGTGGTTGGAAAGACCTTTAAGATCGTAAAGTCCAACCATAAACCCAACTCTACCAATTCCACACTAAATCATGTCTCTAAGTGCCTCATATATTGTCTTTTAAATACCACCAGGGAAGGTGACTCCACCACCTCCCCGGGCAGCCTGCTCCAATGCTTGACTACCCTTTTGGTGAAGAAGCTTTTCCCTCAGATCCAGTCTGAACCTCCCCTGGTGCAACTTGAGGCCATTTCCTCTTGTTCTATCAAATGTAGCCATAATACCAACTAGAAATATATGAAATACATTCAGTGATGCCTAGAACTTTTTATTTTTGTTTTTTGTGTATTTTTAGGGGAAACTCCAGTCCCATTTGAGTTAAGGACAGAACTTTTACTTCCAAGGAAGCCCCAGCAACACAGGGAAAGGTGTGGATTTATGTCACTACAGTTATCCTGTGTAAATCACTGCATAGGCACTCCTTCCAGAATAAGAGAGTTTTGTCTCTGCCTGAAGAACTCCCCTGAACTGTCAGCCTTGAAGATGACATTCCTTTACTGGCTCCACTTCCCTTGCCTTTTCCTAAGACACAAAATGCTTTTTCTAGGTGTTTTTCTCAACTGAGCACAGCCTGTTTCCCAGCTGTTGGTATGACAAATAACCAAAAAGAAGATCCTGGAAGGACATAGCAGATGGTGAACCCATTGCAACTTTTGCAGGCACCAAGTTCCTCGTGCTGCTGATAGTGTCAAAGAAACTAAATTGGTTCATCTCCCTGGTGCTTTCAGAGGAAGGTGATATGTGGAACCAAGTTCTTCATTTCTAGTTGCAATTAAGGGAAGAGATCAGGAATGGGCTATTTCTCATCCTTATTCCTTCCAAAGCAATCTGTGGTGGTGAATTTGTATCTTGTGCCAAAGATCCCAGAGTGTTGCCACAGCTTTCCATGAACCACATGTCTCCAGCTCCCCAGTAAGCATGCTGAAGCCCTGTGCCATAGCTTCCTCCAACACACAAGAGTAGTTTCATTTAAGCGCAACAGTTATGTGGCAAATACATTCCATTTAGTAATTGATTAAGTCTTATGTGAAAAATAGAGAGTACTGCAGAAGATTCATTTCCAGAAAAAGATTTTTTAAAAATAATTGGAATTAGATTCTGGGCTGGAGAGAAAGCTGGGGATGGCTGATAACATTTTGACAATGATGAGTGAGGCTTTAGGAAATAAATACAGCCAGGATTATTGAAGTCTTTTCAGCAGCAGAGTCTCCAATTCAGTGGAAGCATATGAAAAAATATTTGCCTTTTTCAAGTCACCTAATCACTCTAGAAAGCTGGCAGCAATTCAAGTGATGTACACTTAAAATGTCAGGCTAAATTATAGATTTCAACCTTCAGAATGTGCTGTTCAGAATTATTCATTTGTGTTTTTCAGCTGAAAAAAATTAGAACCTTCATCTTCTTTTTATATTACTTGTGGGGTTTCTGCTCTTCATGTCAAGGAAGCACTGAAATAAATAAATAAATGAATAACAGGCTAAACAGAGGAGAACATGAAGTATCCAAGATATTTTTTGCAAATCAGCAAATATGAAGGAGAAAGAAATATAAAGAAAGAAGGGCCAAGTTCTGCCCATAGCATTAAGGATATGTAGTAAGTCCGAGGTGAAGCAACAGAACAGCAAAGTACTTGAAGATACCCTTGATTTTCAGTACAAACCTTTTCCATTTCAGTCTATGAGACTTAAGTATCTCACTGAACTGGGCTGGGAGAGGGCAGTCAGTTTAATAAACTCTTATCACTGTGCACAGAATTACATTATTACTGCTATGGGATGATTCATGTCCTAAGGGATGTTAACACCAACTCTTTGAACAGGACTGAACATTTTAAAGCACTGTTTAAATCTCTAGGTAATCCTGAATTGATGTGAGCTGTTATTTGGGAGTGGTGGGGGAAAATATTGATAATACACCATCATTTGTACCTTCAGAGCTTCCCAGTGGCATTTTTGTTACCATTTTTCAGTGTCTCCTGTGTATGAGGATTGGTGCTTCCCTTTTTTGCTGAACACTTCACTTGCTCCAGACTTTATTCAGATTTCTTCCAGTCCCTGCCACCAGGAATATGCACTCCTCTTCTTGTCCTGCTGCAGCCAACACAGCTGCATCTTCATCTGACTCCTGTATGTGGCACCCTCTTATTCCTCCCCACTCCTGTCCAGTCTGTATTACTACATGAATTAAAAGTAAAGTCCCTTGAAATACCTCTGGAGCAGAGAGAAGAGACATGTGCCTGGGATATCAAATAAATCATGCCAGACCTAGAGGGAAATAACAGGTGGATGGAGCTGGGTGTGATACCTGGTCCTGGGAGGTGACCACCTGGAGACCCTCTTGTGTCTTGGCCATGGGGTTGGCTGAGGCTCTTCCCCATCAATGATACAGTGCCTCCAATCGAGATGGGCTCTGCTATCAGTGCTACCTTGCTTTTCTTGGCTTCCTGCTCCAGTTTCTTTCTTCACATCCACTCTGTGGTTTCATATTTCCCCCACAATCCCTGACCCTGCTGAGCCACATCACCTAGAAAGGCTTTTGTTCCCCATCACTTCCATTACACACCCTTGGTTATGGCAATTGTTTGTTGTCATTGTTATCCAACCTTGTTCTTCTCCACAAAGGCAACAGAATTAAATTAAATGCTTCATTTCCAATTTCAATTTCTTTGGCTTTTTCTTCCAGCCATTGGAATTCAGCTGTCCTCTCCCGGCTAGATTAAAGAGACCCATAATATATGTTATTTTTCCTTGGTGAAAATACTTACATGTTGTAATCAAGTCTCTGTTTGATCTTTTTAATAAATTAAACAGATCAATTTCCCTAAGTCTATTTCTATCAGGTCCTTCCTACATTTTAAACAAATACTTTTGCAAAGGAAAGCTCTTTTTTGCAAAGCAACCTGCTCTACTTGCTACACCCATTCAAGACTTTTATCATATCCTCTCCAAAATAATAAACCAAAGAGGCATTTTGTGGTTTGACTGCCTCATCTGCTCTCTATCTCCTCTGTCTTCAAGCTGAAGAGATGCCATCTGGCAACAGAGTTCTGGGCAATTAAGTCATGTAGTTTTGCATGTCCTTTGGGGAGTTGTTTGTGGGATGGGATTGATTGTAGTTGTTGTGAGCATGCTTTGAGTTTGCATCAACCCTGATGCCCGGGGTGGCCACTATTTCCCCAGCTGCCCCGTTGGATGTGCCATGAGAGGTCAACACCCTGCTTCCCCATCCTAGGGACCACCAGCATCCATGGTCCATGGTCCTGCAAGAAGGGAAGACCCCCCTTGCAGACAAAACTGACACAACAAGGACCCTGTGGCCCCAAAAGCAGTGTCATTCCTTTGCACTGCTCAACAGCAGAGCCTTGAGACAGATGTAAAAATATATATATATATATATATTTATAAGAGAAGGAAAAGCCCTGGCGCCTCTGAGGTTTGAGCAGGGTCACCCCACAGCTGCGTGCCCGAGATGCTGGTGGTGTCCCCCATCCCAGGTCTGAGGGTGGGAGGGTTGTGGGGCCCACGAAGACAGACTGTGGAAGAAGCATGGGGGAAGCAGAGGGCTAGCAGGAAATAAATCACAGCGCCTTGGTGCTGTCACTCTCTGCCCCAACTGGTTTCCACAAACAAAACTTCACTGTCCACTGACAAGAACAAATAAACCGAGTCGGGAGAGACTGAAATTCACAGGGGATCTGAAATATTTACCTTGATACCTTATAAGGCTAATAACCACTTTGCTGCTTTGCAGCCAATGACAGAATTAAAAAAAAAAAAAAAACAACCCAAAACAAAACAAAAAAAACTCCCTAAAATGTTTGGGGCTTTTGACTAGTCCAACCTGTCCTGGCAAAAGCATCAAAGCAGGATTAGAACAAGGTTTTAATTATACACATTTTCCCCCACCCTTGCCTTCCCCTTCTGCCCTCCAAATCTCTGCCGTTTGATTATGGAGATCAGTGGAGTCAGCCAGATATTGCAGCTAATATAAATGATTTCATTCAAGCTCCTCCACCAAAGACACAACGAGCATTTTAAAAGCCAGGGGTAAACCTTTTGCTCTCAGCCGTGCGTGTTCACCAAGCGGTGCTGCTTTCTTTCATATCCTCACAAACCACTTTTTTTTTTGTTCAAAATTACCTGTAAGAGTCAGAAACTCGTGCATGCCAACAGCTCCAGACAAATAAATAACCCACCCTGGGAGGAAATATCCGTCAGCTGCTGGACATCAAATAAATCATGTTCCCCAGCACTTAGCTGAGTTCTGTACTGGTTTTGGCCAATGCTCCTTAACAATCATTAAAATATGGGTATATTCACTTATTTAGTAAGTATAAAACATGACAAATGCCACGGTAGGGAATAACTTTGTTTCTCTGTATTTTGTCCTTGACTGCACAATTGCATCAAGGCTTTAAGTAGACAGTTGAAATAACTTGAATTAAAGTTCCTGAAGCGGCTCTGCGATAGATTTGCGTCATCTGTGAATTGGACACAGTGGGTTAATTGTAGCGCTGACACATTGGGGATTACTTACTTGTGTTGATCAAAAGAAACTCATCCAAAATGGGTGAGGCTGGAAGGGATTTAAATCGTGGACGAGTCTGACAGTTCAAACTGATCTCAGCGGAAGAACTTGGGTGTTTCACTGTGCTGCTCACTAGGCAAATATTAAAATACAGAACCTTACATTAAACTCTTGATCTTTACAGCTGGGGACATATTCTTCATTGCAAGAAGGTAAAAAAAAAAATGATTTACTGGGGCTTCAGATCAGATTACAAACTCAAAACTAACTTTGCCAAAAAGCTATTTTTTTAAAGGCAATCTCCCTCCACTTCTGAACCAAACTAGTTTGGTATCACATTCATGAGCATGAGGAAAGGGAAAAATCCTGTCTGAATATTTCTGTCAGTGTCAGGGTGACCCTGCTTTTTACAGCCACACAATTATGTGCCTGATTAATAGAGGGTGACAAATTTGACTGCTTGAAAAGCAAAAAAAATTCAGAATTAAATACATTTTTTTTGGTTTGCTGCTTGTCAGACCCCTCATGTATTTTTTAAAATAAACTTCCCCATAGAGCCTCTCTCGTTATTTTAAACAGTGCGTGACTCATAGTTGTGCTGCACTACCTTTACTCCAAGTGTAAAATCATGGATTCCAGGGCTACTGTACATAGATTTATCCCTGAGAGTACCAGCTCTGTCCATGTGTTCTGTTTTCATTAGCAGGTAAGAAGAAGCAATTGCGCCCGCGTGTGTAAACACATTTAAGAAAACCCACTTATTTTCTTTCTTTGTTTTTATTTTCTTTTTAAATCAGAGATTAAAGTTTTGGTTGGCTTCCTATCCCCAAGTCTCTATAGATGCACTAGAAAACACTGCCAGCACACATTGGAGGTTGCTCATTGCTATTTGTCACTAATAGTCATCCCAGATTAGAACTTCTTCCCACATGTCTTCAGGTGCCCACCCCAAGGGTCTTAATTAACACTGCAGTAATGAACTGGGCAATCAGGCTTTTTGATTTTCAAATACTCAACTTTTCAGCTTAATGACATGACTATAGTGCATCTAATGTGCTTTTTTTTATTACAGCAACATAGCTTTTTTACATGGAATTCACCTTCATAAAGGACAACATTGTTCCTGCCAGTCTTGCCTTGTCCCTTCCAGCCACCCATGTGTCTGCCTTGGTGCCACTAATAACACTCCAAAGTCCTAATTCTCCAGTTCTTTGTGGGTGAGTAGGAGGGCTTTCAAATTTCTACCAAATTTCCTCAGATTTTCCATCAGGAATGTGGGTCCTTGTATTAATGATTAAGAGTTCCTAACTACAAACACAGTGAACAGTTAAATATTATTATTATTGTTATTATTATTATTATTATTATTATTATTATTATTATTATTATTATTATTATTATTATTATTATTATTATTATTATTATTATTATTATTATTAAAAAGTCAATGATGCATTAATGATGAAGGCAGAAAGGATCAGGAGACAACTATATTTTTAAGGTAATGGAAGACAACTTGTAATTTTTCATTTAGCTAAGATAGCAAGGTCACCCACCTTGCCATCGTGAGTACACAGAATTACTGGAATAGGTTGGAAAGTCAAGAAATGACCAAGAGGAGCAGCTCTGTAACAGCTTATTTGAAGCTTATTTGAGGTTTTACTGCTCTTGGTACAGAACACTTGCCTACAGGGTGCATGAAAAGAAGTGATGCAAAAAAATCCAGGATGCCTAGATTTAAAAAGGATGGAAATTGTTTTGCTGAATAATTTTATTTTAGGAATTTTTTTTTTATTGAGAGCTAGTCTGAGAGGAAATTCCTCTGGGTAAGTTTCAAGAACAATTATCTCTTTCTCTTTCTTTGGTCTACATCTCCAGTGGAAAACACTACCACTGGAATATCACATCTATGCTAGCCCCAAATGCCCAGCTAAAGAATGTGCCCCAAAATCCAGAAAAGACCTCAGTGAAAAGAAGATGCTTTCATTTACCCTGAAATGTATAGGGCATATTTTCTCCCCAGTGTACAAGCCATTTGGGGTCATTCCACAAGCCCATTCTTTAAATTTACGATCTTTATTTGGTATTTGTGTTGCATGAGGGCCAACTTTCTCACTCCGGGAGCTCATGGTGTGAACATCTCCCAGGGAAGGGAAGACCATCAGCCCCAGGAGCACCCATCTGCCTTTAGCATTTACTTTTCCCCACTAATTTTTCTCTCCAGTTCTGGTGGGAAAGCTGTAACATTTTTTACTGAGGAGGCTGGGAAGGCAAAGGGGAAAAGATGTCCTGGGACAAGCTGGAGAAGGAGAAAGCGGGGACAGAGCAGCCCCAGCTGTTGCACTAAAGAAATAGAATCAAAAAAAGATTGGCAGACCTTCATCAAGAGCCATGAGGAGGAATGACACTAGATCATGGTCAGTGCTGTATATCATCCCCAGCACAGAGGAAAGGCAGTTTGTGGTGTAAAAAACTTACAGGTTACCTTAGGAAGCCTTATTTAATAAAGTGACAGGGTGTTTGATGATGACAGCTTGTCTTATGGTGAATATAAGTGAATTACTGGGGTAAGAACTGCATGCACAGAAACCCCATAGCTCAATGGACATCCTCCCACAGGCACCATGTCACTGCATTTATGTGTCTGCAGAGCAATATCCCCTGGGAGCAGATTTGGGTTGTGTAGGATCATCAGGAGGGAAATCCAAGATCCCCTATATGCAATATTTGGGTGTTTGCTCCTGATGTTAAACAGTCCCACTGGCTTCTCAGAGACAAACAGGGCCACTTGGTCACATGGAGATCTGGATGAAATTTAAACTATAAAGGGGTTAAATTTTAAACCAAGTCCATGTCTCCTTTGAAGCCTGTCCAACCCTTTCCCTTGCATCCCTTTGTTTTTCCACTGAGGGGGCCCCTGGGAACAAGGAGGTTAGGGCTCTGCCAGGTCCATGGTCCAGTGCTGGAGGCTGGGTCCAACTGATTAGTTGCATGGTCCAACTGGGAGCCATCTTTCAGTTTTCCCTGACAAGGATCCAAGCATCCTTCTGCAAACGCAAGGAGGTAAAACGGTCCAGAGGCGCAATTCATCCATCAGTACAACCTGTTATTAAGTCATCCATTGCACACCGCTCCACCTCCCTTGCTGTCACATCCTCACTCATTTTGATGCCTCTAATTTGTCTTTCCCAAGCATACTGAGAATGCTAAAAGAGTGGGGACTTACTTTTTTATTTGACCTCTCTATTTTCACCCCACATTGTTTCTGCCATCTTTGTTCTTCTGAAAAATCCCACCTGAACTCGTTTCACTGCAGTGAAAAAAGCCAGATCTGGCTGTGCTGGCTCATAGTGCTCTGATCAGTGAGCTGTGACAAAGCATCACCTAGAAGCAAACTACTTTGCTGTGACAGTGACAACCAGAGCTATTCAAGACAAGAAAGTCTGGCTGCCTTTGCTAAGCCAGAGTTTGCTTCCATGATGTACAGCATCGGGTCACTGGTCTGGGAAAGGGCCCAAGTCCCAGCAGAATGATGTCTCTGCTATCAAGATTAAAAGATTAAAAAATCATTACTCAAATTATTTTTTCCTTTGTCTACCTAATTCTTTTTCACCCTTTTTAGACTATTAATATACCCCCTCTAGATACAGACTGTTCCCATCTTTTTAGATTCCCTGATTTCTTTTTCCCACAGTTTGGGATAGGAGGTGAATAATTTAACTTTACAACACATACTTCTGCTGTTACAGACCCTCATCCTACAAAAACTCATGGGAACTTGAGTTTCAAGGAAGTATTTGAGGCAAGAATTGAATCAGAAATCATTATATTCTCAACAGCAGTCTTTATCCCTCATACTTGGCCTAAGTCAAGCAAGGAGGTTAAAGTGACTCCAACTGTAACATGCATTTTCTAATAGCCCTGCAATGTCACCTCATGAGTTTCTTCAATAAACAAAAAAAGTTGAGTGATATTTTATAGGAGATTCTTTGTTAACAATAGATGGGTGCTCCTTTGGAAATGTTACACTTGATACATCTTCAGTGATTCCAAGGAACAGCAAATGTCTTATGTCCCAGGGTATGAATAAACTATTTGCATAAACTCCAACCAAACAGACAATTAACTAGCTGGATCACATTCTGAATAGATTTCTGAGGCTGAAATCAGTGCTTGAGAAATGGTCCAAAATTCCACGATCGCTCACCAAATGGCTGGAGCTTCAAACATCTGGAATTTAAAACTCTCAACGTCTCTTCTCCATAAATTTTAGCCACCTCAAGGTCTTTCCGCTACAACTACAACTTTCCTGACATGTTTTAGTGCTTGAGGTTAAAAATCACACTTTACCTCAGCTCTGTCAGGGTCAGATTTGTGGAGGGTAATTCTGTTGGACAAGATATCTTTTTGATTGCTTAAAAATCTGTCACTTGGGGGAAGAAATAAGACTTTTCCACAGTCCCTTTGAAGAAGAAGCTATTCAAGTGAACAAAAAGGGCTGGCTCAGCTTGCAACAGGGGAAAAAAAAAAAAGCAAAGCTAAATTACCTAAACAGCATCTCAGCTCTTTGCAATATGGCATTATTTTGCAGCCAGATTAAGTGAGTAGATTAGAGTCCTTGCCAGGGTTAAGACCAGTCACATCAAGACTTGAGCAAAAATTAGAGGGTAAGCCAATTTTCCCAGAAATCTCCAAAGACAAGCTTTAGGAATGATGGTTTTTCCATTCTACTTAGCACTCCACGGCACAGTTTCACAAAGTTTTTCAGTCATTCCAACATCCAACTTTAATGGGTGGTATTTCCTATTTTGACTGGTACAGAGCTCATCTATACATCTAATGTGTGCAAAAAGTCTTTTGCCAAAACCTTCTTTTCTCTCACCCTCTCTTCACAAGGTTTAATGGGTAGAAGAAATGTCCTCGCTCCCGTGTCACAGTCAAGATGCCAGCTTTGTTTTTTTCAGCATTTTGTGTGTTTAAGCAGCCTGCTTAAATTAAAGTAATAAGGTGAACTGTTGGCATCTTAGTTCATGGTTCAAACACCTGAGTTCTTAGGGGGGAAAAAAAAAAAAGCACAGCCCCTAAAGAACAGGATTTCTCTAAAAGTAGCTGAGTTCCAAGAAAAACTTGAGGTGTGGTCTTTCTGGAGAGAAATGTTCCAAAATTATTACCTCTGAGTCTGGTTAGGGTCAAATTAAGAGCTGCTATAAAATACCTTTATGTTTGTGGAGAGATACCCAGAAGCTTGTGCTTCTTGCTCGTTTTAGAGATGGCACAAGCCCAGAGATGTCCCTTATGTCCACTGAAATAAACTTTTTTTTTAAAGGAAGAAAAATCTCGGTTATCACTTAGCTGTGTGGAGTTTCTTTAAACTTTCCCTTCTCTTTGCTGTGGGATGCTCACGGGCTGCAGCTGGTTGTGCTTTGTGTGCTCTTGTGGCCCTCTTATGATTTCTCATCTCAGAAGGTAGACTATCCTAAGCAGATGCACAATGTCAAGAAGAATGACAACTCTGTGGCAGAAGACCAACAGCCCTGGGCTGAGAAGAAACAGCCTTGCTGTTTGTTTATTTGGTTCTGGCATGTCAATGAAGACATATCAGATCTTTCTCCTACCCATTGTGTTCCTCCCTGGCCTTGGTCCGGGCGAGAGCTTGCATGCATTGCACGTGTCAGCCCAAGCCAGGAGGTTTCAGGGAAGTTCCCTGCATGTCTTCTCAACTCAGAATGATCCTCAGCTGCTTCTGAAGTCCTTGTGAAGTTGTGATGTTAACCTTGATGTCCTGGCCAAATTCCAATGTAAGTAATTACAAACTGCCGATCTTATTTCAACCTCCTGTGTCAACTACACGGAGTGTACTTTGGCTTTGACATTTTTTCTTCATTTTTTCTGTCCTAAACAGTTGCATAGCACTGCTTTGTGGAATTACCCTTCTTCCTCCTATGATGGCTGTCCAGTTTGTGATGCAAACTTTGCTCCACAAAGAAACAAAGAACAAACAAATGTCCCCAGATTTTCACAGTATATAATGCTTTTCAGACAGTGGAGACACAACTTCTCCATTAGGTCTCTGAGTCTTGACAGAGAATGGATGGGACTGGGAAGTTGGCTGCCCTGTTCCAACTATTTTCAGTTGATGGATGGTTCTGTGACGCTGTTAGCAAAAGCCATCATTCAGATCCCTCCCAAGAGTGCTTTACAGCACATAGTTGCCTCCAAATCAGGGACCCGCAATCAGCCTTCTGCCACCAGATAACTCACACGAAAGAAAATTTCTCCCCTATTCTGTGGTGAATCACAGTGTTTGTGATGCTCACTGAGTCACTGGGAGGAAGGGTGCAAAAGGACATCTCAGGTAGGTGATGTGTAGTGTTTCCAGCTGAAGTTCAGTTGCTGTCTGCAGCAGTCTACACCAAAGGATGTATGCTGTCTTCTGAGTTGTCCAAAAATTGGAATAAATATCACCACCACCTCTTGGTAACAGAAAATTTCACAGCCCCTTCTGCTCTGTCAGTCCTTCCCTGCCACACACTGGCCTGTCAGTCTGCCTTATCACACCCCGATCATGCAGTGCTCTCAACTCCAGATTTTCCCCAGGCCTTAACATCTCTGACCCTTGGCCAGACAGTACAGGAAACACATAATAAAATAGTTACTAGAACTGCTCAGCACAGTAAATGCAGGGACATTTGTGCACCCTGAGAAAAACCACAGGCGCAGCTGCCTCAAGCCAAGACATTTACTCACCTTCAGATATTTATTATTCCTTTCTTCCAACCTGCTTCCTCGCTGCCATCTGTCTCTGAAACAGGAGGAGTGCATTCCAGATTATCCCTGATGTTTAAAATGTGGAAAAACAATGACACAAATGGTAAACTGTCTGTTTGGAGGTCATGGGCTTTTCTGCATATCTCTGCTGGCCACCTAACCTCCCATCCACTCCCAATTTTGTAGCATTTCCATAAGGTTTCTTTAAAAGTGAGGGGATTCTACTTCAGAGTCTGGTAAAAAACTCCATCTGTATGTTATTATAGTAGGAAGGCTAGAGGTGGGTGATGAGGCAGGATTCAGTGATGCTTGGGCATTTGATGTTGTAACAACCTATATCCAAGTACATTCAAGTTCTTGAGAGGTTTCTGTGTTTGTAGATCTTGTTTCTCCTTCATTCACTTTTGCTCAGCCTTTTATATTCTGATTGATGTGGATCAGATCATCTGATACAGGGTTAACAGGGCATGAGAGCTGGTTGCAGAAAGGGTGAATTTCCACTTCCAGTTGAGTCTTGTTTTGAAAACTCAGCCTGAGCAATTGCAGTTGCCCAGTTGAACATACCAAACTCAGGTGTGAAAATAAATGCATATGTGGCTTTCTAGCTCAGAAGCTGTGGTATTTTTGGGAATAAGTTTTCCTTTGATTTACCCTGCCTTATTTTGACCCACAGTACCTTGACAGCATGACATCAGTGGGAGATCCTACAAGCAAAGCAGCATGATGCATTAATGTCTCTATAGCTTCAACATTAGAGGGGCAAATCTTCCAACCATGGTCTTTAATACAATTACATGTTATTGTCGTGCAAGGCAGTATTTGAAATAGTAAGTGACTGTGTTTTGTTATAGAGGAAACAAGGAGTCTGAATCTTTCCTCTCCCACATCCAGGCACCCCCAGCCCGTCTCCTCGTTACGCTGTAGAGGTACTAAAGGCCATACATGTGAAATCTTACACTGAACCTACTTCCTTTTTCCACCACCATGTAATTTGCCACATCAATGCAGCTCCCACCCTAGGATCTGGAAATTCTGTATCCCTTTTCAGAGATGGCCCTTTGATTTTTCTTGGACCCGGCTGTGTTTTTAAGCCTTTCTAAGATACCTACACAGGAGCAGGAAATTCTGTAGACCCCACTCTGTCTCAGGAAGAGGAGATGGTGCCAAACTCCTATTAGCTCTTCCTTTTCATTTGTGAGCATTTGGAAGAAAAAAAAAAAATCATCAAATGCAAAAGATTGCCAGGCACAGGCATTTTTCATTTAATTCCTTTATTCCTTTTCCCTTTCTTCCAGTGTTCAGCACAAAATGTTTCCACACATGGTCTGTGTCCAGGTTGATAGCCATCAATAGACAGGCGGAGGATATCTCTCTGCAGAGCAGTCTGTGGGAAAGCAGAACAATTGTTAGCTCTAGACAAGTTTTCAGCTTCAATGCGTGAACCAAATACCTGAATCAAATTATTATGTGCAGCTGTGAAAATTGTGATCGTGAAACCTGATTACAATTCTCCCCCCCCCTCCCTCCAAAGGTCAGTGACAATATACAAAAGACCTTCCTTTCTCTAGTGTAAATATTTCATGAAACAAAGATGACTTTCTCCATAAGCTTTACATTTCTCAGGGAAGGAGGCTGGACAGTGCCAGCAGAGTTCAGAGCTTACGGGAGGTCAGGATGGAGACGCTCTGTTCTCTTGGCCATTGGTCACTGATTTTTTGAAACATTTTTTTCTCTTGGCTGCTTGTCCCTCTCACCTTGCTAACCATTTTGAGACAACTGGTGATAAACCCTAAAGGACTGTGTTTTGGTTTATTTTCTAAGACACAAACTTTTAATTTGACCATGACTATCTCCACATCCATTTTCCACATGGTAAAAGCCACATAACCCTCTACCTTCAGGGATTTTCACTTGCTTGTGAACACAAGCAGCGTTGTTTCCCTAGACAGGGTATGTTGCAGTGATATATATACAGAACACAGAGACCTCCTGCTCATTGTTCATCACCAGTGCATATTTCATAGCACTGGTTAAACTTTCATGCTCCAGCCTTCATGACAGAGGATGCAATCTGAACCAGATGGATCCAGGTCATAATACTTAAGGTCCCTCAAAGTGAGATCCAACCTGCATCTGAAACCTTACTTATCCATTTACTGGAGTGAATGGATCTACTTGTTGGAGTAGAAGTGACTCACACAAGTAAAATATTAAAGCTTTTAAAATGTGTGGAGCTATAAACTACTCTAGATGCAAATGTTTTCCGTATGCAGAACATCTGCTGTTGCTGAGCTTTCCAGGCAGTCATTGCTGACAAAATGTCAGCCTGGTCTTCTGCTCAGGCTGCTCCACTGGAAGGCTGGAGACCTGGATTCAATCCTTTGCATGGCACAGACTTCTTGGGTGCCTCAGGGACTAGCAGTCTGTAAAGACAGGAATGGCAGATGGAAACATGGAAAGTATGGTAGGGTGGGACCTGCTGGAGGATACACAGGGAAGCATTGTCCCTGCTTGGAGGGAGGACAAGTTTACTTTGCCCCATGTGCCCCATGACTTCCACTACCCATGGGAGTGGGAGCTGGTCAAAGTGGTGGGACACAACAGGAACACAGAGAGAGACAAAGCCAGGTTTGGATGGACATCTGCAGGACTTTAATCTGAAGACCCTGACAGCACACAGAGATCAGCCATGGAGCATTCAGGTAGTAAATCAGCATGATTAAACAAGGAGGAGTGGTACCACCTCCACTGCCCTCAGGGTTTTCTTGTTACAGGATGAAAGCCCCAAAACTCCTTGTGAACTTGGGCCCTTGGATTGGCAATTTGCTGGGCTCTCTGCCAAGCCGCAAGGCCAGATGTTCCTGATGTCGTTTGAAAACCACTGTCTCAGTCAGTAAACATCACATCAGTCCAAGCTCAAACCTGATTAAAGGAAACTTTGGATTTTCCACTTAATGAAGAAGGGGTGAAAGGTAGGAATGTATGAGAGATTGCTTTTAGCCAAGAACGAATCAAGAAAGTCAGTGTCTTTATTCGACTGACTACTACTACTGTGTAACTTCAGACTTGGTGCAACTTCAGTGTAACGCGGTCACCAGCAAGTCTGAAAAATGTTGGGTTTCAGTCAGAGGATCCTCCCAGAGTTCATCTGGATCCCGAGGCTTATAAATACTCACATTTCTTAAGTTAAGAAACCTGGGGTGGAAAATTGCACCATAACAAACTGTCTGTGGGAAATTCCTGCTTATTGCTTCCATTTCTGATGCTACAGAGATAACTACCTTCTTCACTGTGGTGTGATGTCTACTTGAGTCCAAACACATGACCAAAAAAAAAAATCAAAATATTTTAGAATCTGAGCCACTTTCTGCAATGATATTGCAAGCTTTAATTTCCTTTTTGTGTGTGTGTGTGTGTGTGTTGTTTTAAAGTGTATTTACAAATATCCCCTAGACTTGGCAAACTCTATTTCTGAAAGACCATCAAAAGAGCTTTCCAGCTTTTTACTGGGATGACAGCAAGTGGAGGGGAAGCGGATTGTTCATGGTAATATCACACCCGCTGTCTGGACTTGCTGTGTGATAAGACGTAGGGCTTGGATGCATATCTATGGTAACTGATCCCAGAGCTTGAATTAGGTCCAACATGTCCAGCAAATTCAATACATCTCACCCCCAGAGGTCTGTAAAAATGGCTAGAAGAAAGGAAGCTTATATGTCAGCCCAATATCGCTGCACGGCCTACCCTCCTGGCAGTGCTTTGCCTTTTTGATTTTGTTCAACTTAAAAACCTTAATGTTTTTGTTCAGTGCAAATTGCCGTTGAGTATAAAGTAAAACCAGAATATTTGAATTTTCATGGATGCTCAGCCCAGCTTGCACACTCAGCTGAGATTTCAGTTAGTGCACGCTTGGTTAAACCCTAGGCAACATTTTTTTGATGACAGCTTGGACCATATCTAAAGAGCTTCAGTATTTGGTGAGTAAAGCAAGGAAGCGAGTAGCTGGGAAGGGTATTGCTTCCATTTGTTTTGTGCTCAGCTGAAATATCAACCCCTCTCTCCTGATCTTCCCTTAGCCATGAGAAATAAGACATGACACGGTGATTAACTGGCTTTTAATGCATGCCTCAGGTGCAAAGGAGAATGACTTCAACCACCTGAGAAGTACATCAATGTCTGGTAATGAACTGATAGGGGGACTCTGCCATGGGAGGGCTGAGAGAGGTGGAGGAAAGAAGAATCATTGCTAAGTACTGCAGGGGTTCAGGAGTTGCACCAGAAGCTGAGGAGCCCTATGCAAAGTACTCATCATTTTCCACTGAGCTGCTGTGCGTCAGGAGAGGCTGCTGGGATGTGGAAGGAAGGCAGATCATAGGGTCTTGCCCATCTCATTGTACAAAACCAAAGGTGATATGAAGTTCTGAAGCCCTTGGTGGAGAGTTCTAGTGTTCTACCTCAAGTTGTGACAGCTGAGGATATGACTATATCAGCTGGAGAGTATCCGCTAACATAACTGGGAGAGTAGCTGGTGCTGCTGTAGCACCTTGATCTTGCACAAACCAGGCTGTGGAACATCTCCTGTGGTAGTGAAGCTGATTTGAGAAGTTCCCATTTAAACATTTATTTCCTTGGCTGTAGTACAAAGGGAACTCTGGAATCATCCAGGCCAAAAGAAAGCTCAGAGATGTTTCTTTTAAACTCAGCTTATCTAATTGATATTTCTATACCAGTGGTATTGCTGAGAATAAAATGTGGGGTACCTTGCTTGTTGGCAGGTACCGAATTCATTTGGTAATAGCTCCACTGAAAAGTGTAGGACCTGGGAAGAGACAGAGGGGATTACAGATATTTAGATTTTATTTCTTTATAGAGGTAGATCTTTGTATGGATTTGTGCTACAAATGGATCCTCAAAGGGTTGACTTGGCAGGAAGGCAGGGAACATGGTGCAGGGGTAGAAGGGACGGCATGGCAAGGTCTTGGGGAAAGCAGGCAGCCAGACTCATCCTCATCACTGGAGAAATCCCAATGTCCCCCTGCAGGTTATATGCAAAAGAGCAGCCAAAATGACATCTGAATAAAGACTTAATGCATTAAAAAATATAAGCCATTTCCAACCCTTTTCATGGTTGGAAAGATGGCCAAGTGCACATGACAATGTGTTTGCACAACCATGCAGGCTGGGTTAGTTGTTGTAATGGGGAAAAACCCATCATCTTGTTAATTTGACTTTTTATCCTTTTCTTCCCTCAGAGGGAAACTCCTTCGATACAAGAAACCCAGGAATGGAGATATTAGCTAAATTACTGAGTATAAAAGTGAGGTGTTGGTAACTTTATCAAATCTCATGGAAGATGTAGGTAATTGCAGGGTGAGAGTTCACATCCCTAATGTCAAATATCCCAGTGCTAGGTGATGTGGGCCCATGCCAGTATGTATTAGCTGCTTTAAGAGTAGAGCTTGGATATCATTTATCTCACTTTCATTTTGCTCCACGCAATGAGAAAAACGTTTTGAGTCCTAAATAAAGTAGTAAAGCAGATGAAAACAGATCAACTACTTGGTGAGAGTTAAAAAAATGACTGTAGGAACATGCAGAGGCATTCAGCAAACCATTAAATGCTTTTGTTCCTGGCAGCCCATAGTGGCCAACCTGATAGTAGAGAAGTAATTTATTGAACTACTTTGTCCTCCACATGCACATGTGTGATGTAAACAGAGAGATAATAAACAGCAGCTGGGGATCCCTTTTTCATGCAAAAAGGAACTTGTTTGAAATTTTTCTTGCTCCCAACTGTAAAAATGTTTGCTTTTTTTCAGGCTAGGACAATAGCCTTCGGATCGCAAACCAACGTTAATCATCCTGAGTGATGGCACTGAGGCAGAGAGATGAAAAAAAGGTGGAAGCTTCAGCCATTTGTGAGGGTTTAAACCAATGGCTTGAAATCAGACAATGTCAGTTCAGTTTACTACACATTTTTATGTAAGTAGTCAACGCTGCTATTAACAGCTGGACTTCAAAGTTCAGATGGAGCAGGAGTCTTAAGGTCTGTGCAATGTTACTTTCTTCCTCCTCCCCGTCCCTGTAGTCATTAACAAGAGTTGGTTTACATGAACATCAAGTGCTGATAAGGATGTCTGAGTATTGACACAGAAATTGCTCAGCAAAGAGAGCAATTTATAGGAAAGCCAAGTGTAAGACATTAGTCATGCACTATTAGAGGACAGCAAAGTTTTACAGAAGGCTCTTTTGAACTCGATTGGACTTGAACTTAATAAAAGCAAATTCCGAAGGAGAGGTTTGCTTTATGTTGGCCAAACATATTAAAACAATATTGCTCTGAAGGTAATAATAGCAATTCAATTAAACTAATTCTGCCTTCGTTGGAGATACAATTATTCTGAACAATCAGAACTTAATTGCAAGCTTATAACTGTTAGAGAAGGTTGAAGGTTGCAAAAGGGTTGTTCTCTAATATTCTATCTGCTGATAAATGAAAAATTGCAAAGGATTGCTGCTATTGCAACAAAATAATTGCAGTGTAATGGTATGTACAATTTAATAGAATATAATAGAAATAATATAGAAATAGAAATTATGTAATAATAAAAATATTTTTTGTATTTAATTGTCATTTTAAGGTAGAGAAACCAATCTCAGGAACTGTATCTGATTGACACTGCCTGATTTCCATGGTGTTGGAAATCTTGTGAAATATTTATTTAAAAATTATCTTCTACTGAGGAAAAACCAACATAGAATTAAAGTCACATTTAATATCGAGATTTAAAACAAGCATTAAGTACTTTTCACAGAACACTCTATTAACTTGTAGAACTCATTGCCACAGGATTTTATGGAGACCAGAAGAAAAAATTAATTTAAAACTAAGAAAAAACATCCATCAATGACTATTAAAGTCCAGATACAGACTCCAGAGCAGGAAACCCCATACCTGTTGACTGCCAGAAGTTGAGAAAGTCCAGAAGGGAAAGATCATTTAATATATCCTGCCCACTGCCATTTTTTTTTTCCAAAGGCATCTGCTGGTCCCTGGTAGAACCAGGGTGGCAAGACAGACAGACATTGATTGTGACCTGGGAAAAGAGGTCACAATTTTCTATCACTCGATGAGCATTGGACTTACCTCTTTCAGGCTGTGAACAGAATTTTTTCGGAGGGCAGGTACTGGTCCATGGTAGAACCAGGATGGCAGGACAGACAGACATTTATTCTGACCCAGAAAAACAGGTTACAATTTTCTATCAATTGATGAGCATCCAACTTGCCTCTTCCAGGCTGTGAATAGCAAGTGTGGAGCTTGTACGCTGAAGAGAGGCAAGGAGGCTTCCCAGCATCCTGCACCTCAGGCTGGACCAGTTTCTGCAATGACATTTATTCATGCAAACAGCAAAATCAGCAGTGAGAGGCTTAAAAAGAAAAAAAATCTTCCTGAGTCCAAGCATGGACATGAGAATAGGGATAAATTTTGGAATGTGTGGGATCTCAGGGTAGGTATCATCGTGCTGGGATGCATCTTGCTAGATGCTGCTCTATGTGGATGTTACCCAGGGATTGCTCACATCCCTGAGGTGCACCAGCACCAGCAGGCTTGGCTTTTCAGTGTGACAGCACCTGTTAATTGTCCAGTTAGGTATTACCTATTAAACATTTACTGCCTATTTCCTGTACATGTCTGGTGAGGCTAGCAGGAAATTTAGAACAAATTAAGCGGCAGCTGTAACGCCTCACACTTCCAACAGCCCCTGATATTATAAAATATTAGAAATTGATGTCACAAGCAACAGACACTTCTAAGGCAGCAAACTTCCACTGTGTCCCCCAGCCTGGCCAGCCCAGGAGGTTCAATTACTCAGCTGGTATCTCTCCTCTTACGCTCCCTGTCTCTCCACCCACACTTTTGGTATGTTTGATGGGGCTCTTTCATCCCCCCCCACTGTTCCCACACAATTTCACATGTGGTCTGAGTGGGGCACTTCCTGCCGTTAAAAAAAGCAAAACCAAGACCCCTGCAGAAACAGCCTGCAATGCAGAACACCCAAGTTGACAGAGTGTGAGAGAGAAGGACTAATCCATACCAGATGAGCAACAGCAATAGCCCTACTGAGCCAGGCCAAACACAGAGCAGAAGACAGAACAATCCTTTTCTCCCCCCTCCTCCCTGCTCCCTCTTCAAGTGGACACTTCAAAACACTAGGAAAATATTCCAAGGAGCATGCCCCTAACTTTAAACCGATATTGTTTGGGTTAAGTTGCCTACCATGCAATGTTCTTTCTTCACTTTCAAAATAAACCATAGGAAGCATTAATGCAAATACTATATAAACACACATTCATTCCTACATTTTAAAATCTGCCCCGGTGCTCAGGCTTTCGTTGCTGTTTAATTTGATGCGAGAACCAGATGTATCTTGAAATTGCAGATCTTCACAACCTTCTTACATGTAAACAGGAGGAAATCTGATCCATATCTGAGACAGAGACATCCAGAAAGCAGGCTATTGAGCCCTACTGCTTGTCCTCGTTTTTGGATGTGCTTATCATCAGTTTTATTTCATTCTAATTTGGAGTTATCAGACAGAAGAAAGGAAGTGCACCAGAGTCAGATTTTTTAGACAAAGCTCAGTAAAAGCTTTTGGAATTCTTTTTCTGACAGTAGTTAATTCATTGAGATCTGTTAAATACTTTATTTTTTGGTTTCAGAAAGTGAGAATTATATGTTAACCTGTGTTTTCAGCAAAATAAGGGAAAAGGAGTGAACTGAAATTTAAAACTAGTTGTGATGTGTTCTTTAAATAATATTAAACAAGTTTTGAATAAATATAAATAAATAAAATGAATACATTTATTGACTGATATAATGATAATTATTCTCATATCAAATTAATCTTTCAACTGTCTTTCTAGAGAACAATATTCAGCTCAAGTTATTTTTAATTCATTGAAGACAAATTTTCTGGTTTTGTCAAAACATTCTACTTTGTCAAAATTAGCTTCTTGCCTAAAATTTTCAAACCTGGACTTCTTTTGCAGCCCCAAACTTTGCAAACCCAAATAGTTTGGGTATAAGAATTTACGATAAAAAAATTAAAAAATGCAGTGGAAAGTGATCATTGGAAATTTTTAGGCAAAAAGCATTTTTAACTGAAAGAAAGGTTTTGAAAAAATTCCACCACCTTCCCGTTATGTGTTTTAAATTAAAGGGTTAGTTGGGCATTTGAAAATTTAGTTATTCACTCGCAGATTGAGGTACATTTTCCAAACTCTTCCTCCTCACAGGCACAGTGGATGAGCTGTTGCATCCCTCCTGGGTGCTGATGCTCTGGGTTTTGGGGCACCCAGAGCTCCCCAGGACCTCAGAGGAGCATCTCAGTGTCTCATCTGGACCCTGCTGCAGTTATAAAGGATCTGCTAGTAGCAATGTGGACCTCAGCAGGGTCTTTCCCTAAAAAGCAAACAGTTCACGTTAAAGCTTGGTTTCACTATATCTTTGTCACAACAAACACCATAATGATCCAAAATCTGCTTTCCCTTTCACATCCCTTTTGTGCTTATGGCCAAAAGGAGTATGAAAATTCTCCAAAGGAAGATCAGAAGCAGAGGGAAATGGCATTAATCATGTGTAATGATGCCTGGGAGATGACGTCAGTGTGCTCCGTCCTCCCTGCTCCCCGTCACTTGATGAGGACAGGAATACACAAATGAAGTTCTTTGGTGCTGTTGTAGCAAAATTCATGGCTGAGTAGCCATTTATTTCCTGTTCTTGCCATCTTGGTGCAGGCATCTCCTGACTTCTCAGAGCATCACATCATCTCTCCTTTCCTTCATATGGATCTTTCCTCCCTCCTTTGGACTATCCTTTGGATGGAGGATGTCACACTCAGCCACGGGAACAGCAGCTACAGGAATGCACTCGCTCAACCTGCTTGTACTCCCATCAAAGTCATGTCTATTGAACAGCAGGGGTTAGTGAGGTCTGTCCAAAACAGGTGGCCTCTTTGGGTGACTCGGTCATTAGCCAGGGTTTGGAGGTGAGGGGAACAGCTGGGATGGGAAGATTAAACAGAGGAACTGGAGAAGATGGAACTGACCCCTCTATGAAGGATCTTCAGTGATTTCAACCTTATACCCACAGAGAAACAGTGTGATTTGGGGTTTTTCCCCCCCACCATGATGAAGTAAGACTCAACCTCTTGATGGTGAAGCGCTGCTTCGAGAAATGCTGTATTAAAATGTATAGATATGCAGACATTTGCCTGATACTACTGTCCTGCATAATGTTCACTGTGATTGCCCCAGAGAAATGGCCATGGTTGGAGACGAAGTTGAGACAGTCCCATACCTACTGTCCTTACAGAATTGTTCTACATGAGGGAAAAGCTAGAAAAATCTCAGTGGTTCCTTGTCCTAAGAATAATATCCCACAGGTAATGATGGCCACAAGGTTGAATAGGTGTTATCATTGAAAGTTTTCCACTTGTTATGAAGAGGACTTGTTTCTCTATCTTCTTTTTCTCATCTCCTTTTTTTTTCCCAAATGTGGGCATGTTCTGGATCCTGAAAGCTCTGAAGACACAGCTGTGGTCCCTGGCATGCTACAGTATGGGATTCACCAAAACATTAAACATATGTAGGTCCAGTTCTTTCACTGTAGATTTTAATGTATGAAGGTGCAAGTTTTGTGATTACTGGAGTTTATAAATTGCTCACACAAATGGGAGCAGATTTGTACCCCCTGTAACTGGGGCACTAAAAAACCAGCCAGCTCAATATTACATATGTGCATACATACCTTGGGTCCCACTTCTCTTACCATTGTTTATTGTGCTATCCTACTTTTATGTAAAGAAGGAAAAAGTTCACTGGCAGTTGCTCTCTCCTATGAACAAAACCCCTATTCTACATTTTTAAAGCCTGCAGCTGAATAAACGAGAGAACCTGGCCTTTCTTTCCAGGCAGGGGCTGTCAATATTATATGATGCTGGAGAAACACAGGGAGAAGTGAGGCAAGGAATGAAACACCAAGATTTTCTGTTTCAAATACCAAATGTTCGAAGGCAGTGTTAGGCTGTGCCAACACACTGAGGAATGAGTGAAATGTGAAACATGATCTCCTTAAGACGCTGGAAGACATAGAGGCTGGATTCTCAGAGGGTTGCTATTAAAAGCCCATTTGAAACTCTGTGGATTCTCCTTTGGGAGGATAACAAGTAAAAAGAGTTTGCTGGTAAAGATTATATTTAATTCCATGTTTAGGATGCCTGGGCAGAATATCAGGAACAACAATATTGCTTGGTGTTTCTCTCTTGTTGGGCTTTCTGCAAGATTTTGTTATTGTTGTCATTGGTTCTCAGGGCAGGGGATTGCCTTTCTCCCTTGGGTGCATGAATGGCCGAAACGTCATTAGTTGCAATAATTAATCTTTGCTTCTGTGCAGCTTTGAGAAGCAGTGGCTTTATTGAATAGCCTACTATTTAAATGTAAGCCAGATGCCGTTCTCGTAGCCATCACAAACACAAACTATTAGTTTTAGTTCAGGTCACGGCCAGTTTAGTTATTTGAACTTCTTTAAATGGCCGTGCCTCCCAGCTCTCTTGCTTGGCGAGGCTGGGGCACTGAGTCTAAATGAGGCAGAAGATGATCATTTTTCAAATTGAACTTTAAAGTCAGCAGAGCCATGTTACTAAGACCTAGAAAAGGAGTTAAAATTTTAAGTTCAGTTGTACCAAGATCTAAACTTCTTATTTTAACTTCTCAGGTTTTCTGTCAGCACCAGTGTTTGCAGCATATTTGCATCCACGATCAGGTTGTGTCAGTCTTTGTGTTACAAATATTCTCTCTCAAGTCAGGACAACATTTTCTGGAGCTAACTTACTCCACATGAGTGAAGCCCACTCATCTGAGGACCTGGCAGATACTTAGCTGTACTTACACTCACATATTGCATAGACACTGTTTATAATCCTTCTTACAGCCCCATACCTGACATCTACATACCTGACTCTAATTAATAAAAACTTTTGTTGGTCAAAGACCTGTCCCAACAGCTCTGGGTGGAACTTGGAGAGTGGGGTGAAAATACATGGTCTCTGCCATTCTTCTGAGACTCTCAGAGAGAAGAAAACGTGGTCTGCAAAGAGCATCAGCTCCAAATGAGAACCACACAAGTGGTGGGTAATGTTTCCAGGACAATTGCTGTTGTGATGGTGGTATCCACAAAAACTTCAGGAGCTGCTGAGCTGGAGCTGAGTGCAACAACCCAGATTTAATGAAGCAGATGCCTTGTGTCCAGAACTCTATCCATGAATCTTTCTTCACATATCTGCATATTGTCATCTAAGGAATGACGTGAAGGAACTTCTTCATCACGTTTTGCCAATACAGGCTTGCAGCAAAGCAGTGTGCATGGAGGATCTGGCTCTGGAATCAGTAGAGCTCAAAGCATGTACAATATTTTCCAATTCCCTGATGGGTTCCATGTAATGCAAACAGAGTTTAACTTTTTAACTAGATCATTAAAAGTGTTGGCAAGAAGGTGTTGGTCATGTCACTGAGCTGGTTGCTGCATCACTGTAATTGCTATTAATCAACAGCATCTTGGAGCTGTTTTGCTCAGTTAACAGGTTCCAAATGGTTTGACACTGAAGTGAAAACAGAGGGGTTTTTTTCCTCCCATCTTCTTTTTGCACTTTATGCTGCACATTCAAAATCTGCTTTCTGGATCCTGATATCAGATGATCTGGGTATAATTAATGCCTGAGAACATTTGTCCCCTGCCTTACTTTTACAAGAAGGAAGTGTGATATTCAGATTCTTTCTGTTATTAGAATAAAAAATAAAATGTGTTAAATTTGAAAGTCAATAATTGGTGGAGTAGTGGCTATATGGGTGTCAAATTATATGGAGGATAGGAAGAAAATGAAGGCCAGAGACTTTATCCCAAAAGCAGACCAAAATCCAAGTGTTCAAACAGTAACTTAATGACTGTAACCCATTATTGAGATGAAGTGATTTCATCCTTGCTGTCCTGTGAAACAAGACTCCCAGCTACTGAATGGTGAGGAACAGATGGAGGGGTGTCAAGAATGATAAAAAGTTCCTGAGGATGAATGTAACAAATAAGTTAACAGACAGGAATGGCGCCGTGCATATCATAAAACTCTGCTAAGCTTCTCATGTTCAGATAAATCTTGATTTTGTAATGGGACAACATGGGAGCCCCCTGCTTTGGGTTTAACAAGTGATTAGATCGCTGATGTATGGGGCAGGGGATGGGAGAAGGGAGGAAAGGACAACATTGGGAGGCCTTACATGACCTCTGCTAGCTGCTCTTTGATACGGTGAGAAAAACCCAGCTAGATGGAGTCGGACTGTTATTATCTCATTGTTAATTTTGTGGTGGCCTTGTTCCAAAATGAATTTAACTGGAAATAAACCTGCTGAAGCCTGTGCAAGGAGACCTGATGGAGAAGCTGGAGGAGTGAAGACTCCATCAGGAGAGTGGAGCAGCAAAGCTTGTCTGTTATTTTCCCCCGAGTTGTGCTGTCCCCTTCCAGGCCTGGCAGGGTGAGGAAAGGACTTTGGCAGACCCTGGGGTTTGTCTGCAGAAAGCTCAGGAGAGATATTAAAGGTCCTCTAGGAGTGTGGTTGAAACCCAAAATGATTTCCCCATTATTCCTAAGCAAGAACAACAACAACATCTTCCCAATTCCCTGGGATGGGGAGCACCATTCCAAGTTCAGCATCTGTAGGACCATTCACTCATTTTTACATCCCACTTTCATCCCTATTTTTTTTTGATTGCGTGGCAAGAGTGAAGCTTAACCAAAAAGATCTCTTGAGACAGTGATATATAAACAAGTGAAGTGTCTCTTTAACAAGTGAGAAAAACATTAAGCTTAATTTTGGGCAAGGCACCCACCTATTCATCTTTCTTCACGTTGTTCCTTTTAACACTGAAAATACCCCCGAGCTCCTGAAATCCTCCAGGTATATCAGCAACGCAGAGGTCAGTAACTTGATCTCAGCGCTAAAAAGACACTAACAGTTCTGGAGGGTAAAGGAAAGCTCGTTAATGATTTTAGCAGATGAACCAGAGGAGAAGGGGGATGGTCAGCTGGTAAATCCCATACTACCCTACAAAAGATAACCTTTGACTTTTCTTGACTCTCTGAACTGCACTGCCAGCAAACCCCTGAGTCCTTGTGGGACCAATAAATCCTTGGGTGTTCGTATCAGAGATCTTATATCCCGGCTGTAAAACCTGAGAATCCCAACACAGCCCAGCAGTTAAAAGTCATCACCAATAAACCCACTGGGCTTTGCTTACCAGCGGGCTGGGATGTGGTGCTGAACTCCTTTCCTTCAGAGAGGAAAAAATCCATTTCTGTGCTGGAATTGCAAAATAACCAAAACAACACATCCATAGGCCAAACGCTGCCCTCAGATATGCAGCGGGAGCTTGTGGAGAAGTCAGTGAACATTGGAAGTGTTTATCTGAGGGCAGGATTTGGCACCAAGCCCCCTTGCTCCATTTATTCAAGCACGGAGCACGCTGCTGAAGGCAACCAGCCCCAGCCCTGCCTGAACGTCCCTCAGAAAATGAATTCTATCGAAAGGAAAATAAAGACTTGAAGCAAGCGGTGTTTGGGTTAGGAAAATCAAAAGATACTGCTATTTTTATTTTGAGGAGCAGGCAGCATCCTCAGGGAGCATGGGATGATGTTATTTGGAAATGTGTGTTGAAAATGTGTTTCCCTTCCCAGAATGAAGCCGTGATGTGATGCAACTGTTCCGCCCAGCGAGTGCTTTTGCACCAATAACACAACCTTTCTGTTGCAGGATGATGAAAATGCTTCTTCAGTCTCTGGTCAGCTTTTGCCAAAGCCAGTCTGAAACAGAGACCTACTGCTTAGTCCTGGTTGCTCTCCTCCCAATCTGCCCATGACTGAGAGCTGAACCACTCTGCCTTAGTTGACCTCTCCTTAAAATAAACTTAATAATCACTTCCTTTTCTAAGCTGCAGACATCCATTCTCTGGGGTTTGGTGGACAATGTGCTGAAAAAATGCAAGGACATTTCCATATTCATGCCTACACTGAATGTCCGGTCCATGACCGCTGTCTAGATGGGCCCAGAGGAGCAGGGAATGTAGAATCAAACCCTAACTGGTTTCAAGATGGAGCTCAAGACTGATGTGGTAAACTTTGACAGCAGGCACTTCAATTGAGCAATGAGGAGGTCTCTTCAGCATTGTGTCTTCTGCTCACATTTGGCTTTTTCCACTCATTCAGTTGGGTTGAAAACACACACAAACTGTGTTATGTACATGGAAGAGAGACAGTGTGATGGGCCTTACATGTAATACCACATGAATCATCCCAGAGTTACTCTCCTTCTTTATTTTAATACATTAATATAGCAGTGAAATAATTACTGCTGTTGAGAACAGTTCTATTAACTTCATAGCTCTTTTATTTCATCTTTTCCAAAGAATGATACACCTCCTTCACTCAAACTATTTATTTAAATCCAAGAGAGGCTTAAAAATAAACAAAAATATATCTGTTTAGCAAAGGAAAATAAGACATAATCAATGGTAATTTCAAAGGTCTTAGTTGTTTTATATCATATTGTCTTTTTTTTACATTAACTTCTGTCCTGGTAAAACATCTCAGCTTCACCAAATTAACATTACCAGATAATTAGTGGCACTGTTTGTGGAACAGGAAAAATAAAAATGTTATTCAATTTTATGCTATTCAGTAATGATGGTAATGATGAATTCTGCTTTATATCATATAAATAAGCCAGATTCTTGTCCAACTAGTATTTTCCAATTGTTTTACTTTCCATTTTCCTGATAATTATCAACATAGTGACTAAAATGAAATGAAGACCTTATAGAAAAAAGTAAGTATCAAGATCAAGGGTCATGAGGATTTGCTCTTCCACTGAACCTGAAAGGAAATCTTCCATAAAGAATTTTTTCCTGAAAGGCCAGCTAACAGAAGCATAAAGATGGAAGATAGGATACCTATAAAAAGTTATGTTTCAAAAGAAGGATGTGGGAAGAAAGGGAAGTAGGGAAGGAAATGATATTTTAAACCATATTAAAGCAAGAAGCAGGTTTCCTAATTCTGAAAGCCTTAATTAGTGCCCTTTTAAAAGTGAAGCAAAATGGATTAATCCCAAACCATTGCATTAAATTTGCCACAGTTCCTGCCCTTCTATTTGTGTGGGTAGGAGTTTCACAAAAGAGCTCAGTAATAATAATTGTAAAACAAGGACAGCAGCCCAACACAGAGTGAATAACCCATCAGTAATAAACTGGAGTGTGTAGCTTAGAGCAACACTCCAATAACAAATTAGTTAGTGTGCGCGGCCCAGCGCCGAAGGACAACCCAACAATAACAAACCAGTGTGTGCAACCCAAAGCACTCCAGAGCAACCCAACAATAACAAACCAGTTTGCATGCCTGATGGGAGAAAAGAAATTCAGCAAGGAAATGGGTTTCAGTCTGAATTTTCCAAGGGGTTATTATTATTAACAACAGAGAGTTAAACTATTAATGTTTAAATTAAGAATAATACCTTCTGGAGCCCAATCCTGCTCCCATTGACTTTAATGGGACTAGGAATGAACCCAAAGTACCCTTAAGGGATTTCACCAGAGAGGAGAACAAACTTTTACCTGCAACTAATGAGCCCACCATGGCAAGTGGAAATTTTGTCCACCTCTGCTGGATAATATGAGCTGGACTTTATGCGGAAATGGAAACTGTTTAAGTCCTGGCACCAAGACTGTGCGTGTGGTAACCTGCTCTCAGATACTACTGAGCTGGATTGGGGTTAGAACACCTAAAGTGAGGATGTCTTTTCACCTCGCTGTTTTCCTACTATGATGAAATTCCCAAAGGGGTCTTCAGATGGGATAAAAGGAGGTTAGATCCTCTACACACTCAACATAAATCATGCCTTATTGCATGAACCCCCTTCCAGCATTCCTTCATGAACACACACACACACATACCATTATATACATTATAGTGTATATATATTATGGTTACATTTTCAAGTCCAAATCCATCATCTGGGCCTCCCTGTGTAGAAACCCTCCGTGTCAAAGCTAGCTCCCCCACACCCCACTGAGCAGTATCTGACTCCTGAGGTCCTGAGCACAGCCCTGAAAGCTCAGACCCAGCCAGCCTCTTCGAACTTCACAGCTTGAGCTCATCTCTGATACAGTTTATACCTCCCAGATGCAAGCCAACTGAAACAGCAGACATCTATCAGAACTGATCCTTAGGAGATGGTTAATTGGAGATAGGGTGCTATCCAAGCTGAAATATGCTCTTCAATAAGTGAGGATGTTAGCTATTCACTAGCTATCTTTCCTTTCTTGGTGAAAATAAGACCAGCTCCATCTCTTTCCCCAGAAGCATGTATCAAAAATAGCCCCTGTTGTCAGTCTGGGATTCCTGGGGAAGAGGCTGGGTGGAGTCACACAGAGATGCAGGAGCAGATCCAGTATCCCATGCCTGTGCTCCACCCAACAGACTTTCCCTTGTCTTGGTACCTTCTGATCAAGGAAGCTGGGAAAACACCTCCATAAAAAGGACATTCTGCTCATGAGGAGGACAAGGAGAGATCTAGCTTAGCAAATACTACCAAAATTGTGTGAGAGCTTTCTTTTTTCCTTTTGAAAGACATAATCTCTAATGTTATAAACTGTGGTTTGGTTCCCACGTCAATTTTGTCCAGTGATTACTGCAGAGTCAGTCTTGATTCGGACCAGTTTAACTGGAACCAGAATACAGCTGAAGGTGTTTGGAAATTACTTTCAATCTTCAACACTCCAGAGACCTGCCTGGGAATGTAGCAAATAGATCAAGGAAATTAAAAGGAACATTGGGGTCACTACTAGAGGTCAGGGGAGAAAAAGAAGAGTTGACCCTGATTAATCAGAAACATGATGCTGTTGAGAAGAGAAAATATTTTGGGGTTTAGACTCCTGGCAAACAAGAGCAAAATACCAACAACTACCATTGGCTGAATTTTTTCCTTCCAACCAAACCAGAGGAAATTCCTGAACCGACAATGAACAGGAACAATGAGTGAGTCAGTACCCTCAGTGCCAGAAATTCTCTGGATTTCCTAGCCAGACTGATGTCTTTGGAAGGTCATAGCGATACAGAGATACATTTCTGTAAAACTTGGGGGTTGAAGATAAGCCAAGCCAAGATGCAGATAATGAATGCAGAAATATTCCAAGTACCCATAAAATACCATATCTTTGGAGAGAGAGAAGACACACTTTCTCCCTCATTCTTTCCTAAATTATTTGTTCATTTATAGCTTTATGTTTCTATTAGTTTTTTATGAAAGGTGCTCAGATGCTTTCTCAGATGATGATCCTGTAAACCACCTAAAAAGAGCTGTGGGAGGACAATGTTAAGAAATTCTGATTATTGGTACTTTTAACTTGTCTAGGTTGATTCCAAGAAGATTTTTTCATTTTATAAAATGGGGTCCTGGCAATACCTGACACCAAAGAGGTGTAAGAGCTAGAGGTAATGTTAATATTGATTTTTTTTCAAGAGTTCTTATGCTTTGCTCTGCTATGTCTTGGATTTATTCATGCTTACCTCTAATAACTCATCAACATAATTGTGGATACAGGGTCGAGGTGTAGGGTTATTCTCAAAACCAGACTAAGTACAATCACATATAAAAATAAGTCTAATTACTACAATTGGCAGCAGGGGTTCAGAATTCAGCCTGATAGAGGCTCTTGTTGACTTTGGGTGGATCTGTTGACCTTCTGACCCTACGAATGGCACAGATACATGTTGACATACTGACACCAGCTCATTAAGTGCTCCATAAGCGATGTAAGCTGAAAAAGTGAGGCAGAAATGGGCAGCCAGAGGAGAATATGATCTTTAAATCCTAATGGGAGCCTGTCCTCTGGGCCATAAGTTATTTTTACCATATGTTACTCATCTGTTTACTTTCTATTAATTTAAATAGAAAACTGTGAACATTATCTATGGGAGTCTTTTCCCCCTGGTAGCTGTAAAGTCCCTAAAAATCCCAGTTCCCAGTCCCAATCTCACACTGTTAATATCATTACTAAACACACACACATGATAGAGAGAGGCTCTGAAGATATCCAGACACACAAAGCAGATACACAACGTGATATTATTCCTGGCATGCTATGAATCTTACTACTTTCAGCAAGTATCAATGGAGAAGTGACCTCCTTGCAATGTGAACATAACCAGAAACCACAGCCCCCAGGCCCTTTTTCAAACTGGAATTTCCTAATCTCACACTACTGTACCAAACACACAAATATGCAACAATGGATGGAAAGAAAATAAGGCTTCTCTCTATGAGCATTGGATTGGAAAGGAATGGTTGGAAAACCTAAATTGTAGTACAAGAACATTCCAGCTTGGGGATCTGATGACACTGGAGCTGAGCTCTTCTCTTGTGGTTTACAGTACCACCAGACTGGATAACTTTGCACTGAAATGGCTTCATCCATATCATCTGGGTGTTATTTTTCTCTGTCATAATCAGAGCAGCTACTGTTATCGTTAGATAAAGATGAAAAGTTAACCTGGGAAAAACAAGGTGGTTTTATTATTATTATTTGTTTATATCTAAAATTTCAAAGGGTACAGTGGGAGCAGAAGATATCCTCTGGAACACGCTGTCAGGAACTGCAAGTTGATACAGATGTATTGATTTAATCAGCCTGTATGACACCATTTATTTATGCAAAACATCTGTGACAAAAATGTGGTACTTTGAAGGCACCGTGATACGCGCCTGGTCTTCTCTTGCACGTGAGAACGTGTGATAAGAGCATCCATGTAACTTGGAAGGGTCGATTTTAGTGTGTATTTGCTTTATGTACCACCTATATTCATGTTACAGAGGGTAGCTCAGAGCCCAGGCAGCCTTTTCAAAGACTGCAGTAAATTTTAGATTTTAATTCAAAATTGCAATTCAGAACACCAGATTGAAATGGGCAAAGAAATCAGAAAGCACAAACGTTAAAAAAGAGGAAATAATAAAGTTATCTCTCTCTCTGTCTCTAAAAGATACAAATTAAAGAGCTTTATAATCCATGGGAAGGCAAAACTTGTCTGCAAATTTAAGAGATTACATGATTGAAGATAATATGGTCATCTTTTAGGCAACAATATGAGAAAATATTTGGAGTTTGTACGTACACCAGCAAAAGTTTACATGATAAATCAGTAGCTTGAGTGCTTCCAGAATACTAGTACATATGAATGTGTTGAAACTATTGTTTCTGTTGTCTTTTTAATGCTACTGGGAAGCTTTTTGTGGTAAAGCAATAGAGTTATTGCCAGCTACATTATTACAGTCTCAGTCTAACATCTGCAATTACTATGGAGTAAACGGTTCGCATCCCATATGAAATATAAAAAAAAATGAGGAACAGATTTCACTATTATTCTCTCTCCCTGTGAATTCTGTGACATTTTTTACTGTTTAATCGTGCCTGGGCAGTTTAAAGATCTGCAAGCAAAGGAAGCCAAAGTGCTCATTTACAATTAGGGATGGCTAAACATCAAAAAAAAAAAAAAAAAAAAAAAAAAGGGGGGGGGGTGGAGGGAAGAATTTGGTGGTTCAGAAAAATGTCAGAAGAGTTCAGATGATTATCAGAAATCTGTAGAAACTCTCTAGAAATCAGATTGAAACACAATGAAAGGAGGCCCTCATACTCTGTTTTCTCCTAATGCTTCTGAAAGGGTGCTGATCTGAACATGACACCCCATTTTTCAATTCCCTTTATTGGATTCCACTTCTCTGTCCTGTTCAGCCCAAGGTGCTGGTTCTTCCTTTCCATGCAGTTCAGAGTCTGGCACTCTCATGTCTCTCTCTTTTCCATGATCAAGCACTCACTTCTATAACCACCCACTTGTAACAGCACCATCCATCACCCCACTTCTTACATTTTCTTTCTCACATCCTGTTCTTCAGAGCTGGGAGGAGATTCTACCATAAATATCCATCCGGGCTAGCTTATTTCCTTGCTTCAAAGCTCTCCTTTAACATTTTCTTCTGCCACAGTGCCTACAAAGAACAATAAAATCCATAAAAAGATGGGCTTCCTGGAGTGAGGAAATAATTTTGCCAATATTTCTGACCAATACTGACTTGCCTCTTTTTCTGTGCAAGCTGTCTTTGAAGGAAGGCCTTCGGTGTGGTGGCTCAGAGAGCAAAGGGTACCAAGTATGCCAAAAATTCATCCTTTGCCTTGTTTTAGATGCCTTTAGGATTCATTCTGTTGCACAAGGTGTCCAAGAAGCTGGACCTCGTGATGAAGATCTCATCCTTGTTGAGATGTTTTGTGCCATTCAGGGAGAGAAATGGTGCTTGCACTTATTTCTTCTGACACAGCATGGCCTTGAGGCAAGGTTTAATTTGTGGGAAAGCCCTAGCCAACTATGGTAGATTCCAGCTTTAAAAAAAATACATGAAAAAACTGCTTTTATGGAGCTGCCAAGATGTATGTTTCTTCTGAGTTACCATCACAACCCCAGATAGGCATTAGACAGCAAGGCCTTGACGTGATTCCGTAAGCCCTGATTCCATACTGGATACTTCTAATGCCAAAAACTACTCCAGAAGTAGCCAATGCAGGCTTTAATATGCACAGGATTTCCAAAATGCTTTCACATCTTCAAAGCACTATGCAAACAGGAGCTAATTAAACTTTAATTAATATCTTGATAAAAGTTTTTTTCATTTCACTTTTAGCTAATGCTCATTCATCGCCAATAGAAATCACCTAAGACCCCAACCAAAACACTCTCAGGGTAAACAGACTCTGATTTGCTGCATGCATTCAGCTAAGAGCTGAGTGAACATGTTTTTTTCTAAATGTATTTACTTATCCTTTTTGTAAAAAATATTATTTCCTTTTTTTCCTTTTTTTTTCCCCCCCTGCACAAAGATAAATAAATAACAAGCTGGAATGAAATGACAGAATATATGTAAAAGAGAGGGGAAAGGTTAAATACCAAAGTGAAATTGGGCATTAAAACAAAAGTCCATTCTCAGGGTGTAAACGAAGTGTCCAATCCTTTCATCAAAAGTGTTTACAGCTTATTTTTGTAATATGAGTCTAAGTGGATAATGCAGCACACAGGGTGGGTCTGTGCATAAATATGTTCCTGTTTGTGATTTTAAAAATCATAACATTCTTTGAAATATGAAAATCCTGACTCTTGATACAATCCATATTACTGAACTGATGCCAACTACCTATATGTATTTGATTAGAATGCAGCAATCCAGGGATTTGATAAAGACCTGTCTCAAGAGCATAGCCTTCGTAAGGTGATAATGAAATGACACAAACTGTGATTTAAAAAGTTGCTCAGTGATTCCTCCTTCCCTACTTTTGCTTCAATGGAAATACTCAGTCTTCATGTTCTTTGGAAAATTGGGTCATGTAAGACCAAAGAGATGATTTTCAGAAGCAAGCAGTGTCTTAGAAAGTCAAAGCTCTCAAAGTAAAATCTTGATCTCACTTACATTAGCAAGAAAAAGTCCTGGTGCCTGAAGGAGCTCCAAGATCTCATCAGCCCATCTACTATTTTTAATCCAACATCTCAGTGCTAAGAAACTTCTTTCACTTGTTCATGTCCAAAATCAAATCAGAGTGCGACAGGTTTGTTGAAGGCCTCTCCTTCAATCTGCTGCATGGTTCCTGTTGGAAAAGAAACCCACAAGGACACCTCAATTAGATGGTTTTATGACCTTCAAGAAATACAGCCCACCATGGCCCACATTGCAGTGTAGAAATATTTGCTCTCTGACTCCTGTAATGGAAATGGTTTTGTGGCAGGAACGTGAGCCCCAGTGCCAGGTGGGAAGCCCATGTTACATTGCCTCCTGCCAGCTCTAAACAACTTCCAGTAAGAGAGCAAGGCCATATGGTCATGTGGACATACCCCATATAGATATATAGATATAAACCACCTGTGTTTTGGGTGTACCACTAAGACAACATGGGAATTGGTAACCACATTTGGGCACCTTATTGGGAATTCTGGTCAAAACCCACTTCAAGAAAACTGGATCTGAACCAGTTTGTCCTGCATCACCTGATGTTTGTGCTGGGAATCTAAATGGTGCTTCCTCCCTCTTTTATCACATGTTCTCCCAAGTACAGCACATCAGTGGTATATTCTGTCATAGGTTGCTGAGAAATATTTTGAAACCCTTGAAGAAGGGAGGATGGAGCCATAAGCTTTCAGAAACCCATGTTAGTTTTTGACTTAGAGCTTTTTGGATACACTCACTACATTTTTAATAACGAGACTATTGGCAGAACTTTCCAAAATCCTTGGTCTCCTGCACCAGAAAACAGATTCAAGCCCTTTCCACTGAGTTTGCTGTCAATTGTTCTTGTTTCTTGCTTTGCTAGAAGTATTAGAAGACAATATCTTTAATACCTGGGATCCAAGCAGCTTTCTCACATTTCTTTGGTGTTTTGTTCAGACCAATTTATATTAAAAGTTTTGCAAATTCTGATTAAATTTACCATTAGAAACAATTCCTGTTAACAATTCAACATTTTCCTTTCTTTAATTTAATCTGATTTCTCCTAAATTTCTTCTTATGCCAATCAAACAATTTCTTTCCTTTCCTAGTGGTTTACAGCCATCATATACATGCAGATAGTTATCATATCCTTTCTTAGTCATAATTTGGCCAATTTACACATATTTAGATCTTTTAATCTTTCCTTGTCAGACAGTCCCATTTGGCTCTTTATAACTTTTATTACATTATTTTTCATTTTCTTGTTGAGGTTCCCTGAATGGAATAGCACTCAAGAAATTAGACAATCAACATTACAACACTTTGGAAAACTCTTATCTCTCTGGTTGATTAAACTTCATCTCTCTGGTTGATTAAACTTCATCTCTCTTTATGGAGTCCCCATAAGTGACAAGTTTTCCACTGCTATATCATACAGCCAGCAGAGATCAAAGGTGCTGCCCTGTTGGAGGTCACACACAGTTAGTTACTCCTACATGCATGTAGGCTCTTTCTGCTGGAGATGACTTCACCTGAGTTATTGAGGGCTTGCCAGTAGTTCAGCTTTAGTGTCTCTCACAAGTGTTTCCCATCCATTTGCAAACGCAATGAGCATTTTATTTGCTGTGTCTTCCAGTTTATTGATGAAGAAATTAGATAAAGTTAGGCTTAACTCCTTTTCTCACCCATCAGAACCCCCTTCATCTCCTCAAACCTGACATGTCAAAATTTATCTTAGTTTATGATATTTCAGCCAATGCAGAGACCACAGACAAGTACTTTTATCCAGGCCAGATTGAGTCAATCTTTCAAATAAGATTTTATGAGACTATCAAATACTTCACTAAAATACAGATACATTTGCCCAGAACCCAGTGCAGCTATTTTAAACTTCTTGGACAGGCAATTAAAGTTGGAATAACTGGTCACAAGAGTGTCAATGCCTCTTATGGAGGTCTTCTGCTAGTTTAGAGCCAAAAGCAATGTTTTTAAACTAGCTTTCCTCCCTGTTAAAAGGCTCTGAGCTCCAGCTGCTGTATCAGCACGTTAGAGTTGTTTAGTAGTAGGAGAAAATCTGGGCACATCTCTTTGACAAGGCAGATCCAATCATTGCTTCTGTGGTATTCAGATGCAAAGCCAAAGGAAGCCTAGATACCACATGAACCTTGTTAGTGACCTGCTGTGCATTAACTAAATCACCTTGACTCTTGGTTCTTCTGCCACAGGCACGTGATGTCAAGATTGGCATAGAGTGTTGATGCCCACCCATGTGAACATGCCCTCACAGCACCTGTGGGTTGCTCTGGTTCATCTTAGCCCATTGCAAAGGAAGCTGGGAACTGGGAAAAGAGAAGTCTAAGACCTGAGGCCATTATGTGTTGGCTTGTCATCACCTGACTTAATAGTTAACATTATTATTAGATTTAAGAGAGAACATAAGGAATGTATTTGTCTGGAATTACTTATCACTTCAAAGTTGAGGGTCATGAGAAGAAGATAGGAACAGCTTTAGAAGGTTAGACTGGAAGTCCATGCAAATAGCCTCCTATCTGCAACTGTAGTGAGAGCCTAGGAATACAAAGGTAGGTTCAATTCCACAGCAATACTTCCCCCAAAATGCTTGCCCAACCTGTGGTGGTTTCTGGCTCTGGCACTTTCTGAACCAGACACCGTGTCTTTCTGTTTAATACAAAACCCAGATGGATTTTAAAAACCTCCAATAGGTTTTTCTTTCATGAATGTATCCAGTAAACTTTTAGCACTCCCAGTATCCTGTGGCAAGGAGTTCCACAAGATGACTAAGCATGGTGTCAAGAAGGATTGCTCCTTCTCGGTTTAAACTGCCAGCTACCAGCTTAATTTCATGCTTGAGTTTTTGTATTAGAAGAAAAAACAGCCAACAGCTGCTTGCTATTCTCTCCTTGTCACTCATAATTCCTGAGAACTCCATCATATCCTCTCAGTCATCTCTTTTCTGGCTTAAGAGACCTAGTCCATTTAATCGTTCTCATACTGAAGCCTTTTTAAGTCTTTAATTGTCCTTGGCACCCTCCTTTAAGCCTGTTCCAGTTTGACTAGTTCCTTTAGGAGCTGGAAGATTTCAGGTATTTCAGGTGGAGATGCATCTAAGATTTATAAAATAACGCTACTCTTATATATATATATATATATATATATATATATATATATATATATATTCTTTGTTACTTTCTTAGTATTTTCTGACATTCACTTTGCTTTCTGAGAACTGCAGATAGAATCTATTTCACAGGATAATTAGTTTTATAGGATTCTCTATTATAGGTCTAACTCTCCTCAATTTTTAGACCTAGTTTAGAGCATAATGGAATTAGAGTTAGTAAGAAGATTTCCAGGGCCCTCCTCCCACATGTACATCACTTGACATTGATCTACCCTAAATTTTACCTGATGTTTTATCACCCAGCTGTGTATTTCCAGATGGATTTTTGGCATCTCATCACAGTCAGCCTTCATCTTTAGCCCCTGAATAATTTAGTACTATCAGCAATGTGTTCTCATCAGTCTGTCTCCATTCTCATATTATGATTTCTTCTCAATTTTTTCCTAGGACTGATGTTAGATCCCAATCTATCCATGACCCATATAGATCTATAACATCAGTAACTGCTGAAATGCCTTGGAAAGCATCTTTCTCTACTAGGATTAATGATGTGGGAAGAGAATTAGAAAGAAATTTCCTCTTATTCCTGGAAATAAATTACAATTGTTCTTAAAGTCTGCAGACGTCTGGCTATTACATCATCTGAGGCTCTGGTGTTTCTAGCTAACAATCACTAACAAAGGAGATGCATTTCCTTCAAGGAATTTCACCATTTACACATCTGATGTTAATTCTTGTTGGGCCAAAACAAGAATAGGAATAAATGACTTTTTCAGTTTATGTTTACTTTTTCCCAGGCCACAAAACATCCATTCACTATGAAACTTAAATTTACTGCATAACAAATGCTCACTTTCGTAATAAGTTAATAAAGCTGTTTCATAAATAACAGCACGAGAAGCTACAGATGCCGACCTAAGAAAAAAGAAAGAAATAACAAGCAACATTTGATTTTAATCTGATTCTTTATTAAATATTTATCACAGTATCTGAGAACTGAAGAAATTTGGTTCTCCCCAGTCGGTCATTCTGAGATGTTGAAGTCAGCAAAGGGATGGCAAGAGAAAGATCTCATGCCTCCTGGGGGTTATAGATCTCACTTTCAGACAGCAGTTTGATTGTTTGCTCCTGGTTCCCCATCCCTGAGACAGGGAGGATGTTTCTTTGCCCACTTACATCGGAGAAAGTGCTAATTTAGAAAGTGCAGTGGAAAACACTGGATCAACAGCAGCCCTGCCCAACCTCATGGCTGTAAATAAAATAAACCAGAAGCAAATCCCTGGCACTGGGGTGACAGGGCTGGCAGCCCCATGGCATCCGAGCCATTGGGATGGTCCTTGGGATCCAGGCACCACCCAAGAGCACTGCTCAGACCCACACATCTGCTCGTCCCACCCTGTGCAGCAGTCAGAAGATTTTCTTAATGGGCAGAAAGCGTGGCTGAGCAAACACACACGCCAGGCCAGGCAGGGGAATAAAACACGATGTCAATTACTATCTAAATATTGCCCCCTTTGAAGTGAGCAGGTCTGTGTTTGGGGAGGATCAAATCCACTTTTTGCACAGTTTGAAGCACATCATGAGCTATTTTGTGTTCTTGCTGTTGTGAACGTGATTTCATGAGGGTCTGTTGCAAAGGGCTAAATAAGGTAAAGGGCAGGGGAAGGCGTGAGGATACAGACGCCCTATGGTCAGCAGCTCTAACACAACACAACATCAGCTGTGTCCTACAGTGCAACTGCTGGGTGGGGAGGGTAGGAGGGTCAGGCTGTCTTTGGTGTCCCCTTCTACATTGCCTCTGGCCAGGAAGCACCAAGAGAGGGTCCAGCAGGCAGCAAAAAGGTACAGGTGGGATAACAGTCCAGGGAAAATCTCTCTGCAGAGCACTATCCCTCCGTGCTCCTTTATTGAGTTTGAGAAGCTGAGATTTGAGCTTTATTCCTTCCTGGGAAGGTTTTATTCTTTCCCTTTCTCTTTTTCCTCCATCAGGCAAACAGTAGGGTAATAAAGTCAGGACAAGAGGACTTGCATACATGAGGAATCTGGTCAATGTTGTATTCAATCCCTGTCACATATGCATACTGTCCTGTATTTAAAGGATGTATTTGGAAATAAGCCTGATTTTTTTTCTACTGTTTATTCAATTTCTCTCCTTTTTCCCTAAGCATCTGTTACAGGGAAAAGTCAGTGGGTGTCAGTGTCATTCAGGATCAGGCTGGGACAAGCAGGGCTCTCCTACGTCAGTGCTTTTCAGGGTTTTACCACATTTGGATGCAGCGTGGAGTCAGAGATCTGGGATGAATTGTTCTTCCTCATCTTCTTCTTAGTGCCACTGAGATATAAAACAGAAAGCATCAGCTTGCAATAAATTCACAGATGTGTTAAGTAACACACAATGGAGGTCCTTTCAGCAAACTGTCAAAAGGAAAAGACTACACTGGGAGTAGGAAAGGGCAGGCTGCTTCTCTGCTGAATTTGGTGGATTGGATCTTACATCTGCTCCCCAACTTATTACAACCTCATTTATCTGCTTCACCCCCATCCCCTGTCCTGCCTTTGCTGCTAAGGCATGCGTGAGGATAAAAGGGCTTGAGCCTCTCCAGGGGTGCTGGAGCTGCAATAGCAACACCAATGCTGAGGAAAATTTCTGAGAGTTTAAGGATTTTGGCAGGTACTGTAATAAAAAGGAGGGAAGCTTTCAGCTCATGCAGGGATCGTTTTCTTAACCACAAATAAATCAGATCTTTGGCGTCTTCTGAGTTGCCGCCCTCCAGAAAGAACAACATATGACCGGCTGTGTCAGGATCAAGTGTAATGGGTAAAGGGAAGAAAAAGGACATATCTGTGGCTCCAAGCCTGCAGTATGCATTTCCATGCCATGCTAAAGACTTGTGCCCTCAGCAGAGCTACTGAGAGAGATGTTTTTTATGGCCAGAGATCATTTTCTTCTGCATATGAAAATCCAGAGATAAAAAGGTCTTTATTTCCAAGTGTTGGAACAGAGAGGTTGCAAACTGCATCCCTGAGCCAGCAAAGATTTCTGTGCTGGGGTGGGAGCTGAGTGGGAAGTCAGTGGTACTGGGTGTGCTATTGGGAATGGTCCACCACACTTTGCCTTTGACACTTCTGGCCTTTTTTGCACTCTTTGCCACTAGAAGCCTGTGAATTATGTCTGCAGAAACCCGTAGAAAGAACAGAAATTAAGTAAAATCCAACTTTTAATTTATCCCATACAAGCTTGGTCCTCAACCATCTCTTCAAATTACTTTTTGGGGTGGTCCACCTAACTTGGAAAGCTATGGGGCACAGATCAAGCAATCGGGGAGAGGAGTGCTGCAGTGACAGATCCCCTTTGTACAAGCAGCAATAAGACCTTCTGTGTACCCCCAATTGTCCAGGTCAGCAAAGCCCAGAACCTTTCTGGCCTCATAAATGATGTTATCTACAGCCTATGGAAATAAATGCATCCACTGATTCTGTTTTGGAGCATTTAAACAAGAGTCATGGTTTTTTAAAGCTTTCTGTCTGAAAAATGATCTGAAGGAGGTTCCTTAGACGAGTGAAACTCCATAACAGGAGCCTTCCTCCAGTTATTCCTACACACTGGGACAACAAATGTGTCTAGCTGGGAGCCTTGCCACTTCACTTCCTCCCATGTAGAAAGAAGGGAAAGGTTGAGGACCGAGGTTGTGAATCCCTGCTGTACCCCTGTAAAGTAATAATAGCAGCATCAGTAATAGCTCTTAAATCAGGAGGACTTGCTGCAGCCTGCTCCCACGAGGCTTGCATGACAGCATTTAACGTTCACGGGAATGACATGTTCCCAGCAAGAACATTCTCATTTGCATTATGGCAGGACATGGAGACCCAAGTCAGATTTTAAGTGTTGAGCAAACTTGATGTGACAACATAGTCCTTGTTTCCATACTATGTTTAGTCTAAGCTAAACCTTTTCAGACCCTCCTCCCTGCTCCGAATGAAAGCTTTGTGAAAAGGCACGGGCAACGCAACAGCAAGGAATCAAAAGTATAAAAGCAAGAGAGAAGAGGAGGCAAAAAGCACTTGAACCTTCACTGACTCCAGAATTCCTGTAAGCCCTCAGACTTCTCCATTTTCTAATGAAGGTAATGAGATTTCAGGCTACTCTGTTGATTACCAAAATGTGGAATGAACTCTTCTATGAGTAACATCTTTGTACATTTTCAAAAAATAATCATATCAAAGTCAGGTTAAAAATTCATTATGTTTTTCTATGCAAACACTATGCCAAAGCACGGTGTTTTATTAACACATGGGTGAGAAATAAGCTGACACGTGTTGTGTTAGCCACAAAGCCAGTGAGAAGTCCAAAGTACATGGAGGAAGATATTATCAGACCAAACTGTACTCTCCAGCTATAGTCTAAACTATTCCATGGGTAATTATTCCTGATTTTGCAAAATGATAAAATTCATGTTCTTATGAAAGTACAGCCTCCAATTTGTAAGGAGTCCAGTGTTCAGATCCAAATCCCTTTACAACAGATAGAAATGACTCATTAACTTCAACATCACTTGGATAAGTCTTCTATCTGGGAAACTCCTTAAAAAAAAAATATGAGATTTTACATATGTACAATCTACAGAATTAGTCTTTGGATTTTATTTTGTATAATCTTGTAGGTAAAAGTTGAAAGGTAAGGAAACTGATCTGTTCCCAAGAGATGGAAAAATAAGGAGAAATCTGTATCCTAATAGAAAAAAATTCATTATCCTTGTGGGATGAACATTTCAAAACAGAGGACCAAATTAATGGACTTAATGATTTTAGGAGCACTAATCCCATAAGAGATAATAGGACTTTGCTTTTGATTTAGCTATATACCTTTAAAAATGCTTCCCTTAATTATAAAGTTGTTTTAATTGGTATGAACCGTGCATATTAGGAATACACAGAGGAAGCATAATGTGCTATATTCATTAAAACAAGCAGAAAATATTATATACTTAAAAAAATTAATTCAAAGTGTTTCCTTTGTGTTCAGCTTGAAGGTTAGCTAGCAATCATTTTAACCACAGGAAATTATAAGTAAGATTATTTATTCTGGGCTTTTTGGTAAAACAAAATAGAAAAGTAAGATATATATATATTTTACTGCAAGAAATAGGACAATAAATACAATAATCTTGTACAAATTACAGACAACTAAAAGCAGGCTTATAATAAAATATAATGCAATAAGTTTCTACTTTGTATCAATAAGTATTTCTCTATTAATGACTTTTTAAAGTACTAAACTGTGATTTTAAAATGGAACAGATACCTACAACCTCAACAGTAAAATAATACCTTTACTAGTGTTTGTACCACTATAACACACTGGTTGTTAATGTTATTTTGCACTGAGAAGGATATTTTACAATGTTCAATTTCTATATTGTGGCTGTAAATGTGTTTTATGATTTACGACCGATTTTGTTTTTCAGATCGAGAGTTCCGTGTTTCTGAGCAATATTTTGCCAACCTTGTTTTTCAGTTTCTAAAATTCCTTTTCAATGCTAATGTATTTTTAAGGAGTGAAGCTGAAGAACAGAAATAGCACGTATTTTTTGAAAACTATAGAGCCTTGTAGGGTTTTCATACACATACATTCATCATCATCTCCCTGCTGCTTTATAACCACTAATGTTATTATTCCTTTCTTTTATTTTTTTTTTCTAGGTAGAAATATTAATGAGATATCATTTCCCTGCTTTTGTAAAAATCTCTCTCATGTTGCTTGTTCAGTGGATAAAAACTCACAAGTCAATAAGTAGCAAGACCACCACTGAAATCCCACACTCTGGCTTTCAACTCAGTAAATTCACAAAACAAGCTTCACATTTCACCCTTATTCCCTGGTTTTGCTTTAAGCTGCCCCGAATTTCCGAAGCAAAAAATTTTCCCATCCCACACTGTCACCATCAAAGGATCCAATATGTTAAGACTGAGGCAGATCATAAAAAAAAGCACAAACAAACAACTGGGCAAACTGATTAAAAGTTGCTCTTAGACATCAGATTTCCTGAGCTTTTTCCCTTCTCTCGGTGCACTACTTACTTGTAATTACGTCTGGGGCCATTCCTTCCTATTCCACAGGATAAACTGGAATATACTGCTCGGTAGTTTTGTCTCCAGCTCTTTAAACACTGGAGACCTTATAAGCAAACAATTTTTTTTTTTTTTTTCTTTTTTTTTTCTGCCTGTTATGAAATTTTAATGATTCTCCAAGGCTCTCAAAATCAAACTCACTTTCTGCCCTCTCCCCTGCCCAAACAACTTGGCTTCTTTATACCTTTTGTTTCAGAACTGTGCCCAAACTAAATATACTAAACCAGGAGGGAATTAGAGCTTTAAAATAGGGGTTAAAGTGCCCCTTGTTTTCCCGTGTGTCTTCCCATTCCTGGTAAACTGCAGGATAACACTTGGGGAGCGATGGAAAAAGTAGATTTGGGGAGTGGAAACCGGAGCAGAGATGTGGTCTCTGGACAGAAAGTCCTCAAAAGGGGTTTCATGGAAGGGATGAGAGTGCCAGCGCTGGCGTACGGCAAACAGCTTTGTGATGGATGTGTTTATCCTTAAAACTAAGCTCCCATTCAAGGCTGCAATAGGCGGGCTCGGGCAGGCGGATGGCAGGAGAAGTGCGCTGGGCGAAGATGAGGGGTCTGTTAAGATGCCTTGTTTAAGCGCTCCCTGATGTGTCAGTGCCACACTTTATATTAAAGGTGATCTGTAGACCTTAAAGATCACCATAAGGGATCCCAAAACAGTCTTATTTTGCTGGCAGAGGATGCAGCCTCCCTCTGCAGCCTTCTCCAGTGCTGGGCATGGCTGGGCTCAAAGGACCACAGTGTACAAATAGGGAAGCGAGGAGGTGACGATAAATGCTGTAAAATACATTAAATGCCTGGTTAGTTTGTGTTGCTGGAATGTATTTTCTCAACTCACCACTTGTCTGAAGATCATGAGCAATGTCTTAAGTTCTGCCAAAGATGTCTTTGCAGAGTGTAAGCCACTGCAGAGTCTTTCTTGTTGATCTCCTTCACCTCAATACCTCCAATTTCATAGTATTTGGTAAAGACTCCTCTAAAGCACCTCCTGCTCCCAGTCCTGCATTGCTCAGACTTAGATGGAAATCACAGCCTATCTGAGCATTCCCTAATTTATGCCAAGTGCTTTTAGTTGGAGGAGCTGTTTGGAGAGCTGTCTGGGAATCCTAAAAATGCTATTTTGTACCACCTGAGCCACAGCAAAGCAGTCATTACATGCAGCACTAGCAAGTTGCAACCCAAATTGCTTCACTTCAAAATCTGACATCTGAAGAACATCTGCACAAAATGTGACCTGACTGGAGGGTGGTAGGAGCTAAATGCCACTGCAACAACATGTGGAGCCCTACCTGCTTCCAAAGATGAGTTTTGGAGAAGAGTGATGTGCGACACTTTATGTCATTAATAGAGATGTGGGAAGTGCTGTAGGAATTTCACAGGCTTCACAAGCGTTGTGTTGTCTCAAGGTGAGAAGATCTGACTTAACTGCATTTGGTTGCAGATGAGTAAGATGTTGGGTGGCTGTTCCATCCCCATTCTGTTGTCCCCCTTAACCCATTGATGTATGGATGGGGAACAAGAGAAGCAATAGCTGTAAGAAGAGTCAAAAGAAAGCATTTAGGATGTGAAGGAGATGATGAATTAGAGGCAGTAGGGTAGACCATGGGTTGGAAAGTGAGGATTTTGGGGGTGTTCAAGAAACCCTGGAGAATGCCTGTTTACAAGAGCTCAAAGAGAGCAACTGCTGTGTCCCCATATAGAGGGGAAGGGGCTGCCATTCCAAATTGCCCCCAGCCCCCTTCATTTAGCATTGAACCCTCTGCAAGGGGATGACACACAGCTGAGCACCGCCACCGAGGGCTGGCCTGGGAACGAGGTCCGGGTTAGGATTCGCACACATCAGTAACTCACTCCCACGGCCCTGGGCAGCATTGTTCTCTAAAAGCAGACATGTTTCCTTCCAAGTAGCAGACATGGAAAGAAAAACACACACAAAAACAAATCATCTCGTCCTTCCTTCGCCGGATGGCGAGCAGCCCGCTCCCGCTTGTCACTGAGGCTTGAGGTGGATGTGATCCCAGTCTGACAGAGGAGATGGGGGGATGAAGAGGAAGTCTCCTAAATCCTTTTTCCCTGGAAAATCCACTCCTGAGGATGGCTGATGTTACCAAGCTCTCTCATCAGTGTCTCCTATGTGCAGCCCATCTGAGCACATTGCAAAGGCAGGCATGGGTTACTTGAGGGTTTTCCATGTGTTGAATTCTGTTCCTACTCAGTTGGGAAGGATCTGAATCAGCTCACAGCTCTGGAAGGCTTCCCTAATATTCACCCAGCACATCTCCCTGCCTCTCTGTGAGGTCTGGAGTTTTCCTAATGTCTTTCAGGGTTTTGGAGATGCAAGGCTGAGGCTGGAAAGAAATCACTGCAGAAAGAAGGAGAAACAACCATGGGCTATTGCACTTCTCCTGTTGGGCTGCATCCAGTCCTGTTGCCCTGAAGATGTTGAGGTACTTGGTAAAGCTCTGAAGATATAAGGTACTGGGTGTTTTGAAGTGGGTACACTTAGCCTTTGTGATAGGGTCTCCAACACTTGTTGCCCCAGCTCCATTATCTGTCCCTCATCAACTATTTTTTTAAGCTTTTCCTCCTCACAAAATAATCAGTAAATCATAGCAGGCTGAAAACATGGTTGGCATCTGTCCTGCTGCTGGGGCTTTTGGCTGCTTTGAGATCATTAAACAGGCCTGGCTCTACACAACCTGACAAATACGAGGTGAACTTTACCCCCGGGTCTGCCACCTTCACACAACAAGGGCACATATTCCACAGCTGGGGAGCTGTTATTCGACTCAGACTGTACCACAGGTCAGAATTTATGACTTTGTTATTATTATGTTTGTGAGTTTTACGGCCACATGAGTCCCGCGGGAACTTACAGCACTTTCGCTTGGCCATGTCAGTCAGACTTTCATAATGCACCGAAGAGGAAGCATTGAAAATGCTGGGAATATCCTGTCTAACACTGTCTCTCATCTCTCTGACCCTCAGGTAAGGGCCAGACTTTGTTTGTACCCAACATCGGAGGAAGCTGATAAAGGGCATAAGAGGAACATGGAGGGGGAGCGAATGGCAATGAACACTCAGCAGCATTACTGCCAGACACCTCTGCTACCCTGTTTGTTCCCTCTAATGACACATGTCCCAAATTTCCTGATCATAACAGTCATCATGTTGCTCTTGGTGTTTTATTGCCCTCTGATGTCGAGCCAGGAGCTTCACAATGGGAGTTAACCTGATGTTAATGAGTTTAACCAGTCCAGTTCATCTGCTGACTCCTCAGAGTGCTAATGGCTTTGGGGGGGCGCAGAGAGGCATTTTTGCTCACGTACAGTGTGTAAACACACCACCCTCTGCCCAGATTTCACTGTGAGCTGCTAACAGCAATGATGACAACTCAAAAAGTTTGTGTTTTGTCTTGTGGGTGCCCATGGTTTGCCAGGGTAAAGTATCTGAGATGGAAGTCTTTCTCCCTCATGTGCAATGGGTGGATGACAATGAGCGTCTGTCAGGCTTCCTTGTGGGGACTACATAGTCAGAAAAGTTTCTGTTGTGATGTAGATTTTAGGGCCACTGAAATGGTGACATGTCCTACTGGTACCCAAGATGAAGATGCCATCTAGAAGGAACAAGCCATCCAGCTGCCAGAAATACTCCTGTTTGGCCATCTGACCCCCTTGTAGCACCATGGTCCTTCCCCACCAAGGTCCCTCAATTCCCAGGGTATCTTCACTCTTTAGAAAGCTTCCCAAGCAGCAAATGTCCTAACCCCTATGGAGCACCAGCATCTCCCACCATCCACAGCCAAGAGCTGACAGCAGCTGTTTCATCATCTCCCTTGCTGGGGACATCTGGGCCAGGGACCAGGGGATCTGATGGAGATGTAGGCCAGGTCTGAAATCCTTGCCCAAGCCACCAGCTTCTGAAGCCATAAAACATGAAAGCCAAACTATCCTGAGAATTTTTCTCTTTTCCCCCTCACTCCCTGCTTCCTCTTTCACCCTCTCCCAGGCAGGACAGTAACATTCAGATCTTCAGGAGCCACCTCTAACAGACATGGTGTGAAAAAAAAAACAATGGCATTGTATTTTACAAGACCTAGGGTTTGACATCCCTCACATCTGGAGGCAGAAAACATTCAAGCAATGTCATGCTTTGATTGCCTGTCCATCCTGGATGTACAAGGGTGTGCAGATAAATGTAATTACCATTGGGATTCACAAATCTCTGATTTTTGAATACATCGTGGAAGCTAACCTTGCAATTATACATCAAACTGAGAAACCATATATAGTAATAAATGTAGAACTCCCTGGTTCTACAGGGAGAGATGGTTTTTCTGTCGCATAGGATAGACTTTCTAACTACTTTTTTTTTTTCCCCCTTCTGTCTGAAGAAATTATTCCCTTCTCCACCTGTTCACAGAATATATCATCTTAATTCAGCATACCGCAGCTCCTGCTGGGCAAGGGGAACAGGATACTCAGAAGCAAAGGCCAAACTGGGAGTCCTTTAACCTAATAAGGTAGGCAACGCTACAAAGGCATCTACAATTCCCCTCGATTTTTCTCTGGCGAGGCAGGTGCTATCTATCCTTGAGGAGCACAAACATCTGACATGGCCATGACTTTGTGTTGTGCCTCTCCTTCACTGCTGCTTGTTTCTGCACCATGGCAATTGCTGAATCTCCCCCAGAGATGCTGAGATCTTTGGCAGCAATTACCTAGAGTACCTATGATGGTTGGGTTAGAGTAACCACCACCTGCCTCCTGTCTGCAAATCCATGTCTTGGCTACTTGTGCTGACATGAGGATGACCCTAAAAGCCACATGCTTAATGATCATCTAGGCTTGATGCATCAAAAATTATTCATAGCCATAGGAAGCCAGGACTGATCCACTTGTCTCATGTTGCCACCTTCAAGTCCTCAGAAGCCTATGGGATCATGAGAGAGAGAGGAGCACTCAAGGAATGAACAGTGCTGCTGCCAAAATGGCAACAAGAAGGATTTGCCGAAGACTTGGGGCAGTGGTGGTGGGAGAACAGAAGAGATTTGGTGTCCCCAGAGTCTGCAGAGTCTCCCACATGTCCTAGTAGTTCACACCCTGACTTTTATGAGGTGAGAGGAGCTGCTGGAAGACATCTCCTCAGCTTGTTGGGAAGACTTATGTGAAACCCCTCTGGTAAGGACAGGCTCTACAGCCCCAGGTGTGGGGGGTCAGCAGAGATTCCGGAGTCTGCCTATGCCATCCTGGAGAATGGGCATGGGAAAAAGGTCAACACTGCTTTGTAAGAAATGTAACATCTGCTTTATTGAATAAAAAAAAGCCCTCTGCTCCAGTACATAAATGCTTCACTGCACTAGGAGAATTTCTTTCTTTCAGGAACTTCTGAATAAGGTAGCCAAGGATTTCAAAAGAAAAAAAAAATAGAAGGAAGATGCAGATAAACTTCAGCTCCAACGCTGTGGGCAGCGGTGGAACAAATGTAATCTGCTTTTCTGACTCTCAGCAGAAAGGAAGAGACAGAGCAGGAAGAAAAGAGGATCTGATTTCACGTGTTTCATCTTAATGAGCCCAATATCACACGTGCCTTTTAAGACAAGAAAATGCTCCGTAGGCACTCAAATGCCTGCATATGGCTTTGTGCATACGTATGATGTACTGAGGAACTTCAGGGTAGAGCCTCATTGTTTCAGCTCAGCTCCCCGCTCGGGCATGTAAATCAATCCTTGTGGGCGCTTGGATTTGCACTTCACACTCTCAGCGAAATGTTATACATTTGTGTGCTGCGTGACAGGGAGAAAAGGCAGCATGTTGCCTGGCAGTTTGGGGTGACCTGGTGTTATTTTGGTCCTGGCACCCCCCAGATCCACTCACTTTTTTTTTTTAAATTCCTCATTACATCCTGCACAAATTCCTTCTGGTCTGAAAGTTTCTATTCTTGATTTCTGTCCAAAGGTGAGCGTTTGCTGTTGAAAGTTTGTTCTAAATTGATTTAACTATTTTTAAAAGTTACTCACTGCTGAATAAATACACTTTTCCCCCTACAAATGTATTTCCCTGATTTCCTCCTCCGAAAGGAGCAGCAGGGATATAGTAGAACATTTTAGAAAGAATAGTCTGGTTGATACCAAGGGAGCTAAATGAAAGAGAAACAACGAAAGCAAATAGGATATTTATGGCAACTCAAGAGAGCTCTCTGTATGTAGCCATTAAAAATAGCCCTCAAATGAACAATATTGGCTTTCTGCTCTATCCTTAAATACAGAGGACAACCTCTGAAAGATTCGTACGCACACCCAAGACTTGTGAGAGTAACTGTGGATTGGCAGGTGAAAAGAAATAATTCTGAGCACGTTCTTAACCCATGTAAAAAGCAGTTTGACTTGTGCACGTGCTGGCTAACACACACTGTTTTGTTTTTTCTATGTAGCTTAATCATTCACTACGCATTTCCTTGGAGAAAGCTTACGGTTCTTCAGAGGAAAGAAAAATGTAACAAAATTAGGCAGCTTCCTGCTTCAAATTTTGAGTTGCTGTCCTTCCTTTTGAAAAAGTGAGTAAAGAAAATAGTCCCACAAAAAGAAAAAATTACTGTAGTTATAATTTTCTAAATAAATACAAGAGAAAAAACTATATAAGGTTTACATAGTTCACAAGTGCCTCAAAAAACCCCAAACCCCCAATATTTTCACAGTTTAGGCATCAGTAATTTACAGTGAATAGATCTTGCTGCATTAGCAATTTTCATCTCCAGTAAATGTCTCCAAAAAGGTCCAACGCTGCCCAAATGTTCATTTTCCTGCCAAAAAATAAGCTGCTGTTTCCCTTTTTGCGCGTAAGCATTTGTCACTGGTACAACCTAAGGTCTTCCACTGTGGCTCAGAAACATGCTTAAGGAAAGCATTGCCTGAGATACATCTTCCTTAGACAGTTTTGTCCTTTCTCCTCTTTTCTCCAGCAAACATATCAAATACTGCTTTAGAAAGCTGGTTTGAACAAGTAAGCCAGTGTTTCAGCTTTAATTCTATTTTTCCAGCTGAATTTAAATTCTTTTTTTAAACATAAATGGCTTCATTAACGTCAATTTGCGGATCTGTTAAGATGTAGGTGGTCTGATGCCTTAAATATGACTGCACATTTGTTCCACTCCACCACTCTGAGAAATGCTTCAGTGGGATACGACGTAAGGGATTACCATCCAACTCATATTTTTTTTCTTTCTCTTTTCAAAAACAGCTGTGTCACAGATAGCCTTTCCCCTCCCTTTGCTCCTCTGACCTCTTATTCTGCAATCCTCTTGAATTCCCTCCAGGGAGGGCAAATATTCCCTCCACCTTCCCCTAGAATTGTATGTTCCTTTAACCTTGGAACAATCTTTAGCCACTAAAAATAGACTCCCAACTCCAATCGTTGTCGACTCTTCTCGTGCCACAACTGCATTTTGACATTTTGTTCTCCTCAGTGGATCGTGTGCACCATCTCTCCTTCCTTGCCAAGGCTGACAAAAGCACAACGTGTCATCAACATTTTAAATAGGAATTCCAATGACCAGACTTTTCTGAAAAAAAAAAACCAAAAACCCCAACCCACCCAAAAAACCCAACTCAATCCCAATGTGTGGAGAAGGTTTTTTCATATGAAGAACAACAGAGAAAAAAAATTCACACTAGAAACTAGAAATGGAAGATTGTTTAGGTCATCCAGGCTATTTCTTTGACAATTCAGGATAATCCCCTGTGGCACTGGCTGGTTCAAAAGCCCTAAATCAGAGATTTCTTATCAATATCTGAGAAGATTATGCACAACCCAAGATATCTCCCAGTATTTCTGACATTTAGACTGAATTCCTCCTTTCAGATCTGAATACTATTCCTTCATATCATCAAAATCATCACCACCAATCTTTCCATCCCATCTTCATTAAAGAACTTCAGATATTCAGACTTTCTCCATAAGAAATGATTTTTTTTTTTTTCCATGACTATTTGTAGTGCAATATTCTGCCTGGTGATTTATCAAAAATGAGTGAATTGGGATAGAATAGCTTTCAACTTTTCAATTTTCCCTTGGTTTTAACTGTTCTTTATCTTAGTGACTCCTATAAATCTCACAAAATCAGTCAACATTTCCCTGGTAATGAGGGACAATGGGTAGTGTGGTGTGAACTGACCACAGAAGAGCATTTAATTCCTGGATGTCATCCCCTATATGCATCCCAATAGTTAATTTTCCCAACATTCATTTACACTCACAAAAAATAGTTGATTTGCTGTTTGTCAACAATATCTCAGATTTTTGTCAGTGTTATTCTTTTTAGGATTTTTTATTTAATTGATATTAAACTATGAATAAAGACTATTATTCTTTTGACTAACTATGAATAAAGTCTATTATTCTTTTGACTAACCTTTTCTAAAGGATTTACTGATATTTTTGGTTTATTTTTGTGAGTTGCATTTGTACTTTTCTGGCCACTTTTCTAATCCCTTAGAGCAACAGTGGAAGATAATGGGAACATCAGGTCTGACAAAGGACCTCAGTTCTAGCACTGAGTGAGACATAGGAGAGTGTGGTGGACCTCTCTGTCCTCCAACAACTCATCTGTGATAGTACAGTTGAGAATTTGTCACATCTTTCTAACATAATTTAAGATGCAGTAGCTGAAAAATGCTGTAAGTGTAAAAGCTTTTCAGTAAATTTATTATTTAAGCATTTCTTTGTTATTTCTTCCAGAGATAGTTCCCAACCATACAGTGGCACTCTTGAACTTCCGTATCTCTTTGTCCTCTGTTCACTCCCTGCTCTGCTTCAATGCTGGTGCAGAGACCCAGTCCTGGTTCCCATCACACACCTTTAGGTTTCTTTGTCCAACGACCTGACAAAGGGTGTCTGTGAAGACTGTGCTAAGTCTGTGTACATAACAGTCCCATTTCATCATGCTGCTCCAAGGGCCATCCCATGGACCACCTGGGAGCAGGAGCTTTTATGGGATTCACAAATTATCCTTCAACCAAGACACACAGGAAAAAAAGATGTCTGTTTGAGGAGAAACTGATTTAATTGTTGCACAGCCATAAGGTATCTATAAAGAGTACACCTACAAAGAGATAGCCACAGAGAAAATTATCTCAATACAGGGATGACCCCCTGGATTTTCCAGGTTTGAGGCACAAATGGAAGGTGAAATGGAGTTTCCAAGGTGTTCCCTTTGGCATCAATATTATTGTACCCTGTGTCACCCCATCCCTGCTTGAAATGAGTCACTCTGACCCCATCAGTTGCTGGCATTTTGGAGAGGTAAAATGCTTGTGTTACTCAAGAGCACCACGGTGAAAAAGGAGATGAATAAAAGCAAATCTGAAAACTTTATGCAGTGGAGAGCTCCGAGAGGTTGGTGGTCTGGTGTGGTTAAACATTCTCTTTCTAGGTTTCCTTGCTGCTGGGAGAAAATCCTTGGGGCTGATGGCCCACAGCTCCAGGTGAAACCATTTGTACAGGCATCCTGGTAGCACCATATATCACTTTCATTTGAGAACTGTCCTCACAATCCCTGCTTGTTCCTGATCAATACTTCACTACGAATGAAAGTGAACAGAGCAAATGGAAAAGATTTATTAACCCTGCTGATATGTTAAAAGCATTCTGTCAAAGAATTTGAAAAATGCTTCTCATATTTAGTGTTCAGAGACAGAAAATCCCTTTTGAGAAGGGAAAGGTATGTAAAATACATCAGTACCTCAGTGTGGAAATCCAGACCTGGCTCACTATATATATTACTGATGAATAGGTATTATTGAAAACTGCATGTGGTTCTTAGCAGGGAGAGCAGCTCCACGTAAGAATGAGAAAGCAATTGTCAGCACTCAAGAAGAAACACTGGTCACATCTTTAAGGGAGTTGAGAGAATGGGAAGCTTTAAGATGGTAAAACAGAAGATTAATGGAATTGGGAGAAGTTGTTGACAGAATTTCTTGAGGGGAATGAAATTGGAAAGTGATCCTTGTTGGGACGTGGCCCTTGGAAATTTGCAGCAGTCTAAAGCTATATACAGATCTACTCAGTGTAATAAAAGTATGGTCTGAAAAGAAATGAGTATTTGAACCGCATGTCAGAAAGTCACTGCTGGAGTGTGATTCCAAAAAGCACGTTGCAATGCAGCGAATGAATCACAGACCACAGGGTACATAACATACGCTAAATGAATCCAACATGATGCACTGCACTACAGGGCCATCATCACCTTCAGCATTGTCATCAGAAAACAATAACCAACTTCAATGTGCCACCTTCTTCCAAATAATTTTTCAAAGGTTGGGCCAACATGCAGTGTAATTATGGGATGACTACAGAGGAAAGAATTAACACCTCTGGCCAAATCGCTTTCCAGTTTGTGCCTTTGGAGTTGACTGGACCAGCATAAAAGGAGAGGGGTAGCCTGCAGCCCAGATGAGACTAATGTGCTGCTACTGGGATGCAGGAAGAAAGTATGTCAAAGAACTTACTGGTTTTGCATGCAGATGATAGTCTGTTAATTTCTTAGCAACGTCTGCAGCATGAAGGAAAGGAGAACGGCAATGTTAAAACATGCAGCAAGTTCATGGCCAGGAGTTGGAAGGCAGGTCTTTTTTCTCTGTGCCTGGCAGGGAGTTTTATTGGAAGCAGACATAGTTTCCATGCCTTTGTCAACTCCAAATTAGACTGTTCTTCTGGAGAACACCTTTAATCAACTGGAAGCTGGTCAACCTACTTCATGGACTGAGTTTGTCACTGGAACAATATAATAACACCAGAGGCCAATTGAAGCTGTGCTGCAATCGTAGTTTTGACATTTAAAGCTCTAGATGGCTTAAGCAATGCTTTTTTAAAAAAGAAAAAATAATGTCTGAATAAAGGGAAATAAGTAAGGATTTCTCTATAAAGAACCTTCAGCTTTGGAAATAACTGTCCCTACTCTGGATGGAAACACCCTCAGATGTTGACAGGATATTGGAGTGAACAGGCACAATGCTCACATTTGGTGAAAGAGTGGTCAAGATCTTGAGAGTGCTCGAGGAAAGCAAACCCTTCCAAGAGCAGATCCCTCTCTTGGGAGACTGATGCAATACCTACTTGAAGCTAAGAAGCTATTTTCTAACTGAAGGGACAGCATTCACCACTGATTGTAGGAGGTCTTCTCTGTGAGGTCTTCCAAATCCCTCGTGGCCATGTTGAACCTACCCAGACTGTGAAAGCCAAAACCATTTCAGGCAAAGCGAGTACAGCAGTAGAAAAGTCAGCTGGAAACATGCTCTTTAAAAATTTCACAACATAAAATGAATAAGTTTGGCCATTTCTTCCACAGCACTAGCCTGGAATTATCAGGGATTATAGCTAGATGCAACATGAAAAGAGTCTTACTGTATTTTATGTATTTTTGTGCTCTCTGGGGAGTTGGGCAGGAGAATTAAGGCGAACATAGAAAAGATGTAAGTGTAAAATAGTCATATTCCTTACAATGACCTGCTTGGTTTCCTAAACAAAGTTACATTGGAACATGTTGCACTAAACTGCATTTTCTGTCTCCGTGTTGATGTCAAACCCACAAGTATGTCTTTCCCCTCTGTTGTGTTATAATTCAGAACTTCAGAATATGCAGCCAGCTGGATCATTCATTGGGCAGACTGTTACAGCAAGTCCTTCAGAAAACAGATGCCAGGTCAGGCATTGGAAGGGCTAGTGAAGACCTGTCCACTACCACACAAAGAGGAAGAGGTTGTTTAGAGCAAAACAAAACAAAGCAAAGGATTTTTTTTTTTTGTGGGTTTTTTTTTTGCTTGGTTTTAAACTTAGAGCTAAAATAGGGGATGCAAAAGGCAGGGGCTGGAGAAGCACCTCATGATTTGGACAAGTGGGTCTGAATCTTGGAACAGATGTTGCATTTGGTCTCTAATTCTCAATGTAGACTAGAAAGGATGAAAAGTGCTATGGAAGAAGCATCTGTATCCTTTAAAGAACAGACATGTTTTTTCTTAAAGGAGCTCAAGCTTGATTTTTATGAGGGAAATAACAGGCAAAGGAGTAAAATGGATAAGAGACAGAAATTCTCAATAGAGAATCAGATTTTCAAGTGACTGTCCAGTTTCCCATCAGAACTCCTCATCACTAAAACAGAATCAACTAACATCAACCTTTCAAGATCTTTTCTGAGAGAAGGGTGGGCTAATTTCACAACATACGTTATCAAAGTGGGGATGCGAACCCTCTTCCATCTGCTTTTCCCTGTTGCTAAGGGCTGCTGTGGTTCCACAGAAGGAAATATTAATTACATGATCACATTGTGTTTTTTTCCATACAACCCCCTGCTTCATTCAAAGCCTTGGATGGAAAGTATAGAGGGAATGATTCCAGGCTGTGCCTTGAAATGGACTAGTTTTTTCACAGTAGTTGGAAGGGGCATGAACTTGTAGCAATTGGATATTTAAAGGCTTTATAAAATGGGGCCAATTTAAGGTTGCTTGGGTGTTCTGGATCCAAGCACTTCCTAATCTTCTCAGAGCTTGACTTTACAACTTAAACATTCCTTAAATGCTGATTTTAGATGTGCTGCAGAGTTAAAACAAGGCTGGCACTGTAGGAGGTTGTAATTTGGTATTGTATAAAAAATGACAAAGAAAAAGAGCAGTTATTTAGGATAATCTACAGGGATTATACTGAGCAGTGGAAGTTAGGACTGACTGTCATACTTTGCTGTTACCTTAAGACCTACAATGGAGTATTTACATAAAGTAGATGAGACAAAAAGCTTGAAAAACTTAATTGGATGAAACAGTCCTACCATGACCCCATTAAATAGCAGGAAGATGCTCCATATCTTCATTCTCCTCCTCAGATAAATGAGTATAGGTGGTGCTTTGATCCCCATGCTCCTTCCAGGTAAAAAATGCTTTTCGTATCGTGAGCACTGAAAGTCCAACCTCACTCAGAGTGTGAAAAGACATCAGGATCTGGCTCTGTAAGATTTACAGGAGCAATTAATCAATCACCTCTACACTCTCAGCGAGCTGGGCTTGTACCAGCATTGCCTGCCAGGTTCAGCCAAACAAGTATTTGATCTGAATATGTTGCAGCAAAACCCAACATTTGTGTGTGATTACCCAAATTACAAAGCCATTCTGTAATATGCCCATAACGAATTAAATGGAAAAATATGTACAATAATGAAGTCTTTATTTTCCAAGTTTTATTTTCTATAGCAAATGAATAAATTGAATGATTTGGGCACCAAAACCTCCAGTCCACCTTGCCCTAAACAAACCATGGAGTGATTGCAGAAATGAAGAGGTAATTAACTGGGAGTTAGCTCAACCAGCTGCTCTCTGTATTACCGAGGCAGACTAAGCCTTTGGCAACTTGGTTTGGTAACACCCCTCAGCAATTTTCAGCATGTCTTTTTTCAGAGTCTTTAACGTAGCCAAAACCCCAGGAATCCACAGGTTTTTAAATGATCAAATCCACAATTTTGCCTGCCTGTCATGTTCATGCTGCAGACTTAGCTGATCTCTTAGAATAAGGTTTACAGCATGTCTTCTGGATTTGATTAGAAGAAAATCTGTACTTCATCTTAACTCCTCCACTTTTTCTGCCCTAGACCTGAGGAATGCAATATTGGCTTCTCCCTCAGCAACTCCCACGTTTGTAGCAAACATTATTGAGCTGAGTTTCTATCTAGAGTGTACTATTTTAAAATGTTCTTATTCCCACCTGAACACCATGGCATCTGTAGCATTAAAATTGGTATTAATTCATATATATAACTATTAATGATTTATATACTTCATAGTTTACCTTAAGCTTGGAAACCTATCATGCTCAAAACTACACTGTCTTACAGGCTGCATTTATCAAATTAATATTGCACATTGAATAAAGAAGTACTGATGGAAAATTCCCTCCCTCTACACATAATATAAAATATAGGTGATTAAGTAAAAAAGCTTTACTCGATTAAATTTATTTCTAGAGTTTATCCAAGAGCTTTCCAATTTGTTTAGACTTGTAATACAACAGTATCCATTTACTTTTTATTTCTGGCACACATACAATGGAATAAAAAAGTAGAAAGCAAATTGATCTGGAACTCAAAGTCAAAACCTATAGCAAGTTAGTCTTGATTTTTTGTTTTTATTGTAATACTTGAAGCTTGTTCAGTAATGAACAACAATGTTCTCACAAATACTGGCATGAGGCTTTCAACTAACTTTAAAACTCCTCTCAGCAAGTCAAACAAATATTTTTCTTTATTTCTGAGGCAATGTATTTTGGTGGATCTCATGTAATCAGAGTTTTGAGAAGTTGTGTCATCCTCCATCCTAATATTTTACTTGTTAGGTGATTGATTTAATTAAACTTCCATAATGAATCCCTGTATCACCACTCATGTAAATCACATCTAACGTGAAGAGAGAGCATGAGTGAGAAAATTTCCCACACAGAAGTTGCAGACGTGTTGCTTGGGAAGGATTTCTTTGCTGGCTGCTGATAATAGCCACTGGAAGTGAGTGGAAGGGGATGAGAGGTGCTATTAACAAAATGCAAACAGATAAGGAAAGAAAAATGGGATATGTTTCTCATTCCTGGCAGGGATTCAGTGTTCTGTGCTGTATGAGATGGTTCAGATTCCAGGAAAACTACTGCATAGGTGTGGATTGCCCTGAAAAAACAGACTTGGCGCCTTTGATTTCAGTTTGCAGCGTATCTAAAACATCAACAACTTTTCCTGCTGCAGGTGAACTATCCAACGGGGGGTCCTGAAGTTGATCAAGGCTTTGGTAGCTCACCACTCAAATTATAACTGCAAGATTATGGATACAGAAAAAAGACACACACACATCTGCAATTGAATTGAGACTGAAAATGGCTTTCATTCTATTATTCATTTATTTTTATGTGCCTAATTCCCCTTGCTTAATGCTTATGAGTCCCACTCATGGATCAGAAATTAACCACTAGAAATGGTGCTAACACAGAGCAGAAAAAGGTGACCTCCAAGGAGCTTTCTGAAGCACCTAGTATGAAAAGAAGGAGAGAGTATACCCATTTCTTCTTCCTCTAAACTTGAAAGAGGCTTAAGCTGTGCTGACTTTTAATAAAGAACTACTGTTCACTGAGATGTATTGATCAGCTTTTCCTCAGGAGGAAGATTTATAAAAATTAAAAATGAGATAGTTGCTTTGGAAAATAGCTACCACTATTTATTTAAGACTATCACATCAGGAGTCAGGTTGATTTGATTGTGAACATTCAAGGTAGGCTCCAATTCCTAATCTTGTCAATGACAAAACTAATTACTTCAATGCAAACAGAATTTAATTTCTCTGCAACTTGATTTTTTGGTATCAATTAACCAGGAAAGTCTTTTGTGTAAATCTCAGTTTGTTTTTGGTACTAATGCCACATAACTTGGGATTTCGGGACTGTCTGCAAAAATGAAAATGAAACTCAGCTGAGTCCATGTAGTTTCCTATGATTTTGTTATTCAGGTCCAGCCTCCCACAAGCCTAGGAGAGTTAGTTGGAAACTCAAAAACCACTCTGATGAACCTTGGTTGACTTTTAAGTTTCAAAAAAATGTCCAGATCAGGGCAATTTTCACCTGGTTTTCAGTTTCATAGGTACAGCTGGTTGAAATTTTTCAAATCAAACAAATCACTTGGCTTTTCTCCAAACATTCGTATTTTTAACACTTCTTTTTTTTTTTAACATCACTACTTTATTTGGAAAAAAATTTAAAAAATTCTTCAAGATCAAAAGGGGAAAAAATAAGGGCCTTTTTAGTGGCCTACAAAAGACATCTTTTATTTACTTCTAAGCATTTTTTGGTTTTGTTTGGGCAGCCACAACAAGTGCTTTGACTGGTTACCTCAGATTGTTATGTGCTTTAAATTTCCTTCCATTCATAGCTGAAGCACTTTGGATCTGATTTTCCAATACCAAAGCCAAAAATATTCAACTTCTGGTCATCATCTCCCAGGTTTTCTGGGGCAATAAAAAATGATTTATCAAAAAAGAAAAAAAAAAAAAACCAGGCTGAAAAAATGTTATCACACTTGTAAATGTCCCAGTAAATCTTTAAACCCTGCTTTTCACCCTCTGCTTTTAAGGAAAGTTTTTCTAAGTATCAGTCAGGAAGGTCACAGCATATCATCATGCATAGTTTAGGCAAAGATTAGCTTCCATTTCTTGAAGAGTTCATTTTAGATTATGTAACAGATGCTGTTGAAAATCCAAAAGGTGCAATAAATCCCCTGGTCCAACCCCAAGAGAAAATAAGTTGAGTGACTGCAGACGATGGGAGTGAAAGGTCCCTGTGTTGCACAGCTCCCCGACTCGAGCCTCGCGGTGACTGCACATTGTCAGGAACAACCTCTCCTCCCATGAAACCATCCCTCCTCCTTCTACAAAGTCTGCCAACTGCATGTTTTACAAGCAAGTGCCTGGACCCCCCAATATATGGGGCTCGATCTGTCCTTCAGGGTCCAGTTGGAATATTTTTCAATTAATAGGTACTTGGTAGATGGTTGACACCTCGGTAAGCATGTTCTCTTGAGCTGCTTTTAGTCAGAGACACACAGCTTAAGCTTTTCAACAGCTGCTTTATCTCTGCTTCTCACTCCTACCCCCACCCCAATTTAAGTTTAAGATGAGCCTCCACCCCCAAAGCCCACGATAGCTCACTCCAAAGTCCTGTCAGAGCCACAACCAAGGCCATAAATTTCCCAGCTGGGTCACAGTACTCCCTATTCATTTACTGAAACATTATAAATGTGTCCAGGCTCCAAGTGAAACCTAATCCTGACATTCCCCGCATGGCGATTCCTGCAACTGATGGCAGGGTCATCTGGAATTGCCATCGTCTTATCTGATTGGAAACTCATCACCTGCGGTTCAACACTGAGGGCTTGATAGCGCCTCGTAAAATTGAGCCCTCAGCCATTTCAGGTCTGCTGCTTTGGTACAGAGCAGACATCAGCCATTCAAAGTTCCACAGGGTGGTTGGTCCTGCCTGGCCAGAGAGCAGCAGAGATGAGCTGGACAAGAGCAATGCTCTCCAACATATCCGAGTGTGGCTCATAAGTGGGGAAAAGATGGGAAATGTCACCCCGAGACAAAGAAAGGTTGCAGTTCAAAGCTTAGAAAAGCCAGAGCTCTTGAGGAAGGTGGCACTGTGCAGCTGTTATGAAACAACATCACTTCACTGAAACAAATCATTTATGTTCTACTTTAGTTTGTATAGGACCCTCACTATGTCATATCTGAATATCTTCTGGTAGTGGTTATATGACATCATGCAACTTATGTCTTTTCTTTCTCTCATCCTGCCCTGGAGGGAAATGGAATCTGAAGGGGTATTTTTGTTGGGGTTTTTTTTGTTTGGGTGGTTGGCTTAGGGTTTTTGTTGGGTTTGTTTTGTTTTGTTTGGCAGCAGAAAGGCTCAGATATGGGGGGTTTTTTTTAGGGTTTTACTTCTATTTCACCCACGGAAAATGAAAAGCCATCAGGAATCACACCTTGGACTTCACAGTCTGAGTACAAAGACCTACAGGGCAGCTATGTTTTGAACTGTTCAACTTAAAACCACAGTTAAACACTTTAGATGCTTTGAACACCACCTGAGGCCCTGTGCAGGTGCAGAAATTAGCTCCAGGTAACAGCAGATTGAGCTGCAACCCTTCCATCTTCCAGTGCAATGCTATCTCTGTTACTTCCATTCCTAGATATGAAACAGCAAGTGCCTCCCAGCTATATGCTAAATAAACACAACCCAGGAAAAGCTCAAACCAAAAAGCTTCACTTACAGCCAACATTCCTTCCCCCGTGCCAGCCATTCATTCCTGTAATATTTAGTGGATGCAAAAAGATTTTGGATTTCCTGTCAGGTTTCTGTCCTCCAGGGAGTTAATTATGACTTGAGACTCAAGGAATGGTGTCTGCTGCGGTGCCACGCTCGTGCATGTTTTGCTGCTCTGATTTATCATTGTGCCCTTGATTCTCTAAAAGGTCCTGTTCAAGTCAAGAAAAGCAATGAGTTTGCTGAGCTTGACTGATTGATTGGGGAGGGGACAGGAGGTTTGAGAACTTGGTCTGGACTGATGGACCCTTCTTACACAGCTGTAGGGAAAAAGGAGGACAGAATTCAAAACCCAAGAATTTTTAGTGCCCTTTAGTGCCTCCAGTTTTTATCCAACTCTCATTGCATAATTCAGCGTTCTTGGTTGGTAGGAGCAGGCAGGAGCAAGCTTCAGCCACCACCAGCCTCATGGACACAGATCAGTTCCTGGGTCTGCCCCAGCCTCATTGCATCACCTTGCACGAGTCATTCAAATCATTTCTACCCTGCAGGGAGTGCAAGTAGATGCACTTAAGCCTGTTTTCAATGAATTAGCATGGGTACTCCTGGCATTGACCACTGAGCTACTTGCCTGAGTATTTACCCAGCTTCTCAGGTGGGTTTTCCAGCCACGCTGAATTCCGTTCTACTCAGTGACTGCCATGAATACATACACTTAAGTCTCTCTGTGAGTAACTTCCCCAGCTGTAAAATAGGGACAGTGTATCTCTACCTTGCAGGAGTGTAAGGAAAATAAATATGCTAAAGCTTCTAAGCAGCTTAGGTATTAAGAAAATGAGATACATCTGTGGCTAAAATTTATAGATAGACCTTTTGGATACAATCTGATTAGATTTATCCTCTAGTAAAGTCTTGTAATTTCTCTAAGTTCAAGAATGTTACTTCTGTCCCAGTGAAGCAAAAATCCTTGCCAGTTCCTAGGCTTAGGCTATGTCAGCTCCTGGGGAAACATCTGAATGAAGCAGCTGATCCAGGGAGCCTCATGCATTTGTTTTCCACCCACACTCATGCCCGTACTCAGCTGCAGGAGTGATTTCCCACGAGCTGGAGCAGCAGCTCGCTGGTGGCTCACCATGGGTCTGGACGCTGCAGATGCCTTCAAGCAATAGATACTGGCTGTAGGTCAGGTGTGGATTCACTGCAGCATTCCTGTCTCATTTCCCAGTTTATACTGGATTGGTGTTTTGTGGGGTGTGACTGTGGCTTTTTAGATCTGGTACCAAAAAAAAAAAAAAAAGACAAAAAAAAAAGACAAAAAAAAAAGACAGAAAACTGTCTTTTGCTGTGGGGGTGAAGCTAAGCTGCCATTGCAGGGCCTGGAAAAAAATGTGGCATTTAACAGAGGCTGTCTATATAAATATAAATATAAATATAAATATAAATATAAATATAAATATAAATATAAATATAAATATAAATATAAATATAAATATAAATAATATATACATATTAATATATACATAAATATATATTTATCTATATAAAAAACACTGGAACAGGGATATTCCAGCACATAGAGGGGACCTGAGGGAACCAGCTCTTCAGATAAAATTTATTGTCAGCGCAATCTTTCTGAAAATACCACTATTCACCATAGAAATGACCAATTCCCAGTGTTAGATTTTTCCTGGGTTAACTGCACTTGGGTATTACCAAAGTCACACCCAAGAGAAGTGAATATCCATCAGCCAGAACACTGGTGAACATTTTCATCTCCCTCTTTCACTAGTGCTGGTCACCTCCCTCTGCTTCACCATGGCCCTGCACTGTGGTGGCATCATTGAATCCTTGCTCCCACCAGTCACCCTCCTCACCATCAATTTGACATTAGGCTTCATATTTGAAAAATAAAAATAATTTTAAAAATCAGCATTGAGGAAGCCCCAACCATTTCCCACTCAGCTGGGTCTTTGCCTATCTCTACACCTACAAACTTTCTCTTCCACTTCTCAGTACATGCAGAGTCACCTTTGTCATCTCCACTGCGGTTCCCCGTGTCAGTCATGCCAGGATTATGGGCTGTTTAATTGCCTTGTGAATAATTCACTGAAGTGGTCAATCTGTGGAACCCCTCTAGGAGGCATCAACCTGGTACATAATGAATCTGTCTGCAGCTGGGGAGGTATTTTGTGCAAAACAAAGCAGCAGGGCTGAATCTGCTGGCCACCTCCAGCATGCTGCTATTTCCTTATGCATAATAATAATTTTTATTAGCACTCAAACAGCACTTCCTAAAGCACTTCTGTCATCTAAAGGCTTTGACCTAATTGAAAAGTTTATTGTGAATATTGTTTTCAGACCATTAACAAAGGAATCATTGCCTGTTTGAGGAAAGCAAGGTGCAATAAAGCAAGAAACTTAGGCAGGGCTCAAGAGACTCATTGTCAACACTGAGATTAAACTTCCAAGGTTGAAGAACACCTCTTTTTTTTCATGAGGCTATGAAAAAATATAGAAATATACTTTAGCTGGAAGTAGCTGTGCCTTAGACAAGTTGTGTGTCCTTGAATCATCACAACTGCAGCAAAACCTCTGAAGAGCTAGACTTTGACAACAGTAGTAGAAGGTTTGAGTGGTCTGTAATTAAACTCAGCTCCAAAAATAATACAGTTTACAGGATTAGTCCCTAATTGTTTTTACCCTCAGACAAAAGCCAAAAGAATGCCACTGCCTCAGTCAAAATCTCAGTCTAATTGATTAACACTATTAAATTAAACTCAAAATGATTCTTTTTGCCCAGAAATTAGCTTGAAATTTCTTGCTTAATACCCAGAGATCCAGCCTGTCTGATGTGTGCCTTTTCCAGCTGCATCAGCCTGATTAATAAGAATAAATTGCCTATTGCTAAAACCTTGTCTTGCTTTGGTCTTTCTCCCATCACAGCAACAATAAAATGTCAAAATTTGGTGCATCACAAAATAAGCTCATAATCCAGCTCCTCTGAGACACTCTGGTTGAGTTGGTGTTTGAGCAGGTACAAGAAGTGTCTGCTGATCTTCAGGTTTACCTGATACACCCAGGATGTGTGCAGGTACCTGCAAAAAGCAGCAGAAATTGTCATTTTGCATGAAACTTCACAAGTATAGGAGTTTTGTCAGTTCATTTTTTCACTTCCCTGCCTTTTAAGTCATCCACAGCAAGACCAGACACACATCTCCACCTGCAACTGTCCTTGGGAGCATCACATGCAGCTCTGTCTGCGTTACCTTTCTTTGGACACATTTAATTCGTTTGAAGGAGAGCCTGGAGAGGTCTGAAGGACTCATTTGGGTTTTCTCAACACCAAAGGCTTCATTGAACTCCCACACAGTTGATCACACCGTAATGAAGGAATTTTTAGCAATGTTACATATAAAATTGGAGCAGGTGCTCTCAATAAAGAAAATTCTTAACTCTGCTCGTATTTATTTCAGTTCCTCTCTGTCTGGGCATAAAGCCACCATTTCAGTTTTGAGCTTTCCTGCATTGCTGGAAAGGGTGAAGGATAACCTTTTTTTCCTTTTTTTTTTTTCTTTTTTCCCCCACAAGAAAATGTGGAAACAGATTTTAACATCAGCCCTGGAAGAAGGTTAGGTGATTTGCCAGCAATTCTTCTGAAATGAACTGCTAGGCCACCTAATCAAACAAACTCTTCCAACATTTTTTAAGCTCCTCTCTCCCAGGGTGCATCATTTAGTCCCTTCAGAAGGTGGCATAAAGAAGGAAATTTAAACAGCCTCATCCTGGTTGTCTCCCAGATATGGATTTATTTCAGAGATGAACATCACCTGCAGAAATTACCCCTGGATCCAGACTAACTGCAGGATCCAGATGCTGCGTGTTTGAACATATGCTGAAGTGGAGTTGAAGCTGCTGCTGATGAAGAGAGCTTTTGCATTTTGGTTATACTGGGAAATACCTATTTAAATTTGACCAATTATTTTTCCTCTCTAAGTATGTGAGGTGCCAAGACTCTTGCATCAAGAAATAAAAGCAGTTCCTTGTCCTCTACCTTCTCACAAAGAAGAAATGTTCTTTGTGAGAAGTTAAAAAAGCCCAAACAAACAAAAAACAACAACAAAAAAACAAAATAAATTTTCTTTGTGAGAATATAAAAATAATAAAAATAAACCAACCCAATAAAATGCCAGCACACAGGGTAGAAATCAGCAGAGCCGTATTCACATTTTCATAATTCATGTGAGTTGCCATATCTGCTAAACTGCTTTGGGCCACTGGACACATGTGGGGTGAAAAAGGAAAGGAAAAATAAAATAAAATAATTAAAAAAAAAAGAAAAGGGCTGCCAGGGGAGAGGGAGACAAACAGGCCATTCATAAAGGCATCACTGCAACGCTTTATGGCATTTCACGCTCGCGGAGAGGAATCACTGGGAACACTGCAAGGAGGCTCCGTGTTAACCACCTCACAGGTCTTGAACTCTCCTGCTGGTTAAAAATAGAAGTTTGCCCCCACGCCACGGCCAGACACTTAAGGTGGACCCCACCAAAAGATGTGCTGGGTGGGCATCAAAGAGGAAAGTTTTACTTTTCCTGCTTTTCTGAAGTGCCCAGGGCATGTCTGGAGTCAAATCATGCTGCTATTGTCATTATTTCTAACTTGTTATAGAGAAAAAAAGAAGTTAGGGGCAAAAATAAAATAACTTCTATTAATTTGAAGCACTGTGTGTCAACACTGAACTTTCCTAGGGCAGCTTTCCTTATAGTTTCCACAGTCACCAGGATGGGTGACTGGAAGGAAAGTATTTCTTACTTGAAATTATTATTTGAGAGATTTCACAGAAATCTTGCTTTTCTACCCTGGAATGGATGGGCAAGTTACCAAAGCAATACTATCAGCTGGGAAAGAGATGAATATCATTTTAGTCAAATCAGTTAGTAAAAGACACATTGTAAAGTCTGCCAAAAGCATTGTCCTATGAATTTATTCCACAGACTCCAATCACCAGTGGGTCTGATGGTAATCGAAATACTGTAATGCTTTTTTCTGCCAATGAAGTACATTTTAAAAATTATATGCTACTAAAAAGTCAGAAATTGCTTATTTGCATAAATAAAACCTACCATTTGTAGCAGAAATGGCTTTCTACTAAAAAAAAAAACCCAACAAAACACAAAAGAGTTAAATATTGCTAAAGAATTTTTTAATAGAAGAAAGAATTCAGTACTCCCTCCCGAAAAAAGATGACAACCTGACACAATTAGATGTGAGTTTAAAGCAGAATCAAGAGTGCAGCCTGTGTCTCTGAACTCTGTCTTATATTTATCTCATTGTATTATTTAGGTTTACAGAATAGGGGTTTTTTTTCAGTTGCAATATGTGAATTAAATAGAAAGTCCTCACTTTTTAGGAAAATAGAGGAAACATCAACTAAATATATAGAAGTTTGGATAAGAATCAACTAAGTCTAGAATTGTGCAGAAAACATTATTCTGATGAGCAAACTGAAAATCAAATATTCAGTGAATTTGGGAGATTTTAATTACAAACATCCCATTAACAGCACTGAAATAAAACAGTGAACACAGATTTTTTTAATTTTTTTTTTTTACTTTTTTCTTTGATCAGTGTGATGAGCTAGCAGCTGGAAAATCTATTTTAACTTTTCCTTTCATTTACAAATTTTTTTATCCTCAAATCCAGCCCCAGTAAGACTGCATTTTATTAAAGTGATATTTATCTTCATTATTTCATGTAAAGATTACCTTGAAGGTCTATCCATAGTATCTGACATAGGAACAGCACTTTTAAGGTATCAAATATTTAGTCATTGCTTTCTCTAAAGAAAAAATAATCAAACTCACTAAATCCATAAACATACAACTACACAAAGTACTCTGATTTAGAAAAAAAAAAAAACTCCTTAAATATAACTACCAGCTTCTCAGTATTTGTGCATAGTTGGGCTTCTTTAATTTCCTCATTAGCTAAAAATCTGTGAAATTCTGTTCTTTTTGATAGCAGCTACAATTCCATGCTTCAGGAAAATAATACCTCAAACTATTACCCACATTACTAAAAACTCAATATATCCTTTGAATTTCTTTCCAACAACTGAAACCCCATTCCTGGTAAGTGCTACAGAACTTGTCTAATTTCATGGTGGGGCCAGCCTGGTCATCTATTTATAGCACTGAGATGAACATTTGCTGACATACAGATGGAAACAATTGGGAATGCAAAGTGGCTCATGCTGGGTCACAGACTGACATACATTTGTTAATCCTCAGTTTTGCCTTCACCTGAAATGGGAAAGAAATGGTGATCACACTTTAAACATCTCCAGCGAGCGTTTCAATTAGAGCTGATAAGACACTTGGCGTGTTTCAGTGAAAGAGTGAAGGCACTGTAAAAAAAACCTAATTAAGTTTAATTGTTGTGCGATGGTTTAATCAATGTAGTTGGTAATTAAGTGCAAATTATGCACATAATATATTACAGATGTGGAGCCCTACTTTTGAAACATAGAGGCTATTATGGGATGTAGGAGAGGTTGTAGGGAGGGGAAGAAATTTTCTGCTAAAGTTGCAGTGGAGACTTTGGTTCCCCAAGAGTGAGGTTATATATCTCTATATGTCATAGAAGTTTTAACATTAGAGCTTATTCTATCAAGAACCTTCTTTGTTGTTGGGCTTTAAACCAGCAGAAAATGTAGAAAACTCAAGCCTTAAAATATGGGATGTTGGTGAGATTTGTGATGGTTATTAGTTTCCTCAGAACCTGAGTAATACTGTAAACACAATAAACTCAAGTTGAAAGAGTCATTCCATTCTAACCCACTGTTTTTATATCTTCCCACATAACTTTCTCAAAAAAAATTCCTTTCTGGCTACAATTTCTCATGTTTAGTCTGAACTTAGAGGTGACTTTTTTTTTTTCTTCAAAGCTGAAATAAAATTAGATTGGCTACTATAAGGTTTAAGACATAAGGAAGAAGATTGTTGGAATTGACTACCTTGTTCTATATACACTGTTGGCATCTTATAAGATGTAAAAATAGTGTAAAAAAGGGGGCTTATGAATTTTTAATTTTTAATTCAGTTTGGAAGAAGTAAAAAAAAAACCTTTTAGGCAATGGGGTATACATAAGTGAGGAAAAGATTTTTAGAAGCTCTGAAAAAATTTGATTTAAATGAAATTATTTCAGAAATTTGTTTTTGATTCTGCATCAAACATAACTCTGAAGAGAAGGATAGGAGTGTATGAGCACACAGAGAGCTCACTCGCTTTGAATCAGTTCTCTCTGTTTTATTTTCAGCATTTCTGAATGTACAGTCATTCATCAGGTTGCTAAGGGAGGACTCTGAGTAGCAGAAGGGTAGCAGGATGAAAAAATAATCCTTGTACCAAAAAGGACTGATTTTCAATTTATTTGAAGAAAAATGCATCTCTCTATCTCTTATTTGATCACCTGAAGTTTGCCACTGACTACATGTTCACGACTCTTTGAGAAAGTGGTTTCAGAAATCCCATTTTACAGGTGAGGAAACTGAGGCACAGAGGAAAAAAATGGGTCTATTATGATTTCTAAGGAAGTATACTATGGTATCAGCCTGACTCACCAAACTTCTACCATCTGCTTAACCTCAACACTAACACTTTTCTTCTTGTATTATTTTCTCCTCATTTTTACCTGTACTAAGTCAACTGAGCAGCATACATACTTAATACTAATTCCATCATTGGGCAGACTTGTGATTTTAAGCCTTCTGTCAAACTCTATCAGATTTTTTAGCTAGGAGATGAGGTGTGAATAAAAAGAACTGTTAAAACAATTGGGGTCAGAACCTGCCCACTGGATACGAGAACTCCTGTGGACTTTAATGGGATTATTTGTGTGAATAAAAAGAGCAGGTATACCCCATGGCTCCCTCATTTATTTCCAGCAAATGGAAACCTGGTGTTATATGACCAGAAGAAAATGAAAAAGAGGTGGTTGGAGTGTGGTAGTTCTCCAGTGATTTTTGTAAGCAACTGAAAAACCCTGAGTTTTCACAGAAACACTCTTGTTTACTGATAAAATCCCCAAACCCACGACTTTTCCAATTTTTAACAACTGTCCTTCAGTTAATTCTGGTTTCTGAAAATTTAAGAATCTTCAGATATATTCATATTTTTCTCTCTTTTGGTTCTCAACCATTCCTTCCTCAGAGAATCCAGTAACTAAATCATTTTAGCAGAAATATAAATTTTAGCCAAAAAATTTAGTTAGAAAAAAAGACCCTTTTTTGTTCTAAAGGAATGCTGGAAGGCAGTTCAATGTGCCATAATAATTGTAATATCAGACAAAAGTTCAAGATAAAAAGTCACTGCAGCCCAGCCCAGGTAGAGCTGTGCAGATGTCATCAGTAACATACCCCAGCCTGCATAGGGAAAGGTCAATGGGAAAGGTATCTCCATGCCCTCCCCGCTCTATAGGACAATGAGGTCCATATGTTGTGTGTGTTCCTGAGAACATTGTGACTGGAAGAAGGTCAGCAATGTAGAATTATGGGGAGGAAAGTGAAAAAGTGAGAAGAGGTTTACAAAGGCCAAAAAGCAAGGCTTTCATTTTTTATTCAATTTATCTTTTCGCCTCCGAAAAGGGCACAGAGGTTGAAAATTATGATTGAGTTTTTTAATTTTATTAATGGCAGGATTTGTGGTTGCTAGGAGAACTTGACCTGAACAGGGGAAAAAAAAATGGCCCAATGCAGTATTATCAGGATTAATCTGCTGCCTTGAAATAGTTGGATCTCTCTCTCCATTGACCTCATGAGTCCTTCCTGCTTTGCCTGTATCTCCACGACCACCTTGTTGACGTGAGCCTACCACTTAATCCTTGGAAAGAAACCTAACCCTTGCCCTCAGAGAGATGTCCCCAAGAGAGGGTAACCAGAGTGCAACCGTGCAGGAGGTGAACCCCACCGGAGCCGGCGTTCAAACCTCCAGGCGATCACTCCCGTCAGACAATAAAGCAGCGAGCACAAGCGAGACGCTAATTTAACGGGAGGCTTGATTACACAACGATAGGGCCCTGCTGGTTGTTTCCAACAGACCCCTTTATAGTATTTAGTATTTATTACACCCCATATTATAAGGCATGGGGATTTGCTTCTGTAGGGCAGTTTGGCTGAGCAATGAAACATAATGTTCCTTTTATTGCTCAATAAACACTGTTCTCTCTTTCACTGCCACTCCAGCCCAGCTTTTTCAAGCCCGTTAAGCTTCTAACACAATAATCTCACAGCCCAGGAATGAGAGATCGCAGGTTCTAACCATTTTTGATTACTTCTGAGGCCTCCTAGAGGTGAGGTTTGTGGATGATTCCATCCCTGGGATTTTTGTAATCCCTAGCTAAGGGGTTTTTTTTGAGAAATTTTGGTTTTCTGGATGGCGAGCTTCAGTGGGTTCTGTTCATCCCCCAGAAAGAAGAAACCTAGTGTTGGTCTGAAGGACATGGCTGTAGAGCATCTGGGTTTTTTCTTTCCTGTCTGTGTATACCCACATATGGGTTGCATCCCATGATTTAACACACCTGGCCTGGGCCAGGCAAAGTGCTGACATGCGACCTACAGGCATCTTCCACATTTCTCTGCCAACAAACCTCAATATTTTCTTGTGCCATGCCCACCTCTGAGCTGTCCCCAACCTGACTTTCTCCTGTGAGGAGACCAGTGTCTGCAGGATATTAATTGATAGTGTTATGAAGTGTTCGGCTGTCCCACCACAGTCAAGAACAAGATTTTCCAGTGTCAACTTCCCTTCTGCATTAGTTCATGTTTGGAAACTCAGTACATCAACGAGCTGAACTCCTGCACCAGCCTCTCATCACCTTGTAGAGCTCCTAATGTGCCAGACCATTATCCCTCATGGTGTAGTGGGATACAGTGATCACAAATACACCTCTTTGCAATAATATTGTGGACGGGTAGCATTTACAGCAGTGAAATTGAGACATTTTAGACATTGGTTGCATTAGGCAAATAATTAAGGACTTAAAAAACCCACTATACAAGCTTTGAGGGCATGACCAAATATTGCAGACAGGGATGATGGTGAGTACTAGAAATTTTTACAGGTTGCTTAGCTTAGAGTTATGGTTTTTATTTCAATTTAACATTTTACACTCAAAGTCACATTCAGCTTCTTTTTCCAAGCTCAGGTTTGGCAGGGCTCTGAACAACCTGATCTAGTTGAAGGTGTCCCTGCTCACTACAGGGGGGTTGGACTAGGAGACCTTGAAAGGTCCCTTCCAACCCAAACTGTTCTATGATTTTTTTAATTTTTTTTTAATTTTCAAAGAATCACAGATCTTTGGGTTAGATTGTGCCAAAATCTTGCACAGGATTTGTATTTAGCATGATTTATGAATGTTGACAGCAGTGTGTGCCACTGGAAATCCTCTTGCAAGCAAGTGGCTCTTTCTCTGAAGCTTTCCTTGAAACATAACCTTTATTTTTTCCTTCACACTGGACTATTCTAATTCTCTCTCTCCTTTATTTCTGTAATCTTAATTCATTACTTCTGATCACTCTTTCTCACATATTTGTAGATCACTTTAATGTCCTCATAGGTCAATGCCAAGTATGACTGCAGTGAGCAGTTTAAATCTGTTTTCTTTTTGCAGTCCATGCAGCTATCCCAGCAGGAATCTCATCCATACGATTATGTTTTATGACGCTGTCCTCCTCTTCTGCTGAGTCATAGGGGTTTTGTTTTAATTCAATACTGAAAGTGCAAAGATTGAATTATTGTGCCTTCCTCAGTGAACATCACGGCTAATTTTCATGCCTGCCATGATGCTGGCAGCTTGGTCTTTCCTGGAGATTATCAGGATACTGGATTTCTCTTTAAGTGCACTTGTACATATATTTATATAAAACTCTACTGCTATGTTCAGCTATTTAAAATGATTTCTCTATTTTTTAAAAGTTATATTTGGGGCAAAACTATACAATCAACATTAGTACAACCAGGAAGAAAAGAGAAGACTTAAGTTTCCAGTAACATGTTTTCTGGTAAATGTAACATGTTTTTATTAATTATTTAAAAAAGGAAATATTAATTACTGTAGCAGAAGCTTCTCTGCTCATTTCTAAGATGATTTAGTTCTGTGTAGGAAATTTTTTTCTTCAATGTGTGCAGGTGGCCTCGCTCTTTGATTGCTAAATATTCCAATGCCTCTTTAGGGGATGTTTGCTCTCATTTATTCCTCTCTATAATTAGAAATAGTGGTTAGAATCTCTCTAGGGATCTGATTCAAAACCCACAGAGGTCAACTGGAAGATGTGCATTGATTTCCCCACATTTGAGTGAACCCAAATTACCCTCGAGTTCTTCTTTTAGTTTACCAACAAGTATAACATCTTTCTTCCAAGCCCTCAACCACTTTTATATGTAAATGTGACCTCCTGGTCCCAAGAGCAGCAGCATCTCAAACACTCCTGCTCAGAGCTCTTCTCTTTTGGAAGAATTACACATCTCTATTAAACACTTTGATCTGCTGGCAAAGGGTTAAAAATTACATGATTTGAAAATAATCCCTTTGAACCATGGCATGAGAGGGAGCTCAAATATTTTCTCAATGGAGAGTTAGTGGAATTTTCTATAGATCTGAGGTGCAAAAAAAGTCTTCAGAAAGTCTCAGAAGAAAGCTCCTTTGAAATGGCCCGACTTCTGTTATGATAAGCAGTTCGATAAGCCCACCCATGGTAAAGTTATTAGGAATTCATATCATATGGATCCCATTAACCTAAACGTTTGCTTTTAAAGTAAACTTCTCGGTACATGACTACCACTAAGTCCAAGCACTTCAGGTTTGAGGATTGTGTTTTTACAAATCAATCTAGGGTTATCCAATCAATTAGCTGAATTCCCTGTGTAATTGTGCTTTAAATGAATCACCTGGTACTAATGAGACTGCTTACCCATTAAAAAAAAAAATAAAATTAAAAAACCCACTGTCTTTAAGGGAAACATTTTAAATCTGTGGAAAAAATATCATGCGGTATATAGTTAATCTTTGGCACTCACTGCCTTGGGATATAACCAAAGCAGGTAGATTTGAAAGACTAGTCTGAAGGATTTAAGTCATATGGAAGTCAAAATATCACTCAAACTATTTTTAATCAATCATTACAAGATCATCTGAAATCATGATTGAGATCAAAGCCACATTATTTAGGCGATAATAAAAATATAGGCTAAGAATAAAGTTGTAGCTTATTCTTCACAGGCAGGAAGCGGAGCAGTGCCATCGAGATGACAGATAGAAGAGGAGGAAGGAACTGAGCCACGCTGAGGCTGAGTGACTGGTGCTGGTTATTCAGAAATTCAGCTTTAGAGCTTGGAAGAGAACCCAGTTATTTTAATCATCTTGCCGGTTACACTCTGTTGCACTTTGGAAGGGTTTAATATATAAGCTTTTGCCATGAAATAATTTATCTCTGTGCTATATTATTGCACAATTTAGACATATTATAGGCCTTATAGAGGCATAAAGGATTCCAGACTAAATGGGTTATTTGTCTGCCCCAGTCAGGCAACACGTAGCTATCAGTGGTTTAGTGAAGGATTTTATCATTAACGTATATTGTGTTTCTAAATGAATTCAGTTGAGCAAAAAGAAAAAGGGGGAAAAAAAAGCAATTAAGGCCATGCTATAAACAGTGGAGTCCGCAGGCAGGAGGCTGCAGTGAATTATATGGAGCATACTTCTCCCAACCACAACTTGATTGAAACAATTTACTGGATGTGTGCATCGAACGACAGTGGATCTGAGTGACTGATGGAGAAGCACCATCAGCCCTCCTTCCTCCCACCCAGCAAACACTTGATTCTCCTGTTGGGAAAGGGGTGACGCTTCATCCCACTCCGTTTTGTCCTGGTGTGAAGTGATGTAACACATTGGATCCAAAGGGGCCTCCAAATCAGATATTAAGCATATTGTTGAAGTTATTGCATAGGCTATTTTTGGCTCATTCTGAGGTCAATGCCCTTCCATGAACAGGATATTGTTAGATATTCCCCTGGACAAATAAAGAGATAATTTGTCTACAAAATAAAAGAAGGCACTTAGAAGTTGGCAAACAAGAAAGTATTTTTGTTCTAATGTAGAGAAAGTTGTGATACGTATAGCTGGGATTTCTGGCATGTAAGAAGAGTCTAATTGAACATCTACCCAACTGTGTTCAGTGAAGTGGAATAAAATGAGAAACATCAACAAGTACCTACTTTTGATCACCAAAGTGTTTTGATCTCATAAATTAAGTCTGAAATTAGGCATGGACTGGAAAATGTGAGTGTGTTTTCTCTCAGTCTGGGAGCTCCTAGTTTTGAGAGAAGGGGCACTGTTCCTCTACCCTCATCAAATACCTTTTTTTTTCCACCTCTGCTTTCTACCAAGTAGGTTTCTCTTGCCATTTATCAGAGATGTCATGAATATAGGATGGAGAAGCACCATATACCTCCCTTTCTTTTCTCCTCTGAGACTTCCTTGGTCTAAAACTCAAGCTCAGATCCAAAAAGACCTGAAAATGTTCCAGTCTAAGGAGCAGGTTGACCTGCAACCTAATCTCATCCCAACTGTCATAACACTGTGTTAGCCATGCACAGCTAATAAATCATAATAATGCTAGCTTAATGGATCAGGGTTTGACAGTGCCAGGCTTAGAAGGGTATACAATAAACAAAGAGTTTCTGAGTAGAGGGGTACAGTAGAGCAGTGAAAAATCACCAAACGATGCAACAAATCTTCTGCTGGTATTTCCACGGGCCTCTGCTATAGGCAGTGCTCAGGAGAGCTCAGCTCCCTCCCGCTATCCCTCTTCTCTTTCTCTTCTGCCAGACCCTAAGAAAAGGCATGAGAAGAAGAGGGTTGGTGTAGGAGCTCAGCCTGGTGCAGCTAAAGAGACAGTATGGGCTGTCTGGAAGGGTATGAGAGGAGGCTGGTGAGTTATCTTGCCTCAAGCAGAGATTTCCTCCTCTAGAAGTAGAATTACTCACCAACAAGGCTGGAAGTTTGTGGCTTTGTAAGAGGGAGCACAGTCCATCCAACCAAGACCAAGCACTACCCCAAGCATGCTGCCAGATTCAATTTAAATGGAGATAATGAATAAGGAGGGGAAAAAATCACATCAGAAAAAGATATCCATTTGTTAAAGATTTCAGGATGTCTTACAGAATAGATATTTGCCCAAAGAATTTTCCCTGTAATTTCTACAACTTCTGAAGCAAATGCATGCATAGGTAGAAAAGCTGTGGAGAAACTTATCTTTTGACTAGAATGCTTTTGGCACTGAACTCTGCATCTCTTGGATCCTGAAATAGATTTTAACATTGTTTTCTTAACCCTGTCATGGGAAAGAGGGTGGATTTTTCAACCTTTGTTAATGATAGACAAGCCTGAAGACTTTTGATAATTTACTTTACAATGGGTAAATAGCCAAAGTAACCTTATCTGAACTAGCCAGGATCATTTGGTCTGAATAAAGAAGTTGAAAGTCTCATGAGAATGGGACTTCTTACAAGATTTCCATTATTTCCTCTTTCCAGTAGGAAAAGTGACACACAGAGGATATCCTATCTTTCTGTATTTCAGCACCTCTGCTTATCCTCAGAGCTGGAAGCAAGAAGCTGCAGAGTCATGTGAAACTACAGATTGGGAATCATTTAACTGACCTTTTTGAGAAGATTAAATGTGACTGTAGGTTTATCTGCATAGTGATAGAGAAATACTTCGTTGAGGCATTTCTTCTGTTGAGTCTATTAATTTCAGTGCTGTTATTTCTCCACTTTCATATTTTGTTGAGGTGAATCAGATCCCCCTTTATCTCCTATCCTTTAGCAATATTTTTGCTGGTAGAACTTGGGCTTTCTTCTTAGCAGAGGAGAAATCTTAACTCACCATGGAGTCTCCCAGAGAGGTGAAAAAAGGATCTTAGGTTACAAGTTGAAAGTGTAAATTGTCAACTCAGAGGAGTTAATCTTAAGCTCCAGTGAGCAAAGTGTAGTTTAGCTTTCAAACATGAACTTTTAGAATTGCTAGAAACACCCCTTTGCTGCAAACCCTTGGATTTCCAAGACAAAAAATAAAACAAGAGTTAAGTTCTGCCTGACCTGACTACTAGTATGGAAATACACCATTTGTAAGAGGTCTGAGCTAAAAGAATAAAGAACCTGACAGGAGTAAAAGTGTGCACCTCCAGGCAATAATGGGACCTTATGTTTTAAATTACATGTATTCAGAGAAAAAAAAAAGAAGGAAAGGAAGAAAAAAAACTAAGGAAAAGAAGGGCCATGATCCATGCTGATGCCTGCATTTTTGTTATTAGTAGTGGCCCTGTCCCAGCCAGGAACATATCACATGCAGAAATCAAAACTAACTGTTGAGCAATACATTGTGGGGCTGGGGGTTGAAATCTCCATGTTTGGGTTTGCTCCAAGATGAGCAGAATAGTGTGATCTGGATCTACTCACGTTTCAGTGGCTCCAACAAAATCTGCTCACTGGGCTTTTGCTTATGGTACATGCCAATGTGACCCAAAGCTCTTTGAAATGAACAACTTTCAGTGACTTCTGTGGGCTTTGGCTCTTGCTCTTGAGAATATCTTTGACCTGTAACAAATGTGTCTCCCCCAGTTCATGCAAGGAGTCACCATCAGTGCAATGGCTGCAAATATTTATAAACTTCTCTGGTTCAGGCAAATGGGAAAATGTCTTTTATCAACTGATTCTTCAATGATTTTTTTATTTGTGGAACTGCTGGAGGCTGAACCCTTGGCTTGCTTTGGGATGGCTCCACTCCTGTAACATCTACCTCTTCCTAGGTCAAAACAGATGTACAAATCAGCTCTTGGACATCTGTAGGTGCTCTGTTTTCTTGCATACTAACTTTAGTGAGGGTGCAGAAAAACCTGAGTTAGCTCCATGCAGATCCAGACAGACTCCAGCTGGGCTTTTTAGCCCTGGACAGCTCTGCCTCCACCCACAGACAATCAAGGCTCAGGCTGAACCCCAGTTAGTAAATTCCAAAGGCTTGAGCACTTGCAGGTGGGTATCTGCTCATCTCCTGGTGATTCCTTTTCTCTTCCATCCAATACTTGAGAACCTGGTGAGTTCATTGCCCATTTTATGAGCTATTGAGTGGAGTGAACATGTGACTTGATGGTAATTGAGGTTTAACTGCTAGGAAAATATCTCATTTCTATTTGAGCACTGAGTTTATTGGTTTCTCAAATTTTTATCAGGTTTTTTTTTTCTGTGTGTGTATATACTGTGTAGCTCTGATGACTAAGAAATGGGAGAGAACACTGTGAATTAGAAAGCATAAAAAGGAGGAAATGTAAGTTAGTGACATTCTCTCCTTCCATAAATAAATATTTATGACTCCACCAACAGATTATCCTGCTTCTGTCTTGTACAAACACTGTTTCCAGCAGAGGTAATCTTGATTTTAAGCAAAGCTCCCTGGAATGGGAGTTAGTGCAACTCAGCTCCTCACAGTTTTAATACTCTGGTGGTTGAAATCCATGCCCATGTACTTTCCAAGCAACTGGAAAACCACTTTATGCAGATCCATTTACACATTATCTCCTGAACCTTTGCAGCATTAGCCTTTGCAATTGCTATCATTGAAAATTTATCTGAGCTATTAAATGAATTGCTGCAGTGTTGTTCAAATCGACTCCTGTTCCCTCAGCACACATCTTTCCTTAAGAGATCCTGTCCCTTCAGGCTCTCCCTCTCCTTTCTTTATGATGTTTCAGACCAAAGGGAAATGAAGACTATCCTCCTGTTGACATTCTGATTTTGGTTGTGAAGAAGGATGTTTTTTCTGTGAGAGCTGGAGTTTCCTCAGGCAGCTAGCTGAGCTTGTTTACTCCTCGTGTATTTCAAAGCCGGCACTGTCCCATGGCTTCACGTCATTAGCGCAGCTTTAGCGCCTGACAAAAGCGTGGAGGAAAACCCTCTTGAGCTCTGGATGTTATAACCTTCTGCAGAGGAGTGGCCAACCACCTCAGCCTCCCAACACTCTCCTGCCAGACCACGCAGCACTACGATGCTAAAATATGTTCTTTCCTGGCAGCGCTCGAGAACGGCCAATTTAGTGGGAGAAGGAAGCTGGCAGAGCTCTGTCTGTAGAAGACTTTGAAATATTATGATTTTTATCAGAAATGACAACAACAAAAAGAGGGTAAGCCAAGAGAGCTCCAAAAGCTACGCTTGTCTGCTGCCTCCCTCTACTCTCACCAACGTCATGGAGAGAATTTCCTTAGTTTTTCTCCAGGAGACAAGCGAGACTCTGTATAGAAGAGTTTAACTCAGTTACTGCGAACATTTTGGGTCTTTATGTTTCCAAGGGACAATGCATGTTTTGAGTAAATTATTGACAAAGCAAAAGTGTGACTCTTCTGAGGTCGTTTAAGTGCATGAGGCTACATTCTTTCTTTCAGAGCTGGTGAAAGTAAACAACATTATTATAGATTTTGGTCATGCCCTGGCATCAGTAAGTATAGTTTCTGTGTTTGCCATATGCTCGCATTGAACTGGAACAGAAATGCGTACACAGGGAAATTGTTTAAAGAGCCAGTTCAACCTCAGTCCTCGCTGTCAAAATTATGATGTACACGATTCATTCTGCTAACCACAAAAGAGTTTTTTGTTTGTCAAGTGAAATAATGTGTAATTTGGTATATCATTTAGGATAGCTTTTTTTTTTTTTCCTTTTTTTTTTTTTTCAATATCCCACCACAGGCCTGGAGCCTGCAGCATTGGATTAGTGGATAACATCCTGCAGCTCCCTGGGACAGCAACTCGATGTGAGATAGGAGACAGAGGAGACATAAGCCAAGACTTTAAACTGTGATTGCAAAAGGCGGCTTGCTGAGCCAAATAAAGAGAAGAGGGAAAATTGACACCCCAGAAGACATGGACAATTGTTGCCACCGGCTGGGAGGCCTTAAATTACAAACCCATTTTGTATATCCAAAAGCTTACACTTTCTATTTATATATCCCACTTCTTCTGTGCACCAAAAGTTGGATTTGGCAAATGTAGCTATTCCCTGCAGGCATATGGGTGAGGTTTTCTGCAGAGAAAATAAACTTGATTGTTGAAAACCTGTGTTTGCAATTACTCTGAATTTCAATATTCTGAGGTCAAAATAGATCCTTTAAAAAAAATCATGCTTTGAAACAGATTCATTTTCTTTCTGAAATGGTTATTGGATTAAAATGAAATATTGAAACATTTTTGGTAAGCAAGTCATAGCAAAACTTTTCAATAGAAATTATGAAAATATGGAAAGAAGAAAGAAAGAAAGAAAGAAAGAAAGAAAGAAAGAAAGAAAGAAAGAAAGAAAGAAAGAAAGAAAGAAAGAAAGAAAGAAAGAAAGAAAGAAAGAAAGAAAGAAAGAAAGAAAGAAAGAAAGAAAGAAAGAAAGAAAGAAAGAAAGAAAGAAAGAAAGAAAGAAAGAAAGAAAGAAAGAAAGAAAGAAAGAAAGAAAGAAAGAAAACATACAGTCAAGAACCTGGAACAATTTTTGGGGGGTGATTAAAGAAGACAATTTCTGTTAAAAATCATTAGTTCTAAAAATGACATCCAGTCACATTAATCAGTTCAGCTACATTGAACAGGCGAAACCAGGTTTCCAATTCATCTTTTTGGAAATTATTCTATGGTCTGAGAGATCTTTGCTTGACAAAGGAGCAGGTATAAATAGTAAGAAATGTTTTTCTTCAGGGACTTTGGTAGACTGGATAAGAATCTTAGTTCATAAATATTGTCACAGAAAACTGTGTAACTGTCTTCAGACAAAAACCCAGATTTTGCAGGGTGTTTAATGCACCTTAATTTCCTTAGGAGTGAGGAACACAGGCTGGCATTTAAAAATAAATTAAAGGTCCCAGCCAGGACTGAGCCAAGGAGGTCTCAGAAGCTGGGAATAATTCTTAATTCCTGAAACAATCATTCATTCAAGGAGACAAACTATTTTTAATCATTTATTTGCTATTTATATTTCAATGACATCTCCAGAGTATGTCAGCACAGCTTCCACCTTGGACTACCAGCCCAAGGTGAGTTTTCATCTTTCCAGTAATGGAGAAAGAGTAAGAAATGAGAACTTCAGTTGTAGGAATAATAATAATAAAAATGGATCCAGAAAAAAACCTCCTAAGTAATTATTTTGGTCCTTGAGGCATACCAGTGCAATGCAAAAGAACTTCAGTAGGACTAAGAGCCAGAGCCTTTCTCCTCCACCTCAGACTAGAGCTACATCTGGCATTTCACCCTCGTAAGAAAACAGTGAGGGGCTTGTTCCAAGGAAAGGTGCAAGGAGGGTAGCGAGAGCCTGCTCTGCATGCTCTTTGCCTTGAAATATTCCTTCACTGCATGCCCACTTGAAGGCCCCTTTATGCTAAGGAAACTTAGTGTAAATAGGAATCAGGCTCAAAGAGCCTGGAAAGCAATAGCACAGGAGTTCAAACCTTGTCAGTTCAAACCCTTGCAGTTCAAACCTTTTCAGATCAGAGCAGCCCTAAACCTCCACCCAGATTTCACCCCACGGTAGAAAGTTGCCATGTGCTCGTTAGGTCTGGCTGATAAGCTCTGTTAATTACCTTATGCTTGGGGCTGTCATGTTATAGACAGCAAGAACACCAAGGGCATGTTTTTGGAGGAGAGGAGGGGGTGTCTCTTAGTTCTTTTCAATTCCTTGAAAAGAAAAAGCTCTTTTTTTTTTCTTTCTTTTTTTTTTTTTACCTTAGAGTGTTACTTGTAAATGGAGGCCAGAATTTAATTTCAGATAGTGTTACTCCACCTCGTGCAAGTGATTTCTCTTGACACTGCACTGACTACCCATGCACAAAAAGCCCTTTATGACTTACACGCCAAAGAGCCTGAAGTATTTTTTGCCTCTCCAAAAATGACATTTCATTCCTCCCCCCCACCTCCACTCCCCCCCCCCCCCCTTTTTTTTTTTATCACCTGAACACTGGTCTTAAAACCACAGCACGCAAAGGCCCCATGTGAAGTAGGGAAAGGCATTCAGCATCTGCTTATATCCCCAAACTGAAGCACCAGTGTGCCTAAAAAAGCTTGTATTTAAAGGCATTGCAGCTGCATCAGCTCATATTTCATCCAGCCACCAATTTCCTTTTCCCCCTGACAAACAGGCCTCAGAAAGAACCCAGGCCAGAAATTCTCCACGTTAGCGAAACATTTCCTCTTTCCCGTTCTCCCTTCCATTAACGTTATTACGCTGCTCCTGGGAAAAGATGACTTTTCCAATCCAGGCAGCATATTTCTCTCTTTTCTTTCTGTCTGTTTTCTCCCTCCCCAGGCTAGTGGTAAGGGAAGAACTGGGGTGGAGGTAACAGGGAGAAAAGGAATATGGGGGTGAAAGGAAATATAGTGTTTCTTCAGGAAGGAGACCTTAAAATCTGCCTCTCTTTTTGCATACAAATGCAGAGGGATAGTGGCTCTTGGCTCTTCCCTCAGCTGGGTCTGGGATAGGAAGAGGGAGAAAAACACAATGTTGGTGACAGCGTCCATCAAGGGTCAGATGCTCCCTCTGGAATCAAGAGCTGCTTAATGCCCATTTGACTAAGCCAGGGGTTTAACTCATCCCAGACCTAACTGCAGCCAAATCTACCTACAGCTACTGAATAAGTCAATATTTTCAGCCCTTGGGATATTTTGTCAGCCTATATGATTTGTGCAATACTGGTTGTGTATGTTCCACCTTGACTGAAGGTCTCCATCCTCCCACCTTTCAGGACCAACAACCCTATGGCAGCTTTAACTCACGTGTCTTTACTGCCTGACATACACCATGACCACAGCAAATGAGTTCAACCTACACAAGACCAAAACCAGATCTGATACAAAAATGAGTGATTATACCGGGTATCAGGAGAGTTGCACTCATATCAAGTCTGATTTTACCATGTGTGTGTTCACTTCAGCTTGCTTTTCTTTGTCTCCTCCTTCCAGAAATGGAAGGTAAAATCTCAAAGGACAGAAAAAATCTCACTGAAATTAGTGGCAAAGGACAGCCAGGTCATAATTCCTCACCGCAGAGCAAGCGCGTCGTGACTGAACCATAAACTTTCTGTTATGCCTGTAAAAAAGGTGAATAGCAGCATCTGCTCCCTCAAAACACCCTCTGGCACTATTTTAAAGCCACTTTACCTTATTCTAAGGTAACTAACTCAGGAAATCCATTCTTGAGGCAGTTCTTGTAGGTTCTAATGGGGAATTGTTGCTTCTTTATCATTTTGCCTAAAAGTCCTAAAATACTTTGGGTTTATCATGCTTGATTTTTTGAGAAGTCAACCCAAACAGTAGATCACTTTTCATTAAAAGTGAATTAAAAAGAGCAATTTTCCAGTTAGGAATAGGCTTGACAGAAAATTTCCTGAAGGTACTGGTTGCTTAATCATGTACTAGTGGCTGAATTGGGTATTTTTGATCAATTAGATTTTACACAGTTTCTTAACAATTCTTAGCAATAAATATAAAACATGGCTGCAGAAATGGGTGAAAAATCAAAGTTTAAAAAAGTCCAGGAATGGTTCATTTCAAGAGATCAGCCTGAGGAAATTTACTTTGTGTTGTTCTAGTTCACTTTGACTTTATAATTTTGTTCTAAAAAAAAATAAATTTTACCATTTTCAGGCAAGAATCACGTTAAGCCAGACCCTTGAAGTTTTTCCTCCAGGGTTGTCAGAAAGGGGTAGTTTCTCTAACTGTCCTTTGTTCCCCCATGTTTCAATATTTATTTTTTGTTGTTGTTTTCCTACTTGCTTTTCTGTTTTTGCTTTTCACTCTGACTTGGGAGCTTTGTTCAGACAAACCTTCCCTTGTGAATGGTTTCAGTTTCAACAAATTGCCATTCTGTGACACCCCGCCAAATAAGTACCTTGGAAAATTCCCAACCACCTCTGGTCTGTTCACTGGAGCACATTTCATTTCCAAATCCTCTGCTAACTATGGACCAAACCATCCGTGGGCGTAGCTCCCTTGACTCCAGGGCATCCCCTCTGCGAGGGGAACTTGGCCCCACGTTCCAGGGAGGCAATTTGTATCAGAAGAGTGCAAGCATTTGGGAGGTGAGATACAGTTTAAAGTTTTGGAGGGTATTATTCAGCAATTTTGACAAGAACAGAGTAATGCTATTGTGTCTGGTTTTGATTTAGAGCTAGTTGCAATGCCACATTTTTTAAAAAAATTAAAATTATTCCTATTTTATAAGGCTACAAAATTTTCTATTTTCTATTTTGGAAGCTTAAATGCAGGCAATCCTCTAAACTTTATGGCTTTATCATCTTCAAATAGAGAATCCTCTTATATTTAACAGTGTTTGCAGGAATATGAAGTCACTAATTTTTAAAAAGAAAAATAAAACTATTGAAAATGTAAATTTTTTGGTAAAAAATGACATTTTCCAGAAAGAGGTAGTTTTCAATAATATGCTTAGAGTGAAAAAGATAAAGAGAACTTATAGAATTATTTTTTTTTACTAAGTGTAAAAATAAATCTATAAATAAAATGCAAAAGATACATAATGAGAAGCAAAAGCATTAGGTGCAGACAGACTCACTTAGACAACCAAGATTAATTCTTTATTTGCACATTAGGCGTCTCTTGATGACTGATGCTACTCAGATCTCCTGAACATGATCTTTGACTTATTTTTTTTTCTCCTTAAATTTACACTGGAACAGCTTACACAGAAATTTTGAACCATGTTTTGACTGATTTTTAATTATTTTTTTTTTTTAAATCTTACCTCACATGGTTTCTATGGCCTATAAGAATAATAAAAATAATAAAACCAGTGTTAAATCTATGCCTGGAGAAGCTTTAGTTCAGCACTCCACCAATGTCAAAATACCATTTTTAGCAGTTCTCATTCCCCATCACGTGGTTAAAGATTTTTGCTTCATGCCTTTCTGGTTAGAGATGTCTTGTTGGAGAATTTTATTTCATGCATGTCATAGAACAAGTATGTTTTTTATGACATTTATGAATGTGACCAGTCTGGGAACATGCTGGCTGTCTGGTCGGGTTTAAGCCAAAATTTAAGTCATTGTAACTAGAATTTCCAATTTTGGTGATAGCTGATACATCAGCTGGGGTCAATAAATTGGCAAAGTCATCTTTTATAGTATAAAAGGTAACTCGTCTTCTGCCTTACAAGAATTGTCAGTGTGAGGTTTTAATCATCTGAGATATTAATCTGAAAGACTTCTTCTACCTTCCCCTGCTTTTCCTTTTCGTTAAGCTGGTTTTATAAAATTTATATTAACAACTGAAGGATTAAAGCAAAAAAATCCATCCAGGTTCTGAATGCCTGTCATGGAAATCAGTTTTGTCCTGGAAAAAGACACAAAAAAATGTGCAAGAATCAAGCCTGTAGCATCCAAACATCAAAGAATTACAGTTTTCTGTTGTATTAAGCCTGCCTGTCTTATTTCAGCTATTCCAACACTCTGAAATACATGATTGAGAGCTGTTAACTCCCAACGATACCCTCCTGGCAAGCAGACTTGAGGGGGTCTTTTTATATATTTTATTTTAATTATTTTTAGTTTATAGCTCAGCAACTCGACTGACCCAAGGGAACACTTAAACTAAATTTGATAGATGTCAAGTTAGAAAAAATAAAGACAGCAGTGTTCTTTCTCCCTGCAATTACAAATGTTTGCTGGAGACTTTTCTGACAGTATTAAGCGTAGCAGAGACCTGGGGAGAGCAGAGAGGAACGTCGTACCCATTCGCTGAGGTCACTTTGGCTGATGTTCTCCAGAACCTGGAAGGAGAAAAGGACTAGGACACCTACCAGTAGCAGTTGTTCCTAACTCCAAATACAGTGGATTTGCCCTTTTTTCCCCGCTTTTGCCTGAGTTCTGAGGTGTCTTGCATCAACTGGAAGAGCTCAAAAGAGAGTGCTTGTTTTTTCAGCTGACATTTGGAGCTGTGAGATGCCCCATAGATGGGTTGAAAAACCCCCAAGCAAAACAAAAAATCCAGAGCTTAACGAGCTGCAAAGGAGCAAGGAAATGCTCCAGGAAACTATGCAAAAGCCTGCTTTTGACAGCCTACCTAAAAAAAAAAAAAAAAATAAATCAGAAACATTAAAAAAAAAGTAAATTACTCTTTCTAGTTCATATTTTTGGCCTTGTAAACCAAAATATATGAAGATACTGTAAAATACACTGATGCAATCAGTGAGAAAGAGAGAAAAGCAAATCTTCACAAAGTTCTGTAGGAATTATTCAGAGGGGAAAAATGTTACATATCTCCAGTATAATATGCTGGCTAGCTGCATCAGGGAAAAGGAATGGGCTTTCCAATCTTTTATCATTAGATCACTGGCTTAAATCTCTTCTAGGGATTTAATCCAAAACCCAATAAAATCAGTGGGAGTCTCATTACTCTGAATCAATACCCAGGTACATATCAAGAAAGGACTAACAGAAATTATTAGAAAAAAATTGAATTTTCATATGTTATTTTAAAAATGTTCAGAGCTTACTTTCAATTGGAATAAGGGGAGAAATTTCATAATGGTCTGATCTTTCCATACTTCTTTTCAATATTATTTTTAGGTGATTCCTTATTCCTGTAGATTTAGTTCTTACGTTTTGTCACTGGAAAAGAAGAGGAGGCACCAAAAATGCCCGAAATCCTACATCTTTCTAAGCATAAAACCTGAATTACATTTTCCTGATGGAGATGTCCTTTCCAGAGTAGGAACCAAGGGTGGTCCTACACTTGCTCATGATTTAGAGAGTTTTGACTATCTATTTTCCAGTGTTATTAATTAATATTAAGGTAAGCCCTTTACTGAATGGACAGGTATTTTTATAACACATTGAAGAACATCTACTTAAAATGAAATACAGGCTGATTTATTTCTATAACCAAAGGCAAGAGTATTCCCTCCTTATTTTTCTTCCCAGCTTTCAGACAAATAAATCAACACACACACATATATATATATATATTCACAATACTTGGTAACAAAAAAAAGTTGAGGTCATCTGAATTATTTCATAATCAGGCAGGTAAAGTGGCTCTGCAGATTATGAAACCACACTGCTGCCAAATTGTTCCATGATGATAATTATTTGCTTCTGTTCTTTAATTCTGGGTGGGCAACACTGCTTTTCCTCTGTCCACTGGAAAAAAAAAAAGAAAAAAAAAAGAAAAAAAAAGAAAAAGCAGGATGGCTCTCCCTATGGTTTTTGGCTTAACTGCACACATCTGGGTTTCGTATCAAAAGAAATAAATATCAGACCTAATTAATCCTCCGAGGCTGCTGGGTACTAACTCCTGAGCAACACAGACTTTAATTACAGTTTCAACCAGGCATAGTGATGGAGTCAGTTGTAGAAGGCTGCCTGTTGATTTAATGCAGTCTATCACGTCTAAACATATCTGGAACAACACTGATTTACATCAGCTGAATATTTGGCTCATTTGAGACTCTCTGGGGAAAGTAGAGGAGGGATATCTATGTACAAGCATACACCCTCATTTGTTCAGATGCCATGGGTAGCAAACTGCACTGCAAAATGCTTATGAAATCCAGGGAAATTTTTCTAAACACAATTGACTGAGATGCAAATGTTGAAGTTGTTGGGAAAAAAATAATGTGATTATATATTCTCTCAAGAAATGTAAATTACTTGATTTACAAGTCCTTTATAAAAGGTTATTTATAACTGATAAAACATGTAATGAGCCTACCAGAAGATAAAGTTCCTATATTTCAGACAAAGGAGTATCCAGACAGCAGTATTCTGATTAGTTTTACATCTTTTCTAATTCAGCTAATTTAAAGATAGACTTGGGGGATTTAGTTGAACAGCAATAAAACTTGTCAGGAATGGGGTCTGTTCTATGTTTTACAATTCAAAAGCTGTCTCTCTTTCACTCTCCTCCTTCTTTTTTCTTTTTTTTTTTTTAAAGACTTTAAAACAGTTTTGATTGCAAATATATGAGTGAATTCAGAGCAAATGAAAGTAAGGAGACTGTTAACACTGGCCTCGATACAGCCAGGCTTTGTGCAAACTTCCCCTCCCTGCCAAGGCACCTCAAGTCTAGCTTGCAGTAACCCTTGTTATTCTAGTCCTGGATTGATCTAGGGAAGGGCTGCCAACGGTACCAAATCATGGGCTTGATTTTTGTAATGAGGACTAATGAAACCACCATCCTTATTTTCCCTCCCAACCAGAGCTCAAACTGGAACCAGCATCCCCAGAGGTGTAAACTTGGTGTATTTACCCCCTGCAAAATTCCTCCTGCCTCCCCACTTTGCCATCTGAAGTCATACCCATGAATCCAGGCTGGTTGTGTTGTGCTAGGCAGTGGTGTGTTTACACAACTATCCATCTATTACAGGATATTATTTTTCCACTGGAAAATATTTCAAATATTTTCAATGAAGATTTTTCCCCCCACCTGCTTTTTTTTACTGGTACTATTAAAATTAAAATTAAAAAAAAAGGAAAGAAATAAAATCATACCACAAAAATCTATGGTAAAATAAGAAAAGCAGACAAAATTAAGAACTTAAAGATGAAGCTGATGCTGATACTTGCTCCATTACATGATGGCACTGGTTGATGCACAGATCCTAGTCAGAAATCTCTAATTAAGTGCAATATTTCCTAAAATTCCTTGTGTGTGCCTTAATTTCACATTCTTTTACATATATATACCATAGGAAAACAAAGCAAGACAATCCTATAAATAAATAAATAAAATAATTATAATTAATGGCCATCTTGCTTTTATGGTCTGAAAGTATTTCATGACATTAAGGGCCAGATTCATTGGTGTAATGGTAGAAAATAAATGACATGAAGAAATAATTTAGTCATAAAAATCTTCCAGAATCACTGCTTTCTTGTACCCAGTCTCTATGTATCCTTTATGGACAATCCAAGATCTGCCACTAGCTCTGATTTAATCTTTTAAAATCCTTCAATAAAAGGAAGAAATAAAATCACAGTTATCTAAATGATAGTCCCTACTGTTCTTGAGCTACCAAAGCCCTGGTGAAAGAAAATCAATGGCTGCAGAAAGGTCATTACCAGGAAGCTCACAAATGCCATCAATCCTCTTCTATCAGTCCTTCCCAGTTGATAAGACTCTTTAGATCCTTAAGTCAAGTTCCTCTTACCCCGATATCTTCAAGTGGTCACTGACATGCTTCTGTTCTTCACATCTGTTGTAGCTCTGGAGACAGGAGAGCGTGGCCTCATCAGCTGTGTTCTCCATTAAGAGTGAATCTTCTACCAATTAAGACTAAGGGCAAGTTTTTAATATGAGTGTGCACCACTCATGTTTGCATTTAAATGTTCATTCTACATTTATCAATGATATATAACTGTCTGGTTTTGGCAGATACAGACAATACAAAATTATCTCCCAACCATCTTTCTCCATGAATGGCACCATTAATTAATAATTCACATTTAAAAACTCATAGATACAAATGTGTGTTTGGGCACTAGGTCAAAAGGTACCCATGACTACAACACTTAATTTGAGATTTTTCTTCTTACTTACTTATTACTGCAGCTATTTATGGGATCAAGAAACTCAAGTTACAAATTTTAATTATATGGATCCTGCAGTAGATCATTCCATCTACTCTTTGTCATTCTGCTGAGCTAAATGGAAGCCTGTTATACTGATGAATAACTGTATTTGGATTCTTTCTAGCTCCTCATTACAACAATATCTGAATACTTCATTGTTTCTAAACATGTATTTGCCTAATGAGAGAGGTGAAATGACCTTATTTCACAAAAAATGGGACACTAGACACTGACAGAAAGGTAGTTAATCTCAAATATACACTTGTAAATGAATTATCAACATACAGCATAAATACTACTGCTTGTGGAACCACAATCTAAATATCACCCCCCAAAAAACTAAAAAAAAACAAAAAAACACCAAATAATTCCATAGTCAGAAAGCATGTTTTCATCAGCACCACTTTTTAACTGCAGATTCCTCCCCCCTCTTACCCATTATGCCATTTTCAAGACCTATTCCACATGATTCAGAGGTTGGTACCCAGAGAAGGGCAAGTGGCATGAACTTTGTTCATGAAGTCACCTATCTTCAAAATCAGTTTTGATCCTCTGTTTTCATTTTCTCTTTATCTTTAAAAAAAACCACAAATCAAACTTGAAAGGAGAAAGCAAAGTTTTGAGCTCTTTAATGTAATAAAAGAACAATACATATTTGGCTTACCTAGGGAGAAGTTGTGTTTAGTGAAGTGAAATATTCATCAGAGGCTTTGCACTTCTCAGAGCTGCTTAAATAGCTCAGAAAACTCATCTGATTAGGCATTTTGCAAATAAAAAAAAAAATCTTGTTTGTTAAAATAGGCTTGAAATGTCAAATTAATGATTTATTCCTCAAAATTGAACACAAATAAATAGCTGGCTGCATACTTGGAACAAATTCTTTTTTATTGTGCAATTAATATTGCTGAGATTGCAATTTAAAATGTGAATGAATGTGTCCTTCTGGTTTGCACATTATTGGTAACGACGGTGAGGGCAGCACTGAAAACATTTTCTGGGATGTAATTTTGGCAGAGAGCAAAACCTGGGATGCAAGAGGCTGGTTTAGTACCCTGGACCCTTGGAACAAGTCTTACAGCACTGAAAGCACTTGATTCTGCCAGCAGACATGACCATCAGTCCAATTTCATCCTGTTTATTCAGCTAGCAAATATGTAGCTAAGGTGGGACTGGCTGTGATCTAATTCTTCTGAGAGAGACTTGCAAAATTATTGCCAAAAGAAGCAACAAGAGGCATTGTTATCATTAAGAGCTGGTAAGTCCTTTGTCCATTGTGCAGAGATCATCTGGAGTGAACATACAAGCCAGGCGGATGCTTCCCGCAAGGTCCTATTTTAACAACACTTGGGCACATATCTGAAGGTCAAAGACATTTAACCATTCACTTCCATTAAACATAATTTTCTGCATGGAGATAGATTGCTGAATGGGAGGTAAAAAAAAGTCAGACTGCACTTCCAGTGTGTTTCTGGAGAAATTATGCAGGAAATTAAGTTATAACTGTTTTGTAAATGACAGTCAAGGGTTTCAGCTGATGCAAATCAACATTGCTCCATCGGTTTTTGAGGATGGAGAAGTTGGCTCAGTCTTTCAACTAGCTGATCTGCTAGAGATAATTAAGAACAAAATGGCAAAACTTTTGGATCTCTTGTGTGTGAACACACAGTTGCTTTAGATTATGCCACGTTACCAGAGGGACTTTTCTATATCATAACACAACTGTCTAATAAGGTTTAGAACAAATACTTGCTTTCACATTTTTGTTGTATTATCTGTATAGAAAGTCATCTCAACCAGATGTAATTTAGAAAGTGAAGGAGAATTTCATGGTTACTGGTTACATCACCCAAATCCACTTGAGAAACTGTTTGTGAACGTCAGAGTTTGGCACAGATTTGGAAAATTTCATATCCCTTTGGCGGAGGAAGCTGACTAGAAATGTTCCGTGATCAGATTTTCAAAGATGTTGAACCTCTGCTGCTCTTCACATTTCCATAACAGCATTTCAGTGTCTGACATGACTGAGAATCTGTTCATTATTATCTATATGTTTCTTTTATGACTCCCTTAGAAAAAAAATGAATCTCTGCAAAATGCATCTCCCAGAGAAGCAAACACAGCCAGGTTTGCCTGTGCCCTTTAGGAGGACACAAAATTTAAGTCCACTCTCCTGCCAGCCTATACACACTGGCATCTCCAAACCCCTTCCTGACTTCACAGCCTGTACCAGTCTGAAACTCGCAGGTCTTTCTACTCTCTTGTTTATATAGCTATTTTTTAAACATGTAATTTTATGAGAAAAATTAAGGATTTATTCTGTGAGCTTAGTTTCTTGCCCTGTGCATTTGCATATTATTTCTAAAGCATGGACAACCACTCCAGCTTCCCCTTTAAAGAAGACATTGAATCAAATTTCTGCCTCTAACTATTTTTATGAAACATGTAGGAAGTTAATAGTTTAGACTTTGGCTCATTGATCAAATTTGACAGATGGATACACAGATACAACACAGACACAATGATTGCATAAGCCTTAAATCCCCAAGGAGATCAGCTAAAAAACACTTTCCGAGGAGCAGACTCACTCATTTACAAGCAGTTGCAGAATTGCAGGTGGTATTTCAGATGGACTGGGTAGCTTTGGCTTCAGCCAGGAGTAGTTTGTCTGTATGAATTATAAACAAAATAGACATTAAAAATGTGTGAAATGGGAAAATCAGAGTTTTTGGTCATTTATAATTGGGCTGGAGGAGATGATTGCACACATCTAATCTGCCTGCTCAGCGTGCTGCATGCTCTTAATTGTCTGGGACGTATGTTTTGAAAGAAACACCCAATCATATTTACAAATGTCCACTGATAACTGCCTTTTTCTATTTTAATTTGTTTTTCTTTTTCATCATAATCAATTCTTTCTTTTCTATTATGACTTGATTATAAATATGGCATTTTGGCGATAGGCGACAGAACCACTCTGGGCCAGATGTGCTGGCTGCTTACAAAGGGCTTGGCCATAGGATGTTAGTGGTTTAAAGTAACAGGAAACCTGAGGAATATCATAAATCAGGCTTTTCTGACTAGGTTTTTTGTACAGAGTATAACAAAATGTATTGAATAACTTAAGTATGTGTGAGCCTCCTGCCTACCAAATTACTGGGGTCTGCCAGTGGAAAGCACACTAATTTGATGTTGGCCTCAAACAGAAAATTGTTAAACAAAAATTAGGTTTCAGCATTTTAACAAAAAAATCAACTTGGAGTTCAGTGTTAACAGGAGCCTAAGGATTTAACTAACTGTAATGAAAATAAAGAGAGACAAAATTCTTGACTTTCTAAGCCCCAGTACTGAGAAAAGCTTTCTCCTTCTGGATCTCAACACAGCATGAGGGACAAAGCATGTACCAAAGGGTGGGTTTTCTTTCTTTTCTCTCCACTGCCATGGATTTCATAAGGTCATAGGTTGACATTTTGTACTTTTCCACATTTCTATTGACTTTTATTAACAATAAACAGAAGGTTCTGGGCCAAAGCCATTGAATCCATGACAGTGTGTTTTAATTTATTAAGCCTCCTGCATGCAAGGACATCAGAAGGGGCTGAGCTCAGAGGTCATCTCACCTGGTGTCCTGGCTCTGTCCTGGACAGTGCAGGGCACTTAAGGAGAGATATGGGAACCATGTCTGAGCTATTCCCCATTGGGAAGCTGTTTCCAAACCCTGACTGAGGTAAGAAATCACATTTCTGTGATACACCTGGAGATAAACCTGCCTACAGCAGTGCAGCTCCTGGCCTAACAGACCACAATTAGTTATTGCAAGTTGGTTCACCCAATGCCTTAATTTAAGATGATCTATTCTTATAATCCAATTAAAGGTCTTAAAAGGTTGCTTGTTTCTCTCCCAGCTTGTCTCTACTAAATAAAAGAAGTACAAGAAGCCGAAAGCCTCTTTTTCTTATTCTTTCTTTTTTTTTTTGAGAAGATATAACTCTAAACTTCCTTCAAACTCCTCCTTTTGTTCATTCTGTGATGACAGTCATGACTTGCTGATGTATTCTTGTTCCCTGAAGTATGGGTCCCACATCAGTGCCTCAGCACCTACACCTTCTCAGATGCCCATGTTTCCCCTTCAGAAACCACTGCAAAGTCACTTTTGAACTCATTAAGTTCATAGAGTTACAGTGAAATGGCCCAAGTTTTACCATTTCCTCCATACTGTAGACGGTTTTTGGTCAATCTGAGGTGCTCTCTTTCCTGCCTGTCCTCTCCCTTTCTCCATGGTGCTGCTACATGATATACAAGCGTGTGGACCTTCTCCTGTACCAACTTCTTATGGCTGTGAGGGAAGTTAATACATTAAATGTTAGAGAGAGCTCCTACTTGAAATGCACCCGCAAACCTTAGTCCTGGGCCATATTTCTTATATTTTTTTTTTAAATATATATTTTGGTTTCTGGCAGAGATACAGGCAGTGAGTGTGGCGTGCAGCATTTCCCAGACTGTGTAGCTTGGCACCAGAAAATGATTTCTTCAGAGTTCAAAACCTGTCAGGATGCTCTCTCGAAACCGCTCCACATTTAAGACATGTAACACTAAAATGTCACTTTTGGAGCCCAGACCAGAGTGCCTTCAACTTTCTGATTGGCAGAAAACTGACCGTTAAGCTCCAGGGAATTTCTACTACAGCTGTAAACTTTCAAAAATACTTTGCTGCTGCAAAAACTATAGAGTGTGGTTTAAATGAACAATATGCCCTCTTCATACCTCATCACCAGAAAGAACACGCTTTCGACTTCAGCATGAACAACCCGTGGTTTGATTTTTTTTTTCCACCCACATGAAACAGGTTAAACAGTTTTTAGGTTGGTTTCTACCTGTCACACAAAAAGGACTATATTCCAAACATCTCTGGGAGGAGGAAGAGATGATACAGATGCTTGTGTAGATGTTTGGATCCTATGCTCCTATTTAACCTCCTTGTATGCCTTGCAGAGGACTAGATCACGGCCCTATTCCATCCCCAGGCTCTCAGTGAAAGCCAAGTCTCTAGCTAATATGTTTATGTGACATTCCGAGCTTGGCTCTCCTCCGCCCTTGTGGGCCAAATCCTAATATGACCCAGTGCTCTCTCACATCAGCTGGAGTTTTGCCTGAATAAAGTACAAGTCAAAACTGAACAATGCCTCCAGGTTTCAGTCCAGTGATTCCATTTCACAAAACCTCATTGTATTATAAGAAGATACATTGGCGTTAGCCCACTGCAAGGTTGTTGGGTTTGGGGTTTTTTTTTAGTTTGGGTTGTTTTGGGGTTTTTTTGAACCTGAAATAGGAGAAGGCAGGTCTTCTCCTCCCACTCCTGGGGCTACACCCTTCCCTGAACAAACCTATGCTCAGTGGGACCTGAATTCTTCCGAAACCAGTTAAGCCTCCAGTGGCCAAAGCTGGTTGGCATCCTGCCCTATTGCCATCAATAGAACGATGTCCCCTGAGTTTACTAGAGGCTGGATCAGGCCTTATTTACTCATAAACAAACACCAGCTTTTATTCCAGTCTTCTTTTAACATTTGCTCTCTCCCTGCACTCAAACCCAAGAAATGACTAATGGTTTTGTAAGAACAATCCTGATGAGCAATGTAGGGAGAGCTAAACAGTCTTGAAGAAGGAGATGACAGCTCTCCAGCTGAAGAAAGGCTACTGGAAAATATGCAGGCTCAAGGAAAAGCCTCAAGCACTGATTGTTGGTGCCATTTGCATGCCTCAGGTTTACCTGTTACCTTCACAGTGAATACACTTGTACAGGCAACTCTAGCCATATATCTCATGGTTCCCAATGTTGAGGCTCTCTGGACACCTAAGGCTGCTGTGGAACACCTGGGCTGCCCTTTGCAGGGAACTGTGAGGAAATCTGCTGGAGGACTTTCTGCCCCTTGAACAATACCTCAATCCCAGTCCAAGTTAATGGAGAACCCAAGCTTGAACCCACTGGCAGGCTGAGCTGCTTTTGGTTGTAATGGGTAAAAACTTGAGATGGCATCACCTCTTTGGATGGACCATGGGTCTTTAGGCCAGGAAACGTTGTGTGCCTGGAGATAACCCTGACATGTCAGGTGTAGTCCAACTACAAAGCCTCTGCTTGGGAAGATGTGCCCCCTTGCATGGGGGTCAGCTTTCTCTGAGGCTGGATGGGGCACAGCTCTGTTGCTTTCTGAGCTCTCTCACCAGTAATACTTGAAATAATTATGAGTCTGATGAAGCCAAGAAACCAGCCAAATTAGTCAATCTTTGATGTCAATCTTTTCTACATATATTTTGGAGGTGCCATTGAGTCTCTAATCACAGTGTTTCAGAGCTTTAACTGTGCCTTCTGCTTCTGAAACACATTACAGCCAAATGACTGAGTAATCATCACAATTCCATGAATGAGCCGGATAAGTAAGATTGTGCATGGAGAAACTGAGAGAGGACGAGAGACCACACAGCAAGTAGTGTGAGCCATGGGATTAGAAATTGGGATTTCTTTTTCTCTCTGCACAATCCACAAGGCCATGCTACCCTGTATGATCTCATGAAATAAGTATATTTTCCATCTGCAAGTAACTCCTAACAGTATCAGCTAAGTGCAAATTAGTATGATCATTAGGCACTCTTTGAATGAGACAGCTGCCAGGAAGCCTGTGTGTATGTTTGAGGAAGAATTCCTAATGTCTGTGTGTCTGGAGGAGTATAAATTCTTCTATTCCCCTCCAGTAGCCTAATTAGATTTTACTGTGTTTATTAGAAGAGTTCAGTTGCTAGCTTAACATGAAATAAAATCCCCGTGATTAAGAAGCCATGAGCAGTAAAGCTTGCAGTATGCTGTTAGAAATTTTCCTTTCATATCAGCAACGATAAAATCCTCCAGTGTTAAATAAAGTGAAAGCAGGAGTGTGTTTAGATCCAGCAGCCAGGATCAAAACAGAGTGTCAAGGATGGAGGGAGGGTGGGAAGGAGGTACCCAAAGTGAGAGAAAAGTTGCATTTTTAAGGACATAGCAGACTGGAAGGAACATCCTTCTTTATGGATCTTCACTGTAAAACAAGGATAGGAAAGCTGCTCTTCTGTTTGAAAAGATATTCTTCAGGTCTCCTCACCTCCTTCTGTAGACACAGCAGTATCAGAAAAGTCAAGGATCATAAGAAGATGGAGTAACAGTTAGGTCTAAGTCTATTTGAACATCTTCAATAGATGTCCAGATCTAAGCCCTGCAGGCTTGAATGTCCTTAGTGATGCAAAATAGCCTCCAGGTGTGTCTATACCCATTAGACATTAATTTTTCTAAAGTGATGCCAGGTCTTCACCTTGGAATAAAAATCCATGGAAAGCAATAAGATGTTTGGGGTAGGATCAGAACCTTGCATGAAAAATGCAGAGGTAAGATGAGCAGCTAATAACCACTGAGATTTCTGAAGTTCAATGTTTACCTCCCACTTTCCAGATCTGTGGTAGCATCAAAATCCAGGCCTATATCCCTTGAAAGCTCTGTGTAATGATTTAGCTACTGAAGGCTGGGGAACCAGAAAAGAAGACAGATATTGTTTCCACAAATTTTAGTGGGAAGAGCTGGCAGTGTGTCACACACAAGTCATTAGCAACCTGCAACAAGGAATTTTCCAAATGTTCTTTAGTTGATGACCCCCAAATCCTTCTCCAAAAATGCTGCCTTACCCACTTATCTGTGGAAAAAAAAAAAATACATAGTGTTTTTTTCTTTCCACAAAGAATCTGAGAAAATAGCCTTTAATTGAAAGGTAGGTTATTCTTCTAGGGGACCTCCACTGCAAGAAGCAGCTGTGTCTAGTGTAGGCTTGCACCAATGCTGGGATATGCCCTCAACCTCTGAGCCCAGGCTATTGTGCTGGTAGTGGTAATCTCACGTATAGTGACAGACATGATAAAGTCCTACTTCTCATGGATTGTTTAGAAAGACATGAGGGCTTAGAGTCAGGGTGCAAATCTGAGGACAAGGTAGGAAGCCTGGTGTAGAAAGTAAATTCTGGTCCCTGAAAAATAAAAAAGTATGCTCAGAAGAGAAGGTTAGGAGTCAAGGAAAGAAGGACACTGGAAACCTAAATCCTTCCCAAAAAAGCAAAGGGATTTGTGTAACCCAGGGGACTAAAAGTACATTTTGGCCCACAGTCTGGTTTTCCTCAGCACGTGCCCAGCCACAAGAGTCCATGTGGTTCTTCTGTTTTCCCAAGTCTTTTGAAATATAGATGCAAGAGTCTCAAATCCCTGCACATCCCTGCATTCCTTAAGAAATTGGCCCACCAAGTAGTTGTAATTCAGGATACCACCATACACCCACGTGTAAGATTCCTTAACAACTATGCACATTTTTAGGCTCAAATATTTTAGAATTGTTTTCACTGTGCCTGAGCTGTAATTGGCTCAGCTTCCCAAGTGTTGGATCATCTAACTAGAGTGATTTTTGACTCAGAGCCCAGGCACCATATCAAAACATTTATCAATTAATCATAAAATGTAACTAACATTGTTGTCCACCCAAGAAAAACTGTCACTTACAGGCTCATGTATGTTATTCCTTATGAAAGAGCTGCTATATAGAAGTTGATTTCCTGCACAGACCAGGTGGAAAATCTGCTAAAGGCAGAGGTCAAATCTAGTTTAATTTTATACCCTTTGTTAAGAATGTTCTCTCTCTCTCTTAAAAAAAAAAAAAAAGAAAAAAAAAAGAGAAAAAAACCCACCCTTGTGTTCCTTTCCAAGTTTTCCAAAGTTAATTCATGTGGAAGAAAAAAAGATTAGGATAAAATTTCAAATATTAAATTCAAATGCAGGATTAATGAGTTTTATTTCAAAGCCCCAGAGGTTGTCTGGAATTTGGGACATTTTTTTAGTAGCAGACACGAGACATAGCCAGATGCAGTCGTGTTTTGGACCAGCTCAGCACAAATTTAGCACCTTGAAGGAGAAATTTTATGTCTGTTTTGTAAAGCAAACATTTCAACTTTTCCAAAATCCCTTGTCCAGAAGATATTACTGTTGGATTGGATGAAATAATGGATTTAAAATAATGCTGACTTGTTGCTCTAGCACATAGTAATTGCCACCCCCATCACCATCACTGGAGGTGATGTAGGTCTTCTGCCCCATGCAGGACATGCATATAATTTTTTTTTACTAGTGTGAAGAAATCCAGATTAAAAAATGAATAAAATCTTTTCCTGAAGCCAAACTCAAGACAGTCCTTGCAACAGTCTGCAGGAAAGAGCTTTTTTTTTTTTGCAACTTGGTTTCCTAAAGACCAGCAGGGAACATCTTGGCAGATGTACAAACACAATTCTTCTCACGCCCTTACAGATAGCATGGCAAACCCATGGATGATGAGCTGCTTCGCTTCACGCCCGGTCCCTAAGGCAAAGGAGTTGTAGGCCAAACCCGTCCCTTCATTAAAAGATTATTTTATAATCACAAAATTTAACAGCATTCATCTTCCTTCCCAAGCAGGGTTGTTCCCAAGAAGTACCAGGTAACAGTAGTGTTTCAGATCACCATTGGTAGTTTGTTCAACCAAGAGAGAAATTCTTGTTTTCAATCAAGACTGCACTTCACTGAAGACTCAAGAAAAGCCAGCACTACCTGCTAAGCACAGCCTGAAGATCCAGAGCAGGTTATCTGGACCACAGTGTCTTTTGGACAGCCAAAAGTGTTTAGCATTGGCCTGATTCAGCTCTGCCTGAAATCAAAGAATAAAATCCCTGTTGAGTTCAATTGAAGAAGAAGGTGGCCAACACTGAGTTTAATGCTTTATACATCAGCACTGAAAACTTGATGGGAAAGGACCAAAACTTTGCAGTGAACACCTTTAAACATTGGAATCTTGTCTTGAAATGTTCCAATTATAGCAAGAAGAAAACACTGGTGTTTCAGTTTCAGATTCTGGCTTTTCTTCAAATTGACATACCACAGTCTGTAAATAGAACCAAAACTGAAAAATCATTGTTTAAATCCCTTCTCATTGCCTTAGAAGTTTGCCTCACCTATGGAGAATCAATGTAATTAGCTGTAAGACGAACAGGTAATTAGGACCTGGTGACAGGCAAGCTTCAGATGAACTATTCCATTTAGAAAAGCACTCACAAATGTTTTTTTCTGATTTCTCTTTGGGCTGGAAAACCTGCAAAAACAGGTTGTCTTTTCTTCCCTCCCATCTTTCCCAGTACAGAATGAAAATAATTCATGGAAATAACCTTGTCTCACAGTATCTCTATTTATGATCCCAATCAAAATCAGTAAATGTGATGGCACAAAAAATATGTGAAGTAGCAAAGGTATGTAAAATACTCTTTCTTTGATTCATTTGATTTTGGTCAGGATGAGAGAAGATGGGTGTAATTGTCAGGAATTTTAGGTTATAACTGCTTTGAACTATTCTGGATGTAGTGTTGAACCACCAACAAAGGAAGGGAAAAGCTGTGCAAGGCAATACTAACTGCACTAACTGCAACAGGAGGCTAATGTCTCTTTTGGGTCTTTCTCATCTCTGAACTCATCTTCTGCCATCTTCTTAGTATTTTAAGCTGGGAAATATCCAGTCTAAAATTTCCCCAACATTTGGGGAAGACTTAATGTCTTGCCTAGTTTAACAGGCAAAGCCATGCTGTGTGGTATTAGTGACACTAGTCTGTGTTTCACTTTAGATATACTAAGAAATGTTTTATTCCTAGATGCTGCTTTACACATATACAATCAGTATCAATACTGTACAGTTTGACCCAAAACACCGATACCTAAAAGTCACCCCCAAATCAGTTGTATCACTATGACTCATCATCCAAGTTCAGCTAAAGTGGATACTCAGCCAAGGGAAATGCTCTCCAAAGAAAAACAGCAATAGTTGAAACGTGTCCAATGCACCAACAGGATGTGAACCCTACAAAACATCTTCCTTTTTTGAGAACCCATACTATTAACACAACCAAAATATCAGGCTGTGCTCCCACCTGGCCTGTGCAAGTACCTCATAAGGCTGCTTGGTTGAATAGATTTGATGGTTTTCCATTCTTGGCCTGGACTTCAGCATGAAATATTCCCACAGTCAGATGCTCATTTACACAGCGAACAAACAGTGAAGCATCCCAGTGACCAGAAAATAGGCACACACGAGCCAAACCTAGGACTGGGTGGAAGCCTGCTTGGTGACCAATTGCTCCACACCTGGCTCAGGGACTTGGGGATTTCATACATGGTGCCATGAGTTTTTATGGGCACTCCATCTATCATTACCTTGAGGGAAAAAAAGAAAAAAAAACCAGCATAAAGAATAAAATGGAGATTTTTATGGGCCTAGGAGGAGCTAACCTGGAAATATCATTGGCACAAATAGAGCTGTTCAGCAGACAATAGCACTCTGATATTGCCATAAGTTTGTTTACTCAAACGTGGCCATTGTCACTGTGAATTCCCCACCCTCCTGGTCCCTGGCCTGGTGAGCATCCCCACCACCCTCCAGCTGGTGGAACACAAGCATCGGGATTGCCATGCTGACAGCTTTATTGCCTCCCTGACCTTGCTATTTTTAAAGAAACAGGTTATCATGGTGATGTAAACAGGTCTTCCTCATGCACTTATGTCATTCCCACTGCAGGGAGTTGGAGCTTTTGGTCCTCACTCGCTCGTAATGAGTCAACTGTTTCAGGTACCTCTTATGACACTGGTTTTACTGGAAGCTGCCTAGACTGACAAAGTGATTTTGTTTTCCCAAATTACTCACAAAATAGAGCTTTAGATATTTTCTTCAAACATAGTTTATCCAAATTGCTAGAAAGAGTTAAACTACCCAGATTCTGAGAGCCAAAGCTTAAAAGAACATTAATGCATCCTGGCTGGGGGGTGAGGGGAGATGCTTATGGGACGTGCTGGACTGTGCAGGGATCAGTTGAACATTTACTTTTGTTAGAAGTGAGAAAGTAAAAGTTTTAGAGCATGAATGATTGTCTGGAATAACTGTAATAAATAGCTAAATGAACAAAATAACATTGTAAAAAATGGTATTGCCTTCCAACTTTGAAGGTGCTCTTTGGAAAATGAGAGTGGGCAGAATGGCCAGACCCTCAGCTAGGGCAAATAAAATCTTTCAATCGACTGAATGCTGCAGATTTATAAAAATTTAATGTCTAGATTATCTTTTCTGGGGTAGAGATGAACATGGTTTCAGAAAATGTTAAAAGTTTGGGTTAAATTAGAAAAGAACTTAATGATTTAGTAACTGTTTATCCAAGATTCTCTTTATGTAAACTATTCACTCAGAATAATATGAATAAAATGGAAAATGTCACAGTCTCTCTCCAATTCTTAAATTCCTGCCTCCAGTCCTAATTCCATAAGCAAAAGAGTGCCCACAGCAAAGATTAGACCAGCTCTGTCAGGAGGCCTTTCTTCAGCTCCCATGAAAACACAACATCTTTTTCAGTCTCAGCTCGAAAGAGGAAATGAAAAAAAAAAAAAAAAATTCTTATTGAGGTAATGCAGTCCAAACATAGCCAGAGGTATCTAAATTTCTCCAAATCATTTCACCAACCTATGTTCTTGTTGATCTCAGTGTCAAGTAGGTTGTGAGACCTTATCACAAAACTGCCTGGAAGAATTTTGTGGTGGCTCTAAGCCTGCAGGCAAACCTTGAGGGACATGCATTAAAGGAAGTAGAGTCCTCTCCTTCACAGTTACTACTGCTTAGCCCCTGAGAATGGCTCCTTAAACGCCTACATTCCCTTCAGAGGTGATGGAGATAGGTGTATCTGTGTCCTCCAGAGAGTAGCCAGTGGGTGTAAACTGCACAGCGACACAGTTCCCATAACGACATAGCAAGAAGAAGTGGGTGAGAGTGAAAATGCAATTCAGTTGCTCACCAATCGCCCTTCTATTTCGAAGGAGTTCAGATAAGCAAATTGAAAATGATGTCATGGCTCCCATAGGACACTGCAATATGTTGCCATTTGTCCAGCCAGAGTACAACTCTTATTAGTATGATATAACACAGTAGTTGGGAACTCAATAGGAAAAACAAATCTGGAATTTAATAAAAAAAACCTGATAGCTTTTAATTCGTTGCCCTTAACACACAGAGCTACTGTAAGTGAGCGCCTGAACATGAAAACTCTGAAGACCAAAGAATTAAAGTAAATGCAATCAGCAGATTACTAAATACCAATGGGAAATTTAGAGCTATAGAGCAAAATCCCAGAGCATTAAAGGATTTACCGCTTGGCATTGATGGGAAGCAAATCTTTGGATTTCCATTTCTATCCTTAATTAGTAACTGAGCTTTATTTTAGTCTAAACTAAGTCACAAAAGATAACACACCCTAAAAGAAAATAGTAAGTGGTGCAAGAAACTTCATAAAATGTCTTATTAAAAAATAAGAAGGAAAAAGAATAGATTCTAATGGAAAATTAATTTCCAGCACTTCTATTTCCTTTTGTTTTGTCTTCCCACCCATACTCAGCTCTTTTCTAATAACATTCAGCTCTTTGCTAGAGAGGTTACCAAGGGTGGTAATAAAGATAGTATTTTAAACCCAAAAGGGAGGCTCCCTTTTAGGAAGGACATTTTAGGAGTGTTCTTGCTCCTCCAAAGCTTGGTTTTTGAAAGTTTGCTGTCTCCTTGCCCAGTTCCCAGTGCCCCTCACTGGAAGTAGGACCTAAAATGGATGAGCCATGCTTCTACATGGCTTCAGCTCTGAAAAAAAACAGCTGTGTCACATGGAGCATTTTTATATACAGATGCTTTGGGACAAAGGAAAGATAAAAAAGTCCTCTGGTTAATGAGGAGATCCCTAATTCTGTTATCAATGTCCCTATCTGCCATTTGCACCACCAGTGATGTCCTCCCAGGAGGTGGTTCGGCAACAACCAGTCTGGGCTGGAGCTTGCCCAGCCACCAAGATGCACGAGGAATTTGGTGTCTGATCTCCTTGAACTGTGATACAGACTCCCACTGCAGCATTTTGAGCACAGCTCTTGCTGTGGCTTCAGGTAAAGCTGTGAAATATAAGCAGCTCCCTTCAGAACAGGAGTAGAAATAGAGCCCATGAGTTAAATTTGAAGAAATAAATAGTAAAAAGCCCAGTCTCAAAGAAACCATGTGCTTCAACGAGAAAGGAGCTGAAGTACCATCTGCCTGCTGCTAATCACTCCCTGCTTTCCTCCCTTCCCCAGTGAACCCAAGAATACTTTTGGTCCCTATAAATATTTGCTACGGAGTGGGCTGCGTGTGATTCCTGGGCTGAGACTGAAAAGCAATGCCTGGAGATGATGCAGTAATGAAAGGGTGTCATGCTAGAGAGGCTAAGACGAGGAAAGTAGACCCATTTAAGGAGAAAGATTTTAGGAAGTTTCCCTGTCTGTGTAGCTATGGGCTCAGAGTATTCTTCAAGTGCCAAATCAGGCAGCAAGACATGTCTGAGCTGCTTGGTTTTTTGTCTTCCATGGCCAGAAAAAAGCAGGACATCTATGGCAGGTACTAGGTCAAATAATTCCCATCAGAAACTTATTAAACTCACTTAAAAAAAAAAAAAATCAATTATTTGCCCTGTCTTTACCTCCTGTAGCTGTACCAGAGCCTCATTTCAACATCTTCTGCTGCTTTCTACTCACTCGTGGAGACTGCTTGGACTGACAATAGAGACATGAGGGAATCTTAGATAAAAGGATCCAGTTAGCAAGGAGCCAGCAAACATGTGCAGTGCTCTCTATGGTCCATGGGCTCTTGGAGTCTGGAGACTCCAAGTACCAGATCTAGAGATCCATGCCTCCAGCAGCATAGTTACAGATTGCTTCACAGTCAGATCTTCGAGTCAAATCCACCTTCAGCAACAAACAGGTCCTCTAAGAATCACAGAATCATTAAGGTTGGAAAAGACCTCTAAGGTCATCCAGTCCAACCACTGAGTCATCACCAACATGCTCACTAAACCCTGAGTGCTACATCTACATGTTTCTTGAACACCTCCTGTGATGGTGACTCCACCACTTCCCTGAGCAGCTTGTTTCAATGTCTGATCACTCTTTTGAAGAAATTTTTCCTACTATCCAACCTGAACCTCCTCTGAATCATCTATTGAGCAAGCCTGCATTCAATACAGTCAGCTCCAGAAATCTCAAAGTTGATATTTCGGCCTCAAAATTTATTGTATGGCTTAAAAATGTTGAGTTCAAAAAGATCTACTTTGAATTAATTTTATTTGTCTTGTAGTTTCCAGTGCCTTGAGTTGAAAACTGGGCACTCAATGCACATTATCAAAATTTTCATTACAAGTGAAAAGAATTAGAGCTATGCCTCTGAAAATGAACACTGACTACAGTCACTGAGCCCTTAAGATAAATCATAAAATCCTGTGCAAAGTACAATCACAAGCTCCCTTTTAACCAGTTCAATCATGGATAAAAAAAAAGGAAACCAAAATGAAACCAAATCAAATCAACACCCACAACCTGTTTAATGAATTACTTAACAAGTGGTGATATTTCAATTTAACGTCATTCATTGGATTTTTATTGTCAAGGTGTATCGTGGTGCATTTTTTTCAAGGCATTGATGGATATCTGCCCATCTGAGTTAGCAGTTCTCTTTATCTCAACACTTGAGCAGCTCACAGTCTTTGCATTTAGTTTTTGTGACACCTCTGCTATCTCCAGGAGGATGACTGCCATAGGGGAACGTGATGGACGAGCATGGCAGAGCCATGAACTGGGACTACATCTCCTGTCTTACAGGGTGCCCTGTGCTAGCTCAGAGAGAAGAGAGAAAGCAACTCCCTCACTTGTTTTTTTAATTTGTTAAAATAACAGCTCCATATTCCCAGGGGCAAATGTCAGGAATAATTGCATGCAAATTGCACTGGAGTCATGCTAAGGCACCCATTGCCACCCAAGGGCTCCTGAAGGGTTAATATCCAGGGCTCGGTGGAGTTCAGTTAATTTACAACTGGAGACCTTTATCATCTCACACTGACATTGAGGGCTCACATTTCGCACTTAATTACTTGTTCAGCAATCAGGCCTGGAAGAGATAGATGTGTTTCTGTGTTTAGCCCATACAGCTGTGAATTGTTTATTTACTTATCGTCAGGCCGGGAATGGCTGTAATTTAAAGGTTCAGATCTCTGCTACCCTGAGCAGTGCAGGTCTTCCTTTAAACATTTCCATATTGCCTCGGTGGAATTTTGTTGGAGATGCCCAGTCTTCTCCTCCTGTTCTGGGTAATGGGCCAGCAGGTGTTACTGGTTATCGGTGACTGAGGTTATTTACTCTAAACAACTGCTGCCAAGTTCACAAACATAATGAAGGATTCACAGAGATACATTGTGGAAGGTAAAAAGCAGGCCAAGGAGATGAAGTGAGATGAATTCCAGTAACTCAGCTTCTGGGGAATGACTTGATCCCTATCTCGGCACTGGAATAGCTGAATCAACGGCAGCTTCAAACAGTGGCTCACAGCAATTCATAGGCCAAATGGTGTAATTACAATTTAAGCTGTCAAATGGTGACCAGATGGCTTTATCTTTCACACCAGAGGCCTAAGAAGTTGGAAGGTGTGACCTTTCCACATACCAATCCACCTGCGCAGTGCATGAGGTCTGTAAAAACCCACGTTCCTGGCGTGCCCAGCCATGTGTGCTGACTCCTGTCCTTGGCTTTGGTAATTTTTGAGCAAAGTTGTGTAAAATCAACAGCACTGATCTTCACAGAGCTCCCAAGTTGCATCATACTTAAATGCCAGGACAGCACCCACCAGCAACATCGTTGGACTACTTCACCAAACATGGATGCAGGGGTTTGCTAGAGTACAAAGAAGGGGTGATGCCCTCTGTCATTCCTTTGGGGGTTACAGACCTCCCATCTGCTTAGGAAAGAAAGAATTGTGCAGGGCAAGAAAATCTCAGCTCAATATCTGACTGACAAGCTAGATCTTGGAAGGAAAATTGGCAAAACTCCCTTCCAAGAGGGAGTAGACAAAATGGTCTGTCCATCCAGGCATGTCCAGCTCATGTGTAGGCAGAGCTGCAATGCCAGAATGGCACATAGCAGCTGTCCTTGTGATGGAGGAGAAGTTGCTGGAGGGAGCAGGCTGGACATGTCACCTAAAAAAGCCTGAGATAGTTCCTGGAGAGTCAACCAGTTCAGTTTCCCAGCAGACACACAGCAGATCCCAAAGTTAGGTTCTTGCTGGGGAGGATATCCTCACAATCTGTCCCACTGCCAGAGGCATCTCGCTCAGGGCTCCAAGAAAACCCAGTCTGGTCCCACATTGACCAGACCCTGCAGGAAAGGACACAGCTTTGCAGCAGGCCCCACACTAGAGCAATGTGGAAAATAAGGACTTTGGGGTTGATATTAACCCCTGTGAATTACACCTGTGGGCAGGTGGAAGGGCTGATAGATGCCATCAGCAGCAGAGATTGGCTTTTCCAGAGCCAAACTGCTTTTGATTTAAAGAAAAGGCTTTCCTGTCACATATTCTAAAGAGAAATACACATTTCTCCCAATCCCAAGGTTATTCCTATCTCACAGATGAGGAGAAGGAGACACAAGTCAACAGGGAGCATGGTAAGGAAGGTTAACACAAAGAGGTGGTGCTTCCTAGTATTTTTTTCCTCTTATCATCACCACTGCTGCTGCAACGAATTGCTGGTCTCTGAAGATACAACATCATTAAAATAGTTTAATAATAATATGTAACAAATAACAGATCAGAATTTTCTGGTTTTGAAGAAGTGTGAGAGGTATTATTTGGCATACACAAGCAAACAAAAATGCAGATAATGCCAGAGTGATCTGAATTTTCTTAGAAACAGAAATACAATCTTATGTGTCACTTCAGTTAAGCCAAAGAAAGAAGAAAAGAACCTAGATAGGTACAATTGAATTACACAAAATCCTGGATTTGATGAGAGATAAAGTTACTACTAATTCTCTTAAAAAAAAAAAAAAAAGAAAAAGAAAAAGGAAAAAAAAGATTAAATTAAAATGTCAAAAGAGCAGCGAGATGCTTCATTGAACATTCAGTTTTTGGGTGCGTTCACGGTTGTGTTGGCAGTGCATCCGTGTACACACTGAAGTAAAAACACAGCAAAAATGGAAAAACCCCCAAAACACAACTTTTACAAAGGACTGAAAAGAGCAGCCTTTGTGCAGGCTTCTTTGTGCAGAAAAAATTAAAACAAAAGCTGGGCCAGTAACAGTCCGGTATGTTCATGGGTACTGGGGTGGGAAGAGCTTTGCGGGATGGACCTGTGCGGGTGTCACCAGCAAGTTGGACCCAGCCAGTTCCCAGGGTGGCCACCTCCACAACAACCCACTGACAGAGAATGGAAAGAAATATTTGCTTCTTTCAATATTTTGGGTTTTTTTTTTTCCCCTTCCTTCTTTAATTTTCACTTCTGCTGCTGTTGGTCTGAGCGGCTGCACGAGGGCTCAGGATCGCAGCCTCAGCTTATGGGGATTTTCAGTGAACGATGAAAATTTAACTCAGATAAATCTTACCCCAATTTAACAGATACAAAATGACAGAAGGTAACTAGTGGCTATAAATAAGCTTCCCAGGCTGTCAGAGGAATTATTGCCGAGCTGCGAGTAACCTGTGAGCGCAGAGATTGAAGGCAATGGGTGCAACGAGCTATTTTGAAGGCAAGCGCAGAGGGAAAGAGGAGAACATCCCCCCTGCCACCTCCCCAGCACTGCTGCGTCAGCCAGGCTTTTCCCACACTTCATGGAAAGCAAAAAATGTCACTGAAAGCCTGAGGTGGACTGGGAAAGATATGCCAGGGTCCTGCTGGGTGCCATGGAATGCTGGTCCAGATGTAGAAAATCCAGGTGGAGAGGGAGGACCCCACATTGTCCTGACACCAGTATTATTTTTACCCCTAAACACACAGCACTGGTTATTGCAATCCATTGGCTCAGTAATAATATTGGTTTTAAATATATTTTTTGCACTGAGTGTTTGTAGCAGAGCACCAGAGAAGTTGCACTTCTGTGGGCAACGCTTCTACGAGGGCACAGCAGGGATCACATACTCTGACAGTTGCTCATCACCACCCCACATTTCAAAGAGATTTTCTCTGCCTGGCACAGAAGATTTCCCAAACTTTTTTATATTAAGAGTAACTTTTGATGCCAACAATGAATATTACAACATTACTGAAAGGAATAAAAAGCTAAAGTGCCTGCGTGTACAGTTAATCTATCCAAACAGAAAATGTTTCTTAAAAAATTACGGCACTATTTTTATAACAAACCTCAGCCAAACTCAAAACTGAATAAATATAATATGTTCTTTTAAAACAATTTTTTTCTTTTTTAAATCATGGGCAAAAAATACTTTCCTTGCTTTCATTCATCAGGTAATACTTCCCCCCACTCCCAATATTTATGTCGGCTGCACATGGGAGCCCGGAGCTTCGCCTGTGATGGGATTTCTGCTTCGGAGATATTGGGATTGAAACATCTCCCGAGGCTGGTGGGAAGGTGGATGTGAGCACATTGACTTTTTAACAAAGCCATGAATAAGGCAAGAAAAGGGGCTAGTAGTGACAGGAAAGGCAGCCAATTTATTATTGCTGGAATCTAGAAATCTAAGGGATTAGAATGAATTTTTAAATTCATTTTCATGGATTCACATATTCAAATAGAAGTGTCGTTCTGTGCCCACTACATTAAAAAATAATAATAATAAAAAAGCTTTTGAAATCTTCAGTTATCAAAATAGCCAGAATATTTGCCTCCCATGAGAACACAGGAAAGCAATATGGGCTATTAAAAGAAGTCCAACAAATCAGATTTTTAACATTTACTCAAATAATAAATCCAGGGAAAGAAAAGTACAAAAGACAAAAGTGGAAAATTATTTGTACTATGAGAAAATGTCACAATCTAAAATGCAATTTTTTTTTCAAGATAAAAGAAATGCTTTAAATCTGTTTAGCCATTAGTATGCATAAATATTTCACCATATATATATATATTTATCAAGCTAACATTTCCAATACAGCTTACCGCTCATAACTTCAACAAAATATACTGTTCAGCCTTTGCACTTCAGGATGTTTTAAAGCCATTCAGGGAAACTCCTTCTTTAAACACAGTGGCTTGAGATTAAAATATAGATTTAATTCCTAGAATATTTTCCCCAAATAAGTATAAATGTGAAGTCTGCCCTTTAAATTAAATGCTAGCAAGAAGTCAGGGGAAAAAACCAAAACAAAACAAAACAAACAATAGCTAACAGTTTGAGATTGATTCTGCTCTTGCTAACCTCATTGTAAATAAGGGACTGGGTCTAATTTAGTTAATGAGATTTAACCAGTGTAAATTAAATTAGGCTAATTATTTTATTATTAAAACAGTCCCTGTCTTTGCAAACAAAATATATATTTTTTAACAAAAAAGGGTTTTTTTCCAATTAAAAAAAATCTGCTGTCCTGGGCTATAAAAGCAGAACTCCCACTGGCAGAATATTTTTGTGTAGAAAAAATAATTTTTCTTCATTGATTCTTTTTTAAAAAAAATTGTAATTATTTTTATTATTCAAACTAGCATCTACAATCTCTGAGATCAAAATCAATTTGTGCTATATACATTCAAAAAGCACTTTAAACAAAATTATCATGATATCTTTGTGCAGCATACGACATACCCACAAATGTGTGAAATTTATTTGCCAACGCACGCAGCCACGGCAAGGTGAGGGCTGAATTATCAGGTTGTTGGAATCTTTGGAAAACAGGGAAGTGTTGGGTGTAATCTGTTACATATTAGGTTGGATTGTTATGGTTTTTAAGTGCTGTGTAGTAAGCAATTATTTTTATAACGCCTTTAATTGCGTCAAAATCAGATATCATGTGCAACCTTTAAGGCTGGAGAGTTTTGATTTTCATTCTTGATACAGAAACCTACCCGATAAAATTATTAAACTCTGTGGTGATAAAGCAAATTGTACTCGGAGTGTATAACAAGTGCTGAAAAGATAAATACCGCTTTGCAATGGCAACACAAACCCGCACCCCGACAGCAAAAGGTGACCGGTGCACGAAGCTGCTTTGTCCATCCCGCACTGCCAAAGTAGCATTGCCACCTAATGGAGAGCCCGCACCTCGCACAAGCACGGGTTTTTTCCCCCAAAAAAACAGTCTTTGCTGAGCTTTAACAGCTTTCAATAATAATAATAATAATAATAATAATAATAATAATAATAATAATAATAATAATAATAATAATAATAATAATAATAATAATAATAATAATAATAATAATAATAATGCCGTACAAAGCAAGAGTTTCAATAGAAGAATAACAAAAATCCTCCTGGATAAATATTTGGGTTGCCTTGCTAGATGTCAACACTTGAAATGAATAGTGTCATCTCAACCCATCCCTGGCTCACGGGCAGATGTACGTGGGCCCTGGAGTAGGAGTTTGGGGTTTCTGTGATATGGGGTGCACCCCTGATGTGGTAGTTTAGATTTATTATCTCCATAGAAATTCATGTTGGGCAGAAAACTCGGAGCCGTGACCTACTGACAAAGCAACGTGAGAAGACCCTGAGCTGCACTAACCCCTGCTCTCTGCCTCCTGCTCATGACATGCTTTCATCTGTCCCCATCCCTCCTGCTCCCACGCTCCAGCTCACGCACCAGGATACGCACAGACGCGCACGCACACGTTTGCACACGGAGATGCACACGGAGGAACCGAGAGTGGGATGCAGAGACACGGGGAATCAATACATCCTTGTCTTAAACTGCTCTTTCCATGTGGTATCTATTTTCTGCAGCGTTACAAATGTCTATATGTGTGTGCATCTTCCCAGGAATGCTTTTATAGATCTTTTTTTTATATATATTTATATTTTATATAAAATGTTTTTATATATCCATAGGCAGGTATGCATTGGTGCTGACAAATGCAAAGACATATATATAAATATAGGGGGGAATTAATGCTGCATTTCCACTGGTGCATCAAATAATTTGACCAACTTTTAGCTGGTTTGATTCCCAAACCAGCTCCTAATTTGAAGATGATTTAAGCTTTCCCTCATTAAATACCATTAGCCATCAGACTATCAGAAAGAAGTTTGGATTTTACTCTCCCCTTTTCCCCATTGCAGCTGAACAAAGCTCTGTTCTCTCCAACTCATATATATTTTCCTTTACACTATGCTCAGGATTTTCCTCTAATTTATTTCTGTAGGGCCTGATCCAAAGCTCCTGCTGATGTCAGGAGGTTTGGGATAGGGCCCCGCGCTTCTTCAGCTCCTGACCTGCTGCAGACAGGGCTGAAATCAATGAGGATTTGAATTAAAAACACCAGGTCACACAAAAGTAATTTAGAAGAGGGGCTGGAGCGGGGGAAAGACAGTAATTTTCTATAAAATGTGCTGTGCTTATGACAGAGTTTGTACCCCACACACTTATTTTAAGCATATTCTAATATGGTAATGATAGGGATAAAAATTAACTGTAAGAAAAATACAGTTTTAAAAGCAGTGGGATAAAAGGCAGCAGTGACAGCCAGTAAAGCTGGGGGAAAAAAGAAAAAAAAAAGAAAAAAAAGAAAAAAGTGCAAAGAGTAAATTGGCTACTCTCTCTCTCAAAAAAACCCCTAAAAAACCCCTAAATAATAGTAAAATAAACTCAGACAAACCCAACAACAGAAAACCCGAAGCAAATAAAAACGAATGGAAGAGATTTCCATGTTTACTTTGCTTTTTTTTTTTTTTTAATCCCTTGTCGTAGCCACAAGAACTGCGAGGGTAGGACGCGAAATGGGAAATAAAAGGCAGGAAAAAAAAAAAAAAAGGTAGAAAAATTTTAAAGCAATTTAAGGGAAAGGAAGCGATTCCAAAGGTTCCAGGCTGGGCCAGGGGAACCGTATCCCACCCCTGCCCAGGCTCTGTCCCGGAGCCCGGCAGGATTTGCGCGGCAGGAGTTGGGAGTGGGGAAGGGGATGGTGCAACCCCCGAGCTGGAGGTGAGGAAGAGGAAGAGGAGGAGGGTTTCAGGATGGGGAGAGGGAAGAGAAAAAGTCCAGTACATACAGCTCGATGAGTCCACCAGCCCCCAGCCTCCGCTTCTCTCTCTCTCTCCCTCTTAAGTCAAAAAAGGAAATGCGAGTCTTTTTTTTTCTCTTTTTTTTTCTCTCTTTTTTTTTTTTTTCAGAATCAGAAAATGAACCATCAGGAAGTTGGCAAAATCTCTAACTAAACAATCAGGCGAGGAAATGCAACAAATTCACGCTGGCTGGGCGCTTTGGTAGGGAAAGAAGTGAGGGTGCGCAGCCCCGCGCAGCTCCGCGCAGGCTGGGCACGGCGCTGCGCAACGCGCGCAATGCTCTGACCCCAAATTCCTCTCTCATTGCTGTATTTTTAGCCCGCGGAAACTCATCCCCCGGGGCCAGGTACGCGGCCGCGGAGCCGCAGCATCTCCCGCGGTCGCCCAATTTTGCTCATTTTGATGGGTGCAGAAATCCCGAAATCAGCCCATCTGGCCCCAAAAAGAGCTCGCAGGCAGCTGCCTGTACATCCGCCCTTCCCGGGAATTATCCCTTCCCACGGGCTGGGATGAGCGGGATGGAGAAATGAGCGAGTTTTGCGCTGGGATTTCTTCTAAAACTGAACTTCGCACAAGGATGAGCGGAGCAAAGAGAATTAAGAGAATTTGATTTGGGGGGGGGTGTCCTATTTTTCTATTTATTTATTTTTTTTAGTGTGTGTGTGCTTGGTTTTGGGTTTTGTGTTTTTTTTTATTTTTGGGGGGTTTATGTTAGGATTTTGGGGGGGGGAGTGTTGGGTTTTTTTACTTTTTTAATGCAGTTTTTTATTATTCTTTGGGATTTTGGGGGGGTTGTTGTTGGGGTTTTTTTGAGGGGTTGGGGTTTTTTGTTGTAGTTTTTCGTTTGGTTTTGTTTTTTTATTATTTGGGGGGGTGTTTTTTGGAGGGGTTGCTTTTTTTTTTGTGTAGTTTTTTTGGTGCGTTTTTGTTGTTTATTTTTTGTATGATTATTGTTGTTTGTATTATTAGTATTTGAGGTTTGAGTTTTTTTGTTAGTTTGGTTTTTTTTCCCAGCTATCGCCCCTGCTTTCCTGAAGTTTTCCACAATTCACCCGTTCCTCCCTCTTCTCTTCCCATGTTGAAATGACGGTCTCTGCCTGCTGATACAGACCGAAAGGCTCCCTCCCCTCCTCCCTCTACGTAAAACAAAGAAATAAATGAATAATTAAGCGCTCGTTGAACGGAGCCGCCCGCCGCAGCATCCCGGGGAGGGGAGGGGGGGTGAGGATGCTCTCCCCGGGGCAGGGGTGGCTTCTTTAGGCTCCCGTTTGGGTGAAGGTGCCACCTAATAAAGGGTCTTTATTGGAGAGGGGGGGGACACGCTCCGGGGTCACTGCTAAAAGCAACACAACTCGGGAATTTAAAATAAAATGAGTTTTCCTGCGAGCTGGCTGCCCCCCACCCACACCACCCCACAGATCAGCTGGGTCGGTGGACACCAGAGTGAGGATGAAGTTGCTGGTCCAACCCCACTCAGATCTGTGTCCTGCGGGAGCTTTTCCTACTGCTGAGCCCCGAGCTCCAGAAAAGCCTTTTTGTTTGAAGGTGACAACAGCCCCGAGTCCTGCCATCCCCTGCGTAGCCCCGCGTACTGCAGCTCGGCCCCGCTCCATCATCGTCATCATCATCACCATAATTAACATCATTGACATCATTAACGTCATCATCACCATCATTATCAACATCATCATCATCACCATCATCATCATCATTGTCAACATCATAATCATCACCATCATCCCTCCCTTGCCTGTGGGGAGTCACCGCAGCTCGGGGTTCCCCTCCAACCAGGAGAGGCTGCAAAAATCCAGCGGCGGGATTTTTCTTTTTTCTTTTTTCTTTTCGTTTTTCTTTTCTTTTTCTTTTCTTTTTCTTTTCTTTTTCTTTTCTTTTTCTTTTATTTTCTTTTCTTTTCCCTTTTTCTTTTTTCTTCTTTCCTTTTCTTCTTTTTCTTTTTCTTTTTCTTTTTCTTTTTCTTTTTCTTTTTCTTTTTCTTTTTCTTTTTCTTTTTCTTTTTCTTTTTCTTTTTCTTTTTCTTTTTCTTTTTCTTTTTCTTTTTCTTTTTCTTTTTCTTTTTCTTTTTCTCATTTCCTTTTTCCTTTTTTTCTTTTTTCCTTTTTCTCATTTTCTTTTTTCTTTTTTCTTTTTTTCTTTTTCCTTTTTTTATTTTCATTTGCCTTTGCCTTTTTTTCTTTTTATGCCTTTTTTTTTTTCTTTTTTTTTCCTTTTTTTTTTCCCTTTTTTTTTTTCCTTTTTAATGGGTGACGTCTTTAATTTGGCAGCCGAGAAGAGCTCGTAACAAATGACAGAGCGAGCTGCCAGCGTGGTTTTTCCAGCAGACACCGGCCTGTTCGCAAGAGTCGCTTTACAAACCACTTAAATCTCGGGAGGGGGAGAAGAGAGCGTTATCTGCAAGTGGCAGTGCGGGGAATTGATTAGAGAAGCGTAGTTCAAAGGTGTTAATTGAGCTCTGTAATTGGGAAAAAGCGAGGGAAGTCTGGCAATGCCAAGTTCATTTGCCCAAGAATTAAACAAACACACCGCACGGACGAGATGCGGGATGGGGCGCGGGGGTTCGGGGGCTGCTCTATTTTTAGTTATTTAATTAATTATGTAATTATTTTTCTCAGATAATGGGAAAAATCCTGGAGGAAGAGCTGAGTGCCCCGGACTGGAGGAGAGCTGAGCGCAGGCGGGCAGCAGCGCCTGGAGCAGCCGGCGGACCCACCGCAGCCTCCCTCCATCCCTCACTGTCACCAAGCTGCGCACCGAGCTCAGCCCCCAGGAAGGGCATTTAGTTGGCAGAAAAGAAGGTGAAATAAAAACAAGCAGGGGAAAAGGAAAAAAAAAAAAAAGGGGGAAAGAAAAGGGAAAAAAGGATAAAAGAAAAAAACGAAAAAGGGGGAAAAAGGGAAAAAACAAAAAAGGGAAAAATGAAAAAAAGGAAAAAATTAAAAAGGGGAAAAATAAAAAAAAAGAAAAAAGGGAAAAGAAAAAGAAAAAAGACAAAAGAAAAAGAAAGGAAAAAGGGAAAAGGAAAAAAAACCGAAAAAAATTAAAGAGAAAAAATAAATATAAAAAGGAAAATTAAAAATAATAATAAAAAATACAAACTAAAAAAGAGGAAAAAAAGGGGTAGAAAAGAAAAAAAAAAAAGAAAGAGCAAAAAGGTCTTCTTTCCCGCAGACCCCCTCACAAACAAGACCTTTACACCGTAAGATGTTTTCTTGGGTAAGGATTTTTCCCCAGATCGTTTTACACTTTCGATCCCTTTAGATAAATCCCTGTAATGCACGATATGTTTGGTTGGGGGCGGGCGGTCCCCTCACTCCCATTTGCCCTTTCCCAGTAATACTGGCATGAACTCTCTGGAGGATGATGCTCTGACTTCATTTGACCACAACTCCTATGACTGGGACATTTAAAAAACGATATAAAAATGGGAATAAAACAGCAAATCTAAGTTGGAACATCCGGAAAACCGTCAGACAAACCCCACCGGGGCCCGAACGGGCTTTACCTTTATGAGACGCTCCAAATTGCTGCGCTGGCCACTCTGGAGACCTTTGAGATCCCTTCATTAGCTATTTGATGCGTTTGACATCCGAGCTCATTGTACCCCCGAGGCACCCAAAACTTTGAAAACCCAAGTTTTTATTAACCTAATAAAACCTTACGCAGACAAAATTCAGGGGGAAAAATCAAGAATCAAAAAAGGAAAAAAAAAACCCAAACAACAAACCCAAAACAAACCAAACAACCCTCTGATGAATTACTGGAGATTTTTCAAGGTTGAATTAAATGTGAAGGAGATGAAATATTTATTTGTCAGAATAGGATTTTTTTTTAACTTAGGCTATTAGTTCTATAGCGAAATTGCTTTAAAAAATAAATCGAGCATTCATTTCCATGGATAACTGACAAGCTGACTTCGTTTCCATCTTTATGATATATTTTCCCTCTTCCTTGATTCCTGCACTATGCAATAACTCAGTCATTTTTATGAAGAAAGGGGAAATATAATAAGAAACATTACAGCAGCAAGATGTATTTTCTGCCCACTAGCAGAGCATTTTATATGTCATATATTTTATTTCCAGCCAAAACTAACGATCTTAACGTCTTACAGCACGGGAAAGGACGTATTTACAGTGTGGTCATTGTATGTCGGGGTATTGGGACTTTTTTGTGTCATGAGGATCACCTGGGAGGGGGTTCTGGCCCTGCTTCCCATCCCTTTGCGGGCAGCATCCCTCCTCTGGCAGCATCAGGGGAGAAAGGGATCCAGATGTTTTCCCCTTGATTTTATTTTCTGTAAAGATAATTATTCAGGGAAAAAAAAAAAAGAATAAGAGGAAAATTGTAATTTAAAAAAACCACCTTTGTGATCGCTTTGACCCAATAAATAATAATATAAATAAGAATATAAATATAAAAATAAATATATAAAATACAAATATAAAATAAATAAAATATTATATATATATATATATATATATAAATATAAATAATCTTCAAGTACTTCCAAACGCAGCTGAAATGCAGCTCCAGCCACTTTTCTCCAGCACATTGATTTTAATGCCCAGGGAATACTTTGTTGCCTTAAATCAGTGTGTAAAAATCCCCTTTTTTTTCTGTCAGATCCCCTCTAAAACGTTTTGTTGTTGCTGTTGTTGTTGTTTTGGGTTTTTTTTTCCTCACCAAAAATTCCCTCGGGCACGGCAGGCTCTCTGTCACAGGTGACCGGGTCTGTTCCTGCCATCAATGAGGCACAAGTGCCCCCAGCCCAGTAGCCATTAACAACTGGTAAATAAGGTGGGGACAGTAAAGCCCAGTGTTGCATCCTTTAGATAAGAGCTTATCTATATGACCATTAAACCCACACTTGCCTCTTTAGAGCACAGAGAGGCTGGGGGTGCCAAATCCTATAGGAAGAATATTAATCTAGTCCCTTTTGGACAGGAGGATTTAATCCAACCTGATTTGAGAAACCTATTATTTTTGTTTGATGGGTTCTAATGTTGTGGATTAAAATCCTTAAAATCTTTGCTCACAAAAGAAAATGAAAGATAATCTGTGTGGAGAAACAGGAGTCTTAATAGGTGGTGTCTTTTCTGTCATTTATTCCTGGTATATTTGACCATATACACAGGTTGTTGGTAAAAATTTGTATAGAGACTTCAGAAAAAAAAAAAAAAGAGAATTAAAAAAAAAAAAGGAAAATAGAACCCAATTCCTCTGTTGCAAATATTATGATAAAATAATCAAGGTTTGATCATATAGAAGAAAGAGTAACACTGCCAGCTGTCACTGAGCCTGGCTCCACGTGGTCCAGCTGAGCTAAAAGCAAAGCCAGCAGCAAGTCTTGACCTTGGATTGGAGCATCACCAGGATCAAGCCCTGGAGATGGACACAGCAAGGAAGCAGCTGGGGAGAAACCTCTCTGAAGCAGCACTGGTGTCCACTGCTTGCTCAGATCCACGTTGTAGGATCCGTTTGGAATCTAGTGTGGTGTAAACTGTGTGGATTAAGCAGAACTAAACAAGATTTAGATCCTAATCCTGTATCCTCAATCTTCCTCCTCAGCAGTGTTTTATTTAATGAAGGATGCTCTCACGTAGTATGAACTGCAGGGTACTAGACAGCTCGACCACTAGACTTCAATCCATGCAACAGCATCAGAAACCACTCTAGGATTGGACTGAAAAGATATTCCCTTATTTTTCCTAGCTCTTTTGTAATTCCTGCAAATTTCAACATTTTCTACAAGGATTAGTACCATACATTTTCATTTTTACAGAGAAGGAAACTGAGGCACTAAGAAAAAAGAGGTTTATCCAAGGTGCCCTTTCAGTGGTAAAGTGCAGGATTAAAACACAGGTTATTTGCATCCCAGTCTGGTGTTTTTCTGCCAAAGTCACATTGAGTTTCAGGTAAGAGCTGCTGTTTGAAGCATCTTCCATGTCTGGAGTCGATGGGGATTTTAGCACTGCTTTCAAAGAACAGGCTGAGGAGAGTGGTAAATGATCACTTGCTATCCATCCTCTCTCAACTGCTCTCATATATATATATATATATATATACATATATATATTTAACATAAAATCTCCTAGCCCCATCTGGGGCCCAGTTTTCAATGTGGAGAAGGGCTGTAGAAAAATGAGATTATTGGCATGCTTTGGTCCAAAAGGAAGTAAAATAATCAGCCTTCCAAGCAACATTTTCAAACAGGGGGCAGCTGCAATCTGAACCTTTTCCCTCACTTGAAACTGTCCATTTTTAGCAGAGCACCCTTTTTGATCTGTCTATAACATCCTAAAATATGATGATTTTGCTGGCAGCAGAATGCATTAGAGCAACAGACCAAATTATTCATGTGAAAGCCAAGACATAACTTCCCGTGATACAGCACACACAAAATTCAGGGTTTAAACATGAGGAGAAATCTTACATGCCTTAACTTAATCCCAGTATAATAGGGACAGATTATAAGAAAGAAGGTTTTTTTTTCCCAGTAGCTGTCAGCTTTGAGGACAAGGCTGTGGATCTCATCTCCCTATCTTGCTAACACTCATGAAGAAGGTAAAATCCAGAGCCTCATAAAGCCAGGAGAATGTTGCCACTGAGTTAAGTGAGAAGAGATGAAATGTATTGATAAAATAACACTATTCCATTACAGATGGTTTTGGCCAATTACTGTCTTGTGTTTGCAATCCTCCTTGCTTCAGCAATGATCATTTGCATGCAGGAATCTCATTAGCTTCATTAGCAAAACTGTGCAAGCCAGAATTGCAGCATCAGGGCATGTTCCTCTCCTACTTGTGGAAGTGAGATTTGAGGGCACCAAATTCTGTGAAAGAAGCTTTTTAGGCCAAAACCTTCAAAGGTGTCCTCTGAGAGCTTATGGGATATTAGATACTCAAAGGAGGTGGACACAGCTCTGTGGGTCTGGTCCCCCTGTGCCTACATTTGAGGGTTGTTAATGTGCATTTAGCTGAGCCTTCCATGGGGTCCCATCTGTTATCTCACCATGTTTACCTAGCACTCTCATGGCAATAACCTGGATGATTGACTGCTAAGATGGAACTACAATAGGTTTTTCTTGCCCAAAATGTTATTCCTTGGGGCCTCTGACAGCTCCCTTCTGTGATCCCATAAAAGCCATTTTGGTTTTAGCACCTTTGCATTTGGTCTGGGCAAAAGTGCTAAAAAGGAAAGGAATGGGCCAATAAGTAGTTTATTGCCATCACTCATTCAGGACCCACAATGACCCAGAGTACCCCCTGCCTTGTAATCACATTAGATTGTGTCAGCCCTCAGCCTGCCACAGAAAGGTCTATTTCATCATATTTCTGTGTTTTCAGAGAAAAAAGAAAAAAGTGGCGAGGTAGGACATCAATTTTCCTGCCACTCCATATTTCAGGCTATAATTGCTGACCCGTTGAGTGCAACACAAGCCAGCAGAAATTCCAAAGGCTCCAGATGATTTTATGCTTCTTTTTTTTTTTTTCCCCCTAGTTTGTAAGAAAAATGCTCAAAACTAAAACAAACCTAGATCTTCACAGATGGAGGAAGGAAAGGAATGAGCAGGGACAAGAAATGAGCACAGCCAGATGGAGCAGATATTATGGTCCCTGTCAGCGTCTTTCTTCCAGGAGTATCTAATCAATATGGATCAAAGAGCAATTGACCCCTTTATAATGATCCATTTTTTCATGAGGATACATTTCCCAACTGATCTTTTCCTTTCTTCCAGTTTCAGGTGGTTTCTGACCTGGAGATGAGGTTCAAGCAGCATCCAGCCAAGAGCGGCAAAGTCTCTGCTCCACCTGCCAAGCCGAGCGCATCCAGGCTGGACGCAGCCGCCGCGTACTCGGCTGCACATCTCTGAGCTGTTCCCTCTAGTGGGCTCTGTCTGTATTTTCTTTTGGAAAAAAAAAATTGGGAAAAGTGTTTTTTAGGCAACTTCCATCTTCACCCAGTGTAGCATTTTGCTTAAAATCTTTGCAAAGTGTTCTCTGCTGTGCTGGAGGGATATAGAATCATAGAATCATTTGGTTGGAAAAGACCTTTGAGATCATTGAGTCCAACCATAAATATCCTCATTGTTTCAATATTTTACCCACTGAATATCCTCTAGCCTGGCATTTTTAAAAGAAAGCTAAAAAACACAGCACAAAAAAAGAAGTAAACACCTTTTTCCCCTCGTGGGAATAAATCTGAGCATTTAATTTTCCAGGCATGAAAGGGCAGAAAGAATTCCAGCCTAAAGCAAAAGACAAAAGAAGAGTTAATATATTTTGATTATATTTTATAACTGTATGGATCTTATTAAAAGTAATCTTCCTAAAATAATTCCCAGGATGAGCACTCAGTTCGTGGGGGAATATATAATGATAATAGAGTCCTGTGAATGGAATCAGTTCCATTGTTCAGGGCTACAAAATTGAAACAATGTTTGAAAAAAAGGTGGAAAAACACTTCCAGTTTGCTCTTTACCATCATCACACTGAGTTTTAAGCTGGTCCCAGTTACAAAAAAAAAAATTAAAAAAAAAAAAAGTATATAAAGTTATGCAAATTCTGCCCAGATTTAAAACAGTGGTAGTGACAGCACCTGGTTATAAAAAGGAAATCCCATATTGAGGGAGATGTTTATATAATGAATTAACTTTTCAAACAACTACTTTTTTTATTCATAATTGCCTTGGATTTTACTTTTTTTTGGTTTTTAATAGTGTAAATTACACATATGGCAAATGTAGGGAAAAACCATCCAGATCTGAGCAATTAATAATGTACAATGGGGAGAAGGAGAGAGGAAAAGAGTGATTACCTATATCCAGATTTAAAAGAAACCCACAACAAACTGGAGTTATCACTTCTTCATCGATCCACAACCATACAAAAGCTGCAAATTCTTCATCTCTTGGGTATACCCAGGTAGCTCAGCTCCACAGTCAGCCCAAAGTGGTGACAGCTCAAGAAAACATCACTGTTGGATTTGTCCAGGTCAGAAGGACAATACTTTGACCCAAGAAGATTCAAACCAGGTTCAGTTGCTGATAAGTTTTTTCCCAGGACTTTGCAAGTACCAAGATCAGTTTGTGCCCATGTGCTGGGCTGGGAGTTTTTTTAGATTTTTTTTTTCCTTTTATTCACCTTTTAATGTCAGATTTGTGCTCAGGAAAGAAGACACTGTATGTGCATGGGCACGTGTGGTGGGTGGTACTCTGGCCACGGTGCTGTCCACAGCCTCCTGGCACCACCACCCTTTCTCACTGGGAGCACATGGTCCTAATTCCACCCCCCAGCCCACATGAGGCACCAAATTTCACATTTCTTGTAGCTGTGCTGGAGGTGTCCCACCAAAAGCCAGTGTGGACCAGACCATGTGGAATGATGGCCAAGAGCTGATAACCCAACACTCATCCTTTCCATTTTGACCTGCCGAACTAGGGAAGGAAAGAGGTGAGATGGGAGCAGATCACCTTCCTTCCCAGCTCCCCAGTGCTGCCTGGCAGCTATAACTTGAGGGATCCTCTTGGAATAGTTAGATGCACCAAGCTTGGAAGTTGTAGGTCAGTAATAGCAGAAACAATCATATTATAATCACATCACCTTGTTTTTGCAAAGGTCTCCAGTCCAAAGCAGCTCTCCTTCCACAGGCTTTTTACATTAAACCTTCCTATTAATTTTATGCTTTGTTTATTTAATTGTGGGAGGAGAAAACCAACAGGCTTCCCCACTATCAGAGGAGAAGGAACAGTGGCAGGAAATTAGGTCAGTGAAATTGCCCTGCTGTGCAGAGAAAGGGTTTTGTTCCTTAAAATATTTCTCCTGGAGAAAACAAGTATCCCGTGCAGCAGAGTTACCTCCTTTGTTTCATCTCAGGCCCTTTTCCCAGCTCTTTGCCATGGATCCAATTACTTTTCCCTGGGAACAAGATGTGTCTCTAAATTAAATCAAACCATTTATTTGTCTGGAGCAGCTTGGCTAAGATATATCATGTGGTTTCCAGAGAAGTTGCTGCCATCTGAAAGTGTGTCTTTGCAGTTGTCATTCCTCATCAAGAAAAGGAGAAGCATGGGTGCCTGTGTCAGCTTGGCATCTCTATTAGTGGGCTTTTTTTTTCCTCCTCAAGTTTCCCCTCATCCCACTCAGGATGGATCTTCTTTTCTTTATTGGTGCTATTTTGTGTCTCGATTCATAGTCTTCTTTTTGAAAATATAGTTTTCTATGCTGGAGACTTGCAAATCTTCAGGTAGCCTAAAACATCTTCTTCCCAAAGTTTGATTTCTTTCACACCTCTCAAAACAGAACCTAAGCAGGTAAAGACCTCAGAAGTCCGTTCTAGGGAAGAATCCTGTGAACTCACCTGTGCTTTTTTCCAGGTTGCAAGGAAGGAGAGAGTTTTCTATCCACTTTGAGATGGAGATAAGCCAGGCTTCTGCTTTTCTGCATGTATCTCCTGAGTGCTTTGCTCAGGTCCCTGCACAGCAGCTTCAACTGCTTTATGTCACATTCCCACAGGATGAAAAATATCTGTATCTTTGTTGTCTCACCTGAATTTACAGATGGGAGAAGTGTAGAGAGCTGTCACTGACCTTGTTCCCAACTCACCCTTGCTGTTCAGAACCTCTCCAGTCTTTCTCATGCAAGGCCCCCTCACTAGAGAGACGCCCCAAAACCACATCAGAAGGTTCTTCTGGGACTCTAAAATTGTCACCTTTTTCTGTGTGTGCTCCCTTTTTGATAGGAACTCATCCATAAGAGTGTTTGAGACTCACATGATGGGGTTCTCTTGCTGTTTATGTTCTAGAATGATTTTTATTTTATATATATATGAGGCACTTGTAACACTGAGCTGCTGGAACAACCACGGTAGCCTTTGGTCCTGGAGACACAAACAGGGGCTCATCATACTCTCCTAGAGAAGACTGTGGAAGCAGAAATTCAGGAATGACATGTAAGGGAAGTCCTTGAAATTTGTAGAAGGAAAAGAATAAGAATTCATTAAGGAATGAGACTCAGGGAAGCAATGCAGGTTTTCTAGGGATGTGTTACTGGACATAAGTCACTGGTTATGTCACCAAATGAGCAGTCATACATAGAGATCTTCAAAAGAATTTCCATTTTTGAGCATTACAGTGTTTTGCATTATCTGGTAAAAAAAAAAGCAAGTGCCTCCAGGACAGATGAAGAGAGAAGGTCAATACAGCAATTTTCCACTAAGCCAGAACCATCCTGAAGGCAAACAGATAAATCTGAACAAGATAGAGACCTACAGCAGAAAGGGTTGGCACTTGAGGAGGCAATTGCCCTCCTGGGCAATAGGGCAAATGTTGGCAGGACATAACATCCAGTTTTGTGTTTACATCACTGATTTCTCCCATCCCTAATCCAGACTTCTGCAGAGTTGCAGGAATGGTCCCCCAGTGGGACCTCCCCCCTGCAGCGGATCCTCGCCACAGCCCCCACCGTACACACGATCCATTGTACCGCTGTAAACACTGAGTGATGGTGAATTAGAGACACGTTTTGGAAATGGGCTCCTGCTTCTGTGTTAGGTTAATTAGTGGTTTGCTAGTATGTTAACTGCTCTGCACATTGACCTCAGGCTGGTTTGTCTCTAATGAACAAAAGCAGTTCTCCAGCAACAGGTAACCACCGATTTCTCAGGGACTATAACTTAACTAACAAGCATTGAGTTACTGAGTCTCCCATCTGGCTGAGAAGTGAGAAAATCCTTCTTAGGAAATTCACCTTCTCCATCCCCTAAGGAAAGAGGTTATTAGAACAATCTCAAGTCTAATTTAAAACCCAAAGCCTGGAATTTTCTGAAACCTTTCTTGTTTCTTTTCAATAAACTCCCCCAAAGTTGAAGCAACTTTTTGGACCATGGTCTGATGACTACCATTTTTGTTTCTATGGTAAAGTTCATCAAGAAAGAATTCACCTTTTTTTTTAGGAAACCTCATTTTGATCAGGAAATGTAGTTTTACTAATGTTAAGTCCAGCTAGACAGGCTCTTGTCAGGAAGTAGGATAGGGCCAGGCTGAAAATCCAAGACTTTTTCCCTTTCCTGTTAGGATGTCCTTGCATTGACAGGTTATAAAGCTGAAACATGCTCTGAAAAAGAACCCCAAACCCAACAACAATGCACAGAGATGGCTCTTGGGTGACCCAATGGCCTGGCTCCTATTTTTTTCCATGGGATTTAGGAAGAATTGCAAAGGTTGCAAACCTTTGCAAAAGAACGCTGCAAGTTGCGAGCCGTGCTGACTGCGTTGGCTGCCAGGAGTTTCGAGATGATCCCTGGAAACACATTTGGTTTTAATCAGGCCCCTGCACTGTGGAACATCCTGTTTGTCTACACTTATTATTACTGACAAATTATCCTCCTCCAAATCTCAGGGAGCATTCACTTTATCCTCACATTAAACCTGATTGGAAACAGTAGGTTTAATTGGACTCAGCATGAGGCCCAGTCATAAACTGCACCAGTTCCTTTTTTTATTGTGGCATTCACTAGATGTGTGAAAATACTATATTTCATACACAGACCTCAATTTGCTACTGCAAGGGCTGTTAAAGACAATGCACAGATGCCCTGTGTTACATGAGCAACCTCTGCCTGCTCTCGGCATACCTATGGCTGGGAACAGTTTGCTGTTCTCAGCAGCCTGTGTAGCTGATACGTGGTTCCAGACGAAAAGATCTGGCCCCAACAATCTGAAAGTTGTCTTCCATCACTATCCAAGCCCCCTGGTTTGCAGAACTGCAAGACCTTGTTCTGCTTTTGAGTTTGAGAGAGATGGAGAAGACAGTGTAGACTGTCCTGTCGTTGGTCTTACTGAGAAACATGAGCATCATCTTCTTCCCCTCATTAGCTGGAGACTCTTTCCTAGGAAAAGCCCACTGCATTAAGCAAACCTCAGGGGTGAAAGGTGTATGACTTTAATATATTTGGATCTTGTGTGGATGGCTGATTATACAGCAGAAGAGCTGAAACCCTGATGTCTGGCAGAGCCACTGTTGTTGGACTAGCATGATGACTGAGGGTAGGGTTAGGTATTTGGCCAGTGCTCTGAGATCTTTCCAGCATCTCTGATTTTCCCTTGCCTGGATTGACCCTCCAGCAGTTGTGCCTCATCCAGGTGTGCATTGCAAAGAGTCAGGTGTTTCCAAAGCAGTGAGAAAGTCCAGTGAGGTGTCATGTAGGGGCAATCTTGGGTGGAAGCCCAGAAAGTGAGCTTGTATCCCATGTTGTCGAGAGCTGCTGGCAGGAGCTGAGCTATTAAATAACCTCTTTCCAATGTCCTGGGTGTGGAAAAGCATGAGACAGCACGATCTGTCTGGGTTTCAGAGGAGAAGGGAAAAACAAACCAGCAGAAGACAAACAGATCCAACCTCTGTGCTATTGGTGTTTACACACTTTGGGATTATTCATTAGGATCTGAAGGTGGGAAGGGGTGTGATCTGCTGAAATGAAGATTTTCATGACAATACAGTCTCTCCTAAATTGGCAAAATAATACTATTCAAGGGATTATCTTGGGTTAGATATTATCTTAAACTGGATTTAAATTTAATTTACATGTGCCATGCCTGTATATACCTTGCTCTGGAAGCAAATCTAGAGTGCATTTAGTGTGTTCCCAAATTGTAAGCTGTTTCTCTCCTTTTGCCAAAAAAACCTATTGAAAATGATAAAAACATCACATGAGTTGTTGATTAAGGCTCCCTACCAGAAAAACAAATAAAAAATGAATTGCAAAGGTAATGAATATGCATAAGATGGAGACTTGCCCCAAACTGTGCCAGAGCACAACTCTTAAATCTTTCTCCAAAACTGTCTTCAACAAAGTCCGTACCTCTTGCTGTCTGGCAAATAGTGTCACTGTAATGCTCCTTCCAGTGACATAAAATCATTGTCAGCCTTGGCAATTAGCTTTGCACTTTAGATTGCTTGCTTGATTAGCTGCTGGCTGCTTTTTGGAGACTTTTATTTCTATTTTTTAGGGTATCTTTTAAAAAGGTCACAACAGAAGCCTTGCTTGTAGGTGGCTGTGATGTTGAGCAAGTTCAGCCCATCTGAAAATAATGCCCATCAGCTCTGCCATCAAATATCATCCCCATAAAGGTATAAACAGATGTGTCTTCCTGGAGCAGTAAATCCTCAGTGCTTTTCTGGAGGCCTCACAGATGTAGCTCTGTAGCTGGACCCTGTTGGTCCTCAAATCTTCCTTTGGTGGAGACAGAAGATGTGCAACCAAGGTCACCCCACATGCATTCCATTCCATCAATGCAGGGGCAACAAACCAAACAAGCAGCCTTTTCCCCTCTCTGTTTCTCATAACCTGGAGTATTAATATCTACCATGTCATTTCTGGGTGCTCTCTTCTTTGTGTGCTTTATTTTCTTTGGCTTCATTTCTGAGGTACACACCTGGCATGTGTTACTTCAGGGTGTTTTTAAACAGACAAATCTACAAGTGCGTTACAGCTTAGATACCAATGCACATCACAGAGTCAAGGCACCCATTTCTCAGTGAAAATTGCTTATATCTTTCTCGATGCAATACGTTTCCTCTATGATATTTTGAAAGAAAACACACTGCAGCGGTTAGAAGAGATGTGGAGCTTCTTACCAGATGGAGGTGGCCTGACAGCTTGTAAAAAACCCTTTGCAAACAGTTAGCAGTAATGACAACTGACCTCAATTACTGAAGCCTTTCATTTCTCCATCTGGGTAGTGCACTCATGATTGTGTGATGCTGGGGTGATAAACAAGCAGGAAGGACTACGGAAAGGGTCTGTGTAAAACCATAATGCTTTTGAAAACATCTCGCACAAACAAATCCTTTCTCATGCTGTATTTTTCCCCTCAGTTCAGCTTTGGTATTGAACTTTCCATTTTCAACTGACCAACATAAATTAAAGCCAAACATTGGCATAGAGAGGAAAGATGGAGAAAGTTGACCATTTCCCTCAGGAGGTCAGCCACAAATTCCTGCTGTTGTCTGAGAAATGATGAGCTACTCTTTGGAGACATGACTTAGATCATTCAGTGTCACAGGGAAACTTTTCAGGCGTTTCAACAAGGGTTGAAATATGTAGTCTTTTTTTTTTTCCCTCATTTTATAAATCTAGATTTAGCCTATGTGTGTTCTTACTTCTTTTTTCTTTTTTTTTTTTCTTTTTTTTCTTTTAATATACTCTTCTATACAAAAAGTCAGTTGTACATGGTGCTATTTCCTCTGGGCAACCTTACAAGAAATGTTCCCAGCTTGCTTCATGCCACTACAAATATCTCTTTACCTCAGAGAAAAGGGCACATCACTCACTTTGCAGTCCTAAACAAATTTGACTGCTTAGAGCTCTAACAGCTCTGGGTGACAAAGTACGTCAAGGAAAATATGTCATTCCCCCTTCATCATTATTCTCACTTTCGTTATTCATAAATGTAGGATATAAATCCATTCATTGCCTGTAAAAGGGCCATCTGTCATGGGAGACAAGCTAACTGGTGATTGCCTCCCAGCCCACCCCGTTGAGTTTTGAGACAAATTTCCAATCAAATGGAAACTCAAAGTGGTAAGGATGGAGGATTTAGAAGACCTTGTAGGTGACATTTCCAGACAGAAGGAAAATAAGCTCTCAATTTCTCCTAAAATGATAAATAAGGAGAAATGGTTTCTAACCTTCTGCAGAGGCTTCTCTGGTTTTCACATTTACGATGGCTCCTTGCTGACTGACTTAACAGATGCAACTCGTATTTAGTAGGGATGAGTAAAATGGTTCAAGACGCCATAAATGTTCATCAAAAACTCACACGAAGCCTGAAATGAGCTTTCTGCTGAGGTTCTTGAAGCTGACTTTGTAAATTCTTCATCATGTAGCAGCTCTGGCCCCACTTTCATACTTGGAATTCATCCAGGGAAAGAAGTCAAAGAAATTTCTTCTGCTGAGATATTTATTGCATTTGCTGTTCTAGGAAGTATTTGTAACTTGTTCAAAGTTAAAAAAAATCACCTTGAATCTTGCAAATTGACCTATGAACCTGTTGCAGATTCATTTCTGAGAGCATAAAATACAGGTTTGAAGCTTTTACAGTTATTTAGGGGAGGGAAGAAAGGTATAAATAAGTGCTCTTACCATTAATTCTATTTTTTTACAAATGTCTAAAAACAAATAAATAACTCCCCCAGGGTAATGATCTTATGCTGGTCTTTTGCTAAATGAAATGGAATATTTTTTTCACTGTCTCTTGTGATTATAACAGGCTTCCACTTGATGCAAGGGATCTGGATGCCAGTTGGGATCACCTTATTTTTTATTTGCTGGTGAATTGTGGTAAATCCCATTGGTAGGATACTGATGGATTAGCTAATAACAGCAGTATAGTTTTTAAGGCACATAGCCCTTGACTTAAAGAATAATTTCCCAAGCAGGAGAGTAGAGTTTTCCTTTTTGCATTTTTGCTGTTACAGATTTACCCTTCACTCCTCATTTTTTAATTTTTAAATTACCCACACCCAGTGTAATTTAATGGTATGTAAATCCACCAGCAGATGATCTAATTGGAAGAAGCATCTGGGGACAAGTGGAAAATCCCTCCATGAACTCCGAGGCCCTACTTCCTGCTGTATCACATCCACTGAGATCCAAACAAGAGGCACTGAAATAAGGAAGAAAGTGTCAGGAGAAGGTCTCCAAGCACCGCGCTGGGCGGCAGACCACCCCGTGTGCATCCAGAGGTCAGAGATTCAGCCTCAAAACCAAAAGCAGATCTGACCACATTCCCAAGCAATGAGCACCAGTAAGGACTGCATTTTACCTGATGAAGACCATTTCTGTAATACATTTTTTCCCTTCCTTTTTGGAAGAAAAAGAGGCCTTTTATTGTATTTAATCTATAGGCACAGTATTAACAATGGTGACAGCATCAGCAACATTAATTGAGGTCACATATGACATATTGGCTCTTGGATCCCTCAAAACCCTGTTTGAAACAGGAGACTGGTACCCACCTCTGCTAGTAGATTTGGAAATAATTATTGCCCATCGTTAGTGCAAGGAGATGATGGCCCTGCATCCTGTTTAGGACATTGATACTTCTTGGAAAGATTTTATTTCCCACTCATTAATATTTCCAATGCATTTGTTTTAGTGACCAAAACAGCATTTTCTGTAAAAAGCAGAAATTCTAGGCATAGTTTATGATGGGTCATAGCTGAGCATCACTGAATAAGCAGAATAAAGGAGATGGGTATTTTCTACATCATTTGTGAAAAATTTATACTTGCTGTGTCAGGATGCACCCCAACACTTCAGCTGTAAAAACTTAATTATAATAAAAAAGATCATCTTAATGAGCATATTATTGCATAGCAGAGATTGAGCGTGTGGTGGTAAAGAGCAAAATCATCAGAGCTGGAGCCTACTTGTTTTTTGGTACAAGAACAGACACATACCTTTCTGTATGAAAACTTCATTCTTTTTCACTGTAACTCCTTAGCTGTGGAAATATGGGTTCAATTTGTTTTAAAGGTGCATTATGAAGCTGGAGTCTGAAATTAGGCATTTACAGTTTCAAAGAAAAGACATCTTTGAGCTGGGGAGGAACTTGTAATTTTGTCAAATTATACAGAAAATGAAATTGGAGGAGCAATAAAGTGCCTGAAATGAGGTAGTGAAAAGTTTCACAATGAAAAACCTCTATGTGCTGCACACGTAAAAACACGTTTCCGTCGCCTTTACTTAATTCTGCACATTTCTCCACAAGCAATAATGACATAATCTTGCTTTCACTCCAAAATACATGGCCCTTTGTTTAACTCCTTTTATGTTAAAATGGGAGGATAAGCATTCTCAGTTGCATTTTGCCTTTCCCTCCTCCTTAACATAATTTGATTCAGACAGGTAAATAATCCTTATTGTTAAAAAAAATTAAAAAAAATAAAAAAATTGGCTGTCATGAATTAAACCCCATTTTTCCCTAACCCCAAATAAATATTAGTCAGCCTGCATTTGATTGTAATAACACACTTGTCATTTCAGATATAGCATGTCGGAGGGTTTTTTTTCCTAAAGACTTTATTGGAATTCCTTGGACTAAATTTGCTGTGGGTTTATGATGGCTTCATTAAAAATCAGAAACCAAATGGATATGAAGGACTCAGAAGAGTTTGTAGTACAAACATGAAATAAATAGAAATAACTTGCAAGATTTTTCACTGTAAAGCTGCTCCTATTTCAGATGCCCTCGAACTTTGTCATGCTGTAGTAATTTGGAGTTAAATGTGAAGTACTAAAGCACTTACTAAATTTATTTTGAGTTGCCAGCTGTAGTTGAGATTCATGTGCAATATTGCTTCTGCCTTACTTGCAGGAAATCCAGAGTAAATCTGCTCAAATGCTTAAATTTCCACTGTTTTTACACTGATTCAGTGGAGATTCTAGGGAAGATGAGAATGGGAATCCCACTCGTTAAATAACAATGACATATCTCCAGAAAAGAGTTTTATTTCAAGTAATCACAGCTTGTGTTTAAAACTATCCTGATGCAAAGTTAAAGTCACTTTTATAAAGTGAGATTTTTAGGTTCTTCCTTATTTTAATCTCAGAACAGAGCAGAGCCCCGAGGGAGAAACATGGGCAACAGAATCTGAAATTACAATTTCTCGTTGTGTTTTTCTGGTAACTGTGGAGTAAGAGCAAATTTCAGGCTTAATTCTGAGTGTAATTAAATCAGTAGTAGGTGTCCATTAATTAAAATAGGACTAAATCTGAGTACTGCTCTGAAGAGGGTGGAGTGGTGTCTTCTCTTTATCCTTGAGCTGATGGGACAAGAAAAAATAGGATTGCACTACAGCAAGGGAGGCTGAGATTAAAAATTTTAAAAGCTTCCAAGTGGTGAGGCTGGCAAAAAACCTCCCTACATGGCTTGGAAAGCTGGGGAGCTGTGATGGCTGCAGAGCTTTGAGGAAATGCTGAATGTTGCTTCTGACCCAACAGTTTGATTTTGTTATTTCTGGGTCACAACTTTTGACTTTAATAATTTTTAGGTCAGTTTTACCTTTTCCTTCCATTTTGCAACAAAGTGGCAAAACAGTACCCAAATATATTCATTGAGCAGTGAGTAATAATGCAAGTTGTAACTCATTGTAGGAATTTAGATGGCAAATGGTCGTGACATGAAGCTTTTAAGACATAATCAGTAGAGGTGAAGGGGAGCAGAAGTTAAACACGTAACCTTCTTCCTCAATTACCTTCCAAATCCATATGTCTGGTATTCACCAGCCCTCATTTACGCTAGAATAGACCCATTTACTTTCCCTTTCATATTTTACCCTGCTGGAAGGTAGCCCACTCTCTTATGTCAGACCTGACAGGATGTGAATTATCTCCATCCAGCCTTGACAGAACTTTGTGCACAGTGATGTAATGCTCCAAAAAATCTAGTTTTAAAAAAAAAAGAAAGAAAAAAAAAAAAGAGAGAGAGAGACTGTACTTATTAACAGGAAAGGAAACAAGTCTCTGTTTGACAACCAGTGGCTGACTATCAAGGAGAGCTTTCTGAGGAAAAAAAATAAAAATCATATGAATTACTATTATTTATTCAGAATGAAGAAATGGCTGTTGGATTTTTAACTCAAATTAGCTGGTTAAGCAACCTGCAAGGACCAGGTATTTGGGCTTGACTTCCAGTTAGATTCAGATAGGAAAGGCTCAAACGTGTTCCCTCTGGGATCAATAAAACTACCAGAACTTGAGGGTGAGCTGGAGCAAGTATAGCCAGCAACATTCCCTCTGGGGAATCTACCAGAACAGCATTACCCCACTCTTCCAATCCTCTTTTTCTCCTTTTTTTTCCCCATCTCCTATGGTTGCAACATGCTCATGTGAAACCCCGGCTCTGTCACCCCCTCATCCCTCCTGCTCCGAGCCCTTGCAGTCAGGGCTGCATTCCAGCAGCATGGTCTGAAACTGTATCCCTCTAAATTCAAGAAGTATTCGGTGTGTGTGAGCGTGGACTTGTGAACTTTTACCTTTTACCTATCAGCAAGGCAGCTCGCTTCACCCTTTCCTTCCCTTGAACTCTCTGGAAGTAGGAGGTGGAGACACAATCTACACTGTGCCATGGAAAGGTCTCCAGCACAGCGTCATGGCAAAAGAGCTCCCTATCTACGTGATTTCCTGCTGTGTTGCTCACCCTGAGCTGACACTGGAAATACTGGAGAGTTTTTCAGGGATCTCAAGTGGATTTGTAGATTAAAGCACATTTCACATGGTGTGGGTGAGCCTGGCAGCCAAGGCAGCTGCCAGCTGATGGAGCATCCCTGCAGGTGATGGTACCAGGCAGAAGAGGAGACAGGAGACTTTCTCCAAGAGTGATTTGAAGTCTGTAGGGTCAGTAGGGTTTGTGGAAGCCAGAGCTCAGACTGAATTGCATGAGTAATATCCCTGGTGCTGGGCCCAGGGAATGTGTTCAACCTGGGGAGATGGAAAGAATCAATCATTTTTTGGAGGATTTCCTTTGTTGGGATAAATTTCACGCCAAGTCTGAGCCTGATGCTCTGAGAAGTGGAAACAGCAGGGTGTCCTGACTCACAGCGCTGCATGTGAGACACAAAACCCCATGTTTAGGGACTGTAACCCTGAGATGATGAAAACCCATTTTGTGCCATATTTTGCTCTTTTTTAACCAGCAAAGTGCTGCCTCAAGCAGATTGTTGGGGTAGCGACAGGAACCTGAAGCAGCTTCTTGAGCTGCCCTGCAAGTTCCCAAGCAGTCTTTTATTTCCTCTCTGTTTAGTTCACATCACTGCAGCCCACCACTCAGGTAGCTGATGGCAGCATGTTGGGCTGCCCCAGGGAGGTGGTCATGGCAGCAAGCCTGACAATATTCAAGAAGCATTTGGACAACATGTGCACTCAGACACACGGTCTGAATCTTATGTTTGTTGTATGCTAGGGCAAGAGTTGGACTCCATGATCCTTGTGGGTCCCTTCCAACTCACACATTCTATGATTCTATGATAACCCCAGCTCTGTGACCCCCACCATGTCCGTGGTTCCCATGGGATAGGCCCACCAGAGCTTCTCGTGGAGGCATGGTGGGTTTGCAAACCTTGAGGGACTCCCAGCAAAGCACTAAGGAGTAAATGGGCCATGGAGGTGGTAAATGACAAATGCATTTTGCAAATGACAGAGATTCATCTTACACCCGGGTGCTGCTGTGTGTGGCTGCAAGGCATCTTCAGCTACATTAGAGGCATCAGCTGCAAGGAATTAATGCAGTAATGAATGCTTCTGCCCCTGTCTTTAATTAATATGTCCAAAATGGTCTTCAGTTCAGCTCGTTCAAGCCTTTCAGCTAACATGATAGTTACTCAAGAAAGAAAGCAAAGATCATGGCCAGATAACTGACTATGGATATCTGTTGAGACACTGTCCCAGGTTGCCCAGAGAAGCTGTGGCTGCTCCTCCCTGGAAGTGTTCTGGGCCAGGTTGGATGAGGCTTTGAGCAACCTGGTCTAGTGGAAGGTGTCCCTGCTGCTGGCAGGGGAGTTGGAACTGGATGAGCTTTAAGGTCCCTTCCAACTCAAACCATTCTATGATTCTATGATTTCTAATCTACATACATCACTTCTACTTTTGAGAATTATATTGATGTTTATAAATATATGGTTTTTATGGAAGAGGTGGAATCTATGTCTATATATACACATATATGATTACACATTGGACATTTTCTTAGCTACAAACATTGATGCCAGTTTACTTTTACTTTCCCCTGTTTAATTACAAGACAAATTTGGTTGCTGGAGAGGTCAGCCTGACTGCAATGGTTACAGCCAGACATATCGCAATGTCAAGCTTTCCCACGCAGAACTCTGCCAATGTCTCCCAGCCTTGACCTTGAAACACCCTCTGCCATTCCAAGCCCTCAGTGAAAGCTGAAAAATGTGCTGACACTGACATCCCTGCTGTACACAGATATGCAATATTCAGGGACGTTTCAGAACAATCATCACATTCATTTTGCAAATGTGCTCCTACGCTCCAGGTGCCAGGCAAGAGCTGTGAGAACTGAGTGTCATGATAGTATGTTTTGTCACTGTGTTGTCATTTACACACTAACAACATTTAAATCCAATTGAGCACTATTTATCTCTATTATAATCCAAAGTGGACTGGTAAAATCTCAGGTCTTTAATTCTGGTTCTTTTTTGATTCACAGAGAAGTAGAAGCAACCTAAGTTTGCTCTGACTCGAGGTGATCACAGTGATTTGGGAACCTGGGTCGTTATCTCTTGTCAATCCTCCACAAAAAGGTTTGCAATCTCAGGGTCCAACTAGAAACATTTGTCAGTGCCCCTTACATAATACCAGGTTTTATGGAAAAATTGAACCCTCCAGTACATGCAGAGGAAATTCCAGAGTGAGCTTACTGACAGACGTGTCTTGGAAGTTAGCTAGTTATTTTGGCAGAGACCCAGGATTTTTTTTTCTTCTTCCCCACCACCCTTTAAAAAAAAAAGGAGGAGAAAATCTCTTTGGTGCAGAGGGTCTTGAAACCCAGGAAACCCCATTGGTGCTTTCCTTTCAACTCTCTTGAGGATATTTGTTGTGCATCAAGATGGTGCACACAGAAAAAAATGCCCTTTGTGAGACAGAAAGCTGCCAATGATAGAAACTTCTTAAATAGCAAGGTTGGCTCTTTGGTGTTTAATTAATGAAAACTCTGTGGCTTCTTTGATTGAGTTTCCTAACTACTACAATATTGCAATCTGGCTGATAAGTCCTCAGCAGAAGTGGGCTATAGCAGCTCAGTGTGTGTTTTAAGGAAGGCAGAGATCTGGTCTTGCTGTGCAAGAGAAGGAGCTGCAAAGCCTGTCACTAAAAGTGTCTCACCTGGTATTTGACTCAGAAGCCAAATCAGTGTGGGAATGAAGTGTCAAGAGAACTGGGAAACTGAGTCACGACCAGCTACAGGCAAAATGTCCACTAAATCCCTTTGGATGGATGGTCAGTGGGGCTGTGAACAAAACCAGAAAACAAGATGGTTTTTAAAGTGGTTTGGAAGATAGTTGTGTCTGTGTTAAGGCTGGAAATACACCAAAAGTGTATTTTTTCTGACATTTTGGAGAATAACCTAAATTAATTTATCTGTAGGTGCTTTTCAAGGTGATGTCCCTAAAACTCTGGTTTAAAAGGTCCTTTCCATTGAATTTCTGTGGACTTTGATCAGGCACTCAGCTGCCCTGTAAATGTGAATGAGTCTTGCCTTGCAACCCCACCAACCCAAAACCTTCACTAATTCAGGTTGTCTTCATTTTCAAGGTCAGGGAAGTGTGTGCCTGAAAGCTAAATACACTGTAGGTACAAATGACTTCCAGCTGAAAGGGACAATTTCTTCCCTTCCTTTTCTCACCACACACCTCACCTTAACCAGGAAGGGTGAAAATAGCTTTGTGTTGTCCCCCCTGATGATGCCTGAGATGACACTGCTGTGGCTGGAACCCCTCTGGTCCTGGGATTGGGCATTTAACAACAACACAGGGGACCAAATATTAGAGAAAAAAGTGCACAAGGAGTTTTTCATAGTTTTCTTGCTCCCCCACTCCAGTCCTGGTCTGTGGCTTTTCTGAGTCATCTTGTAAATACCAGGCTCTGCAGCAAGCACAACCAACAAAAAAAAAAAAAAGAAAAAAGAAAAAAAAGAAAAAAAAAGAGGAAAGAAAAAAATCAAAATAAAAGAGAGAACTGGAGAAAAAACGAACCCCTCCTCCTGCTTCCCACCAACGCCCCTCACATTTGTTATTGCAGAGGATCTTCCTGGCCAGACTTGACCTGCAAACAGTGGTCACCAGTGAACCATCAAAGGCCTTTCACATCTCCAGCAGCTGCAGGGAGGGTTCCTGTAAGCGCTCCTATCACTTTGACACCTCCGAAGCGGACAACGCCAATTGTACGCTGTCGTGGGCTGTGGTTCAGGGACCACCTTCAATGCTTTGGCTCCAAAGAGCTGCTTTTTTCCAATTCATTGACACAGGGGGATATATATCTAAAAAACTTGGCTGCAGCAGTGAGTGCATGCCTTGAGGATTACATAGCAAGTGAACTTTGTCAGTGTAAGCCCTAGTCAATAGGAGGAATTAAGTAGAAAGACCTCTATTGTTCCAGCCAGCCTTCTGAAGGCACTGATTGGCAGTAAAATGTCTTAAGTGACAGATGTAAAGTAAATATTACCTATGCCAAGTCTCTATATTACTTTGATTACCCACCATCAATCAATTTGTTCTTTGCCCTTGTAACAATAGCGGCCGCTGTTATACTTTAGACCCCTCTGATGAAGCCCGGAGTATAATTGATTAACAAACTGAAAAGAAAGGTTACACAAATGACAGCAATATGGATCACAGAAGAAAAATGAGAGTATTGTCTCTGTGCACCCACATGAGCCTTAAGTACCTTGCCTATTAGAAACAGGATGATATACCTTCAAAAATATATATATATATATATATATACATACATGCACACACATATATCCCTTTAAGCCAGCCAACTGCCTCGTTAAACATTAGGTCAGTGTTTGCAATATCCCCTTGGCTTTTACAATAGCAAAATGTCAGGAAGTACAAGAAACATTGCAGTACTGAGGTTACCTCATGAATGAAAGCAAAACTAGAGGTGAAGATGCTGTATGAGCAGGAGATACTCAATGCATTTGATACACAGCACAGCTACAAGCATTAGTAGCATTTCTTGCTTCCAGGAGTTACTTGGAGCGCAGTGTAATGTCCTTTTCCCCTTCATTTGCTCTGAAATTAATGGATGGTCACAGCATTGAGGATCCTTTTGTATTACTTACATGACAGGGGAGGGCCAACAATTTCCAACTCCCTCAAGATTAAGGAAAACAATTTTTTTTGGAAGTGAAGAGCACACATGCTGACTTGAGGTGTTCCTCAAAGTGGTCCAGATATGACCATGCCCAGGTACAGTAGGAAATACTCTGCACACACACTGCCTTAGCAGATGTTTCCCAATGCCTCTAGCCCTAAACCTTCTTCCCACTAAAAATCACAGCAAATTTGGAGTTCAAAACATTTCACCATGTGCAATACATAAAAAAGGCCACACAGGACCATGTTATCTTCCTCTGACAGGACCAGTAACAGGCACTAAGGGAAATAGCACCAAAAAAAAAGGAAAATTAAGGGTAGTATCTTGAATATTCTCCCAGTTTATAGCTGATACCAGTGCAGGGATTTCCTCATCTGGAGGCTGCATGTGTGTTATTGCTATTCATGGTCACTGATGGATACATCCCATGAGGATTTCTCTAAACTCTTTTTCAAACCATGTCTATTCTCCGATATCCCGTGGCAAGGAGCACACACAGGGTGAACAAAACAGTACTTTCTGGATTTGTGTTTAAGTCCTGCTATCTGCTAATGTCACCGTGTGCCCCAAGGTCAGCAAGAACTCATGGGGTTCCCATGCTGCTCTGAGGGTGATTGTGCACCTCCTCCAGTGACTCAGCAGTGGGCCAACTGCCTTGTCCTGAGAGCACACAGGGCTCTGGGCCACTGTTTGAACTACCTACAAAAGTATGTGATAGAGAGTTGTAACTTTGAAATAGAAGGACTGGAAGGTAGAAGCAGCAATTTCAAAGGGCTGCTCAGTCTTTGAAACTCCTCTGCAATGAGGGAAAGCCCACCATGTTCTGTAAATAACTGGTACTGGCTAGTTTTTGACCCCATATTTGTGTTTATGATGTGTTTCATCACTTTCTTAATCATGACAAACAGGTACCTTGCTTAAAAATACTGAAAATGAAGCACATTTCAGGATTCTCTGCACATTTCAGGTCCCTCTTGCTGGTTGGTTTGGGATGAGCTTTTGCAGAGAGTAGAAACAGGGTCTGAACTAAGTATTCACACGACAGTGACCTAACACCTCTTCTCAGCCCTAGCAGCCTTGGTTCAGCATGTGCCTAAGTAATGGAGATAAGCCCTTTCATATTTCATGGTGTTCTTGCTCTTTTCTCAGTTACTGTGTTTGTAGGAGTCATGCAAGTGTCTTTGATTAATAGATTTCCAAATTTTCCCTAATACATGAGGGACCAGGACAGTGACACGCTGAGGAGACAATATGGTAAAAGAAAGATAGATCTGGAAATACTAAAAGATCAAAGATGAGGAGAAAGTAGGCATGGGAGAGACATTTGGAAACAGGATTAGATGCTGTCCTGCAAGTCATGCTCACCCTTTGTGCCTGGGTCCCCATGGGGACTTCCCACAGCCATTGTACACAAGATGGTCCTTCATGGTCCTCAAAGTCTGTGAACTTCAGCATTTTTCATAAAACTCCAAAGGTTCAGGAAAGCTGTAGAAAAAAAAACATCTCCACAACAAAATATCATCTCTACAATGAAGGAGGTGACCATATAGTGTGGGGGAAAGGACTCCATATAACATTCTATGAACCTATAACACATGCTGTCTCTTTGGCTTTCTCTCCCAGAGGAGATGTTAGAAACAACAAAAAAATGGAGATTCCTGTGTGACTTTAAACAAGGGCACCACACTGGCATTCATGCTGAGACAATTTTTGTAGCTTTAATGCTGCTGCTCCACCACTAATAACTGCCTGGTTACTCTATTGGGTCATACATGACAAATCTAGCTATGGAATTAGCTGGGCTGCCTGATATGTGTATTTTTGGAATTACTTTTATGGTAAAATCATTAAGGCCACCCACCAACCAACATATGATCTCCCTATTGGCTTGGCTTTGATTAGAGGTATTACCAATAAGAAGCTAAACATTTTCCTGAACATAGTTAATCTTCAGTGGTCTTCAGCAGCAGATGGCTACAGCATCAAGCACTGGCTGCCGTGTGGTAGCTCTGCTTAGTTAACTTGTTGAAAACTTATTTTCAAGCCAAACTAGGAACCCAAAGGGCTATAGAAATGGTTGATTAGGTGGCCCCAGCCTTGTTTGCTGGAAAATGGCTTTGCTAGTGCCTGGCTTGCGTAGGTGGCAACCCAGAGAGATGTGAAGTGCAAAACAATAAATGGCTGAACCTTTTTATTATCAGTGGATGGATTTCATCTAACCATTTTGTGGGTGGCTCTATTTTTCATGCAGCCCATATACCCAAGGCGAGTTAGAAGAGGGAGGAAACATGACAGTTTTCATCAAAGCTTAGACAGATTTCCTTCTGAAATAGACTCTCGAGGGGATGGCCCCGCACAGTGAAAAACGGCTGCAAGTTCATATAAATCAAAGGGCAGCGTGCCAGAGCAAACAGGCACTCAGCTCTGCCTTCGACAAGAAATTCTGCCCCCCATTCCTGTTGTGCTCCCACCCAGAAACCAAAAATCTAGTTCTGTTCTGGCAAACCCCAGAACTGAGCATGGTGAACATGCTTTGCTGCAGTCAAAGACCTGTCTGTGCACCACAGAAAGAAAGGTGAACTCAGGCTGGATGTCTTTTTTTTTTTCCCCTTTCTTCCTGATGAAAAATTAATGACTCAAGAAGGATGCTTCTGTAGGTCACACGTAATATTTTCCTTATTCCTTTTCGTATGAAAGCTTCTGACAAAGGAGAATGAAGCTTTCCAGCTGCTCCACGCTTTGTTCTTGGGATTTTTGCCATCATATGAAGATGTTGGAGGTGACACAATAAGAAATATGGCTGAATTACAAAATAGGAAGGTAAAGAACAATTTTTCAGCCTGTATTCTTGCACTGCCTGACACAGGGGTGTCTGCAGTCATGTCTGAGGTTTCTAGCACACATTGGGATGCTAAAAATATTAAAAGCAACAGTCTGATTTACTGACATAAAGCACTAAATCACTAACATGTGCACTTCTGATCAGGAGCGTGTGGAAGAATGTTAATTTCCTAGATGTAAGGTCAGAATTGGTGCTCTTCAGAAAGGTATTGCAGTCACAACTGCTCAGGAAAACTTTAGCACCTTCCCTAATCCAAGGAAAATAATGTGTTCCTACTAAATCTCAGCCCAAGCAGATGCTGGGCATGAGCATGAAACTGATTTTTGAGATTATAATCAGCCTCAGATTCAGACTGAGACCTATCTTTGCTTCCCGTAGTAAAATAAAAGAACTCTCATGGTTTAGGTTTGGCTACTCATGTAGCATGGGACCATGGTGGTTGGTCTTGGATAGGTTATGGAGGACACTGGTTACAGTCCAAATGTAACTGCAAGCTAGTCCAGTGATAGATTCAGAATGAATTTATACACACTAAAGCCCTAATACACCAAATAAAAAATGTCATTATTGTTTTTTCATATTCACAGATCTTCAGTGGACTAATCCCAGCATTTAACTGATGTCTAAACGTTAGGACACCTGGCTGAAACACCAGAGTCCCAGTTTATATTCCAGTGTATTGAATGATTAGGGAAGTTTTTTCTTTTTTCTTCTTCATGTCAGTATGATGAGATGGATGCAGTCATGACAAGTGGAAGCATCTGGAGGCCAACCACAGCAGGGTGACAGAAGAGCAGGCTCAGCACCGTGTCCTCGCCTGGCTCAATGGATGGTTTGGGGTGTGCTATTTCAAATCAGCTGGGAAGTGAGGAAGGGGTTTGAGAAGATGAGTTTAAAAATTGCAGATTCTGTAATTGTGGGCAAACAAGCTACCAGGTTTTGCCTGTAATTCCATTACATTGTGGCATGTATCATTTCTCAACCTTCATTTTGCCAGATAGCAATCTGTTGATCTAATTTTATGTTACAACCCTTCGTTATACCTAAATATATCAAGAACACGGACCTCAGCATTCCAGAGTCATAACTCCTGTCAAGCTAACCAAAGCATATTTAGCTTCTGGTGGCCCACAAGCTATCTCAAAAGGTCACCACAATCTCCAGGGGCTGAGGAAACCCACAGTTGCTACAATGTCTGGGGTTTTTTTGAAATACAGAAAATCCCTCTTCTCCTGAAAAATAAGTCTCTTTTTTTGGTCTTTTCCCCCCCCCTCTTTTTTTCCTCAGCCCAGGTGATCTGTAATCCCAGTTTTTTAGGGGAAAATAAGAACAAACAGAAGAATAAATATCAGATAAGTCAAGCAGCTTAGTCTTCATTAAACAAACACATTCCAGCAAGTTCTTCAGGTTGTTACTACTCCTTGAAGGGGTTGAAATTCAGAACAGCAGAATGGAAATGAAATGCGAGCTGTACATTTACTTTTGCTGCCAATCAAGAAAATTAACATAATTTGGTGTGTCGAGATTCTGTGTGTCAATGGCAACATGAAAATAAAAATGTGAACATGGAGACTGCTTTTTTTTTGGAAAAAAAAAAAAGGAAAAAATAGAAAAGAGACTGTCCTCAAAATATGGTGCTGATTAAAAGTTCTCGTGCGAGCTCCTCAAGAGGGAGTGTAAGCAGAAGGGTAAAGGGTGTTTGTGCTTCACAAGGAAAATATTTAGACCTTCTACATAACCATAGCTGAGAAAAATTCTTCAAGGTCTAAATAGTGTGACTACATGAATTAGACTGATGGCTGTTCTGGTGGGCAAAGGAGATATTTGGTGGAGAACTTAAGATTGCAGTAGATGCAGTGCAGCAGCACAGAGCTATGTAAAGGGCAAGGTGAGTTTAAAACTCTGCCTTTGTAGTATAGCCATATGCTGCTGGGAGTCATCAGTGGATTTGCTTATTTTTATAGCAAATTACAAAAATGGTTCTTCTTCTTCTTGCTGAAGAATCTTCCTCCTCTCACAGGAGGTGAGCTATTTCTTTAGCCTATGCTCATATATTTTTTTTCCTTCTGAAAGAGCAACTTCATTAAAGCTCTGTCTGCAAAATGAAGATCTGTGGTAGAAGGATAGATGTAAATTAAATATTATATTTATATGTAAAGAAGGAAATACTTAAACATGTAAATGACTGGGCAGCAGCAGCATCTTCCTGAAACACTGCAGTCGTTCACCTGCTCTTCTGCATTGCTCCCCACTTTTGCAGGGAGAGCAGTTGAGGTGGATGAAAGCACCTCCACTGACAGGAAAAGTGTCAGAGGGAAACCTGAGCCACCAGACTTTCTGTCTGTTAAGCAGGAGAAATGTGGATATGAGCAGGAGAAGTTTCTGTGCAAATTCTACCAGTGGTGAACAAAGGATTGTCTCCTGGTTCTTGCAGAGGGGACTGCTCAGTCATGTAGCCCATCATGATGCTGACAAATCCATAGAAGAAGAAATGGAAACACATCAGGGAGCCAGACAGCTTTTAACACAAGCTCTTCAAGTCAGAGAATGACAGGAAGGGAGTTGAGATTCATTCCCCAGCCCTGCGGTTGCATGACAGCTCTCACTTGACCCTCATTGCTATAGCTGGAGGAGTATTAATCACCAGCACTTTGCACCAAGGACTAATCCAGAGGCATTGCCCTTGAATCAACTGCTTTTCAATGCTAGCATGCCTGCTGCACTTGCTACTTAGTGAGCAATCCTTGGCAGAAAGACAAGGGACACTCTAAGGGTCAGTGAGATCTCAGACAGCAAGAACTAAACTTGCCAGAAAGTTTTTTCAAGTGGTGGTCCCACAAGAAGTCTTTGGTAGGGCTGTGTCATGGGTTGATCACTGCCCTAGCTGAATAGCTGGCTGGGGCAGCTCAGTCTCCTTCGGCCACTGGACACCTCTCTCCACTGTTCCACCAGAAAAGATTCCTTCCTTCCACAGAGTCCATTTTTCTTATGATTTCCTACCATAAACCAGTCAAACTTTGCTCTGTGTTAGGTTAAGCAAAGCAGCCACACTATAAAGACATAAAAATGAGTGACATATTACATATAGATGAATGCATGCTATAAAAACTCTCAAATAGACCAAGATTTTCATTAAATAAGAAAGTTACACAATTTAACAGTCTGGCAGCCTCCACCTGCTGCTTTGTTCTGCATATTGTCCTGAGGTTTAGTCATGGACAAAAGTATTACCAAATAGGAAGGAGGGAGAGAGAATCCAGCCCCGATATCCTCAGGCAAAAGGTTGTGTGCAATGTAATCACCAAGTATTAATGCTGTTGTTTCTAAAAGCTTCAGTCACTTGTTCCTCCTTCCCATTTGCATTCTGCAGGATACCCTGTTGGAAGTGATCCCTTGTTCTAAGTAGGAACGTCAGGCTTTAATCTTTTCAAGTCATGGCTGAAAAGAAAAAAAGAAGAAAAAAAAATTGTTGCACTGGGAATAAGAGAGAGAGAGAGACAGATGCCAAGACATGATGAAAAAAATCTGTTTCTTCTGCCCACTGCTTGTACTGAGACTCGTGTTTCTCCAAGAGTGGAACTGAAGCTAATTAAAACAGGTTTCTAACATCGACTTCATAGCTAAGGCTTGCATGACAAGACATACTGATAGCATAAGGCAGAGTCCCTGTGCTAAGCATCACACTCTACCTTTAAGCTAATTTCCATCAAAGTCATTAGGACTCTTTGCATTGATGTCTGAGAGAGCTGGATCCAACCCCACCTCATCCCAGGAAACTCAACTCATGCATGGTATTCACAGTGCGTGAGTGCTCCTCAGGGTCTCTTACACCATGGTGGATAGAGGAGTTGCTTCAAAAAGGATCTTTCCGAAGCAGTAACTCAGGCATTTGCACAAAGAACTGACTGATTTGGACCCCTGTGTTAATGTTCAGATTTGAGTCAAATAATTCAGCAAGACCTCCCCCAGAGTCCACTTTTCATGTGGCCCAATTCTTGTCAGTTTGTCATCCTTGTTAGGCAAGCTTTTCTCACCATTCCAAAGACACTTGAGTGAAGAGGTTAACAGGAATCAAGGATTACAGAGACATCTGGCTTTACAAAGCCCCAAACCCTTCAACTTCATCCTTGGCAGAAAGCTGGGGTCCACTGGGGAGGATAGTTTATAGATTGATTGCAAAGCCTGGAGTCACGGTGCCAAGACCCAATGCTATGGTTTGAATGTGTAAAGAATATTGTGCAAATGCTCAGGAGATCAGGTGGTCAGTATGTTTGTGTCCTGAACAAACAATTTCTTCTTTGTCAGAAAGCTGCTGTTTAATTACACACACGTGACATAAATTAAGTTTATTAAAATGTTTTCAAAATCTCCAATGAAGGAGATGTTTGGGAGACCTGTTTTATTCAGGTTGTGTACCTGCCCCTTTGCCTCTGTGATGGGAAACAAGGACAATCTAAGTGCTAAGGATGAAAGGCAAAGAGCAAACCCATCTACATCGCTTTCAGTGGGTGTGTGTTGGTTTTGGACTTTCTGCACTAACTTAAGCAGTTCCCATAAGAGCCACGCAAAGGTAACGGCTAATTTGACAAGCCTGAATGAGTCATCTTTCAAAAGCATTATTGTACAAAATGTCACATGGTTTGGAACTGTCTCCTGCCTGTGTAAAGTGAAATTGCTTTTTTTTTTTTTTTTGCCCTTTTCTTGAAGCAAAAGCAGATGCAAACATCAATGTTTCTCTGCCTATAGTAACGCACACACACAAGAACACCTCCTCTTTCCACACTGGGATTTGTGGCTGGAGCTACAGACTCTTTGCAGACAGTGATTCATAGGTAAAGACCCACTCAAGATTCTCTTCCAAGGCCATCTTTTCAAGGAAATAACTGTAGATGAAAAGCACACAATTTATTTTTCAGTGTATTTTGCCATTAGTACAAAAATAAATTGTGGTATAGAAGTAGACCGGGTTGGAGAACAGGTGGTGCTAAAGCAGCCAGTTAAACCTACTGAATACTGAGAGGCATTTCACTGCTGCCAACCTATGACGAGTCCAACGCTACATTAGCGTTGTGTAGCTTTTGGACCTCCAAAAGGAAGTGTGTAGCAAATTCCTCACGAGTTGAATGGAATAAGAGCAAAAAGGAGGAAGTGCTGAGTGTTTGGAAGAGGAATACCACTTGTCCAAAGCATAAAGGAGAAGTCAGCATAAGAAAGGAAAAGTGGAGTTGTGCCTTTGTATTTCAAAGGAAAAAGTCATAAGGCAGTGAGGGGGTGGACTTCTGAATATCACTGTAAAATAAAGTTCTGGCTTGCACATTGCTCCTGCCAGATGGTTAGTGCAGAGAGTCTAAGTAGGTAGAGCAAGAAGTGTGAAATAAGAGAGCTGCTTAAAAGGCAACTTTAAGGTTACAGGTGCTGACAGAGAAGTTGCAAAGACAGAGGTAGAAGTGGGGCCCTGAGTGAGAGGTATTAGAAAGAGGTGAGTTTTATTGTGTGACAGATAACCAAGACCTCAGAAGTGCTGGTTTGAAAAGAACAAGTTGGACTTGATGAGCAACTGCTAAGTAGGAGGAAGAAATAAAGAAGGAAAACGAGGACAAGAGCAGATTGGGATGTCTTTCCAGAAGAAGAGACTGTGTGACCAGGCAGGACTTTTAGGTAGGAAGTATATGGAGAAAGAGAAAGGCACAACCTCCAAGTCTTTGGCAAACAGGGTGATAAAGAATGCTAAATAACTGATGCTAAAAATCCTGAGAGAATCAGAAGAGACTAAAGATTTGAATGAGCAATTCTAAGAGAAACAAGCCAAAGAATAGGTCAAGAGTACGGAGGAAAAAAAATGCCAGTGGTAGAAAGGGTGCAACAAGGAAACATCTTCATGTCCAATGTTGTTTCTGAGAAACCCAGAGTGAGAGCAGAGCCAAGACTGCAGAATAATTGCCTACAAAATATTGTCCACATGGGCAGTTAACCACAAACATAGCAACTCTAGTGTCTGAGATACAAAACATTGTACCCACTGGTCTTACCTCACCATGCCTTGCTGCCCAGGGAAGGGCAGTTTTCCACTGCAGGGTGCCAGTCAGACCTGGCCATTATTCTTGAACATCTGGAAATCCCAATGAGGGGTACTTGAGGGGTTAACCCAACCTTATATTTTGTGACTGGATTAGTCAGCTCAGTTTATTCTTGTCCCCATACCTCCCCAGTGGCACTGTAGTGTGTTTATAAAAATAGCAAACAAATCATTTGACAGCAAGGGTTGGAAGTAAAAATTTAAAAATGCCATACTTTCCCTATTAAATTTTGATAGTCTCCCAAAGGCTTCCAATATATTGCACAGGTCCAAGCTCTACCGCAGAATAATTGAACCATAAAGACTAATGCCATGTGTCTTCTGAGAGCGTACGCGAGGCGGGGAATGCTGCGGGTGGGTGCCAGTGTACGGAAGGACATGGCACAATTATCTTTGAATTTCCCCACGTGGATGGGACAACAATACCTACCCTCTTGCAGCCCAAGGGGCACCTTGTCTCTGAGAAGGGAGCTCTGCTATGGGTTCAACCATTTTTCTGAAATGTGTCTTTTTTTTCACATGGCTCAGTTATTTTAACCTAACAGCCAGCAAAACTATTTTATAGAATCATAGAATGGTTTGGGTTGGAAGGGACCTTAAAGATCATCTAGTCTCAACCCCCTTGCCATGAGCAGGGGCATCTGCTCATCAGGTGATAGCAGCTCATCACATGCTATTTTTGGCAGCACTCTCAGGTGAGATCCTCTGGCATGCAGTAGCTGCACCATATCCATGGGAGAGTGGTGATGGATTGATAAACTGCCCAGAGATTCAATATTTTTAGGCCTGGTTATGTATGGCCCCTGTATAGAAGCAAAATATTGAAAATAACAATGGCAAGGTTATAAAAAGCTGCCATAGGTGGGTATGGTAGGGCTGATGCCAGTGCAGTGACACCAGCAGGAAACTCATGAGAGGTTAGAGGCTGCCACAGACATCTTCCACTGATGAACAGCAGAGCTCACTCGCCCTCTTAAATGAACTTGTTGGCTCTGTAAAGGATGATAAATGAGAGAAAACAAAAGTAAGAAAACATCAGCTGTTATGTTACAGTCAAGAGGATCATGTTCCATAAGTCCAAGTTGTGTAGGTTCAAAGCCAATGTGATGAGCGGGATTTCCTTTCACTTAGACCCCTGATAAGGCAAAACTCTGCAAACATCTTGAGATGATCACGCTTTGAAGCTGCTTTGAACTTCCTCTAAAGAAGGAGGGAGGTGTCATTTTTATAGGCAATGTAAAAGCTCTTCACATTAGAATGTCTGAGGGAAGCTTTGGCTTCAATTGAAAAGCTTCAGTGCTTTATTCCAGAGATGACAACACCCAAATACAATGTGTTTGCAATAGCAACACTGCTGGTTAACGGGACAACCAAACGCTCTCTCTTGAGCTGACCTGTTTTTCATTGATTTCACTGAGCTAAGAACATGGAACAACAAACAAATCTTTCTGAATATATCTTTTTTTTTTATTATTTTAACTTTTCTGAATAGGAAAAGTCTGGACTTGATCCAAAACCTCATAGAATTTTTTTTTTCATGTGCCTTATGGGCTTTATGATTATTTAAAAGAAATTTCACCTGTGACTGCACACTGCCTGAGGCTGCAAATGGTGGGTGCTCCATTGTACACAGGGTTAAACTTTTTCTACTAAAGCATTTAGCATACTGAATGCTGAAATGTAACCTAAACACCACGAGTTTTCACAAAATCATGAGTGCACTTAACTGATTTAATTTCTACAGTTGTTATCATGAAGTATAATTATAGCTTTGACCTTTTGGGTAGGGGCCAAGCTATAAGTGTAAGAGGTAAACACAATAAATAAATACATGTAAAATACAATCCCCCTGCTCTGAAAACAGTATTTTCTGCATTTCCAAACTAGTTGTGAGAGAGTTAGCTGAACACTCGTGCACTTCATAGAGTCACTGGTTTTAGTTACTAGAATAATAATGCAGGGACTGTAAATAGGGTTTATGACTTTTTATGAGAAAGCCATGTGATGCTTTTACAACTCTCACAAGTAATAAATGTCTGCATCAATTTGATTGTTTTATGTGGGTTTTCTTCTTGCTTTACACCATGGAATGGGTTGAACTTCACTGGAAGTCCACTTGAAATTCTGACATTTCAAGATTTTGGTTTAGTGCCAAATCAGAAAAAAAAAAATACTTTTGAAAACCACATTTTCTCTTCAATTACATTAAAAAAAATATTTGGGATAAATTAAAATAATCTGTTCTGATAAAACTAAATTGGAACATAATACCTTCTTTTTTAACATCCATTATTGAAAGCATAAAATTAAATCACTTTTGTTACGAAAAGACAGTTAGTACAAAAAATCAAGTCATTTCACTCCAACAAGGTCTAAACACAATACTTCCACCTAGTCAAAACAATTCCTTCTTAGAAACTGAAACAAAACTTCATTGACAACAACATATTACAATCAGAAGTCTCGATTTCAACTAGATGGCATTTTCCACTGAAAAATTGCCAGGGAAAAGTTTTTTTCCTGCTAGCTCTAATCTGATGTTATCATGTACAGCAGCACTTGGAGTTAAGAATTACAGAACATTTTGAGGTCTCCCAGAAAATATTTTCTCCAACTTCAGCAGAACTGCTGGGCTTTGCCAGCTGTGAGGTAGAGCGCTAAGCAATGGAAACTCTCCCTCAGCAGCCAAGGTGCTCTTACAGATGGTTCATTAATTGGTAAGCATCACTTTACACAATACTGGCATGAGAAGAAGCAGATAATCTGTGGATACTCTCTTCAAACACCTCTAACCTGCAACCTGTAGTCCCTGCTCTCTTTTCCCATGCTATGTCCCAGCAAACTTCCCATAAAGAAGGAGGAAACAGGAGCGCAGCTTCTGGAACCAGGGCCACAACTCTTCTCCCACTTGGTGGAGCCTGTTAGATCTGCTACCAATAGGGCATTATGTTCATGGATGATGACTGACCCTAGAAAAATTTTACTATTCATTGCTGGAAGCCATGCAACTGGCTCTCATCAGTGTTCTACCGCTCTGAATAGGCTGACCATAAAGGGACTTCACTTTAAATTACAACTCATTAAAACTGGTGGGGAGCCTGTAGTTGTGCAGACAGAGACGTGTACAGAAAAGTTATCAGGGTCTATACAAAGAGATATTGTTATGGTTATATCAGGGAAAGTGCTATCAAAGTAGGGTTTATATTTCTGACCAAGACCAAAGTATTTGGTGGTCCTTAGCTCCTATGGAGTTATTACATCATAGCACTCGTCACTAGATACGTCTGTCTGGGTAGGAGGAATTGCTGTTTTAATAAGAGAACTGCTGTATTGCTGAAGAAAAGCCCAGGAGTTTTCAAACCTCTTCATACCTTTGAGTACTCACAGCAAGTGTTCTCAGAAGTATTGCTCCAGAGCCAGGTCTCCTGTCATGTGTTAGTCTGAGTCCACATGATGTCAGAGTTTACTACTGCTACAACTTGCAGCCTCTTCCTACAGAAATTAAACTCATCCATGCACACAAGGAGCTGGAGTCAATATTTGCCTCTTGAGATCACAGTTTTCTATGCAAAGGGTGCTAGGTGAGGTGACTCTTTGGTGCTGGCACAGCTCCCTTGGCTTCGTAGCAAACCTGCTGCTCCATAACATCCTTCACTCTGCTCAAACACACAAGGATGCTTGGATGCACCACAACTGTCCTGAGTTTCTTGATGAAGCAACTATCCAGAAAATATCCTGGTAGCCCCAGGTGACCTGTAGGATCCCACACTTTCATTAGAAGCTCAGCTGTTGCTCAAGCCAGAGATCTGAAGATGCCATGAAAGGCAGTGAAGGCTCACAGGGAAAGATGAGCATTGTGGGTGGGAAAGAAATAGCCCCAAACAAATGGAAAAAACTGTCAAAACATTTACAGACTCCCTGATAATTAAGCTAGGGTGGGGAGGATCAATTTGCAGATAGTGTCTCTTTCTCTCCTCACTTCTCCCTACAAGAAAATAAATGATGAACAGAAAAGGAGAGCAAGAGAGAGAGTAAATTTTGGAGAGAGCAGCCAAAAGTTTTATTACAAGCCTGTTCCTCATTAAAGCCTTAGCAGCCTCACACACAAAAGCTAATTACTGTTTTTATGTCATGTTATTTTGATTCATATTTCCTGTCTGGAAAACAGACGGGAGTTTTGGGCAGCTGGCCAAGGCAAGGGCCACGCTATAGCGCAAGTGGGAACCTGCCCCAGCCATGGAACAGAGGAGACAAGAGCCTTATTTTTTTGGATTATTTTTTTTGTTGTTTTGAGGAGGAAATGGGAACTTTCCATGTAGGCGTAGCTTGCTCCCAAAAAATTGTTGTTCGCCAGGGGTAGTGGAAAGTAAAGAGATGTCCCACTGCTTGTTTCTGGTCAGGAAGTGCCCCTGCAGACAGGGATGTGTGGCTTTTCAGTCCTGGTCATGTCTGGTGTTACCCATGCTTGGATAAAAGGGAAAGTGATAACTTCATAACTGATGCAGTTTTTAGAAAATGAATTAAATCTCCGAGGACCTCCGTGCTATTCTCGTTCCTCTTATCAACACACGGACACCATGCGGGGTTCTCCACAGGGCTCAGGTTTAAATGCTGTGGGGAGAAAAACAAAAACAAGTCACCATTGCTGATGCCCTGGGTTTCCATGAGGTGGCAGCAAGGAAAAAAAAAAAGGTCCCATGAATTACATCTCTTCTCCAGAAGAAATTAATCCCAGAATATTTTCTGCCTACATAGAGTAAATATTTCACCCTTATTTATACCCTCGTTTAAATAGCAGCCAGGTGCTTCACAAGCAGACCTGAAGCCAACCTCTTTCCCCAGTTTCAGGGAACAGAGCAGAGTTAATTTACAATTTGAGAAAGAAGGAACAGGCTAAGTGAGTTATCCAAGGCCACATCATTTTGCTTTCCATACTGTCAATAAAAAAAATCATCTCAGCCTCAGCAGCAGTGGAGCTTTTCTTCTGCAATATGGTATTCCAGACAATTACAAGATATTATGCATATTTTTAGAGCTCTCCATTTTAGCTGAGAAATTGTGATGGCTAGGAAAAGATTGTTTGGAGTTATTAGAGATATCTGCTATAAATGGTTAAAAATTAAAAAAAAAAAATCTTCTATAAAAATTAAAAAGTGTTACATAACCCATAATTAATCATTCAGTTGCATAATGTCACCTCCATTTCTGTTTACTTATTTTCTGCATACTTCTTGCTTAAGTTAAATAATTAATTACTCCTACTAAGTTAAAACCCGCTTTAAATATATTATTCAAAATTCATGGAGCTTTAACTGGAAAAAATAGATCACAATAAAGCTTTATTTTTCCTGATCTGAGAAGCAGAACTCTAATTCAATAACTTCTAAGTTAAACTTTCCATGTTCATATTCACCATCACCTGTTGCCTTGCAGGATATATGGCTTGGAAACTCATCTGTTATACTGGTGATGAAGAGCAGGCATATGAACAAGCTCCCTTTTTAAAATGTACTTATTATGGGATTTTTTCATTTTTTTTCCCCTAATGCTGCTAATAAGATTATATGTAATAAACTAATTCAGTCTACAGAAAGCACGTGACAATGTTTGAGGCAGAAGTGAGCTTTGCTCAGAAAACTAACAACAAATGGAAGATCAGGATGAGGCAAAATCCCACAACAACTCATCACAAAATAAATTGCATCTTCCCAGGGTCTCCTACCGGTGGTTTCTGACCTGCTTTAGCAATGGTGGTTGGTGGCATCCTTGACTTTTTGACCAGTCAGTTGGGTTGCCCTCTTACTACCATTGCACAGCTCAGTGCTTCTGACCAACCTATGTCAAGAGGAAAAAGATGGCATCTAGTGGGGACTTTTTTCTGTAATTTGTCTGCTTACAGCAGAGTTCACCTCTAGAAGAATTGAATCTTTCTTTTTGTATCCCTCACTGAACTGCTTCAGCTCTGGGGTGGAGCACACCAGTTTATTGAGTAAATCCTAAGACGAGCATCCAGCCCAAACCAACAGGCAAATATTTGATGGGTAAAATATCAAATTACCCATATTGGCACCTGGCCAAACATCAGGTGCCATAAGTTAAATAATTAATTACTCCTACTAAGTTAAAAACCACTTTAAATATATTATTCAAAATTCATGGAGCTTTAACTGGAAAAATAGATCACAATAAAGCTTTATTTTTCCTGATCTGAGAAGCAGAACTCTAATTCAATTCTCTAATTCAAAAAACCAGGGGATATTTAATGCTTTGTAAGGATCCAGGATATGAGCATTATTTCTGAATTGAAACATGGAGATGCAATCCATGTATCACCTCCAAATGCTGTGCTCATTTATTGGGGATGCAATGTTGTGGTTCTTGTAGGTAAAACTCATCCTTTCTCTTGAACTCTTAATTCTCTATCTGCTGCCTGCCAGGCTCATTGCCATGAGCAAAGGAGGCATCCCAAGGAGGTGACCTGGATATCTTGGGGATAAAAAGGTAGAAACAGTCAGAAGCTACAAAAGAAATATTACAGCAATTAATGTTGCAAAGATTACAATGCAAATATTAATATTTGACCTACGTAGCTGTTTTCTGGAGTCTGAGTCCTCACCTATTTGGAGACACCACACTATCTTCCAGACCCCATCCCTGTGAAAACTGTGGGGATGCTACAAAACTTAACATGAAAATTGGGATGTTTTACACCAGAGGAAAAAAACCAGCAATTTTCTTTTCTTCCCCAGCTATTTCTGTTGCTTATTCTTCCTTTTTCTTCTTGCCATCACCCACCCTGGCAGTCCTCAGTGAATTGTCTCACCCTTTCCAGCCTGAGCACTGCCACCACACTGAGGAAGCAAGTGCTTTATGAGCTGATTCCAACCCAGTGAAACGTGGGCCTGCAGAATGAGAAAACTCTGGTTAACTTTAATTAAGTTTGCATTACTTTTCCCAGTAGGACCTCAAATTTAATGTTATTACGTTTTAAGCTGTTTGGCAAGTCTTGAGAAAACAGTTTAGTGTATTTCACTAATAAAAACAAAAGCTGTGTAATAAACCAGGCCTCTGTTAAACCAAAATAAGAAGACACTGATCCTTTTGAGGGTGTAGAAATTTCTTTTGAAAGATGACACTGTTGATTGTGTGCAGGGACTGAGGGCTTCTTTCCCAGTTTATCCTTATTTTGTCCTGACTCAAGCAAAATTGCCAACTGTTTTATTGTGAACCTGACTTAAGAAAGTGGGCAACAATTTCACCAGCACCTTAGAAAGATAGATTTTTTTTGGTTTGTTTTTATTTGCACCCCCCCAAAACCATTATCCTTTGCTTGGGATCATGTTAAGAAGGGAATGAGTAAGGAAAGATGCACTTGCTGCATGTTCCCATTCCTCATGCATACTGGTTGACAAAGCACAGAGACCTGGATATGCTGGACTGGGATGGAAGAGCTCATTTAGAGGTCAGAAATGCCAAATCTCACCACTGGATGACACCCCAGCTATCACCACTTACTCTGTACTGGGAACAGGAAATAGCTGGAGGCCTCAGATATCACTTCTGGTAAATGCTGACTTGTTAATGGTGACTAAGAACCTGGTCCGAAGCCGACTCAAGTCAATAGAAAAGGTGTCCCCTGACTTCAGTGACCTTTGGATGAGTCTCTAACATGCTGGAGCTGTAACTCCTACAACTGTTGGAAAGAGACGGGAGACGGAGGTTCATTGGCAGGAACATGCTGCATCTCTGGCAGTGGCTGGGTGCAGAGATTCAGTGACCTTGTTAGCAGGTCAAAGTGGCCTCAGCTGTTGGAAAGGACAGAAAAAGAGACGTCAGAGCCTCACGTAATCACCTCAAACTGCTGCAGAGTAATGGCAAGGCAAGATGAATGAAGATGGCTTAGCTTTTGCTCCTCCCTGGCTTGTCCATACTCTGTAACTGCCTTCATGGTCCCTGGGATGTCCGACCTCAGATGACGTTGGGTTAAAGGAGAACATTTTCTCCTGCAGTGACCTTGGATCCATCCTGTGAAATGAGATACTCAAAGCTGTGCAGGGCCTGATCCAAAGCTCACTGAAATGAACAGGAATGTTTCCATTGGCTTGCCTGGGCACTGAATCTCTAAATATTTGGTAACTCAAATCTAAAATGAAAGCTTTTTGTAAAGATTTAATTAAATTCCTGTGCTAATTCAGAAAAAGGATCATTTCAAGGTCAAGGACACTGCAATTATTTTTTTTAAATCTTGTTATGACTGTGTGTTTATGGGGTGGACTCTTCTTTTTCTCCCTTTTTTTCAAAGTTACTGCAAAGAACCTTCTTTAAACCATAAATTGAATTAAAAACTCACATTTAATATTTAGTTATGATGTGGTTAAAAATTTTATGTGCCAGGCAGTTGCTCTTTTATTTGCTTACAATGTTGTCTTTAATGAATGCCAAAACCATGCAGCTCAAATGAGCAAGCAGATGCCAAGTTATTAACAATTATTACCTTTTACAGTAATTTTTGGCAGCCTTTCACTTTTTTGGTGGTCTAATAATTTCAAAACAGGGAACTTTGAAATATTACACCAAGACCAAACAGCACCGTGGATTGGTTGACTTCCTCTTTTCTGACTTACTCCAACTTGTTTCCTATTGTGAAATATTTTTCCACCCAACATTTGCCCAGCATGGAGTGAGGTTTACCCCTGCAGCTAAAAGCCATCTTTCTGATGAAAAATAACAACTTCAGAGGTCTACAGACATGTCCAACTACTGTTTACAGCACACAGAAAGGACAGTCAAAAGCACAGTGCAGGACTCAAAGGGAGTCCTCAGCTTGCTCTCAAAGTAAACAAAGGTGCGTGAAATTAATGAATCCAACACTCCTCCCAAATCAGGATTAACCCTGCTATGTCAAAGGCCAGATTTAGAGCCCCAGGTGAAGTCCCTTTATTCTGCTAAAGCAAAACAAAGACCCCCAAGGCCAAGAGCTGGGGTATTGCTAAAAGCCTGTGTGTTTTTCAGGAGAGATGGTTTAAAGCTGGGTTGAAGCTTATTGCTGCTCGTAGCTTTAGTCCATGAGCAGGGCCATGTAGTACTGCTTCATCTACAGAGGGTCTGAGGATCACTTTCCCATCCTAGGTCTTCTTATGCTCTTTATATGGTTTTCAGAAGCTGGTGAAGGATCTGGAACTCAAGTCTTATGATGAGGGAACTGTGGTTCTTTAAGGAGGCTGAGAGGAGACTTTCTCGTTATCTACAACTACTTGAAAGCAATAGGACAAGAAGGTATGGTCTCAAGTTCTGCCAGGGAGGTTGAGGTTGGATATGAGGAAGAATTTCTTCACTGAAAGGGTTGTCAAGCAATGGAACAGGCTGCCCAGGGAAGTGGTTGAGTCACCATCCCTAGAGGTATCAAAAAGTCATGTAGATGTGGTGTTTAGAGACATGGTTTAGTGGTGGACTCAGTTGTGTTAGGTTTATGGTTGGACTTGATGATCTTAAAGGTCTTTTCCAACTAAAACAATTCTGTGGTTCTATGATCCTGTTTTTTGATAGTCCACCGATGTGCTGGCTGGAAGCAGACAAGGCCAAGTCAGGCTGCACCCACATACAGTAGGCATCTCATTTTCTGCTGTGGAATTACATTGCTGTTAGTACCCGACATTCTTCTCAGTTCCTCACTAATAACAATTTCTTCAGTTTTCTTGTCTTTTCAAGGGTTTTTCTTGATTTTTTTTGTGGTTCTTCTTAGATTTTTTTTACAGAAACAAACATAAGTGACCTTAACACGACTTCTGCTTGCTCTAGGGTGTTGCATCTTCCTAAAGTAAACCTCTCACTCTTCATTTCTTCTCAGAAAAAACAGAAATTGCTTAACTGTATTTATTAAATTACAGGCAAGCCCATTGGCAATTCCACTATTTTATAAATAATATTGTTGATAATAGTCAAAACCTGTGAAAAAAGTGGAAAAACCCTGGAAGCCCATGGTAGTGCCATGCTCACTGTGAGGGAATGCTCACACACATGTGTTTGTGTGGGTATTGGTATTTAACAACAGGTTTTTCCTTCCTCCCTCTCCCCAGTCCTAAATAGCAATTAGCATCCCCTTGTCTTGGGACCCATGCCCAGAAACCTTACCCACAAAACCGCAGCAGAATGGAAAGCAGGGTAGAGTGCAATGTTGAAAGTCACAAAGATAGTGTTCACTCTTGGATGGCTGAAGAGCTTGTGCTTGCTTCTGAAGAGCTCAAGAATCATGGCTAAATTCAAGCTTGATCTTAATGGGGGCACCTCTTGCTTTTCTTACATTTGAATTTGAGCTATACAGTTTTTAAGTCCTGGTGTCAAAGCTACTTTGGATCTGACAATCTTTTTTATTCTAATCTTTTTTATGCTCATTCCTTTCACTGCTGTGTCTTGGTTTCCATAGGTTTCCAAAGGTTGATTAGTTTTCCATCTGCCTCTGGAGTCAGCACAAACTCCTGTTTCTCCATGATGGAGATCAAAGGTTTCTAGTACCACGGCCATCGCTATAAACTTTTGTGGTAGCAGTCATGCAAGGCAGGACAGGCTCATCCACAGCCCCAAAATTTATCACCATATTGGCAGAAGTAGCTGTTCAATTTTTGGTCCGTAGTCACCTACTATGGGACTATCAGAAGGGCCACACAAGACCACAAAAGAAGACCACAGAAGAGCAGCCATTTGGCTTTGAAGCTTTCTGTTTCCACCCATCTTCAGGTCCTGGACATTTATTGAAAGTCTCTTTCTGGGTGGGAGCCTTGTATCACTATTGAAATAACTTGATTTTTTTTTCTTCTTAATTCTTGGACTAGAAGATTTCAGGGGAAAACAATTTTTCCAGTACTTCATTTTTCTAAGTTAATTTGTCAGTGTCATAGATACTAGACCTTTAGGACAAAAACCAGATGCTGAATAAAATGAAAATGAAATACTGAGCCTTATTATCAGCTATCAAAGCTGCTTGTCTCCCTTTTGTGTGTGTCATATTTCATTCTGAAGAGAGGGTACATTTTATTTATTTATTACACTTTAAAACAACTTGAGTGGATTAAATTCTGTCCCTCTAACCTAAACATTTGAAGGATGTTTCCTATTGCAAGATGATGTTGCATAACCGAAGCAAGATTTTAAAAAGTCACTGGGGTAAAGTCTGTAAAATTTATGGTGTAATTTATTAAAGGGACACAGTCTGCTACTTTTTATAGCAATGTGAATATGTGTCGTGTACAAGGGCAGCAGTACTCCAGTGAGCAGCTCCGGGTGGGTATCGAGACTCAGGGAACAGTTAGCTTTTACATATGGTAGCAGTTTATTAGGAAAGCAGTTTATTAGGAAAAGAGATTCAAATATTTAAAGTTCCAGTGGGGGTAGCCCTGAACACCTCTTTCCCAAGTTTAGAAGAAAATTAAGGAGGTGAGCTCAGCTCCTGAGATCTCCCATCCTATATGGCCTGGACAATTTCCATGTAAATTTGTCCTTCCAAGAGAAATCTTGTAGACATCAGGACAAGCATTCACTGCACATTTGTCTTCTCTAGAACATGATCTGATCAATGCAAAACCTTTCTGTAAAATTTCATAAAAGCAGAAATGGCAGCCACTGGGTTCATGATATGTCACTGGGCATTTATTCATCTTTTTTGGTGCCTGCAACTGCTCAGAAGCCACATGACCTGATTACATGAGAAACCCCTTCCAAGGTGAAGCTCTTCTACTTAATAATCCCTAATATGGTTATTATTGTTATGCTCATCAATAATAATGCTCCCACATATGGTGTAATTAGTTTCTGTGTTACAGTAGCACCTACTTAATCCAGGATTAAGGCCTCGTTGTGCAAAGCATTGCACGGACAAATAACAAAGAGGTCCCTTGTAACGATTCCTTTGAAAACAACATTTCCTGTTTCTACGCTGAACAGAAATGAGACCACACAAGATTTACAATGAGGGAAGAATTGATTACAGAGCTTAGCAGCCATTTTCATTTTTAGGTTTATTTTTATTGTTATTGTTATTATTAGTTCTAGGCTAAATAATTCAGGAAGAATATACTTCTCACTTGGACTTTCTAGCTCACAAAGAGCTTTTCATAGTACTGATAATTTGCAGAAGGTTATGAACAAGCTCTACACAATAAAATACCTACACTTCTTTCACATGTGGTGTTTGCACCCTACACTGTACCAGCTGGAGACTTACAAGAGGTCAGATTTTGTCCTGGGTAAATTCTTTAGCTTTCCTAACTGCTTACAGCTCTGAAAGACACCAAGATTATAGTCTTGACAAGCCTAGAAAATATATTTTAAACATTTTTATTTAGATTGCTCTTTCTGTAATTCTGAGCCCTGTATACTTATGGAGTCATGAACTCCACTGCAAGTAACAACAAAAAAAATACTGACTTCAATAAGGGCAGTACTAAATCAAAGGTTATTGGGGGTGTTGGCTCTCTTGGCAGGGTTAAATGAAAAGCAGTTTCAATAGCTCTGCAGCAACCTTTAAAAACCTCCTTAGAAATGTCCTGCTGTGCATGCTGAGGACGTGTGTTGGTTTGCTGTGCTGTGGGAGAGCTCTGTGCTTTTCAGATCCCTTCATACCCCCTGGATGGTTTCAATGTCTTAACATACATTTCCATCCTCATCCTGACAGCGTGCCAAATCCACACCCTGGTATTACTGTGTCCTTCCAAATACCTGATATCTATTCTCACCCAGTAACAAACACAGCCTACGCCTCTATGGATAGATTTGAGATCCACATTATAGGAAAAAAAATTAATTTATGCTGTTATCTGAATGTGAAGTTTTATTTTAAATTTATATTTTCCTGAAAAAAAGTTGTTTCTCCTCCTCTCACCTTTGGGATCACTGCAAACAGAGGAGTCCACCATGAGCTCATCAAATTTTCTTGAAGAATTGAAATTTGGTCTGTTTCTACTTACAGAGAGACAGATTAAATTCCCTTCAACAGTATAGAATGGGAGCAGGAGGATTTGTAGTGTTACCCCCAGGAGGTAAATAGCACAAGAAAATCACTACTAATTGTTTGTTTGTGTCCCTGGCATTTTTCAAAACCCTTCAGAATTGGAACTGATTGAGAAAGCCACTGGTTTGCAAAGAACTGGTGTATTTAGTGGAAATTCCCTTTCTCTGTCCTATTCCCAGGTCTAGACAGGAATTTTCTGTCTGATTTGCATTCTTAGACTTAGCAGCCACACTCTGACTCCTCTTTATTTTTCTTGACTTATTTCTCTCTTTATTTTTTCTTCTTTTGCCCTTTTTTCTGTGGGGAGGGGATAGAAGGGAGAAAAATCTTTTCTAGTCAACAAAGTACATCACATCACTATATTTATAGGAAAACAAGGAGGCAAAAACACTGAACTGATACTTTTATAGAGCTGCTTGCAAAAGGCAGAGTTGACCTTCCAAGTACAATGGGTTCCATCACACCATGTCCCTCCATCACTGGGGGATGCTCCCTCTAAGGTCCATCTCAGCAGTCCAGGAGAGGGGAGAAAATGGAAAAAGCAGAACTTGGGGAGTCTGTTAGAACAGATTTCTCTGAGGCTGGATGGTAAATATCTAATGTTGTATGATGGTGGAAAATTGTTTGAGAGCCAGATGGAAGCATCTTACTGGCTGCGTTCAAAGCACTTGCTGCCAGATGGAAAAGGTTGGCTGCAAACACACCAATGCAGTTAAAAAGGAAGAAGTATTCCATATATGCAGTTGTATCTGTGCAGATGATCCATGAAAATGGAGAGGAATAAGCTGTTCTGGTGTAAGATCCATGTAAAATAACACAAACATGGCTTGTAAATGCAGCCCTGGGTTGGCAGAAGTTGAGGAGAGAAGGTGGAGACGCTGCAATGGTGTGATGTGAACTGGAGCTTGAACTGGTGCTAATCAGAGGGATTAAAGTCATTCCTTTTCCCCTGTAAACTGGTCACAGCACATTAAGGACTATTTTTATAGCACTATTGGTAAAAATTTGCACATCCATAACCAATGATATTGGCACAAAACCACAAGTAGTCCAGACCTTAAATGCTGCACTAATCTTTTTGAATTAAAAACTCTGTCCTTAAAAGAAAAAAATAATTAAGAAAAAAATATTTTAAAAAAATAATAATAAAAAAGCAGTGCCAGTTCATTTAGAAATGAGAAAAGAGAGCAAATAAACAATTAAATTATTCAGGTATCTGAAAACTGTATGCAGTAGTCATGTTTTATAGCAATGCTTCCCTTTGTAAAGGACTTATAAATGGCAAATAAATATTTAAGAGATTTTTATAAGAAAATTGCAAACATGACTAGGATGTCAAACATCAGTTAAAACACATCAATCTGAGGTTTTATAGCTAGTTATAAACTGGGGTTATAAGCAAGCTTCTGGTCTCTATTAAAATGATTTGGTCTCTATTAAATTGATTTAAAATGATTAATCTCTTTATTAAAATGGCTATTTCATATAGATAAATAAACTTGCTGTTTATTAACTATTTATAAGTGCATCATTAATAGACAGTGCTATTATATTACAGCAAAAATGTTGAATTTCTGACTTGCTTGCTGCCAACACTTGGAACCTGTGAAGAATAGCAAAGCACATCCCTTTGCTTTAAATGCAATCTGACTTCTTTCCAGCAAGAGTGCAAATGGTCCAGCCCCATCAGAGGCTACAGGCTTGAAATTGAGGGACAAACATATTTGGTCTGCATTTTGTCCAGGAATAAAAAGTTGACCCACAACAATCTGCAAAATCATCTGGTAAACTGCGTGTCAAAATCTCAGGACTCCAAGATTTGCAGTGCTGTGGAATATAGGTGTAAGGTATTTATGCTAGCTCAGAATAAAGTTAATTCCAACCTGTAAGGATTTATTCCCCCTGGGAACAATGGCCAAATCAGCTCAAACACATCAGCTCCTGTGTTTTTGAGCAGATCTTCAGTGTTTTTGCCAAACTTGCCTGGTGATGTTTGCAGAGGAAGGACTGTGGATCGGAGCTCACCCGTGTATTTCAGGGCATATCTTTTGCCTCTCCCTAACCCCCTCGTGATCTGGAAAGCAGCCCTAAGGGCACATACCATTGTTCTGAAGTCAAGCTTTATTATTTTTTTTTTTATAAGAACAGGCTACTTGAGACCTCATTTTCTTTTGAACTAGGGAGAGTCCATTTGTGAAGTAAAAAGATACCATATATCACCCTGCTAATAAGTTTTCCTCAGCAGTTGCTGAAGTCAAGTGTTAGTCTTAGCTGGAGTCTCATTAAAAAAATATATAAAATAAATAAATAGATACTATTGGCTAGGAGATGAAAAGTATGCTTTCAGCCACATTATAAACTTACCTCCCACCCTAAAAAGAATTAATATTTCAAGTTTCAGGGCTGCATGTGGCTGAGGAGAGAGGGTTTGCAGGGATAATTTAGGTCTTTTTAGCCCCCCTGAATAAAAATGTATTTTATAGGTAATTCTACACAGCAAAGCAATTAACACTGTATTAATGTAATGGTTTTTCCTACAAATGTATCATGTGAAAGAACATAGAGAAAATATTTTTATGATGAGCAGCAGCCTCCAATTGGGGGGGAATAGGAAGGTCACTGAGAGAATATTTTCTTGGAGATATTGACACATAAATTTTTACAGGTTGGGAACAAGAGGAAAAGATCGAAGCCATTTTTCTTCAGAGGACCTTGCCACCATCTGATTTCTGATGTTAACACAAACACAGTTTTGATCTCTTTGATATCTTTTTTCTCTCCTCCATTTTCTTTGAGGGAAGTCCAAGTTTTTAGTGCTGGACTGTGAATTAAGACTGTGTTGTTATGTGAGCTGCAGGGAAACCTATGAAAAGGCTTAGTGAAGTCTCCAGGACCATAAATCCCCCTCAAGCCCATCTTAAAAAGTCCTCGTCTTAACATCTCATGGTTCCCAAGGCACAGTCTGAACCCCCCTAGATGTGAAGCACATTTCAGCACACACGTTCAGCTACCTCTGAGATGATGTGCTTGAGCTGGCCACCCTTTCCAGCTTGCTTTCATTCATGCTTTGCAACTGAGAAGTGAGGTTTGCAATTTTTTTCATACATTTCCTCCATAATGCTGGAGAGGACTGAACTCATCTTGCAGAGAAGTTTGGAAAATGAGGTTAATATAAAATAGATTAATATTTGTACACATCCCCTTGAGAAAAGGAGCAGGCATCATCAGGAATGGAACATATTCAGAAATTCAGTTTTCATTAGGGATGCCTCCCAGAAATACCATGTCCTTCAGCAACATCTCAGTGGGCAGGTTTCAGATGTTCTTGAGCATCATATGCCCTGTCATACATCCCACTTTGAGGACTCCCAGGCTATTTGTGTAGAGAATTTTGCAGGCTGGGACTTTTCTGTGAAGCAGACACTTGGAACTCATAAACTCCCCTTGGAAGGCTGTTGCATGATCAAGTGGAGATCAAGTGGAGTGGTGGGACTTGCTGGCCAGCATAGAAACATGGTGCTGTAAAGCCCAGCAGGCAGCCCTCAGAGCTCATACAGGAGCTTGTTGCATATTTCTCCAAGCTATCATTTATTTGACAATGCAGGTAATACTCCCATGTTATCTCCAAGAAGAAACACTGAACATAACCTTTCCTGTGTCCTATATCTGCAATGTCCTCCCCAAGCTGCTTTGTCCCGTGACTACCCTTCCTGTTGCCAGACCTTCTTCAGGATAAACTATCTGGCTGGAAATTTAGGCTGGAAATTTCTTGCCATTACAGCAGGACCTACCTTTCACTGGGATGTTTGTGTTCTGCTTCCCAGATGATGTTGGTATTAAGGATGGTGCTGTATAAAATGTGCTGTGTGATATAGGGAGGTCTCCTGAAGGTTTGGACTTGTTGACTCCAAAGAACAGTAGATCCCAGGTACTTGTCCATGGCTGAATTGGTGCTGTAATTAAAACACAACCTTCTATGCAATACAGTCCCTTAATTACTGCTTGTAATCACATTTAGCCATGGCTCATGATGTCAGAAGTATAACACGCACAAACCCCAACAGTGACAGGAGACATATGTAGCAGCTTGTTTGGCTTTGAGAATGGAAGATGTTGGGTAAAACCATCTCTTCTACCATAAATGGAGCAAAGCAATAAATAATGTGATGAAAGGAGTGGAAAGCTTTCTAGTGGGACATGCCATCCATCGGGGACTGGAACAGGATGGGCTTTTCCCTGGTAGGAGGGCACTGAGCTTTCCAGACAGGCTTCTCCATGAAAAGGGATTTGTTTGTGCGGTCAGCCTGGGGAACCCTCCACTTGGCTTAGCACAGGGATTTCTGTCTGCCGCAGACAGGTTTCCAACCCATGCCTCCATCTGTAACAGACACTGCCCTGGGAGCTCGATCCACTTCTGAAACTCCTTTTCAGCTGGGGGCGACCCAGTGCCAGGGAAGGAAGGCAACAGCCAGGGCAGGGAGTAGGCAGAGCACCTCCCAGTCCCAAAAGCATGGAGATCACACCAAAAATAGTTACTCCTTCATGGGTGCTGCATCTGTCTAACCTCTGAAATGTGGCAGCATTCACAGCAGATCATTGGTGTTGAAGTGAGGAGCTTCCTCATCCCAGGTGGGCTATATCTTGGCAGAAATACATCCTTTTTTTTTTCTATTTTATAATTTGGTAGAGATTTAGTGTGAAGATGGACTTTGACCCTGACACCTGTGATGTGGCAGAGCTCATCCTCGGTCCCCTCAGTGTCCTAATCTCCCAGCCTCAGGATGGGGAAGGTGAAGGACTATGCTTCCTCCTCGTTGAGTGCCTACAGAGGAGGAAAGCTTTCTCAGGGATATAATAGGATTTTTTTCCCCTTTAGACATCTAAGTTTGCTTCCTGATTTGTTCTTATGGAGCTGCCTGGTGGGAAAGGGTTAGTGGTACTGTTTGCCTTCTGGAATACCCCAAATGGTCATGGTTTGCACACACATCAATAAACTTCTCTTCGCACCTTTAACGCGTATTTATTTGCATAGGAAGACAGCAATATAGGGACATAAAAAATACCATCAGCTGCGCTGCTCTGTGCTTCAAGAAGGCCACCTAGCTCTTTTGGCACACTCCTCTTGCTGTTGGCTGAACCCTGAGGTCCCTGTTAATAGGATAGCACCGTTTATTATCTCATAGAGATCATTATAAATAGATGCTGTTAGGGATAATGCCACATTGTAAATAAAGGCGCCATATGAAATCACAATATTTAACTAGCTGCTGTCGAGGTATTTCTTTTCAAGAGAAAATATTAAACAGCCAGCACTTTGCTGAGGCAAAATCATCCAAACCATCTTGGTGACAGATCCTTCATAAAAATACTTTCATTTATATAAGAAATACTTCCTTGCATAGGTTGTTGGGGTTTTTTTTCTGATTCAGTGGATGTATTGATTTGTAACCCCAAACTGATACAAAACCTGTCATTTTTAAACCCTACAAACCCTTGTAATAGAAAGTTTCTTCCTCAAACAGGAAAACTGAGACATGGGAGACATAAACAGGTCATGTTGGCACCAGTTTGTTACCAGGCTGCACATTTAGATTGAGATTTATTAGTCTGGAGACAAATGTCTCTTTGGGTGGAATGGAAACCAAATGTTGCTGGCACTTTAGGTATCACATTCACTGCAGAAAACACAAACTTAGCAGAAAATAGGAAATGTGCCCCCCAAAAAATTGCTACTCCATTTACCTCAGACGTGCCAGACTTCATCAGATTCCCAACACACATCCTCTCCCTTCCCCTCTGGTTCCTAAATAGGCGGAAACCAAAAATCACTTGCAAATTGCCCCTTTCCCAGGATTAGATGGCATCCCCCTTGGTACAGGCACTGGCCTGACTCGACAAGCAGCTTGGTCCCAGGCAGCCTTTTGCTTGCCAAGGACATGAAAGCTATGGTTCAGCATCACAGGGAGGCCATGGGGCTGAGACATAAAGAGGGTTTGTCCTGTGTCATGCAATTCCCACCAAAGGGTTCACAGAAAGATGGCAATCGCTCCAGGAAGTCTGATAGCACAGAGAAGCTGGGAGAGAGCAGAGGGGAAGGTTAACACTTGCATTACCTGAACCAGCTCTAGAAATCTCTTCTGGGGTCAAGAAAAGACGTTCATTTGCATTCAGAGTATTAATGTTTAACTTGAGCAGTGCTGGTGGCATAGCCCTTTGTTTGCAATGTGGCATGTGCAACAGTATGACCCCTAAGAAAATGCTGGAGTCTGCACTCCTGGCCCAAGTTGTTTGTAGCTGTGGTCTTCATTGCATGGAGAAGGAGGTTGATCCATACCTGTCATCTGTATCAAGAAAATTCCTATGACAAAGGAAAGGAGCAAAGCCACCATGGAAAACTGCTCTGTTGCTCAGTGAAGAGCTGTACGTAGGTAGGACATATCTCAAACTTTTATCCCTGCCAAGTGATCCCAAATCAACATCTGCAGAGATCAAAATCCCCAGCTCACATTCTTTGAGCTGTCAAAGCAGCCCTCAGCATCAGGATGAAGTTATAATTGTGCAGGATGAAGAATTTCACTTAGCAGACCCTAGAGGAAACCTGACTCAGGCAGAAGCAGCAGTATGATAAGTCAATGAGGGCAAAAGGTCTGATTGCTATTTCCCTGCCGGAGAATGGGAATAGTCATCTGGGCAGGGAGAAGTACTTATTGTCCTGTGACAGCCTGCAGTTTTTCCCTGTAAAATATCTACCTCAACGAGAAGCTGCAGATGTTTCATGTAAATCTGCCATAGGACAGAAATGTCCAGAAGGTCAGATGACCAGATGTACAGATAGAAATGAGGAGACAGAGGAAACCACTTTTCCCCTGGAGGAATACCAGGAAGGAGTTTTCATTAGCACTTTGGATGCAGGAAATGCAAAGCCTGAGAGCTATTAATAGAAATGGCCTCTTACATGGATGCTGGAGAAGAGTAGGCCTCCAGGAATGAGGAAATAACAAATCATTATAGATCTGCTGAGGTTGTTTCACCCATGAATGAAACTGCAAGAAATTCGTACCCATGTTCCTCCACCTAGAGAAACACCAAGCTGCTGGCATTCAGTTCACTTTGCAAACTCTCTGACTGGTTGATGTCCAGGAAAGAAGGAGAAAATGCAATTGGCTGTGGAAATGCTCTGATGAGAGCATTTATCTAGGGCCCATGAGGCTGATTCAGGTTAATGCAGGCTTTTCAAGAAAGGTGGGTGTTTTGGGGGAGCAAGGAGATTGTCCCTGAAGATGGGCTGAGAATTTAGGGAGAATAAAGGATGGATTTTCAGGAGTCACATTATGCATGCCAAGGTCTTGCTGACCCATGTGCTTTCTACAGTGCTGGTTGAATTTGGGCACTGACCATGAAAGGAATTTAATAAGGGTTCTTGAAAACTGAATAAAATCCTCTTCTTTGTGATGAACATCTTTGTAATTGCTGGAGCTGCAGGGGAGAAGGGACACAAGCATGTCTGGCTGCAGCTGAGTAGTCCCTATAACAAATTATCTTGGGGACTTGCATAAACTACATGGTCTCTCATTGCCCAGGTTTAAATAAATGCATGAAACAAAGTCAGGTTATCATTGCCCCATTTTGCAGGGGGTAGAGGATTCACCATGCATGGTCAGTATCAACCTGTAAAGATCCTGAAGAAGGTTGATATGTCAATGTCAAGACAAATAAAGAAAAGCCAAGAGTATTTTGCCTTAAAAATTGTCCTAGGCAGTAGAGCATCCCCAGGGCTTGTCTAAGTCTTGCAGGGAATACTCCTTGCATCCTCCCAGCTGCTCTGTAGCACTAATGTTCTTTATGATCCCAGAGATTTACTCTTCTCCTTTACTTTCCCAGTCTGTGAAATGGAGATAATATTTAGCTACTGCACAGATTAATGTCAGGCTACTGCAGAGACGTAAAACACTCTCCTTGTACTACATAATTACATTATTATGGTCCTATAATAACACAGGCAAACCTATTTCATTTAAGTGTTGGCAAGAGTAACATCCCCCTGTATGCAAAAGTTCATTCAATTTCTTTCCAGTCTGCTAAAAAAGGGAAAATAATTCTACCTATTCCCTGCGGCAGTAGCATTTACAGTAGTTAAAAATAGCAAAGCAAAATTAGCTGAAAATAATGAAAACAGAGTATTTTATTGTCATGCTACCTACGTTGCTGTTGCTGAATAGCTGGCACTGAGAAAGAGAGACAGGAGAGGAAAAAAAATGTTTGTTTGACACTGCCAATAAAATGTGGATATTAAAGACCTTTTTTGGGCAAAGGTTCAGTTTTCCATTATTCTGCATACACTAGTTGTTTCAGACACCTTAGCTCATCTGATCAGAGAAAAGGACAATTTTATATCATTCCCAGATATGTAATAATTTCCTTTTGTCACCTGTCCATTGCCTCACAGACCCATGTCCACCCAAACTAAAATCATGTGGGTGTCTAGAGGAGGAGAAACACAATGGAGATAGAGATACCTGCCCTCTTCTAGGGGTGGGTGGTGGTCCAGGTGGTAGGTGGACACCAGTGTGCCTCACCACCTTTGATTCATCCTAAGTACCATCTAAGATGGAAAATACTGTGCAAAGGGGAAAAATCTGCAGGAGAGGTTTGCTAAGGCTGATTAATAGAGGACACCTTCTACCTGGTTGGTGTGGTTACCTTCACAAATGCTTCTCTGTGACCCAAGGAGAAAGTGATGATTCATCCAGAATAAACCACATTTCTCCAACTCACAGGAAGACACAAGAGCAAATGCTCTTTATGGTACAAGAATAATTCTTGATAGTTTTAGCGACTCCTTTTCTTTGAACAGTTTGTACTGGTCACTAAATAGCCCCGATGGATGTTGAATCAATAAGTTTTGTGGGGTATTAGCCAGTAAAATTGTGTACTTCTGATTTTTTCCTGATCATGAAGATGTTAGTTAACATTAGCCATTTTTTTTAACCTGAAAAAATCCAAATGTTTATCTATTGGTGCATAAATAATACAAACAGGTATGACATATAACTCATTTTATTTTCTCCTTCAAAATGACACCTTTCTAGACAGCAAGAAAAAAATCAGTCTCCTTCTCCCTGCTCTTGTCCTTTCTTTTTTCGGATAGTATTTTAATGAAAAATCTCACCTTTTCACTGTCTTCAAAAAATTGTTTCTGCAAGAACTCAGTGTTTTCTTGTGAGTTGCATTAACACATCCAAGCATTTCAAGATGAGATTGGGGCATCAGGACACTGGTCACCACACACAGATATTTCCTGAAGAGTTTGCAGCTCAGCAGACAGGGGATAAAAGATAATATTGGAAAACAGAGAGAGGAGGGGATTGTCAAAACTACAACTACAGCTGGATTTTCTCCATCCTTTTGCCCTTTCAGGTATGCCACACAATATACCCTTCACCTGTCAGGTCTTATGGGCGAGGTTGTTGTTTGAGTTTCTTATTGGATTGCAAATGTACAAATAACCTCTTGAAATTTCAGATAAAAATAATTTTCTTTTAAATCCTCTCCTCCTTATTCAAGGCTGTGAATTACACTGATTTGAGCCATTAACTTCACCTGTTCATCATATTAATTTGTTGAATCCTGTCATGGACCAAAACCTGAGCCTTTTCATAGGTTCTCTGGACTTTTGATCAATTCTGTGAATTAATGACTGAACTTTCCCAGCTTCAGTCAAAGCCCATGTGTAAGGTCTGATCAAAACCTGCTGGAACCAAGGATCAGGTAGGAAATTATTTCAGGAAACCAAGGACTTCAGTGTGGAGGCTGTGATATCCACAGATGTGATTTCCACATCTGTGGAAATGCTTTCCAGGCCACTGAGGGGTGGGGAATCCTTTCTCTGGAGGGGTTTGTCACTTAACATCTGATGTTCCTCAAGCCAAAAAAAGAACCATTGGCCTTCATTTCATAGAAGTCAGGGTGCTGAGGACCACTGTGATTTCACCCAGTGGGATTGTGGTTGTGTGGCTCTGAAACATACTTATAAAATCTGAGCATCTTGCATGCATGTCCACACTGGGGACTTTTTTTTTTTTTTAAAAAAAAAAAAGGACAGTGGAGAAATATGGTAGATTTTAGGAAAAATAGACTGAGTATTTTTCCATCTTGGCCTAGCCCTGTTCAGAATGTGTGATTTTACTGGTCTATGCCAAGGGCTCATTTTTTGGGGGTTATTTTTGTTTATATAGAGGAACATATTTCACTGTCAATATTACAGCAGAGAAGAAAATCTTTTGGAAGAGACATATGTGTTCAGTTGCTGGGCATTGTATCCTCTTTCTTGCTTTCCATTTCTCAGCAACCTCTGTACTATCTTGCTGTGGGAAGTTGCAACAACTATATTTCTTTTTCTCCTTCCTGAGGTACTTTCAACTTTGCCTGCTGTCTTCAACAGCTTAATGCCATCAGAGGTGAAAAAGGCCTTGAACTGTTTCCTCTGGTGGTATGGTTGAAGGAGGCTCCATTCAAAGAGGCATCACCAATGATGCTTCTTGGGTAGCTGATTGACATGGGCATTGTCAGCTCCCAGTTGGCCCTGGATGGACAAGCACCTGAATTCACCTGCAATTTAGGAACATGCATCACTGCTTGACAGCCTGAGTCCCATTAGTAGAGGAAGGGTCATTAAAGAAGCAGACTGCTGGCTTGTTCTTGCCATGACCATGTTTCACATGGTCCAACTAAAACAAATGTCCGAATTGACATTCCAAGCATAATAAAGAGGTTTCCATATCCGTTGCACTTTCATTGCACAACACCCTTCAATAGAAGTGTTCAGCTAATGGAAAACCAAAATTGCTCAGAAAAGAAAAAAAAAGAAAAAAGAAAAGGAAAAAAAATGTCCATTTTTTCAACATCCTCTTTGCTTTCAAATAAGAAAGGAAAGGGGGGATTGTAGAGAAGAATGCAAAGAGCAAACATCTTAAAATGCCAACAAGAGCCTTTTGGAAGCTGATTAGAACCATTTGCGTGTGGTCAACAAAAAAAAAACCTTGGAGTTTGCAGAAAATGGAAGGGAGACAACCTCTGCTCTGTTCTGAGTCAGAGAACAGATGCCAGCGTTTCTTCTGACTTTACAACTTTTTCTTGGCCTACCAGGGTGAAAGACTGATTAAAAATGGGGGCTGAGAATGCTTGTTGAAAAACCTCCCAGATTGTAATCCTAGCATGAGGGCAAATGGAGACGTGCTGTAAATCATTCCTGACTGTCTGGATCACTTATCAAATACAGCAAGCAAAGACACCCAGTCACGGCTGTAGGAAATCACACGTCCAGCCTGCTCCTTGCAAGGGGCCTTTGCCTTGTTTTCAGTGGGAAATAGAGAGTGGAAAATAATCTGAACAACAGACAAAGGGGGGTGAGGAAAAAAAAAAAAAAGAAAATTAAGAAACACCCCAAAATTTTCTGTAAAAAAATCTATAGACATGGATGGAAAGAGATTTATCTACTCCAAAACCATTTTTCCTTCAGTGGTGTCTTAGGTAAAATGAAATAAACCAAGAGGATTGAATTTCACTGGGAGAATGACTGTGAGGTCTGCTGTGCAAGCCAGATTTTCCAACCATACATTTAAAAGCGGTTACTCAAGTTTGGGTTAAAAAAAAAATAAAAAAATAAAAAAAAATACACTTACCCAATTTCCAAGCAGCCTGTGAATCGTGAGGTTCAGAGATGCAGAGAAACAGAGTGCTTATTTACAACTCACATGGAGATCTTTCCAAAGGATGATCGTGTCAGGACTTTTTTTCACTGCCCTATTGACCTCTCTGGGGGGTTTGTGTCACGCTGTATTTTATTTTTCACCATCAGGGGTTTTAGTGAACATAAAATTCCTTTCCCCATGAATGCTCCCAAGAAAAATGGGCAGCCAACACAAGCTGCCAAAGGGCTGCTAGGTGCAGCAGCCATGAGCATGTTGAATTACTGGAGTGCCAGTTAATCAAAGGCAGCCTAAACTGGAAATATCATGCTCATGGTAAATTTAGCATCTATTATACCCACCAGTAAAACCAGCAGCAGCTGAAAACACTGGAGAGGGAAACTTAAACTCCAGAAAGAAAGGAATCTCGTTGAAGAGTGTCCTTTACAAATGCAAGAGGGTTAAAATCTGGAGTGGGTAAAACTGAGAGCTCGAGGAGCATTGATTTACAAGCTGAGAGACTCATCAAGCATGGGTAAAGGAAGAGTATTTTTGTGTTGTTTTTTTACAAGATTAAAGGAGCTAATTACTTTTCTGTAACTTCAACCAAAAGAAAAAAATTTGAGATTTGACCTCCAGAAGTGGTCATAACAAAGTGCCTGGGAATTAATACTGATCCAAGATTCAGACCTTACAAATTATCCATGAGGTTTGCTAAATTAATTAGCAGTTGTTAGCACTAATTCAGAGACACAGGCTCAATCTTGAGCCAAAATGCAATGGTTAAATCCCTGATGGGGATTTCAATCTATGACACTTTATTAACCTCCCAAAAGTGGCATCTATTTTAATCTGGCATAATTCTCCTTGTAGCACCTGTGTCTCTGTAACAACCAGTCAAAAAGTTGCATTTATTTTTCTGGTTGAATTCTTTTCCCTAGCAAACCTGGTTTCTATATTTAACCTGACTTTCAGCAGCATCACCATAGATTTTGTTTTTGTACTGAATGTTTGTAACATTTTGGCATATCATAATCCCTTGGCATGCCCTAATGCTTCTAAATGCTGCTAATATAAATCACTCCTTAGCCTTTTTAATCCAAAATGCTTTATGATTTGAGCTGAAATAATTCAGTTGCTCAAACTATCCCATGGTATAATGGTACAAAACAAAGAAGCAAACATATTCAAAACCAGAATTCCACCAACAGAGAGCAAGATGGGACATGATTCAGCTTTTACTGACAGAGAAAGGTGCTACACTCAGGATCTTCCAGCCTGTAGGTAGCCCTGCTGCTGGAAAGGTTTTCCCAAAATCTAGGATAGTTACATGGGAGGCTTACTTACCTTCTAAGATCCATCATATAGTTAAACTCCTCTAATATCTTGCACTTGATTCCTGAACAGCTTTAAAATTTATCATGACACTTTAAATTTGTCTGCTATGAGTAGAAATCCAGCAAGGTGAAGTTACCAATTTAGCTAAATCTATTACTAATGCCTCTCTAATTCTAACTCTCCTTAAAACTTACCCCAAATACCAGAGTGATGAGGCAGTAGATATGCTTATCAGGCATCCTTATTTAATTAATTAGCATAACTTAAGTTTATCTATCTTTTTTGCTTTCTTTTTTTATTTCTGCCATGGTAAAACACTAATAACTTGGTCATTCTCCAGCACAGGAGCTTTTTTTTTTAAGTAGAGGCATGGGCAGAGCCTTTTATTTGTGAAAGAACTCCCCTGTGTCAGACTCACAGCTGGAAATGCCTTAGGTGGGAGGAAGGGGAGGACTTTCCATCATCAGTTCATGCCCCACTGATAGGTCCAACCCTGTTAACTATAAAGGTGCTTCCATAACACACCAGTAGAAACCACCACTCAGTTTATTTCATCAGTGAGAGCTTGGCATCAATATGCATTACTGAAAGAGTAGGTGGGGCAGGTTTGCAAAATTACTGCCCCTTGCACATAGCTGTATTAATGGGTACAGGGAAAAAAAAAGAAACCAGGGCTTTCTGAGTTTTCTCCATAATTTCCAGCTGCCTAGATATTAACAAGGTCTTTATAAATTTGCTCAAGTCTCTCTCAGCAACTTCTGCCCAGAAGAGCTGTGGTGAGGTTGTGCTGTTGCAGGGTTACCTTAGCTAATGTTAAGGGTTTTTTTGTCTGAGACAGCCCTGAAGTTAGTGCCAGGTACCTTCTCCAGACTTAGCTGATAACTAAGTTCTCAGGAAGCAGCAACAGATCTACTCTCCTTGTCTTTCTTTCTGATAAAGGAAATCACTTCTCTTTTCTGTCTCCAAGGAAGTAGCTTTATTTTTGTGATCCTAATGGGGAAAACTAAAGCTGCAGAAACCTTGTTTTTCTGATTTTATTTTTCCTGAGATATTTTGTCTGTCTTTCCAGCTTCAACCAAGCTGCAGCAATACTCTAACAATCAATAACCTCTTCAAAAGGGGTTTGTTTTTTGGTTTTCAAGATATTCTTTTTCCTGCTAAGGGAGTGGGGAAATAACTCAGCTGTATCTCTTTATCTTCAGTGGAAGGAAAGAAATTAGACAGATATATTGCAATTCTTATCTTATTCCCTGTGTCTCACACATATGCTATTGGAGGGAAATTTCAGTTCTGGGAATATGTTAGAAGTTAAAGGAGGATAACTGTGCTCAGGGGATGGAGATGAGATGGTGTCTCTGGCTGCAGCAGGGATAATTTCAAGTTACTGCTCTCCCTATATGAAAAAGAAAGAAGGAGCTGCCCCTTCCACTCTTTCCTCCTTTCCAGTTAGAAAGAAATTTGGTGTCTCTCTTCCTAACTTGCCGTGAGTCCAAAGTGATGCATCTCAGCAAATAAAATTAGTGAAAACCTTTCCTTCCCCAGAAATACTGCTGACAGGCTCACCTTTTGTAATGAACCTTAGCAGCATCCTATTCTCTTAATTTTTTTAGTCCTTGGCTATAAAATTTGGCTTCTATTAGATGGACCTGTATAAAGCTTGCAGTGGTACTGGAAAACAAATTTTGTCCACTGTCTTAATTCTGTATGATAAAACCCCTCTAAACTTGTATATCTGAAATAAGCCTGGTATCTAAAAGGAAAATATTGGCATGCTTTAAGATCATGGCATTTATTCTGCCTGCCAGGTCAGAAACACCCTAATCTATAGCAATACCTTCCCAGACAGCATAGTGTATCCCATATACCAAGTTTGCTCTCCTGAGGACAGATATCTTTGTTGCTGTCTTCTTTGAAGAGAAAAAAAAATATTTTTCTAAGAGATATTAAAGTCAAACCTCCAATATTTTTTTGCTCACTTGCTGAGAACTCAAGAAACTCTATTACTGCTGAGGGGGGAGTCACAGATGTAAACTGCAGAACTACACAAGTGGTTGGAGAATTTCAGACAAGGGTTTCCAAATGCATCTTCTTTTAAATACTCTGTTACTTCCTATTCTTCATATCAAAAGTTTCTGAGAAATTATTCTGGAGGTGAGTGAAAAGGAGGTGAGGAAGTGGTAGATACTAAGACAGCAACTTCATACCTAAAGAATTTTAATGTTTTGGGGTTTTTTTATATGGGGAAAAATACTTTTCATGTAAGTTCTCCTTTCTTATTGAGTTTTATGCTGTGATGTAGAAATACGATGGAAAATTTGGAAATTCTGTAAGAAACCTGCTCAGTTTTCACTGATGATTTTTTATGCTCTGTAATAGTGAGCCTGAAGGGGACTTGTTTGCTCTCAGACAAGATGCCCACAGGGCTAAGTGAGGTTTCAGAAGCACAAAGGACAGGATCACCTTCCCTCGACCTTGCCATTTTATTAAAAGGTGAATCCATATTCAGCCCCCTGTTGATTCCTTCACGTCTCAGCTTTCCATCTCTGGCAGGAACTGGTACTGATGCCAACTTTTGCATTGACAAAGATTTGAGCTGACACTGGCAGCGATACTTCTCCAATAAATTTGACACCAGACACCAGAAATGTGTGCTGTGAGGCGAGACTGTTCTCCAACTTATGTATGCAGATAGATTCCTTTTAAAACTGTGGCAACTCCCACCTCACTGCAACTTCTTTTGCAGCAATAAAACTTTCCTACAAGAGGAAATCCAGCCCATGAGATCTGATTGTGAAGCACTGACAACCTGCAACAGCACTCAGGAGAGTGTGTCAGCATTTCTGCTTGTAAGCCACCTGATGTAATGGTAATAAGATGTTAACATGAGAGTCCACCTCTGTAATCTGCCAGCTGCTGGCTGCTCTATCCCTTTTTGGTTCAGGATTTTTAACAAGATGTTTCTGGTCTGTAATTAATGTAAACTTCCAATAAAAAATCTGATGGAATGTCCTGATTCCTGAATAAAACATTCAGGGTTTCATTTTCTATCTAAGCATAACATTGCCCTGCTTTAGCTATTGCTCTGGAAATGAAAGCAGTTTCTAATCTTCTTTTGTCATCTAACATTTTTTTAAAACAGGATGGAACTGGCAGGTGAAATATCAAATAGAGACCAACCAGCACAGCTGGAGTATCTTGAAATCAAATAGCATTTCACTGCCTTATTGACATGAGCAGCACCTCAGACTGAGTCCTGTTGATACATACCCATAAGCTTTGGTTTAGACTTCTCTAATGCCAGAAAGCTGGGACTGAGGAGTATAAGAAACGTTATTCACATGCTTAAATAGTTACAAATGTGACACTCAGTGTGTTCACAGGTGATATTTTTTAGTATTGTTGTCACTGTCAAAAAATCAACTAATAATTAAGCAGCATTAAAATATATATATTGGTTCTGTACTATATTTAGGCACAATATATTATGGCACATCTGCATCATTTTACTGGGAGACACACTAGCTGTTTAATAGAGTGGTGTATTTGATGACACAGCCCAGCCTGACCTCTTGATATTCACAGATGTGCAAGGGTGAGATGTGAGTAAGACATCTCTGAAAACACAGATCACAAATTCAGCAGTCATTTGGAAATGAAGTCAACGGTGTGTCAGGAGTACCAGGTTCACCTAAAACACAAGGCTATATTTGCATTTGACTCTTGGAGGCTTTTGTGATGAGGATAGGCAGTCAACAGCATCTGCCCAAAAGCTTCAGATGCCCACAGTGTGGTGCCCATGAAACCTCCAGAGAAGATCAAGTCAGTGCTGTGCTCCATCTCTCTCTTAGTCTCATGTTGTACTTGACAAAGTCACATTCCTTCAGGCAGGTTTCTGGAAATAGGTTTGCTTCTGTGCCTCCTCTGAGGGCTCAGAGGAGTAATTGCTCTCCCAGTTCAGAGAGCAAAGTCATGGAAACCCTTTGAGGACTACCAGAGTCCCTAGCAGTGATACTCTCCCAGGGTGAGCACAAAATTGACTCCTTTCTCCTGAGTCTCAAGCCAAGCAACTCGACTTTGCAATATTGTCCCCTCTCTTGACTTGAACCCTGGCCTCCCAGCTGCAAATGCAATAGAAAGTGCCTGGTTTCTATTGAAAGCTGCTTAATTGGCTGCTGTTCTTGCTCCTCCAGCCGAATTTGCATTAAAGAAAGACCTGCGATCTTTGGCATTCCCTGTTCAAAACTCCATATTTAGCGTATAGACCTGGCAGTTCTCTCGAACGCCCACATCTGTCTCTGCTGGCCACAACTGATTTATGTTTAATATCTCAAAGGCATGTGGTGCCAGTCCCACGTTGAGCTCTGGATTGTGGTGGTCCGTCTGTATTTGTTGAAATTGGGCCCAAAGAAGCTGGCTTGGAGCAGAGACTGCGAGGAATGTGAGCCAGTGGCCGTCCAGACAGCTCTGTCAGCAAGCTCAGGAAACTGGCTGAAAAATACTGGGAAGAGGCCCAGATTTCAAACAACCTGTGGAGCTCTCATGAGAACACACTGTTTTAAAACAGAAAGTTGAGTGATATTCTTAATTACAGATTAAAAAAAAAAAAAAAAAGGTTAATGATGTCCCTTGCCCTTGCAGAATGCAAGGCATGTTCCCCAAATCCTGGTCATTGAACAAGCAGCCTTCATTCTCTTGTGTAGAGATCTTGTTTTCATGCACTGTATTAAATAGTTTTTATTCCCAGGCAGACATAAAGATCAGGACACTCTTGGGGTCTCACAGCTATGATTTGACCTGTAGATCTTTACAGCAATGCTGGCCATATAAAGAAATCTTGGGCTCAGGGGTTGACGTTCGTGTGCTTTTGCAGGCAGTCCACTGCCATCTCTCATCAGTTACCTTGGAGCTGCTGGTGGTTTCTGCTTGTTAAAAGGCTGTCATTCTAGAAAACAGAAAGCTATCAGCACAAGAGCTTCAAGTGCAAAGGGTGGTTTTATCTCCTGAGCTAATGAGCTCCATGGTTTTAAGTCAGGGATGAGATGCCTTGAGCACAGATATGATTTAACTAAGCACTTGCTTTAGAGCTCGGTATTGGAGTAACGAGGTGAAGTGCAAGAGTCTGTGTTGTCTGATAGATGATCTAATGATCCTTCTTGGTCTTAAATTTTATGAATTTAGGCCCTGGATGGAATCTGGCATATTGTGTTGGTCAGTGTCTAGTCTGAGAGAATGAATTACTTAGATGCCTTCTCTTGAGAAATCCTTGTTGGGTTTTTTTTTTTTTTTATTTATTAGTCATGTGATTGGGTCAGCATATCTGGAGCTTGGGAAATTGTACAGATTTAATATTGGGCTGAAACTCATGATATCTGAGCAATTAAGTCTTTATATGTCAGGACAATGTTTCATTACTTTTTCAAGTCAGGAAGTAACTATCCTGCATCCTGACTTGCACAGAGCCTGTGAAGAAGGATCATTTAAACCTGTGTTCCTTGGATTTTATTCATAGTTCACTTGATTTTAAAAGATTTTATCTCAATGAGAAAGTACACAGAAGACAAGTTTTAAAACATTGAAAGGGGCTGCTCATAAAATGTAACTTGGGAAAAACCAAAAGGAAACTTGGTAAGAGTAAACTGTTCTATTTAATTTGAAAATGTTTCATATTAATGGAAAGAGATTTTTTTTTCCTGTGTTTAAAAACTGATCTTCTCTTTGTTATTCCACATGTCAGTGCTCTACAAACTTTTTTGAATGTCAGTGATGACATTAGGAAGGGAAGCAAACAGAGGAAAACACATTAAAAATAAGCTCTTGATAGTGACTCAAGGTTAAACAGGATAAAGCCTTCCTTGTAAGATTTGTTAGAGGCTAACATTATGTGTCTCTGTAAAACTGTAACTATCACTGCATTTCACCAAGATTCTGTTAAATACACGCTTCTTTTGGTCAACAGCTTGGTGGCAATGATTTATGCCAACTGGCCTAGAAACCATGAAAATTAGTTTATGGCTCAGTCCTGATTCTCTGTTAAAAATGTCTGTTTGAAAAATAGAGTTGGGAAGGAAGGAGAGGAGTGTAACAGAGCCCAGTGTAACAGAGCACTAGACTATTTAATATCTATATTTAGCACCTCCTGATCCCCAATGGCTGTTATATGGACAGGTATTAAATGCTGGCCTTGATGGAGAATTCTGTATAATTTAATAAGCTCTGGACAAAGCCTCAAAGTACTGGTCCAGAAATAAGGAACTGCAAAGAACTTCTGGGGTCTGTTTCCTCTTTTTAATTACTTTGCTTCTTACTCTGCTGCTTCTGGAGGAAGTTTGTTCCAGAGCCTCTTGCTGCCAATGGAAATGACTTGGTCTGAAGAGACCACCAAATTCAGCAAACTAGACATTTTCAGACCATTTATTTTCCCTTTAAACCTGCAAATGCCTTTCTGGCCAGCATGTCCTGCGTATACTAATATTGTTCTTCATCCAAAGAGCTTTCCCTCCTTGCCAGCATATTTCCCTGGATTCAACCTCAGGGGACAGTTTTGTCCTTGCTCCATCTCTGCTTCACTAAGCTAAAGAGAACAAAGTCCCTGTTCCACCAAACATCCTCAAACCTTCCCACTTCATCCATTCAGGTTCAGATCAGATAACTGAAGGTACATGGTATTCCAGGTGAGGACCAATATCTTTCACCACCACATTCTTCTTTTCCTTTTCTCAGTGCATTTATTAGTGTTTCACCTACCTCTTTCAAAAGCAGGTAACACTAGCAGCTGGGAGTCTGATTGAGAATGAGTATATATGTCAGATCTGTCTTTTCCCCTGTCTTTTTCAATAGAATAGAATAGAATAGAATAGAATAGAATAGAATAGAATAGAATAGAATAGAATAGAATAGAATAGAATAGAATAGAATAGAATAGAATGCCATGCCATACCATACCATACCATACCATACCATACCATACCATACCATACCATACCATACCATACCATACCATACCATACCATAAATTCTGACTTGCAGAAATTCTCACTCTCATTCCCTCAACTTCATATCTTGCAGTCTCTAATCTAATGCCTTTTATATTCAACCTTCAGGGTCCTCTATTTTTTTTTTCTAGTTGTTATGCTGATCCTCTTTTGTAACTATTAGGTCTCCAGGCCTAATTTTGCTTCTTTGTCTAATCTTGTCTGACCTTTGGTACTGTGGTTCTTGAGGTTATCACTTAAAAATTGGTCTCAAGATGGATCTTTGGGAATTGCTTGTAATCTTCCACCATCCAATCATTCCAGACAACATGATCAGCTCCCGTTTAACAGGTTTCTTGCCAGGTTACAATTTAGTGCAAGCTCCCACCTTCTTCACTTTAACCAGGGACTTCCTCTGAAGCACCACATGCTTTTTTAGCTCTGCTTAGGGAAGGCAAAAAGATCAGAGAAAGATTTAATGTTAGAATTGCCTCAGGTAAACTCACATCACACTTTGTTTCTTTTCTTTACCTTGATGTCTGTAATCACTCTCATTGTCTCCTATTTTTTTCTGAAGCTTTTCAGATTATTGAGGACAGCTGCAGGCATCTGTAGTTGCTCAGGTCACCCCAGTTGGATGCATTTATTTCTATCCTGGCTAATGGACTGTGCCAGTTTTTCCATTATTCTGGATTATTTTTTCCCTCTGTACACTGATTTCAGCATATTGAGTCCTCTGAGTTTTCCTCCCACTTCAGATGTGGTAACTTCCATTCCCAGCCACTCATGAGCCATCCAGCCTTTGCCCCATATTTGATACACTCTTTCTTACTGAAAACACATGCAATGCATTCATTTAATTTTGGGTATGATACTCAGTTTCTTTTAATCTCAACACCATCCTTGCTACATAGCAAACCTATGTGTTATTTTCTGGTTCTCTTTTTATTATTTTGGTTAAAGAACTTCTGTTGTTTATTTTAATATCCTTTGCAAGATATAACTCAGCTTGACTTTTGGCAATTCTCACTTTATCCCTATGCTTGCTGACCTCTAAAATGCAGCTTCCTTTGCAGATTCATCTATTTTTCCATTCTTACCCCTAACAGACCCTATGAAGTGAGCCAGTTAGCTCTGGACCTTTCAAGTTTTTTCTCTCTTATTTGCAATGTGAGTCCCACATCAGTTTTCCACTTCTGGTGAACACAATTTTCAAACATTCTGCAAATACAGATCAATAAAACCTTATCTGGAGCTAATTGCTCTAATCAGAGCCTTTAATAATCAGAGATCACTCTGAAATAAAAGTAAGCAAGCACGCAAGCAGACCTGATACAGCTACAATTTGGGGATTTCATTCTTTGAGTACACTCACAGTAGCTAAAGTTTTATTCTGATTATCAATATCCTCTTCCAGAAGATTCCCTCTAAGTTTAAAAAAAAAAAAAAAAATTTAAAAAATCAACCCCCAAAAGGCTTAAAATGTGTTTTACTCCTGTGGTTTTCTGGTAAAGGTACTCACTGGCAATCACATCTCAGGGTAACCAAGTCTTGCCATTACTAGTCATGTTTGTCCTCCTATCTCTGTCTGTCAGTTATGGTCTCACATGTTGAAATAATTCCTTGTGGTATTACATTTCCTAATAATATTTCAGATCTTTATTCAAGCCCTAAAATGTGAATGATTTTCTGAGAATTAAAAGATATGGCACTACTTTGAGCTTAACACTACTGTTATTGTGACAGATAACATGGGATACCTTCCATAACAGACCAAGGCACCACAAGGGAATGAACTAGGGTGTTATTAAATGAATAAAATAAACAATATCTCTGATTCAGGAGCTTACCAACAAAATTTAACTATACAAGCATTGAACCTGGGAAAATCCTTCATATGATGCTGCTGTTTACATCCACTGTAACTTGAATCTTTACATTTAAAGACTAAATAAAAGTGCTTTCTAAATCTCTCATGCACATATATACAGCAAAGCCAAGCTGTGTAATTGTTGACTTCAGAGGTGCTGCCACAGTTTCATGAAAGTTTGTCCCACTGCCTGAAAGCAGGAACAACTTCCTTGCTTGAAAGAAACATCTATGATATTGTCTAAGGATTTAGTCCCTATATAGAAGTGAAGAAATGAAAGTTCCTCATCACTTGGTTTGCCTAAAAACATTCTTCCAAACCATTATTTAACCAAAAATTAAAGGTTTTAATTCAATGTATTTTTCCAAAAGGTGTCTCTTTCGATTGCCTTCATTTTTAATTAGAAGCTTGCAAGGTTTCTGCAGTCTTTCCAATGAAAACTGAAAGATGTGGACATTCTTAGTTATTTTTTCAACTTCTGCACTTCAATTTTTGTACAATTTTGCTTTTGTGGCAAAAGTTTGTAAACGCGTGACTAATTTTTCAGAAAACAAACTTTTTTTTTCCTTTTTTTTTTTAACAAACATATCCTAGGGATAATACTGTGCCCTTGTCCAAATTCTGTACTGAAATGAGCTCCATTTTTCTTTCCCAGTGATGCTAGCTCACACATTGTTGAACAAAATTTAAGAGAACGTGCAGCTCCTGTCCTACAGAAACACCAAGCTGTGAACAAAACTGAACCAGCTGAAACTCCCATTGAGATCCATGAGGGCTGAGGTTGCACAATCATGATTTAATCCTGTGTTACTATTTGTTTTAGGCTTGCAAAATCTGAACAAATATTCAGAGATCATATTTATTCAGCATCTCTGCCACAGAATGTCATGGGGGCCAAAAGAATGCTTTCAGGAAGGGATTAGACAAATTAATGGTGGATAAGTTCACTGGTGGCTACCAAACATGGGAATCTGGATGCAATATCAGGTTTATTTAGTTCCTAAGCTGCTGGGAGCTGGAAGGACAAACCAGGGAAAGGATCATTCTGTTCTTGTCCTTGTTTTTAACCTCTTTCCCTTAACCAGTAACTGTCTGCTACTAATAGAGCATTATTATGATGATGATTACAAATGATCCATGTTGAATTTAAAATTAGAAATAATTGCATTCTGCTCCATCTTCAAATCTTTTATTTTGTCATGTCTCTTCAAACTCTGAAGTCTTCTGATCAAGACTAGGTTACTAAATCAAACATAATTTCCTAAGGAAAAAAAATTATTCTCAATATCACACTAGATAGCCTCATAACCCCATCTGACATCAAAATATCTGTTATTGCATCTTCCTTGGAAATAAATCACTTTCATTATTATTCAACCATGGAAGCTTTTAGATGGAGGCCCTTCCTGATTTTGATGTCATCCAAAAATTCTTTTAAGTTACCAATGAAGGACTTGAGCTCACAGCTGTTATTTACATCATTCCTTTTCTCTTATGACTGCTTCTTTAATTTTACTTCCACTAATAGCTGCTCTAGGATGCATTTCTTATATTCCAACTGGGGCAGTCATGTTACCATCACACTTCACTTTCAACCTTAACTGGTTTGATCTAAACATTAGTATTTGGTGGAATTTGTTAAGATTGTGAAAGTCTCATCTCTTTTAAAAAGTTCTCCTTGAGCTGATTTTGAGACAGAGTTAAAGTTGGTTGCACACCTGGCATTGGTGTCTTGCTTTTCTTTGTCAAGTAGAAGTGAGAATTTAAGAAGAATCAAATTCACCAAGACACAACCAGAATTGGTTTTTGGGGGGGGAGAAAATGCCTTTTTTTTCCACTGGGAGGAGTGAGTCCTTTAAACTAAATTTCTACAGACATTCTGAGTTAAATATTTCTGAAGCACAGAATTTTTTCTTTTGTTTATTTGTGTTTTCAAAGTACTTCCATTCATGTGGGTTTTTCTCTTTAACTAGTTAGAAAGTGTACTGATCCCTGGACTACATTCTACTTTATTGCCACTCTGTCAACTAAACAGTAGAGACACGATCCAAACCCACTGGAAATGAGCATCATCAATACAAAAACAATGGTAGATACTAATTCACTTGGTAGTTTGACTGGTCAAACTGGATTAGAAAAGAAAACAAAAAAAAAGAAAATGTAATTTTCAGCCAGCCCACATGATCCTAAGTCTCACCAGTTTCATTCTTCCTCCCCAAGTATATAAATTTTTGCAGCATTTCACTCAGATTATTAAAAGTGCTTTCAGAATGTATAATGAGTAAGTTGGTTTCTGGCTTACCAGATAAAAACAGAGCAGAAAGAAACTCCTTCTTTTTTAGCTGACTAACATCCAGCCAGACAAAACTGGCTTGCTGACCACAAAATACCATTATAATCAAATCTGATATAAACAAAGAGGTTTTATTTGTTGTATACCACTGGTAATTTTCTGCCCACCACCAGATAAAAATGAACAACAAATATCTAATACATCTTGAAATGTGTTTTTGAACTGGCTTATAGAATATCTGTAAGCAGTTTGCAATGCCCTTGAACCTATTTGTTCTGCTTTGTTTGATGGATATTTTATTTCATCAGACCCTAAGTTTGTTCAGAAATGTTGGAATTAAAACTTTGTTGCTCAGTTTTGACAGACCACATAGTATTTTTCACTGAAAGAGAATAGCAAGGATATTTGAACCTGCAAATTTAACTTCTGGTTTCTATAATACCTTGCAAATTATGTTCCACAAATGTTTTCTGGATATACCTCAATTCTTACAGTCCCTTATAAAGCAAAGTGTTTAGGATTTATTTAGATGCTGAAATGTGTCAATGAACAGGAGATGGACTTAAGAACATGCTTAAAGTTAAGTACATAAGTAAATACTTTGCTGAATAAGCCCAAATGATTGAAAAGTGTGATTTTTTCCCCCCCACTTAAATTTAAATGAATACTCACAGGAATATTTTGCATTAATTTCCCATATGGTATTTGGATAAGCAAGCAGGGAGGCAGCATGGTCTACTGTAGACACAGGTAAATACTGCAAAGAAGGTTTCATGCCCTGGACCAATGATAGGACAAGGGGCAATGGGTGTGAGCTGGAACACAGGAGGTTCCGCTTAAATTTGAGAAAGAACTTCTTTACAGTAAGGGTGACAGAGCACTGGAACAGGCTGCCCAGGGAGGTTGTGGAGTCTCCTTCTCTGGAGACATTCAAGACCCGCCTGGACGCCTTCCTGTGCGAACTCATCTAGGTGTTCCTGCTCCAGCAGGGGGATTGGACTAGATGATCTTTCGAGGTCCCTTCCAATCCCTAATATTCTGTGATTCTGTGATTCTGTGACCCATCCCTCACAGGTCAGACCTTTGGGGAATGGGAATCCAGCAGGTTTTGGCACCAGAGAGGAGCACCAGCCCCAAGAGAAGGGCTGCCCAATAATTACCTGGCAGTTACCAGGTGAGGGACATTAGCTTGATCCAAAAAAGATGCATACAAAGATTTCCATTTATATTAAAATTCAAATATTTAAGAAGACCCATTTAAAATGATCACAAGCATGAGTATACATTTGCATTATTTAGATAACTTGCTTCTCTGGAGGCTGATTTATAGGTAATTATCATATTTCCTAATGCTGCTACGATACAATTTCCTGGACCATTGCACAGGAGACACAAAACTGTGCCCTTGCTGAAACAAATCTGTTGGTCAACAAACTCAGTTCAGGTTATAACTTGATGGCCATGGACTCAATAATGTCATCCTCATTCAGGTGAGCTTTCTGCTGGCTCCAGAGAATGTTTTGCCTTAGTAAAAGAATAATTAAGAGCATCAGGATCAAGCCTGGATCTGCTCCCAAACAACGCAGTGAGTCTTTGGATATGACTTTGTCTGCTGTACTTTCCCTGCACCATCAGTGTGTTTTCCAGTCCCTCTGTGGAAATAGAGCAGAAGGAACAATTTCTTTCCAGAAAACGAAGGATTTCTCTAATCTTTCTGTGATCTGTCATGCCCAAAGCATGGCAATTTAGTGACTCTTGTGCTCTTGCTCCTACAACTGGGCACTGGACATTCCTTTATTAAATTGGAGACCTTGGTGGGCTGCTGGAAAATAAAAAAAAATAAATAAATTTAAAACAAAATTGGGAAAGGGGTACCAGGGAGGGGAGGGCGAGCGCGTGAGAGAACCACATGTTAACATTGCCTGTGTATGAACAGCAAGCTTTCTGGCTTGACATTTATTGAAAAAATAGATCTTACACTGTATCCACCCAACACCTGTTGAGAAACACTGACCCCATTACAGAGGTTGGATTTACACTGGCTCTGTATAACACCCTATAAAGGAGGCCACTGGTGCAAAAGATTAAAGAATGCTGTTAAGTAAGTTGTTTTATTTCTTTTGAGACTGAAAGAAAGCTGCAAAGTGAGAGAAAGCTTTCCTCGGTTATTTACTCTTCATTACTGGGGATCTTGAAGGGCCTTGTATAAACTGCTCTAGTCGGGTCATGACAACACTTTATAAGGTGCAAATGTTGAGGTGGAGCCAGTGCTATACTGCAGGGGAAGCAAATGGAAAGGTCCCTCCCGACTAAATGGAAAGTTAGTGCTAATAAAAGCTCATGACTTTGGCACAGCTTCCCAGGCACAAGGGGCCCATGAACACGGGTTTGCACCAGGCCTGCCGAGCCCCGAGCAAGTGCCCCAGCCCTGCACACGGCTGACAGCCGTACGTGCTGCCCTTGGTGAAGTTTCTCCACATCAACTTCGTAAAATCCTTGTTGGAGCTAAAAATCATATGTTTAAGGGCTGGGGGGAGAAAAAAAAATCCCTTCTTTTTTACTAGCTGCTGTATAATGAATAGCCCATTTCAAGGAGTGTGTGAGTTCCTCCTAGGGCTGAGTGAATGATGCAAAATAGTTTCAGTCAATGTGTGTCCCAGTTTTCAAACAAATGGCTTTCTGTGTATTCGCTCCCCTCTGCTCTCTGCCTTCACCAGTCATTCGTGGGATCTGGTTCTACCTGGGCAAAGGCTGATGGAGAAGGCTCACCTGTGTTCACCAGTGATGGAATGAGGCTGTGCCTGCTTCTCACCCCCTTTTTGTTTAGAGAACTATTGCTCGTGATGGGAACCTCCAGCTTTTTGGGGCCAAGCAGATTGGAAGGTGAAGCAAGGCTTGCAAGGGATTGTGGACATTGAATAGTTACGTTCAAGCAGGACAATGGAGGGTTGACCTTGACCCAGCCATAGACTTTTGCAGCTTCAATATATGGCCTTGAGACATCCTGAAACATCTGAGGCATCTACAAAGGGCTGCCAGATATGATACAGGACTTGTGTGTCAGAGACTCATATCCTTTGGGAGTAGCTTTTGGGGCCAGAGAGACCCCTGAGGAGGCCCTAAACAGCTACATTTGGGTTGATAACTTGAGTCCTTTAGTCACCTTCTGTCCAAAGACTGGCTGGAGGCATGGAGACTCAGCAAAACCCCAGTGGAAGAAGACAAACAGAAAAGAAATATGTTCACTGCTCGAAAGAGGAAAATGCAAAGGAGTCACAGAGGCAGGAGGTGTTTGCTTTCATCAGCAAAGATGAAGACTCCTCAGAGGGGTGAGGACCCCAGTGGGAGACAATTTTGCTCAGTCATCATTCAGTAGAAACCTGCAGCTTTTATTCACTGTCTCAGAGTAAGCCCTGTGCTTCAGAGAAGATAAAATGCAAATCCTGAATTTCTTCTTCTATTTTCCTATGTGTCTCAAAAAAAAAAAAAGAACCACAGCAACAAAAAGCTTTGGAGAAGTGGGCAAAGCAGCTCAGAAGCCTCCAGAGATTCTCTGCTGGCTTTGGGATGTCTTGCATTTGAGTTGTGACACGTTGCATCAAAGAGGCCACTTTAGGCAATGAGTTCCTGTCCCTCCCCGAGTTGCTCCCATCACCAAGCCCTCTCCCTGGCTATGGGCAGCAATGGATGGACTCTGGGCAGCAGATGTCAGGGTGTGAGAAAGTCTCCCTTTATTCAGCGGGCCTTTGAGGCAAGCTTCTTTCCCATCCCACCCTTTCCACAGCTCTGTTTTGACACAAACACAATTTTTGTGTAGGAATAATTTTTTCATAGCCAGGAAACATACTCTCAATGAGACTGTCTTTAAAAAAAAAGAATAATTTATTATTTTTTTTAGTCCCTCTGGGCTGGGAATAGTCCCTTATTTCCCACGTAGAGATGTAAGTGTAAGGCTGGCATGTGCTCTGCATTTGCAATAGGCAGAGCAGCTGCCTGGAGCTTGCAGAGTTGGGCTTCTTGTGTGTTAGGAGAACTAAACCCTGCAGGTTCAATTAATAGACTTTGGAAATGAACCAAGGCCTGACGATCCCCAGGCTTGTTTTAAGTGAAGGAAGGTGGCCGTTGGCAAAGAATTAGACCTGCCAGGGTCTTAATGCAGCTGGGACACACAGTGAGAGCCTAAAAAGCCAAGAGTCTGGAACCTGTTCTCCGATGGCTGCCGAGCCAAGAAGTCCCATTGCTGGGACAATAAACAAACAGGAATGGTCTGTGCAGATGAATGCCTCGTCTTTTGGTTTGCATGGACTGTAAAATCTATATGCTTCCCAAGTCACAAGACCCAGCATTGAGCTCTGAGGTCTTTAATGAGAAGGATGAACAGAAAGCAGTTTCACAAAGTGGGAAAAAGGTGGGATTTATATTAAAAAAAAAAAAAAAAAAAATTCCAACAGTACTTTTCAAATACTTAAGGGCCCATTAAGTTAAAAAAATCTTTCCATTACTAATTTCAGTTAATTACCATCTTAAACAAATAAAGACCTTGGTTACTAGGATCAAAGGCTGGTGCTTCAAACTAAGGCAAATTCCCTTGAAGTCACAGATTTGGAAAAGCGCCTAAACATACAGCGCAGAGCTGGTGATGCAGAAGACCAGGGAAGGTGAGCATCACAAGAGCTGATGGGGAAGACAGACTCATCCCCATATCCCCCTCACCTTCACCTGGAACGTGGGCATGTTCCCCTTTTGTTTCCACCATCCAGATCCAGAAGAAATCACGGGGCTATTTGCTGGCTGCTGGTCGGCTAGGTGTTACTGTTCCCATCCTTCTCGTTAAACCTCTGCATTTTGGCTTTGACAAAGCCCAAGGTCAGAGTAAAATGTACGTGGTGGCTGATGATTGATGACTAATTTGGGGTGAAAAGTCCTGCATAAGGAATTTTCCACCCAAGAACCTAAATTCTCCACTCAGGCACTACTTCTTCTAGAAATCCATTCAAAAAACAGATTTTAGGATGAATCAACTGAGCAAGAGGAAACTGGCATGACAGCTGAATATTTAATTGCTGTATCTGTGCAAGCAATAAAAGACTAAGAGGGGAGAAGAAAGAAGGGAGAAACAGAAATACTGTGGGATGACTGGGAAATGCACAAGTTTTTATTTATCAGCTCTGTTTACATTAAAGTGCATCCAACTGGAATGCTAGGTGCAGACATAAAAATTAAAATAGAAAACATCCTGGGCCAGGCTCTTAGAAGAAGAAAATTGGCATGGGACTTCCCATGGCTTCCAGCAAAGCCTGCTGCATTCACACCAGCTGCACTTACTTGCTCTCAGTTAAGTCAAATAAAGTCAGCTCTGCTGCTGTAGTTGATTTTGCAAGGAGAGACAGAGAAGGAGAACAGGATGAATTCTCTGAGGTACCTGTGAGCTGAACCATTTAGGGCATAGTGGGTCTGAATGAGACCAGAAATGAAGGAGAAGCCAACACAGATCAAGGAGCACAGGTGTACTCCAGATATGAGCAGTGCTACGGCTCGCTGCTGTTCCTGGGTGGTCCAAAGGTGTAGTCCCACTGAGGACTTATTGAAGTAAAACAAGCCCTTGCCTCCTGGACTTGCCATGGACTCGAGGGAGGCAAGTTTAAGTGGGGTCAGCAGAAAGAATACCATCATTGAGTGGTAACAATGGATACAAATTACCAACAGACGGTGAAATTCAGCCTCAGTCTGTTAAAAATCCTGGAAATGAAGAAAAAAAGAGTACAGTTAAACTTCATCTGCCCAAAAGGTGATTTTGAGGTCTTTCTTAAGGTCTGCATGATACATGCTGCACATTATTTACATGGTATTAATAAGAATAATCCCATGTTTCCTTACTGCATGGATTACTCCCTTGTTGAAGCATAAGAACAGCTGAACCAGGCTGTGATGGAGTTCTGCAGGGCACCAAAAATGCCCACAAATCCATGGCAGCCCTGGCAGATTTGAGTGACTACAAATGGCCAGATTTGCAACTGGAAATACAATTTTCCTCAAACAGGTAGGGGTCTCCAGGGAGAGTGGAGGTGCAGAAAGACCATTTTCTGCAGTAGCCTGGACTATAAATCATGGTTTGGTCCCATCTGGGCATCTCCATCAATTTATAAATACCTTGGTCTTCTCCTAGCAAGGACTTCACACTTGCTGTGGTGTGCTGGAGAGCTTTTTCACAAGGAACATATAGACCTTTCTGGATTTTACACTATTACATTAGTGCTAGTGGCTATGAAGAACTGAGACAGACACCCAAAGGTAGGGGAAAAAAAAGGAAAAAAAAAAAGAAAAAAAAAAGAAAAAGAAAGAAAAAAAGAAAAAAAAGAAAAAAAAAGAGAGAGAACAAAAGATGAAAGAAATAGAATATTTACTTTACAGAAAAAGCTCAAATAAAATTATGGTCAATGCACATTTGATCAGTTTTGCCTGCTAAATGCACCTTTATTAGCTGAAGATAAGAGCCAGCCGACTGCTCTTGCAATAATACCGTCACAGAAAAATGCCCCTGTGAGCTCTCTCTGAGATAACATCTTCAATAATCTTTCCAGTGTTAAATAAACAGCCAGAAAGGAAAACAAGAATGGATCCAAATATTCATTTCTCTCCAGCAGTTGTGTTTTTGGGAGTGGAATGGTTCTGGATGGAGGATCCTACATATGGCTTAGTTAATGGATCGTGATATGAGTGAAAACCTTCCTAAAGAGGAATTTAAAAATGAGGACTCAAAGAGCCTTTCTTGTCATAATTTACAGGCTGAATGCTTGCTTGAGGAATGCAAATAATCCCTAGCAGACATGACTGCCTTTGACATCTATGGGAGCTCTCACTGCAACAAGGGGAGCTGGGTTTGAGCGGCTGAGACAGATTAGAGGAGTGTGGTGGCATGTGGTAGAGCTTTTAAGGAAACTATTAGCTGAGGAAGCAAGTCACATTTCTCTAATTTTATTAGTATTGGCCAAATCTTGAAGTTCTCACCTAGACTTTAATTGGCCAACATTTCTCCTGAAGTCAGTTAGAATTTGCCTGAGTTAGGGGCTTCGTAACAGCTGAAAAAGGTCTTAGGGATTAAAACCTACTGCCCTTTCTTGTACCAGATGCTCTGATTAAGTGTCAAGAAGTCCCCATAAGCCAGTTTATAGGTAAAGTATATGGACTTCAAGCTGTATAACCACTGTGGCTGACAGCAAAGGCTATTAGAGAGAGAAAAGAAGACAGAACCATACTTGAAAATGTGAAGCAGAAGCAAAAAATGAGATGGAGACATCTCTGGATCTGCCAACACCACTAAGAACACATATTTTGCTGTTTCATATCCATTTCCACTTTTCATTTAAAAAAATATTAACTTATTCTGGTCTTCAGAGGTGAAGGTAAAGAAATAACCTCCATGAGAATTAACCACTTGAGGAGCAAGGACAGTAATATTTGCTTTGAGTTTTTTCAATGGACTTGCAAATTTTTAATATCTGTGATGAAAAACTTATTTCTCCAAATGCCTTCAAAGCAGAAAGGTCAATTAATATAGGGGAACTAAGATATGCCCATGATCTTTCAGACACCAAAGGTAACTTATCTGCAGATGGAGTACAGATTGCTTCTTCTTAGGCATATTTGTAGAAAAGGACAGCACATGAGGTTTGTGATATTCACAATCCCTACAAAGATTCCCTCTGAGATGGATCTGAGTCAAGATTACATACATTCACGATGGAGCCAAACTTCTCTAAGCAAGGTGCTGAAGTGAAGACTGTTATACGTTTGGAAATGAAGGCTCTAAAATCAAAGTCTGAGGATAAATAGCAATTCAGAAGTGAGGAAAACTAATAATGAAATGTCTACTAAAGAGAAACCTTGACAAAAGCCACAGAAGAGATTGAATGAAAATTATCAAGCTTTTCTTCTTTTCTCACCAGAATCGGTTGCAATTTGGTGTCCCTCTGGAAGCCACTTACATCTGAAATTTCAGGACCATGGCAAAAGATCAACAATGAATCCAAATGAACAAAATTTGGAAGGAAAATGCTATGGATACATTTGGGACTTGAAATTGAATTTTTTAAAGACCTTTAAAATAATGATGGGCACAGTTTCAACTTCATTGAGCTATGGTACTTATACCACTTTTATGCTTGACCTAAACAGCTGTTTGATAGGTTATATTTCAGCATGTTCTATCCACTTTGTATTTTTTTTTAATTTCCCTATAGATTTTTGTTATAAAAACATCAGTACATGTGTTTTGATTTAAACAGCTAAAATGCTGGTTAACATTGGTTATTTTAAATGATTGAGGCTTGTTTAAATACATGGAACTTTCCTTTTCCATGGAAAATTGTAGGAAATGAAGAAAATGTTCTTACCTTGGACTCTCTAAGCTTATATATATATAAAGATTTGGGTGGTGGTCATGTCTAAATGTGTAGACACATACATGTAGACACATGCATGTATGTATGTGTGTGAATGGAGAAGAAGAATCCTGATCATATTGGGAATTTCCTAGCAGTAGAAGTGATAGGCCATTTTTCTTCAGACTTTTATTGGGATCCTTTTTTGGGCTAAGGTGTGAAAATTGGCAGCTCATTGCATTTTCTGACAAACTGTTGAAGATTGGCTAATTAGAAACCAAGTCTGATTCCAAGTCAAATAAGCTGAGGCCACTAAGTCTTCATAGAATGTTTGCCTGAAACATTTCAGTGAGCACTAACATTTTCAGAAAGAACAATATTGTTAACCCATGTTCACAAGTGCAATACAACACTTATTATAAAGCAAAACTGGTATAAAATTTGCTTTATTTGAGTGATCAGCCTTCACGCTCCTTCCAGCCAGGAAATAGAGCCCAAACCATATGATTTGTTTGTTATTTATGTAAGTGATAACACCAATTTAAGTGCAGAATCTGGCTTTTTTAGCAAGAGTTTAATGGGTTTGGTTTTTTTTGGTTTCTCAGCTAGGGTGATTAAAGTCAAAAATTCAGTGATGCACCAGCCCCTGTAGAAGCTCCCTGTCCTCCACCCCTTGCTATTCAGCTGGCTGTTCTGTGCTTTAACAAGCATCACACTGGTGAGGCTGAGGACAGAATTTTGGCCCTGTTTCCTCAACCTTATTAATTTCAAAGCACTCATCTACTAAATACACACTGCAGGCTTCACAAATCCACTTTCTGGCCCAAGAGACCTGGTAGACAGTGAAATAATGTTCCCCAAAGACATGATGGAAGCTTCATAACTCAAATCACTCAGAACTGGGTCTGACAAAGCATGGGAGAACAGGCTAGTGTGAACAGAGTTCCTTTGGCAGAAGGAGCCAGAGCAAAGAACTTAACGTGCAATGTGCTCTCGTGCACCATTACTCACTCTGTGGTCTGCAAACCATTGGTGGTCCTTGAAGCATCAGAACAAGGCCCAAGAGATGAAAGCAATTTTTTTGTTGTGTGGCATGGGTTTTGTTTTTTTTTAATAGAAAGGCACATTCTGGAACAAAAATAAATGAAAGGGGAGAAAATGTAAGCCCCAAGCACTTCAAACTTAGCCTCATTCCTCTTTGGTTGTAAAGGAAAACCCTCACAGCAGCACCACACAAGTTGGTCCTTGGATTTTATATCCTACAAAAGTGAGGTTTTCCGTGGATTTAAGGATGCTGAAAAACATTGGGGCAGCAGATGAAAATAAAGACTGGAATGAGAGAGGTCTTCTGCTCTCATTCTGCACTGGGGCAATGGGAGTGGTAGCAAGCATGCCAAATTATTGGGTCATATAATTTCTTATTTCTGTGTCATATTGAGGTGTTGATTATAATACTATGTCCACTTTGGGAGTCAAGAGTTCTGCTTTCTTTCCACCATATCTGCTTTTACTTCCCTTGCCACTCTACATGAGTTCTTGTGCTTTTGCTTGTTTGTAGTAAAATCAGGATCATTTTAGTGAAGGTCACTTCTCACATTTTTCTACTATTTTGAGGACTGTCTAAACTGTGCAAACCATCTGCAATAGCCTGAGATGCTGGTGGAAGGTGTCTTCCAATCATGCTGCCTGAATCTCCAGTCCATCACAGTCCTTTAATGTTATGAACAATGCTGGCTGAAAGATTTGTGATGAAACTCTGGACTTGGTGGGCAAGGGAGGGTAATGAGAAAAGTGAGATTATTGTGGAAAAAAGCTTTGTCAATTGGCATTTTTCCACAAACAGACAAAGTCATAATTTCTTCAATTGTGACGCTACTGGGATGCACAATCACAACACAGAGGGGATTATCCTAAGATATTTGAAGGATGGGATGAAGCTTTGGGAGAAAGGAAAGAAGGCAATTCTTTGTCTCTGAAATAGCTAGTTTAATTCATTCTGTGTTGAGACTGAACCTATACAGAAAGAAACATCCATTTTTTACACTGCAAACAGTTCTCCAGAATAATACCAAAAGAATGGGAGCATCCCCTGCCCTCTCACACCAGAACTGTTGGATTCCTTAGGCTTTGTACATCAGCATGGTGTTAAAATGATATTAAAATGTCTGTGATTTCATGGCCACCACAGAGCCATGCTGAGGTGGCCTCAGAGGCAATCTGTATTCCCAAGATGTGTGGTCTGTACCATGCAGCCTTAAGAATGCTCTTTGTGGTCCAAAAGTTAGCCTGAAGTCTGTTTTATTTATTCTGACCATTTAAACCACTATCTCTTTTTGAACATGGCCATTTTTTATAGGTTGTGGAGATCATTATTTGTACAGTTAACTGCTCCCTCTTTCATTTTTAACTGTTTTTCTTATATACATATGAAGTACTTTGGATCCAGCAGAGTTCATAGAGTACAAAGACTTGTGCTGGAAAAAAATATTTGCATTTCGCTAGTATTCAAGAGAAAGGTCAATAAAATAAAGGCAGATGAGAAATCATGGGGTGAAATGCTGGCCCCACTGTAGTCAATGGGAGTTTTGCCATTGACTTTAACGGGGGCCAGAATTTCACCCGTGTTGCTTCAGATATGGTGAATGACTCCTTTTTGTCCACATGTTTCAAGCCTTAGGAGGCAAATGGAATAGAAATAAATCAATATCTCATCAGAAATGCAGATTTCACCTTGTCCTCTATGTTTCTGAATCCATAAAACATAAATTCTGGGCAAACTTTGATCTCTGTGTTTGACTTAGATTTTTGTTATTCCTTTGGATTTCAGGAAAGCTATTTCCAGAGGTTGCTTGGATGGGCTCTATAGGTTGAACAACCTGAAGGAGAGAAATGCACAGCATTCTTATAAGATGAAAGCATCCCTCGTATAGATCCAGGACCGGACAGGCTGTCTGCTCCACACAGTAACAAAGACTGAACCCATATTGGCATGATGCCTGATACAACACTAAAAGCTTCCCTGTGGCTTTCTACTCCCAGGGAGAAAGAGCAAAGAAATCAGCGGGGAGACCAGGGGAAGTCATGGTTTGACAACATCAAAGAGCAGCTTGGACACTATCCTTATAGAGAGAAAAAGGTTGCCAGGATCCCATGAGTTGGCTGACTAATAAGTGAAGTGCTGCCAATGCTCCGATTCAGGATGACTTGAGGTGACCTAGTGAGTGATGGCCATTGCTGGTGGAAGAAGTTAACAGAAAGAAGCAGGGAGATAAAGAAAAATAACCAAGCAAATACAGGAATTGGGAACACATCGGAGCACAGGGGGAGTTGCCTCTTGAATCAGAAACGTCTGTGTTAGTAGTAAGGTCAACAGTGACTTCTGAGAAGGCATTTACAGCTTTCATTCCCGCTTCCGTCCTCTGACAGAGACACATTGATGTCTGGTGCTATTTGTCTTGTCCACACTGGTCAGGATAATGAACAACATTGCAGGGGAAGGAAGAAAATACATCATTTAAAAACCAGAATGACCAGATTTGCACTGGGATTTCACATATTGCATGTGAACCAGGGTCAGTCCCTGCTAGTTACTATAAATGACCTTGTGCTCCTTTATGCAGACCAAGTCCCCAGTGAAGGGCTGAGTGACTTCATTTGCTCATTTGTGTGAGAGAAATCAACTACAGGGTGTGGACAATGGACTGGCAGCTGCCTTTGGGCAAGAAAAGGCTTAGTGACTGTTTACTGGGTGAAGGACTGCTCAGGGTGTATAGAAAATGTTTCCTAGTTCTCCAAAGGTTGAAAAATCCCTAAAATGGATGAAAAAGATTGTAATTTTGAAGTTCATTTTCTGAAATGAGGTATTCAGGGGAATGTGATGAGCAGGGTGGCTCCCAGTTTGATGTAAAGCATTTCTCTTTCTGCTATATGCTACTATGCTCTCTCCCTGCAGCTCCTGAATTTCAACTCACACTGAAGAACATTGCAAGACCTTGTTTTCTCCAAAGGGCATCCCAAGGCAGTGTTAAAGTCAACATCTAAGAAAGAAGAATAATTTTTGGTCACAGCCACACCTGTGGCAACTGGGTCTTGTCTTCAGCTGGACCATTGGGTGACCAAAGCAGTGGGGAAGGAGAGCTGCTCCCAGCCTCCTTACATTTTTGACAAATCACTTTCCTGTATTTCCATCCCCATTTTTTCCCTTAGCTGATTAAATTGTCAGCTCTTCAGAGAGGTTTTGTACAGCACCTACTGCAACAAGACTCCAGTCTCTTCTAAGACCTCTGAACACCTCGGTAATATAAATAATAAGAAAGCATTTATCAAAGCATACAAAGGAAACTCTCTGTGCTTTGATTTAAAGCATGTAAAACGAGTCTTGTAAAACATTCCTCTAAAGGAGAGGAGGATTAATCACCACTTGCCCAGACCATTGCGACTGCAGGCGGTTCTAGGAGCCCTCAGCACCCACTGACTTGCCACCAGGATTAGCTTTCATCAAGACAGGGTACAGACAGGCACTGGATCTAAAAAGAGACCTAGCTCTGTCCAAACCAGGAGAATCTTACAGGGGATTGCAGATATAATGGCATCTCCTTGCTTTAACCAGGTTTGCCTTTCCACACAAAGAAAAATAAGAAAAGGGGCACTTCTTCTCAAAAGAAAACAAAGGGGCACACAATTATGTCACATTTAAAGAGATGAGGAAGGAATAGTTCAGCGTCCTTGGGGTGTAGAGTGCTTACTGCTAAACTTTGATATCCTGCAGCATATTGGATTAACAACCGCCTTCCAAAATTGAAATCAATGAATCTCCTCCTGGATTGAGGTGCTGCCCACAGAACATCCAGCTCTCAACTTCTCCTCTACAGGTCAGGAGGGAGCCACACTGTGACACTGAGCAGCATCTGTGGTGATGTTGGGAGTCCTCACAGCTGCTGAGAGCCAAGTTCCCAAAAGTTGTTTGGTCTGAGTTCATCAGTCTTCCTCGCTGAAAGACTTAAAGTTGGAGTTTATCATCTCAGCTGGTTCAAATTGCAGAGCACAAGAAGGGAGAATGGTTTTCCAGCTTTTAAGCCAGGATAATTTGTTTGCTTTATATTTTTTTTAGTGTAAAAATGGTTTAAATCCATCAAGTCACTCTTCGGAGTTATAGAGCTGCAATAAATTCTAATCTGTTTGGAATCAGTTTCCGATTAATTTTTTTGCCAAGCACTTTAATAAAAATGGATTAATTTAAAGCTATGTGGAGAAAATATATATAGAATTTTACAGCAGCCATTTCTTTAGCTGGACTACCCTTTTTATGTGCATGTTTGAATCATTATAATGGCATTAAAAAGAATTGGTAATTACATTGCCTGCAAAAAGTCATTAGACAGGAATGGAAATTTATAAAACCCCAAAATTAATGATAGATGAATATTTACATACACACATACACATGTATGTACTTGAAAAAAATATTAATATGGAGGATAATTATGGGATATGGACAGGAAAGGAGACTGTTTTAAGGTTTAAATAAGTTATCTTCTAGGTTTGTGGGATTCTAGCAGGCTTGAGGAGCTTCACATGTTTCCTAAAAGTGAAATTAAGGCTGTGCTACCACCAAGCACATCCCTGCAGCAGATTCCTGGGCAAGGAGCAATGTGGGGTGCATGGGGATGAAAGAAGGGCAACCTATTCAAGTGCAAGGAACATTCTAACCTGCAAACCTTGCTGGATGGGAACGTCCACATCCACAGGGGATCCTGAGAACTGGATAGATGGTTTAAAATCAGCAGGGACTGTGTCATTTCTGTAGCCAGCCATAAAAGAAACCTGTCCTAATTTCACAAATGAACTTTGTATAAAACTATGAATGCCCACTTGACATTTACTGTCCGCAGCCCAGATCACTGTCTTGAATCAGGGACAGCAAATAAACACTCCTGGCTTGAAAAAAATCAATTGTCTGCAGAGACCTGAATATTCCTTCCTGGGAGTGCTTATGAAACCCAGTGTGATAGTCACTTGCCAGACAGACAAAAATCATCTTTTGGATCATCTGGGATTGGGAAACCACATAGTGGCATTTCCATTATGGGGCAGCGGGGCTGGAGAGGCCACCCACTGCCACAGAGATGAAGGTGGGAGTGAAGCTACAGGTCTTGGGAGAGGAGAACTGGTCTCATCTCTGTTTAGCTACTCAGCTTCCACCTCTCCAGAGAAACATGCTCAGGAAAGATAGGGATATGTATTTCAGGGAGTGAAACTGTGGAAAGATATGGGATCCCATCACCTGGGAGCAAAGCAAGACGACCTCTGGGTTACACTTCATGTAGGTGGTCTGGGCCAGTCTGAATGAATACAGGGGAAAGGAAAAGAAAAGGCCAAGGGAGGAAATCATCTCACTTTTACTCAGCCATCACAGTACAAAAGGATTATTCTTAAACTTATCCTTTAAAAGTATTGTCAGTCTTTGAGGCCAATTACTAAATTTTAAAGGAGCAGCAGATGCTCCAAAGTTGAACAAGGGGGGTTCATTTACATGCTCAATTCAAAGAACATTAAAAGAAATAAAGCTTCAAGATAAATAATCTCAAACAAGAGAAATTTTCTTGCCAAATTAATTCAAAGGATTTTTTCCCTCCTATCAGCTGCTCTTGTATCCAAGGTCAATGTTATTTTCCCCTTTTTGGGAAAGCTTTGTACTGGCACTTGTTTATAATATCTTATTAGAATTTACTAAAATATTTTCAGCATAAGACCCAGGGTGTCAACTCATCTTTCCTCACTAAACCAATAATCACACATTAAGGCACAACGTGTTGGGCTTCCTGTTTACATCCACAGATGGCAAATTAATGCTTGCTCATGCCTCCGATGGATTAATCTCGCCTTTTCCCACATAATCTGTAAATGAAGCCCAGATGGAAAAAATTAGCTTGAAATCTCTCCATCCTCCTGTCTGTCCCCTGAAAAATGTTGGGTGAGGGGTTTTGGTAGCGCTGATTATGCTGCAAAATTGTTCTGTGTTTCCTTAAGTTCTTAAGTATATTGCTGTTTCTCAATAGCAATATAGGATTATACTGCTGATATAATATAGCACATGATGTATTATGGTTCCTATGCTGATACTCTGCTTACAAGACCAGGGATATTAAAAATAAACCATTGAAAATTTATAAGGCAATTGGCTAAAAACTAATAGACATTAATCTGAGCTCAGCAAATTCAGTGAAGAGATTTCCAAGCAACAGATGTAGGATTAAACCTTTCCAAGTCTTACAGAGCTAGACTCAGTGTAGGCTGTAAGCTCCTATATTGTTTATATGCTTTGACAGTGGTCTTGCTGGATATAAAATTAGATTTGGGATGCCTAGGGAAGTGGTTGAGTCCCCATCCCTGCAGGTATTTAAAAGACAGGTAGACAAGGTGCTCAAATATATGGTTTAGTAGTGGACAGGTATGGTTGGACTCAATCATCTCAAAGGTCTTTTCCAACCAAATAATTCAATGATTTTATATTCCTTCCTTTTCAAGGGAAACACTTTTTATGAGATGCCCACAATGCCTTTTGTAGATAGCTGCTTTGAAAGCTTTGGATGGTTGTTTCTTACAGTCTTTGTCAGGTGACAGGCTATCAAATTTATCATCAGTTGTGTTTTAATCACAGTGGTATTTCAGGTTGTTTCGTTGTGTATATCTGGTAGTTCACAGGACTATAGCCACATGATGGATGCCTTCCCCACACAATCTGGAAGTGAAGGAACTACAACATGAGCTTGTGCCCTAAGAAAATGGACAGGCAAGAGAGTCATGTCCAGCATCCTCTCCTTCATACCAGATTTCTTGTGCCTCTTAGGATTCACCTGCTTTATTAACAATATTCCCCACTTTTCAGGCTTCAGAGGCATTCCTGGACCTCTTGGTACCCTTTCACTACTTGGTCCACTTGGTCATTTCCAGCATCAGAGATGTTACATTGATCAACACTTTGTGGGTGGGGATACCCCATAGTTTTAGTTTTCTGCAACCACAAATATGTCAGGGCCAATTCCTGATCATCCTGCTGGGAAGAGCTGAACCTCAAGGTTTTCCAAACTAACAATGAATTTTACCTGGCTAGAGCTCACCATGGGAAAAAATTCATCAAAGGGAATTAAAGAACTGCTCCAGCTACACATTCATCTCATTCTAGTGAAAACAAAACCACAGATACATGATTTTAATCCTCAATTATTAAATTGCTTGAAGGTGTTTACTGCACTGGGGAACTCTGAAGGATTTTCAACACGACGCCAGCAATGTGTTTGAAGCCCTGCGTGCCGCCGCACGCACTGAACTACCCATGAACTCAGGATGGCTTCAGCCTTCCTGAAACCCAGGTCACACAACAACATTAGTTCAGAGCTTTAATCCAAAGTGCAAAAAATCACTTTACAGAGAGAGCAGGAACAAGCACAGCTCCAAAACCATGTGCCAGGGGTTGAGCTGACAGAAATATAAGCCAAAAAGCCACTTCTTTTTGGTTTTATACCACCATCCTCACCCCGAGGCAGGGCATCTTCCTGCAGTTGTTAAATTTGATGGAGAAAGGATTCTTTCTTCAGTACTAATGAATAGGAAAAGCTGAAAGATCAGAATTAATTGCCATGAAAATTGCAGCATTTTTAAAAGATTTTTTTAGTATGGGTGATTTTGGAGTTCTTTGGGATTTTTATTTCATTTGATGAGCATTGCAACAGTCAGAAAAGTTATTGTTCTGTTTGAATGAGAGTGGTTTAGTTCAAAACTTTTTTTTTTAATGTTTTAAATTTGAGAAGCACCCCCCCTCAGTGAGGAAACAGAGAAATCCATGTGGGCAATGAGGAAAACAGATCTGAACTGAAAACCAAACGAAAAATGAGAATTAAAATTACCAAAAAATATAGAAGAAAGCCCATTTTAATAATGAACAGTGAACTTTAACCTTCAAAAAGGGGAAAAATGGGTGGACAATCAAAAGGTTTGCAAGAAAATTTGCAATGAAAATGCTCATGCCTACTCCAGGAAACATCAAGGTAGGATCTGGTGGAGGTTTCATTCTTTCTCACAAATGCTTTGCAAAAAAAAAAGAGTAAAAAAAGAGTTATGCAACTTTAGTCTGAGTAGTTAATTGTTCGAGGAAACAGAGTTTCCTCCAAGACTGATAAATACCATGGGCTATTTCAAACAACTCAGCAGTAAATCAGAGAGAAGTGCTGTTACATTATACAATGAAATCAAAGTGATTTGCAGAACCCTAAATGTTGCTTCATGACCCTTAATCCTATACCATTAAAGGAATGAGAAACTCTGATAAGGTTTTCAGACAGTGACAAGGGAACCAGAAAATTATGGGCATTTTTATTTAAAGCATTGGTTCAAAATATAATGAAATATTGTAAATACTTTTATGAGGTGGTAATTAAAAAAAAAAGGTAAATGAACCTAAAACTGTAAGCTTTGTCAAAAATTGAGAACAGGAACAAGTCTTCCTGCTATCCTGGATTTAAAAAAAAAACCCAAAACAATATTTTATGCTTTTTGCACAGCAAAAATTCAGAATGTTTTAAAACCCCCAAATTATTACTGTTCAGGGGCACATAAAACATATTCAAAGTGTAGATAACTAAAAACTATTTTTTTGTGATTAGGATAGATAAGTGACTAATGAGTTATTTGTTTCCTTAAATCGTAGATGTTATGTAATTTTGATACAACACATTATTCAGGCACATGTTACACTTTGTCAGGTCTTTGTCACATATGAACATGTAGAGAATGACTTGTAAAGACAGGATAATGTGGATGTGTTAGGATAGAGATCACATTGATTTTTATAAAATTTACTTGTGTATGGAGTCATAGTGGAAATAAATATATGTTGTATTCACTTTATGATACAGACTTAATGACGTCTGTATTGATATTTTCATCTATATGGTTGTGCAGACACTCATACAGAGTCATGGAAAGAAATTCAGAGCATTAGTTATGACTCTTCCCATAAAGCTGGGTTTATTGCCTTGGCAGGAGATGGCATTGCTTACTTTCTACTTCAGTTTGGGCTTTGCCAACTCCTTGGAGATGTTCATGACAACAGATTATTTATTTCCATCAATTCAAACAGGAGCTGCATGTGTGATTAGATCTGAGCATCTCCTTTGCACACAGCAAGAGGGGACCACGGACAAATTCTTGTGACTATTGACCAACAGCAAAACTCTGCCTGGGCAGAGCTTAATCTGAATAGTTTCTAAAACACCACGCTGCCCAATGCAGGGAACACTGCTTTAATTCTTCTGAACTGGATTAAAAGAAACATATGCTAATAGAGGGGTTGCTGTTAGTGCAGCTGCTGTACACAACCCCGCGTAGCAGCGACAGAAAAGCCATAACTCACTGCTACCAGTGAGCTCTCTGCTATTTATTTATTTATTGAGTTCAGCCAACAGACTTCTAAGTGATTTAGATGTTCCTCAAGATAAAAACAGTATAGTAGTCAGGATTTTTTACAAATCTCGTATTGCATCAGCAATGGAAAGGGAGCAGGAGGGAGGGCAGAGAGGGGGAAATGACTTGGGTGTAGATGGGCACGGTTCAGTCTTTCTGCTGAGCAGCATTAGCAAAGACCTGAAGGTTTTACTGCTCTTCAAGCATGTCTTTGGTTTGTTATTACTACAGCAAAAGAGAAGATATATGTATGAAGGGATGGAGCAGCACGCTAGCAGAATGGCCACAGTTCTCTGAGATGCCAAGTAAAAAGAAAAGTAATAAATGGTAATAATCAAAATGGGGGAGACTCTGGGGAAAAATTAAAAAAAAATAAAATTACTAAATGGAATTACATGTCACTGTCAGAGGATGACAGGAATTCCTCATATGAGGGATTTAGCAGTGAAGGATAGATTCTTTCTTTTTTTTTTAACTTAAAGGCAAAATATAAGTTAACTCCAGTGAGCATTTTTGAACTTTGAACTCTTTGACCTCTAGAGCCTCCAAAATAAAACCGTCCATCTCCAAAGAAATGGCAACAAACAGCAGAGTTGGTCCCTTGGTGGCTTTGACCACACGCCTGTGGCATCGTTTGTCTGTGTCCAGCACCACCACGGTGGCAGTGGCTCCTGTGGACAGACAGACAGACAGACAGTGGCCAAACTCTACTCTGCACCCCAGCCTCCAACCAGAGTCACCAGGTAGATTTTATCCCAGCATTACAGCAGAGGGTGAAAGAATTAGGCTGGAGAGACGGATTGTGAGTATCTCTGCTTTACAATGGATCCCAGAAAAGCCACATATTTGCCCCAATTTGCACCTTTCCTCCCTCCTCCACTTTGCCCAAGTGAGGTTACAACACAGTATCAACCACAGAATAATTTATGCCAAGGTATAAAACACCCAGAGCCATTTTACATTAGTGAGACATTTTGATCCAGCCCAGCTGAAACAAAGCTGTTTTCTATCACTCCATAATCCACAGCAAGCCCTAGAGGGATAAAAATGTCACCACTTTTAGTTCCATTTTAGCAAGTTTCTTGGAAACAGTGAGACCATCCACAGTGGTTTGCAGAGATCTGAATATTTTCTGAGCATATTTAGGTAGAGATATTTAATAACACATGAACATATCTCTGCCTTCACGGGGCAATGGGATTTTATCATCCCAAGAACCCTAAATGACCCAGATTATCCTTAAACCTTAACCTTTGCAAAAGGCTCAGCACAAGCAAAGGGAAGAGAGGAAATCACACAGAGCCAACCCCTCACCTCTTCTGCACTGATCTTGGTGGAGCATTTTTGCATTGAGTGAGAAAGAGGAAATCTGTGTTTATAACATCTGAGCTTAACAGCTCCCTCCCTACCTGTCCTGTGTCCTCATAAAGTATAAAATAGTGCCATCTACTGACATTGCATTTTAATACTCTCCACAGATGTTTGAAACAACTCCTGTGTACTCAGCATGAGACCTTCAAAGCTCATTTTTCTCTCCCTTCATCACTGTATTAACTCTCTAACTGGGGCATGCTGCTCAGATGGTACTAAAGCAGCCATGAACTGATCATGGAAGAAAATCACACAGAATCACAGAACCACAGAGTTGTAAGGGTTGAAAGGCACCTCAGGAGATCATCTAGTCCAACCTCCCTGCTATTGCAAGGGATTGAACCTGCTGGTGCCACTCCAGAGACCTTAATAATAAGGCAAAAATATTGTGAAAGTCTGGAATTTCCTCTGCACAAGGCAAGAAGGTGTAATGGGGAACACAAGGATGGTTAGTTGTCTTCAGCAATGTTCAACAGGTCCCATGGAAAAGGCATGTTGTTGTGTGAGGTGCACGTGAAAACCCTTGTCACGCTATTTAAGACAAGAGGAAACATCTGAAAGAAAAGACCAGAGAGAAGGTGATGTGGCTTGGGGCAGTAACATGAGTGAGGCCACCGGTGTCTTAAATATGGAGAAAAAAAAAGCCTTTTTGGGAGCTGCACACCTGTGCAGGAGGATGTGTCATCTCCTGCCATCCGCTGTCAGTTAAGGCACTTGAGAGAAAGTTGACTTCACAGAGTCAATGCTTCCCAGAGAGGCTAAAGAAAAAAAACAAAGAGGAAAGGTGATTTCCCTGGTTTGCAGCTCTGTGGTTAAAACCGGTCAGTGTTGATATGAACATTAGTTTCTGAAAACACCAAAGTTACAGGGTAAAAATGAGATCAGCCCCAAAGGTAGAAATACTCTGCATACTTTCCTGTTGCTCATAACCACTCTACACCCAAATGCCAATCATGAGAGAAAAACAACGTGCCATGCGCACACCTCGTACTGCCGAGGACAATTTATTTTGAGATATACATATAACCCAGGTTTTCAAAGCATACAAGCTGCATATAAAACATGTCCACATCTCAGGACAACCTTGATTTGGGAATAACTTTAGCTTGCAGCACCTACAGTAGCATGTCCTAGAAGGTTGTGTCCCAGTTCCCAGCAGAGTTCCATAAATCTGATGCTTCCCGCATCTCCCTGTGCTGGTTGAGGAGCACCCCACGCCTGTTGGCATTGCTGTCCTCCTGCAAGCCATCCAGATTACTGCTCCTTCATCCTCCCACCCATCTAATTGCAACAGGCTTTGGCTCCTTGTCCAGAAGTCTGCGAGTGACAAATGAATCTGTGTAACTTTCCATTTACCAACCTCCTCGAAGAGGATATGCAAGCGCTTGATTACAGCACCTTATCAGATACCAGCACTGGGATTTTTCCCTCTCCTGTTGTTTTTACGATGACGATAAGTTGTTACAATCTTTATTTTACAAGACAGCGCTCACTGGCTGGGCTGACTGAGCGGGGTCACTGATTGCCGTGACTTCCCTGCAGGTATAAAAGCCGGTGATTTATGGCAGGGGAAATTCATATTAACCATAAATATCTTAATAACTAGCCATCTGGGAGAGAGAGTGGGTTATGCATCCAGCCCAGACTAATTGCTGTTTAATGGGCAGCATCTACAGCACTCTGTAAAACAATGCTTTTGGCAGCTGGTGTTGCTGAGGTTATAGAAAGGGCTTTTAATCTGCAAGAGGAAATATGCCACAGCGGTGCCGAGTGCTGCTCCCGGCTTAGCCCTGCTAGCCTGTGTCCCACCAGAGCTGATTAGCTCATATTAAACAGAGAGATGCAGTCTCCCACCCACGGCCAACAACCAGACCTGAAACACCCAGCCACAGCCAGGGCTGTTCTCCATCTGCCATCAGTGTGGTTGTGGCCACCCTCCAGTTCCCACATGCCCAAAAAGGGATTCACAGCTCCCAACCTCAGGGTGAGGATTGTAAACTCAGCCAAAGTTCATATTATGTGTTATAGTTTTTATATTTTGAGTCTTCTTTGTCTAGGAAGGCTTACGAGTAGTTTGGTGCTGAGTTGGCAAGGTGGGTGTGAAGGTGAACACTGGGACTCCATGGTTTTCTACATGAGCTTCCTGCACAGTAGAGATGGGAGGTCTGGAGACCTCTCAGCTCTACGTGACCACCGTGTGGTCACCATGTCCAAAAAGAGCTGCTTCTTACCAGCTCACCCATTGCTATTTTGTTCTTAACACAGGACAGACCGCTCCTTGGAGAAATGCCTGCCCCCAGATATCGACCTCCCCATTCCAGGCTTAACTCAGACTTCAAAGGAACTGAGTCTCTGTGGCATTTTCACTGCAGGGGGAGATAAATGAGTCTGAGGATAGTTCTCATTTTTTTAAAGTAAAACCCATAGCTTTTGGTTCACAGGGTCTCTTTCAACCCATAGGGAGGTTTCATCTGTACTGCATCCTCCACAGAGGTCTAAGCTAAAGAACCTCCTCAGGGTTTACACCCAACTAAGGCATTAAGGAAAATAAGATTACTGTGATGCAACCCGTGGTTCTGCCTAGTTGTAGGGTCACCTACAGCTTCTTTTGAGATCAGCTGAGGTCTGGCAGGAAACACTGCTCATGTGTTAAGTATATCTCCTGCCTTTCCATTCAAGATCATTGTTATGAGAGAGTTCTGCGCAGAAGTGCGTGATGAGGAGCCACCAAAATGGTTCACAGATCTGGCCATTTCCCTGTTTACCTCACTATTTGATGGAGTGTAGCTGAAAACATTATTAAAGTACTCTACTGCTTTAGCAAAACTCTTCAAAGTTCCATGGACCAAGAGGAAAACAGTTTTCCACCAATCTTCCCTTTCCTCACTTCTGATGAATTTAAAAGCAAGAGCTATGAAATATTTGTTATCAAAATATTTGGACTTGAAAATAAATCTCAAGGTCTGGAAACAGTCTACAAAAAGATTGTTTGGGTTATCTATGGTACATGAAAAATAGATACTGAAATAAATAAATCTTGGGGTGACTAGAAAAGTCCCTATATAGGAAAAAATAGAAGAGAACCAGTGTACCCCTGGGGAGAAGAATATGCCCTTCAAGGCATTCTTGAGGCATCAAGTTTCTTCAACCTAATGGTCAAAATGATGTCACCAAAGCATAAGGCAGTTGGTGAAACTCTTGTGGAAGGTGACAAATGCTCTGACGTGCTGTATTGATTTTCCAGCCCTGCAGCTGGTTGTGTATGCTGCACACAACCACCATGAGGCCAGGCAGACTCCTGGAGAGCATGTCCTCAAACACACCAGAGCAATAAACCTGGGCTGCAGATGCTGCTTTGTGGGATGCTCACATATGCCCAACAAATCCCTTCTGATAAGTACACAAAGTGTGGAGATGTTGCTCCTCCTTCTCCATGCCTCTTTTTTTTTGCTATTTGTCACTGACTTCTCACTCAACACTTCCTCTTTGAGAGTTGGTATCACCAGACCAGTGTGCTAACTGCAGATAATTATAGGTGTTTAGGTGTTTAAATCCTCTCATAGTCTTCTCAGCATCGCCTAGAAGAGTTTAACATGTCAGAACCTGATAGGAAAATTCATCACGACATACAGAACCAGCCTCTTCCACAAGCACCTGTAAAAATAAAGCCCAGATCCAATCTGCCCAGCAGAAATCAGCATTTCCTGCAGAGATATTAGTGCCTCATGCTGCTCTCTGCAACGTTGGCATACAGGATGGCAGATGGTGCCACACCTCAGTGATGGTTTTCATGGACTAAAAAGTAGCTTTTTCAGCTCTTCTGGAGTTAGGATGCAATGTAAAACCTCATCTCCAAGAGGTGACTTGTTTATGTTGAAGGTCAGTTACAATCCACCCTCCAAAGTCATTTATTGGAAGTGACACATCACTTTGCTCCTATTTAGGTGATCAAACTGGATCAAATGCCAGGATAGTTGCATCTTTGTGTTTTAGAAGCAAAGCCACCCTGAGAGCACCAGGAAGAGAATTGAATTACCTGCTGTGTGCAGGTTAAACATGCTCCTGCACCCTGGTGCACACACTGGTGTGCCAGGAATCAAAAGGGTGGTGAAATCATACAGCTTCATGTCATGACTTTTTGGCTCAGCACTCCTGGATGTGTGGTCCCACCCTGCTATAAAACCACAGCAATATCTGTGCCTGGAGGTGCTGTGGTTGTTGTCACACCCTGCCATGGTGCATCGTTGGGAGCGGTGGGCAGAGGACACACAGCAGTGGCACCTTGGATCCACCTCTTACCTAAAGCCTGGATGAAAAGCCAATAAAGCACAGGCAGTGGGCATGACCTGCACCTTAGCAAGTACATCCTCATTGCTTTGTCTTCACAAAGACGTGGCACTGAGCTGAGAGGAGAGGAAGTTAATGTTGTCCATGAATGCACAGCCTGGTTGGGGTGGAGGTTGCAGTCCTCTGTTGCCTGTCCCCTTCCTGCCTCCCTCCAGGCTGACCTTCCCTGTCCCCTCTCCAAAAGCCACAGAAGACCTCCAAGAGGCAGGTTTAGGCTCCAGCATTTTAAAAGCTGCCAAAAGCCCATTTCTGAGTTGTGTTCAGCTGCACATTCTCCGATTTTTACTGTGAGGGCCAGGGGATCCCACAAGGCAGAGACACACCTAGACCATTGTGGGTTGGCACAAGGACTTGAGTGTCCTCTTGGTCTGTTTCATTTTTAAACATTGAGATAACACAGACATTATCATGCTGTAAAGTCTGAAATGGAGGCAGAAGAGGTAGGGTTCATGGAGAGAAGAAACAGATTTCATAAGACCAAGCGAGGAGAGGTGAGATCCAGGTGTGCTGACTGTGAGCTCCATCTGGGAGATGGACCAAGTGCCACCATAGCTGAGCCTACTCCACAGAAACACTGAATTTTATCATTTCTGTTACAGTCTTGCAGTAGGACAGCTAAAGTTTCACCCAGGGGATTGGAAATTCAAATACACCATCTTCCCTAGCCAAGACAAAGATTGAGAAGTGGAGGTTTACCAAGCCCTTGTTGTTAGATTACTTTCCAAATCCATGTCTCAGCAGATCTGGAGGCTGCTTTTCATCACGTTGCCTGAAGTTATAGCACACCTCAGCTATCTTCACCAGCTTTTCCTCTGTCCTGTAGCCCATGAAACAGCAAATGCACGAGGCAATGCCATGCCCATGCAAGGTCCCCGGGTGCTGTGCATTAACCTTCTCTGAAAAACCTCACCACAACTTGAGCAATTTGTAGCCTACATCTTGTTTTCTACTTTGAAATAAACCTGACTTGAAGAATTGTTCTGATAAATGAACAAGCAGATTCATGGCATGGAAGCTAATCCCGAAGAGGAAGGTAAGAATTCTGTTTGGGGGTGAAATGCTGGGCAGTGGGTACATAAATTTCTCACAAGCATGAAGACAACAGGCAGGCAATGTCAGAGGCATTAACACCTACCACGGAGGGTAATGATTTCAGCCTGTTACCAGTCTCAGGGTTAAGATGCATTTCAAAAACTCTGTGAGAAATCAAAGCCTGGGAGGTCTGTGCAAGCCATTTCAAGAGGTTGTAAATTTTATTTTAAAAGGAAGAATTTAGAATTGCATAAACAGTGAACCTTTTTTTTTTTTAACCAAAGACCAGAGTATTTTACAGCATCGGTTTTAGTGAATAACCAAGTTGTCTTTTGCATTTTAAAAATCTTGAAATTGAAAAATACTTCACCATGGTCACATCCCAAGGATTTCTTCTGTGGCTGTGATCTCAGAGGACTTGAGCATCCATCTCTTGGAAGACAGAGAAATGCCCTGTGGAAATCTCATTTTTGATAAGACCTTCTTTCTTGTCCTTACATTGTTTTTATTGATATTTTGAGATTTTTAAAGACTGAGGATATTTTCTGTCAGCTCATAATTAACCTTATAAGAGCATTCTGCTATTGCAGCAGCTATGGAGGGAAGAGGGACTAGATGCTCATCAGGTTCAGAGGTAATGGAAAGCACTTTATTTTCTCCAGGAAAAAAATGGAAAATGGAGTTTATCCTTTTCTCTGAAGGATGATACAGGATGATTTTTGAAGAAGTTTCTATTTAGAAGTGACACAAGCCCTGTTAGGGGTGGGATTAGAGTACAGGATAGACAAGCAGTGATTTAAATGGTGTTTTACCAGGGTACACATAAGGGAAGAAAAGCTGGTGGTCAGAGAAGATCATTTTTTTAAACAGGTGATTTAAAATAAAATAATAATATATAAAAATTTATTTTATATATATATATATATATAATATTTATTATTTTTCCTTTGTGAATTTACAAATAACACCCTGCCACCTTTGTTGCAAGACATGCTGCTCTTCCTCTCTGCTCTAACAACAGCCTTTTTGGAGGGAATGGAGGGAAAACCCATCCATTCTCTCCCAGTTTAACTGCACTTTGTGCTCTTGGAGTGAGGAAGGAACAGGAGAAATCTTAGTCATCCTGCAAGACTCTGGTCTTGGTTTCTCCATTTCCTTTCTGACACATCTTTGCCCTTCAGCACCCACAACCCCAGCGATGCCAGTTCAAGGCTGCAGCACCACCAGTTGCAATAATCTGTATTTATTCATCTCCACTGAACTTAAACTTTCTCAAGGCCAAACCCAGTTTTACAAGGTTCAGAGACCACTTTTCCAAATACCAGTTTCATTGCTTTTTTCCTTTTTTCTCCCCAGCCTAGGACAGCAATCTGGCTGCACTTAAAACACTTTGCTTCCCATCTTTTATCCCTTGGAAGAGGGATGGGAGGTTTATTGCATACTGTGATCTTATCACCAGCTACTCCAGTCCTTGGCAGTCGGTGGGGAGGGTGTCTGGGGTGTTCCATGGCAGCTGCAATTGTACTGTGGCACCCATGCAAAGGGTCCCTTCCCACCATGAGCTACTCCAAAGTACCTCTGAACTTACATTTCTATTTCTATTTCTATTTCTATTTCTATTTCTATTTCTATTTCTATTTCTATTTCTATTTCTATTTCTATTTCTATTTCTATTTCTATTTCTATTTCTATTTCTATTTCTATTTCTATTTCTATTTCTATTTCTATTTCTATTTCTATTTCTATTTCTATTTCTATTTCTATTTCTCTATATCTATATCTATATCTATATCTATATCTATATCTATATTTTTTATTTTTATTTTATTTTTATTTTTATTTTTATATATTTATATTCCCATTTACAGTTATATTATTTATATTTATATTTACACTTACACTTATACTTGTATTTATATTTATATTTACACTTACACTTATACTTGTATTTATATTTATATTTATACTTATACTTACACTTATACTTATATTTATATTTATTTAAATTTACATTTATATATCTCACCCATTTCAAACAATGTTGACAGTTTATTTCAGCACTGAATGGTCACCAGAGGATTTTGATGAGATATTTATGAAGGCTTTAACCTACTTTGTCATAGTAATGGTGATGTTCCACTGCTTGCTGAAAGCCCATCCAGCTAAAGGCTGTTGCACACTCCTAGTGCTACAGCAAAAAGAAATTAATCTCCTTTTTAAGTTATCTGTGTCATCAATTGTTGGCACAGCCAGTGGGTTGAGTAGTCCTCACATATCAGTCACCTATGAAATATGTTTAAAGGTAATAAAAGGTAATAAAACCATCCAAAAATTATCTTCTTTCAATGTGTTCAGTGCCTACCAGGATCTGTTTATGTGGGGGAGGATATAATTTCATGTTTTCCAATATATAAATTCACCAAGATTAAACACCATGAGCTTAAACCTTTGTCTGACAAAAGCCAACTTCTGTGGGATAATGTTGATTTACACCTGCCAAGGAGTTAATCCTCTGAATCCAGCCAGAAAGCTATTTCAGATCCTTGAGACAAATAAAACTAATGTTGGCTGTTTGCTCTACTAAATAAAATAAAATAAAATAAAATAAAATAAAATAAAATAAAATAAAATAAAATAAAATAAAATAAAAATAAATTATAATATAATATAATATAATATAATATAATATAATATAATATAATATAATATAATATAATATAATAAATATAATATAATATAATATAATATAATATAATATAATATAATATAATATAATATAATATAATATAATATAATATAATATAATATAATATAATATAATATAATATAATATAATATAATATAATATAATATAATATAATATAATATAATATAATATAATACCATATCATATCATACAATATCATATCATACAATATCATATCATACAATATAATACAATATAACATAAATAAATATAAATATAAATATAAATATAAATATAAATATAAATATAAATATAAATATAAATATAAATATAAATAATATAAATATAAATATAAATATAAATATAAATATAAATATAAATATAAATATAAATATAAATATAAATATAAATATAAAGGATTAAAAAAAGGATGAAAAAAAAGATTAAAAAAAGGATAAATAGATTAAATGATACACAGGAGAAGAAAGAACTCCCCCATCCAAAATCCCAAATCAAAGCTGAGGGCAATAGGCAAAAAGAAATGGTATCATTTAAGGGCAGATGAAAGAACATGTGAGTTCAGCATGATGTCATGGCTGTTTATGCAGTTAAATGGCTCTTTATCATACACCAGACACATAACGACTTTCTAAGGCTCCCACTGGACGGATGGTCCGTCTCTGTAATAAATGTTGACAAGTTTTATATAAAACTGTATATCATTTTCAATTCCCAGTGTAGCCATTTGAACCTGTGATTAATAACCTCGCAAATCTTATCTGTTTGAAAATAAGAGGAGCTGGGTTTGTTTCCTTCAGATTAGGGTTCAGGGCTTAACAACAGGAAAATAGCCTGCTGAGATCACTCTGCTTTTCAGGGCACAGCAAAGTCCAAACCAAGAAAAGAGAATTTAAAAATACCTTCAACATTCATATCACAAAGCAAATAAGATATTTCACGAGTCGTGATAACATTGATTCATGAAAGGCTGCAACCAAACGATTGTTTTCTATCAGGCAGAATAACTGTGAAGGGAGAGATAGGCACTTGTACATTTAAATTCAAACACTAATCAGCTGATAAGATGTACCATGAAAAATAATATCCAGACTCAAACTTCTTGGTGGTTTGTCAAACTGAAATGAGAAAGTTTTAAGCAAAGATAGAGAACAAAATGGGGCAAGAATTTAGGATTCCAGACCCATATTTGGCCTGGATAAAGGTGATATCCAGGATTGCAATAAAAGGGAGAAAAAACAGGAAAAAAAAAAAAATTAAAAACCCCACTACCACATTGCTCCAGTCTTTCCCTGATGGCTGAAAAATACCCAGAATTTTATTGTGAGAATATGCTGGTTTACAGTCAGCACAGGGACAAGAATAAATTCAAAAGTGGAGTTAAAATGACACAGGTGTAGGAGCTGAGTAGAGCAATTTGCTGAAGAGAGAAATGTCCTCTAAAATGCACTTACAAATTAACTTTAAATATGCTTAGAGCACAGCATATAAAGCATTCCCAGCATGGGTTGGGAAAAGGGGAGCTGGCTCTGAACCTTAAAAACTTTATCTCAAAAATTTATTCCAAATTTCCCCATTAGCACTTTGCACCTACAACCACGGCCACAAAGGACAATGACAAAATATTGCCAGGTCCTTTGTCCTGCAGAAAAATGGTAGAAAATAATTAAAAAGAAATCATCCAATCTGTGTTTTTCCCCTGGCAAAAAAAAAAAAACAACAAAAAACCAAAGTGTATTCAGCTGAAATATGTTCTGCTGGTTTGGTTTTTAGCTCTCCAGTACATTGAAATTTTCCTGCAAAATGAGGTGCTTCCTGCCAAGATTTTAATTCCTTTTTGAAATGTAGCTTTCTGTCCAAAATTGTCAGCAGATTTTCTTTTAAAATAGCTTAGAGTTATTGCAATATTAAAAAGAAAAATTACCTTGCTTTTTACTTCCACACAGTGAGTTGCTCAGAGGGGCTGGAGATAAGCACAGAGAACTGAGTGCACTCTTTAATTATATCTCCTTAACATAAAACTTTTTGTCTGCCTTTAATTTTACAGCACTTTCATGCAAAGCCAGGGCAGTGAAGAAAACAGCCTTTTCTCCTTCTGCTTCTCATTAAAGTGAAAACATCAAGGGTCACCAATAATTCACCTAAGTGAGGAAAGGATGGAAGGGGAAAATGAGGTGGATTGTGGAAAAAAATTGAATAATCTCTGGAGAAAAAAAGCAATTTATCCCTACGCTGGCAGATGGGTGTAGACATGTGGATTTTGGTATAACACTTGTCTCATAGGAGGCACCTCCCAGGGTCTGGACCCAACCAGGTTAACACATTTCTCAGGGAAAAAAAATTATAAGAATTTTCATTAGTAAATAAAAATTTAATCAATTTATTTTTTAAGAGTGGTGGTTTTCAACTATTAAACATCTCCTGCCAGCCTGAGAAATGTTTGGTAACCCTCAGAGTCCTCTCTGGCTGATGGAAATTTTCTGCTTTGTGAAAGAGGAAAAAATTGTTTATAAAAAATGAAGGGGAAAGAGTCAACAAAATCAATGAATCCTGATAGGTTTTTTAGTATGAGAAAAAAAGACAACATTCCAAATAATATATGGAACAATATATTATTGTTCCATAAACAACAACAATAAATACATGAGAACAAAATTTAGTGTTGCTGGTTTAATTCTTCCTCTTGGAGCATTTATATTGTCTAACAAGTTAAAATATTAAGAAAAAACAAAGTCATTTTGTTCAAGAGCAGAAAGGCAGCTTTGTGAATTTGAATGATTTTCACTGCCAGGTACCACTTTGGAGTTCAAAGATCACAAAGAGTAAAAATAAATTGCAGAACAAGGCAAAGTGAGAAAGTAGATTAAAAATATTCAAAATGTTCTTTGCTTGATCATCACTGTAGGACCAGGATCAGCCTTTGTGTCACCATGAATCACTAATAATTCCATGCTGGGTTAAGGCTGGGGAAATAAATGCAACTTGTCTCTAATGCAAACATGTCACATGAAGGAAACAAATGTGTTTGTCCACGAGAGGTCTCTAGAGCCCTGTATAATCACAGGATATTTCCATATATTCCTCTTCTGCTTTGAAATGAGACAGATGTTTGGATGCTCACATCCCTCCACCAGCTTATGTGGACCTCCATGTGTGCTCCCTCTGGATCTGGCACATTTTGACCTTCCTCAGTCAAGAGGAGGAGGATGGATGGATGGGATATTTGCAGGAGGGGTGGGCAAATATCTTCAAAGGGAGAACGAAGTAATTTGTGGCAGCAAAGGGTTGCATCCATGCTCTCTCTGGGCAGAAAAAAATATACATTAGCCCATGTCTTATGAGAGCAGCTAAGGAAAAGAGCAAGTACTGCTTGCTTATCCCATAGATAAACAGGGGAAGAGGTATTCTTCCTTGTGAAACACAAGGAACAGGTGTGGATTCTCCTCCCTGGAGGTCTTCAAGGCCAGGCTGGATGAGGCTTTGAGCAACCTGGTCTAGTGGAAGGTGTCCCTGCTGATGGCAGGGGGGTTGGAACTGGATGAGCTTTAAGGTCCCTTCCAATCCACACCAGTCTGTGATTCTATGAAAACATCTTATCTAGTAAGTGGGGGGATTAAGTGTAAAGTCCTTTTTTAATGATTTTAACTGGAGACCTCTAACAGGCTGGAGGATATTTGCAAAAAGATGCTATCCTAGCAAATGAGTGGTGGCTTTAGCAATTCCTCTGCTGAAATAATGGGAATTCCCTACAAGCTGTTGACTTTTCTAGATTGTCAATATTTTTAAGAGTTTGCACAACTTTATTATTGAAACTTTTTGATCGATTTTGACCTCCTTACAAATATTTGCCCTGTTCTTGCAGAATAGTTATAGAAAGTACATTTTGATTCAGAACATTCAGAAATCAAATGAAATTACGTTTTGGTTGTATAATCAACAACTATTTCTGCTTTAGTCAGTGGCTGACCAGGAAGCAGAAGAATTACCAAAAGTTTACAGTGCAAACTTTTTTATATGTAAATCCCATTCCAAGAAGACTCTTCAGAACAAAGATATTCTGAAAGTATTTATAGATGAAGGTGGACACATTTGGAGAATCTATTCTCACAATCTCACAAGAAAAGATGATGTTTCTTTCTGTTTGTCTAAAAGATAAGTTGCAAGATGTTGAGCAGTCCCATCATTTACTTCCTGTAGGATATTGTTCCTTCAATCCCTGTAACTGCTCTTCTGAGTACAAGTAAGAACAAAACCCAGTCTGTATATAGATAGCATTCCCACAAAACATATCTCCTTGGTAAACTGGAGCATTCTCAGCACTGGGTGATTCTTCTTACCTCTCTGTGACCAAAGCCTAAAGCAGAAGACCCTATCGAACAGCTCACTTAAAGCCAGCAGACTTTATTTTTGAAGCTCTTCATTTTTCTGTGTTAGTGACAGTGACTGGGATTGGCAGAGGGTACCAATGGAGAACATGAAGACAGAAGCTGCAACGTGTTGAATTAACACTGATTTTTACCAAGCAAAAACCCAGCAACTATTTTTGGCTTGGTCAGTCGTGGTAACTGTTAAGTCTCATCAAAGGATGCCACGATGAGAACAGAATCCTGTGTAAGGAGTTTTAAAGAGGAATAAAAATAAGACTTTACAACTTCTAAAACACATTTCACCAAATCCCTGTTGGCTGTCCTAAGCAGGGCATAAATATCCATAGCGAATACCTTTGCATATTCCTCCTTGGAAACCTTTTCTCTTGCTTCCTTTACCAAAAATGGAAACATTTCCCCAAAAGATAAACACTGTGTGCCTGAGAGCGTACGCTCGGCACCCCCACCCAGCCCTGGGCGAGCGGGGTCTCTGAGTTGGATCTCAGCACAGACTTCCTCAGATCACAGCCCCATGGAGCCTTCACAAAGATGGCAGGTCCCAGAAGATCTGGGCTTTGAACAATGAAGGCCTTAAGTGTAGTTTTCAACTTTTTTTTTTCTTTTTTTTTTCCCCCTGATTTGTGGACCATTAAAAACGTTCCAGCGGGGATACAGGATACCCTTTAAAATATGGAGATTTCTGCGTAGCATATGTGAACTCTTCTTCCTTACTCCCCTTTCATGGAGCCCCAGGGAGCTGCTGGAAACGCCAGCCCTGGGAGATCAAACAAGCTCAGACTCTGTGAATCAGACAGGAGAAACAAATTCAAGAGACAAGGTCCTCCCAGAAACACCCTCCGGAGTCGTTCGAGAAGACAAATTGGAAGTGCAAGTCCCAGTAGACCAAAGAGGGAGAGATAGCAAAACCATCCTGAACTCATGAAAGGAGAAACCAACAACGTCAAGTGAGCAAAAAGGCAGCCAAGGTGATGTTTTCCTCTGGGACAGCATTACTGATAGATGCAGAGGAGCTTTCCACCAGAGGGACTCTGTTGTGCCAACACAGCTCCAGCTAATGTGGAAGGCAAGGAACACATCTGGGTGCTTTCCTGCTCCTGGCACAAGTTTGTCCATGTACTCACACAAAATTACCCAGGGTGCTTGTTCCTTAGTCAGTGTGAACTAATAAAGTGCCATAAACTATGTCATTTTCTATGAAATATTGATAAATAATGCTAAGAAATAGTCTTTAAATCAGATTTCTGGTGTGAGTGAGGAAGGATTTAATAAATAAATAAATAAATAGGTGTATTAAATAAATAAATTTAATAAATAAAAGAAATATAGAAAAGAATCTCCATGTAATGATTTGGTATTTTTTTTCCTTGAGACAGAGTCAGTCAAGTCCATGTAAAAGAGGGGACAGAATCACAGCTCATCAAGGAAGCTGAGAAAGCCTGAGGAAGAAAGAGATGGTTACAAATGGGTCTTTATTATCCAGCTTATACCAGCTACAGAAGAGCTTCTCTGTCCTCCAGCACTTCCCAAGTGTTGCATGAAGGGCTTAGTGCTGGCCAAAGTCAGCTGAAACCAAACTCCATAACCACTTCCCACTTCCAGTCCTCTTAGTCAGCAGAGGCTGGACACAGCAAGGAGCTGGACTTCACTAAGTGCCTATTGGTAACTCCTGAGTATTTATTAGAGAAAAAATGACTGTCCTAAGAGTTCAGCCCAGACTGGTCCTGGTGGAAGAAACTCAACAGAAAAGGTGGAACAATGGAAGAACCAAAGAACCAGATGTTACAGTCTGATGAAATCCATCAACCTAATGAGTGTTCACTTGCCCTATCACAGCAGCAACAGTTAGTAGTCTAGTAGTATTGGGGCTGGTTTGTCCATGGGAAACTACCATGTTCTGGAGATCATAAAAGTGAATGCAGATCCTGAGTCTTTTTGTGAGCATCATTCCATGCCTGTTTGTTTGTGTGTAGAGCTGGACTTCTTTTGTGTGTTTTACCACTGTGTCCTTTTCTCTCTGAGACAAACGTGTCAACATGGAAATAATGTTTCAGGAACATTTTATTAAGGTTTTATTGAACCTTGGTATTGTCATCACAGTATATTCATCATGTATATTAAAACTGAGAATTCTTCAGAGCCATTGGGTTCCTCACAGTTCAAAGCAACAATTTCCAACCAATAGCAACACAACTGAAAAATATTTCATTATTCTTCACAGTCACAGGAAGTTTTAACTGTTCTACTGGGGGCAATGGCACAGCATTTACGTGACACAACACACATCAGGTATCTCCAGCTATGCTACCTTGTTTTGTTCATAGGTTTGGCTGTGTTTTGTTTCTTTTGCAGAATTTTCTCCCCTTCTTCATCTTGCCTGCTCCTTTCCCACCCCAAAATGCATAAAGGCTCTTGTTGGTCTGGGCAGAGCTCACAAGAGGCTGCGAGAGCGTATGGGAAGCTGCAGCAAATGTAGAGTAAACTCTTGGGTTAACATGTGAAGAATGCTGCTACAGAATTGGCCAGACAATTTTTTTTCCCTCGTTTCCCATGGGTAAAAGACAGACCATAGCTCTTCCTTCCCATGAAAGGCACTTTGATCTCCCTTGATGAAATGCTTTATGTATTTTGGGTGTTTAGTGTAATTGGCTTTGATGGCTCAAGGCTCTTCCCCATGTCCAAAACTTCTCTATGTTGGTGGTTAGCCTCACACAACACACAGCTGTATTAAGTGCATGACAGATCAAGAGGAGCATATTTATGGCTTTGGGAAAATCTCATTAGAGATCATTTAAAAATACTCCTTTTTCATTACAAAAAGGGGTTTGTGTGGCTGTTTTGTCTTAATGGGAGTCAAACCCCACCTTGTCAGAAAACTGCCTGACATGTACAGTTACAAATTGCTCAACAGTGGCTGCAGAAGGACTCAGTTGTGTCTGATAGGACTTATTCTTAGATATTTGGACTAAACACGAGGTCACCCCACCTGTCAGAGCTGAGGGTTGCCAGCCCAGCAACACAGTGGTGCAATATGGGGGCTTCCATGAGGAGAGCATGTCAGGAGAGCAGAACATTTCTCATCAGCACTGAGATGCACAGCTACACCTTACATCAGCATTTATATCGAGCAACTCTTATTTTCTCACCAATCTGTGAGTTATGACACTTATTCACAACTATTGTTTTGGTGTTGAGAGCATGGTAAACGGGACTGTATCTGAAAAGTCACTTATTTTGTTAATCTAATAGAGGAAGGAAAACATTCCTGCCATTATGGTTTTATCAGCTTATAAACATGTGGTAGAAGCCTACATGCCTTAGAATAACAGCAGAAACAAGACTGGGAAAGGAAACATTGAGATCTGGATGCTTTAATAAAGACAACCAGCAGCACAGCACAATGTGTAACCTCAGAGTTTTTCCCACTCCCCATCTCTGCAAAATGCTATTAAATATTTTTACACTTTGAGGGCCTGTAATTATTTTTTTTAATTCCTTATCAACCAATTATCCAGCACATATTTGAAAGATATTTAGGATTGACAGTGGAATTTCCTGTGCTTCATCCAAAAGGAAGATTTTTAAAAGTTAATCTGAAGTCTGCATAATTTGGGTCATTTTCCAGAAGGAAAAAAATTGCAATTTCCAAGGAAAAGGGGTGATTGGAATAAAAAACATCATTGTCTCGTTGCTTGAATAGTTACTGCTTTCCTGGCCTTAAGAGCAGAAAAAAATATGAATAGCATTTTTAGCCCGTGCAAAGGTGTAAGCCAGGTCCTAGATGTCCTCATGGTCACTTTTTCTCTGTTATAGGTACATAGACAACATTGGCTGATGTCACCACAGATGTGTGCTTGGCACCATGCCTTCAACCATGTCATTGCTCTTGGCCCTGCCCTGGCCCTGTGGCTCACTGAAGTTTCTGGGCAGGGAAATTTTTATCCTGCTGGAGTTGAGCTGCCTAGTCCTGTCTGAATGTGTTGAATTTTATCTCCCTCGCCATGGGACCTGACCAAACCTGGCCAAAATCACCTTAGGTTTTACGGTGGAATTCCTTCTGAAAGAGCTAATCACCATTTTCACTTGCACCCAGACATGTCAGCATATTTAGTTGCCCACAACAACACTTTTTCTGCACTGGATGCCATGCACAGAATGCAGATCTGTCCCTCCAAAGCATAAGCAGGATGAAACCAAAGGCCTTTCATCCCTCTCCCATCCTTTTCATTCTCTCATCCAAAAGCATTCCTGTCTCCTGACACAAGGAAACTTGCTAGGTTTGGTGAACAAACTCAAATGACAGAGTCATATAAGGGTTGAAACCAAGGCAGCATCTGTACTGAGATCATTATTTGCTTATGAAAGTCTCCATTTTTGATGGTTAAAGGCACCACCTTAAGGCAACTGTAATTATCCAGCACTGTTTTCTCCTTGTGTGGGTGTTTTTTTCACCAGTAGTAGAGTTCATGCTTTGGCAGAGATTGGCTAAGAGCCCCTCACAGCTCTATTTCAAAAAGTTGAACTTTAAAAGGATATGGGCAGTTATTTATCCCTGCAATTGAAAACTCCTCTTTAGCATTTTATAAAGCCAGTTTTATGGGACAAGCTCTCTACATGCTGCAGAAGGTTCCTCCATAACCATCACAGCACAAAGGCTAGAAATCTACAGTGTATTTTAGAAAAAGAAAAGACAAACAGATTGCAATTAAAAAAACCCAAATAAACAAACAAACAAACAAACAAGAAACCCAAGAAGATGCTCCAAGCCAATGGGATGGGTGGGAAAACTAAGATCATCTTTCAAGCAGAAGGAAAAAATGAGGCCATAGTGTTAGTTGAGATTGTGAGGCTAAGATGTGACAGATGCCCCTGAATGAAGAAACTAAAGTAATTTGGTCACATGAAAAGAAATGTCCACCTTGTTGAGTCCCTCTGACAAATACTATCAGGAAAGACACTCTGTAGAGGTAAAACTTCACTTCCCCATGCCCCAGCCCTCCAGGGTTGGCACAGCCATGGGCTGTACTCAGACCCTTACTCCTGTCAACATCATCTTGCCCACATACCAACTGATGGACCTGCTTCTTCAAATCACGCTTCTAAGACCTATAGCAAGCAGGGGTTCCTCACCAGTCTCAGGTGTTGCAGGGCTTGTGACAAGGACTTCAGCCATGAACCATTCCCAAGTTCATAATGCACAGGACCATTTCTAAGTCCTTTGACCAAAGCATTTGAGGTCAGCACTTAAGACATGCTGTCCCATGCAGAGCAACCAAAGCAATGTAGGACACTCCAGAAGATCAAGACACTCCTACTTTCCACTCTATATCTTTCCTGGAAAACACAATAACTATCTGAGTGAAGCTGCTGGGACATGCTAGATACACATCTCCACCTCCCTGATGTGGATTAAGAAAAAAAAAAGTCATTCACCACACAGTATATTTGGAAAGTCTCTGGTGCACGGAGCAGACACCTCCAGACGTCTCCATCGGTGACGTTATTTATAAGTGGTCCAAATAGCTTGTTAGGCTAATTGCTCCTGGAGGGATTTAACTCTATTGAGAAAGCTTGAACAGGGCTCAACTGTTCCAGAGCATTAGCTGCCACTCCTCCCTTTGATTTACATCCCTCATAAAATTTTATGGCCAGATTAGAATGAACTTCTATTGCACTGTGTTTGTAGTAAGGGGTTTTTTTTGTGCTAAATAAAAGCAAAAATCAATGCTGTAACTAATTACAGACTCAACTAGGAACAGAAAATACCTCAAAATGGGGGAGGACCACCCCAAAAGCCCCCCAGAACAGATCCCTTTGGAGGCCCTGCTTCAAACACCTGAGCTCTAAGTATGTTAGGAGAGCAGCAACAGTTAAAAAAGCCCCAGTTTAGGGAAGAGCAATTTTGGGTGGAGAAAAAACTGAGGTGGCTTTTTATGGTAAACAAGAGAGAGTGAGAGGCAGTCAGGGTGCCAGTAAATGGGAGAAGGGAGTGGGTGGTTATCAATCATTTTGTCTGGAATTTCTTTGAGTCATTTGGCTGCTGAGCTTGTTCTTATGGAGGGAAAAGTCTACTTTTGAAATAATTGGTTGCTTTGCAGAGATAATTCAGCCATATAGTGCATTTTTTTTTGATAAATTACAGAACTCCCTGGGCTATACTTTGCTTCACCAACTGTAAAGCTAGGACATAAATCCAACCAGAAAAAAAAGATATTTTTTTCTTCCTTTCATTCTCCCAATGAAATACAATGTCACTGAAAATGGCCTTTACAGCTATACTATGAATACATGAAAGATTGCAAGAAATGAAGGAGAATAAATAAGCCTAGTAAAATATTTACCATTCTAGACATCAGTAGCCAAGGGTAGATGGATGGGAAATGCTTAGTTTGGAGCTGACAGCCTTTAAATGACCTCTTTACAAGTGCCTGAATCTGGAAATTCAACATGCATATCAGCTCCAGAGGGACTTGCAAGCATTTTGTGTGAGTATTTTGCCGTGTCAGGCGCTGGCCCATGGACAGCAGCAGGAATTACAGGTGTTCAGTTCCTCCCAGATGTGCAAAACGCAGATGCTGGAAAGCAGCTCATCCCAACAAGGCTCCAGCTGCCTCCCTTCATGCTAGATGAGAGCAGATCATATGCTACATTTCATTTCTGGCCAGGACTTACCTCCATTTAGTGCTTTTTTTGCTCAAAATTAATGTTTTTTGGGCTACAGAAGTATTTTTCCCCAAGATGGATTTCTCCACCGAGAAAGAAGCCGCAAGAGAAGGACCACTTCATATGGTCAAAGCGTGGGGCTGCTTAGATTTATTTTAAATTAAATAAGTTATTCCACGTGTCCTAGACACAAGCTCGCTATAAACTAATTTGAAATCCAGGGAGAAAACCTTTGACAGTCGATTTTTCAGTCCTTCAAAGCTGAAATATTGTCCCAGTAGTTCATCACCTGGCAAATAAACCTGCCAGCTCAAAACTTTATTAATCATTTTTTGTACCTTGCTTGAACTTTTCCAAACTGAATTCCCGAGTGCTTTAATTCTCCATCCTCTGGTACCAAAAGAAACAAGTAAAGAGCACAAAAGGAGAGGGATGAAGGTTGTGTCATCCTCCTCTGCCTCTTCCACTGCAGGAACATGAACTTCAGAGACTGCAAGTTAAGGGGAGATACCTGCTGTTTGCTCCACAGCATCCCTAGGTGTAGCCCAGCTTCTGTGAGTCAGAAACAGTCAGATCAATATCTTCCTTGCTGGGATGAATTTTTAATTTTTGACCTGGACAGGGAACATTTTAAAGTAATTTATTGAATTAGAGTTCCACAATAATAATTAACAATTTTTCTCATTATCTCCATTCTCTGACACCTCCAAAGACCTTGCTTGCTTTTGTGTCTGGGTTATTTCTTCTAAATGTTAATGCCTTGTCTTCGAGGAAAAAAAAAAAAGGAAAGAGATGACAAATAACCAAAAACTCAACAGAAAAAAGGAACAGATGTTCCTGAAATCATAGCAAAACAAGCCACATATTTAGTAGGAACAAACTGTGATGTATAACATAGTTATTTTTCTAACCTTTCTAAAATTACCTATTTGACTGATTTCTTATGTGTAAAAAGAGGCAGAAGGCTTCCCTTTCTGTCAAAGAACAATTGTCTTGAGTAATTTAGAAGCTCCCTGTTTCAGTGCATTGAGACTTCCAGCACACAGACAGATTTAAGACATCTTTAAGTTTGTGCAAGACTCACAAGAATGCATTTCTTAATACCACTGTAACTAGAGAAGCACTTATAGGAGAGCTCCAGCTAAAATCCAAAGCTCTGAATCAATGATACCCCAAAAGAAATGCAATTTTAAGTCTACTTTGCACATAGAGATGGTTTGGGGTCCAAGGAGGGGGCACAGCATTTCGGTGGGGTACAGCTCACAGGCAAAAATGCAGAACAGGGACAATATTATTAATTAGGGAGTGGGAATCTCTCTACCCTCCTGCACAGCTGCAGAAGAGACTGCTGATAAAATCACCCTGTTATATCATATCAGGCTGTTGCTTGCATCATCTCAGCCTTACTCAGTAACTCATCTCAAAGTTGAACACACAGTCATTGCCACGATATAAAGAGGCTGAATAATTTTATATTCATGCAGCTATTCTGGATATAATGCTGTTATAGTAATAAGTGTAAGAATTACCTCAGAAAGGAGAAAGTCTTCCTTAAAATCTATTAAGTCTCCTCCAGTGTCAATTTAAGCAGAAATTATAAATACATATATTTTTTTATATTATAAATATACATATATGCACCCAGATTACTTTCTTAAATGGAGTGGAGGTGCTTTTATAACATATCCTTCTGATGCTCCCAGCAGTGGCACAACATTGCTGCCTGGTATAGATAATGAGCCATCTTTCCTTAATTCCTTCTGTCCAGATCATCCATGTAGTTATTTTTTCTTGACACATCATTAAATATGTTTAATTTTCAGTAGTTAATGGCAAGATGCATCTCAGTAGGGAATACACTGTAGGGTACCTTGGGCCAGCAACTAGCAGGGACTAATGCAGATATTGTGATTAATGTGGTATCTAAATACAAGTGAATGATGAGAAATTCATATTGTTTTCTAAATGGGACTACCAGTCCCTGGCTTCCCTTCAGACAAGGGAAAAATATGTTTGTAACACTTATTTCTTTGGCCCTAAATGCTGTTCCTTGAGGACACCTCATTGAGATGCGTTTTCTCCTACCTCTTCCAGTTCACTTCTCAGTCATAGCCAAGACTATCAAATCAGTGTAGCTTCCTGTAATAGCTTTTTCCCACATTTTAATGACTACAACAACCAGAGGGTTCAGAAAGATAGAGCTTTTATTTCAAAAACAAATCTGAAAGAACAGAGGAAATGCTAAGTTGGGTCAGAGATCCACATAGCCCAGTGTCCTGGTCTTCATGGTGGGGAGCAGCTGGTGGTTCAGGAAAAATACCAAAAGCCAGAGCGTGGAGCAATCCCTCCTAGTGCAACCTCTCTTCCTGCAATCAGCTTTTCAGAGATTTTCTTTAAATTCAGACCACCATGGTTAGCAGCCACTAAAAGCAGCACAACTAAAAATGTATCTGTCTCATTTATCTTCAAATCCTTTTATGCTCTCGACCTCCACAGCACCCTGTGACAATGAGTTCCACACTCAAAACCGTGCATTTTGCAGAGAATAACATTCTTTTGAAAGCTGCTGCTTGTTAATGTCGCTGGGACAAGCTTGCAAACGCTCATGGGGGAGAGCTGTTGGTCACAGGGTGCCAGGAGGAAAGGTCAGGTCCTTCAGCTTTTGAACCAAGCTGCAAATTTGGAACCAGCTGGGCAGCTTCGTCCCTGCAAGAAGAGCAGCGATGCTGAGTTGGCATTCTGCAGTGAGGGGGAAGAAGCAGACACCCACCCTTTCATTTCTAACATGCTTTTGATTTGGCAGTAGATACAAGATGGGACTCTATGGGAATTTTGCTGGCATTGCCAAATTAAGCCTTCCTGGGGCAGATCTAGAAACGTCCAGGACTGTCCAGACTTGCAGTTTGGGTTTTAGTGGAGACTTTCCATGCTGGCTCATTTCCTCCACCATGCAGGATTTGACAGGCAGTGAAGGGAGTGGAGCAGGTACCTGGCAGCAGCTACAGCCCAAGGATTTAAAGTTCAACCAGTGGGTGTTTGGGGGTTTAGTGGCCTATTTTATGTGCTTTAAATGTGTCTGGTTTTCAGAAGAAGCTGAGCTCTCAGTTTTCTGCAAGTCATCTATGGCATTTCCTCTGACAGCCAAGAATTAGTGTTTATTTTAAAATGCAAACTAAATGTAAACAATCAAGCTAATCATTTTTTCATGAGAGAAAAGACTCAATAGGGCAAAGGCTCCAGTAAAAGACTGTCACAACCATGTGGCAGGAGAAACAGCACTTCACTGAGAAGCACATATTTTGTGGATATAATCCTTTGCCACAGAAGAGGCATTCCTGTATTGATTTTCTGAACATTTATCTGTTCTGTGCTGTAGTCTAACAAGTACTTCTGTGGGCAAATTGGCCCCTGTAAATGGTTAGCCTGCTGTTTGAGGGTAGAGGATTCCTTATTTTTATAACATGACAGATTGCCTAAATAAGACCATCAACCAACTCATAAACCTATATAAAACCCTACATAAACCTATAGAACAAACAGCTGAACAAGTGCTCATGGTTGGTCTGCATGATGTGCTTGCACAATCATTCTTTTTCATATAGTATATATCATGTTTGTCAATTTAATAAACACATTAAGCATTAAATGAACATTTCTTTACACCAGATAAAAAAATCTGCACATTTATGCTTCAAATATCTGTGGAGCTATAGGCACATAGATCAATATAAAAGGATGGGAATTCTTTACCTCTTCTTGTCTGTCATTATTTTACCTGTAATAAAATTCAACCAAGCCCCTGCCTGGTGTTAACCCATTCAGTTGGAAATCTGCAATGCACTCGTGGAAAACACCTCTTCCAGTCAGACCATTGTACACCACGGGGCAAGCATGCTTATCCAGCGTTGCAGAAACATCAAAGTACTTGCCACCTTTGATAAGAGTGAAAAAGGAAGAATGTCTCCAATGCTCAGTAGTATTTTATCCAAAAAACACCAAAATCTATTATTTTTGCATATGGTTTCTTCTTATCCTTTCCTAAAGAACAATAGTTTTTCTGTCTGCATTGATCTTTGATCAAGCCATATTTCCTGAGCAGCTGAATCCACCTCATAACATACTTTTTGACACTCCAAAAATGAAAATTGAATAATTTATCTGAACTGGCACAAGCAACAGTCACCACAAATAGAAACTGTAACTCTCCCTGTGGTACAGCTGCCTGTGGCCCTGATCCTGCAGTGGACACACACTGTTTCCCCAGTGACACACTACACATATGACTTAAGCACAGGATTTAATTTCTCAGGGTGTGAGATGCTGTAATTAGCTTCCAAATTTGCTCCAAGGATCACATGGAATTTCACTGAATGGTCTTTCCTCTGCTAAATTAACTGCACATCAAAAAGCTGAAAGCAGATATGGGTGGGCTACATGTAGCTTACCAGCAGTGAAGCTCACTCCATATTCATCCTTGATAACACCATCATCAGCCATCTCAGCCAGCGAGGCATTGGACCACTCAACACCAGCCTTCCTCCCATCAGGGAAAAAGACATAACCTACAGTGAGGCTGAAGGGGAAAGAAATGGAGCAGAATTAAAGTTCAATCAAAACCCAAATGGACCAGCTTGTTGGTCTTCCAGGGGAGCTCAAAGCTGACTATGACTTTCGTCTCTGGAATAAATAAAAAAGGTTATATTGTGGGACATTGCAAATGTGGAGCAGGGGAAGCCAGCACACAGGAAAGATAAGGCTTGCAGGATGGATTGTGGTGGGCAGGTGGGACAGGCTGGTTACTTGGTCCAACTTGGTCAAAAAGGTCATCAATACCAGGCTTAAGCTTCTGGATGCAGAGTGGCAGGCAGCAAGGCAGGGCTCCCTGTGTAATGCCCCATTACAGATGGACACACCTTCTTACACATCTGCAAGTGCTCAATTTGTACCTCTCAATCATCTAGACATTAAGACAGGCAGCTGCATCAGCCAAATAGTAACTGAATAGAAAGGAAGTAATTGAAGGTAAAAGTTGTCCTTGTGACTAACTGGAAATGGAAAATTGGGAAGAGAGAGTGGGGAGCAAGAAGGTGTGGATGGAAATCGGGCTATAAAGGTTCAAAGCAAGAATGCACATAAAAGCATCCTGCCAAGCAGCTTCTGACACCTTTAAGCAGCATAAACTTCCTTGGTTACTTACTTAGTTGTGGTAGCTGGCATATTAATAACTGTTAAATGTGCCGCAGTCCCGTCCTGTAAGAGAAAGGTCTTTTCCAACCAAAACGATTCTATGATTCTATGCTAAAGACAAAGCAGTCCAGTTTGTGTGGACTCATTTGCATGGATCATACACTGACTTGACCAAGAGGACACTGGATACAACTCAGGTTATGCTGTGTGCTATGACTTTATACTTTTAAATCTTCTCAGTAAGTCTTTCATGAAAACCTGGCTGCAAATGAGAGTCCAAGAATATAAACCACACATATTAAGGGCAAATTAAGGACATTAAGGACAACAAAAAGTCCACAGCAAATGGATACAAGAGAAGAAGGGAAACAATACATGCAGAGATGTCAGGTAGCCATGGGCAACCTATCAAAGTTGTCTCTGCTTTGACCAGACATCTCTTCTGTATTATCTATAGAATCTATATTATTCTATGCCTGAAAGCAGCATAAAGGAAAAATGTTAAATAAGAAGAAACTGGAATCTCATGTTTTTATTCATTTCCCTTCCATCCTTGTCTCTGGATCCCTTCATGCTCCACTTGGGTTGCTCTAAGGCAAATATAAGCCTACGCTGTGATGTTATATATGTACAGACACTCAGGGTATGAGGACTCCAAACTTCAATCAGCCATAAACTTTAATTCCTTCTTAACAAACAGTCAGATGGCTTTTAATTAGGAGAGGAAGAGCCACATTTATGTTGAGTAATAACTATGAAGAAAAGGGAGAGGTTACTACCCGATTATACACATCACAGTGCAAAAGCAAAGTCTCATGAAAGGAAACACAGAGATACGTTAAATCACAGCAGCTACTGGATCTGTGTTTTTGTGCTGGCCAACATATATCTGCAAAAAAACCCTTTTTATTCTGAAATCAGTCTTAATTCCTGTAATTCTGCCTATAATAGAGAGTTTAGATTTCTTCATGTCTGTGCTGGCAAAGGAAATGCCTTTTCAGGACCATCTGTTCTGGTTGCATGCCAACTTCTAACGCCAGCATTCAGCATTTCCCCAGGCTGTGTGCTCCCAGCAACTACAGTGCAGACACTCCTATGGCACAGCCACGACACAGCAGAGAATCAGAGCTCTGCACAGGCAGAACTATTTGCCCACTGCTGTCATGAAGGCTTAGGATGCATTCAACCACCTCAGGCTCTCAATTAGGGTGAATCAGCACTTCATGAACTCCATCGAGGGTTGGGTATTTGCAGCAGCTGAGAATCTGTCCTGTAAAGTTGCCTATCTAATTTTTCTTCAAAAAGTCAAACCAAACAGTTTCAAGTTATCAGTACAACTTTTGGTTCAACCAAGTGTAGTGAAATGTCAGTTTTTACACACACAGTTCTGCTTTTGAGAGCTACTCCCAACACTGACACGTGCTAATGATGGCACCAGTTAGCACTTCTGATTGCACACCACGAATGTTCCCAATGTCTGACTTCTGGATACTTAAAAAATGACTGAAAACTTCAGAAACACCTCTAATTTCATAGTTAAGTTGCATTTTGCCATGTTCATACCTACCTCAAAGTGTGCCAAAATCATGACATAACGGTAAATTTCAGACCAGTTCCGGATACCTGCAAAAAAGAACAAAATCATCCAACCTAAAGTTCACCATCGCTGGAAAATATGAACTTACAGTACCTGGCTTGACATTAGCTTTGGATAAAGAAATATCCAGTAACTGGTAACATGGCAAGCATATGCATGTCCCCAAAACAGTAATGCTATTTCCTCTGAAATGTCTTCATGCCCAGTCAGGAAACTGTTTATTTCTAAAGATAAACGTTAGTGCCACTGTCCTGCCAATACCAGCCTGTAGTGAGAGCAGCCAAGTGAATTGTTTCTGGTGCTGTTACCATAGGAGTGGCTCCGAACACCTTTGAGGGAAAGTTCCATTTTCTCATGATTTTCTATTTCAATCTCTCCAACAGACTGGCCCCACTGCTCATGTCGGAAATGTTGTTCTCTTTGTCTGGAAGAAAGAAAAGAGTGAATTGACACAGGCAAAATCAATACAGCTCCTGTTCAGGCAGCCACAATGCCAATCTGATGGACTTCTATCCCAAAATGAAGGAGAGATTTCAGAGCATCTGGGTCATGGCTATGCCAGATTTTATGTATTAGGAATCACTTTTGCATTTCCTAGTTATTGCTACATAATGTTTATGACACACCTGAGAATGAAAAAACAACAAAATCCCATCATGACAGACTATAAAAATGCCCTTTGTTTGAAAAAAATGCTGCACTACCAAACAGTTGCTGCTGTGAAGTCAGCAGGTATCACCAAAGACGACACACTACTGATATACTCCTTTTCTGCTTGTATTAAACAACACACTATTGATACTTGTATTTTGTTTCTGTATTTTCAGCTCTCTGAAGTTTGTATAATAATTAAAATGCCCACTTTAGCCCTCCTGTCAAATGATTTTATTCAATCCCTTGCTTAGATATACCTGCACCACTGGTTTTGGAAGAGATCTAAATCAGGTTGCTAGCAATGGAGAAAAAAAAGACAAAATATGAAATATTGCTAATGTTCAAGGTTTTACAGACCAAAACTGTGGGCAGGTCCTTCCACCCACACATCAGGAAGACCCCATCTGTGTGCAGGATCCTCCTTAGAGGTTGCCAGGTCTGATGTAGTAATGAAACCAGAAGGTATCTGACAGGAGCCATGTCCTATATTAGCTCACTTCAAATTAAACCCACCTGCTAAAATCAGCTAAAACACCACACCACAGACCCTGGAAAGATCTGTAGAAAAATGACTATTAACCCCAGAAGAAATTAATCTTGCCTCTCACTTTTTGACCCTCTGGAAGAACTCGATGGTCCATGGTTCCTGGGCAAAAGCACGTGCAAATGTGCTGGGGTGACTGTCAACACTGAAGTTAAAGACTTCTGTAAAGTTCTCCCAACTAGGAAAAGAGGGGAAAAAAGAAAAGACATTGTTAGCTTTCAGGTCACCCTAGGCCAAGTTGTGCACTTGCTACTCTGACAGAGGCATTCTTTGTATTTTACCATTATTGGAAAATTCTGATTTTTGTAAATTTAAATATGTTGCTACTGTTCAAGGAAGCAAACAAAAGGAAACTGAGAAGAGCAACAACGACTGGCAAGAGTCAACACCTAGGAAGGGCAGAGCCACAGGTGAAAGCACACTGCTTTCTCTCATGTAGTCTGGTCAGAGGTATGAATGCAGCATTACTCTAGAAACACGGTGCTGCTCTGATAGCAAATCATTCTTCTACCAGAAAAATCAAGTCCATAAACAGAAAGCAGAGCCAAGGGCTTCATGTGTTACTTTGTGCACAAGGCCCTTTGAAAACAGTAACAACATCTCTAACTATGAACTCAACTCTATATCCCAAAGCTAAAATTAAATGCTCTTACTGGAGAAAGAATTTAACTGGTACCAGTTCACCTTCCTCTTCACTCCACTGCTGTCGGTAGGGTCCTTTTCTGTAAGGCAAAGCACTACAATTTTGTATCACTCCAAAACAAGCAACAAAATGTTTCTTACACATTTGGGAGTGGATGCAATAGGAGACACTGCAGAAGAATGACACTGTTGTGTGCTAAGGTAAAATAGTAATGCTGTGTTACAACCCTACACTGAATGCAGATATTACTAGCTGTATTCCCATTCCAGGAAAATCAAAGTGTGCTATTGCTACCAAATAGCTTTTGGTTCAAGCTTGTTAAATATATTTCCAGGTAATGTTCAAAAAGCTTTGGTCTTAAGTGTAGATAAACAAAACTATAGAATGCTGCAATACCTCAGTAACCCGTTGAAGCTTATTTTCCAACATGTTTGGGGCTCTATGAATTCAATAGTGAGTCCTCCTCCACTCCAAATCTCTTCAGATTCATCACTCACCATCATGTTTGGATGTTGTGGGTGCTAAAAAGACATTTAAGGAAAACGTTTGCTTAATTCAGTTGTGGGGATGTAACACGGATGAATTCCTGCTTTGATGCTCCTCTACAGGAGGAACATTTAATTGAAATGGCTTTTCAGTTCTACCTGCTTCTGATAATCAGATTATTAGAGAAGGAAAATTGTATCTAAAACACCTGAGTTATTGGATAACACATTCTTCTTTTGGATAATACAATGGAATTACTTGTGTGAAGGGCGGCACTGTAAGAGCTCAGCTCCTTAGGCTGGTGATTCTGTCAAGCCTACAGCCAAGCTGATGCAGAGCTTTGGGAGTAATTTGGTTTAAGACTGAATTTGATGAAACTCTGATTTAGAAATTGCTAGAGCATGCAAGCTCCCAAAACTCTTCAGCTGCTCTTTGAAAAATATGTCCTGTTTTCTAAAGCTGCCACCTTTCTGAAAGAGAGTTTATGCCTGTTGCTGTAGGGAAGGATCTAAGAAGGTCCTGAACTTGGCTGACAGTTCTAAGTAACAAAGTCACAAAGTAGTATTGTTATACTAAATATTACTAGAAAATCAAACAATGCACATCATAGAATCCCAGACTGGTTTGGGTTGGGAGGGACCTTAAAGCTCATCCAGTCCCAACCCCCCTGCCAGCAGCAGGGACACCTTCCACCAGACCAGGTTGCTCAAAGCCTCATCCAACCTGGGCGAGAACACTTCCAGGGAGGAGCAGCCACAGCTTCTCTGGCCAACCTGGGACACTGTCTCATCAATCTTCTCTGGTTTAATTTTCTGCAAATAGGTTGTCTCCTGCTTTTTCTGGTCATGACTACTTAGCAAAACAAATTTGTGAACCTAAAGACAGTCAGGTGTGAAGGGATTTATGTCAGATCTTTCCTCTTTCTTTGCTATGTAGTCAGCTATTAAAAAAAAAGAAAATCCACAGCTAAAATATGATTAATACTGGTTACTTTTAGCATAATGAAGCAGATGTACATATAACTCCCTAAAAGCTTTCCTTTCCCTTTGCATGAGGCAATTCCACAATGATTTTTATATCATTAACTCATTAAAAAAGGGGAAAAATCAATGATAATCATATAATGTATCTTATTAACCACGTGCTGCACATAATCAGAAAGACTGAACGTGCAAACTCTTCCTGGGAGACTTATCAAGAGCTTTTTTTAGAAAAAATGCTGTGTTTTGTGCACATTATGAGAAAAAGAGAATGAGTGTCAGATACCTACTCACAGAACTAGACATAATCAGTAATCTGGCCAGTTCTACCACTGTCTTTAGCCACAGTACCAATGTCTTACTGTTAGGATATTAATGTAGTGAAGATGCAGAGAACATTCATTTTTTTGCTCAAGATCCTAACACAGGGTCAAGATAGGAGTGAAGCACCGCTCTTGAACGCCATCCCACATCCATCACTTACTTCAAACTCTCCTACTCCATCCACCCGCAGGAAGAGCCACATCTCACAGATGCCATTAGGACGCTTGGCAAGACGAGCAATCACAAAGGTCCTGTTGGTCTCTGCAAAGCCGGTGAAGTAAACCGAATCAAGCGCCTAGGGAAAGGGAAATGGGTTTCAACTCCAGCTGGAAGCAGGAAAGGAGGGGGAGAAGGTGAGTAATTATTTTGTTTTCTGTAGGTTTCTTCTCAGGAATGAAATTTTACTTTCACTTTTTATATTTAATAGCAGGCACTCCAGCAAACAGCCAGAGAGTTTTGCCAGCAGCAGTGAAGCCTCATTCATCAGACAGGACAGTCCATGTGGATGCCAGTTTGACTCAGAAGATGGTGTCACTCCTGCCCTATCAAATTTGGTCAAGGCTGGCAAAATACTCAAAATGCTCCAAGTAGCAGCTTAATGAGTAGAAAGAAAAAGCTAGAGAAACAGAAAACAGCTTTTTTTCTTCAAGGCTAAGCAGAAGCCTTGATGCATTTGTTAAAAAATCAGACTTCAGGATTCCCAGAAAGCTCTGGGAAGTGTTAGCAGGAAGTTGATTTTTCACAAAAGTGACTTAGGATCCAAAAAACAAAATCTCAGCTGGCATCTGCAAGGCGAATCTTGATGAGGCAAGGAAAACCAAGGGAAATCCTGTCTCATCAGCCTTTCCGCTTCCTCCTCTCACCAAATAATCCAGGAAAACCTCCCCAGATTTCCCTGTTAGGCACAGGGAGTGTTCTGACAGGATGGTACATGAACACAGGCCAGCTACAGGTTGTAGACAGAGGGTTTATTATTTATTAAGCAGACAAGTACACCTGGAAAAGTAGATTAAATTAATCAAATGTGCTAAAATAAAAGGATTTTGTGTGCCATAGTGTGTCTGCTTTCTCCCATCAATATCAGCTGCACTGATCTGTAGCAATGCTTTTCCCTGCAAGGGATAGCCAAGGTGACATCCCTACTCTGCTCTCCCTGGATGTGTTGAATGGAGAAGGGATGTGGGTCCTGAGGCTTCATGGGTCAAGCAGTGGGGTGCCAGGCAGCAGGACGAAGGGGACAGGGGTTCCTGCGGGATGCAGATCCCAGAGTGCTGGGTTGCAGGGAGGGGTGCAGGTCCCTTAGGGATGTGGGTCCATGGGGGTGTGGGTCCAAGAAGAATAGGTGTTGTGGGGGAATATGGGTCCCAGGCGATGGAGGTTCCAGAGGATGGGGGTTCCAGGGATTGGGGGGTGAGGATGCTGGGGTCCCAGGGGAAGAGCAAGGTGTAAGGGGTGCAGGGAGAAGCAGGTTCCAGGGCAGGGGGTGTCATGGAAGGGGCTGCAGGGGAATGTGGGTCTCAGGGGATGGGGGTTCCAAGGGATGGGGCTTTTAGGGGATGGAGGTCCCAGGGGATGGGGGTTCCAGGGATTGGGCAGGTGAGGGTGCTGGGGTCCCAGGGGAAGAGCAGGGTGTCAGGGGCGCAGGGAGAAGCGGGTGCTAGGGCAGGGAGTGTCACGGAAGGGGCTGCCAGGGAAGGGGGTCCCAAGCCTGGGGATGCCGGGGCCGCGGCTGGACACTCACGTGGGGGTCGGGGCGGAGCAGACGCGGCCTCCGGGGCTCAACGGGGCCTCCGCCGACCGCCCGCTGCTTCCAGGCACCGTGGAAGAGCAGGAGCCAGCCCAGGGCCCAGCGCTTCAGCGGGGTCCAGGCGCCGGGGGGAGCAGCCCGCCGCGCCCCGAGCAGCGCCAGCAGAACCAGCAGCGCCGGCAGCCAGAGCATCGCGGAGCGAGCGCGGAGCGGGACGCGGGACGCGGTACTGGGCGCCGCTGGCTCCGGCCGCAGCCAAACCCCGCCTCGGAGCCGCTCCCCGCGCTGTCCCGGCGGCTGCGGGCGGTCATTTCCGTGAGGGGCTTGTCCCGGCCGCTGGCGCAATGAGCTCACTCTGGGAAGCTGCATTTGCTCCTTTTGTTTATTTATTTCTTTTGAAATTATTTGTTTATTTATTTATTTTCCCCGAGAAACGCGTTTCGCCCCAAGGGAAGTTCAGGCAGTTTCCCTGGAGAGGCACAGCCAAGTTTCTAAGAAATCCTCCAAGTTCAGTGTTGTGTGGCAGGAGAGGTGGGTTTTGGGGTCTCCCCCTTGGGTATATTGGGGGGTATGAGGCTCTTCCCTGAGGCTGAAGGTTGTGGATGTTCCCAGCTCTTTAATTCGCATCAGGGTTCCTATCGTAGATTTCCAAGCTCTTTAATTCCAATTGCACTTCCTACTGTCAATTTCCCAGCTCTTCAATTCAGATCAGAGTTCCCATTGTGATTTCTCACCCTGTTTTATTTGCCTCTCAGCATTAGTGGGTCCTTCACTTGCTCCCACTGACAGATCCAGACAATGGGCAGGAAAAGGCTTGGCTGCTCGTTTCATCCAAGGAACCAAGCAAAAAAATCACAGCAGGCATCTCTTCAGCATCTTTCAAGAAGGATTTGGACAACACCCTCAGACACATGGTCTGAATGTTGGGATTGTCCTGTGCAGGGACAAGAGCTGGGCTCAACGATCCTTGTGGGTCCCTTCCAACTCACAACATTCGATGATTCTATGATCGCTTGTAGGTACCATTTCCAGAAGTATTTTTGAAGGTTTCTGGATGGCTACACAATAGATCTTTTTATTCCTTTTGCAATTAGAAAGCATTTAGTCTCATTTCCCTACACTAAAATAAACCCAGCCTCTCAGGAGTGGTTGAAGTGTAGCTGATGGTATGTGCGGTTGGACTCAGTCTTAGAGGTCTTTTCCAACCAAATGATTCTATGATCTCACTTTGGAGAAAGATGGGGCTCTCAGCACCCGTGCTTTCTGCCTGCTGAGTGTTTTGACTCCCTGTTAGCTCTACAGACTTCTCAGCAGACTTCCTGTTACTTGAAAAAGCATTTATTGTACTTTTTATGCCTTGTCTCAATTGTCCCTCAATTTAGTTTTACAACCACCTGTGCTGTGGTTTGTGTTTAACAGATCAGCGCTTATAGTTCTTTCGGTTTTATTCTCTGTTTTTAATAACCTCCTTGGCTCTGCTCCTTCTTTTTGCCCTTTATCTAGTCTTTACTGTTGCTGATGTGCATTTACTCTTGCTCTATGATCCTGTTTCTATCGATCCTTCAAAAGCCTTTAGTGTCTTGGATGTTCCTTTTACCTGCTTCTTAAAAAGCTTCTTTATTTTTACACAGTTCCCCTTTTCTGAGACTGGGCACGACTGTTCTGCATTGCTCTATTGCTATCCACGGCCCACATCAAATCAAAAGCAGAAGGGCAGGAACTAAAAAAAGCAGAAGGCACCAGAGATTAAAACAATGAGGTTCAGATATTTATTTCTGTAGATCTCCATTGCTTTAGTTAATATTGAAGGAGAATGTCTTAAAGTTAACCACATAGAGCAGGCAGAGAGTTAATAAGGTTATTTTCTTCAGATTGTGTTGTGGAGGGACTGACAATGGTTTAAAAATAGGAGATGCATCACAATGTTATCACCCTGCACCTGCAGCACAGCAGATTTTTTTTTCAGTCCAGAAAAAAGGCTGCAAAGGGAATAGATTATGACAAACAGCTTTTATTTTTAGTTAAATTTTAACCACGGTATTGACAAAAAGCAATATTCAATGGGGAAAGATCCACACAGATGACAAACCTTTGGGACTTGACAAACACATGCATAATTAAGCCCTCACCAGCACTAGGCTGCTTGAGATGTAAGGGCCCACGGGGATGACAGACTCTCCTAAACTCCTTTTTTTCCAGATGCAACCCATGAGCAGCTTTACTGCCCTTTGCCAAATCATTTGAATTTCAGTATTTGCATTTCTGAGGGGAGGATAAATGGGGCATGAATATTTAGTATGTTCCTCTGATATCTGAAGTATTTAAAAACACCCATAGTCTAAACAACTAAGCATCGGGTAAGGTGTTGTGGCTGTCTCTATGGAATCTCTAACAGAGATAAACTCTGTTCCTTCCTACGAGGACAGGAAGCACAGAAACAGTTTGCTTCGTGCAGCATTTTGTTTCAACATTTCTTAGGTAATTTGTTTGAGGACTTGAAGTTATCTCTGGCAAACAATTTATCTTGGCAATATTGTTTGCTGTGGAAATGGGTTCCAAACCAGCAGGACTCGCAGAAGAACCAAAGTCCTGACATGTCTGGTAATGGTTTTTGTTTTATCATGGCAAAAAAAATTGCTGTGCATATTAAAACAAGTCTAAGATCTGCTCCACACGCTTCACAAAAATATGGGGAGGAAAATATTCAACTGACTTGTTTGGTTTTAAGTTTAGGAGGAAATGAGGAACTTGCAACTAAAAACACAGAGAAAAAAATGAGCTGAATATAAGAATTTCTGGTTAGCATAAATTTGATAACTTGCTCTTAAGCATCTGCAATATTGACCATCAAACTTCTAATTGTGTAGTGAACATTTTAAACAGCACTGCCTCTTTTAAATCCAGCTGCCTGGCAAAGGAAATTGGTATATTAGGACTACATTCCATCAGAAAAAATACTTTGGTACTGTCAGAAATCAAAGGCCTCCATAAGTGTAACTCTGAGGCCCAAACTGGTTCCCAAGATCTTTGCACTGTAGTGAGCACTGACTGTATTTGCTGTGCAAAGCTATATGGTTTCTTTAGCAGTGTTTGAGCAGAAATCAAAGCCAAGAAGAAGAAAAAAACCCCCAGAACATCATGATCTCTCCTCCTCAGAGTGCTGCAAATGAAACTGGAGCCTATATTTGTTAGATGTTATTATATGTGATTTTTCTTTTAAAAAAATTGTCAAATAACTGCTTTGTCTACACACCTTTTGTCCCTGTATTTGCATCTGGAGATAGGCTGTGTGCCAATTGTGGTCGGTATAATGAACACTACTTAGGCTGCCCCAGGGCTGCAGAAATAAGCGATGCACCATCCAGTGGACAAATGCACAAGTTACACTCTGCTGACAAGTTATAAAACATCAGTTGTTCCACCGAAATCGATTGCAAAACTTCCACTGAATTAGAAGTTCTCACTGATAAAAGCATGTGTGGGAACTGCTGAAGCATACAACCTCCTGGGTGTGACAACATGCAGAGTCCTGTCTAGTTGATAACTGCTAAAAAAGCCCAACAACACAATACCTAAGTTTTTTGTAACTTCTGGGTAACTGTGATAGATCAGCTATCCTGAGATAAAAACATGAGGAAGGCAATGCATTGCAGTTTTCTCAAGGATTAAAGTCACTATAATCAGCACTGTACTCCCTTAAGTATGTACCCAGGAAAAAAATGCTTTTCTGCATTTCATTTTTATTCATGGATAAATGACATATTATATTAAGGGAAAACATGGAGGGAGAAGGAAGTCTGAGAAAAAGATCAGCTCTTGTGATTTTGTGTCTATAGATGTTTCCATACTTTCATTTAAATAGCAGAGAGTTTGGTGTGGACTAACTGGTTTCTTTTAGGGTGTGAAACCCAGCTGTTGGGAAACAGAAGACTAAACACAAAACAAAGCTTTTCTGACATCTCTAATATTTCTGCACAGAAACAGAAGGAAATGAAAAAAAAAATTGTAGAAACACACACAGGCATGTGGGCAGCTTTATTTTATTGTACTTACCAGCATACACAACCCTTATGTGCTTGCTGCACATGTCCCACTAGATGGTGTTGATGCTACAAGAAAAATACCCGAGCTGTCACAATTTCTGTTTGTCATCCTTCAGCTTTTTTATCTTTATGTGTTTTAAATGTATCCTCAGATCAGAAACTGCAAGGTTTGCTATTTTGCATCTAATTTTTAGAGCTACTGGGTACCTGTTTTCCCCTAATATTCAGTGGGAAAGACTGAATGCTTGTCATGACGTAGTATTTCCATATTAAAAAAAAATAAATCTAATTTAATTACTGATGTTGAAATCTAGGTTGATTAAATTTAGGAATTGGCCACAGAACAGGCTCTCAACTTGGGTGCCAAATCACCCTCCTGAGATGCTCTGAAATAACGAGGGATTATAATGAAATATTACCATGGGACTGAGTGTAGGACATAAAGCAAAAACCCTTCGTGGAAGAGCTGAAGTAAAACCCACTGGATGTGTGTTCAGTTATTGCAGGTGCAGGTAGATGTGCTGCTGCTGGTGATGAAGACTTCGAAGGGATGGAGGCAGGATGGTGCCTCAGATGGCTGCTCCCCAGTGGAGCAGTAACACCAGGGCTTTGGGGGGTCAGCAGGCCCCACATCTTCACTCTGTGACCGCTTGTGACTGAGGTGTCACCTCAGAAGCATCCACTTCCAATTCAGAACCATAGAGTGGTTGGGGTTGGGAGGGACCTTAAAGCTCATCCAGTTCCAAACCCCCTGCCAGCAGCAGGGACACCTTCCACTAGACCAGGTTGCTCAAAGCCTCATCCAACCTGGCCAAGAACGCTTCCAGGGAGGAGCAGCCACAGCTTCTCTGGCCAACCTGGGCCACTGTCTCACCAGCCTCACACCAAACAATTTCTTCCTCACATCTCATCTCCATCTCCCCTCTTCCATTTTCAAGCCATCACCCCTTGTTCTGTCACTCCCTGCCCTTGGCCAAAGTCCCTCCCCAGGTTCCTGGAGCCCCTTCAGGTACTGGGAGGCCACTAGAAGGTCTCCCCGGAGCCTTCTCCAGGCTGAACAGCCCCAACTCTCTCAGCCTGTCCTCACAGCAGAGGTGCTCTCAAATCTTGATTATTTGAAAAACCTGAGGGGACAGCGCCCGGCTGGAGCGGGTTCGGTTACGGGCAGTAGGACGGGTCCCCCCGCAGGTGCGGCGCTGCCCCGCGCACCACACCGCGCATGCGCATCCGCGTTCCTTCCCCCGGCCCGTCAGTGGGCGTCAAGCACGTCCCGCCCGGGAAGCGCATGCGCACAGCGGACCGTGCCCCTCCGCCCGCCTCCGTTGGTGAGCGCCTGCGCAGCGCTCCCAGGGTCCGGCCCCGCCCGACTCCGCGCCTGCGCAGTGTGGGGCTCTCGGCTTCCGCCTCCTGCGGCGCTGCCCTTCCCGCTTCCGGGAGTTCTCGGCTCCGCCGAGCGCCAGGCGACGGGCACGGTGGCGGCGACGGCGGTTCAGCGGCGGGGGCTCGGCCCCGGCTTGCCCCACCGCGCCGCGGGCACGGTGCCAACCGCAGCTCTGAGGGCAGCGGGGCCGCCGCCGCTGAGGTAAATCCACACCCCCCCCCCCACCCCGTTCCCTCCCAGGGCCACCTTCCCCTCACGGAGCCGGTTCCCCTCAGGGTGCCCCCGCAGCCTATTCCCCGGGCTGGGCCGCCGTGGGTCTTCCCTGCGTTCCCACCCTGACCCTCGCGGAGGCCCGGCCCTGCGGGGGAAGAGCGTGGTGCCCGGTGAAGGACGAGCGGGGAAGGTTAACGGGGATCAGTCGCCTCTCCTGGGGCAGGTGGGGCTGGGCGTCCCGTCAGGCTCCATCGCTGCCGGTGGTCGGTGTCCGTTCCTGATGGGGTGTTTTTAAGTCTTGGTTGTTCACTTGCCTCTTTTCGGGTTATTTAAAAAAATAATTAATAAAATTAAAAGTAATCTATCAGCAGCCATGGAGACAGGCGCGTGGAAGTGTCCCTGTGCCCCAGCACAGCCGTGTTGTAGCGTCTCAGCTGCCGCCGTGGGAAGCAGAACGAGGAGGGAACAGCAACCGTTTGACACACCACGCCTTTCAGCAATGTCTTAGCATTTGCTTTAGGGAGTTTTGCTGATTTATATGGTGCTATTTTTCCTTATTTCCAGGAGGGAAGAACAGCACATACACGAAGTAGGAATGCAGATAGTTCTCACTCTGAAAAAGGAGAGGGAATATTTGTAGAGCACAGTACGGATGTGATCTGTGCCGTGGAAAAAGAATGGGGAAATCGCTGGCTATTTTCTGTACTACACGAACAGTTGTATAATGGTATGGGGATGCTGAAGTACAGTGATGTAACTGTTCGCTCTGCTGAAGACATAATTAGGTTGATGTTCACTGTGACTGTTCACATTAAGACTTAAATGAGAGCTTTTGAAGTGGATGCTGTCTGACTTTGAAAATTTACAGATAAAGTAGAGCCGTTCCGATTCATTAGTAGATGAAACTGATGTAAAATTTTAGCGGGTTTAGATTAGAGCTAACTAGCTGAAAGCTTTTTGTGGCTAAAAGCAGCTGATAGTACTTTTCATCTCTCTAAAAATTCCTAGGTTTTGCTTTAAACCAGTATATTTTGTATTGTATATATCATTAATTTCTTTTTTCTGCCTTTTATGAAGATACAGAACTTTTAAGGAAAGTAAATTGATAGAATTCGACAGCAGTTGAGAGGCTGAAGATGAATGTAGAGGAAATGTGAGGCTTTGTGTGTGACTGATATGAGGAACCATTGAAACAAAAACTTTAACACTCATTTAATTGCTATTGAAAATTGCTAGTGAAAAGAGTTCAGCTTTGTTATATGACATTACTTTTTGGAATTTGGAAGGAAGAATCATGTGTGGATGTGGGTGTAATAACTGACAGAAAAATGTGTTTACCAGCCTGATATCACAGTGCAATCACTAAATGTGATAGCTAAGCAATTTTTAATTGAATATAAGGATATAGTGTGTATTGATAAATGCAAAAAATAGAATAAAAAATTATACTCTAAAGTAGAATATGATGTGTCAAACTGCCAAACTTTCAGTTTCCACATAAAATACTGATATTGGTTTTAGCATCTAGCTTCCTGGAGTCTAATCTGAATTTGAGTTTGTGGCCCTGTTCCAGAATAGGTAAGATGTAAAGCCCAACCATTACTCACATAAATTGTGTTTGTGTCCTTCTCTCAGGTAGAGGTTGTTCTTTAATCCAGAAGTGTTCTGTCCTTGCTGATGCAGCTCAGCAAACTCTTTGTGTATCAAATAGTGTAGATCTGTGCTGGGCACCAGAGTCTCGTGAAATATAAATCATTTGACTTCCATACCTGGAGAGGGAGGGAGAAATCTGTTATCAAAAAGACACCTTGCTGAACATCTCAGGTGCTATTTTTGTGCTTATGGAAAAGTGACTTGGTATCACAAATCTATTGGGTTTAGCAAAACTCTGTAATACTTTTTATAAAGATGTGTTCTGAAGATATGTATAGGTGTTTTTTTCTTTCATTTTGCATAACTTGTTTTACCCTGGATTCTCATTGCTGGGTTTTGAAGATATTTATAAAGATGCTTCTGGAATAAAGACATTAGTCTTTATTTCAGTAAGTAATTAGTTATAGGCAAATATATACTTATTAGACATAAGTAATTAGATGACCAGCTTCCCAGTAAGACATCCGTACTTCTGCTTAAGTATTTCTTCTATATATCCTTTTTCTGAGATTATTTAGAAGCAGCATATCCCCTTTTCAGAGCAGAAAAGAAACAATTCCAGTGTCTTCCTGTGGCCTAGCACTTGCTGTTATGAGGAGAATCTTTACAATAGCTTAAAACTTGACTGTGTTAAATACATATTTACTGAAGATTGTCTCTTGAATTTGTTGCCAGGTGTTCCTATGTAAACAGAATCACATTATTTACATGTTTCCACTGTAAAGTGTCCCTGTGTATCTGCAGTAGAGCAGATATGGGTCAGTATAAAGAAGGGCTATAAGACATAAACAAGAAATTAATGAGATAAATATGGTATGAAATATAAGTTAGAGCAAAAGCAACAAGGATTTAGAGAGACAGTGAGTTATGTTATTGAGGGTGTGGGATAGATTTGGAGATAAGTGGAGAATAACACTTTGGGGTTGTATCATGGGTTGCTATCCCAACTTATTTCAGCTGCTCTTCTCCAGAGCTGTGTGCACTGTGTGACTTTATGTCCCAGATTGTTGAAATTGGGCATATCTCTTTGTAATTACAGATGGCAAAGGTTGAGTCTGGCAGGGCTGGATTGGGCTTTGTAGTTGATGGACTGGTTCCTCTGAATACTTGCTACTCCAGCAGCTCCTACACGTGTTACAGTGGCTGAAAAGGTTGAACCTTGAAGCCCTAGCAGAGTCTCCTGGTACAGAGCTAGGCTGTTGCTGGGGCTGAGCTAAAGGGTTTTCAATGCAGCTACTGGTGGATGTGGTTATTGGAGTAGTTTTATTTGTTTGCTAGACCAGTCACTGGGAAGAAATTGAAAGAAGCCACAGTTTATTTATTTTAAATGACTTTGCAGTTTGGATTCTGTGTATCTGCAATAAAAAGCATGTTATTCACCTAAATTAGGGGTGATTATGTCTAGACTTTATCTGATGGATATTTTATCTGTCAGCAGTGAATGCTTCAGATTGCCCATGGAATTAGATGCAGTAGTAGGTGTGCCCACTTGGTTGAGTTAAAATTTTTGCAGTTATTGAAGTTGATGTTTACACTGTAACCTTTTAATGAAACGACAGTTCTGTGATTTGGATTTGCCATCAATGCTGTGCTTTCTAGGTAGAATTTAAATCCATCATATGTAAGCACTGTGGGATTCTTATTCTAGTGTGCAATAGCTGTTAGTGTCCCTGGAACCACTGACTTAGCAGTATGCAATCAGAAATGTGAAAATAAAGGCAATCTCTTTCCTGCATTGTAACTGAAATAGGGGGAATCTTAGGAACTGTCTGTTGTGTAGCTTGGAAGAAAAAGCCACCAAAAAGATGTAGAGTTTGACAGCTGATGGATTTTTTAGCCTGTATATAAATTCTTACTTGTATATCTGTTTAAGAAAAAGAAAAGAAAAATTAGATTTATTTTTTTTCCTACAATGTTTTTCCTTTATTCCTCAAAAAAATAAGGGAAAGGACTGTGCTTAACCTTGAAATGCCCTTTTTAAAATTTAATTGACAGCATAAGGGCCTCATGATACAGTAGTGGTACTATATCATTCATCTTCCTAGTGCTCTTGGTCAGCTTCTTCCAGTAAACCTAAGAGAAGGGAGATTTGCTGTTGCAGTGGATCTTTTTAGCCCCATTGGAAAAGTAAAAACATCTTAGGCACAGTCATTTTACAAGACCATCTTTCAGTGATTGCAAGCTTATAAATTCTTCAAATGTTTTTTTTTATTCCAATAATATATCTGCATTCTGGGCCTCCATTTCATTGCCAATGAGCTGCAGGTCAGATAAGACATCATCAACCTGAGAATTTCAGATAACACTTAAGAGTGGAACTGCATCACTTAAGCTTTAATATAATCACCCGTGCAAACAGATGACATTTTACACGAAACATTGAATAATTCAGTGTTATCTGCCAATACTAGAGAAAGATTTTTAAAAGATTGGATTAAAAGCTCTTGCTTGACATGTCAGAGGTTGAAGTGTCGTGTTTTGTCCTGGAGGTTTGTACTTTAAGTGTACAACAAAGACTCAGTGTAAATTTGGTTGGGATGGGCATTGAAGCAGATAAATGAATAGTGTGGAGGAAAGCTGTGAGCGTCGCAGTGGGGGTGCTTGGCTCTTCAGAAAGTCTGAGTGCTTTTCAAAGATTGATCCTCCTCCCCTTGAAGGGGACCAAGGTAGGGGGTAATGGTGTAGGCAGCTGGAGAGGAGAACAACACAGGAGCAGGGGAGGGAGAAGTCACATGAGAATGACTAAATCTATTTAATCTTCACAAAAGCTGAACTGTGGTGGCACTTCCACCTAAAGCAGTAACTGAGGAGCGACAATAAACACTGAAATTTTGCACAGAATTGCATTTCAGGTTAGGGAACTGACCAAATCATGTCTCTTTCTTGTCAGTGAATTCTCTGTTAACAATTTCAAGTGATTACTCCGACTTCAATATTTCACCTGCAGAGACTTAGCATGTCTGTTCTATTGCTTGTCATCTTCAGCTCAGAGAATGGGTGGGTGACATTGCAAATTAATGTGGTACACTCAACCTGTCTTCTTTTTGTGCTTTTCTACTTAGCTTCTACAAAATGCCATGCCAGTGACAACTTAATGATGGTGAATTTCACAATATTGTGAAAACTTGTTTAACAAATGTATAAAAGCTCATTTATAAAGCAAAACAGAAAGCAATCAGTAGCTTCCTGTACTTATATATATATGTCATCATCAGCTGGGTAGATGAGGGGAAAGCAGTGGATGTTGTCTACCTTGATTTCAGCAAGGCTTTTGATTCTGTCTCCCACAACATCCTTGTAGCAAAGTGTAGAAGGTATGGGATGGATGAGTGAGTGGTTTTAGGCTTGCAATAGAATATATGAGATTGTTTAAATAAGATATGACCCTTCTCATTTTCAAGGGCAGTTTGCATGGGTATAATTGCCCTTGAACTGGGAAAATTTGAAGATGCATACTGAAGAACTCCATCAGTAATCATGCATTTGGAATATTTTTTTGTTATAAGCTAGTTTCAGAAGCTTCCCATTAGAAGTAGGTGGCTTTGTATATTCTATAGCTGTTAAATGTCAGAATCCTTATGTTACTCTCAAAATACATTAATTTAAATTAGCCTTCCAAATAAAAAAGTGAAGCTTATTTTAAATACTAGAAAATAAAAACAACTGAAAAACTTTGGTACTTCTTTAGCCAACTGTAATCAGACACAAATTTGAAATTCCTACTCCGAGCTAATCACTTTATCCTGTACTATATAAAACAAAGCAAGAAAATCTTCCTTGATCACATCCTGAGGATTTAATTGCCAGGTAGATGGTTTGGTTTTCAGCAGTAGAGCTGGGTGAGAGAATGGCAATGGAAGTCAGTGTTGTTGTGCAGAACAGGAGCCCCACCTGAACTTGCCAGAAACCAGTGTACAGTGCTTTCTGTGCAGTGTGCATGTGGTTGGGGACTTTTCTAGTCAGAAATTCACACCCACACCTCTTCTGTTCTCTTGCCCAAATACACATCTAACTCAAAGTTTTGTGCTGCACTCCAAATGCCATGAGGTGCTTTCCAAAATTAAACTGCTGGAATTTTCAAGTTTTGAAGTACCTGGTTTTCTAAATAGAATAAATTCCTTCGTATCTTCCTTCATTATGGAAAAGAAAATCCTCTACACTTTTAAAACTACTGATGTTCACTTACTTTACACAGTCTGTGTTGGATTTGAGTAGTATGCCCTTGTGAAAAGGAAGGAATGTGATTCAAGATTGTGGAATATTTGTGTTGTAAAATGAAGCATGGTTAGAATGGCTCATGCTAGCATTTCTGTCCTTATACTGATTTGTAGATCACAAGTCATAGGGTAATTATTTGCCTATATGGTGGAATTCTAGCAAGGAAGGCTTTCTAAGTTTATATTCCCTTTGGCATATTTGTGGGCCATTTTCTTTTATATACAGATTCAGGAATGAATAGCTGCTTTATTTTAAATTGGCCATAGATTGGTCTAATAATTAGAGTTAAACAATTTTTTTCCTATCTGAGGTTACAATTATCAAAATAGTGGTAGGCATGTATACTTGTTACTAATAAACTGCTATCAAAACCCTTGCTGTAAGTTCTGATGACAATCAAGTAAGATTATTATTTTATCTTTTACATATTCTATCCCTTGGCCATACCAGAGTGGCAAACAGGGAAAAGAAGTAGGTCTTTGGATATGTAAGTTTGTGATGCTAAAATCTGGGTATCCAACTCATCTTAGAAAACAATGAAGACTGACATAGTGTTACTGGAAACACTGGTTTTTAGTTTGTTCTTTGATAGCTTAATCTAAAAGTTTTTCCTCTTGGTCAGAAGTTTGTTTGCTGTAAGTACACACAGCATATTTCAAAGTACTACTATCTATGTATATCATTTGTGCTTAACACAATTTTCCTGATGAAGCAAGAGTGCTTTACTAATGAGTTTGTTGATGTCTTTTCAGATTACAGCAGATATGACTATGTGAATAGCCTAGGATAGGCCAAAGGAAGGACATGATGTCAGAATAACATACAAAACATTTGTGAGGTATGTGAGTTTTTTCTGTTACACTCAAAGATTTCTTGGTTGTCTTTAATACAGTTAAAACAAAATGAATACAAGAATTTTATGCCATTTCATTTGTATGCTAAAGGAGTTGCTTGCAGATTGATTTAAAATTCTCATTGTGGCATGCACAAATACTGATTTTTGGTTGCTTTTGGGGGGGTTGTTTGGGTTTTTGGTTTTTTTTCAAAATCTTGATGTCTATTCTGGTTTAAGTAGCTTCTTGATTTGAGTAGCTCAAAACTTGCCTTGACTGAAGAACAATTCTATATTTCTTATTCTGAGGTATGGCACCTTAGCTGGCAGGAATTCCAAATCTGTGTTCTATAGGAAGTTTCAGAATTGGGATATTGTTTTTATTCAGTGATTCCTCTCAGACACTTCAAAACCTCTGTGCAGCAGGAGGTCTGGAAAGAATGGGGTTTCTTATTCTTTTCTAAGGTGTTTTTCTAGTATGTGACTGCTTTCATCCATGGCCTAGTAGCTGCATTCTGGTAAGAGAGGGGACTTTTGTGTAGAAATAAATAAATAAACAAATAAGCCCCACTCCAATGTGTGGACAGAAAACTCGGTGTAACTACTAGACATTGTAATATTGCATTGTTAGCAACTAGATCCAAGCACCAGAGCTGTATTTCAGGTTGTTCTGTTGCACAACCACAGAATCTAGCCCACACTTAACTGTGTCCCTGAATATCTCAGCTATTTTAACTGTTGCTCTGGCATCTCTACACTGTAATCTGCATATATTTGTTTTCATTTCTAGTCTCTTGGGTTATTCCTGCCTAGTTCTGGCATTAAGGCTTAAGGATCAGAAAGATTTACTGGGCAGAGTAAGTTTACCTGATTCCTGGTAGATAGGATTGAGAGTTTTTTAAAGGGTTTAGAAATACATAGCTTCATCCAAAAACTATCTCAGTGTGAGTCTCTTTACCTGATAATGTTCACTTTGACCATTTTAAACTGACAAAGTGATCCCATATTCAAGGTTTAGAGATGTAAATTGAGGTGCCATAATTCCTCACAGTCTTGTATAGGCTACCATTAATAAGGGGGGAAAAAGTGGAGATTTCTGCATGACTGTCATCAATCAATATAAATGCTTTCAAGTTTCCCTCAGCCTTAGCCTGTAATAGCCTGAATCGATGTGATTTTTAGAACACAGTATACTTTTAAACTAACAGGCTATTTTTGATGCAGAATGTTTAAGCTTTAATTTGTCTCCTGTTTGTTGGTAGCACTTCAGTTCTGCCATTCCATATCTTTGCTTGTTAGAGATGTCTGGAAAATAATTGTGTTTTCATGAAAACTATTAAGGTTTCACATCTTCATTTTATTCCATGTTGGAACAACAACAAAGCCCTAAAAGAGTTTTCACTAAATTAAATTCATTAATGTGTTCTTTGAAAATCTGGTTCATGTAATCCATTGCCATGCTAATTTAACAACTACCATTTGTTGCCCTTAAGTTTGGTCTGATCTGAGACTGTTTTATAAGTTATCCATTGTATCTTTGTAATGGGTCTGTTTTTTTTCAACAAAATACCACTTTTATCAACAAATTTAGCTGCTTTCTAACTTGTTGTCTTGTTTGTCGTGAACAATATACTAGAACAGCTTTATTTCCATTCTATTTTTTCCTTGCTCTTCCCTGGGTTGCTGGAGCAGTAGAAAAAGTCAACAGTCTGCTGCCATAATTTGCTGTTTTCTGAGAAACATGAGCTCTAATTTAATGAAGACTTGGCCCTTTTAGTTTGAGATAAAAGAAAGAGGTTGCATTTTTAACAAAAAAGGATGAATGGTTTAGGGGGACAGCAAAACGGAAATGAAACTGTTCTAAAACCCCTTTGTCAAGCATTGAAGTTGCACAATTGAAAAAAAAAAGTTACAGGATTATAAAACTCAGTAAATGGCTTACAAAATTGTTGATGGATCTTTGTAAATGAGTATCTTTTGATTACAGAAATATTCAATATTTATATGGTCAAAGAATTGTTCAGGTTTTGATCAAAAAAACCCTCAGTAATCTATTTTGAACTTGGATATATTTTATCTTACAGGAATAAAAAAATGAGAGCCACCTTATTTCCAGTTTCCTCATGCACAATAACAATATCTTTGCTTCCTGCAGGGTCAGGCCAGAAAACCATGCAGTCATCAGGGCACAGATTCCGCGATGTTGAGCACCACCCGCTTCTCGCCGAAAATGACACCAGCTACGATTCCTCTTCCTCAGAGGCTGACATGGCAGAGAGGGTTTGGTTCATCCGAGATGGCTGTGGTATGGTCTGTGCTATAATGACATGGCTTCTGGTTGTCTATGCAGACTTCGTAGTGACTTTTGTCATGTTGCTGCCTTCCAAAGACTTTTGGTACTCTGTGATCAACGGTGTTCTCTTTAACTGCTTGGCAGTACTAGCTTTGTCATCGCACCTGAGAACTATGCTAACTGATCCAGTAAGTATGCCATCAGTCCTTGATGTTGGGTTGTTCTCTCATGTAGCTCATCATCTGTGGAGACATTTGGAGAAGTGGTATCAGTCTCTTCCTGCTAGGAAAAGAAATGTTAGATGCAGAACCCTCAAGTGGAAGGGATGACATCTGTACTTTTCCTGTTGTTCTGTTAATGAATTCATAAATAACTATTAACTTGAGGAGCAGGCAGTATAAAATCAATTTATAAATGTATTTATGAGAAATACAGTTTATTTTTAAAATATCCCCCCAGATTCTGAAAGGGCTAATAAAACTTTTTTCCTGTCCTAATTTTTCATACATTTTTCATACAGCTAGATTTTCAAAACTTCATAAGGTGTTTTAGCTTCATCCTGTTGTATCATTTGAAATATATCTTCCATTTTTGGCACATAAAGGAACTTTTAGAGGTGAACATGCTGAAAAGCCTCAGTCACATGTTGGCATAAAGAACTATTGTCTCACATAGTTCATGCATTATTGTGTTTAGGTATTTGGAGTCAACAGGAAGGGAGATTTAAGTTGAACCCACATTGGAACAGTGTAGGTGTAAGAGGTCTTGAAAGTACTCGTTTCTTAGGACTTCTACTCTTCAGTTCAAGAGTTCAGGAGATTAAATTGTTTATTTTGTACTAAAATCTATTACTCATTTTAGGGAATAGATCTAGGGAGAGAGGGGTGAGGGGAAAAAAACACTGATTTTCTCTAGATTTTTGTAACAGTGTATATGGAATATGGGAATGTTCAAAATAAAAACAGCAGGGTGTTGTAGTTAATAGTATTCTAGGTCTTTGATTTACTTCTGAGCCCACACCAAGTGATGAAATGTTATGACTTTTACAGACTGTGACAGCTAAGAAAGTTAATGTTTTAAGGATAGATTGCTTAAAAATATGTCCCAGTAAAACTGTATGTCTTTCTAGACCTATATTGTTCTTTATTGATAAAACATGATAGAAATTGAGATGAGTCACCACCTTTTTTTCCTCCACTCCTTGCCTGCTGACTCCCAGAATGGAAGACATGACTGTGTGATAGAAACTAGATTGAAGGAAAAAAGGAATAAACTGCCTGAAAACATATGTGAATTAAATTTACTTCTGTAACTATAAAAATACATTTTTCACTGAAAGGAATTGGTGACTGTCTGAGACTGTGAAAGATGTTTTGGAAATAGAGCACATTTTTATTAGCAAAATGCTAAAAGCATGGCCTGAAGTTATCACCCTTAGTGACAGGTGAATATGAGATGTGTTTTATAAACATAAATTTACCTGGAACAAGATGAATTTGTGCTTTAGGAATTCTCTCTGAAATAATTCACCGTTTTTACACCGAAGTGTTAACTTCAGTGAAAACATTCATGTTGCAAAAAACACTTCAGCAATACAACATGAGTGTTTAGGAACTCCTTTTCAGTTCCTAGCCCTGCAAAAGCCAGCTGGCTCAAGTTTGAAGCACCACTTAGCCAAAGAGTTCATCTGGGACAGAACTTGGGCTGTGTCTCGGGCAATACAAACACAAGATTGTTATTCCAGGCCATAAGGAACAAAAACTTTCTGCTTAAGTAGAGAGGTGTTTTGCAATTGAATCTGAAGTGTCTACTCATTTCTTAATTCTGTCCTGAAAACTTCCTTAAAGTGTCTGTGTGAAGCAATGATGTTGCCAGTGGGCTTTTTTTTTTTTGAATGTGAAATAATTGTGGAGTGTTGCAGATGATTTAAGGTAACCTGGAGAAGGCTGCTCCTGTGTGAAGTCAGTGCTGGCCTGGAGGAGTTGGTACAGAAAGGCCATTTCACATCCAGATTGATTTCACAATCACTTCCTATCACAGATAAGCTTTTAGCTCTATAAATAATCAAGGTGACAGTGGTACTGTCCATGATTTTCTTCTTACTAATCCAAAGTTTGATTCTGATCTTGTGAGGCTCTAGATTAATACTGTTCCTGGAAGGAGCAGTCCTGCCTTACTGTTCCTGTCCCTTCTTCATCTTCCTCGTTGTGTTGAGCTCTTTGGTGAACAGCTCAGAGAACTAAATCACTAAAAAATAAGTTCTTTTCCTGATGGGTTATTTTTCTTCTGGATCTGTTCTTCAGCTGTTTGCCATGTAGCTACACAAACTTTCACAGCAGCAGAAGGCAGCAGGGGATACTACGTGTAGAATAAAGAAGCCAGCAGTGGTTCATATTGACAGTGCCCAAGCTAAAAGCTTAAGTATAAAGGGTAAAAGAATGACTGTTAATTCTCAGAAACTTGTGTACATGGGGCAGGTGGCTAAATCTTGGATTCAGAGAGTTGAAATAACATCTTTCAAGGAGCTGTTGCTGATTTAACTGTTGTGGATGGCTTGGCCTAATAATCAAATGTCACAACAATTAACATGTGCTGCTGTAGGAAAGCACGTCTCCTTCAGTAGTGCTCATTCAGAGTAACTTCCTAGTAAACATTGTACCTGTAGTACTTGTATGTGCATGGAAAGATGTGTCTCCCTCTTCATTTTATGTATGCTGACAGCAGATTCAAGCAGAATTATGCTAATGCTTGGCCATAGGTGAGTTGCTGAAACAAAACTGCATTTGAGGTCAAGCAGAGGTAATTTATTCATTTGGAAATGCTCCTGCCTTATGGAGACTAGCTTTGAGTAAATGAACTTAATTCAGCAATTAGCCTGAGATTCCTGGTATGAAGTCTATAAAATGTATTTTTAAATGCTCTCATACCATTTAAGAAGCTTTCTCTCCTTTAACTGAAATGATTTCAGGGGGCTGTACCCAAAGGAAATGCAACTAAAGAATACATGGATAATTTGCAACTGAAACCAGGAGAAGTGATCTACAAATGTCCAAAGTGCTGTAGTATCAAACCTGAACGTGCACACCACTGCAGGTATGCCATCGTTTTCTTTAAAGCAGTGATGCATTTTGAGTCTTGGAATAATGTTCCTGGTATTTATGTGTTGTTTTTTTTTTCCCCACAACTTTCTTTTAGTATCTAATAAACTTTCAAATTTGTACATTGCACAGTATTTTATAAATATAATATACTGTGGCCAAAAATGAATGTGGATGAGGAGGAAGAAGCAAGAGACTCAGGAGTTTTTAAACATGATCATACTGTGGTGTCTTAAATACTTTTAGACCTGTGAATATTTTTTCCTGTGCATCATTCTAATTGTTTTGTAATACTGTTGATAATTCAGGGCAAAGGGCAGAATCTCAAGGAAATTTCTGATTTAAGAAATTACTCCTGTAATCTTAAGAAAATACAGATTAGTTTTACATTTACACTTTAATTTCTCTCTTCTTGTCTTCATAGTGTGTCATTTGAAGTTATATGTGAATTGACAGGTTATTTTCCCCAAATTGTATGCATAATTGGTTAAATGTGCTTCTGCTTGTTGAAGATTCATTTTGATAAGGACAGAAGTGATGAGAATTTGAGCGAAACATGCTATGGTAGCGATAGTAAATGTATTTATTTTTAACTAATTCTCAATCTTTTGAGTTTTCAGGCACTGTGGATATGCATTTGTAACTTTATTGTGTGAGTTGAAAATAGATATACCTGCATAATTAAGACTTACATAAATATGTAAATGTTTCTGGTGGCTCTCTCTAGGTGTGACAAGTGATGTGTGGTGGATCGTGTGGTGTGTTGAATTGGAGTCTCTTAGCTAGGGCCTGTCAAAAGAACAGTGAAGGCTTGTCAGGACTCTCAAATCATTCTGTAAATTTGTGGTTTCTAAATTAAATGGCTCAGTGTGTGTCACTTATCTGTGTGAAAGTTACGACTGAGAAGCTATTTCTATTATAAATACTCTGCCTTGGCACTGAAATCTTGTTCTTCACTCAGATGTGGGTGGGTTTTTGTATCTGGAGTGTGAAGGGAAAAGTTTCATGTATAAATGAAATGAGGATGATCCGAGGGCTGGAGCACCTCTCATATGAGGACAGACTGAGAGAGTTGGGGCTGTTCAGTCTGGAGAAGGGAAGGCTCCGGGGAGACCTTCTAGTGGCCTCCCAGTACCTGAAGGGGCTCCAGGAAGGCTGGGGAGGGACTTTGGACAAGGGCAGGGAGTGACAGAACAATGGTAATGGCTTCAAACTTGAAGAGGGGAGATGGAGCTGAGATGTGAGGCAGAAATTGTTTGTTGTGAGGGTGGTGAGACCCTGGCCCAGGTTGCCCAGAGAAGCTGTGGCTGCTCCTCCCTGGAAGTGTTCTCGGCCAGGTTGGATGAGGCTTTGAGCAACCTGGTCTGGTGGAAGGTGTCCCTGCTGCTGGCAGGGGGGTTGGAACTGCATGAGGTTTAAGGTCCCTCCAACCCAAACCAGTCTGTGATTTCTATGATTCTATAAATAGTCAAGTATGGAATTATCTCCAGGTAGTCCATCTGTGTTGGAGGTTGGCTTTTGCATGGATGCAGACACCAGGTCTGCCTCCACGTGCAGTGAGTTTGGTTCTGCCTGGCTTTGTTAGCTCTGGTAGAGTGTTCCATGAACACAGTTGTACCAATTGCTCACTGGGCCGGGGGGTGGAAGCAGTGCAGCTGCTTCCTTGTGACAAAACATAAACTCTTTGTCTCTGGGGACCCAAACCAGCTTTGTGTGGTCTGGTCAGATGTCCTGGGTTGTGTTTGTGCCACCTGAGAGCCTCTGCTCAGCGTAGGTTGGATCTTGCTCATTTTCTTGCCTCGGGTGTAGGCTGGCTCGTACAGAGACCTTGCAGGTATCTTTGCAAAGTGTTTCCCACATCTTCAGTCCCAACAGGATTTACTAATTTGGAAGCAACACTAAATGAAGACATCTTTTGTTGAACTCTATATATATAGAGTAAAAAGCTGGAGTGTTGGAGAGGGTGGAGCCGCTGCAACTCTGTGCCCTGCAGAGTTACTTGGGCTCATCTGGGCCATCATCCTCAGCAGGCTCTGTGTTATCTTGGATGTTCCAGCAGCCTGTGATCCCAGATTGAAAAACTATTGTTTCCTTGTGAAAGGAGAATAAAAATAAACTCAGTAGGGACTTTGAATACATTGTTTATAACAGGAATTTGGGTGGCAATTATTGTTAAAGCTGAGCAAGAATGGATAGTGTCTACAGTGAAGGAAAGCTGTGATCATTTCAGAGGGTTTGTTTTCACTATCCAGTGGTTCAGGGACCCAGCTTTGCATGCTTTGTGAATTGTTTTACTTTTCTATGCCTTGGTAAAACCCACTGTGAGATGTTCCACATAAGGGCAAAGGATGCATTTTAATTCTTGCACAGTGCATAACTGACTTCACAGAACATCTGAAAGAGAAAGCCAGAGAATGAAAGTGAATGTGCTGTCCTTTTGTAAGCCTGCTGTCATGTTTTCTCAGCAGTTTGATAAATGGTTTAATTGCCTTTGTTTCTGTTACTCATACATGTCACTAGTAGTTGCTATTAACTTTTCTTAAATAAAACAAAGGAGTTTTCTGTAATTTTTTGGAGTGTTGACTACATATTGCATAGACCAGCTACCAGAATCTGTTTCTTTCCCATAGATTTATCACTTGCAGAAGTTTACCAAATAGAAAAAAAGATTTGTTTGATTATACTACCAACTTTTTATTGGCTTATAAACCCATTTCAGGGACATTAAAGGGATGGTCTAGTCCCAAGTAGTCAAAGTGGCAATTTGCTGATAGAAGAGACTTGAAAATGGAAATTGAAGTAGGTTCCTATTGGGAAATACTTACACTCAAAGCCACAGTGCATGTTTGGAATAGTAAATTATTAACAGAAGAGACTCTTATGATGTAGTTATGAAAATTGTTGTGCAACACTGCAGCAGAAGTTCTTTTAAGGAAGAAAAATAATTTCATAATACACATGAGTGATGGGAAAAAGAACAATAAACTTTTATTTACAGCTAAATATCTATCCTCGGTGAAATACATTAAACTGAGATTTCACTGAGCAGTTAACATTTTCAGCATAGGAAGAAATTTATCCTGAGTGAATGCTATTTCATTTTCACTGGAAGAACACAGCTGTCATCATTTCCCACCTATTCTGAGTGCTTGTGTTTGTGTGTGGGGAACTGTTATTCAGAATCAAGTCACTGAGGTGTTTGCATCAATCTTCCTGTGAATTTCTGTTATCCAGACCAGTTTCTCTTCAGCCATTAGCTGTGTCCTTCTGCCTCTTATCTTTGACATTCAACACTGCAATTGCACCTGCAGTTGCCTGAGTGCATTCAGCAGCAGTGCCAAGCTGGAGAAGACCTTCCTTTGTCCACAGCTGCTTGTTCTCACTTCCATACTGCTCCTTCCTCTTGTGTAAGGCCTGAGTGTCTATGCACAGTGAAATGACCCAAGTTTCAGCTGATGGAGTGACTTCTCCAAACTCTTGTGGCATTAACATCTGTGCTTGGATGAAGGAAGGAATAGAATACAAGTGACAGGGGTAGGAAGAAGGCAGGGCTGCTGTTTGCAGCATTTGGCTGGAAGTGTTTGTTGAATTGTGGTGTGAGATGAGAAATGAAGGCAGCATTCCAGACATCTGATGTTTTGGAGAGCTCTGCGTGGGCTTGTGAGAAATACTGAATGAGCAAAAGCGTGTCCTGCCCACCTCACAACCTCCAGGCTTTGGCTTGATTGAGTGGATGTGATTTTACTCAGTACTTCACATTAATATTCTTCTATAGTGTGCCTGTGTGTATTCTGTGTTATATTAGGAGGCTTGCATGGTTGTGGTGGCTGGAGTTAGCTCAACTTCCCACGGAGCTCAGGAGATAAATGAGAAGCTGAACTTAGAAGCAGCAGGCTGTGAAATGAAAATCTTTTGGAGAGCCTTCTGAATACCTTCTCTTGGCTGATACTTGGTTCTTCTCCACTAGAGAATGGTTGTGGTGTTTAATTATGGTATTGGGATTTTTATATGTAACTGGCCTTATTTAAAAAGTAATTTGCATGAGAGGATGAGTTGTCTTTAATGTCCATAAAACAAGAGGCAATGGGAATGTAGGGACTGGGTTATGATAGCTCAGGGCAAAGGGGGCTTCAGAGGAGCAGTGAGAGATTTGGGGTTCTTTCATCTAACCTGCACAGGAGTATGTTCTGCCTCTTGCTGAATTACCTTATAATCATGCATATGTGGTGACTTAAAAATTCTTTTGTGCCTTGGAGCATTGATTTCCCACATCACCACCACTCCTTTCTTCGGTCTAGTGACAATCATCCAGCTTTGCTTCATGGCTTGTCACTGCAGCGCTCATAGATACCACACATAAATAAGCATGTGTTAAAAACAAAAGGTTTTGAATAACAGTGCCTGCATTTTTTAGGCTTATTTGGCTTTGTAACTGATGAAATGAAAATGCTTAATATTTTAGATGTTCTACAGGAAAATCTAGAAGCCTTTGAGTGTGTGGCTGTCTTGAGTTCAAAGCTAGGAAAATGAAATATCAGCATGACTTAAGCTATTGATTCACTGAAGAACTTCAACACATATTGCAGCTCTCCTATTTCTTTTCTATAACTGTTCATGTTTGGCTGCAGCTGTGCTGGAATGTAAGAGAAATGAGCCCTCTGATGCTGTGTGGCCTAGCACATGTAAAATGGAGTCATTGAAGTATTTGACTTTTCTGGAAATAACCTTGACTCAGAACTGGGCAGAAACTAAGCAATTAGTAGCAGAACTAGCAAAGAACAGTATTATTTAAGTGTTCATTAACAAGTAGGCAAAGAATGTGTGCTGTTTATAGTCTCAATATTTCTGTTTTATGTTGAGGAAATGAGGTATGACATGGCAAGTTGTTCTTTAGTTGAGATTTTGATTGTGTATGTTTGAAATTGCATGGCCAGTTGAAACCTCAAGAGTGACAACTTCTCTCTTGAAGATGTGAATTTCTTTTTTCTTTTTCTTTCTTTTTTTTTTTCTCCTGATTCACAAACTAAATTTAGAACTTGAAAGTCTGTAAACTTGAAATAATTACTTTGTCTAAAAAAGCTTCTCCAGAAGGGAAGGGGGTTTTGAATACCAAATCTAGAAAGAACTGAAGCGTGGCTTATTCAGTGCCACAAGTGTCAAACAAATTACTGAATTTCCTTGATTATGTGTTTGGATATATAATGATTCTCATCATAATCTTGTATTTCTTATGTGAAGGTGTACACAGTCTGTTTTGTAAACACCAAAAGCTGAGTAAGTGAGCAAATAGTTTCTTTAAAGAAATGCAAATAAAATTCCTGTTTGCAATTTGTCAAGAAAGATTTCACCACACCATCTTATGACCACAAGATACTCTTGTTTCTACATGAAAATGCAAAGTATTGTTTCTCAACAGAAATATTTTTGCCTTTCCTTCAGTATTTGCAAAAGATGTATTCGAAAGATGGATCATCACTGCCCGTGGGTGAATAATTGTGTGGGGGAGAAAAACCAGAGATTTTTTGTTCTGTTTACGGTAAGTGAAAATCCACAGCAGCTTGATCTCAGGATGAATCTACCTTGATTATAACAATTTTGATTGTGCTTAGTAATGAGTAATGGCTTCAGGGCACAGTTGTTTCCTGTTGGTTGTTTTTTTTATTTCCTACTGTGCAAGATATTCTCCAAGCAGGAAGATATTTCTACTCATACTCATTTTAATCTTGTAAATTGCTGTTATTTTAAACTATCTTAATTTTGCTGTATTTTATGTAGTAACAATTAGTGAAATGGTACTGTGACTTAGGGAGCTAATCCTTAAACTTTCATTGTTGCCCACGTTTTTAGATTCAAACTTAATTAGAATTTATTTTTTTTACATCATTGTATTAAATTAAAAATTGAAATAGGAAAGTATATTCACAGTGCAGCAGCTGGCTGAGAGGAATGTCTGGTTTACTCCCTGGCAGCAGGCAAAAGTAAGCACTCTCTTTTATTTCCAGATGTATATAGCCCTAATTTCAGCTCATGCACTCGTACTGTGTGGGTTTCAGTTTTTCTCCTGTGTCCGAGGGCAGTGGACTGGTAAGCAAATACTTAACTTTCACTATCAGAATCTAGCAGATATTAAGGGAAAGTCATAGCATTCCACCTATTTCAGTATGAAACATTACAGGACTTTGATCTTTTTCAAGTGAGGTCCTTAAAATATTTCATCCTTGTTTTACCTATCTCTTTCTTTTTTATTTTTCTTTTTATTTTTCCCCTCTGTTGTTTAGCCATTCAGTGTAAAGAGCTGTGGCTGTCAAGGGCATTCACACTCCCTTTCCACACAGTAAAAATTTACTACCTCTGTAATAGGAAGGGAACAGACAGCTGGTCCTCAGTCACCTCAGCATGGTATTACCTGAAGCTGCCAGCTGGGCTTTGTGTGTCCCACTGCAGTTCCTTAAAGGACAGCTGAAACAAACAAATTTCTCCCTCATTCTGTTACTGGAGCCAACTGTGGGGCTCCTCTAGAAAATAAATCTCCCCAACTGTCCCAATTGCTTGTTTAAGCCTCTGACTTGCATTTCTTAATGTTCCAGTGCTCCAGAGCTCATTCTGATCTTGTGCTTTTGACAGAAAGTGGTTGATCAGATATTCTTCCTGGTCCCTGAAGCAACATGGGAATCCATGTGACTTTGTGCCTAATATTCCATTAAATGAAGGGAACCTTAGTCCTTTTTATACTTGAAACATTCTGCTTCCTCTATACTGTTCCATTTCTTCTTTGTTTAACTATAATTGAGTTAATCAATTGATCAGAGTGACTGTAAATGTAAGTCAGAACCTGGTTATTTTGTGTGGTGAATTAAAAACAAATAATAATAAAGCAATCACAGCAGAATGGAGCATCTGGATTAACTACCAAGTCAGAGCTGACAGTGGTGATAGTTTCTGCAGCGTTTGTCATGCATGAAACTTCAAGCTGCTCTCATCTTTACATATGTGCAGTTCCAAGTACTTAAATCATCTCATGTGCAAACATTTCTTTGATATCTTTGAACTCTTGAGGCAGGATTGCTGTAATGCAGTATTATGTGCTTTATAGGAAGCCAAAAGTGTTACTTCCTTTAAATTCTTTATTTCTTTGGGCAACAAATAAAGCTACTGCAGTGCTAGAATTTAGAAGTTTGTTTTAATTTTGAAATACTGTTTCAAGTCTCAGCTATTTAGCTTTTACTGCTAAATAAAATCTCAGTATGAACATGCTCAATAGATTTTATATTTTTTTTAATAACCACATACATTGTTTTCACAGAATGCAGTGACTTTTCCCCACCTGTAACTGTGATCCTGATGATCTTCTTGTGCCTTGAGGGTTTTCTGTTTCTAACTTTCACTGCAGTCATGTTTGGCACCCAAATCCACTCCATATGCAATGATGAAACGGTAAAGAGCTCTACTTTTGTATGCTGTAGCAATTATTCTAGGAAGATGTGATTAGATGTTTTATTTGCATGAGATGAGGCTCTTATTTTGGAGAAAACCCTGAATCTGAAACAGTGCATCACTTATTTTTTTTACAGTTGTAAGCACTGAAATACTTCCTTGGGGTTTGCTTTCTAACAGAAGTTCTTGCATTATTTGCTTTTCTGACATAAATTTTATAATGCAGTTTTCAATTACAAAGCTTGCACAGCTTCTGACTTCAGTTTGGACTTTCACTTCTCAGCTGTCACAAACTCCTGATATGTGTCATGAAAAATGTCTGTTTTTCTCAGGTTTAGGCTTCAACTCCCTATCTTGTATCAGCCCTTCACACTTTACTTTCATACACTTCAGTTGAGTTTAGACCTTTGGCTCCCTTGCCTGTAGATCTGCAGTGTTAAGCCTTGAGAAGATGTTTTATGACAGATAATTGACTGGAAACATAAGGAATTTGAATCTTGTGTCTGTTTAGAGTTTCTCATGAGGCTGTTTACAAGTGTACTGAAGAGTAACTGTGGAAAACAATCAGTAAATAAATATCCAGCCTTCATTAGTGGGAAGTACAAAAAATGGTCATCAAAATAATGCATTTGGGAGAGTAAACCTTGCTTCAGTAATTGCAGCACCAGAGCCTTCTTGGAAGCCTTATTGTCTGGTTTCATTAACTGAGTAAACAACTTCTAGAGTAGGTAAATTGCCTGCACATCCTCTACTGTAAAATCAGCTTTTCAGGTCTTACTGTCTTTTAGTGTGAGGAGGGAAGAAGTGGAGGTAGACCCACCTTCTTGTACACATTTTTAGTTCTAAGTCTTCTGCCCTTACCTATAGGGCTAAATCAGCCATTCTTATTTCTTCCTTACTAAATAAATAACAGTAGGAAACTAATCAGCTCATTAAAAAAATGCAAAATAATCATTGTTTTTGATAATTGCTATTAGACTTTACTAATCTCTGAACTTAACTGTGTCACTGCCTGTCTGTTTATATACAGGAGATTGAAAGACTGAAGAGTGAAAAGCCAACATGGGAGCGGAGACTGCGTTGGGAGGGAATGAAATCAGTTTTTGGGGGTCAGCCCTCACTCCTGTGGATCAATCCCTTTGCAGGATTTCGAATCAGGCGACTTCTACTGAGAGCAAAGAAAGGAGGACCTGAGTTTTCTGTTTGAGTCTAATTATGCTGGAACTTGCAAGAATATTATATAATATTTATTTGGGGCCAGAGAAGGCTGTCTGCATATAATCTGTGACCAGGTGAAACTGACACCAGACATTTGCTTGTAGCAAGCAGAGTTTTATACATTTATCGTCACAGACATCTCATTAACTTTCAGAGACACAAACTGGATCTGTAATGGTCTTAACAGCAAGATAACAAAGGAAAAGCACGTGGTCACACTAAAGAAGCCAAATGTTGTCATGCTACTGTAATTTATTTTATGAGATGAATTATCCATTTTTGTTAAACCCTTTTTATTTGATAAAAGTTTGGGGAATTACCTGTGTGTTTTTATAAAAAGTATATACTTAGATGCAGTTGTCAATCATAAAGAGGAGCATTATGGTGAAAGTTGATCTCAAATGAAATCTAGCCTTCTAAATCCAGTTTTCAGGGAATAGTGATTTGTTCAGTTGTAATTTATATTTCAGCTTGTCCTAATAATCAGAGCTGTACTCTTGTGTCCCACTTCAGGCACACATTCCTCATATGCAAGTGATTCAAAGGACTGGTGCACACAACAGCATAACACATCAGAGGCACTGTTACACCCCTGCCAGATGTCTTCCCAGGCTCACAAAAGCATGTCTTGTGTTTGGCAGTATTAATCTCATATGGCATTTAGGTTCTAAATCTTCAGTAAACAACATTTCTAACCTACGCTGTGGGCTAAATTTTACCCTTAAGATATGTATCTTCAGTTCTTAATGCATTGATTCCAGAGGAACTGGAATGTAGGTGTTTGAGGATTGTTTCTAGTTGTCTGCAGGGATGAGTGGGACCAGTGACTGTATCCTCCTGTGTGAGACTAAAATGAATGTACTGCAGATTGAAGTCAGTTGAAAACTGTTTTCTTTTGTAAGGTCTTGCTCTGCCCCTTTTTTATTGTACAGACTTTCATAGAAAGAAAAGCTGTTAATGATCCCCTGAACATCAGAGGAATGAGGGAGGTTGCCTTTTTCTCAAGTCCAACAGATCTTAAATGTAGAAATATCTGCAATAGAAGGAATTATTTTGAATTTAACCATTTTCCAACCAAAACTACTTTCAAGAAAGAAGAGCAATATAGATCTAGAACTGCTTTATGTGGGCCTGACAAACAACAGTAGTGCTAAGAAATGTTTATAAATCTGCAAGTAATGAAATACAAGCTGCAAGTCATGAAATTCAGCTAAAAGTGGATTCTTTAAAAATTACATTTAGACTATTTTTTGTATTTATCGTTAATCTGTTCTATAAATTACTGACAATATAAAAGATAAAGCAGGAGCCTTGATGCATAGCTTGAAATCGTGCCTAGAAAGTAAAATAATAGCTCCCTGTTCTGGGATTTGCCTTAAAATCGTCCTGTTCTTGCTTTTGCTTCGCCAGTAGCGCTGATGCTCTGTCCCACCTCAAGCAGTTCGATGTGCTGAAGACTCTTACATTAGAAAGTTTACATCCTACAGAAGCTATACATTCTTTTTTTCAGTGACCTGCTTCTCCATGTCTTTGTAACTGTTTGTGGCATCTTGATTCCAGCTCCATCAGGTTTTATACCATTGGGTGGGTGAAGTTACCAAGGGATCCATTTATTATCTATGGCCCTGTGAACAAAACTGTGCAATACTGATTTTATTTAGTAAGGAAGAAACAAGAATGGCTGATTTAGCCCTATAGGTAAGGGCAGAAGACTTACAACTAAAAATATGCCCACTTTGCTCGGGGGAGGTGATGTGTAGCACTGACTGATTTCTAGGTGGACACATCCAATAAAATTGCAGTAAAATGAACAAATTTACATCTTGTGTAACTGAGGGGGAAGTTGGAAGTTCCACAAGAATCTTTGCATATTCATTTGCACATCTTAAAAGATTGGGGAAAGGGGGGAAAAAAAAAAGTGTCTGGCTTTGTCATGAGGCTCTTAATGTGTATATTGGTTAAGAAAATATGCTGATGAAAATCAGAAAATATCACTTCAAGCGGTTGAACCCTGTGACTTAGCAAGTGTGTGCGTGCGTGAAATCAGGTTTACTTGGCTTTTCAAACCCTTGTTGTAATTTTTTTAATGTAAAAAAAAAAATAAAGTACTGAATTGAAGTCTTAGTTGATTAACTTCTCTGTATGCCGCCTTTTTTGCACATACACTTGCATATTTGCATCTAGTTAGGTTACAACGACTTCAGGGTGAAACTCTTGCATCCTTTGGCTTGTAATTTGTATGTACATGTATATCAAGTAACAGAGGCTCCAAATTAAAGATGCTGCTCTGCTTACTGAGGGTTTTCAGCTATGCTAACTGTTCTTAGACATTTCTTTTTCTGCATCCTCTGGTGTAGCTGCTCATCTTATTAGTACCTGTTTGTCTAAGGTGAGTGGGAAAACGTGGCAAACACTTCCTATTTGAAAACTCTTTAAGTTAAGAGTATCTCAGGCTTTCACTTTTGAGGTATAGGTGTAAAATACAGGTTTGGACTCCCTAGTGTGTGCAAATGTTGATTATTTTTTTTTTTGCCACTGGTTCTGTAGCTTCAGATACAAAGACAGCCAATGATGCAGCCTGGAAAGCAGCAGCTCAGGTAGAGCTGTTGAACAATTGACCCAAGGAGGGTGAGGAGGAAACAAGGTTTACAAAGGCAGTAAAGGGTGGAAGCAGTTTGTTTTCTGTTTGCAACAATTCTAAAAAATACTTTGATACCTTTCCTGGATACAAGATCACACTTTTGTACAGTTTCTATAGAGAAAATAGCTCTAAATTAATTCATATAAGCTTTGTGCCACTTTTATTTTTAAGCAGGTTAATGATTTGATTAGATTTGTGTGCAGCAACACTCGGGCTCTGCTGTATTAACGTGTTTTAGGGAAGAGCTCGTTTACTCTCCAAATGGAACAGCCATCTCTGCAGCTGGATCCTGCTCATCTACCTCCTTTTCATTTTCTTATCTAATTTCTAGCAGTAATGTCAGTTGTTTCCTGAACTCTTTCTGAAGCCTTAGATGGCAGTAGTGATGTGAGAACTCATTTATGGACTTCTTTATGCTGATCTTGTGCAGAAGTGATGTGTTTCTAGGATTGGTCTTGCGTCTTTCTATTGGCACTGTGTTAATATCCAATGTATTCAATGCTGTTGGGGAAATAAGTGGCATAAGAGGTCTTGAAATGCAGAAACTGGACTGTAAAATGATTCTTGAATCTGTTAACAACACTAAAATGAAATGCACCAGCATTACAGTTCTGTATATTTTTAAGTGTCGTTCTGAACAGAGTAACAGTTCAGTTCATGGTGTACTTTGTGATTGAATATGGATTGGTGCTTCTTGACCAAGGAGAGTGTTAATTTTTTTTCTTGTATCACTATTTTTTGTGTGTGTGTGTTCTGAATTTTTTCATGGAGAAACACTATCATTCCATTTTTATTTTTATTTTTTTTCAGTATTTCCTGGCTATATTATACTACCATAATGTAAATTCCTCTTGTCATCCCAAATTAGAGCTCTGGAAAATAGTCAACACACATCAAAGCAATCAGTGTCTTAGTTTCTTAATAATATAAGTAAAACTTTGCACCTCTGAAATGTTTCTGCAGTTTCCCTTAATACTGTAGGGAAGTAGGACAGTAGTAGTAGTAGTACAGTAGATTCAAGGTTAATAAAGCCAAATATTAGAATTGTTAAGGAAATTGATAACTTACAGAGGAAAAAAAGTAAAACTTTATTACCTGACATGCACATTTCATGTTATTCTGACAAACCAGCTGGCATCTTGCCAGACAACTAAAATATCTTTAAATAGTGGCTTTGAACCTCTTTTTTGGTAACAAAGTCATGATTCCAATGAAGCAGAAATCTAATGAAAGAGTCCCTTCCAAAGTGTGTTTGTATAAGAATCTTGGTTTAATTTAGAGTAGGGTTTGACATGGAGAAGCCAGAAAAAGCTTTTTGTTTTGAATCTGTTCTGGCTCTTCATACAGACTCCTTGTAAATTATTCTTGCTGTAAATCTTCACCAGACTAGCTGAACACTGGATGCTGAGTCTGATATCTACTTGTTCCTGGACAATTTTATTTCCTTCTATCACATAATAGCTTAGATTATTTACATCAGTCTGGGGTGAAAGTTGGGTTTTGCAGCTGTAGATGATTCTTTTTTTAGAAAAAAAATGAAAAATGTATCCCTAAATTGAAAATCCCCAAAGAAAAATCAATAGAGAAACTCGAAAACTTGGTTTTGAAGTCAAGGAAAAAAAGGCAAACTGTCCATCTGGAATATGAGAATATGGATTTTATTTCCCCCATAGATTTATTTTCTTACCATTAATGAGTATAAATGTACATTTAATTTCTAGAAAAGGAATCTACATGATGGAGGAACTGGAAGCAATGTTGGGTTGCATCTGTGGTGCAGCAGGAATGCTTGCAGTGGAGCCTGGTTTCCAGATATAGCTGTTTGAAATCAAAGTTATCAGCATATAATGCCAGATCGAATTCATCAGACAGGAGAAAAATAAAACGTTGTCATCCCAGGTGAAATTCAACCCAGTCTTCAGTGGTTTTCAGATCTCTCTTGTGCTGTAGAATGGCAACTCTTAAAATATCTCCCCAGCAAATGAAAGGTAGCCTGAGTGCAAAGTGTTCCCCTTTTGATGAAGCTTCAGATGCTCTTCCCAACTTCTCTTTCAATCAATAAGATTGCATTTCCATGGTGTCCTCCAGCTGAGGATCTGAAAGTGAAATCAGCCTCACAAAGCCGTGGCTGGGCACTGTCACCTCATTCTTGACGTGAACAGGGCTGCACGTGGGTTGATGGGGTTGTGCAATGTGGCAGAACTAAGAGCTCTCCATCATGTCCTACTGTTCCATCCCCTGTCTGATGGAGGTCATTGGACTTTTATGCAGATGAGCATAAATGTTGTAGAAGCCCAGCAGTTTGCTTTCTAATGAGGTTCTATGTATGCAAAATAAACACGGTACCACAGTGACCGTGCGTGGGGAACATGTGAGGTTATAGAGTTATCTCTTGGGATCACTTTAAATACTTGTAACATGATTAATAGTTGGTCACCTACTGCTGATTCAGTTTTACACTAAGTACAGACCCACCTTAAGTGTTAAATGCAAACTTCTCTTTTAAATATATGCCTCGCAGGGGACCTGCCTCTCCCTTTTTTTTTTGCTTATTTAGACCTTTGACATTTAGGTTGCAGACAGTGCAAAGAGCTATAAAACTCCAGCAAAATCATGTCTATGTACTGGGAAAAGGGGGTTTTTTAGTATTTTTTTTTGTTTTGAATATTGCTTCTTCCAACTATGTTTGTAGAAGATCCAAAGCAGTGATTTGGTAAGTAACAGCTTCTTGACCTTCCTGCCAGTTGTGAGTTTTACAAGACCCAGCAACCATGATTTGTTGCAGAGATCTGAGTTCTAGATATACTGGAAATTAGGAAAAAGAACCAAACGTGGGCATTGCTGATCACAAATAACTGAGCAGCATTAAATGTTGGCTGGTCGATGTGCAACAAGACAAGTGTTGGGCTGCTAAGGGTTATGAAAAACTTCTTAAAGCTTCTTAAAGCTTAACATGTGGCAGGAGAAATGGGAGTGTAATCAAATTTTTAATGGGAATAGACCTTTTCATACTGACAATCCAAGGCCCACTGTACTCATGAACGATTACCAGGAGCTTTGGAAGGCGTTTGGTTTTATGGAGATAGCAGCCAAAGGCTTTAAAAGGATTGTGATGACGCTGAGCCAGGTGATAACAAATGCAATCAGAAGCCTTGCTCCAAAGAGCTTCTAGTCTTGGTCCTACTGAAAAGAACATTATAACCCCAATCACAAGTGAAATGAGCGGTGGGAAGACCCATGGTGAGGCTCCTGCTGCAGTCTGGTACCTGATGCTCCATTCATGGATGGGAAAGAGCGTGACTGACAGCTCCAGCTACAGGCAGGGGGTTGCTGGGCTTAGCCTCTGCAAAGAGAAAGGGTCCATTTCACTTGCAGCGTGGTTTCCACATTACTCCCAGCTTCTCCTTCCACCTCTTTCTATAAAATCTCCTGCTTGGGTATCACTGTCTGAGGCAAGAGCTGCGCTACAGCGTTGGGTCCTGCGCTAGAGCCTAGTTTATAGTCTTCACTGCCTGTGCTTGTAGAAGGAGATGGAAGAGATGTTTCAGGAGATGCTGTAGGAGAGAAAAGAAACAGAATTAACATGGACCTGGGTGCTGTTCAGTAGAGCAGTGCCCAAATAAACCCAGCAAACCATCCTATGAACCCAGAAACAGGAGCCTGGGGGATGGGGCAGGGGCATCCAGCCCAAATTCAGGCATGTTGAGGCATATTCTTCCTTCCTGGTTTGTGATGAGGCACAGGGTGGACTGATCGACATGGACCAACTCTTCCCAGTGTTTTGAACCTGGGAGATACCCCCAGGTGCTTTTTAGTTCTCCCTCTCCTCGTTGGAGGAGAGCTCAGCATGCGAGCCACTATACTTCATGGACAGAACACAGCAGCTCTCTGACCTCCCTTACTGCAAGGTGGCTTAAAAAAATCAAACAAAAATAAAAATAAAAGCTAAACTATGTGATGCCGGCACTTATATGGCTGAGAAATAGCAAAATATGCTACAAGAGGTAAATGAATATCTACAACGGAGATATCTACAATGCTACAAGTGGCAGAAGGAGACTGTGGGTGCAAGACGTGATTACACGGCGGTGGTTGATAAATTGCAAACCCATCTTCTACTTTTTTTTTGTTAGTAAGAGCATGGTCCTTTTGCTGCTGCAGTGGATAAATGTCTTAACAAATAGCCATTGCCCAGCAGCAGTGCCCAGAGTGGCTGAAGATGGTCTCGTATTCAGGTCATATTGTGTTTCTGGTTGACAGCAACCAAGATGCTTTACATAGGTAAACTTGCCACTACTAACTGTGTGTGCTGCTTTGTGGTGTTTCCCAGTGCTGCCTACGTTCCTAGAAACACGCTGCCACCACTCCTGAGTCTTCTTTTTTTTGTTTTAATCTTTTGATGGTGACTAGCATCTCAAAATCCCTCTGGATCATGCTATTATCTGCAAAATCTCAGCTTTTCTTTTGGAAGCGTGTTTCCAGACTTCATAATAAAGAATTCAGCAGGGGAACCTGTGAACTTAAACATCTAAATAAACTTAAAGGACTTTGTCTCAGCTGCTTCTCTCCTCTCCAGTCCCTTCGTTCTGCTGACACTAACAGTGTATCAAATGGACACATACGGTTTGGAGCAGTGTGAATCACAGAGCTCATGTTGCTTGGGAGGACATGTCCTGGCAGCGGTTCCAGGTTGAGGTTGGGAGGTCCTGACTGGTATTGGAGATCAATGGTGGTTCCTGCAATGGAAGTAGGAAAAGACATCATTCTTTGCATAGTTCCTGAGAAGCCAGATGCTCTGGGCTAAATCTCATTTTTACAGTGAATGTGGAAGACCTCTGTGGGTGAGGGTTAATGTCCTGGCTCGTCTTTGCTTCCTTCCTGCTCTGGCTGTCCTCTTCTCTCTCAGCCTTCACCCCGTCTAGGGACAACCTCCCAGGAGGGCTGGGGTTTCAGCTAATGTCCAACAGCACTATTCATCTGCTTCTGTGTGTGTCCCAATTCCTGCTCTTACCAGGGTTTCCCAGACAGTTATAACTTTGGCATATTGTTAACAAAAAATAATGCATTGTCTTCTTGCAAACTGCACCAGTTTGGTAGGTCACCTAAAATTCAAACGTGCCACTGGTGTGAAGCACCACAGAGCGTACCCATTTCTATAACACTGTCTCTGGGTCAAATTTTCAGAGATAGGTTGGAAATAAAGGATTTGGAGATTGGACTGGAGTGAGAAGGACCCATGCTCAAGCTACAATTCCCTTCCCTCATCCCAAGACCAAATTCTCTCTACCATACTTCCTCCAGAGAAGGAGACAAACACAGACATGAAGCCCAGTAATGGCTGTGAAACAGAACAACTTTGCTGTCCTTTCTAAGCAGGGTTCGTACCTCCCAGCAGCATCTCCTGCAGCAAGCTGTCAATCCTGGCCACACCAAAGAGCTTCACGAACTGGACTTGCTCTATCATCTGCCAGGTGATGCTCTGCAGTGGGGGCAGCAGGAGGAGGATGTCGCTGAACCGGCCTCGGGAATCGTACTGACGATCATTGATGTAGTCCTCTAGGTTGACTTGGACCTGGAAGCGCATGTTCTTCACCTTCCCGGGCTCACTTAGGCCTTTGCAGTCTGGGAGGGGGAAAAATGAAGCTTGTTACTGGCCTGTGTAACCAAAAAGTGTTAACCTGGCAGTCAGGAAAAGGATGAGGTGCCAGTGATCCTCTGGTAATTATCTCTGAGAGTCTCCAGGTTTATCTGGCAGATTAACCCTGGGCTGCCACTGTTAAATATCTCACATGGAATAGGCTGTTTGAGGGGAAATAGTAAGAAAATAAGAGCTTGCTTCAGCTGGATGTATCTGGCTGCTGCCATTAGTGAAGAGGAAGCATTTAGAAGGTGAATCAAATTTGTCCTTCCAAGGAAACAGCCTGGAATTTCCCTCTGGAAAGTTTGAGTTGGACTATTGCCCCTAAAGCCACACAGGTGTAGTACCTGTCTGTTACAAATATATCCACTGCAGCATCAGATTCTTGTCTTGATTTCCTGTCTTTGACTTGTGGTCAATCCATTTTTCATGGATCACTGGTCCAGTTTTGCTTAATCATCAAGTAAATGTGTGCTCTGGGTGTGGGAAGTGCTGGGATTTACAGCTTTTCACTCCCACCTCTTCTATTATCTAAAACTGAGATTCCTGACTCACTGGACCATTTCCATCACTATCTACAAAGAATCCACAAGCACCACATTTTAGGAATCATCATGCCAAGATAACACAAAGTGGTTAATAAATTATTGTGTCAGCGTGGAACTCCATGGACATGCCTACTTGTTAGCATGAATTAATTTCACTTCTGTAGAGCTTTGCACTTTTTCCTTTTAGATAAAATCCCAGCGCCTCGCTGTCGCAATGATCTAAAGCTTCACTGAGATAATGATCAGCCGAGAAGGTAATTTGTCAAACTCAGTTTGATAATATCTCCCTTCCTCAGGTTTGCCCCAGGCTCTTCAGCAAGCCAAAGTTCATGACGTTTGTACAACCCCCGTATCTTCATTTCAAATCAGTCAACTCCATAAAAAATAATGGGAGATGCTCTAATTTCTCCATGCTAATGGATACCAAAGACAAAAGGGCATTGTTCTGGACTTGGGATTGTTCCTGCGTCTGCTCTCTAAGCTACTCACTAAAGGGACTCGAGTGTGGTGCTGACAGGAGGTTGTGTTTGGGAAGAACCTGGGCTGAGACAGAAACCCCTGTGTTTGTGCAATGAGAATACAGCAAAGGTTCAAAACAAGTTTTTGTTTGCCTCTGTGTTTTCCTGCTCTCCAGCCTGTGCAGATCAGCGCTGTCCTCGGTCAGCATTGTCTGCCAGCAAGATCCATTAACAGACACCCTTGATATTTCTGGGTGCTCAGAGCAGTCCAGCTCTCTGTGGTTTTTAATGCTGCTTTCTGAACTCTGATGGATGCTCCACCCCGCTGCTCAGTTGACTCCTTTCACTTATGCATAATTCAGTGAAGGCATATATGTCCTTAATAGTCATCTCCTTCATTTCAGACTGATGGGCTTTCCTGACACCAAGCTACAGAAGCAGCAAAACTCCTCTAGGGTCTTGCACATTGGTCTGGCTGGAGTTATTACTTGCTGAATCAGAAAGTGTTCAGGAATAAGTCACTCCCAGCATGTCCTTGCTAAGTATTGTTCATTACAGCAGAGACAGGGTGAAATGCAGAGCTGCTGCCAAAGGGTTTTCCTGGTGATTGGAGAGCCCTCAACTCCGTCTCATGCCCCTGTGCCTGGCAATCAGGAAGGAAGCTTACCTGGATCAAAGAAGATGATGGCTTTAAGGCAAGCGTACTCATTGTCATCAATCTGGATATCCCGCAAAGGCTTCACCAACTCATCCAAGATCCTGGTGGCCACACGAGCGATTTCCAGTTCTGGGCAATGCATTGGGATGATGAAATCATTCCCTGGGAAGACAAGAGAAATTCATCATGGGATTTTTGCTGTAGCTCTGTGGACAAGGTTTCACCCAGAAGTTTGCCAGATAGTCCCAGCCCCCTTATGCAGCAGATTTCCAGTGTCCAGCTTCATACTCAGATTCACAACTGAGAAGCAAGCTGTGGATCTCACTCTTTGATCCTTAATTATCTCATTTGCACATGTCAGTGCACCCACACTGTACACAAGGCCTGCTCCACGTTCTGCTCTGGTTTACCCTCTGTTATATCTAGCATCTGTTTGCAAGTAGTGGTGAATCTTTATTTTTGGTGTATTTTTTAAAAAAACCCCAAAGTTCTCCCCCCCTCTTTTCTTTAACGTGTGGTTTTCAGGGTCATTATTCTCATTTTTCTAAGAATAATCCTACTTGTGTTCTTGGTGGCAAAAAGCTACATGAAAAGTAAATATCTATTTGCACCTTTATTTTTAATAGGCTTTTCTGCTAAGTTTTTAAGCACCAACATCCAAATACCTCATTGCCTATGTCCTGGCAATTTCAATTACAAATACAAGGCAACACAGTTTGAGGTGCCATTTAAAGATTGAGGTTTTTCTCATCCACAATTTCAAAGTAATAAGGGAACTGATGTAAAAGTCCCAGTGAATTTGCTTGCTCCTTTTTTTTTTATGCTTCTCCAGAGACCTTCTCAAGCACTTAGTCTTGAGCTGGATGTACAGACCATGCCCAGGAGTCCTGGATTTCAGGCAGGCAGGATACTTGGCAATGCCTTGGGTGTGTGAATTATGAAAGCAGGAGTGTGGTTCACTACTTTTACCTAATAACAGAAAATCGGTGTATGGTATGGACCGCTTAGCTACTCCGAGGAGCAGGTGCTCCCCTGCGTGGGCTCTGAGCAAGGCAACCTGGAAATGGCACAGAAGAAAGACATCATATTACATTTCAAAAGCAGAGAATAAAATAATGAACTATTGCTGTATAGATTAAGCCAAATTTGGTGTTTGCTTAGATATGTCAGATCTACAGATAAAGTATTAATAAAAACTATAAATCATTAGTATATCCTCACTTTTGAGAAGTGCTACATTCATGGCAGATCCAATAAAAAGTTGTTTTCAAATGAAAGAACAAAGGCAGGCTTGAGTAATTTGAGTTCTTAGGAAATAAATGGCTTTTATGGTCAACAATCAAGTATCAATAAAGGGAAAACCAATCCTTTTGGACTGGATCCTTGTGCATACTGAAGTGATCAATTCTATTATATTTTGGGGATTTTGGCTACTGGACTAATTTTGATCAATTCTTTGTCCTTTTTTATTCTTCCCCTCCTGCTAGTTTATTGCTCTGCATAGGGTGAGCTCTATGTTAATGTCAGATTCTCCTGTTGAAAGCTATGGCTGGGAATTCCTGTTGAAGGTGATGGGTTTGCAGGGAGAAGACATCTGCATTTTACCTGATCATCAAGTGGGAGCTCACAAAACGCTGGGATGTATTTTGCCCATTCAACCAGCACCAGAAGCTGCTGTTTCATGGATTCACACACATCGTTGATGGTTGCAACCTTCTTCATTGCAATGTCAGCGCTGTGCGCCGGACTCAACGATGAATACTGGAAGAGAAACAACTCAGTTGCAGTGGGACCAGATCTGTGCTGTTTTGTCATCCTTGATAGCAATGATTCATTGATAACACGAGGACTTTTGCAGGTATGAACCTCATCAGGTCACTGAGAAGACGCTTGCTGTCATGGTTGCACACTTATTTGCTCAGTGGTGTGTATGGTCCAATGCAGAGCCCATGGAGAAGCCTCCACGAGGTGGTGCTCGGTCCCAACAGACACCCCTCCCTCCTCCACCTCCTTCCTTCCTCCGCCTCCTTCCCCACTCTCTAGGCTGGCTCAGGACAAAATCTGATTCATATTCCCCTTCCTAGCAGTAGCCAGCAGCACTGGGTCTCAGCTTCCCGTCAACCACTTAAGCCAGCAAAATGCATGAAATGCATCCAGCCTTCCTCCCCCAACTACTTGTTTGGGACATAAAACATCCATTTCGATCTCTAAAGAGCTGTGTTGAGGGGAGAGGGTTAAAACAGAATCATTTTTTTAGAAGGAAGTGGATGCTGCATGCAATATGCAACATCTGGACAGTATATTTCAGAGGAGAAAGGATATTTGCATAATAATTTAAAGGACATGCAGGGTGAAATTCATTGTGGAACATGAAATAAAGCAATCAGTCATAGTTGAAGCCCAGTGATCTTTAGATTAATTTTTTTTCTCCCCTAAAATTGATGCCCTGGTAAAGAAGTTACAAGAAAAGATATGATAGACCAGAACAGGAGCTTTATGTTCTGAGCAGGACAGAGTGTGCAGCAAGGAGGGATAAACATCTGCAGGAAATGCAATGAGTTTTTAGGGGTGCAGCAACAATATAGAGGGGACCCAGGGTCTGCAACATCCCTCAGCCCTTGGAATTTCATTTTTGCACCTCACACACCAAAGGCTGCATCTGCTCCTTGCAGGATATGTTGTCTTGACAATGCACCAAACGTTTTTACTGTCTGCTTTTGGATCTCTCTAATGCATTTGCTTCCCTGTGGCTTTGTGCAAGAGCCATCCGAGGGCAGAGAAGGATCCACTCCTGGTTGGTTTAGTGAGTTCATAACCCCGTGTGGAATAGCTGAAGGTCACATACTCATTTGGAGGGCTCTCCCCTCCATTTCATACCTGTTGTGCCATGGCCTCAGCCTGAGTGAGCACACTGATGGAGAGAGAACCGTTGTCCTCGTAGCTGCTCCTGCGAATGCTGATCCTGTCACGCTCGTTCTGCACGGCTGAAACAAGAGTGAGCAGTGGTTGTGTTAGCACAAAACTCCCCACCCAACTGATGGCTGCTCTTACTTGTGGTCCCCAAACAGGAGTGGATGGGGCTTTAGTGCCTGCAAGACCCTCTGCTCTTGTTGGGTGCTGGAATAGGATTAAACCCCAAGGGAAGGGAAAAGGCCACCAGAGCAAGCACAGGAGTATCAGAGGGAAATAAAGCCATTTGGCAGTCAGAGCAACCCCTGTGGGACATTAACTGGTCCCACTGGGTTTGGTGCAGCTCAGGAGGAGTTTGGGGATTTGATGTTGACCCTTTTCACTTGGCAATACACTCATACTCCTGAAGTCCTGGCCTCCAATACCCTTTTGCTATGTTTGCACTGAGAACTCCTCTCCTGAGCTCCTGATGCACCAGGACAGTCTTGAGGTTGCATCTCATCTTACAGCAGCACGAGAAAAACTGTCCTCTGATCCCACCTCAAAGCAGCCTTGAAGCATCCCCTGCCCCTGAGGCATTGAGGGTGGTGGTTCCCAGGGAACATCACTGCCACTCATGGGGAGTAGGAAGAGTCACCTCAGTAGGGAAGCTCCAAAGAAAGAAAGCTCCAAAGAAATGAAGTTTAAATTCACTGTTTCCCTCTTAAAACCATTCCCTCAGCCTTGCCCATCATGCTTCTGATTTCACTGAGCCTGTAACCCTGATGGTAGTGCCAGCACAAAGCTGAGGGAACAAACCAAGCCAGGGTTTGTCTCCAGCTCTGCTGGCACCCTGTGCAAACCACTGCTGCAAATCAGCTCAGAGTGTCCTGAACTGTTAATAACAGTGATCCAACGCACCTTGGACACACTATAGTGACCACAGCAGAGTGAAGAGCAGTCCTGGGTATTTTTGCAAGCAGAAAGGTATGGCCATGCCATGGTGAATTAGAAAAAAACCCACTGATTTTTAAGGTCCATTCCACCTTTTAAAACATCCTTTTCCCTGAAGCATAAGCCACATCTAGTCCCATGCTCCATCAACCCTGCATGTTGAACATAAAAGATTTATTGCACTTCTCCAGCTCATTTTTGCTACATGCTCCAAGAACTGACTCGTCTCCACTGAGTAAAACAGCAGCAGGGGAAAAAACAGAATTTAGACTTAGTCCAACCTTGGTTTCAGTGTTAGTTTCTCCCCAAGCCCTATTGCCTCCATCCAGCAGCAAACAAGCCCACATGGGGCTGGAGGAAGGAACCTGAATGCAGACTCAGCATTTTCCTGACAGCTCATACGTCTTGGCTACGTACAGCTCGGAAAGGCAATTGTCAGGTCCTTAAAGCAGAGGGAGCAGGAAGATTTAGCATGTGCTGGTAATGCAACACATCCCTTCTCCTTCATACAGCAGTTCCAGGCTCCTGTTGGGTTTATTCAGGGAGAATGACTCAGACATAGCTGTCAAAGCACAATTCACTGTTTTTTAACCCTTTGAACGTCAAACAGTGCATTTTTTTTGTCTCAAAAGTGGCCACTGGAGAAGATTTTTCCAGCAAGGATTTTATTTTTTTGCAGAATCAGTAAAATCATTTTGCCATCACTCTTTTGAGACTTTGCCTCGCTGCTGGGTCTTGCTTGAGAGCAAGTATCACTCTTTTCACAGGGCATGTTTCTCTGGATTCATGCAAAGGAGAAGATGTGGGCACCTTTTCACACACAGGGTGGGAAGGTGGGGGTTTTTTTGTCATCTCATGTCCAACCACTGATCTGTTTTCCTAACCGGCCTCTGATGAGAGGCCAACAAAGTGAAAGGGCAGAAAACAAGCAACAGTGACAGAAATCAATATCTCCTGCTATTGGCAGGAGGGTAATCTTTATTTTCCAGGATTTGGGGCTCACCCTTGCTATCAGTGGGAACCCAATCGCTGCTGAGCTGGGTGTGCTTGGATCCAGCCACCAAAACCATTTTACACCTTGGAGCCAACCTTGGCTGAAGGGTTGCAAGGGGCTGGATGGGTACACCAACTTGTAAAGCATCCAACATACATACATGTAACTGGAGCCTCTTCAGGCTATAGATACTATGTAGAGCAATTAGACATCAGTTTAGAGAGGCCTAGACATCAATTTTCTGCTAACCTGCCTTAGGTAGGAGCATACATTGCCCTATGCATAGGGAGGGTGGTGGAAAAGGCTCTTCAGCTGGGAATCCCCACCAGTCTGAAGGTGAAGGTGGCTATAGGAACCATAACCTGTGATTAATCTTCACAACTGATTAACCCTTCATGCCTTTTTTTTTGGTACACCAGAAAGACATTCCTAGTAGTAGGAAAAACTGCTTCACCAAAAGGGTTGTCCAGCATTGGAACAGGCTGCCCAGGGAGGTGGTGGAGTCACCTTCCCTGGTAGTATTTAAAAGATGGGTGGAAGAGGTGTTTAGGGACATGGTTTAGAGATGGAATTGGTAGTGTTTGGTTTGTGGTTGGACTCAATGATCTTAAAGGTCTTTTCTAACCACTATGATTCTGTGATTCTGTGACAGCCACATCCAGCCCTGAGTAGAAACAAGCCCGCCCAAAACCATGTCATCACTGACGTCCTTGGAAAATCCCCACCCAACCTTCTACACCTGGTTTCATATCAGATGCTCCCCCATGTAGCTCTGTGGGAGTGATGGGGCTCTTTTTGCCCACTTACAAGAAAAGATGCACATTTTGCCTTTCCAACTGACTTGCACATTTTATGTAAGTCCTACAAACCCCAGCAAACCTGGTCCTAGTGTCACATGACAGACTCCTTTAAGAAGCCTCAGCCTGTTTTTCTCCTGGGTCCTTTTATGGCACATATTTCAGTGCTTCCTTCATGCTCTGATAAGCTCAATCTTCAAGTGTAAGTGGATGGTACAGACCGACTTTCTCAAGGTGAGTTGGGTGTTATCTCCTGAGAGTACCCAAGATGTGATGGAATTAGATACAAAAGGGAGTTAATGTTTCACCTGCCACAAAAATAATCTATTACTGTGTGGTAATTATATTGCTATATTTACTGTGCTTGTAAAAGGAAGGGATAGGTCACTCATGGGGAAGCTTTGGGAATGCTCGAGGGGTGTGCTGGCACTGAGGGTGCTTGGGTTCAGATGTGATCTTGGCTTTGCAGTCAATAAAACTCAGCAAACTTGCAGGAAGGACTAAAACCCCAGTGCTGGATCCCACTGTCATCCAGGGATTGCTGTTTCCAGTTTGGCCTGGCAAAAGCTTTGCTCACCCTTTTTTATTTATATTTTTTTTCCCTAATCCTGTCCTCTGCACAACGCTCCAGTTCCCAAAGCCAATAAACACTGGGAAGGGTCACTGCAGCCCTGCACGAGGGGACATCAGAGGGAGCAAATCCCCACGATGCTGCCAATCAGGAACAGCATGGCCCCAGCCTGGGCTTTTCCCCAGGGAAAAGGGCATAGAGGGTGAGATGGTGCCCATGTCTTCCTCTGGGGAATTGTCCATGGCTATGACATGTCCTGACTGTGGGAAATGGATGGGAAAACAAACATATTCTCCATCTGATGTGGAGGAGTTGTTGGAGAGGTTTTGTTATTCCAAGCAAAGCCTTTTGCCATGAGCACATCAAGGATGCCGGCAGCCAGGCAGGCTGCGAGCACACACGGTGGCTCTTGAGCAAACAACGTTGTGTTTGTGGGATTGCAACAAACCCGTGTTTCCCAAACAATTTGTCCTTGCTGCCTTGCCACATAGGTACAGAGCCTGTCATGAGGAACCTCCGGAGAGTCCAATAAATACGGGCACAGGAATTGATTGGAAGAGGACAGCAACAAACCAGTAACTTTCCACAGTAACTACAGAGGTCAAAGCCCTGCCTACATGGGAGTTACCATTTCCATTATTATTCCACTAAAAATGTCCTCATTTAACACTGATGGAGTTGGAAATGTATTAACAAGTGGCACAGAGAGAGAGCAGGAGGAGGGAGAAGTGAGTGTCCCAGCACGGTGCTGGCATCCACCAGCACTCCCAATGTTTCTGTCTCCACCAATAGATTTACTCCTTCTGCTGCCTGATTAATTTTTATGCACAAATATATATATATTTTTCCCCAAGCTACTTCTGGTTTTGTAGGTGTGATATATTATATTTTAGAATGAATCCCAAAGGTACATGAACCTTTAATCATTTAATGGGCTTCTGGCCTGATTTATGACGATCACAAAGTGGAGAAGATCCTTTAACTTTTCCATCCTTCTTTACAATAAACTGCAGTCTCGGCCTTCTAGAAGCTGGCAGAAGAGATGTGCAAACAAAAGGTATGAAACAAGATAGAGGTCCTGTGAAACACTAATAAAACTGTCCTATAAACCTGTCCTATTTAACAAAAATAAATAAGAAATAGCCTCAAACCCTCCGACTGTGCCGCGGCTCTAAGTGATACAATAATTCTTTTTAGTTCTGTGTAGAACTAAAGGAGTTCATGTACATTCATAAATTACTTTAAAGGGGATGAGAGGTTAAACATTAACCCCTCTTTTTTTCCACCAGCAAACTGAATCCTGACAGTAGAGTGCTGGCATTTCTAAAGGTTTCCAAGTTTTCAGATGCCCAACTCCATGTGAGTAGATGACCTGGCTCACTTGAAAAATCACACCCTGCTAATTTATTCAAGGTTAAACATGATCTCAGTAAGATGCTACAAATAGTATCCTGCTGTTTTCTTTGGATGTTTAAGTAGCTGGTGCACTCCTCATTCACTGATGCTGTAGTGACCAAAAACCTGTCCAGTAGCATTGTGCAAAACCACAGAAATCAAACCTTCTCCTGTGCAAAGAGAGAAAATCTGAAAGAACAGCCAGAAAATCCCCAAAACACCCAGATCACCCTGTGGTACATTCCCAGTCTTAACCCTAAAAGAAAAATAAAGGAGTGAATCTCCTGTAAAAATCTTAAATCCTGATCATAGTGGCATTTCAGGAGACAAGAGGTGTTCAAGCAAGCCTTTTCCCCTCCTCTCAACTTTAATGATTACTTGTAGTTATTAAAGTGAATTATTAATATAAAAAATGTGATTGGGATAAGAGTGGTTCTGAATGAGCTAATTTCTAAGAAATCTGGAGACTGGACTTGCCACAAGACTCAAGTTTTGGCCCTTTCTTGCTCTTGCTGGTGCCGATGGAAGCTGGATCCCATCTCAATGCACGAGTCTAGAGGTGCAGGGCTCATGTGGGAAGTCCTGGTCGTTTCCAAAAGCAGGATCAAATTCAGAGTGTACAAACAAGACAACCTAAAGGATCCTACTGATGCTTTTCTTAACAATCTCTGCCCAGCTGCCCCAAACCCATAGTGGAGCTGTAGCCCAACTGCACTGTGCTCCCAGGACCAGCCCATGCCAAGACCCTCTGCACCTGCACTGCTGCCCCTATAGACAGCCAGTTTAAAGCCAGCTTGGGTATTTACATCATATGACTTTTTTTTTAGGCAGAAATTTCCCTTCTACCAAGCCAGATAATATAGTCCTTCTCAGTCTCTTAGGCACTAGAGTTGTTTCCAACAAGAAAAAAAAAAAAAAGAGGGAAAAAAAATCCAAATGTGTCACATCACATCTTACAACACAAGAAGACTGGAAAAAAAAAACATTCTGAATCCAAAATTACAGTTTATCAGTCAGTTTCACTGGGGAACAACAAGTTTTATGATATTGCACACACACCCGTTGAGTAGTGGGTCAGGGGGACACTGGCAATGGGGAGGGTGACACAATCCTGCTAACCCCACCCCAGGTGTATTGTCATGGACAGGCTGGGAAAAAAGATCATTTCCAGTTTCTTCCCCTCTGCTGTGAATAAACAGTGTTACTACCACACCCTGGAAAGTCTGATTGCCATTAGCTGGGCTGCCTGAAAAGTGGTGTGCCAGAGAAAGAGTGTGTCAAACTCTTGTGTGCCAGTGGTGGGATGTTGGGACACATTGAGTGTGGATGTCACAGCTGGGGTGTCCCAACACAGAATCTGTTCATGCCATCCAAAAAACTATGCACAAATATTTGTACCATCCTCATACTGCTCTATCCCAAGACGTGGTTTCTCTTTTTCCCTAACACTTTGCAATACTGTTTAATATTAATCTAGAACCACCCTAAAGCAAATAACTGTGTTCTTTTTGTGCACACAATTGTGCAAGACAATTTCTTTCACAGTCCTGCACACATGCTTTGGATATAGTTCTGGTCAGCTAAGCTAATTTCTGCAAAGCAGTTGCTCAAGGTGTTTTAAAATCTTCCTTACCAAACACAAGTGGTTTGGGAGTGTACAACCTAACTGTGCACTCATAAAAAAAAAAAGTTACAAAGAATGTGACTATGTGGAACTTGAAATGAGTCATCTTCCATCGGGCTGCAATCAATAATGAAGGCATGAGCCAAGCTTTTATACCTTTTACCATAAAATCAATAAAAAACATACTACAGCTCAAAGAATGGAGCTGATAACCAGATTTCAGCCTTGCTAAGCTGTGGAGCTTGCTGCATTGACAACTGGCTCCATCCTCATTGAGAACTCACCAGATATGCTTTGGTTTGGTCTTTATTACTTTGAGGGCTATTTTTTTTTCTATCCATCTGCTTCATTTACTCCATTTCTCCTAAATTAAACCAGCAGGCATTTTTGTTACATCTGTAACCTATGCCAAATTGTAAGTGACCCTTGTTCTCCAGGAAAACATATGGTCAGAAGGTTGGAAAGACTTTTTCATCATCAGTGAAATCTTATGAATTACCAGAAATCAGTAAGAAATTTCCCCTTGGTTTCAGTGGGACCATGATTTCACCCTTTGGGTAAGGGATGTTTAACTCAGCAGCATGGAAAGAAACTCTCAAGTTCCTTTCTAGCTCCCTCACCATTTAGGTTGGAAAACAGCACAAGTGAAGGATGAAGAATGCTGAAGCTATCATCCAGCTACCTGCACATCAGGAGGATGTACCACCTCTTGTGGGTTGAGCCCCCACTTTGCTAAGCACTCAGCATACAAAGACAGTCTCTGCCCAGAAAGTTTGGAGTAAGTAAAATGGTACCATTCATGCTCTCCCACTATGCAAACAGTGAATGATCAGAGATCAGAAATGCTGTGATAGGTCCCAAACTTCCCCAGGGAAGCTGGCTGTACCAAATCCTCTACAATGCCCCACCATCCTCCTAATACAGCCAACGTGAAATGCAACAAAAGGCATCAACCAACATTGGATTGGCCCTTCAGTACTGGTGCTAATAGTGGCTCTGTAGTTGTGTCATACCCACCACATGGATAGAACTTCCAAAGGGTTCTACTCTTGATTCAGGTTCCATCTCAGGGGACACAGGAGCCATCTGCCTCTGGGAGCACTGCCTGTGTGCCCTGTGCCACAGAGGAGCAGCTCTCACACCATGTTCAGGCTGTACCTTGCCCTAAGGGTTGCACCAAGCTACATGAACATCAGCCAAGTCAACTGCCAAATGGTACTCTGCAGCAGTCAACTGTTGGCATTTATGAAATTGAGGATGGCAGGTCCTCACTGAGATTGTCACAGGCAGGATTAGGAATCACGCTACCAGGTTCATAGCAAGCGAATTTCTGTTGTGAAACAATTAGAGGCCAAATGAACCCTGAAGAAGCCCATCCCTTTCCCAGTATAAAAATATCCCAGACACCTGCCTCCCAGGACAGGTCAATACTGTCACAAGGCTCTCATTGAAATTCCTATCTGATAAGATGGGAAACGGGGCTTTCACCTTCAACAAGAAGTCTCTCACTGTGACACACAAGCATCATCTCCCCGGGTCAGGGCTGCTGCTGCTCTCCACCATGCTCTGTAGTGGGAGTAGGGCCACAGACAGCAGCAGATAGTTTTGAAATGTCTTTTTGTACCTACCTTCTTTCTTCATGCCGGCTCTGAAGCACTTCTTCAGCCTGCAGTACCTGCACTGGTTCCTTTTGTCTTTGTCTATCACACACTGTCGGCTGAACCTAGGTGGAGATGGGAAACAACACATGGAGCAACCAGTCTGGCATCTTCACCCTACTCACCCTGTGCAGCCCCAAATCCAGTCCCAGATCTCACTGAGCTGCATGTTGCCTGAACCCAGAGAAGAGTCAAAGGTTTGCAAGAAATGGCTTGAATTAACATTGGCTTGGCCCAGTTCCTCATCTCCCCCACCGCTGTTCCTGCCAGATGGGAGCGCAGCCACTTCAGACCACCCACCCTGCGAGGACTGGGATGGTTTTGGCTGTGAAAACATGACTGTGACTCAAGATGTACTGGTGCCTGGAAGTGTAGGAACTCCATCTCCCATTTTCAAACAGTTATTGGGTGTTTGGCGTTGGAGCTCCTTTGATCCTGCTTGTTAATGCTGCCCTGCTTTGCGTAGGATAATTACACTATGGACCACAAGACTTTTTGTGTCTGCAGCCTAGTTCTGAGGCACATGGCCTCCTAGTTCCTATTCATTTCAACAGGAGGTTTAGGAACCTATCTGCTCTTCAAGGGGTGGCTCACAAAGCCTTGGCAGCTCTTGCCACGGTGGGTGAAGTGATGGAAGAGGAATCTGCCACACAGTGTGGGTTGCTCTGGGACCATCATCAGGTTGTAAAAGCTGAGGCTCTTTCCCAGGCTGGTAAAAAGCCAAAGGTAAAAAGGCCCAAAGACTTTCCAAGGAATTCACATCTGCAATAAACAACAGAGCTCCGAGCTGGGCTAAATGCAGCGCAGCTCACCAAATAAGGATCTGCAGGCAAGCGAGCATCTGCCATTTGCTTGGCTTTCATGCTGTGGATTTTCCCTGAGCTGCCAAATATTGCAGAGATTCATGGGTCTCTGAGGAGGGGCAACAACTCCACTCCCAGGAGACTAAGAGCTGAAATTTCAAAGAAATCAGTAATAGCTGTTGCCTCGTTCCACAGGGATCCCATGGTTCCTGGGATGGGCATCAGGTGGGTGGGCATTGCTGTCACCCCTGGTGTCTTTCATGGCTGGTGTGTCCTGGACTGATAAGGACCCCAGGAGCATTTTGAAAGAACATGGTGACTCACTTTGCAAAAATTTGGAAAACTTTTAAAGGAGGGAAAGCTCTGGAACAGAAAGAAAACTTCCAGGTTTTAATTAGAGATGAAGGGCTTAACCGTATTCAGGATTTTTTTCCTCTTCCTCCCATGCTAAAATAAACATCATTTTGCTAAGGTCAACCAAGATAGCTGCTGTATAATTTATAGCCTTTTCCCGGTAAAAAAGTTCTCTCAAATGTATACCTGTGTGCCAAAGTGGACATGAATCATCACTGGTCCATCCTAGGTTCTCAGAATGATTGTAAAATCATCAGTGATATGTGAGTGCACATAGTTTAATGATTTCAAAACAAACATGGAGACACTGTGAGGGAGGTGGAGGCTTTGGAGGTGTCAGATTCTTGGATGCTTGTTGCTTTTTACCAGGAAAATCAAGAAACACCACATTTGAGATGAACTCTCTGGAGCTTTGGTCCTTTGTCTCCTTGGCTTTCTCTTGCTGGGCTGTGAAAGGTCATAGCATCCCTCCACACCCAGAAGATGTATTTATACATCATACCCCAGACAAACCTCATGTCTGCAAGTTTCCCTTGATTTACGTTGTGGGGAAAGCAGTGACGGTAAACTCATGGATTCTTGATGTCACAAAAGGTGTAAAGGTCCAAGATGAAAGAGGATTTGGCTTATTCCTTAGCTCCCTATCTTCCAGCCAGAAACTAAACTGCAGTATTCCTGTTAGCATTCAGGCATGGTAATTGGACATTTGGGGTAAGGGTCTCATTGTACAACCTGATCTCCACCCCAAATTATTTACAGCATCAATAAATTTCATATACTTATTGCAGAAGGGACAGGTACCTGCAGGAGTAGACGTGGTTCTTGCGGACGCTCCTCCTGAAGAAGCCTTTGCAGCCATCACAGCTGGATGCCCCATAGTGTTTGCCAGTTGCTCGGTCCCCACAGATGGAGCAGAGGGAGCTGATGCCGTTGGTGAGCAGGTTGGTGTTTGCAGCTTCGGCTGTGATGGCCTCTGTGAACAGAGAACAAAGACCTTTAGACCCCTCTGTGATAGAAACCAGAATCAGCTGACAGCAAGTTGCTTTTTTTAAAGCAAAACATGCACTGACCCGGCCCCACACACTTGTGCTCACGCAGTATGTGTCTATGGTAAAGCCTCCAGATCGATGATCATGCTCTTTAACTCAACTGAGAGTAACTCAGTTGCTTTGATTCTGACACTGGTGTTTCCCTTTCCTTCAGTGAACAGAGAGATTTCAAGCTGCAGAACTCAACATGCTCGTGAGAATTTAACAATTACCGCTACTTTTCTTGAAAGATGCAGAGAAACCTTATCTGGATGTGAGATGTATCATTTTGAGGAACGGCGAGCCTCTTCCCCAGTTTGACACCTGGAGAATCATAGAATCACAAACTGGTTTGAGTTGGGCGGGATCTTAAAGACAATCTAGTTCCAAGCCCCCTGCCATCAGCAGGGACACCTTCCACTAGACCAGGTTGCTCAAAGCCTCATCCAACCTGGCCGAGAACACTTCCAGGGAGGAGCAGCCACAGCTTCTCCAGGCAATCTGGGCCAGTGTCTCATCACCCTCACAGGAAAGAATTTCTTCCTCATATCTCATCTAAATCTACCCTCTTCCAGTTTGAAGCCATTACCCCTTCTTCTGTCACTCCCTGCCTTTGTAAAAAGTCCCTCCACAGCTTCTTTATAGGCCCCCATCAGGTACTGGAAGGCCGCTAGAAGAGCCTTCTCTTCTCCAGGCTAAATAGCCCCAACTCTCTCAGCCTGTCCTCACAGCAGAGGTGGTCCACCCCTCAAATCATCCTCATGTCCTCCTCTGGACTGCCTCCAGTAGCTCCATGTCCTTGTGCTGTTGGTGGCCCCAGCACTGGAGGCAGCACTGCAGGTGGGGTCTCAGGAGAGCGGAGCAGAGGGGCAGAATCCCCTCCCTCGACCTGCTGCCCACGCTGCTCTGGATGCAGCCCAGGATACATGGGCTGGTGATGCCCACAGAAGACAATGGAAAGAACATCATTAACTTGAATAAGTAGAAAGCAGAGAAGAGATGGCAGAGGCAGGAAGGATGAACTACTTCATGTGCATGACAGAGGTGTTGAAGATAAAAGGCTGATCTTGAGAGCTCCTCTGCAGCTGGAAGACAGAGAAAACAGTTCCCACAAGGGTCACTTTAGTTCTCCTAAGTCTGGTTTCTGCTCCGAATTGCCCTCTGAAGAGGCTCATTGCTTTCCACTGGAAAGCAATAGAGGGATGCAGGAAAGTCAACCTTCTAAATTAGGCACCTAAAATTAGGTCACATGAATGCCCTCTGTCATGTCCTCTGTTTGCACCCACTCATTTGGGGCAGGAATAGCTCTGCCCCTGCCTGGCCTGTGTATACACTGCTGAAAAACTCCCCTTTAAACTTCTCCCTTGGTCTTAACCACCAGACTCGCTGCCCTCTTAATCCTCCTAATTTGAGGCACAGCTTGGGGAAGGAAAAAAAAATAAAAAAGAGAGAGAGAAAGAAAAAAAAAGAAGAGACACTTGAGAAGAGGCAGATGACAGTGTTTACAACTCGTGGAGAGGAGGAATGTTTGTGGAGTCTGTCCTGACCTGGGCACTCACTGCAGGATGGTTTTATGAATTTATCACACCTCTGGGAGCATGTTCTTCACTCCAGGGAAGCCAATCTCGTGCTACAGTGACCTCGGTAAAGTCTCTGGGACAAGATGCATTCTGCCTCGCAGAAGAGATGGGCGGTGCTGAGAAAAACTCAGCTGCTGTTGTGTTGAGAGATGACAAATCTTAGAGAAAATTACTCCAAAGGGAGGGATTGGCATCGGGTCTGGGCAGTCCAGAGAAAGTTTTCTAATGCATAATGCATAAAAATAGCTTTGGGTAATCCACACACAACATGTATATATACAGAGAGAGAGCGAAGGTTATTTTTGTATGTGAATACACATCAGAAATTTAGAGTGAAAATATTTGATGTGCAATGAAATTTGTAATCAAAAGCCAAAAAAAAAAGCCAATAAAGTGTTAGTTTTTTAAAAAGTGGAAAGTTTTTCAGCTAAGACATTTTTAGCTAAGACTTCACAAATGCAAAGGTCAAACTTCCTCTCACCCCCTCAAGAAATGCTTTTGATCTATATTTCACTTTCTAACATATGGATGAATGTATAAGTAGATTGTAGCAAGATGGGAGCAACAACAAAAAAGAATGAGAGCATCAAAATCACTCTTAGATCATAATGACAGAAATTGATATTTACCTGTTCCCAAAATTCATGTAAGATGCTCCCAGCTCTGACATTTGTCAGTAAGTGGCACTTGGGTCCTTTGGGAACATCAGAGGTGCTTAATGGTAATTTACATTGATTTTTTTTTTTTTTTTTTACATTGATTCCTCATTTTATTTTGCTTGATAACTCAGTATTAAATGAGCTGTACTAGAATATTCCTTCAAGGGTAACTTCACTGCTAAACATTCGTGCATCTGTTGCTCCATCTATTTTTTTGAAGGAACATATGACCATAAACAAATGTGCCAAAGGAGCTCGATTCCATTTAAAATACTGAACAACAAAAATAAAGATTAAAAGGCCAATTTTCTCTTAGCTGCACTCATGCTTTCTCTACTGACTTCAGAGAAATCAAGCCAAGGTCATACAGTTTGGGTCTCCAATGCACCCTTTGTCCTTCAACTGGGTCCAGATTGCAAAATGTTTCTGATGCTGGAAAGCATTTGCTTACCAGAGAAGACTTTTTTTCCCCTATGTGAGTAGGACATGTGAGGAGTTGCTTGCTGATATAAGGAAGAAATTAATAATCTGGCCTTAAACCAAGTATTACTGGAGGAAGGACCATCAGGACTGAGCATGTGAGGGTCCATGGAAGTTAGTAAACCAAATTTTGCCCTCACTTGTACCCATGAAAACACAGAAAAACTGAGTCAGGTGGCTTGATGTTAGGGCAGATACATAACTAGAAGTTCAGTCCCTGTTAGGTAGCCACATGTCCTTTTCAGCTTGGTTGAACATGAATGGAAACTTAAAAAAAAAATAAAGAAAAGGAAAGCTCTAAGCATGCAAGTTAATTATGATGATAAGTTTTAATTACAAAATCCTTTCACCAACTAACGATGAGTTCCAAATGAGAATTAGCTCAGAGAAGAGCAAAGGCAAAACCAAGATCACGTGCATCAGAAGACTGTTTCAATGTGGTTTTTAAACCTACCAAGTACTTGGGGAATGTCTGGGTTTTCCCTGGACTGATCACTGGTAGGAAAGGCAGAGGAAAGCCAAGATCTCTGCCAGCACAGTCACTTGCCTGTGAGAAACCAGCTGAAGACTCTAGACTGTTCACTTCAGCTCTGTCTGACACAAGGTGATCACCTGCCCAGAGCTTCATTTAACATGTTGTGCCTCTCTCGAGAGATTGCTACCTGGAGATCAGCACCACACTGAGATGGGCTTGAGGGCTGCTAGGATGGATCTGGTCAGAGTCCAACTGGCTCCCAACAACTGAAACAAGCTCACAACTGTCCTCATCACCCTGGAGAGAAATGCTCAGAGATGTGTGTTAGACAGGTTATAGACACTCACCACCATGATATAACAGATAGTTCCTAAGCCATGCCACAGTGCCTCTGAAATTTCTGCTGGAAAGATGCCACTGGTAAAGTTCTCCCAGAAGGGACCATAACTCATCTTGACCTTACATGGGTCCCAGGCTGAGCTAAAGATCCATAATTGTGACCAGACTCAACATCCAGTGTCTCAACATCCTTATTGTAAAAAAATTCTTCCTTACAGTTAGTCTAAATGTACCTTATTTTAGTTTAAATCCATTACCCTTTGTCCTATCACTACATGTCCTACAAAAAGCTTTGTCCCCATCTTATAGACCCCCTTTAAGTGTTGAAAGGCCACAATAAGGTCTCCACAAAGCCTCATCTTCTCCAGGCTGAATAACCCCAACTGTCTCAGCCTTTCTTCACAGGGAGATGTTCCAGCCCTCTGGACATTTTTGTGGCCATACTCTGGACCCTCTCCAACAGGTCCATGTCTTTCTTGTACTGAGGGCTCCAGAACTGGACACAGTTATCCAGGTGGGGTCATTACCTAAGCAGGGCTGAAATGAAGATGCCAAGTTTTACACTGATAAGAAATTTCAGTGAGGATTACAGTTGCTGGGGAATGGCATCTGGCTTCCATTCAGAACCAGAAGAGCTCTGCACAATACCAGACCACTGCACACCTCATTGTTGCTTTTCCTTTCAGTTATGTTACTGGCTCCCATCTCTTCTAGATGCACATTGTGTAGGAAAATAACCTTGCAGTACTTTGCAGAATGGCTTTTGTTTTTACCTACCCAGAAATCCAAGCCAATCTTGGTGCTCACAATTTGCAGCTAACAAATCCCTGAATTACAAATGTTAGGCTAGAATGTAAAGAGCTCATAAGTGTGGGTTTAGGATGTGCACACGCAGTCAAACTTGGTGGCCAAAGCCAGCATTGCGAAACCTGTGCATACAAATGTAGGGCTGGATGGGGGCTGGCACTGAAGCCCTGGCCATGTGCGGGTCAGCCGCTTTCTACATCAGCTTTTAGCAAATAGAGGGGGAGTTTTTGAGATATAAAACATAACTTTGATTTAGTGTCCCCAAATCTTACAGTAACAATGACAAAGAGGCCAGCTAGAATGGCCAAAGCTCCTCACAAGCCCACATGCAGCTTGAGGGATGGTCAGGCACTATCAAAATATCTTTGATGGCTTTTTCATGCTCTGAATTGGGTCAGACTGCAGCAGGGCTGGGAAAGGTGTTTCTCCAACTTTGTGCCAAAGTCCCAAGGATCAGTGTGGTGTTTGAGTGCTGAGATAGGAAAATGAGAACCACCATGGGAGAGAGTGTTCACCGACGCTCAACTAAAGAATTAGTGCAATATTTCAATAATGCTTCATATTTTAAGCAAAATGACAACTCTGACAAGAGTGTGAGGAAATGGGTATTAACAGCACATAAAAACCAAGTGAGAATATGGCTCATAATGCCAGCCAAGGTAAAGGAAACAAATTTGTACAGAATGGGAAAATTTTTGCAGTTACAACACATATTTCATTAAGGAAAGACAGGATTAACATTGATTTTTCTTCATTTCCTTTTGCCATTCTTTCTATTTTAAACAGACAATTTTTCATACTCCACTCCCTAAATGGATTCTGTTCTTTATTTTGAATTAGTTTCAAAATATTTGGCAAATTCTAGGTTACTTAAAAGTAGAAAATCCAAAATATATATCTAGGCAAATCTCAAAACAGTAGCAGCTTCCTGAAGCAGAAAGCTGAGCACCAGAAATGCTCCACATCATTAATCAACCCAAAATTTTGATGAAATAATATTCCAAATAAAGAAATGGTTGCTTTCAAGAAAGCATCACCTTATCTGAAAATATTCTAATTTTCACTTTTAAAATTATTGAGAATGTAAGAAACAATCCTGAGTACATTAAAATACATTTTTCACCCCTTCCTGTTCCTGTTTATAGAGGGCAAAACTGCCATTAGATTTAGTAGGGGAAAAAAAAACAGATTAATCTTGTGTGATGGGAAAGATATGGCTTAAAACAATCCCTTATATTTTTAAAAATACCTAAAATAAGATTATTTCTTGATTTTAACAATTGTAAAAATCTTTCTAAAACTACAAAGTATCTGTGTGAACTGTTATTTTGAGTTACCTATGGGAATTGAACTCAGCTGGTTAGCAATGTCCATGCATGGACATTTCAGGTCTTTTTTGAAGTTATTTTTACAAACTGTAGAAGGGGACACTTACCCAAGGCAAACAAGCTAATTTCAAAACAGCTAGTTCCTGAGAGAACCGGTTACTCATTAACAGCTAGACAAATAACACAATACTGATCTAGATAAACTTCAGAAAAAACTCAACCTGTCAGTTCCACTGCATGAAACAACAGAGAGCCCCAGACAGGTTTTGGTAGTTCATTTGCAAAATTATATTGAATTTTCAGGAAATTTGGACCACTCTAAAAAGTAAAAAAATATCTTATTGTTCAGCAGCAACTGACAAAGACATTTATTATTCATCTGTGTTAAATAACATTTCTAGACTAGGATGGCAGATGGAAACCTTTCTGCAAGAATAAGAGATAGGCTCCAGTTTATCTGGAGCTGGTAAAAAAATTATATTGAAAATCCTTTATTTGGGGAGAGACAGAGCTTTTCTTGAAGTCAACTTTAAATTCAAATTTCTTTGGGCCTTTTAACTTTATTTGTCTCCTGATATCCCTCCATGTCCCACAATAATAAGTCCAATCATTCTATATCGTAGACAATAGCCTTATTGAAACTCTGCTTTCTTTTGATGACACAACTAATGAGCAAACATAAGACCCTAAAAATCCCATCTTAATTTCACCAAGCTTCTTAACAAATTAAACTAAATCCTGCCAAAAGTCTCTAAAGGCATTGTTAACGTTGGAATCTCATTTGGTTACATGATTGGTTTCATGCTGTATGACTAAAATGTCCTTTATTTTTCACATGGCAAACAGTTAATTTCACTGAACGGTGCTTGCTTTATGTCAGATTACTTTTGACTTCTAAAAACCTAAATATCACACAATACACTTTATTTCTGTGAACAAAGCGGAAGTCTTTGCATATAAACACTCACGTCTCACAGCCAAGTTCTTTGTGTGCTGTAAAGGCTTTTAGACCATCTTGACAGCCAGAAAAAAATATAAAGCAAGTAATGATTTGGATATTGTTTCTCAATCTGAGCACCTAGGAAGAAGTTAAATTGGACACGTGGTACATTGTCTGAGTAATAGACAAATGCCATTTAAAATGGCACTGTTTTCCAAGGATTAAATGTGACCTAGGTCATATATGGGAATGAAACATACATTTTTAAGGAAGAAATATTAGTAATAACTCCTCTCATAAGTCATACAGTGGGATAAATCTATGGCACATCATGAAGAGCTCTACCAAGATTTGAAATACCTTGTGGGCTCTTCAGGACATGATGCTCAGCCCACCAAAGAAAAGAATAATTCAAAATAGGACTGGTAAGTGAAAGGGTCCCATTTCAGCCCAAACATAACTGCAGATACAACAGTTGACAGGTCAGCTGCTTAAATATTACCCCTTCCACCCTTTGCCCCACACCTCCTCCCTGCCTTTCCTAGGTGTTCAGCTTTATAATAAAGGTAGTGGAGGTTATTCACGAGGAAGCAAACAGAAATCTCACCAGTGTTATTGGGGAGCACCCGAAGATTGTCAAATTCCAGCATGGTATATGAAGAATCCAAGGAGTCAACGTAATCTGGCATATCCATGTCCATGATGGACTGACAAAGCTTCATTATTACTTGTCAACAGCAAGGGAAGCGGCAAAAAACAGCCCTGCTGTCAATCACGGCCAAGGTTTCCTCCACAAAGAGAGACACCCCAGCCCTTGCGATGACAAATCATTACCCAGCTCTGCCCGCAGTCCCCTCCCCGTGCCAGGAGAGAAGGGACGAAGCCATTCCCTCTCGCGCACGCAGTCCCCTCCCTTCCCGAGGTGCATCTGTGCTCTCTCGGTCCTGATAATATGATGTAGATAAGGCCTAGACTCAAACGACTTGGATTGCATCTTTGGGTCAATACAGCCCGTTTTTATGGCTGCTCCTGCGCAAACATTTTGAAAAGGGCTGTGGAGAGGCGTTCACGCACGGGCACCGCTTTTCCAGAGCAAAGCAGTGGTCACATCAAATAAGACCCATGCTGATGTCACCTTGCTCAGCTACCAGCCCTTGTGAAAGACCAAATGATGTCATTTGAACCAGGTGAAGACACTAAGTCAGTGTCACTACTGACTGAAGACCATCAAGGTAGGTCAACTGAGAATCTAAGGCGTTGCCATGAAACACCAACAGTGCTGCACACTGGATCACACCTTGAGTTACTACCAGGAGGGAAAAATGAGGCTTCATTACAGCCATCAGCATGGTTTCACCTTGCTTTATAGGCAGAGGGGAGGTGACTTCTCCCACTCACCACCCACTGTCCATGTCACCTGCGTCTTCTCCCTCTCAACTCCAGGCAGCCTCAGTCTTCCTGAGCTCCCATTGAGAAAGAGCTCAGTTGTGGTTGTGAGTTGTTAGGGCAGAAGGTTTCAAGTGATGGCAAATGATGAAAATGGAAAAGGCTGGAAGGAACTGGGCAGATTCCCTCACAGATGTGTGGTGTTGCATTTCATGCTGACCCATGCCCGGCTTTTCTGGGAAAGGCCTGTATTAGGGAAATACAATTCCAGGTTTTCCCCACAGAACTGTGGTTGGGGTTTTTTTGTTTCTTAATTTACTGAATTTTGCACAGAAATTCTTTCCTTGTTAAGACTCATGAGCTGTACTGCAACAGACTGGAAAAAATACACAGCCATGCAAAGTGATATAGCTTGAAGGTCTTGGTTCATTCCTGGTTTCATCTTCCAGATGCCTTCCCTGACACTACAGTTCCCTCTCCAGTGACGTTGGTTTGTGTCAGAGGGCCTTTCCTTTCCATGAGCTGTTCTGTGAGATCCAGTTCAACATCCTGTTGAATCTGGAGGAAAAGAATCTTGAGAAACAAGGAGAAGTGTTGCCAGAAAAGGAGCCTTGGCCAAAACAAGAGGATTGTCAGACTGCCTGAACTCTCACTGAACCGAAGAGCAGGGCGGTCCCATGTATCCCAACAATCTCCAAATAGCAAGAAATACGCCAAAACTGAGTTTTGAAATGTCTTAGACATACTCATTTTTATTTCATCCCCATTTCACTTTTTTTTTTTTAAACAGTTTTTTCCATATCCTGGGGACTTACAGTTGACATTGCAATGGGTTAACTCTAGCTAGGCTTTTCCCCTACAAAGATTGAGTTCAGGAACACTTCGCTTTATTTTCTTATCATTTCTGAGGCATAAAATAATTTCATGTGCCATAGATAAATCTTTCTTTCCTTCTTTCCTTTTTTAAGAACATGTTGTAACTAGTGGTGCACAGATGACTCCTTGGTTAGATAAGATATTATGTTTTTATCCTTGGACTATGCCCCCAGGCTTTCAGTAATGCCAGCATCAGCTAAGTTAGCATCTGATTAGTCGTTCTCACCTCTTACTCAATGTCAGTCTTCATTATGCCTATTAATCTGTCAGATTTTTTTTTAACTGAGTTATAGTCACAATCCTGCCCGATTCTCAGCACTCTGCTACTATCTCAGCTGAGATCTCTCAGGTTTCTACAATTCCAGGGGCTTCTGTGTGGATTTCTCATCATTAAAACTATCAATCATATTGGTTTTCACCATGCTTTTAGGCACTTGTGACCAAGAGATAAAACATTTGGTCTCCTACCTTGATATTGTTGGCTTTAGAGGTCCCTCGATGTTTTCAATCTCTCAGTCCAAAGTGAGGCTTAAGGTCTATTTCCAAAGAAAGCTGGAGCTGGGAGGTGAGGATGCGCTTGGACATTTGTTCATTCTGGGAATCACAAAAGCATATTGGGAACAAGAAAAGGTTATAGAGCAATTTTCATAGTTCAGGAGCAGATTTCAACATGACATCCATATTGGTAATCAGGACTGACTTGTTATGGAAGGTGGTGTTGGAGTGATGCTACACGGCACTTCTAGCTATTTCAAACAGATGTCAGTGCCCTGTTCCAAACCACTTCAGCACAAAAACAGCCCTGAAGAGTATCAAAACTTTGCTGAGGGCTGAATAGTTTTGTTTTGTTTTTTCCCTTTCCCTGCTTTCTTGCATCACTTTGAGACACAGTAACAATTTAACCGTGATCTGTTCAAGGCTGGGACTGAGTTTTATTAACACTGGGAGAAATCTATCTCACTTTGAGGTGCTCTCACATCTACTCAACACTGTTCATTATCACAATGAAGCAGACACCTGCCCCAGTTAAGAACCCAAAAATCTCTAGTTGTTTTCTTCATTACCTTACAATCATTCCTGACAGAATGGACCTGTTGGAGAGGAAGGGAGAAAACTCTCTTCAGTTGACCTCAAGCAAGTGTTAGACATAAAAATCTGCCCTTGTAAAGCTACATTTGATGTAGGAAACTGACTGGTTGCAGGTGGGAGAGGGATGGTGTTTGACTCTCAGTGCTTTGGCATCACCTCGAAGGACATCGAGCCTGCAGTCCCTTTGCTCGTCTCATCAACATCTCCTAGGGTATGCACAGGACACGCATCAGCCCTAGTTCATCTCTGGTGGAAACACATGATAAGCATGCAAGAGGCACTTTAGGGGCAGGAGGAATCTCAAATGTGGGGTAACAATAAGATTGGAAGGCAGAGATTTGTGGGGTTGACCAACAGCTCTCCACTGAGACGCTCTTTCCAGAACGTGAGCTCCCCATGGAGCAGAGACATGGCAGCTCTCAAGGAGCTGCTTCAGCTACATCTGCATGTGTCTGTGGGCTGTGTGCAGGTTCTCTGGCCCTCCTTGCAATGTGTCAATGCTGGGAAGAGCAAATCAGGTCAAACAGGGGCTACTACACTGAATGCATGAGGCTCTGTGAGAAACTCCTGGCCTCTGGAGTGAGGTGAGACCTGGTGGGATCCAAGTCAGGTTCTGATCTCCCTCCATCACCCATTTCTAACCTTCTCTCAATGCAGACAAAAGATGTGGCTGTTCTAGCTAGTCCTTGCATAGGCAAAGTGCTGACCACAGGTAAAGGTAACTCCAACACGGTTCGGAGATGTGAATCCCACTAGGTTGATCTGTAAATCTGAAAAGCTTTTACTAGAATAGATCAAGAAAGCAAAAAAAACCTCTGCCTGTCCCATATTGCTCCCTTTTCTCGCCCAGAGGAGGAGGAGGAGCATGTGTGGGGAGTATGTGGCCCAGCTGTAGGCCACATGAGAAACCCCACTGGCAACAGCAGCAACTATTCCCCCTTGGGCTTGCTACACCCTGCACGCAAATCTTAGTGAGCAGTCCTACAAGAGGGGAAGAGCTTCTACATAAGAGCCCTCCCTCTCAGCTGCCAAACTGATGCTTGGGTAGATGAGTTGACCACTCTGCACTGCATATGGAGATAACTGCATTTTTTTGCCAAACACCTTGGTGGTTTTCCAGGAAAGGGACAGGACTGGGGACATCTGTTCTTTCCTTGAGTGCTAAGGCATTGACTCACCTGCATGGGCATCCTAGGTGTACAGAAAACCAAAGGCAAAACTGGATGGTGTGACACAGTCTTCCCAGTTTGCAAAGTGATGTCAATCCTCCTCCATATGGACATAAGCCTCTTTTTAATCTGTTTTCCATTTATTCTTTTTTTGACTCAGTGAGGCTGGATATAGCTGGAGGGTACAGGGGAAAGAGGAGAAGGGAGGAAAAAATAGAGTTATGTTTAATAAAAATAGTAGGAATGTTCAAAGATAGTCCTCTGGGAACGAATCAATATGGTTTCTCATATGGACCACAGAAAGGACAGAGGGCAAGCTCTGATGAACACATGGTCCCAATAAGACAACACACTTATTCCTAGAAATAAAATTCGGATGCTTTTGGGAATGCTTGTTAGACAAGATGAAGTGCAGAAAAGATAAGAACTCTTTGATGAATTAAGAGAGAACACAAAGTACTGTGAGTAAGCCACCAGAAACAACATTTCTTTGGCAAGGTAAGTGGTGGAAGAAGATGTTTGCAAGCTATGGCAGCTGCACATCCATCTCTGGAGGCTGGTTTTTAAAGTAATCAAGTTGGGAGAGGTATCTAAGACACTAAAACCTAAGGAAAGACTTGTTGTTATGCAAAATGGATAGGCAGATTTAAGCCACTAACTATTTTTGGCACAGAAGTTCTTTTTCTTTTATCCTTAGGAGCACATTTAAAAGCCATACCACTGTTTTGAAGATTTTCTCCATCTGAAATGCAGCAATAATTATACTCTTTCCAGACCTTGCAGGGATTAGTGAGCATAAATCCATCAATGTCCAAGTGGTTCTCAGGTACCAGGAGCAACGGTAGCCGTAAAATTACCTACTTAGAGAGAGAGTGGCTGGATAAAAACAGTAATTGAAAGATAGAAGTCAGTAAGGCCTTTTTTCTGGGTAATGTATAATTAAAAACAGTGTGCTTCTGACATTATAAGCAGTGTGAAATCATATCATTAACATATAATTACAACAGCAGACATGACAAATTTATCTAGACCAGATGTCTATTAAATTGGTTGCCTCCTGTCTTGAGTGCAGTTTCCTATGGTATGTATCACTGAATGATGTTTGTGGTACAGTTAGCAGCAAAATCTCTCTTGATATTTTCAGGTATTTCTTATTACAATGAACATTACATTTCCACTGTGCTGTGACAACCTGCTCCTGCTCACTGTGTACTTCCCAGAACAACTCAGTTCTAATTTTCACCCTCCCAGACTGAGGCTTCCTATCTAGATTGGAAACATCAGTATCTCTGCAGTCACTAAAGAAAGATTGCCAGGTCCAGAGAGTGATTCATCCCAAACTAAGACAGGTCATGAAGGGGCAGGTGATGAATTGCATAACAATGCCCATCTTTTTTAAACAGAGCTCATGGGGATTGTAGGTGACTTACACTCAACATGCAATTTCTTTGGAAGGTGAAGTCACATAAGATTAAGTCCCGCTGCCAGCAGCAAACATGACACACAGAAGCATCACGAATTAAGCTGGATTCCTCAGCCACAGGTGACGTCGACCTCTGACTAAATCAAATACCCAGCCTGAACCGGGGCTGGCAGCAGGAGAGGAGAGAGGAGCCAGGGATATGGGAGCAGCATTACCTCACTGGCTGCTGCTTGGAGCAGGCATGGGACTCATCTGGAGCACTCCGTTGCCTGAGGGCAAAGGTTTTGGCTTTCCTTGCTGAATATGACATTAGTCAGGAGTAACCAACCTTGAAAAGAGCATTTGCTATGAGTCCCATCTCCCCTGCGAATGACGTTCCTGCCTCTTCAAGCTTTTTTGGTTGCAGTGTTGACACTTCTTCTGATCTGTCATTAGCTCAGCTGAAGAGAAAACAGAAATGTTATTCAAGACCCAGATCCAATGTGGGAGGTTAGGAGTGCAAATTCTCACTTTGCACTGAAAGCACGACGAGTGTTTTATGTTGTTGTTATTCTCTCTATTGTAGGGGATGCCTTTATTATTTTATAAGTCCTTTTTATTGTATAAAGCACCCTTTTTAAGGTGTTCTTCTATCAAAGTGGTACTCATATATCTTAAAACATAATTTCTTGCATTCCCAAAAATTAACCCAGGACTTTGGCTTGTATCTTACAAGTTCCTAGTTCTGGGTCTAAAAGCATTTACCTTGTTCCTTGGTTTTCTTTTGCATTTTAAGATTTCTATGGTGGAATCTAGATCCAGCTTTACCACTATGAGGATTCAAATTTCACCAAAATCCACCTTTGCATTTGTTTTCCTTAGAAAATAACATTGGAAGGAGTAAACTGGAGGAACTCAGTATTTTGTCCTGAGCTCTTAATTTATCTGAAGAATGGCAAAGCTAAAAAATCTAAGGGACGACAACAGAAACCAAAACCACCCAACAAAAGGCTGCATCATTTCCCTGCCAGGAAACTTGCTTTCAGCTCCTCTGTAAGCCATTCTCTTCTGTATCTTCACACGACTTTTTCCTTACATGAGATAAACCAACAGATTTTGGCTCAGTGTCAAGAATGAGTTGACCTTTGGTTGTGATCATACGAATCATCACCTGTGTTAGGAGAAGGAGCTGAAAGCAAGGTCCCTACCAGTGGAAATCATGCAGCCTTTTGTTGGGTGGCTTTGGTTTCTTTTCTTGTCCCTTAGATTTTCTAGCTTTGCCATTCTTCAGATAAATTAATAGCTCAGGACCAAATACTGAGTTCCTCCAGATTATTCCTTTTGATGTTATTTTCTAAGGAAACCAAATGCAAATATAAAAGCTCAGAAAGGATAGAAGACATACCACTTCAAACAACACCAGGTCAAGTCCACTTTAGCTGCAATAATCCATTATATATTTGCATGTCTGATCTTGCAGCTCTTGCACACACACAAAGATCTTGTTGGAGCTGGGCAGCAGGATAAGAAGGAAAGATGTTCAGCCAACATGTGTAGGATGCTCTGGAGAAAACACTTCCATTTATGCAAGGGACTGGAAAGCTGAAACAAACACAAATCTAAAGAAATATTGGGTTTTTTTAAAATGAAATATTATCTAAAATGGCTAGCATATTGAAATTAAGGAGGCTTTTGGGGACAGTATCTATGAGTGTTAATGGATAACATTAAAGGGATAAGCTAAAAAGAAAAATCAGAAAATCAATAGGAAAAGATAGTTTAGTCTACAGAACTGAAGCACAGGAGCAGCTGCTATTTTATCACAAGAGATGAGAAAACCCAGTAGCTCCTAGGAATCACTGCCTCTCTCTGCTCTACAGCAACACATCCAGAAGTGATCATTATAAACCATCCATCTCAGCCAAACTCTGAAAGACAGAAAATGAGAATCATCAGCAAATATTGAATCCAGCATTGTCATTCATTAGCTTAATCTGTGGTTCCTTCACGAACCAAAGCCCTGAGTAACATTAAGGACACTCCAGTCTCTGTGAATGGGAGAGAAATGCTGGTGTTGGTTTGGATTCATATTTGTACACTTACAGTCTTTAGCACAGTCCAGTGTACCTATCATCTCTAACAACCTACCAGCCCTACATCCCATGGAGACTTTTCCTTTTTTCTTATTTCTAGTAGACACATCTCTTAAAAATGCCTAGTGACCATGAAGAAATCTGATATAACATAGTGATTCAATGACATCCACAAACCAAGAAGTGGCTGTTCACCAGAATCGATGAATACCAGATGCATCTTACTCAACTCCTGGAGTTTCAGGCTTACTGCATTCATCTATAGGTAGATATATTCTGCCTTCCTCATCCAAAATGAGAAGCTATTTTTAAAGTATTTTGGGCAAATTCAGACAGATTTTTCTTTCAAAAAGATTCTCCCACAAAAAAAGTGGTAAGAAGACATTGACGTGTTGGAAAAATGCTTTTTATTACTTTAAATTGGAGAAATTCTTGTAAACATCAAGCTATATTTTCCCTATAATACCCATTTTTGAACACTTCAGTCTCTTCCAGACTGCCTTACTCATAATTGCTGCTCTCTTAGACTAGTGGGTATAGTAAAAGAAAGCGACTGTTTACGGAGTGACAAATACACACATGCACAAACTCCTGGCTTCACAGATGTTTGCAGGAGGTTATAACCCCTGATAAATCTTTGCAGACCACCGAGATGAATAATATTTGTGACTACATTTTTGAGGCTACCAAACTGGAGAGGTATTTGTGGCTGTGGGGCTTTGCCACTCACATGGAAAAGTATGTTTTCCTCATATCCATCACCTAGGCTAGATTTTGTACATCTGCCTTTCATTTGATGGATTTCATAACTTAAAGAGTACATGACATCAAATGAATTATTTAGAAACTCGAGTTAATCAGCAAATGACACAGTCCTGGTTTTCATTCATGGGTAGTCACAGTGTTAAAATTCCCCCAAAGCAGAGTTTTTAGCAAATCTGCTGAACCCAAGTTTGTAATAAATGTCACAGTCTCGGGGATAGATCTGATGTGCATTTTTGTGCTGTATATTAGTTTTGTAACCAGCGGTCATGTTGAAGCAGTCCTTTTGCAAGGGAATAGAACTGAAATCAGGAGGGTTTTGTAGGTCATAATCTGATTCATTTAGTTCAGTGGGAATAAACAGATTTAAAAAGTATTAGTCTTAATCTAATCTAAAGGGACACATTAGCTGGTACGTTATCCAGAAATCTTCATTTTATCAAAATTATGTCATGGAGCTGAAGCAAATTTCTTCATTATCTACTCCTCAGCCCCATGTCAGTCTTCTGATGAGCAAGATCCTTCCTAACTTGGAGACCTGAGCCTGTTCAGAGGTACACACGTACCTGAGAGAAGCCGTTGGCCATAGTCTCATTGTGCAGACACCGATGTGAACGTTGCTGTTAATTTTAATAGAAGTTTTCACCCACTGTGTCCAATGGTTTTGGGAGGCTGTTTGAGAAGAGTGCCACAAAGGAGGAAGCTCATCACTGTTCTTCACAGACCTATTTAGAAAGGGATTTTTTTTGTTATTGCAGTGAATATGACCACAATGATTTAGGCTGAGGGAAATACAGAACATCCTCCATCCAATTCTCCGACTTAAAAATGTCCATCTCCAAGCTTCCTGATGCCAAAGCCATTTTCAACCTGATGAATCACTGCACCATCATTTGCCTTTGCCTAAGAGTAACAGGGGGTTGAAAAATTATGTCTCACACCAAACTTCAGTTTCTGAACACAGGTAATGTTTTGTAGAATGTCTCTGACAAGGCTGCAGTCTGTGCTGCTAAACAGTGAATAGCAGGAATAAAAACCAACCCATTTTCTGTGCTTTCTTTTATTTTCTCCCCAGCTTTGGTCATGTGCTCGCTCACTTTAATGAAAATTTCCTAGAAAGCTCAGCACTCGCTTACCTTGTCAGTCAGGGCTTTTATTACTTTAGTTGTTGGTAGTTCTGCTCATACAACAGTCACCCCAGGGGAAAAATCCCACCAGCCTCCCACAAGCAGTGTCACTGGTTTACCTGCAGTAAATCAGGGGAAAAAAAGGAAAGGAAAAAAAAAGGCAGTGACATTTACAGCATATTTTGAAAGAGAAAGGAGAAAATATATACCATGTTACAGCATTAGGATTTTGTAATGTTTAGAGAATTAACTACTAGGTTATATACAAGTGTGTGTGTACTATGTGTATATATATTGCATATAATATAATATATATAATGTGTATATTATGCATGCATCTAAAAACACACATCAGATATAAAAGTCATCTTTCTCATCCTTACTTTAACTATTGGCTTATCTGATGGCCCAGAGCAGAAGGGACAGGGAAGCCCCACCTTGCTTTGCCCTGGGTTTACCCTGTGGCTGCTAAACTTGGTGACAAGCTGGCAGATAAGTAGTTTTATTTTCTGTCTAACCTGCATCAATCCTGCCTCCTTATGTTCCATAAAATTTTGAAAGAGCAAAATTTACCAGAAGAAAAAGTAACAATAGATAAATGGGAAGTCTTTAACAGCTCTAATAATAATCACTTTCAGGAGCCCATGCATGGGGAGAAGGAGAGGCAGCATCTGAGCTAACAGGATAACCTGTTGGGGCACAACTAAAGTGCAACACCAGACAGTGCACTCAAACTCCCAGTACTACAACTATTTTTCCATTGCCATATGGAATAACCTCATCTCTGTCCTCCTTTTTGTTTGTTGGGTTTTTTTTCCCCCCAGATATTTAAGAGGGAGAAGGGGGAAAAACAAGCCTTAAATCCTGGAGGAGCTCTCAAACCCAAGCTTAATTTCTGATTTCAGTTATGTTTAGAGCATAACAGGGGTTTGTTATTCTGTGGTCCCTTGCTGAAATAGGTCAGTGTGGCCTCCTCAGTTAAAAGCTGCCTGCCAATTATACTTTGCTCCAGGCCAAAATTCTGCATAAAAACACCAATGAAACACTGGCACAGGGAAAAGGCTCTTTATTGCTCTTATTTATATTCCAGCAGCACTCAGGGGGTGGATGCTTCTAGACCAGGTGCTGTTCAGAAATACAGTAAGAAACAGTCTCTGCTTATAATAAACAATGTAGATAAGAGGTAGGAAGGAAAATTGAAAAGCAAAACAAGTTGTCCAGGCTGAAAACAGAGGCCAGATCTGCTCAGTCCCAGATGCGTGTCTTCCCCACTGGATCATGCCACTGCATCATGAACTGCACCTCAATCTGGATCTTACAGTCTGGATCTTAGAGTTTAATCATGTATCTAATAATTTTAAATTAAAGAGGCACCAGGGAGCTGATCCACAGTACTGATGCCTTTATGCAAAAGAAGAGAGACCATGGCAACTACTGAAAATTATTTAGCAACATCTGACGAGCCAAAAGATTGTCCATGAACTTAGAGTGAAACACTATCACCATGGACTGAAATTGGTCCATTTTGTCCAGAATTTCACTGATGCACATAGAAGGTACATATAAAAGAAGATGACTATCACTCTAGGACTATTTTTCCCCAATTTTATACAACAGGTCATTCCATCTTTCTCCAGAACAACTCCAGCACCTCCACCTGCTTCCAGTTAGGACTTTCTAACTCACACTGGCCCCCATCAATAACCAACCTGACAGCAGTAGGCAATTTACACCCCATAGTTGCAGTATTCTGTTTATGCATGTAGTTTTTTTAGTCCATTTTTTCTCCTTAGAAGAATATGCAATACTAATTTCATCCTTTTTTTTTTCCTTTCCCCTAGAGAATTGATAGAAACACATCCAAAAAGCATACCTCCCTAGGCAATAGCCTGCTTTAATAAATTCTTATTGCACTGGAAATATTTGTATTTTAATCTGTAAAACAGAGATCAGGCAAAAAGAATTCCAATATTGCTTAAGCACTTCATGCCAAGCAACAATTTCATTGTACTTTAAATTAAAGAAAGAGTGTGATTTGTTACTTTTTGTTTTACTGAAGGAGGCTGGATACATTTCTTCACCCAATGGAGTTATTCCAGTTGTATACTGGCATAACTGATAGATGAGATTAGTTCAAGATATTAAGTAATCAACCAACATTTGCTGTATGCACAGCAGATGACACTCTGATATGCATTGCTAAACCACACACTTCTGCTCAAGTATATTTAATCTTTTAACATAAATTTAGTTTCATCCTTGCTTGAAAAATAAATCCCAGGCAAGTGCAATAATAACAAAGAAAGCAATGCTTACTCAGCCAAGATATTAAGTTGATAAATTAAATAATGAAGTCCACAGCTTCAAAAATTATCTTTATATCTATGTTCTGTTAGCAGTCAGAGCCCTATATATCACAGTAATCTATAGACACACTAGATGCTGTCTGCTAGCTAGCTTAACCCAGTGAGAAATTACCAAACTAGGAGGAAGACCATTCTCTTAACTATACACATGTAGATCTACACCAGCACTATTGAAACCAGCTCACCTAAAGCTGGGTTAGTCTGGATCTACCTTAATTTTGAATCGAATCCAACCCAATTAATCCATACAGAGGTTAAAGAAATCATGCTTGTAATAATGCCTGAGGCAGGCACAAAAAAGCGTGCAAAGTGCAGCATTTACATTTCATTTGCTATTATTTTTTGCTAGGAAAAGGACACTCAGCATCAACCACGGATACCCTGAAGCACTGCTGAACATGGTAACCTTTCCTGGTGCAAACAGAGACTTCACAACACATTGCACACCAGATATCAGTTTGCCCTGGCTAATTTAACAAAATCCACTTTAAGCATCTTGATCAAACAAGAAAAGGTTGATCCAATGCTCAGACTTTCCTCTTACTCAAGATGGCAGCAGAGATATTATGAGTCACTTAGCAGAGCTGGCTCCTGGATTTATTTTCTGCACCTCTATAGACTGTTCTCAAGTCACTGGAAACACATTCATTTTGGGTTGGAACAATGCAGAATCGAATAGAAAATAAAACAAGAGAGTCAGGAGATGTTTCCGGATGTTACTTACTGTGTCCTGTTGCTCCTGGCCATCTCCACTCTTTCCACAGAGGAACACATGATGTTTGCACAGCTTCATTAGAGAAATGACTTGTCTCCAGGTTGCAATGTCAGAGACAAACTGGAGGAGTATCCTGGAAAAGAAGAAATGGATGATGTGAAACAGATGTTTTCCCTTAATTGCTTCTTACAGATGCAGCCCAATAACTAATCCACCTGCTATCTTCCCATAGGGATAATTACTCATCCTGTGATCCCAGCCAACTGAATTTATCCTTTCCATGCCTCATTATACCCATCTCCACTTTGTCCAACAACACACACCAAAGTGCTGCATAAGTGCAATGCTTTTATAAACAGTTACATACTTCTGCACCTCCTTGTACAGTTAGGAAGCTTATCCCAGCTTTCCTCGTGCCATCATTCAAAAGTAAATCCTCTCATACATCTCTTCCCCCAAAGCTTTGCACCTCATTTGACCTTTTGGGTTCATGAAGTGTTCAAAATAAAAGGAAATAAGAGAAGTACCAATAAATACAGGTGTTTTTGATGTGGTTACTTATATACATGGATTCATAAAGCAAGTAAGGTTTTCCAGAGAACCTGCAGGTGTTAATTGAAATGAATAGTGGCATCAGGACAGCAGATGTGAGAGCAGAGCTTACATGTCACAGCAGTGACACAGGGCACAGTTCATGCCTGAAATCCCTGTTTTTTCTAACACCACTTTTCACATGAGAACTGACCAGAAAGACACAGTGAAGGTTTCTGAGTATCTAGGTAAAATTAAGGCTGATTTTTAAATTGTTCATATTTTGCTATTCTAAAACACATTTAGCACAGGGCAATGGCCAGTGTTTACCTACCCTTTTCCAAACACATTTCAAGACTTGTACTCTGGTCAGTAAGGACAGAAGCACTTGGTTGCAAGTTCTCACTGTGCTTTACATGTAATTAAGAATTAAAATCAGCTAACTGAATCAAGAACAGCACAAACTTCAAAGGAACTCTGTGTGTCACCTACACCAAGCCACCCTTGGAAGTAAGGGCAGCTCATGTCTCTAACACACCAGTGGTGGCATAGGCTGTCCTCCTCACTGACAAGGAAATTTGGCTTTGGTGGAGCAGCTGGCAGGCAAGTGATTGGAGCTGAGACATGGTCAGTGACTGAACTTGATAGACCTGAAAAAAGAACGTGACCTGAGGTACAAGCTTTGTTATGGTCCTCATTAATGCAGCCTTCATCTTTTCTTCTTTTCAAGGGAGCTACTTATTTCTGTGCTTCAGGCAAAAGCCAGAGACAGCTGGAGATAATTTAGTCCTACTTCACTAATGTTGATGTCTCTGGATTTAATATTGGCTTTTCTGGAACCCTACTATGACTCTTTGGCTTGGCGAGGTGGCTCAGGTAGTTATCCTGAGCATAATATTTTGTTAACCAACTGACTGCAGATCTATTTTAAATATGAAACAGGAATCTGGTCGTCCAGGACTAACAAATCTCCTCAAGCTCTTCTACTGCTTGATGCTCAGCAGCCCCCAGCTCTGGGGAATGTCTTTAAAAGACTTTCAATGAACAGCTTAACTAATGCCTGCTGGAGAAACACACAAAACCAAAACAAAGTCTTCAGAGAGAAAATCTGATGGCTGAAGAGATGGGTGGATGCTGCTGGGGATGGCAGAGAGGAAGCTGAAGAGAGCAGGGGTCTGCATTGAGCTCTATTGATGGAGGTCACCATGGACTTTGCTCAGCAGAAGCAACGTCCAGATTCAGCTAGCCCAAACCCCACTGCTGTCCCCATGCCTCATGGTTCCCAGTGCTCCTGGGGGCCTGTGAATACCTGATTGAAAGGACCTAAGCAAAGGCCTAAGGAGAAGCTGGGAGAGAGCCCAGATACAGCAAGTCTTAAGAAGGATAGACAATAAAAAGGCAAGGCACATCATGACAGTCTTTGTTCATGCTGTCATGGCTGGAGACAGGCATGAAAACATGAGCTGAAATCCTTGAAAAATCAAAGAGCCAAAGTGGGATTAAAAAAATATCCCGTGCAAGACAGCTCAGGTACTATTTTACCTGCACAGCTGCTCATCAGCACTATCCAGGGACGGTATCAGCCTTGTGTTGCCCATTGTTGTTCCTCATGTGCAGAACACTTTGGCACAAGACTTCAGTGGTGCAAAGGAGATGCTAAGTGTGTCCTCATCAGTGCTATACAGACCACCATTGTTACCAGAGGACCAGGACAAAGGAGGAACACACAGAGACATGATGATTCAGAGCCTGTAGAAACCAAGCCCCTGTAAGTTTACAGTAACTGTAGCTTGACCTAACAGCATCTAGACTTCCCTCAAGTGTGTTCAACAGAAGAACAAAGCCAAACTGAAAATATCTTTTTGGTTTCATTTCAAACACGTCAGCTCCAATTTGGTGCCTGATTTAGACATAAAGCTGGTGAGAAATGTTGCTATGAGTTATATCACAGATTGAGATCTTTTTATTCAAGCTCCTCAAAATCTCATCTGTTATTTAGTGTCTGTTATTACACTCACTTACTTACACAGGTAACTGTGGTCCCACTACTTGCCAGTGGTGTGGAAAAGCCTGGACATAACCCAGCAGTTTTGATGTCTGCAGTAACTGTATTCTACTCTCTCTTCCATGAATAAAAATTAGCTACAATACTTGAGATAAAAGAAATAAAACCCATATGAAAACCTACCTAATTGAATTAAAGTAGCCTTTCAGACTGCCCATTCTGTGAAGAACCTTATCTTCATGTTTACTGACTATTTGACAGAGTCTAAATTATCCTAAATTTTATCAGAATAAATCAACTAAACAAAAAAAAAATCCCTTCTAAAAAGGATAAACATTCTTAATAGCCATCTGGAATATATTATTCCTTTCTAAGTAGCATTGTTGATACTGAGAGTGTTGTAACAATATCCTTTTCTAATGTGGTTCTGCTGTGGCTCCATCCATAATAAAACTAGTCGATGCCAAAGAATCCACTTAGCATGACAAGATCCTCAAAACCTGGATTATTTGTGTAAGACTCTAATTTGACATTTTGAGTTTCATGGCTCAATGAAATTTCTTATAATATTTTTAAGAGAGACCAAAGAATGAGCATCATCTGATCTGGGGAAATGTTTTTGCTGAATCATACACCCTCCAAATTCTTATACATCCTAAACCTCGTTAAGAAGAGATGGAGATTGAAAATGAGGAAAATTCCCTGTTTCCTGTCATGCAAAGCCTAAAATAACCATACCTTTTTTATTTTCTTGAGTATTTGGTCAGCTCTGGAGTATGGTTACATTCAAAGTTTACCTGGATACAACAGAAAAAGTGTAATATACATTACTCTCATGGATGAATGCCACTCAAAGCACATCATCTTTACTCCAAAATACTCAGAAAAGTCTAATAATATTGAGGGCTCAAACAGAAGCTGATTAAACCAAACTACCCAGCAGAAAGAACTGAACACTCACTATTTTTTAGCTCAAGTATACCAGAGACTGGCCTGCCAGGTTCCCAAATAAAGGTATTTATACCACATTAATGGTGGTCAATAATGAAAAGGTGTATTTTTTCCTAAAAATATCTCCACTCCTGCCACTTTGCAGATATTTATTTGTAGCTATGTCTCATTTCCCAGCACTGTTCCATCTCAATTCTTAAAGATCAGGGTTAGAGAGAGATGGGTACGTAAAACTAATTCCCTTAGAAAATTAGCCATGATATGATAGAAGTTCCATGGACTTTGTTGCAGCCAGGTTTTCACCCTATTTTTTCACTCCCTTTTTCCACGTGCCAATGCTTTATCTGATCCTGGCCTACTGATATAACCTTAGTTCATCTAACTGGACACATTCATGATTATGTAAAAAATAGTTATCCTTTGTAAAAGCTTTTCAGAGCTTTGTAGGGAAAAACTAGGAGTGACTGCAAAAAGAAAGAAAAATCATCATCATAACAGAGCCTGTTAGATGCTGGAGATTACCAGTTCCAGCTGTTCTATCAGCCAAACACTTCCAAACAATTTAGCCCACAGCAGCAAATCTCAATGAAAAGCTGCTCAAAAAAGGGGGATGAGAAGAGTCAGAGCCATTTCAGAACTTCTTTGAAGTCTTAGTCTTCACCATCAGTCTGCTCTTCCCTGAGGTCCCTTTGTTGTGCTTTAGCCCAAATGCCATCCCCTTGCAGAGAATTAAAGATCCCTGGGTGCAACTTTGCATTGTTGTGTGCCCACACTGAGAAACCAAGTCCATGGTTTGTAAGAAGCCACAATAACAGTGAGAAAATTTTGTCCGTGTGGTTGTTGGCAACTACTGGGACAAAATATGGCTTGAAGTCATAACAGGACCTTGGGGTCCTCTCCCAGCACCCCTGCCACCCTCACTGAGATCCAGCTATGAGCCTTTCTTCTTATTTTCTTTATTCTCTCTCTTGCCTGATAGCAGAGGTCCTGCCAATCTACAAGTAGAACCAAGAGAGCTGTGGCTTTCTGCTCTGAGTGCCCAGAGATAGGGCAGTAATTTATCTAGCCAACATGCCAAGGTCTTGCCAACAACGTCAAGAGTAAGCTCATTATAAATGATTCTTCTTGAGGCATTTCCTTCACTTACCGATGGAGGAAAAGTAAAGAAAAATGACAAAGGGCCCCACTCCTTTTCTTTGGACAACTGTGATTTATTACAGGCAAACCAAGGAGGATTCCAAAAACATTACTCCTATAAGGGAAGGTAACTCAATCTCCAGCCAAAATAAACAGCCATGTTCAAATAAACCTTCTGAGGATGGTTACTGCTCTTTTCCCCAGAAAGTGTTTCTTTCCTCTGATATTGTGCTACTGCACAAGATGTTGTCAAGTGCCTGCTCTAAAGACCCAGCTATCTCCTCTGTTTTGGGTGGCCTGTTAAGTCATCAAAGGATAAAAGGCATAGAACAAAGGGAAAAATTAAAGTATTATGAGCTGCAGTTGAAGTGCCTCACAGATGTTGTTTTGCTGATTATGGGAACTGTCTTTCTACATTGGAGCAGAAGTTCATTCAGCTCAGTGCCCAGGCTCCTGCCCCAGCTAATGGTGGAATAGGAAAGGGTAGATGTGCAAGGTCTTTCCCCGATACACCCTCCCAAGGGCCAGTGGTCAGTGGTTTAGGGACTTCCTACAACTCTTCCATAAGATGTGAAGTCAATAAATCACAGTAACACTGAGGACACATAGCCTGCTAGTATCTGAGGACTTCACAGCAGTGAATTATATCCCTCACAGAAGCCTTGGGAGAAAAGCTCAAGCCAGTGAAATGGAAATGACAATACAAGTCTCTCACATCACTGATGCAAAGGACTTTAGCCCACCTTCAAAGCACACGTTATGGAGGTAATAGCAAGCCCTACACAATAACCTTCCTGACTCACTTAGGAAGTTGGACACCTTCTTTCAGCTCTCCACAACCAAAAGACAAGGACCTCTTTCTGCCCACAGGAGCATCACATCAATTTCTAAGCTCTTCTAGGTGGTACCATGTAGGAAAAAATCAAGCTTCACTAGGCCTGAAAATGCATTAGCAAGATCACAACTGCAGAGTATCTGCAGAGTGTCAACCGAGTCACTCACTGGGGAGACATATACCCCAATTTCAGGCACCACTTCTGGTACTCTGTGTTTCATGTCACTCCCTAGTTAAAATTCACAAAAGGAAAGGAAAAATCCACATTTTCTTTTCTCTGTGGAAGGATAGTTCTTCAAGCATTGTTGCAGAGACAAACTTCACAGTCTGGGCTGCAGCACCTAAATGTATTGGGTTCACCTTTCAAATTACTGGAGTCCATACAGACTTGAGAGCTTTCAGCAATACTAAGAAACCTGGGGACAACAACCTTCTCATGGATCAGAGGGCAGGATCTAGGCCCTCTGCACTGAGGCCTCCAGACCTTCTTCTCTCTCCTGTGAGAAAAAGAGAGGGAGAAAGTTAAATGACACCTTCTTTCCTCTTCTTCTGCTTTGTAGTGCCATGGTAGTAAGTGCTCAACACAACCAACAGCAAAAGGATTAATGAGAGTTTGAAAATAAAGGCAGACATTCAAGAAGTCAGGTCATGGGCATCCAGCCCAGTGAAGCTTATAGAGAAACATTATCTACCTGTCAGTAAAGACTGCTTACTGGTATTTAGGTCAGGCTTTTCCTTCTTATCATGCAGACATAACCCACCCCTCTGATCCCATGAGGCATGGAGAGTCCCAGCAAATTGCCATGTTCCTCAATGCCCCTTTAACACCCCATGGTGATTTATTGCCTTGACTGAGTGTGATCTGGTTTGCAAGGCATGTCTTGGGACTCCTCTCTTACTGGCCTTGCTCTTTGCTTTGCTTTCTCTTTTCTGAACCATTTTTTCATCAGTGTGATCTATTAGGAAAACACACTGGAGTAACGTGAATCCCATTCTCCCTGCCAAGATAAGACATAATTAATGACACAGGGCAAATTTGTCATATAGTTGCTTGGGATTGTCCTTGTTCTCTTAGATGCTGTGAACACATCACCTAGACTCAGGGTGGATTTTTTTCTTATTAAGCTTATTGTGCTTTACAAAGTTTATTCCTTCACAGTTCGTCAGCAAGAGAAAGGTAATTACAGCAGCCCTTTTTACTGCACTCAAAAACCTAATAGGATAAAAGATTGGGGAGAAAAACAGCAGGTCCTCTCTTTATGGATTTCTGTGAAGATGAAAAGGTTGGCAAGAATAATTGACTCATGAAGTGAGCTGAGCTGCCCTGGTCAGCTGAGAACCAGGCCAAAGACCAGAGCTCGCACATAGCTTCAGGCAAATCAAGCAGGGTTAAATCCCCTGATGAGCCGAGGCAGCCAGGACATCCTATGGTGCAAAGCAGACCACTGCTGCCAAGGCTCCTTTTCCAGTCTGTGGAGACAGCACAACACCTTGGCCTAGGCTCCAAAATAGCTGGCATGGGGAGCAGGGAGCTGCTGGCCAAGGGAAAATGCCAAGGGAAGAAATATGTCTTCAGACCTCATGGGGAATTAGGTGCTCCAGTTGCTGGTTCCCAATCTCACTGTGACAATCTCCATGGCTGGATAAATGTCCCAAGGCAGACTCCTCACCCAAATCTCAGCCCTCACCTATGTTGTTAGAGGACTCACCTTTAAGACATGTGACATCTCTCTCAACCCTGGGCCAAGAATTACTTCAGTATCTTCTGCTAATTGTGTGTTGGATCCCAGATGGGAGCCCTTGTCTCCATGTTGGCTGGACAGTGCAGTCATGCTGGTGGTTGTTCTCTGGCTTAGCACACAAACTTTCCACGACTGACTTGATGACTACAAAAGCCTTGGAAACATCCTCCCCTAGTAGCCAGATGCCCCTGGAGAAGAGAGAACAAATGGATGAGGACACAAAGGTTTCATGGAGGAAGGTCCATGGTCCAAGGATGAGAATAAGGAGAGACAGACCTCTGTATCTCAGCTTCCACCTTTCTTGAGGGCAGCGATAGCCATTTTGCACAGAGACATCAGCAGACAGGAATCCAGAAGGGGACATCCTGATGCCTCAGGATCCTCATTGTGGAAATGGAGGTGTCAATGGACTTTCAGGAGCTTTCTATCTGGGCAGCAACCAAGCAGGGAGAGATTATGGATCCATGCTTTGGACTAAGACATGCTGAGCTAAGCCACAATCAACCAACCATTTCCTTTTGTGGCTTCAGCCCTAAGTACCTAAATTGTTTGCTTATGAGATGCAGCTCATCATCCCAAGCCTCTGTGAGGCAGGAAGACAACACCTGAAACCCTCTGCAGTGTTCCTAAACCACACAGACTGGATAAAAAATCCTGCAGGAAAGCTCCATTTCAAAAATATTTTGCAGTGAAAATAAAATAATTCAGCATGAAAGTACAACGTGTTCTTCGAAGTACATTCTTGTAAGTACTTGTTGTTGTGATCTTTTTGTATCATTTTCCAGATTGATTAATGGTGTCTTTGTTTTTTAAAAAATCAGATCTGCAGAGTGATTAGAAAAGCCCCTTTTAAGTTATGTCCTCTTGCTTCTCAGCCTGGGCTCCCTTAGTGGTTTCTAAGACCAGTGTGAATTGTCTCATACTATCTAATAGAGCTTCAAAAGAACCACTTGAAAGAACTCTGAATCCATCATCATAAACTGACTAAGGGACTATTTTAAGAACTCAATTCAAACATCTTTCAGAGACATACATCACTGAGCTACAGGGCTTTTTGTTTTTTTTTCCACAGGACGGGTAGTTTTATTCCCCAAAAAATTGAAATGCTCATGCTTTTGATCCCAGTTCTCACTGGCAGTCTTTCAAGTTTCCATCATTTGGCAAACTAACAAGGATTAAGAGACTTCCTGATGTCTTCCTCCTCTCTGAAAAGGAACACATGGCTGATGTATCCTTTTTTGTTTGTGATACTCAGGCTCACAATCAATGGGGATGTCCTACCTGCTTTCCATTTGGTGTTACTTCTTGTGCTTCACCTGCTGCACTCATCTGATAACATGCAGTGCTGATGGAACAGATTTGTGTCAGGGAGGACTTTAGCCTGACAATTAGCATCTTCTCTCTGTATCAATTCCCTGCTCCTAAATCCCTTCTAAGCCTGTGAAAACACAACGTGCAGCTCCTAATAGGGAGAAAAAAATAGAGGAAATAAACCACACATCTACATGGTAACACATCAATGATTTTGCTAAATTGGTTAAAACATGGAGCACATTCAGATTATTTTATCTCCTCAACAGTTCTGGTTCAGAAAGTACCACTTAGCCTGGCCTTTTTGGACAGATCACCACAGAAAAGGTGAATGGAAATCCATTGATTAAAGAGGGCATGTTTGCAACACTAAAAGATATCAGTCAGTCATAAAACTGCTGTAAATCATTATTTCATATCTGATCACCCTAGTAGCTATAATCCATTTATGGCACTTTTACATCTCTGATCCTCTGCATCTTTTATGACTTTATCTGCAGATATTCCCAGTATCTGAATAATCAGAATGTTCTCCTATAACATCAGGAAATTAAGGCCATCTTGCGTGAAGAAACCTGCCTCTCACCATCCAAGCGTTGCAGCATCATGATAAAAGCAGCCACCACAGGAAAGACAGAGGTGTGAGTTTTGTCCCTCTATCTATAAATGCTTCATACAAAGCAAATGCTTCATACATGAGCAAAAACTCAAATGGGGTCTTCTTCCAAATGAGGCCCTTACCTCTGCATTTACCCCTCCTGTAGGTCACCTTTTGGGGCTGCTCTGAGGAGGTCTACCAAGTAATGCCTGCAGATGAGACAACCTTCTCTTATGATCCTATTACTAAGTTGAAAACTTCCAACTCCTTTACACTGCCATATTTTAAGCAATTTTAAGGTCCCAGGTGCAAGTATTCAGCTGTTCAAGAATATTCACTGATGGGAAGTTAGACTTCTTTGGCAGCTAAGCATGGGGTTTGAGGCTGTACAGTTTAATTAAGCCACTTTCAAGAGTGGTAAGGTAGGACTAATTCTTCTGTCCTAGCTTAAAGTAACTTGGCTGACATTATCTGGGCAGCAGACAGAAAAACGGGGAGCCTGACATATCTCCCATAGTTGGCTTAAGACCCTGGTGCAAGGAAAGTCAAACTCCCCATTGACCTCATTAAGTCTGTGCACTGTCCATATCATGAACAAGAACATTAAAGTCTCTCTGAAAACTACAGACCTGTCTGCTCATGATTTTTTTTGCTGTTTAATTAGACTTCCCTAAAACTCGGGAGTGTAACTGCAGTTTCAAATTGTTAATTACTTGGCAACTAAATAGACGATAACGTTGCTGGACCCTGAAAAGCTAGACTACCACGTAAGCTTTCATTATATACTTTATTCACACTTACCTTCTAGAGAAAAGCCCCCAAACTTGAAATAAAACAGAAGGGGGAGTCATCCTGAGGAGAAAGAGCAAGCTAAGTGTATGAGATTTTATATTTTTAGTTGCTGCATTATGGGCAAGAAGCCAGGAACAGAATATTCAGTTAATTAACATTAGGTAATATTAAGCCTTTGCCCTCTCACTACAATGATTTTTAGATGGATAGACATAAAATAATCCTGGATCAAACTATAATCAAGATACATGACATGCTGGTTTTAACTGTTTATGACATTGCTACCATCAGATATGGTCCAGGAGAGGAAGATGCAGAGGAAGTGGGGGAAGGGAGAATATGTCATCCAGCAAAACGCACTCCCAGTTCATCCAGTTCATTCCAGTGAGCAGTGAAGATTATTAACATCTGTATCTAGTCACTCAGTGATACTTTTCAAGATTTTAGTTAAGCAACATTCCTGAAAGGTCGTTACTAACATCCTGTTGTAAAGCCTGTCATCAAAGAGCTGGGAAACAAACTGGTTTTCCAACAAGATGTTGTGAAGGTAAGATGTGTATTAGGAATTACTGTTGCTCAGAAGCACAGGAAGTAAACTGCACTTAGATGCAACCAACAGCTATTGACACTGCCATTGGTCCTCTCATTGAAGGAACATCAGATAACAGTATTCCTGGAGGTCCTGTCAGGTCTTTGGCCAATAGAAAATTCAGGTAACCAGGGTTTGACAGAGCAGCAGCAGAGAAAGGACAACACTGTTAATTGTGAGACAAGACTCTATCCACTTCACTATGAGAAAGCAACAGACACTCTAAGCTCTTAGAAGGTCATGACTAACACTTTATGAAGTTAAAAATCAGCTTTCATGCTCCCAATTGCAAAGACACCAGTGGTCTTTTGTTTATACTAGCTTCTACTGTAATCCCATAAACAAGACTGGCTGGAAGCACCAGGCTCCAGAACACTATGTTTAGAAAGACAAAAAGAAAGAGCCACCCAAAAAACTGTGGAGCCTCTTTTCTTCTTGTTGGTTTTCCAAATGTATTGTGGACAGTGAACACAGTTGATGGAATAGCTACATCTGCTTCTTGACCTGATTAGCTGAAAAGCTGCTCTGAAAAATATCTAAATCTCTTTCATCCCACTCATTCTTTCCCAATATTAACAAAGACCTATTAATTACAAATGACCAATTATCAGCTGAAGCACAGAAAAGGAAAAGACCATATTTTTCCAGTCGTGTGTTGCAGGTTAGATCTTTAGGGCAGGTTAAATCTCTCCAAAGTCCTCCACTTCCAAAGTCATATTTCTTTGTTAGCAAAGGATTTTTATTCCTTTAGCCATGACCAGTAAAGTGATGCAGTGAGCCAGGTGGGCAGGTACATGCACATCTACAACATGCATATCCAAAGGTACTCATGAATATTCATAATACAATGTTTGAAGTCAAAAAGTCAGGCAGAGAGAAAACACAAGTGTGATTTTAGGCACTTGTCCAGCCTTGAGGTCAAGTGAATGGCAGACCACCTAAAGATGTGAGAACTGCATGAGGAATGAACCCATAATGAGTTTCCTTGACTAATTTGGCACAGGAACACATCTCTCATTGCCAACAGAGTATATGGAGTGTCTGTGACATTGGGAGCAGTCATGTCACCCATGAAGTTAACCAGCCTTTGGAAGAGAGTTTTTGGACTAGTACAAATACACTTGGAAAGAAGCAGCATGGAGATAAAATCTGGTCAAAAGAACGTGGAGGAACTGATTCAGAAAAGGGGTGTGAATTCCAGCAAATATCAATGGAAGAGCAATATTCCTGCCCCTCCCAGCTGCAGGAGGCAAAAGCCAAGCTCTGTCTATTCCAGATCATCCATTTCAAAACTTCTAGGAAACAAGTTTCCCATAAAGTTAGGCAGGACACTGAGCCACTCAATTCCATCTTGAAAAACAAACAACAAGGAGAAGGAATTTCATGCCTTGCCTTTCCTGAAATCTAAATCGCTGTTAACAGAGCCTGTTGAACAACAAAGCCACGGTCACATCACACACAGTACCTCTGGCATCAGCTGAAGGAAGAATAAAGCCTGTGATTTCTGTCTCCAGAGAGGTGCCCACTTCTGATGTTCTCTTGCCAGCCACAGGACACACCATAATTCATGCTCTCTGCCACAGTCCTTTTAGGAACAAAGGAAGATGTTTCTCAAAGACTTCTTTCTTCCAGGAATTAAAACATGAGAATAGATTTATTCACAAGTTTCTTCTGGGGATGGTGAAAAGAAGGAGAGTTGGAAAGGAGTGAGCATTCCCAGTAGGTGACATCCCTTCTGAAAGGTCCAACATAACACATGTCAGTATTATCCTAGTAGCATAGCTTGCATTGAATATTTCCTTTTAGCAATTAAATTGAAAGCTGAAATCTGAGCTCTTCTGTCCCTGTTAACTTGAATGCCAGAGTAAAACTCAGCACTAGACCTGTTCTTTATATTTTCAGATATGAATACAAAATAGGAAAATTTGAACTTGCAACCAAAATGCTGCCCTTGCTCTGTGGGCAGCCTTTCCTCTTTCAGGTGTAGGAAAAAACCTCTCCCTGAAAACCTTCCATTGTCCTAACTGTGCTTGAAGATTATACAGCGAACCACCTCCCTTCCCTTCTTCTGAGATTTTGTCTCATGCAGTTGTTGAGCAAGTCCTAGGGCATGTCTAAGGGTTGTTCTGCTCCAGCTGACATGGAGAACACCTGGAGCTGGTCTGGTTGCAGTTTCATGCCTTGCATGCTGCATAGGGGATGTTTTCTCCTTGGTTAGCACATGTCCTCTGACTGGCAGGTCTCCACCCCAGTGGGGTCATCTTGTACCCTGGGCATTTCTCTACTAGGAATCTTGTATCCTGGGCATTTCTCTACCAGGAATAACCACTTAGTAGAGGTGCTTGTGTGGGTTAAGGAGCTTTTTGGAGCATAGATTTCCTCTTCTTACTGTACTATGGACAAAATGTGTCTCAGGTCTCAGCAACCTTCCAACCACTGCAGGCATACAACACAATACATCCTTCATGTTATTTAATCTCCTCCGTGGGATGGTAGGAGACAGGAACAAGAAAACCACAGTGAGTGTGCAGGAAGAACAAAGTGACCTACATCTCTTCTAAGATGGGTGTTTATTACTTTCCCAATACGATAAAGCTGAGTTCAGTCCCTTTCATGCCAGCACTACTGAACTATTATTGTTTCCTGCCTGTGGAGGTGGAAATGTCATACTTTAGCCCTGATTTGCTTTTTTTTTCTTATTTTGTGGTTTCCATGTGCTAAAATTCACTAAGAGGAGTAATGTTTCCTCTGTAACGGTGAGAAGCAGCTGCTTTCATGTGATCTCAAAGTCCATTAAGCAATGCCAGTCTTGGAGGTGTTACTGGAGGAAGCATTTTTATTGCCAGGATTTCTCATGTCTTTAGAGTTGAGGCACCACAGCAGATTGTTACCACTGCTCACAGCAACAGCAGAAACCTCTTCACAGCTATTTAGGCCCAAACTGGCAGAGTTTCATGTTAAAATGGATTTGTGCACATTTATGATCTGCATGGGATTTTATCACAGCGTGCAAGTCTTGAGTTTCTGGCTTGGTACAGAGAATTCAAACCCAAACACACATCTCTCTCTCTGTCTACTTCAACTTTTTGGAGCCAACACTGGCACGAACAACTCTCTTCCAGTACTTTCCTTACCAGACCAGCAACTTATACCCTTTTTTTTTGAAACCAGCTGGCTTTGGTTTTCATTACAGTAAGAGCTGATGAACCTGGCACTCACTGTTCTTCACTTCACAAGGGCAGGAGGCCAGCGATGACATACAGTAATGATGAGAGTCACCAAAGAAGTTCCATGCAGAACCCAACTGCCCAAGACAAGATTTCAAACCTCAGTTATTCTCCTGCAACACATGGAAGTAGTTTAATGAATCTGAGAAATATCATGTAAGAGAGAGATGGAAGACAAAGACCAGTGATCCAGTGAAAGAACTTGAACAAGTGGGATGTTATAATGATATTAGTAGTTATTATAATGCATCACTGGTTTTAATTAGGGAGATTATTTCTACTTCTTATTATGACAGATGCAAAAGGTAGACTTCAATTTATCAGTTTTCAGTTACAAACATCTTAAAATGGCAAGACCTTCAAGGATGCAATAGATATCCTATTTACAGATATAATTTGCCTAGAAAATGACCCACATTTGTACTTTTGCATAAGCAATTACACAGTATCTGGCCAGCCAAATATCACCCAACCTGTTAGCAACACACCTTTACTCTTGGTGAATCCCCTATGAGTCTAATGGTGCTATGGAAAGAATTAATTGGCCCAAATCAATTCACTGTTTCTTAACTAAAGCCACACTTAATAAAACAATTGTCATAAAGACTTCAGATTTCCTAAAACTGCAACAACTCACTGAACTACTGGATTGAGAAAAGAGCAGATAAAAAAAGATGAGTCTGGCAGTGTGATTTCTTTAAGATGCCATTAAACTTGCAATGGGCACCAGCCTGCACAGCAATGACATGAAAAAACCCAAGGCCCCCACAATGCAGCTACTGTTGCCCTGATACAATGTGAAATCATCTGATGGAGCAGAAACACTTGAGTGACTAAAGTCCTTTCTTGCAAACTTATAGCCCAATTAGAGGAAATCCAGGGAGATGAGACAGCTCTTCTTGACACAAAACCTAGGAACTAGTAAACTCCCAGCAAAAATTACCAGGCTTTCAATGTCATATCATGTAATTTAAAACTTCTGTGTGGATACTGAGTGAGGGAAAATCTTCCATAAGAAATAGATCAGGAACTTATTTTACTCCCTGCTTTTTAGAACTCTCCAAAGAACAGATTTTCCTATTATTCTTAATTTTTAAAATAGGATATCCTCATTAAAAGTTAGAGAATTTTATCTAGAAGCTTATTTTTCTACAAATAATTATTAAAAAAAAAATAAGGGAAGAATTTTATATACCTAATTTATGTCTTCTTTAGTTCCTTCAGTCTTCCTGGGATGATATTGCAAGAGTGGTTTATGGGTTCTTTAGAGTCTTCTTCTAGAAAAAAAAAGAAAATAAATAAATACTGTTTTTCAGGATTTTTTTTAAACAAAATGAGAAAAAACTCCACTTTGCCTTCTATTTTTGCCAAAGTACTTTAGAAACGTAAGGCTTCCTGCAAACCAAGATGAGGTGCTAACGGCAGAAATAAATAGAAGCTTGTTTATTACATCGTAAACATAAATCAAATAACGACTCAGTGGTTGCCAAGGTGTCATTACTGATGGGTAAATCTCATGACAGCAGCAGCATCCATCAGCAGATGTATGGCACTCAGCATGGCATAACATGAGGGCCTGAAGTGGTGACCAGCGTGGCATTGCCCAGTGTACCCCAGAGCTGTGGCACGAGCATTTTGAAGGACACCCAAGCAGCCCTTACAGGAGGCTCCAAAAGGTCTCAGTGGAATCAATGCATCCCCCATCACTCCTCAAACTGGGCCTTCTGCCAGCACATAGCTGAAGTCTACTCGTTTAAACCACAAGGAATTTACTTTGGTTCAGCCAGGACAACTCAAATGTTCCTTTTTTTTTTTTTTTTTAATTTTTAGTCTGGAATTTCTCAAGAAAAACTTTGACAATGACAGAATGTCTATGGGATAAAAAGTCATGCTGGTGCCTGCCAGGACTGAGGGAGACCTGAGCAGCTACCGTGGTTGTGAGAGTTTCTGTGTCTTCTCACTCTCTGATGTCTACATGCATCCCCATTTGGGTCCCCTCCCGCTGCAGGGAAGACACATGTAATTCCTTTCCCCTGGGCTGGAACTGCCTATGGCAACTATCCATCTCTTTCCAGAGCCAGCAGATTTTGGGGTGTATGGGTGCCATTCTTCCAAGAGCCAGAGATCAGCAATATGAAATCTAAGATCATTTTTACTCAAAGGAGTTTTAAAGGAAATTCTCATTTCTGCAACTAGATAAATTAGAATTTCTTAGAGAACAGGAGAGGGTGTCACTATGGTCCCTCTGGAAGCCAGGCTAGAGACACTATGGCTGTTTACTGAGGCAAAGCCTCTTCCCATCCTCTGCAGTTTCCCTGAAATAACTCCTACTAAGCAGTAATTCATAGTTCTTGACTAAGCTATAGAAAATCCCATGGGAATCTAGGAGATAAATGGCTTTTGGTTTTCCATTAATAGAAATGATGGAAACAGAGCATTTATGTTGCCTTAGACACTGCCAGAAGAGTTTGCAACTTCTCTGCAAATCTGTAGGATTATATTGCTCTGTGCCTAAAAACATATTTACACTGGGAACAACAGGCTGTGTGGAAATGGCATCTTTTTATACTGACAAACCACTGGAAAATTAAGTCAGAGTTCTTGATAGACTTTTGGACCACATGGAAAAATAGAATTTAGGAAAATATGAAGAAACTTGAATTGACATCAGTAAGGGTGAAAATCTGTGGCTTTGTTAGGCAGTGCCTTTCAAAAGCAGCTCCTCATTGTGTCCACCTTTTTGCAGCCAACATTTCAGTCTCCTTCATTTGCCCCCTGTGGAAATCTGGTGCTGGAAGGACAGATATCAGATCTGACCCAACTCTTCTCTTGTCACTTTTATATTTTTGGGTAATACTCAGATCCTCCCAGCTAGGTAGGCTGCTGAAGCAAAGTTAGGTGTATTAAATACAATTGTCCCTGCAGTTGCTTACAAGATGGGATTGCTACTGCATGGGTGACACCTTGTCCTTGTTGCTATAGCCTTTTAAATCCACTATTTGGACATACACTACAGATATAAAGGGTGATTTCCTTGAATTGCAACATCATTTCTGTATGCAGAGTAAGTATTGGGGTGTGATTAGTATCGGTTCTTGTAGACCATCTGAAGGTCAGTGTGCACTATGTGTAACAGAAGCAATACTCACTTTGGAGTGGGTGCTCAGGATGTTTCACAGACCAACCACACTAGATGAGCAAATGCTGCATCAGGCTGAAAACTGACTTCAGGTGGCACCTGCTATGTCTTCAGTTGGTGACATGTAAAGGAGAACCCTGTGCAGGCAGCAGAAGACCTATGGTGTCATCTCTCCTGATTATTTCTTAGCAGTTGCAGTTATGCAAGAGATACAAGAGAGAACAAAGCAGGTCCTTCCAGTCCTGAAGCTAAAACAGAGAGCTCGAGGAGTAAAAAGTAAACCGTTGCAGTTTGCTGATGCTCAGCACTGATTCATGCATGCAGCCTGGACGTACATCAAATCCTCCACTGAAAAAGCTCTATTAGTCATTGTTTCCAGAACAGAGATCTTACAGCAGACACCACAATGTACCTCTTCCCTTCTGCAGTTACTCATGGAATCATTACTTACAGTCTTCATTGGCTTATTTGAAAAATTCAAACATGAGATTAATTATATCACTCATTAATTACCCTGATCCTGGACAAAACCTCCGTAGACAAAGCAAAGGCTACAGAATCTTGTCTGATATGACTGAAGGGTCTGTGGCTTCTTTATGGGGTTGCACAGCTCTCCCCAAGGAAAGGGGTGAACCTTCCTCCACGAGAGGAAAAAAAAACAACTTGGCATGAGGGCAGGAAACACTCTGGGTTTTCTTTTTATGTCACATCCCTCTCTCTGAGAACATTCTTCCTCTTCCAAGGGCAGGGCTGACAGTGTTTTCCTTCCAGGTTTCAGCTGTAATCCTTCTTTGAACAAGCTGCCATTGCCCTTCACCAGGACTATTCTTCCTGACACTGGTAACATTTATTTGTCATGGCTGAGGAGAAGAAGTGAACTGAATCGCACATATATCCATTTCTAAGGAAGGCTTTTAAAACTCTCCAAGATGCTTTCCTTTAAGTGTTCATATGTATCATCTGAGCAGCTGCCAGACCACCAGCCATGAGGCACTATCAAGTGTAACAATTCTTTTGTTATTTCATATATTCCTCCAGTTGGAAATAATCAAATACTGCTAGTGTTCTGTGGAAAAGCAGTCTTGAAAAGGTAGTGACTTTTAAAAAATAAATAAAATTTTCATCACATAATAATAGACAAGATCATCTTTACATCTGTAATTTCTGCCACTTTTCCTGGAACACCACTGCAAGAAACAAATTCAAATTTATCCTAGTTGGATTAGTTATCAACACAGCCTTTGCTTCCATTACTGCTGGACTTGAGTAATGGGTGTTTTTTTCTGTAAATATAGCAAACAGAAAAGATGAAAAATGTAAAGATTTTCACAAATTCTAAGTCTTTTGGATCATGTGAGCCCTTGGATCTTGATAAACACACAAAGAGTTACTATTACCATGACAAAACCATGACCGAAACTCCATCTCTGCAGGGAAGTAGACACTGCAAAGACCATTATTTTATAAATACCAGACTATTTCCATAATCCTTGATTTGCTTCCACTTGCATGCATTTTGCATACATATTTTACAATTTCCTCTGCATACCTCCGAGGCTGCAGTCATAACAGCTCTCATTCTAGAGCCTCTGCTTTTGGCCAGCAAGCTGTGACAAAACTCAGTGAAATCAGTAGGGAAAGAAGTAGATCTGTTATGAAGATCTCATCCTTGTCCAGTGCAGGACACTCCCAATTCCACACTGCATTTTCAGCTCTCTCAGGTGCTCTGGAGAGACTTACCAGATGAGGGACAAACCATAGAAGTCTCAATACATTTGGGTATTTAGTTGGTTCTAGGTGGTTGGGGAGATGACTGTTATTTATTACAAAGGAATAATGCCAAGAAAATATCTGATGCTGATGGGCAGCTGCATAGCAGAGGGCTGAGGAACACCAGATTCTTCTGTCCTTGAGCCAACCTCTTCTTTAAAATGCAAAATATTAAATGCCATAGCTTTTATAAATGTAATTTTACTTTGAGCACTCATCTTACTTTGAGCAGAAAGTATCGCCTGCTGCTTTTGTTCTTGGCCATCTAGCCCAAATTAAGTTGGTATGAAAGAAAGACTGCCAAAATGTAGACCTCTTCTTCACCCTGAAGAATTTACAGCTTAAGCTAGATCAGGCAAAATAATACAAGAAAATGAGCAAGATGGATAAGATATGCAACACTTCCTGGGGAGAAGAGGAGAAGATTTCTAGAGATGGTATTAAGAGAAGATTTGAAGGAAAGGAGAACATACAAGGTATTACAGCTGTTAGAGAAATGAACTGAAAACATTCCTTCCTGCTGTGGAAGAGGTTGGACCTTTGTTGAAAAACACAGAGATGAAAACAAAGAACCTTTTGTTTTCAAGCTGTGTCAAAAGCACTTTCACTGGGTTTGAGGGAAAGGTTTTGACAAATCCCATGCTCAGCCTAACGAAGAGAGATGAGAGAGCAAAGGAGAGCAGAGGAGCTGGGGTACAACAAAGCCATTGATGGGGGGTAGCAGCAAGGAACTGCAGGGAGACAACACCAGGAAGAGTCAGCAATGAGGTCAATGATACATGTGACCCACAGCCCGGTTTTCCCAAAGATTTTTAATCTTTGGAGTTTGGAAATCATCTTAAACCCTTTACTTTTGGTATTATAATAGGTGAATGGCAGAAGAATCTTCAAAGTATCTCTTTCAACCACTCCAACAGCCTACAGAACAAATAACCCTTTGGTACAACAACCCAAACTCTCACACTCAAAAATTCAACATGCCACAGGAAAACAACAACAACAACAAAGCAGCAAAAAGACAATAGGTAAGTGCTTGGTTCCTTGAGACATGGAGATGTGAAGGAATCCAGCTTTGGGGGAAGCCAACTGAGTTTCTCTTTGACTCTGACAGCCCCATCACAAAAGCAATATGAGGATGCCAGGAGACAATAACTGGACCTGACTGCAGTGAGTCTCATGGGGTTGATTCAAGGTAGTGAGAGGAGGGACAGGCAGTGTTTTGGCTGCTGCAAAGAGCACTTTGGAAAGGCCTGGTTTAAAGAAATATAAAACAGAAGATAGACTGTTTCTGGGGGTGGAGGGTGGGTGCAAGATAAATCAGTGCTGCCTAAAGAAAATCCTTAAGCTGCTCTGTGTGCTGCTTTTCAGGTCGTGAAAAAAAATGTGCTGTACTTGAAGAATGTGTTCTTAGCTCTGCTTCATCAACAGGCAGGCAACAGCCTTAAAGAAGTCCCTATCATTTTTATACAAAGGAAATATTTTGACAAGATGTCCTGTCCTTGAACAGGGACTATTGCCTGAATCCCTGGACACCTGATCCTCAGAGCCAAACTGAAGCGTGTGGGACTGGGAAACAAACAATCACCTCCCTGTAGCACACCAGCTGCAAACAGGAGCTGCTGAAACAGACTTTCTTCTTGTCAAACACAGCGTAAATCTCTGCTCCTGAAACAGCTCCCTGAAAAACAGCCATTCCTACCCCTGCCTGCTGGGATCTGCAGCAAGACAGGATGGTAGGCACCTCCATGGGGGAAGAGAGCATCACCACCATGGACCAGGGCTGCTGGTTTCAGGTGCGTTGGGCATTTGATGCATCTTCCAACCCATTTACAATGTCTTCCTACTGTTGCTACCTCCAAGCACACTCTCAGATTGGAAAACAAGAACAGCTCCCAGCATAAACTAGGTTCTTTCCCATGCCAGGAACACTTTCTTCTTCACTGACCACATCAGCTAAAATTTTGCTGTAGTCTAGGCAATCTCTCTCCAGCAACAATCTTCTGAAGGGCAGATGGACCCATCAGGGAATTAATTATCCCAGCAGGTCTCAGCAATATGCCTTGCATGAAGGACAGAACATGGATCATGCTGCTACCAGGCTGTAACACATTCCCACAGGATGGCCTGCCCAGGTGATCAAGGCATCACCCCTTCCTCCCTCTGCTTCAGACACTCATTTCCTTGTGCTGTGGGTACAGCCACCATCCTTGCAACACCCCACTGAGATGCTTTTTCCCCTTGAGGGATTCATAGTCTAAATTTCGAGGCTCAAGGACAAGCTGGCAAAAAGCCACATCCTGTATGAGTCAGGTGCAAGAGTGCATGTAAAATGTACAGTGGCCTTGTGGCTACATCGAGTTGTGGTGTGACATCCTGGGCACATTCCTCCTGCTTCTGCATGTCCCATGTTTATGAATATGCTAAAGGGTAACCCTGTCCTAACAGCTTTAGTCAGACCTTGTAAGTTCTTGAGGGTTTTGGAAATGAATATAAATACACTTGTGTTTATTCAGAAATAGATATAAACAAACATGGTGTTTTGTTGACTGTTTCTGGCTTTGAGATGTGTAGGACTTTTGGGTGGTAGAGTGTGATGCAAAGATGGTGATGGGACCATTCTATGGGACCTATCAAAGGCAAAGCATCAGCCAGAACATTTGGGCAAAATCCATACTTGTCTCCAAGCCATGACATTCATTCAAAGACCAGTGTAAAGGTATTTTTCTTTCCAACAGCTCATGATTTCTGCTGGATTATTGTTGGCTGCTCTGTATTTGCAGATATTTGCACATCTGTTAGCCTGTAAAGAGTGACATTGTTCTCTCCTCTCTCTGTTTCTGTGGGTGAGATTGTTTTGGAAAGAACATCTTGTAGGTTAGATAGGCTTCACCTTGACCTTTAACCATGTTAAAACTCAGGTGGTCAAGACAGCATATATATATATATATATATATATATATATATATATATATATGTATGTGTGTGTATGTGTGTATATATATTATCACACACAAAAGAAAGACCTAGTTCAGTTTTGGAATTTCTAGGGGTTACCAGCCTTTGTTTACTGCTCTCCATCTGTAGAGTTAAAATCCTCTTGGTTATTTTCACCAAACTCTCTGAGAGAAAAGAGCAGTTCAAAAATTACAGGAGTGAATGCACTTTGACTGCAGTACATCTTAATTTTAACCAGCAGAAGCTTCAGGAAAAAAAAGAAAAAAAGAAAAACAAAAAAAGAAAAAGAACTTGTTGGTGTGAAGCATGTGGAGTCACTCATCTACCATTGTGTAAGGGCTATAAATCTGCCTGGAAATGAGGCTTGAAATGCATCATAAAAAATATATAATCAAACTATAACATCAGTTTCAAATTTATTGTAGGTAACTACATGTCTGAATTTTAAATCAAATGCTCTTCAGCTGTATGTTTCTGCAAGCTGTTGTATAAAGTCCTTTTCTTTCCCTTTACTTGAAGTGAGCCTAGGCATAAAAAAAATCCTTATTATTTTCTATAAATTCAGCAGTGAAAACTATGTAACCTGAAAGATAACACAAACCTGCCACAGAAAATGAATTACAGTAGAAAGCATCACTGATTTAAACTTTAGAAAGGTCATTCAATAACCTAAAAGATAATTCATCGTCTCCCACAGAGATTTCATTGACTCAATCAATGTACTTCTCCATTCTCCTTATTACTTCAAGATGTTCTTCTGACCTCCATACCCCCACTATAATTATCTTGTTGGTCTTAGTTTCTCTCTCTTCCTTTCCCAAACGACTACTATTGTCTTTCTGTGAACAGATGAAAACCAGATGTGGAGGACAGGGAGGAGATACTGAGGTTTGGATTATCCATCTACCTGAATTTACTCTGCCTGGTGAGTATGGGGAAGCATTATCAAAATTAAATCATTAACTTACTCTCTAAAATCTAACAGAAATCTTTCTTTTGGTCTTAATATTGTGCCAAGGGAGTGGGAGTCGTGATCCTTCCAAATTGTATGGGGCCAGAGCTTTATCTCATCTAAATATCTCTGAACCACAAACAAGCCAACAAATTGCCCAGCACCAATATACAGGAGCTCAGTTAGTGTGCAATGGCTCGTCAAGAAAAGGCTACAACGAGCAACACAGGAAAGATTCTCAAACTCATAGAAGAAACTCAATATAAAAGCAATTTCTAAAACAAACCAAAGGCTCATCTTTTTCCTGCTGATATCTCTTGAGGCTGGACTTCTTGATATTTGTCTGGTAATTCTTTAAAAATTAAGAGGTGGACCACAGTCTTTGCACCCAACATAGGGAGTGGTTCATGGCAGGTGTACATATACAGTTATGAAACTGTTTCATCTAAATGCTGGTTGTAGCATATCTGAGATGTTCTTTGCCTTTTCCCAGTTGTTTGGCTCACTAGGAGACAGCATTGTGCAATCTTTCATGCGCACTTACATTTTTGCCAGTTATAGTGGAAAAGTTCTAGCAAGGAAAAGTTCTTTGGCTAGTCACCAAACACACTCTTAAAAATTAATTTTAGAGTTTTGCTAAGGCTCAGCATTCACTGCTAGAAAGAACTGATGTGTCCTAGATTTTAGTGCACCAAAGCAAACTGCTGACACCTTCCTTCATCCATCCTTCCTGGGAGCGTCTCACCATGTGTTTCTTTGCAGAGGTTATCCTCTGTTTGCCTCTGTTCCCCAGAAGACAACAAGTGAAATCCAATTTTGGTTGAGTATTTCCTTACATTGACAGCTAATTTGCAGCTTGCAGACTGATATTATCCTAGCAATGAGTTTATGGTTCCATTACCATCTTATGGTAGCATCTTCCAAGCAAGCAAAACTCCTTTCTTTCATCTAATCATCACACCAAAGTCAGGTTTACAAGCCAAAGATCAATACCAAAGCCTCCACCAGACAGCATAAAAACCTTGTGAACAAGGTAATTCTGTGGCTGAAAACAAAATACTCATATTTGAGTTAAACAACCCAAAAGCTGCTGAAGCTTTACTTGTTATGAACATGTGACATATGAAATAGATTCTACTGAGTAGCTCCAGAATAAACTGGACAGTGCTGCCACTGGGCAGTGCAGGTGACTGTTAGGATTAAGGAGTGATCCAATAAGTAAAAGAGAAATTTGGAATATATAGATGAATACTAAGTCCTTTTCAACTCCTGAGGAAGCAGGTAGTGTGTAGTTGTGGTGGCTCAGGAGCTGTGTGACCCCAAGACTCACAGGCTGGTGGCCAAGGTCTCTCCTGGACAAGGGGAAGGGGACTAAATGTTACCTTCATTCCTTGCTCAGCTGCACTGATGGACTTCTCAGTCTGCATCCAGAGGCAAGGACTTACCAGCCTGCATCCACCTCCAGGTACATATGGGAGAAACCAAAGCAGCTTCCTGGTGACTCTTCATCCCACTGCAATGAAAAAACCTGGGTAGAGGAGAGACAAACAGCCCTGTGATCACTTGCTTGGTAAAAGTGTTACCCTCAGTCAGTTCCTAGAAAGAAGCTGGCATGATCAGCCAGGGTGACAGCAAGTTTTGCTCTTCTTTGCAAGGCCCAGGAAATCCTAGAAGAAAATGATGGTGAAACATGGAAGAAAAGCACAGGAGCACAAAGAGAAGGCAGATTCAGAGGGGAAAAAACCCAGCCACCAAATAGCCAAGTATATGGTCTGTGTACCTTCTTTTCCAGGCTCCTGACGTTATCTCCTGCACTTCACACCCTATCAGTCACTCTCCACAGATTTACACGATGGATTTTCTCCCCCTTGGTGACACAGTGCTTTGGCATCTGGACTGTCAGGGCAACAAATATTGTCCTTTCTGGAGCAACTCCTGATTCCAGCACACAATGTCCTGTGCTGCAGTCCAAGACTCCGGCTGCCACTTTATCACTGATGTTTTGGCTGCACCTACTGCCTTTTTTTTTTTTTCTCTCTCTCTTTTTTTGTACTTTTGCCTATTTTTTTTTTTTTTTCACCAAGCTGTCCTCTAGAAATCTGTTAAAATTAATAACTGCACTGCTGTAACGTCAGCTGGAATAGCATTGAACATGGAGCTGAGATTTATATGAGCTGAATGCTCAGACAGTTGTTTGGGATGGAAACTATTAACCTTCAGAGTCTCACGTTGACTTTAAGCAAATTCCTTTATCTAATCTATTTATTTGAAGCTTCTCACTGCAGTAGCTTTACATGTAAATCTCATTGATGAGTTCACCAACAAATGCAGCACTAGCAGCTGCAGAGAATAGCAGCCAGAGTAGGGAATGTGTGACTGAGCCCTTTGCTCTGCTGGTACCACTGTCCATACTCTCCCAATGCCTCAGTTTCCCTACAAGATCCCTAGGTTTGCTCAAGGTTGGATTTTCCTGCATTCAGGAATGTTCATCTCTTCTACAAGCATTTGATCTGCTCCAGAGGAAACTAGATAAAAGGTCTGAGGTATGTCAAAACTTTATATCCAGATCTTGAAATTCAACATATTTTCCAGGTGCCCCAATGAGCAAAGTCTTTTCAGTCCAGCCCATCCTTAACCTTCACAGTCATAGAACCCCATCAGCTGTGGTACAAGGACTGCCCCTGGGCCCTTCATCTCCGGTGAACGCAAGGGAGCAAACCAGCTGGAGAAAAAGAGGAGAAAGAGGCTCCTGCAGGTATCTCTTCTCATGACCTTTCTAGGTACTTCAGGATCTCTGGTATATTGATGCCACCCCAGGTTCTGAGAACAAATTAGCTGACACTTGCAGTTTTGGGTTTGTTTTTTTTTCCTTTGTGAAGGATCTTCCTTTGTTTTCAAAGGAAAGCCTGGAAAAAGGGAAGGTAATAGTTCCCCAAGAAGAAGACACTGTCCAGTAAGAACATAAAAATTATTAGATTGAAAAAATGCATTACTTTTAAACCATTCATTTTGGGGGCTGGTACTGCTCTTGTTACCCTTAAAGGTGGAAACAGTGGATTTGGAAAATTCAGGGCGGAGGAAGGAGGAATAATAAGGAAACACAAACTCAGCTCTCTTCTTTCAAAATGGTGTTGCAAAACCAGGTTACATTTTTCCTCCTTTCTCAACCCAAAGCACCTGAGGTCACTTCAGCAAGTCTGGATCAGATGGAGTAGGAGGACGTTTGCAGGGGAACAGCCCTGCACTAGTCACAGAGGAGAAAAGCTTAAATAAAGAGAAGTTATTTCTTCACTGGGATGTGGCCCTGGACAGGGAATGGACAGGACTGCAATGGTGCATCCCAAGGACCAGCACAGAGGTGCTACTGCATGGTGCAGAGCACTGGGAGCAGGAGACATCCCAGTTTAGGGTGTGGGATGCTTCAGGGGAGCTCATTCCAGGGCTTTGAAGGCAAGTCCCATGTTTGTGATTCCCTTTGCATGAAATAAAAGGCATCAAGACTGACTCTTTCACTCTTTGCCTGTGGAAAACATAACAGTATATAATGGTTCCTCATGCCAGTGGATAGCCCAATAACTATTTTAATTACTGTTTATGGTAACTGAATCTCAATAGGGAATTCAATAGCACATTTTTAGGTTCTTAACTCATAGTCAATACATTCCTCCTCCATATCCTGGGTAAGACATTGCATTCAGGAAGATACTGCTTCAGAGGGACTTAAAAAAATTATGTCTAAGGGTAGTCATGGCACATTTGCCCAGTCCCAGGCAAATCCTACCCAAGACTCTCCCAAAATATTTTACTTAGTTTGAAGAGCCAATGGAACCAGAAATACCTTGCAACTCCAAGCTTTTTTGAAAAGCCCACAAAAAGCAACCACAACATTGAAACAACCAGTAGAAGATAGCAGAAAAATTATTATAGAAGGATCACAGATAGCATGGCAGCTTTACAAAACTAAGGCAATTACTTGGAGCTCTAATGAGGCTGGTGAAAAAGAGCTGTGTGGCAGAACTAGAAGCACTTTAGTACTGCAATTAAATGTCCAAGCCTGCACAGACATACCTGTGATTGACAGGTTGGTGATTGGCATGCAGCAAACAGAGGACTCAGCATTAACTTCCCCTCTTTCTCTACAACTCATCCTTCTGACTGGACTCACCTTTTCTGGTTTTAATGTTGTCACCCCTTTTTTTAATTAACAAGAGCTGGCTACAGAGCAAACTACCCAGCTGCTCCTCTCAAACTGCAGTGAAAACCCATCAATAACCGAAATACAGGACACGTGGAAGCTTTCCAGCAATGAAACCAAATCCTAGGAAATACCTTGATGCCATTGTCCCAGGGAATGCTGACTTTCATTTCTGTTCATTTCTCTAACATCTGGTACACATTGCTGGGGAATGATGCTCCATTCAACCTTGGACTCCTTCCAGCCTGTGGCTTCAGTAACAAGTCAAGACACCTGTACCTAAAAGTAAAGCCATCCAAGTCTGATCGGATGTGCTGCCTGAGAGATATTATTCTTTGCAGACGAGAGGTGACTATTAGGCCCTGGCTATACTGGAAAGACAACATTGTATTTCTTGCAAGGACTGGGATATTAATTTCTGGCACAATTCAGAGTCAGGACATTTTTGCTCTCTTTTAAAATTCCCCCACCCTGAGTTTACAGTTGGTGGTATTAATCTTTATTCCCCCACCAAAAAACACAAACTCAGCTTCTGTTGCCTTGCCAGTATCGTCTGTCTGTAGAGTTCCAACCCAGAGTTACAATGGTGAAGGAATGTGCTGCAATGTTGTGTCTTGCCAAGCCTGAGGTAGGATTATTCTGGCTTTTCCAAGCCTTTAAAAACAGCCATATTATTGCTACCTACCCCATTTTCCTGATGAAAGTAGCTCTGCAACAAGCAGGAGGCCACAAACCCCTTCAGATGTGTTGCCAAGAAGTGGGTATATGCTGCACCTCAGCTGTTGAGGTGATAACACTGATCTCTGGAGAAGTCAGGATGGCACTGATGGAACAGTCTGTGTGTTGGCACAGCTAAAAAAAATATGCATATTTCTGCAGTTATCATTCTGGGAGTCACCCTGGGCTGTCTGGTCACCATAACTCCAACAGTGGCTGTTGTTGTGATGTAAAGACTAAAGAAGAGACCCAGCAGTGACAGCTCAGGTTATGGAGTACATGTGATGGAGGAGCTTTGGTCACATTTTTAGATAGATGGGGTCATGAGCTGGTACTGCCAAAGCAGTACCTTTTACTGGTGCAATAATAACACAACATAAATAATGGTGCAAATAGGAAACAGCTTCATTTATAACAGTCAAAAGCAACTCTAAATCTCAACCCATCGCCAAATAAAACCTCTCGATGCCATTGCTCAGATATGCACTCTCCACCACAGGCTTTGTCTAATGAGCAAGAGGGGAGACTCAAATAAATATCGCTTATGCCAAGTTCTCAAAGCGTGTCTTTCCAGTCTGGGGGTTGCACCACCTGGGCCAAAAGACAAAAATCATCTCAGGTAGATCGAAATGCCTACAGGCATTGAGCAAACAGCTTTGCAAGAGCCTAGAGTAGTAGATGGAGTTATTTATCATAGGCAGGGGCCAGAAACAAATGAAGTGACCTGTAAAACCAAACACTTCTGTGGCTCTGATTGAAAGTGAGTAGGATATTCCTGTTCCAGGAGCCGACACAATGGCTGTGTCTAGCCGGACATGCCTTTAAGTGATTGAACTCAAGCTCTGTCTGGGCAAGGCATCAAACTCCACAAATCTCTATCCAAGCCTCACACCTGATGGCACTTTGAGCCAGTCCAGACAATAATCTGGAGTTTGTGTTCCACTTCTTCAACCTCCTTCATCTCCATCGCCAGCTGCCAGCCAGTCTGCCTTTGTTCAGAGAGAGCAGGAGAGATCAAATGCAAGCAGAGCATTTCAAAAAGCAAAGAAGCCCTGTGAAAAACCAGACTTTTGCTATCAGTGCTGATCTTAGACTGAGAAGGTGTGAAACCAGGTGGCTGGCAAACACCTCCAAGCACCAGCTGCAAGAAACAGAGCATCACAGAGCAATGTGGGTTCAAAAGGACTTCTGGTAGGACCAAGTCCCTGCTGAAAATAGAGCTAACTTCTAAATTTTATCAGGTTGCTCACAGACTTGTCTAGCCAAGCTTTGTAAATCTCCAAAAATGGGGATTCCACAGCCTCTCTAAGGCTTTGTTCCAGCATTTGAGCATATATGTTGAGTGGCTGCTTCTCATTGTTGACTCTCATATGGACACAGCATCATCAGTTCCTGATGATTCCTATTCCCACCAGGCATTACACTACAAGGAAGCATCAGCACTGGGCACTAGGGAAGAGTATTAGACTCAAATTTGAAGTGAGGCCTCTGTTGATGGACTCAAACTGTTCAGAAGTCAAGAATATGCTACTTTTGTCATGCTACTTTTGTCATGGTGACTCTTTTGGGTGCTTCTTCTCCAACATTACTGAAGTGCCAGGATTGTTGTCATCTTGGCAGTAATGGACAAAGTTTGCAAATCAGCTGAACTGTCACTGCATTTGAACCCAGGCACAGGACTTCACAATGAAAGGAGGAAAACACAACACCCCTGTGATCCCATTCACCTCAGGATATAAAGGGAAAGCTGAAGTTCTGATTCAGAAAAAAGAAATTAGATAAAATCAACACTTAAGCAAAAGTTGCTCTTGAAAAAGCTGTTCTTGTTGACCTTGCTTTGAGCAGAGAGCTCCAACTTCAAATATTCTGTGTGATTTTAGTGGAATTTAAAGTAATTTTTCATGTAGTTTTTAATATATTTAAACATGCATTTACCTGCATTCCTGAAATGCATTATCAGTGGGTAGCTTGTTGATAAATTTACTGATTAAAGCCAAGGAATTTTGACAATCAAATTTTCTATCACTCCAAGCCTGGTCTGGAAATTAGTTTAGTTGCTTTAGCATTTTTCTGTATGAGCTCCTACACTTGCCAGTGTGACTATATGGATTTCACAGGAGCAATGCTGATTTACACCCTCTGAGGCCCTGATTCCACTTTGTTATGCCCATATTTGTGCTGTCTCCCTAACAAAGCCACACTTCTTCTTTACTTAATTTATTGCACTGATCTCTGTAGCTGTACAACTCCTCTGGATTCTTTCTGAAGCTGTCAGATAACATTCAACAGGAAAAAAAATCCCAAAGAAAAGGAAAAAACACCCTTCTCACAGAGGAAGAACAGCCTGTAACTTATACATGTGGCTTCCCATTTCTGGCAATAGCAAGCCCACAATTTGCATATTCATTTTGATAATAATTACACTGCCTGAGGTGCACTTTGAATGAGCCATCCTTGGTGCCCTGACACACTGAGTTTCCACTGGGAAGTATTGCCTGTTGTATATTTAGCAAGAGAAGTCCCTTAAAATGAAGGCTAGACGTTAAACACTGGGAAGAGATGGAGGCTGAGGGACATGTAGGAAAGAGGAACACAGGTAGGGATTAAAAAAGGGAGAGAGGACCAGAGAGTGGAAAGTTGTGGGGTCTGGCCATAAATGCACACACAGCACAGGCAGTGGTACTGCACCACAGGACATCAGCTGCCCCATCTTCTGCTCCAAATGCCCCATCAGTCCACATTTAAGTAAATTGGAGACAGAAAATGCCAACATTTCCAAAACACAAATCCTTCTGCAGCTCAGCTCATGCTAGAGAATGATTTGGTTAGAGAAGAGATGGGAAGGAGATGGCTCTCAACCTGAAGGTCTTCTCAGTCTTCTGAAAAGTTAGAAGGACCACAAAGCAACAGCCTGTCCCTGAAGATAATCAAATCCTATAACTATGACAGAAAACTGGGAGTAACGCTGGCAACAGAACAGACAGTCTCTTCCTGGGGACAAAAGCCAGAACACACTGATTTATAGCAAGAGGAGGAGGGATTTTTTTTTTTTTTTTTTTAACCAAGACAGTCTGAATCATTATAGAGGCAAGAACTCAAAAATAAATACCAGATCCCATGTCCTTTCTCAGTTTAATTGCAGTCACTTTAACAGGATTCTTTTTAAAGAAGGATGCCTGATGGTATGTCTTCTCTGGAAAGAAAAAAAAGGTTTTATTTCAGTTTGGTCAACCCCAATGAGCTAGCCCAGGTTAAAATAGAGGTGAAAACACTACAAGAACACAAGAACATATGGACTGAGTCAGATCAAAGGTCCTTATCTGCTCAGGGAGGAACGTATAAGCAGTGGGAAGCAGTGACTAATTCCCCATACTACATTCAGCCCATTCAGAAACCCACAGCTTTAGAGATGTTTGGAGTAAAAAGTCCCAACTGATGGACACGTTTAAGAGCCTTTCATGGGCCCATGCTTCGTATAACAGTTCAACCTTCACAATATCCCACAGAAATGAGCTCCTCAGTTGGGTAATGGATGGTGGGACAAATTACTGCTTCTCAGTCGATTTAAACCTGCTGTGTAGGCACCCCAGCTTCTTCAGTTATGAGTAACAGCCAAGAGGTGAGTTGGGTTTTAGGTTGGGGTTGAGTTCAAATTGCTGAACTGAGTGAGAGCTTATGCTGGTTTTTTTTTTCATCCTTATTTTCATTAGTGTTAGTTAGTATGAATTGGTTTGCTGGAATTAAAAACATATTTTTCTGCTTGTGTATGTTTATAAATATACCTTAAGTTAAAACAGAACCAGGCTGTAGCTATGAACCAAGCCCAGGATCCAAGCACACTGTAGGCTCAAGGGAAGCCCATGCTCCAATCTCCAGTTTCTGCTTGAAATCAAGAAAACACCCCAGAAATATCTGAGATTGACAAGAACAGTTTCTTACTCTACAGTATATTACTCTGCCTGGTTTTTATTTTAGCTGAGTCTACCTGATTGCAACAAGGATGAATGACTGATATTTTTTTTCCTAAGGCTCCAATACAAATAGCATACAACCCTTCATTTTATATATATATATATATATATAAAATAATAATAATAATAATAATAATTATTATTATTATTATTATTATTATTATTATTATTATTATTATTATTATTATTATTATTATTATTATTATTATTTTGGCAAATAACTTCCTTCTCCAGCTTCTTATGCCATATTTTGTATATGAAGGCTAAGGACATGCCTGGCTACACAAATGGGTCACTATCTAGGTTAGAGATTAGGAAATAGTACAGTTTGTCAACATTTGGCCCTGACAAACTTTTAAAATATAAATACAGATGGTTTTATTTAAAAGAAAAAAAAAAAAGTCCAAATTCTACTAAAGTTTGAAAGTTGTTTTCTTTCCAATCCCATTTTTTTTCCCCTGAATGTTTAGTACACTGTGTTCCATTGTTATCAAGTTTAATCTCATTTATATGATAAATTGCAATTAGGAAATGGAAATAGAAATTGAGAGTCCTTTGGGTTTGTGGTTTATTCCAGAAATTCCTAGCCCAAACTGAGTAGAATTCATATATGTCAAGTATTTCTGGGAGTATGTTCTCATGTTAGGAGGGAATAAAAGCCCAAGTAAAATAAAGAAGATAACTCATCTAATTGCAACCAGATAATTAATTCTCTTAATTCAGAGTTTGACTCTGAATGCTGTGGCTGAACCACTCTTTGCTGTGAGCTCTGATCCTGTTTATGTTGCACAATACCTTGATGGCAGTTCACATTTTACCAGTTCTTGCTCAGGTAAAGAGATTTCCACCAGAGAAAACATAAATTGAAGCCTTTATAGTCCAGCTCTGCAACATGACTCTCTGCATCAAAGTTTACAGGCTGACAGTGGGATCCTGAATTACCAAAGAGAATTGCACAATAAATTTTGCATAACAAGAAAACACTCTCCACCAAATGCCTATAATTCAAGCCAACATAATCCATGCTGATAACCTGACATATGGCTTTCAATAAACCATGTGATCCTCAAGAAATCAGTCTAATGTGTATCTCAGGTTTGACACTTTCAATGACCTTTGGATGCTACTGCTTTAAAAGTATCATATCACACAAACTTCATGCCCCAGAGCTAATAATCCAATAAATCCACATCATGTCATTGCTTCCTGTTTTCCTGAAGCTTTTCAGCTCTCTCTTCTTTAACAAAAGAAAAAACATTAATTCACTGTAATGTGAAGCATGGAGTAGATGGTAGCCCTGGTTGAATAAAGTAAAAACAGTATTATTGCTCAAAAAAGGGACACATTGAGAAACACAGAATCAACATTGTGAATAAAAGATATGGGTTAAAACCACTATTTTTATAAAGAAAGGTGAAAATTATGGCATTCCTTAGCAAAGAGCTAGATAATGTTCATAGCAGGACACCAGCAAGCATGGAGCAGAAACAAAGATTTGGAGATTTATTTCCCTGGGAATCTTCCTGCGACTCTGCATGATACTTGGACAAGCTAATGTAGGTAAATATGATGGAGACAAAACCACTGGAACATGAATATGAAACTAATTAAAACATCCTGCTTAATTTTGTCAGTTCAGAGTCAGGTCCTTGGGGCATACCCATGAAACTCTTCTAGGTAGTATTTGCACTTAGGACTTGGATGAAGAAACAAAGAGTGAACTTGCAAAGGCTGAGATTGTATCACAGTAGGAAAGTTTGCAAAAGACTCACCAGCCAAGATTAAATTCCAAATATCCTTGGAATAATTGGTCAAATGGTCTGAAATAAAAATCACAAAGAACAGAGCAATGAATTGCATTTAGAAAGGAGAAACTAAGTGTGAATGGGGAACTGGTGGCAGGGGCAGTACTTGGGTGTGAAGAAGCCAGGAGTGAGGTGGAGCAGCAGACTGAATCAGTGAGTGGGACTCAAGTTGCTTGAGATGAAGCCAACCTCACGTAGGGTTGCAGTAATGTCAGTGTTCCAGGTTTACTCCATCCTGCTTGGTGCTGCTTGAACTCAACAATTGCCTTCAGGGATGGGAAAGGTGATGAGTACAAACTCATAAGAAGACAGAAGAGAACAGCTGGAGGAAAAAAACCCAAAACTTGGAAAAACACAGAGTATGAACAAGAATTTAATTTGTCTAAACTAGAAAAGTAGCCACCGGAGATGGGAAACGTGTGTTCACAACTAAACACATACAGATCATTATCAAGAAAACAGCAACCAGCAGCTGTGAGGTGCACATGAGGCAACTGGCTTCATTTGAAACAAATATCCTGAAGACATCTTTGAGCTTAAGCACTGTGTGCAATTGTTACTTTCTTAGGGTTCTTTCCCCCTCTTTACATCAAACATCCTGAAGGCAGCAGTAAATATGTATATTAATAACATGCTAGTTTAGTCATCCACCCAACAGCAGTGCTGGGAAAACTTCAGTTTGGCACAGATGCAAAGACACTTCAACCTCAAGAAGAACATGGTCCATTTTGCCATGAGAACACTGTTTTCAATGCAATCTTTGTACTGAGCCCATAACTATCACATCTGTCCCCTGGGACCAGTAGCTCCTGACCTGAATGAGCAATGAGTTACATTTTGAGTTTTCAGTCATCAAGATGCAACGCTGGTTGTGGTTACACAGAACACATGGTCCAAATGCATCAAGCAGCCCAAAGCATGAGCAATAATTCATAGTCAGATTTTTATTAAAATGCGGTTTTGATTCTCCTTAGGAGATATTAATCTTGAAGAAAATCAAAAGAAAAGTGGATCAGAAGGTGGAGGAGACAGCACTCCAACTTGGAGCTGGAGTGTCAAAAGCTGAAACTTGCAGTTGTGTTTCCTGATAATGCACAAAGAAACTTCAATTTGCAATCCAGCTGTGATTGGGTGATCCAGTCTGGAAAGAGTTATTTATTTTTGTAAAAAATATACAGAATTAGAAACTACATTTGCTCCAACAAATGCTGCAAGGCAGTGGGACAGCCCTGCAACACCCAGTAGCAATGTTGGGTGGAAGAGCCAAGTAATTGTCCCAGCCAGCGGTGGACTCCACCTTTTCCTTCTCGCCCTACCCTGTAGCACATCCTGCTAATGCATTTCAGGAGCACAGTGACATCAGGGTGGTGTGAACACCCCTGTTAACTGAATGGATACAAAACATCACTGAGGCACGAGCTGAAACTCCCCTGAAACCTCACAAGTGACCTCAACAACCTCCAAAGCTGCCTTTAGACAAGGTGCTAATCTCACCCAAAAATACTGATTATTTTTTTTTGTCCCCTGCTGTGCCTGCACTTTGCAGGAGAAAAATTCTTGTGCTCCTGCAGCAGCAGCAAACCTCAGAGGACATACCAAGCTCCTAGCATAGGAAAAACTCTGCTTCCCCTAAATAGGATGCAAATAATCAAGGTTTGACTATATGACGTATGATCACGCTGGACAATGTTTCCTGAAGCAATCTATCTCCCCATCCAGATGGGAGGTGCTAGGAAATCTGTCAAGGGCTGCAGTTAGCAAATTATACCAGAGATTTAGGAACTGTAGAAAATATTCCTGAAGCTTTCAACTCCATGTGCAGCTGCAGCACAGAAGGCAAACAGGATGTTGGTTGCACTGACAGAGGGATGTAATATAATTAAAAAGATTTGTGATTATTGTATAATATCATTGTGCAGAGTTTAGTTTAGTCAAGAAATTATATAGGAAATAAATTATATCAATTCTCCAGGCTTAAGATAGGAGAAACATTGAGGACAATGGGTTTATTCTCGTTTCTAACAGCTTCTGGTAGATGAAGCAGCTCTAGCATTCAAGAGAATGATGTTTTGTGTCCGTTTGCTTTGTCCAGCTGCCAAATGTGAAAAAACACTTTCAAGCAAACTCTCAGAAAGTTTCTTGTCCTCTGTCAGCACAGCTCTGCAGCCACACACCCAGCCTCACCATTCTGCCAGAGCAGGCTCTAGCATCCAGGGCTGCAAAGCACCTCTAATCTGAGACTTCAATGTGATGCCACCACAAATAGTCCCAAAGACAACCTAAAAATAAATAAATAAATAAAAAAGAAGAAGCTGCCTCTTACCATAAGGTAATGCTCAGAGCTGATGTGACCTTAGACAACCCCCAGTTTTCAGTCACAGATGTCATACAAGGGACTATACTCCAAAGATCTCTGATGCAACAAACCATTGCCAGCTTGGGCTTCACCCTGAGCTACATTTCATGCTTTGCCACATGTAACGCAAATATTTTGCAAACATTACTTCAGCAACTCCCCAATGAGAGATGAGAAAAAGAACAAAACAAAACTGTTATTAATTGAGCAAATGACATAAGGTTGATTCATGAAACAGATGACTACTACACCATTGGCCTTCTGTGAGGTCAAAAGCTGAATGCATTTGTTGATACCTTCAAAAATAGATGTAGTAGCAAGAACAGATGTACTCACATTCATGAAAATGCAGTTTTGGACAGAAGTTAGCTTTGCTGGGTCAGCCATACATGATGATTTGTTAACCACAGCTCTGAAAAATTTTCATAAGGACATATATTTAAACCCATATATCTGTGATAAAGACAGGACAGCTATTGGAGAGCTGAGAGAGAGCAGCAATGATGACACCTGGAGATATCAAATCCTACTTTTCAGATGGGATGACAGGACCAGCAGGGGTTTGTGGGATCCCTACAAACTCTGTATATCCCTTGGTGCTTCTCATATAGCCAGTTCCAATAACATAACCTCACTGGTGGCTGCCCTAAACACCAGTTTAAACTGGCGTAGCCTCCTTGTTCTTCCCATAACACAGACTTTCCTTACCTCAATTAAAAGCTGACCTCTTTAGGACCAGTCTTCAGGTAGCTTGTAAAAAATGAGAGATCCCATCTAAGGTAATGAGCTGTGCTCCTTCTCCAGTCTCTCAACCATCAATAGAAGACTCTTGGGGTCCTCAAGGATGTCTGTCTTTCTCCAGGGGTGCAGAGGCAGCTTTGACGCTCAGCATAGACCACTTGACTCTCCTTAGGTGCCAGAAGGTACATTGACTTCATGGATCCCCATCCAGGCCATCAAGCCATAGTAAACCCAGTCACAACCCTGTTCTGGAGTATTTAGCAATAAATACTACTGCTACTGAGTTAGCTTCAGGGAGGAAAGTCACCAAACTCTGCTCTTCTCACCATTAATGGGAATATTTTTTAAAGATTGGGTGGTTCAGTGAAACCACTGAAGTTCAAGCAATTGTCTAAAATTTTGTGTCTACCAAAGCTTGAATGGATGACAGGTGCCAGATTTTAGATGTCTTCTTTCACGAGGGAGCACCTGAGGCTAATCCATGGAAGCTGGTGGAAATTATCATGTTGTTGTAATCTGGTCAAGTATAAGAGCAAGCTCCACCCTTCTCCATTTGACTTAAACACAACTACCTCTTTTTTTTTTCTTCTCCATATTTCAGTACCTGCTTAGATGATAAAAATAAGGGAAAAAAACAAACAAACCCCAGAGGTATATGTAGAGACATTGGGTTTTTCTCAAAGTCTCAGTGGGTATTTTTCTTATCTTTACTTGTTCTGAGTTTTACATCTCACCTCAGGTTCTTCTGGAGGATACCATGATCACTTCCTTTATTTTCACAGTAGCAGAGATTTTACACAAACAGCTTGTGTTTCCCAATATCTTCAAGAAAAGAACAAAGAGAAAACTCTCTGTGATTTTTGAAAGCATCCTTTGTGCTCTAATTTTTCAAAAACCCAAGCCAGATTTCTGCCAGAGAGAAATTCAGCAAATAGGAGAGATTTGAAGGAAACTTGAAAGTGGAGAAGAAAAATAAATTAAAAAGATTTATTTTAGTCTATTTTTTCATCTCTTAAGTCTCATAATTGGGTATTATCTGACTACAGACATAGACACAGGTCATTTTTGCTAAAGCATTTAACTGTTTATCTTTTCTGCTCTGTATGCAGTGATATTTCTGGCCAGAAAAAGGCTATATATCAAATTCATACTTTTCTACTAATTTCTTAATAAAAATCAGCCGATTGCATCATCTCTTCTCCCTGCCAAATGGAGACTGGCGTTTTATTTGGCCTACTCCAACTTGTTTTCTGTAGAAGTAATGATATTTCTGGATGTTTCTTTCTCATTTGAGAAAATAAACTTTGCAAAATGGCATAAATCTGCCACATACACAAGTTGATTTGGACCTGAAAAATGCTGTGCTCAGACTACGATTTTTCTACTGAGGCCAGTGGAATTATTTTTCACTGTTTGCCAGTGATACATTATAAAGGAAAAAAAAAAGGCATGTTTAAATTCTGTCTGTTCCATCTATTATCTCCTCAACTTGTATTATATTGGGCTTCAATGTATTACTTCAATATTTCAGTGGAGTTGAGTAAAGCAAATGGAAGCATCTGCTGACTCAGGAGATCTTATCTCACAGCCTCACCAAATTAGTAGGTGCAATCACAATCATATTTTAGAACAGAACATCCAAACTTGTCTAAAAGGCTTCTCAAATTATACAGTTTGTTTATCTTTTCCACACAAAGACCACATTAGATATTTTGGGTTATCACTGTTACTTTTACCCTTCCAACTAGCAGGTTATATTCCTTTCTACATCTCAAGCCTTTGGGAGAAACATTCATCAGAAGATAAAGTAGTCTTAGAGGATGGGGTTTGCCTCATATGAATGGCAGCTCAGCTATCCCTGAAATGTTGCTCCTTGAAGGAGCACAAAGCACTGCTGAAAGACAAGGTCTTGCATGGACCTCCAGAAGCACACACACTTGTTATCTACTTGTGCAGCTTCCCCTCCTGGATTTGCAGTCCCACTATGAGAAATAAAACCATTGCAACCCAGTGATGTATTTCCCTACAAGCAACCATGTTGGCTTTTTCTTTTTTTTGGTTTTCTAATGACAATCTCTAGTGCTGACACTTGCTTCACATGAAACATGATAGACGTGGGGATTCAAGAGCTGTTAAAAGCCTCTGAGCAGGTAAATGAAGTCAAGTTTGTGGGGAGACATCATAGCTTCATTAGACCAAGTATGACCAAGTAGACACATGGCAAACTATACTAACACAGTGCTTGAAATACAGCCACACAGGAATACACTGTCTTCCTTACACCCCATCTTCTAGCAGCTTTTCAGAGAAGGAGAGGTCTCTTGCACTGTCTCCAACCCCCTTTCTGATTAAAGCATTGATGGCCTTATATGTAATGACACAGTTAGTGCAATAGAATGATTCCTCACCAGACTTTCAAGTGCTACTGCACATTTGTATTTGATGAGTATTTATTCCAGGAGGCCTTCCCATGCCTGAAGTCTTCTACAACTTTTATGTGAAATGACAAGACATGAAATGGTGGCCACACCAACCCTGCAAGGCATCGAGCTTCTTTATTCTATTGCACACAACTATTTTGAATAATGTGGTCCTGCTTTTTCCTTCACGAAAGCCTGGTCTGCCTGTATCCAAACAGGAACCCTTTGATGCTCATGGGCTGCAATGGCTCTGAGGCTGCCAAAGCCAACTGTTGAAGTGCAAACAAGAAGAGACTCATCTGTCCCACCACAGTGCCCCATCTGCACACACTACCCTCAAAGACACTTTCTTTGGGCTATGTTCTTCCCTCGCTTCCACAGCCTGGAAGAGAAGCTGGGTTACTCACACCAAACAACAAATCAAATACTGCAAAGGCAGTGAAGGTTGGCGCTGGGGTTGTGTGGGTGTTTGGCTGTTTCTGTATCCCCTCCTCTATCTCTCTTCAACTCCATTTTCAGTTAATTCCAGCAAAACAACCCAGGCTATCTGCCCTGGTTGCTCTTCCAAAAGACTTTCTGCTTGGAGATATCCTTAAATTCAACTTTTATTGATTGATAATGTTCAAAAGCTTACCTCTTACAGCCAGTGGAGGGTCCCAGCATCACCCCTCACATTACAACCTTTTTGTGCTGCATGGTAGCGAGAGGATTTGGCCTGAAAATTTAAAGCAAAGCAAAACTCTGTACAGATGCCTGGAGTCCAGAAAAGCACAAATCGTTTGCATTGGCCTGCTGAAATGTTGGCCATGTTGTTTAATTGTACCTTTGCACACCAGCTTCCAAGAAGACAAAAAAAAAGCAACTATGTGCATTTTATTGCTGAGGTTGGGTTCCTGTCTTCCCAGTCCTGTTTCTTATTCTCTAATCAAATAATCACTCTTCATATGACCAGTTCCTAAGAGCCTGTTTTGCCATGAAGTGCTTTAACCTTAGAATCTTCTTTATTATGACCTTAATTGAAGGGTTTATTCAGTCTTTATCTATAAAGAATTTTATGTCATCAGCCAACAACTTGACATCAGCAGCAAGTCCCAAGGCCAGAAATCAGCCGTGCCAAGCCCAGCCATTCTCAAGGTGACCTTAAACTGGGTTGAAATTACACTCTCTGGAAGTGTAGAATGATACAGTGGAGTACAGCACATTTAGAGGAAACCATCCCAGCTAGAGCAAGACTAGAAACCCTTTCATGAGGATACAAAGTTAACCTAGAACAAGTTGGGTCTGGGCCACCTCACTTTCAGAACTAATTTTTCAAGTTCTCTCATGGTGAATCAAAGAATCATGGAATGGTTTGGGTTGGAAGGGACCTTAAAGATCATCCAGTTCCAACCCCCCTGCCATCAGCAGGGACACCTTCCACTAGACCAGGTTGCTCAAAGCCTCAAGGAGCATCCAAGCTCTGTGCCCACTTGGGAAGAGGGACCAAGTATCAGGCATGCACTCAGAAATTCTCCCAAGGAAAAGACATGAGCCAGTAAATAAGGAGATTTTTGTGATCATTTCATGCTGCTGGGTGCAACATAGCAAAAAAAAAAAAAAAAAAAAGAAAAAAAGGGTGCCCAAAACATGTTTTCTGGAAACATTTTGATTTTCAAACTATTTAGTTATCCTAAAACAAGAAAAATACTTGACAAAGAAGAGCTGATTGTTGAAAGCATTACTTGTTTTGTATTTCAAAGAGAAAATTGAAAACACTTATTAAGGGTGTAGCTATTTACCAGTCAAGAGTGTTCTTATAAACAAAATAATATAAAACATATCCTCTTTGCTGTTTTGTTCTTTAATATATTCCAGTCTATCACCATGTAGAGAGCAGGACAGAAGAGAAAATTGAGTATATTTACAAGAAGCTTTGCAATAGATAAAAAGGGTAAAGGGTAATAGCGTGACAGCAATGTGTTTTAGCTTTATACACACAGGATTCATGAGATGGGTATCAATTTCCCAACAGGAAAGCTGATGAGAGTCTCTCATGACATCTACCTGCAATTCCAGTTGGACACATCAGGAAAAGTGAAGAAATCTGAAGGCCAAGAGAAGAGTTGAGTTCACTCAATGGACAAATGCACGAAGAAAATCCTTGAACTTCTTTGACAACTTTCTTCACAGAAATTCAGCTTGAAAAAACAGATTAGTAATAACAAAGTCAAGTTAATTGTTAAATTATTCTTATTAAACATTATTTTCCATTGTATTTACAACTGAGCTTTTACTTGCACCATTTTACCCACAGAGAGCCCTGAGACTATGAAAAATATATTCGTGCACAAAGCCTAAAACACATCTCTGGCAGATGGGTTTCCAGCAGTGAAAGCACGGGGAGGGCATTTGTTCTTTCTACTGGGGTGGAGAAGCTGTGACAGTGCTTAAGAGACTGCATGCTGAAGAAGTGAAGGAGCTGGTTTGTTTTAAAGAGAGACAGAACCAAATGGCTTTCTACCATTTCACATCTGTAGAGCAGCTGAATTTACCCTGTGCTTCATCCAATCATTTTATCAGGTTTCTGTTCTTTGTAAACCAAACAAACTTCTAGAAATAACATTATAGTAAGTGAAGAGTGATGCATTTACTGACGCTGGTCTCTTGATACACCATATACCTCAGAGGAGCAAGCAGTCAGTCAGGAGAAATGCCATGTGAAGTTTATTTCTGTTTCCAAGCCCATGTGATTCCCTGGGAGAGGGCAGCTTTGCCTGAATCCATGCAGCCTTTCCAACCGTAACAGGAAACCACCGTCAGCAATGGCATAATTCACAGCTAAGACTTGCAAGCCCCACCAGGTCATGCTCTGAACCTTGGACAGTGATGAGATTGCTTTTAGTCTAACTGCCCCTGAATATAGGGCTGGATTTATCATGCTTGACTTTATATATCTTCCTCTGTTAACAGCACCAGTGTGTGGAGCTTTAGGCTGTAAATACCTGCAGGTATATTATTCAAGTAGGTCCCTCAACTGCAGTGAGGTTGTGCCAATTTACACCACCTCAGGTACTGCTGATGAGGGCTTGCTGAGCCTTGAAAAACTGAGTCTATCTCATTGAAATCCTAAAAACATCATTTACAGTTTCAGTTTCATGGATAACTTATTGGCAAGAACAGATTCTGAGCCACGTATTCAAGTGCTGCGAATCCAAAGCAGAGTATCAGTTTGTTTTCATTAGGAAAAAATAAATTTCTGAGACGAAACTTTCCTTTGAAGATTCTCATTCATTTGGCCAAGAAGTTGCAGTAGGATTACAAATTGTATTTCCCAGATACCTGGGACCTGTTATACAGATTCTACAAGACATCAAAACAGATCAAAAGATTTATCACAGGGCAGAGAAATTGTGTCTAATAAGAACATGCTCCTACCAAAATCAGAAGTACCCCAATACACTAATGTTCAGAGCATAATGCAAGACCTTTCTCTTCTACCATCCAAACCCATACCATGCAATGTCAGAAGTCAGTGACACACCTACAGAACAGGTTGGAGGGGTTTTCTCTGTAAAACAAAAGAGCAAGACACAGTAACTGCCCACCAGCTTCCTAGAGCATAGAAGAAGTTTTTTAAGCACTATGTGACTGTCTTTAACATTTAGATTGAGCATGTTCTCATCTTCCCATGAGAGAACTAAAATTTTCCAGAGAAAAAGTCAACTCCTTACTTAAAATGCCACAAAATTCAGATGTCAGAAGTTCAACTTTCCCCCAAAAAAAGTTTTGAGCAGAAAATGGCCACGCCTTAGACCAACATTGCTAAAGCAGGCACCAAAGCTCTCCAAATGACTTGTGCTTCTCTGTTCAGCGCTCTACACCTAGACACAGTGCTATGCCCAGGTCTTCTCCATGCTCTGCTGTCCACTAACAAAACCCCAGTTTCTTTCTCAGGGCAGATAATTCATGAAGGAGACCACAGAGTTATCTTTATCTGCTCTATGTTCAAAAGAGTGTCCTGAGTTAACATGTTTTTTTGGAGACATACCAGGCAATCTTATCTTCATTCCAAAAATAAATCTCAGATTGATACTAATGGATATTTTGTCAAAGAGGACAAGATAGGAATAAAGAAGAGTACAAGACTGGTGAAGTGAAATATGCAATATAGAAGTCTTTGTTGTTTATATCCTTTGATGACTACTAATGGGAAGTTTTAGTTTAAAATCACCCAGACAAGGAACTTGAGAGTCCAGCATGGTGGTTTGGGTGCATTTTGCAGTTGGCTTTCTGAGCAGACAACATCTCTTTCTCTCCTTCCCAAAGCTATGAATCAGGCTGCATACAGAGATCCAACATGAGTAAAAGCACAATGAAGGAAAATCCAGTAAGCTTCAAAGTGTGGCTGCCTTTTCTATGTCTCAGGACATGGCCTTAGTTTCTTTGGCTGAAAAAGTTTATGGTTAAGTTTGGTTCCTCTGGGTGAACAAGGATGTGAGCAGCTCTTGCTTTTATTGTGATGAGGCATAAACAGTGGAAATCTTGAATCAGACAAACAGGGTTACAAACAATGTAATAACATCTTTGACGTTATTGGAAAGATGTTTCACATCTGCCTTCCCTACTTCTGGAAGGGAATAATTTGCTTCATTAATAAGGAGACAAGCAACCTTTCTCCTTCCCAACCCTCCTATCCAGAATCCATATCTTAGTGACCCAGAGCAATACAGGCTCCTGCTGACAGGCAGTACTTGGAGGCTGGTTTCACCTCCTGGCCCCTTCCCATCATGAAGATCCTCATGACTGTATCCCTTTGATAAAGTCAAGAACTGCGATAGTTATATCAAACTCTCTTGAAACTTTCTTGCTTTTCTCATACATGTTTCATCAAGATGTAATTTCTCTTCATGAAAACTCATTTTATTCCTTCCTGTCTTCTTATTAGCTGTCCAATACAAAGAAAACTGTACCCACATCTCCTAGAGCAGTAACTCTACGCCCTCTGTTCTAGCTGGTGTGAGGAGGAAGAGTAACTGAACATCTAAGAACATGCAATCAGCTGTCAGACTCATCACAGTAATATCCTGTTCCCTGAAGTCAAGACATACTTGGAAACTTCCTTCTTGCTTTTATTATCATCTCTCACAATGTTTTAATTCTGGATTTGGAATAGTAAAACCCTCTCCCATTCCATACCTCCTGCCTCTGCCATAAAACAGGTTGACACACCAAAAGCTTATGTTGCACCATGCAACGGGGTTGCAGCGTAAGGCATCATCTCATCATGTGCTTACTCACTTGTGCTAGGGTTGGTGTCTAAGTCACTGCAGCTGCCAGTAGACTAATGGGGCTTAACGAGGGGTAATTATGCTCAGAAAGAGGTACTACCATGCCTAGAGGGGACCATCTGTTCGAGACACTCCACTGAAATACCAAATGATGAAATGCCCCAACATTGCTCCACATCAGCCCACCAGCACTCTGCAGTTCTTTTAACAATGGTCCTAGAGCAGACCTCAATAAAATAAACGAGGAAATGAGCTCCAAGATAGTTGTGATTTAGTAGGTGGCTGTTACCAAACAGTGCATCACATGTGTGTGAATCAGAGCAGTGCAGTTTGCACACTAGGACTTACGCAGCTGTGGTTCAAGTCTGTGGGCTTCCTACGGCGCCTCATTGCCTCTTTTTATTGCCATGAAATATCACAGAATCAGAGAATCACAGAATGGTTTGGGTTGGAAGGGACCTTAAAGCTCATCCAGTTCCAACCCCACTGCCATCAGCAGGGACACCTTCCACTAGACCCGGTTACTGAGAGCCTCATCCAACCTGGCCTTGAAACAAATATCCTCCAACAAATTGAGAGGACCACACACGACCCTTTAATTAGGAAATTCATTGGTGAGCCTGTGCTACAGGTCCCATCACACAGCCCTGTGGATACCCACAGGAGACATTGCCCATACCTTTTCCTTAATGCCAGCTGTAACAGCACAGCCATCAACAACCAGAGGCATCGTTTGATGCCATCTCCTGTTCTGCTTCTCCCATGGTGGAAATAATTTGTCCTGTAAAGACACCCTCACCAAGAAGTCACCACTCCAAGAAACCTGCATTTTCCTACCTGGCTGGTTTAGAGCCCCTAATTCAGACCTTGGGGTCTCTAAACACAAGGTAGTCTGGTTGTGTGGTGAGGCCTGGGGAGGGGAGGAGCTGTGTTTCATGCAGAAAATGTGGGTCTGCACCTACATTTCCCCATGAATGCATTTTTTTACAGAATTGGGCAAACCCTGAGCAGGCAAACTTGGGGCAGAAGTGTATCAATTAGCATTGGCTGCATAAATGACATCCTGACAGCATCTTGTGAGTCTTTCTTTTAGAAGGGGATCTGTATCTTTGCACCCTTTGCAACATTGGGTTCCTGCCCCAGTCAAAACAGATGTTGAAATCTACAGTAATTTTCAGTTCAACTCATTAAAAAGGAATTAGTGGTTCATTTTTGCTTCCTTTTCTAACAGGTTTTTTTTGCCATTCTGCTCTCCCAGGAAAAAAAATTCCCTCCCTGTTAATGTGATGCTGTACTCGGAGCACAGCCTGTGCCTACAAATTGCTGCTCTCCATGCTCAGCACAGCCCTGCCTGCCCCTCTCTGCTGCCAGGGAAGCGAGAGGGAATGCAAACAGAGGGGTTGAAAGTCCCAAGAGTCTTCAATCTGCTTATAATTAAAGGTGGAGATCACAGAAGACTAGACTGGTCAGCAGGTAAAAATAAGAAAGGACAGGAGAGCTTAGCACAAAGTGTGGCTTTGATGAGAAATTCACATCTGCCAAAAATTGCTGTGCCCAGAGGGCTGGTCGGTAAGAGGTGTTGGTGGGAATAGGTTTTCCCTTGGTTTTGCACACCTCCAGCTGTGGGAATGACTCCTTTACCCATCTACCAAAACTGAGGTGCTCTCACAGATGGGATGTAGCTTATCAAGACTCAAAGCCTCACTGCACCCCAGCAAGGGAGCAGACCAGTGGGCTTCTACACATGGGTGTTTAAACCAGGTCTACGAACAGAGTAGTTACAAGGAACCATCTGTTTGTCAGTCATCAAGCACAAAACTAATGATATCTGCCATTGATGTAACAGCACAAGTTGGGGTTTCATTCAGGCTCAGCAGTTTTCCAGGTTGCATTTGTGTCTCAGTGCTGTTTGATCAGCTGAGTTAGCTGTTCCACCTCATTTTCTCTGAGGAAGGCCCTCTGGGAAGCCATCAACATGAAGAGGTAGAAACAACTGCCATGTTCTCTGCCCACCTGTCAAGCTGGAAAACCACCCACTAATTTCCAGAAAGCCTGAACTTTAGCTCAGGAAAAGCTAGGCTGCTTGTGGCTGTCCTTTCCCCATGAGAAATTTCGTTCACATTGCATCTAGCTGAAGTGAAGAGTATCATAGTCTCCTATCTCACAGAAGATGGTTTTCCTGGAAGAAGGTAGAGCTGATAGTGGTATTCTTCCACATACTTTCTGGGGAAGGGTGAAATGTGTCTGCAGTATTTTTGGACAATTTCAGTGTGTTATGAGACCTTTCAGTAGAAATTGTCTGGACCAAGTTTGGAAGACACGGACTTATCTCCTGGAGCCCTGAGACCCTCAGGCTAAGCTGAAAGAGAAAACTGGCTCCACATGTACTTGCTGGCAGCTCCATGCTAATACAGCTCTCAGCTCAGTAACCAGTATTTTCCCTAGCACCACAGTGTGCCTTTTCTCTTTGTGTTGGACCAGAGCCAGGGTTAAAAAGCAAAATCTGAAGGGGAACATCCATTCCCTGTTCTCATAAAGGTCCCTCCACATGGGACCAAAAAGCTACCACCAAGAGGAGCAGATGTTCAAGCTAATGTGTGTGCTAATTAATGAATCAACTGGTCAGAGTGAAAAGCTCTCATGAAGTCCTTGCAAAGCTGGGGTTTGGCTTAAAGTTGCTGAGGAACAAGAAGTAAGAAGTAATTTGAGACCACCTAAGTAGTAGCAGGCTCCCCAGCGCTGCACTGGACCAGACTTGGCAGGATGGGCTGCAGAGCCAGGGCGCAGTGTCACGAAATTTAGCATCAATGATGAAACTGAGTCTTTCATAACTGGCAGAATAAGATGCTTTTCTTTTGGGGAGGAAGAGGAAAATGTGTTTGTGGTGGTTCAAAGCATCAGGATCACCTCACATCCTGACTTCCACTCACCCCTCTGGTTTTTGGGGACTGGCTTTCATTCAATGTCCCAGACAAAACTGCCCTCAGACTTGACAAAAATAAGGCCTTAGACTCCAGTTTGAGTCTCCGTCATAGCCCCTTGCTCTTCACTCCTCCTTTTGCTCCATTCCTCTGAGAAAAGCCTTTCTCCTTCACAGTTCTGCCTGGAATCCCTTTTTTTTTTTTTTTCTTTTCAGTTGAAAGTCCTTTTCAACTTCAGCATAAAAATTTGCTCCCCTCTTCACCCAGACAACACCTCAATCTCCAGCAAATCCCAACTATACACTATGGGAAACAAAAAAACCTAAACAAAAACCAAACAAACAAAAAAACACACAAAAAAGCCCCCAAAATTAAAATTAATTACAATTTTCCATTAATGGTTTTCAGTGCCAGAAAACTTTTTAGAAGCCATGATTTCAAACCTGAAAAAAAGGACTGAAATAATTGCAATTTCACTTTTTAAAACTTTGATTCTTTTTTCTTTTCTTTCTTTTCATTTTGATCAACAAAACCACTTTTCATTTAAAACTGAGTTGCTAGAAAAACGAAGGGTGGCTCTCGCTCCATTTCTCTCCTTAATGCGACAAAAGTGCTTTGGGGGATTGGGTGGTTGCATAAACTTTACATAAATGTGGTTGGTTTGGGGTTGGGGTTTTTTTTATCCCCCAGAGGTCAGTTTGGTGATGAAAAATCCCTTCATTTCTCTGTAATTTGCAAGTATGGAGTCAAACCCTCCAATTCCCCACGAGTGTCCCACTACTGACCCTCAGACAAGGAGCGCTGCTCAACGTCCTCCCTGCTTGGGTCCTTTCCAGGCAAAATGTTCCTCTCGTGGGACTTGGATACCAACCAGCTTCACCGACCCAAGACTTTGGAGCAGCTCCAAGCCTGCATCTCAGATGTGAAAGGTTGGTACAGGCAAGACAAAAAACAAAAAACAAACAAAAAAAAGAGGAACACATACCCAATTCTGAAATATTACACGTAAAAAAGACCTGCCTTACAGATCCTGCTAATATTTCTCTTCCCAACATATGAATTATTAATATTTAGTATCTGTGACTCACTAATATTTACTTTAGGAATTATTTTTATAAAGTTTGACTGGTTTTTCTCAACGTAGGAGCTAATGGAGGCTCCTGTTGTTAACGGTCAGGGAGCCCTCCCTGGACAAACTTTTCTGGTCACTGTTTAAACTGGGCTGCTGGGTTCTTTTGTGGTCCTGAACCTCTAATGCTGAGCACTGAGGCTGGCAGGGATCTCTGCCGATGGCTCTGCTGAGACGCAGCTAATTTTAAATCTGGATCTCAAGGCAAAGGAAAAACCTCTTTTTACTGGCAAAACTCTCACAGTCGAACGCTGTGTGCAGATTACGGGAAGACGCTGCGAGAAAGCACACACAATCCCTTTTTTGGGTACTTGGCATTAATTTTATCTGAAGTCATGGATTATATAAGAGAAGAGCAGAGACCTCACACAAGTTTCTTCTGCGTCAGCGTGGGACACCCAGGAGGGACAGAGACCCCATCTGCACCGAGCCCTCACCATGCTGTGCACATGGCTAAGGGGCCAAATCTTGACCACTTTTCCAATAACTCTCCTCAAAAGAGGATCACAAGTGTTTTCTGGAACTGCATCCTGAGCTGTCCACAATATCAACTACAGTTGGCTTTTAAAGTCCTTTTCTTCATCTAAACCAGAGAGTTTTGAGCTTATCAAAACTCAAGTGTTTTCAGAATTTTATTGCTCTCGTTAAAACTGTTCATGTCCAAACAAATTCCAATCTAGTGCTTTGGATTTACAAAAACCATCTTTTTTCTGATAAAGAAGCTGTTCCCCAGAAAAGTGTTGACCAGCAGCAGGCTACTTAGCATCTGTTTTGCTGTAGCAGTTTAAGACAGCTTGACTTCACTCGTGTATTTGGAAAGGGGAACGCAGCCTGCTGAGCTGGCTGGGTGCCCTCAGACGACTGAGATCGTTTCATGACTCTGCAGATGAGAAAATTTCCATGGTCTCCATCTTCCCACCAAAAGCCTGTCCTCAGATGGTGCTACATGCCTGGCACTGGTACAAGATGCCTCCTCCACATTTCAGGAGTCTGTGCTGCTCTCCAACAGCCAACAGTCAGTTTGTATTACTCTGCTCAGTGACATCCCTACAGGGAAGCCCTAAATCACCCCTTGGCAGCATTTCAGATCTGCATTTTTCTAACTTTGTCCCCAGTACTTTACCTCAGTTGTGACAGGAGGTCCATGGGTCCATCTGCAAACCCAACTCAGGAGGCCACAGGACTATGTATCTGCAAAAAGACCTACAGGAAAAAAAATCTGAACAGTTAGGAGAGCAGCGAGTAGTTTTTACTATCTCAATCCATACTAGCATGACACTGCACACCTTTACCTAGGCCACTTCTACCAGAAGGTCTCAATGTATCACCCATGGGACAATGACAGTCCATGATTGTGTACATTCCCAGTCAAAAGGGATGATAACCCTTTCCCTATGACTTCATGTTTCCTTTAGCTTTGAAAATTATGGAAATTACAGTCAGGAAGGCCATCAAGACATTTTCTAGTCCATTCTCCACTCAAAGCAGGATTAACAGTGGCTATCCCATTCTTAGGAGCTGCCATCCAGCATTTTCTTAAGAACCTTGAATGATGGCCTGCAAAGACCATGCAGCGCATCTGTTCCAGGCAGATCTTTTCCTAATGGCCAGTTTCAATGTTCTCTACTTCAGTTGAAGCCCATTACTTCTTGGGCATGAAGAACAAATACCCTCTCTCCCCTTATGGTACCTTTACACACTTTGAGAGTTCTCTCCCTCTCCTTCGTTGTCCTCAGCAATCCTTCCTCCTTTCTCAGGGTTCGTTTTAGCTCTCAGGTCACTTTCTTTGCTTCCTTCTGGAGTTCCCACAGTTGGTTGTGTATTTTTTGGGCAGCACTGTACAAACCCAGACATCACACTGCACTAGAGACCTTCATAGCATGAAGCAAAGCTGAAAGGTTCCTCACTTGTCTTGCAGACCATGTCCCTCTTTACGCATCTGAGATGACGTTTATTTCCTTGGCAGTAGTGTGATGCTTTTGACTTTATCTCAGTTGGGCTGAGTTACTGCCTTACTGGTTGGTCTCCATCTTTTATTATTCCCTGTATTCCTCCCTTCCCAGTGCTGGCTTATTTTTGCAGAACTGTTTCCCCAACTTTTCGAGTAATTTTTGTTTTCTGTCCTTACCTTCCAGCGCACTCTCAGTCCCTCCTAGCTCTGTGCCTTCCATCCCTGTGCAGATTTAATAAACATACTCTCTGTTCCACAACACATTATTAATGAAGCTATTAGATTTAAACAGATGAAAGAAAACAGATATTAGCTGTGAACAATTAAGAATTATTCTGCAGACAGACACAGTTATCTATCCAGTTTTGGAGCCCCCTTGCATTCATCTAAACCCTATTTTGATTGCAAGCACATCAAGTGAGGTGGTATTAAAAACCCTTCTAAAGTCAAACTATATCAGGTTTTTACTCTTTTTTTTTTCCTACTCATAAGGCCTGTTAAGCTGGTAGAGAAGGAAATTGGGATGCTTTTAAGATTTCTTTCTGACAAACTTGTCCTCTAGCCTCTTGGTGTATTTCATAGATGTTATTTTCTTAGCTTCCACAAGTGCAAGAGATAGATGTGCAGAAACAAGCCTTGAAGTGTCTACTGAAATAAAAACCTGAGGTTCACCATCAAGCACTTCTCAGGACAATGTATGTGTTGGCAAAGCCTCCCTTGGGGTCAGGGTCACCCATAGCCCCTAACCCAGAGGAGCCCCAAGGAAGCAATACTCACTTGTAAGACATTCTTAAGCACTGAATTTATTTTACAAGCCTGTTCTCTCATCTCCTTCAGCTTTCACTTCTAATATTCCACCCGAGCCTCCTGACTTTTAGCCCACTATAAATAGCTTTATATTCAATTTGACACTTAAGAGCACTGCGATGTGCTCAGTTCTGCAGCAGATGAGGAGAGAAACTGCATATAGCCCTTGCCTGCTGACATGGTAGGAAGGGTGAGGAGCAAACACTGCAGAGAAAAGTGCTGCATAAGGGAGACCTTGTCTGTTGATTTAACTCCATAACCCTATTTTAACCACTGTCAACAAGATATAAGGGTGGTTTCTGTTTACACTGAGGCTTCTTTACACTGCTCTATCCACACCCTAAAGTGGCATAAATGTCTTCTAAGTGCCTTAAAGTAGGTCCTTAGTATAAATGAGAACCAACCCCATCGTTTGCAAAATGGCTGTGAAAACATTGCCTGGGTGCACCCTATAAACGAATGTGGGTTTTTGGAAGAACACCCACCCTAAGCTATGCCCAGGCTATACATAGGCTGTGATGAGCTCAGCACGGGGTGAGGAGCAGGCAGCAGAAGGCAGAGCAACAGCCAACAAGACATTTCTCCAGAAAGAACAAGCAGAGTGAGCTCTGTATCCTGCTGATCCCTGAGGCTTACCAGTAACATGGAAAAATGAGGTTATCCCACCTGCCCCTTTTGTAGACTCTTACCCTCACTCAGATCCACATGGGTTTCTCTTCCCTTTCCACTCTACTTACATTCAGCCTTCCAGTTTTTATGTCCTCTTCACTAAAGCATGAACCTGAATCCCACCACCAGCAGGGAAACAAAAAATAATTAAGTTTTGTTCCTGCCTCTTTGGGTGTTGTTTTAAGTCTTCACTCACCTGATGTGCATACCTGCTGTACAGAAAGAAGATGTGGCTTTGTCTGCAGCATTCCTCACACACAGCACTCCTGCTAACAGCTTTTTTTTGTCGATGAGCATAGGGTAAATCAAACAGCTGGAGCAGGAGGAGAGAAGAGTCAGCAAAACTAGAGCCACCATCAAAGGGACAGAAGATAACACAAAAAACAGGAATATCAGCCTTAAATTTTGGTTGTTATGCTGCTTTCCTCCCTATGTCAACCCAGACCCAAATTTTGCCATGGTATTTTGGGGTATTTTGTAGTGCTAGCAAACAGTAAATTAAATGAGTGTTGCAATCAATAGGGTGGTCTAAGCAGCCATAAGCATTAGTCTGAATACCCTTCTCTGCTTACTTTTGAGCTCATGAAAATCTTCCCCAATATTTTCAGCAGGGGAGATATTTTTCCAGCAGTGAGTTGGGAAGAGCAAGCACAAATTGGACATAATCAAGTTCAAAGGGGCAGTTTGTAACTGCAGAGCACGCAATAGCCATGGAAATCTCCTTGTGCAGAAATCATGGGCAGCTCAATAACCATGTTACCGCATCAGTCCTTGGCTTGGGTTTTACAAGTAAATACTGTTCAGCCATAACTGTGTCGGGGCAGCCTTGGAGTAATGCAAATGTATCTATTTTATGTTGATCTTCTTGTATATGTAATAGAAAACATAAAATTTCATGGCCTTCTTGTCAATCAGGACTCCTTTCCATGGCTCAGTCCACATTTTTGCTCAAAAGCCATATGGTGCTCATTGCCTGGAGGTTGAGTTAGAAACCTCCTCATCATGTTGCTCCTTTAACCAAGATGGTATTGAATTACCATGAAACAATTTGGTTTGATTTGTGGTGCTGTCAGCAAGTATGAGAGCAGAGAATATTTCAAGAGGAATAATACAAAAATAAATAAATGTTTTAAATCTGTGTATAAGAGTACATTTAACAACAGCCTGGTCAGGTGGGGAGGAGCTCATCATCTCGGGTGTATTTTTCAGCACCACTTCATTAAACACTTTTTCCAACCCATTAATCTACTTTAGCCCTAAATATTGCAGGGACTTAAAGACAGATTTTTGCCTTACTCTCAGGATGTTTCAGGAAAGGATCCATCTTATTCTTGCTGTGGTAAAGGTTGATTTTTAATGCCTGGGTACTGGGCAGTTTATTTGTTTGTGGAACAGACTCTGCACATCCCGATCTTGCTTGGGTTCTCCAGGGGATACTCTAGTCCCCAGGAGTAATCCCAAATAGCTCTTCTAAATACAACCCCAGCTCTGGCTCAGCATTAAAGACAAAAGCAGCATTCATTCTGGGAAGGTTTTATTTCACAAATAATTCAGAAATCAAAAGAAAACGAAGGGGAGGGGAAAGATATTTTACAATTCTGTATTTAGAAAAAAAAATATATAGTTTATACACAAACACACAGCCCCTTGAAAAACATGCAAAGGCACACAAAAATTTACAAGAAACTTTTATACATAGGAAGTAAAATACATCATTTTTCATAGAAAAAAAAAAAAAAAAGCAACTCTATGAACTGGCCCTAAATATTTAGACTGCACAACCGACCAACTGGAGACTCCTCAATCAGCTGTTGACTGAATGTCTTTAAATGAAGAAATTAATGGAGCCAAGGGACCCAACAGCCCACCGGCAGCCAGGGAAGCACCACACTTCAGCTTTCTTACTGGTTGTTGGAGATTTTGGCTATGCTGAGCCAGATGTTCTGCAATGGCAGGGTCTGCACTGGCAGTCTTGGCTTCAAAAATAAATTTATTGGAAAAGAACAACCAGGCAGCATCAGCTTTGCCAGGGGTTTAACTGGAGACTCCAGTAAGGCTACACCCAGGTGCTTCAAGTTGGCTTGTGCTTCCTAATTTGCTGAGCTGGGGGTCTAAGGAGGAATGATCTGGTGATATAAAGATGTGCTGCATCTTTAAGCGGCATTAAAATATATTAGGCTGAGAAATGTTTTGGTATCAGATATAAAATTGGTAGATATTTGGCTAAAAACTGGTACTGTCCCACCTGTATATGAATAGCTAGCACACACGATTGCGAGTAATTGATATACCATGACTGCCTTGGAGGACCTGATCACCCCTAATTCTGGTGGAGGTATGTTTAAATTAATAGCACCCAGGACCTCGAATAATATTTGTGTAGTAAAGTCATTATTTCTCTTTTGTACAACAAATATAAAAATAAACAGATACAGACTTAAATTAACATCTGTTTCTAAAAATCCAAACCAGTTGGCTCAAGATAAAAATACGCAATTGTAACTTGAATTAAGCATTTTAGGATATTTCTGTTGGAATAATAATTCTTCCCTCACCCCCTTTTCATCAGGTAGATACATCCCAAGCTGTTTGGATTTTTATGTGCTCACAATAATCCCCTAGACTTTTCTCCAAGAACCCTCACATTTCTTTCCATCATTTTACAGCATACGTAATTGTCACGGATGACGTTAGAGGTGGGATCCTACATCAGCGTCGAGGCATTTTATGTGCTCTTGCAGTCCCCATACCTGATTGCATCTCTGACACTTCCCAATTCAATAAATAGCACTGTGGCTGCTATTTGGCCCATGATGGTCCTAGATTCATGCTGCAGTATTTAATGGGTTTGAACCAGACCATGTATAACATAATTATTCACAGTGGGCAGAAACAGGGAAGCCTTATCTCACTGCCAAGGTCTCAAAACATTTCCAACCAGCAGTTTTTCTAAGGTATGTTCCAGCTGGTTTTAACATCAATTTACCTGTTGGAAAAAAATAGTTCAGTTTTCCTATCTAAAGCAAATACACCTTGGAAGATGATGCTCTATAAACAAAGATGACACAGAGTCATTTCTCTCTATCCACCCCAAAAGTAGGTTTGCTGTACAGCAATTTTTGGAGACCATGCAAAACGGCTCCAATTTCATATTTTACAAAAAGTCTCTTTCCAAATTCCACATTTCACAGAGAAAGAAATCCCATTGGTGGACAAACTGAGTGATAAAAGTAATTCTGTTGCTGATTTCACGGTGTTTATAGAATTAAAGAAGTGCTTAATCATATAAATATTTTTGGTCTGTTTTCTCAAACAGCTTGAAGAGATGGCTTTTATATCTGTGTAGATTAAACCAAGCATAAGAGCAGCTATGAGACATCTGCCAAATAGAGGGAAATATTTCCCTATTTGTTATACAATATTACAATCAAGTTATTGAGCAGAAGGACTATGGATTTACAAGACCTGAAGAACTAAATTTTACGTTGCCTTCTCACAAGTAACGAAGTTACTGGATGTGTGTGCATCAAGACAACCAGATTTGTGTTTAAACCAATTCTAAAAATTCATTTCCAATATGAAGCAGAAAATACTCTCCTGCCTTAAAGAGGTCACGCTAAGCCCTTCTCTTGCCTTTGAAACACATTTGGATGCATGTGGAGACATAAATAACAAAATATTAAACATCATCATTACAACACCTATGGGTTCTGCAAAACATGCCATCCTGGATGACAAATGCTCATGGGTACAACATTTACACTGAAATTTGGGTTCTGTTGATGTCACAAATTGAACAGGAAAGATTCACCTACCCCAATTTACACCATATCTTTAAAGTCTCAGAACTGCACACATCACAAAGAGCTTCACGAAGGTGAACATGCTTCCTATGGATGCAACCATTCCTAGCAGAAATAAGGTTAACTTGATCACTACTTAACTACTACAGATAAAACAACCAGCACTGCTGTATAAAACAGTACACTGCATTTTACTGAAATTGTATTTGAAATGGTGTAGAGTATAGGATGAGATGTGCCAGCACAGGAGCCCCGATTCACTGACTTCTCATAGGTTGCTAGACTTCCAAAATACCCACAAATGTTTGACCAGCAAACATTAAACCTGCTGTTTTGATTATTTGGTGGCTTTGTTTTCTGCTATGAGGATCTCTGCCACCATTTCACACCCTACTCCAGTCCCAAAAAACCTTGATGACCAGCCAACAAGAATGTCCTCTCCCCAAACATGACACCATCGTACAACATAGCCTAGCGTGATGCCCCAGCAGCCTTACACAGCAGTGCTGGTGCATGCCACCTTGTTGGAAAAAATACCAAATTTTATCTTCTTTTACACAGAAAACATCAAACATACACAAAAACACTCTATCAAAACCCAACCTTTCCTCAAAAGATGCAACTTTTAAACCAGTTTCTCATTTCAAAGGGTCCAGCGCCTGGACAGTTGCCCACTTTGAGTCTGCTCAGCAGTGCACATCCTCACGCCCATCATGGTAGATACTTGACATCCTAAAAATGCCACCCAGAGCCAGGCTGAGATCCCTACTTCTGCTGTACCTCGAGCCACCGCCGTTCTGTGTAGCACACCTCTCATAAAGTGAAAGTTAGAACAGTTTGTCACTGATGAATGCCCCTAGAGAAACAAAAACACGAAACGAAAAGAGACAACGCTGCACGGGTGCGATGAGATGCAAACAGCTGAGTCAGAACCTGGTGTCTTTTTTTTCCTTTGGTTTTTTTTTTTTCCTTTTCTTTTTTTTTTTAATTCCCTGAAAGATATTGGCAAGGAGGGTACAGTCAGAGCTGATGTCATCAGAGGAGCCTTCCTGTCTCTGGAGACCAATAGAGCGCTCTCCCAAAGAAACCTGCACCTTCCCTAGGAATTTATTGCTTCACAGCAAAAATTCGGAAAGCATTTCCATCTGAAGGATTCTTCAAGCTGGAAAAAAAGAAAAAAAAATATTAATGAACCAAGTGCAGACACTGCAGGACTGAAAAGAGTGACAGGCACCTCCAAATTTCTTCAGGGTACACTGCTTCAGCATGCTGGTCTGTGCTGGTGTGGTCCTACCAGGAGCAGGAGAAAGATAAAGGATGAAAAAGAAGAGGCATAAAATCCACGAGTTGACTTTTGTTTTATGCTTTCATCCAAGTTTACAGTGCTAATGCCAACAAAAGGAGCTGGGAAGCAAAAGCCTCTCTTACAGTGCTAGCTTTTATCCAAGGAACACTGTGCTCCCTTGTGCAGCGATTCAGGCACAGAGAGGAACATGCTTTCCTAAAAACAGTTGTCAAACAGCCTGGCAGGTTCCCAGGGCCTGTCTGGCCCATCTCCTGGTGCTGGCAATGGGAGCAGCCAGATCAGCTCATGTTTAATGACAATAAATGTGGATATTCATTTTCAGTCTGCAGAAGTGTCCCCAACAGCTCTGACTCCAAACTACTTAGGGGTGGCTCTGTGCAAGGGGGCAAAGGGTTGTTTCTGTTCCCAGCCCTTATTTCTTCAGCCCTGCTTGGCTGCAAAACCCCAGGAAAAAGGTAAAAAATCATCTTGCTGCAAAATAAACATTCCAACAAGTGTGAAGACTCAGTAAATCTTAAAGACAACCTTTTCCCGTACCTGTTTGGGTACGTATCTTTACCAAAGGTTGTTTCCAGTGTCCTAAAGGGTAAGGTTTTCACCTTGATCTTTGAAAAGTTATTTCACTGTCCAGTGGATCTCACAGCATGAAGGTGCTTCTTATTGCTAAGTGTAAATAACACTTTCCAAACCTTCATGCTCATCTCTGCTGCGAGAACGTCTTTGGTTTCCCTCACCTCCTAGATCAGCACCTGGTACTCATATTGCATGTCACTGCCAGTGCTGGAGTTTATTCTTAGCTAGGGCAGAGTTTTCTGTTGAAGTAAAAAAGCTGTCTGGTAGTATAAAAGATAAGTGAAAGCAAGACAGAGAGAAAAGAAAACTCACACAAACAGGAGGTTTATCACCCAAATCCAATCTACCAACCTGCAAATCACACAACTGCAAAATGCTGACCATGATAGGGTTATACTAAAGAAGCCCACTTTTAATGCCTATAGCTTTTCTATTTTTATTCTCTGAGATCCTCTACTGCATCCTGGGATACCCATTATTAGAACAAAAATATGAAACTTGTTTGGATTTCTTAGGATAATTACAAAATAGGAACTACATAGAGCAAATAAAGCTCTGTTAGTAGTGACCAAAGCCCACTTCCATAGTGACAAACTCTATCTTTGCACAGATAGCTCTGGGAAATCAGTACCATCACACCAATATATGAAAAAATACATCACAGACTGAAGAGGATGTTACAAATTAGGAAGGACTGAAGGAGCTGCAGCTCTATCATTGCAGTCACCTGGAGGTGCAGGATTTTGGCAGCACTGATTTACAGTTGTACACTGAAAATAACAGGTTAGCCCGAAAGAAATGGAAAAAAAATATAGGATTAGCTATGCCATCTTCAAAAAATGTTTTATCATCTCTCAAGAGGTTAATTTACTCATGCTTCTTTCAAAGAGAACAGAGGAAATAGAAATACAAATGCATCCCACACCCTAGAATTTAATGGAAAACCCAATTCCAAAGATTCAAACCGGTGCTTATCTTATAAACACAACAAAATGTATTTATATGGACCCATTTAGTAATAAAATAAAACAAGGCTTAACAATATTTTGTACCCTTCACACCACGCTAAAAGCAGTTACTCAGTTGTGGAAGGTGAGAGTAGGACAACATGCTCTATTTGTTTGCATCTCAAAATTCACAGTGACACTGTTAAGTCATGGATTTCCAAGCCACCAACCTTCCTGGCTGATATCTGCTGACTTTGACATATAATTGAACATATAGCTGAGAATAAAAGGACAGTAAAAAGGAAAAAAATCCCACCTCTCAGACTGGACTCCATTCTTTAAGGAACCAACATAACTTTTCTTCTTTTCTACAGGCATCACGTCCACAAAACCGCCGCTTTCATCCGAAATGACTCCTGCGTGCACTGCAGTTTTGCAGATACTGGAGCTCTGGAAAATATTTAATTATTTTTACTTTTAAAATGTCTCTATTTTATGTCTGGATATTTTACTGTCTCCATCACCATCAGGGAAAACCAAGGAATAAAAAAAAAAAATAATACTATTTAAAAAAATAAAGAGTGGAGTGAAAAAGGTATGAAATGGTTTTGTTCTTATGGACAAACTAGGGATAAAAGTTGTCATGGGCCAGACCTTGCAGGTATGTCATAAATCCCAGCTGTAAGAAGATCCATTACCATCACAGAGGACAAACAGCCTTTCCACCACTCCCTTCTGCGGTGGAGTTGTGCCTGGGAGATTATCCAGGGCCAAAGCTGAATCCAGGACAACTTTCCAGCCAGTGCCTTTTGGGTCTGCACCAGAGAAACCGCTGCGGTGAAACTCTTTGCAAGTGACCAGCCACCTCAGCAAAGTTTATTCACCCACTTGCTCGAAAAGCAGGCACTTTTCTGAAGTAAGGTAAGTGACCACCAATTATCCAGGAGATTTCACATCCTTCTTTCTAGGAAAAACAGAAGGACTGCACCCATTGAGTGGTGTAGTTTTTGGACAGGCATTATCCCATAAAACAACACCGAGCACAGAGGGAGATTAACACCTCTGAATAGATTAAAGCTTCTCTATTGCACATCGTTACTGTGCTCTCCAAGATGTGCAGAGTCAGAAGAGCTGGAGAAACACAAAACAGGAACTGATGACTAAGCTTCCCAAGCATCCAGAAAAGAGAGTAAAAGCAGAGAAGGTTTGGACATCATATAAACTTGGCCATCAACCCTCTAGAGGATTTACATGCAGCAAGCTGGAAAAACAAAAAGCAAAAACCAACTTTGCACAGGGAATCGCAGCAGGTGAAAATCCCAACCCCAGAAAATCCCTGATGGCTAAAAATCAGAGCACCACAAAACCAGTGCCAAGGGCAAAGGTTCCCTTTGCGTGCGTACAATACGGATCGTGCTGTTTCATTCTTGCAGCCATATATGGCAGGTTTGCCTTGTCCCCTATATATTTATCACTTTGGATGGCCTATCTCTTGGCAGCTCTCTGAGTTTCAAGAGCAACTTTGGTATTTTGCTTCTATATATGGTCAAGGGAGTAAGGGAACGTTGTCTTTGGAAGATATGCTGCGAATTTACCCCGGTATGGGGTGGGAAATCTGTAAATCTAAAATTGGCTCATAAAATTTAACTGTCCTGAATCAATTTGCAACACTCTCTACTGGGAGACATCCTAAACAATGTTCTTTTCAAGGCATTCCTGGGTATTTTTTTTCCAGGACTTGCTGTTCTGCTGCTTATTCAAAGGTTTGACCAACAGGCTTTTTATTGCCTTACCCCAACCTTCCCCATATTGCTGTGTTGGATTAGAGCCCTCTCATATCCCTGGCTGGGCTTTGATTTGATTATTTGATCAGAGAGCTTTTGGAAGATGAGACATGACAAGAAAAAAAGACTCCCCTTCAAATTCAGAAACACATCAGCTGTATGGGCAATGCAATGGCTTTTCATGGTGTAGACCCTTGGGATGCTCTGAGGACATTTCCTGACGAAGCGGACCCTGAGGCACGCACCATAAAATGACAATAGTTTTTATAGTGGGCCATTAGCAATAGCCTGTGACTGTGAGTTTAATCACCCACATTTTCCTCATTAGTGTGATTGGTTTAATCATTAAGTTCATATCTCCTGAGAGCTGAGCCACCCAACTGGGTTTGCTCTGGTGACAAAGGTCTGCCTCGTAACTGAGGTGTCTATCCTCCTCCAACTAATTGCTGCACAACTGTGGATACAAAACATTATCTCAAGAGCAGGGAGTCATTTTCTCTCCTTGCTCAATAGGTCTCCTCAGCAGGAATGGAGACAGATTCCCTTGCAGTGTATGTCACACTAAGAGCCAGGCAGAGTGACAAGTGACAGTGTCTCATGAAACTTAAAAGCTCTTTTCCAGCCTTGATAAAGATGCTGGGGGTTCACACAACTCCAGCATCACCCTAGAACTGGTCCTGTCCACATTTGCAAGAGCTGAGTTTTATTTCCTAGGCACAGTCATGTGTTCACAGAAATATTTTCATTTTTCCCCCAATGTACCACATGTGAAAAAAAGGCAACAAATTTTCTGTTGCACAGCCAGCTGCTTCTTGCTACTCATTTCAGCATGGGAAGGATGCTGGATACATTCCCCACACACCCCAACACGTGCTTCAACCTGCAATCCCTGCATGGAGGCAGCAAGTCTGTTCTCACTGGAAAATAATGCCAGTCAGTGGAAAAACCTGAGATTTGGGCATGAATTTTTCCCATAGCATATTTTCCTGTTAATTTACCTCAAATGTTAAGGCTCCTCTGTGTCGCTGTTCCACAGTCTTAATTTTACCATGAACAATTTTTTCTGCACTGTTTTTTAAAACAAAGGTTGCCAATATCTGTGCTAGGATTATCCAGGAGAAAATCTTATAAACACACAATTCAAAAAAAAAATTGATAATGATGAATAAAAAAAAAAACCCAGTCAGAATGTATTTGAAGTGGGTAAAAATCCCTTAACATAAATAGAGAAAGCTGTGCCTATGCCCTCTGAATAAAAATCAGGATTATCTCATAAAACCTGACAATTCTTCATGTCACAGCTTTGCTTTTCATGGCTAAGCTAATTTTCACTTGTCTTCCTGGGATCACATAAAAGTAAACACTGTCTCAGGTCAAAAGTACAGTGAATCAGGTCCAGTTACACAGACTAACCAAGCATTTTTGTCATCACAGTTTGGACTATCAACTCCTTCCCTGGCAGAGCATTTAGCAAATGGGTGTTTTGGAGAAGGTGCCAAGAGGCCAGCGGGCACCCTGCAGCCAGTGCAGACTGGAAACAGGGCAAGATTCTTCAGTTTCTTATAGAGAACTTATACAAGAAGACACAGTTGGAGCACAAGTCCCCTCAGGGCTATGAAGGTGCCACTCTAGATGTGAAGCCAAAGAGCCTTCCTAGAAGATTTGTACTTGTCTTATTTTCTGCTTTAATTACTCCTGGGCCATGGGCTTGGGTTAATTCACAGCATCCCCTCCTGGAGAGCATCCTGCTCAGCCCAAGCTCTCCTGGGAAAAGCCTTTGCCCAAACTCTCCTTGCACATCACGCCCGTTTCTCTTGTCAGCTTTCCAGCCAGAGCAATTCTCAGCATCAATACCTCTCCCTTTGCACCACATCAAACTCCTTTTTCCCAGCTAGTCTCACCTGCTTTGCTACCAATCTCACACTCTCCTAAAATCCTAAATGCTTTCCTTATTACACCTGCACCAGGCTATTAATTAGTACAGTAGTCCAGAAAAAAGTTAACCAGATCTTCTAGCAAATGAACAAATACTTTTTTTTTCTATTTATATTTTCTTTTTCTATTTTCTTTTTCTCCCAAATCAAATCACAATCCATGCCCTCATTTATGGGACAATCCCCAGGGGGTACAGTAGGAAATGGAGCTCTCAATTCATTAAGGGACACAAATCCTTTTGCGTCACTACAAATCAGGAAGCGAGGCCAGCCCAGGATGCTGCTCCTCACCTAATACCCTGGTAATCACAGGCCCTGTTCGGGGTTAATCTGAGGTAATTTTGTCCTCAGTAAAACAGGGAAAATTCTTTCCCATTTCCTGCAGGCTGGAGCACCACAGAGGCAGGTACCCGTGGGGTGGCAGCTGCCCCATGAATTTCCAAGTGCTCCTCTGCAGATCCCAAAGCACTTTGCAGATGCAGATGAGCACTGTCATCATTTCACAGCCGTAGCCCTGACACACAGTGCGGTGACGTGACCTGCCCAAGTCACAGAGTCATGGAATCCCAGAATGGTGGGGTTGGAAGGGACCTCAGGAGATCATCCAGTCCAACCCCCCTGCCAAAGCAGGTTCCCTACACCAGGTTATACAGGAAAGTGTCCAGGTGAGTTTTGAACATCTCCAGAGATAGAGATTCCACACCCTCTCTGGGCAGCCTGTCCCAGGGCTCTGACACCCTTAAAGAAGTTTTCCCTTAAGTTTGTGTGGAAGTCCTAAGAATAAATCCATGCCAGAGAGCAGAATAGCTCCCCAAGCCCATTGACCCCAACCTGGTGTCATAGCTGTTGCACTTTGTTGGTGCTACTTCTTCCTTCATCGCTATTTACTCCATCCCCACATGACAATGGTCATGGAGAGTTTGATTCTCTTCCCTAAATCACAGAGTATGACCCCAGCTCTGCAATATAGACACCATGATACGGGGGATGACCAAGGAAAGGAGCATACTCACATCTGCATAAACATTTGTGCCAAACACTGGTGCCCAGTACGATGGCTCGTCTTTACAGTGGGCCGGACAATAAATCCTAGAAAACAATTTATTCAGATTTATTCTCTATATCAAGGCTCAACAGGAAAGCAAGCTGCATTCTTGGGAGATTTCAAGTGCCTGCATCTGGTCTGCAGGTGGCAACAGTGAATTTAATTATTTGTTCCCCTCAGATGACATTTGGTAGTTACAGCAGGACTGCAAATAGAGGGGTTCAGAGCAGTGAAAGAGGGGTTGCTCTGTTATGACATTTTTAAAGGTGAGTCCCTCTATTTTTGCACAATGCTGCTAATTATTTACATGTGTCTGTGCCCCCCCTTGCCCTGCCATGACTTGCACCTGCACAAAGCAGCTTTCTAGAACAACCTTTCTTCCATGTTTTAAGATGGAAAGGGCAACTGCATCCAAAAACCAGCAAGTGCAGGAGAATAGAGGCAGAGTGTGAAGTTGCACGCTCACACCCAGGGCTGTGCTGAGGCAGAATCACGTAGCCTGACTTGTCCTTTACTGAAGCAGTTTGAAAACGTCACATGAATTTTCTATCATGATGCCAAGAAAAGCACGGCAGCAGGAGGAAACATGCCATCCCCAACCCCCTCCTCCAGTTCATCTGCTAAAATCAGCTCCATTTCTGCTTGCCCTCAGATTTGGGTCCTCAGTATCTCAGCATCTTCCCTCCTCAGAGCAGAGCAGGTTGAAGCTAAGCATAAGGGAGTTGGTGCTTGTGGCATGTGGTTACCTTGGGCAATGGGTCACTGGCTTTTTGAACTGGCACAGCTCCGCTACTGTAGTATAGCAATCCAGTGTCTGTGCTGGGGAAATAAACATGAAAAGGCAAATTACTGGACTGAATAGCTCAGGCAGCTGTAAAAAACACAAGTCACAGTCACGCAACACATCTGGTGAGACCCACGTTCAGCTGAGGGCACCAGGAGAAAAGCTGCTCGCTCCTGTACCAGCAGAGGGTTGACCAGCTCTCCAGCAGAATCTTCCTCCCATACTACATTGTGGCCTTTGAAAAGTCACAGCTCTCAAAAGAGAAGAGCAGCTGACCCACAAGACGGTGTATTTTTGTTACAGCTCCAGACGTGGGGTCCCAATAACCCGACATCTATCATTTTCCTTCAAAGTGGCTCAAGTGGATCTGATCAAAATGAGGATTGTACAGAGGAAGAATTCTGTGATTCTGTGAATTATTCAAAGATATTCAGAAAGCAGGAATTGTTTAAAAAGAATCACTCCACAGTATTTATTTATATGCTCATCATAACCACAATGACTCACTGTTATAAACTAACTTCATATGGATTATGTGTTTCTTTATATTATTGCACTATTATATTAGGCACTATTTTTTTTTAATACAGTGTTCACACCAGACTGAGGCTTTCATACAAGGATGGCTCATCTTCCATCACTTTAGTAGCAGCATCTTGTGACACTGCAGCTGATGTTTGCACCCAACCATGATCCATCACCAGGCGATGCTGCTGGAAATGGCCCCTTAGCACCTTTTTTTGTACATTCCTCCCAGATCCCCATAAAAAAGTGAGATGGTTGATGGTGGTATTACCCATAATGGGTGATGGATCACCACTCTAGGGTATAGTCATGGCACTAAACCATTTTACATGACCACTTAAAAGAAGACTCAAGGAATGATGTTTTCAAGTATCCCATAAAACTCTAACAACAATGGTTTCTTCTCAACTTTTAAAACTTACTTGTGACTTTGGAAACCATGAATGCATTTGAAGGCTTAGTTTTCCTGCAAAACAAGCAAACAGAAACATTTATTAAAAAAAATAGAATTACTTGAATCACTGTGTCTACACACAAGCAACAAAGATAACCAAACATCTGTTTGTATTTAAAGCAAATACAAAAAGTTTTTAATGAAGATAATACCTAAAAGACTCCACACCATTCCTGGTAGACTTCACAAAAGCTGGTGTCCTCCCCTTCCTTGTGATATCAACCAGTCCTCCTTTATTGTCCAGGATGCCATAATGAATTGCAGCACGACAGATGCTTGATGACTGACAAGAGTACAAATACAAACAGTGTGTGAAATCAACCTCATGCCCAGAGCAACGCCGGCCAACCGCTGTGCAAAGAATGAAGAAGAAATGAAACCACCACCAAAGTGCCAAATGGAAAACAAACTGAGTGCACTCCTTTGGAATCTGGTTGTTGAATCTTACTCTCTCAACACAACCTTATGTGAGGGTAACAGAGCCCTGGGACAGGCTGCCCAGGGAGGTTGTGGAGTCTCCTTCTCTGGAGACATTCAAGACCCTCCTGAATGCCTTCCTGTGTGAACTCATCTAGGTGTTCCTGCTCCTGCAGGGGGATTGGACTGGGTGAGCTTTTGAGGTCCCTTCCAATCCCTGACATTCTGTGATTCTGTGATTCTGTGATTATTATTAATTTTTTTAAGCATTGCCTGGTTGAATGGCAAGCTTTTCTTAAATAACAAAACCATACATTTAGATACAATTTAGAAGAAAAGCATCATTGGAAATTAATGACCAGTATGAAATATTTCCAGTTCTCAACAAAATATTCATAACCCAAAATATTTCTGCTGAAACCACTCAGAGGAGGAGGCTGGTTGCAATCACAGAAGTTGCAGAGCAAAGATGTATCATGGGTGATGCAGTCGTGCACCAACAGTGGGAATGGGGAAAGCAAACAAGCTTTAACACAAACCCCCTTTTATCTTCAACCTTTCTTCACCTCAAAAGTAGTTTTGATGGGAAAACAGTGCCACGCTTTATTTATTAATTATCTTACTAATTCCAGATCCAGCAAATCAACCCAAAATATTATTTGGTTACAATAATTAACAGTATTTTTCATATAAAGTTTCTGTTCAGCATGACAGCTGCCCACACCAAAGAAGAGATCTTTGTAAGAGCGGGCTATTGATCCCCATCCCTCATTTTCCATGGGTTTCATTGCACATTAAGGGCATTCATGATAAAAGTCACGTCTGGAATCACTTTGCCTTTCCAAACTGCTTCTTTTTTTCATCACTAAGATGAGGAAAATACAGATAATCTTTATTAGCATCATTTTACAGCACCACAACTGGAGAATATGAAAAGCCAAATTACACTAGAATCGTTGGCATTTCCCATTTCTATCATTACTGCTAACTCCCCACAAATTACATCTATGAGCTATTAAAAGGTACTTACACTCTCATAATAAAATGTTCCAAAGATCTTTCCTTTACTGTACAAGCAGCCAGCTGGGCACAAATACCTAGTAAAGATATATATCTTTGAGGGTGGCGAAAAAACAATTCAAGAAAAACAGACTCTGACTCTATTTCATTTAATAGTCATTCCATTCATTTCATGTAACTCTTCCATTTAAAAACAAGATTGCAAAATAGCTACTTTTTAAAACAGTTTCTCCACCCTTCTCTAAAAGCCTGACCAATATTTAGATTCTGTGGATTTGGTATTTCTCCAAGTGATAAACTGTCCCGTTCTTTGCAGGAACTTTAACCAGAAGTTCTTGACTGGCTTGGAGGGTTCAAGCCATGAATTATTGGTCTGGCTTGGACAGGGGTGGAATGCATGAAAAAGGCTCAAAAATGACTCTGTCAAAATTTATTAAATTATTTTGGACACCTGAAAGTGTGGGTCATCACGGCTGAGTAAAATAAACTGAGTCACCTTATTGCTAGGCTTGGCTGAAAGCTGATTATTAAGAGAAATTAAAGGAGTTTTTTTTAAAAAGAGGTCTACTTAGATAGTCACAAAAATTACATAGCATAACCTATCTGATATTTGCAAGAACTGGACAATTTTTAGGCCACTTTTTTCCCCACAGCACTCCAAGAGCTATCAATAAAATGCTACCTGTTGCATGTTGAGCCTCTGCATTTGTCTCTCATCTTGGTTTCACAGGTGATGACTTGTGCTGGGGAGAAAAAAATAAAATAAATAAATTTTTTTAAAAAGGAAAAGTCTGCCACAGCCTGCTCTCCAGCTACGGAGATAAGCAACCACCACACATCTTTCCTAAAGGTCTTTGGTGCAGAGAGATAAAAGTCTTATCACAGACCAACCCAGCCTGGGGCAGTTTGTGCCTCTTTAGCCGTTCACCTGAGACAGGTGTCTTTGGAAATATTAGCAAGGAAGAAACATCTGACAGCTGAAGGCTTTGATTTACAGCCCCAGGTCTGCAGCCAGAGCTCTCATTCTCTACTTAATTACAGACTCTTGAGATGCTGGTAGATAAACTTGAAAAGGATGTGTTGGCTTGCCTCACCTTGTTTTCACAATAAGTCTCTTTTAATTAACAGCGATTAGAAAACAACTGAGGAAGTACTACCAGCTCCACAAAGGACTTCAGAAAACTTCCCAAGCAAGAAATTAAAAGGAAACAAATTAAAAAGACCCCAAAAGCTGCAAAGGGAGTAACAGCCTAGTGTAGAGTATTTTAAGTGGGAAAGAAAACAAGTAATTCCTAAAGTGATTACTGACCTGGGGACCCTCAGTTTATCAAAACTTCCTTGAGATGTTTTAAAAGAACAAAGAATTCCTGCAGATGGACATGCAGGAGGCACAAGGGGCTTTTGAAAGCTTTGCTCCCTGCTTCTGGCAGGCTAACAGGGAAATTTTGTGCAGATACCTCCCCTTCCTCTCAAAAATCTTCCCAGATTATTCTTAACCTGAGTCTCCTTTTCGCTTTCTACACCTTTTCAACATAAAGGTACTTTAAAACTTATAGGAGCTGAAAAGAGGTTGGCTTACTCATGTAGGACTCGATGATTTTCTTGGTCTTGATGTGTTTGTTGGGCTTGCTTTCCTGATGGTAGAACCTCACCGGCTTTTGCTCCGCGACCTGGGAAATCTCCACCTCGTTAGTCTCATCCGTCTCGGCAATGACAGGGTCTTCGTAACGGTAATCTTGTTAGGAGAGGGGATTAAAAATAATTAAAGCGTGATTGCATTGATGGGGATGTCAGACACATTCATATTTTGAGGGAGGTGGTTTGGTTTGATGAGGATCTGCTTTGAAATAGTTGGAAATTCAAAATGCCAGTTAAAGGCAGCTCAAGGTTATTGCCAAGGCTGGTGGAGCACCAAGAGGGAAGATCTGCTCCTTTCTCACTCCTCTGCACACAAAGCAGCATTTAGAGCACCTTACAATAAAGCTTTGAAATTATCCCTGCTAATTAGCAAGAAAAAAAAAAAAAGCTGCTATTTCTTCTTCTGTTTCCCTTTCTCTCTAGAGGAAAACACAAATTTGCTGAAGGACACATGCAAGAAGATGGCCCTCATATTTGGTAAGGTGGCTGAAACCTCTTCTCTCCTTCCTGGGTTTGCTTCTTCACAGAATCTGTCCTGGCTTTGCTAGGACAAAGTCGATTTTCTTCTTAGTAGCTAGAAAGCGCTGTGTTTTGGTTTCAGTGTGGGATTTGTTATGAGAAGAATGTTGATCGAGTACAAGGACACTGGGTTTGGGTAGCTTGCAAGTGAAAAGGACTGGGTGGGGGGAAGTGCAGTAATTAACAAAACTCAGAATTGGCATTTGGCTCTGCCAATGAGATATTCCATCTCATATCACATCATGGTCAGTGTATTAACCAGCGCTGACCAGGAAGCTGGGGATTCCCTTGGGAATCACTCGGGTTTGCATTTCTGGGATTGCAGTTTTGGGTTTGGAGTGACTTCTTGCTCCTCCGCTATCAGTCGGTGGTGAGCATCACTCAATTTTTTATATATCAATATTATCATTATCATTACTATTTTAATTTTATTTTACTCCAATTATTAAATTGTTCTTATCTCAACCTACAAGTCTCCTGACCTTTACCCCTCAAATTCTCTCCCTATTCCCTGGATGGTGGGGTGCGAGCAGCTGTGTAGTGTTTGGCTGCCAGCCAAGTTAAACTACTACACCATCCCATCAGCACAGCTTCAACCTCTCCTTTGGTAAGGCATGGGTCCTGCTACAGCATGATCCTGGCTTTAGTGTCTGCAGGGACTTTATCCCTCACTTTACCCTTTGATGGAGAACAAGCTGCCTGCTCTTGCAGCCCAGCAAAAGGATTTGGGAAACAGTGCCAACAAAATGCATTCTGCTTGGCTGGTCCTACCCAAAAACCCTGCTCTGCTCTCGTTCCTGGCAACAAGGACAAGAATGATACAAACAAATACATGATGGATGGTGGCTCCAAGAGAGTTTTCAACTACTGGGGCATCCCCTCCCCTCTCCCTGCTGAAGCCCACCTGCACCCTGGGGGCTCCCCTGGACTTGCAACTCCAGGCTAAAAATGATAAATTCCATTTTGCAGCAAAATAAGTCTCTACTTTGGGCAAGTCTCCAGGGAACCTGCCTGTTTCTAAGAGCCCAGTTCTGTGTGAAACAAAACACACAGGAGAAGAAAAAATGTTCTCAATGCATGAGTCCAGAAACTCCCCCAAGTGCTGGAGGATAGTGCAGCTTCACTGGAGGACTCAGTGTGAATAATATTTTTTAGGGAACTCCACATGTCAGGGAAAACCATCCAGGATCCCCTCTTCTCCTCCAAGAGACACGAATCACTGTATTCATTCTGCAGCCGTGAAAACCAAGGTGGGAAGAGAGGGAAACACTCCATCCACAGCCCCTGAGGGAATGGGGCAGGCAGCCAAGCTCTGCCCACCCACATCGCCTCTGGTAAGCACTGGAGAACATTCCCTTCCCAAACAAACCCTGTGAGGACAGGATCGCTCCTGCCCACAGCCCGCCAGAGCTCAAAATCCCACTGGATCTCCTGAGCCAAACCCATGTAAGCTCCAAGCAGCTTCCCCCCATCCCAGCGCTCATTCTCATTTTCACTGGGGAAAAGGCTCCAAATCCGAGCTCCAGATTTTAAGCAGTTCAGGGCTTTTTAGGTTTCAGCAGCGGTCACCAATTTGCCACGTGCTGTGATGTTGAAGTATCAAGGATGCCTAATTACAAGGTGTATAAAGCTGTGGCTGCTTCTAATTAAAAGTTTCCAAGCAAAAGTTTGCTCCAGCCTTTTCCTCAGGGGAGGTGCTGGGGAGCCCCAAGCCCCCCACCATGTACCTTTGTAGCAGAGGTTGTTCTGGCAGCCTCCTCCGTAGCTTGGTGGGCACTCAGAGCACGGGCGACCCGTCTTGTATGGGGCTTCTCCAATCCAGTTGCCCCTGCAAGCACAGAAGCAATGTGAACCCATCAGACAGTCAAACATCCACCCAAGCACCCAACACCACCAGGCATTAAGACAGTGTGGAAAATGGGTTTAAAAGCTGCTCTATTTTCCATCTGAAACCATTTCCAAACAGAAAAACACCAGAAATACAGGCACACCCTGAGCCAGATCATCTGGGAAGCAGAGCAGAACTTCATGCTATCTCCTCACCCAACCTGGTCATCCTCAAGTCCCCAGTTTTGCCTCTGAGGTCACAGAAATATCATTCTGGCCCAGAGCAACTCATCAAAGACTAAACAACCAGCCCAGGAAAACCTTGTTAAGAGAAGTGTTCCTCCTCTTTTCACCTCCAAGATGATATTTTTAGGGTTTGACTTAAATAAACACTGTGATCTTAGTCAAACAGAAGCAAATCAATGGATTACTGCATTTTCCTCAAGAAACTACCTAGAAACAAAAGCCCTTTTTGGCACTCTGTACTGCAAACTTTAGGGGCTGAGAAGGTTGAAGGAGCCAGCGTTCAGCCCATGGCTACAAACTCTTGAGTTATTGCTCTTTCAGCTGTCTCCACCTATGAGGGTAGCTGAGGACAATGCACGCTGATGCCAGAGACAAAAGATTAAGCAGAAACTGCAGAAATAGAGTATTTTTCCATCCAGCAGCCCTGAAAGGATGATGTGCAAACAGCCCAGCCTGTTGCAAGATCTCCATGGCAGATGGTACGATCCCATATGAGGAGCAGGTTATTGAATCCCACCAAACCACAAGCATAACATGCTCAGTAGCTAACATGGAAAGAGAGGCTTGGACAACCCACCCACAGGGCTCTGTTTGGGTCATGCAGTGAGGTGCCAGCTCTGCACCCACATGTCCTATTTCTCTGCATTATTCTGCCCTATGATCTCCAAAGTCAGATGTTCTCCAAGCCACTCCATTTGCATGCAGCGATTTCCCCATTTCATTTTGTTGCTAAGATTCGAATCGCCAAGAACTTGGGAGTGAGAATGTTTCTCCTATTAGGTGTTTAAAAAAATGAAAACATTAATTGTCATTGGCAGGGAAGAAACTTGCCCTGGGTGTAGCAGTCAAGAAATGTGAATTTCATTTTGAAATTAAATCAAACCATGGAGTAACTGCATCAGTCAAGATTTAGCTATTTCTTCTTTTTTTTTTTAAGCCACAAGGGACTCATCAGGTCTGGGACTTATCTCTTTGTAGCTCCTTGCAGCGGGTCCCAGGTCACTTAGCTCCCACCAGCTGCAGGGCTGGCTTTGCATGGAGCAGCAGTGTCTTTAAATGGGGAGATTTTGCAGGAGAGGGTGGTGAAAATGTCTCATGATACCACAGCCTACCTGGCTGGGTATGGAGGCAGCTGCTGGAGCTGCACTGAGCGGAGTTAATCACCACCCCATCCCCTCCCAGCAGCAGAGAGAGCAAACCTCACTTGGCAGAACACACCAGCTCCATCCTGGCCATCTCCTGCTCCTCCTTTTCATGGCAGGAACATCAAAGCTCCTGCCTGGCCCCAGCCCCTCATTCAGTTTTCCAGGCAACGCTCAGAAATCTTGAACCATCTCTGTTCTGCCATCTAAAGAGAAAATTTAAAGCCACAACCACCAGTCTAGACTGCCTGAAATCTCTTCCCCAGATCCTCAGCATGGCCAGCAGGTTGAGGGAGGGGATTGTGCCCCTCTAACTCTGATCTGGTGAGACCCCATCTGCAGTGCTGCATCCAGCTCTGGGGCCACCAACAGCACAAGGACATGGAGCTACTGGAGCCGGTCCAGAGGAGGCCACGAGGATGATGTGAGGGCTGGAGCAGCTCTGCTATGAGAACGGGCTGAGAGAGTTGGGGCTGTTCAGCCTGGAGAAGAGAAGGCTCCGGGGAGACCTTCTAGTGGCCTCCCAGTACCTGAAGGGGCTCCAGGAAGGTCGGGGACAGACTTTGGCCAAGGGCAGGGAGCGACAGAACAAGGGGTGATGGCTTGAAACTGGAAGAGGGGAGATGGAGATGAGATGTGAGGAAGAAATTGTTCAGTGTGAGGGTGGTGAGACCCTGTCCCAGGTTGCCCAGAGAAGCTGTGGCTGCTCCTCCTGGAAGTGTTCTCGGCCAGGCTGGATGAGGCTTTGAGCAACCTGGTCTAGTGGAAGATATTCCTGCTGCTGGCAGGGGGGTTGGAACTGGATGATCTTTAAGGTCCCTTCCAACCCAAACCATTCCATGATTCTATGATCCTGCACTAGTTAAGCAACCTGCTAAGGAGAGCTGGAGAGAGTCCAGCTCATCTGCCTTACTTTGGTGAGTAGTTGCAGACCAGGTAGACAGCGTTCTCCCAGATTTCTCCCCAGACATTCATCTGCTTGCAGACGTTCACAGCACAGCCGATCTTGTTCGTCGTGGCCCAGACTATCTGCAAGAGCAACACAGTTATTGAAAACAAGGAAACTACCCCGTTGGGGCCACATGTGGCAGTGACAATGGGCTGTGGTGGGGATGCAGAGAGTGTAGTTACAAGCAGCCTTCATCTCCTTTACCTGGGTGTAATGTGTGCACATAGAGCCAGTGCACTTCTCTGGGCACCACGGGTTGCACTCATGAGGGTACGGGTACGTGTAGTCTTTAACTTCATCATACCAAGACTGGACATGGAAAGCTGGAGACCGATACCTGAAGGAGCAAAGACACTTTAAATCACAAAGTTCTGGTAGAGGTTTTCAAATAATACCTGTAGCCTCTTGCCATACTGTAAGCTCAGATTTTTTAATACAAGTTTTGCTAGTTTTTATATAAAAGTTTCTTAAGGCAAGTTCCATTCATCGAGGAGGTGCTGCAAAAGATCCCAGTAATATTCTCTAATGACCAGGAAAAAAAAATCTCATTGCAAATGTTAAAGATTATTTTTTTCCTTAAGATTCCCAGCTTGGTCTGGCTCTCTGTATTATTTATAGGTTTGACATGCTCTTCAAGTGCTGCTGACCTGAAATGTCCTCCTGACTTTTCCACACAACTACAAAAAAACTTCTAGTTTGGCGGAAAGTTGTTATTTTGAAAGTAAACAGAGTTCAGGTTTACCAAACATCTTAAACCCAAAAGCCATCATGTACCTATTTTACCACCAAGCAATTTGCTAAATCTGGAAGGATGGTAGCAGCTAACACTGTAAGACCTTTGAAAGTGAGTGAGCTTTTTCACACTCACATCACACCAAGAGTTAGTGCAGAGTAACTGGTGCACTACACACCTACTCCACGTTTTATTGCATGAGTTTCCCTCTGCACCAAGAATACTCTGAGTGCACTTTGTGCAAACCATGCACCAGGTATTGCAGTACTGGTGCTGCTTGTGTTGTTTGTGGTGGGAGGGGAACATAAATGGTGTTCAAAGTACCTATAGAAATTTATCTGCATTTTGTGTGCTACCTACCCAGCGAGCAAACAGGAAAATCTGCAAACTCTGGATGGAAGCAGAGCATCAAACCCACTATTTTTTATTGCTTTCAACAGCTCACATGAAGCAAGCAGCCAGAAATACAAATGATATCATTACCAACTGGAGTTGGTTCCTTCAGCCAACTCTTCATTAAAAAGCATTCATTAGAAATATTTTAAAAACATTACTCTCATGATGTCATTAAGCAAATTCTTTCCGAATCCTATTTTACAGGAGAGGAAATTGAGGCAATCAAGTTATGGCCCGTTTCTGACAAAAAAAAACCCTGAGATAAATCTGATTTCTTTTTCCTCTCAGTCACTGCAAAAGGAGGGAGATTGGATCTACCTCCATCAGTAACCCATGGCCATCTTGAACGCTTGTAGGAGAGCCAGGAACAGCCCAAGCTTTGGACTTTGTTTCTAATAGATTAACCACGCTGCTTTCCAATCATGACTTAATTCTGCCAACACAAATGGGCCCAATTTTTTATATCAGGCCAATTTCATACCAGCAAATTTCCATTGCTTTCAACCAAGTTCCACCTGATTTACAACAAGCATAACTGCATTTCCACCCATTAGGGCTCCTGAGCACGTACAAAAGTTTTTGTTTGCTGTACAAAGCAGGTTTAACCTATAACAGGCTTAACAATAAAGAATTTTCACCAGAGCTGGAGAAGCAAATCCATTTGGAAGCCTTAACATCAGCTTTCCTAGCTGGGTTAACAACTCTAGGTTAAAAACCTACCCCAGGAAGTTGAGAAAATAAATAAATAAATAAATATCTCTACACAGTGGTTTCAGTAGAGAGAAATTAGGAGCTATATGTATGGGAAATATGGCAAGAGATAACTAAAAAGTTTACAGCACTGAGTTCTGAACTCACAGCTGAGTCCAGATGTTGTTCCTGAGAAGCTTTAGCTTTCAGCTGCTTCTCAGCATGGTGCCAGAAACCTCCTCAAAACAGTAGATTTAAGAGCAAGGGTTATGGCTTCTGTAGCTGTTCTCCTTGAGGAGTAAGAGTGACCTCAGGCACATTCCAGCTGCAGGACTTGGAGATCCAGATAAATGGAGTGACCCACATCACCGTTGGGTTTGCTGGGGTTGCTCAGCTGAAGGTGGCTGCAGATATTATCATTATAACAATTTCACTGCAGCAATACCAATTATTGATCCTCACCTTTCTCTTATCTCCCCAGTGCTCTCCTAAGCATCGACAAGGCAAACCTTCCCAACTGGCTCTAAAGAAGGATCCATAACTTTGCAATGAGCTTGTAGCACTCCAACTCCCAACTCTTACCTGCCCCAGTGAACCGCCAAGTTCTGTCCGATTGACCTGATGAGGGCACTAGGTCCATGGTCCCAGATGCACTGCTGAGCCCAAGCGTGCGCTGATCTTTCCAGCTCATCATCCCAGGTCTGCAGGGGGTAGTGAGAGAAAGGAACAGGTCAATTTGTCATCTCAAGCTTAGTAGATCAAGAGACTCAACCAACAGCACTTAGAGGATAAAGAAATAGTAAATTACAGCTCACCCCTAGTGTCTGGGCTATCCTTGTGAAGCCAGCACATTCAGTGATGTGCATGGACCTAAAAGCAAGTGTCTCAAGATGTCCTCCTGCCATGGAAATGCAGGGCATTAAAGGGTCTATTATTTTTCCTGGTTGATCTCATGCTGCTTAGGAGATGCTTTGCACAGGTCAGCAGAAAACAGACCCAATAAGACCTCGAGAACCCATCTAGACTATCCACCCTAGAAAACAACAAGACATTCTTGGCAGGTGTTTTTCTAATCTGTTTAAAAACACGCAGACAAAAACATGAAGGACAGAGATCCCAGCACGTCTTTGTGACACCTGTTTCTGAGATCCACAAGACTTCCAACATGCAGTCAGTGCTCTGATAAAGCTGCAGCACGATTTCCCATCCATTTTCCTTAAGACCAGGACATTTCCTGGCTTTCCCATCAAGAGGATCTCCAACAGTGGATATGCTCCTGCCCTTCACTACCTACACAGGTAGAGATATTTGGCTCAATCTCTTGAGTATGAGTCTGAACCTCCTGGTCCCATCTCCTCTTCTCCTTCCAGAATAACTGTCAAGTCCACTGATGAATCCAGTCAAATTTAACAGAGGTGACAAAGTCCCAGAGCTGTTAAGCTAATATCACTCTCACTGAAACAGGCATCAGGTTAGAAGTGACAAACCCTGTTTATGTTCCCACTGGGGGAAGGATGTTGGTGTGAGATCAGTTCTCATTGAATATCAGCCAGCTGTAAGCCAAATGAGATCTCAAACACCATGCAAAGGCAATAGGAAAGCAGGCTTCATTGGCTCCACTGCCCAGGAGTGTATTTGTTTTAAAGGCCAGACTTGCTGGACCCAGCAGAGAGTGCCCTGAATTCATTGTGTAATCACTGGCAGCTGCCCTATTCAGAACAGTCCTTAGAAGATAATTTGTTGGGATCAAAATATTACTGCACATTCCTACAAATAAAACCAAAGAGAAGAGTGGGCTTGTAACGTGTCTCCAGTGCATTCATGTGCCAGCACGAGATTATGTCTTCTTTGGACATTTACCATCACAACCAGCTGGTCTTTCCAAGTCCTGTCTTCTTCAGAAGAAAAGCAAATCCTGATCTCAAACATATCAAAGGACCCATCAGAGCCTGTTGGGAGGACTGGAGGGCATTTGGGCTCTCGAACACATTTTAAAAACATCAGATGCTCATTCCAAGTAAGCATCTCCACACAGTCTCAGGCAGTTACAACTGGGATGGGGAGGGACCTCATTTCACTGGCTAAGGCAACAGGAAAATGCAGCGTCTCCTGGAACTTGGTGTGTCTACACTATCTTCATAAGGCAAACATGAGCTCAGCTAACTGAGCTAACAGCCCAAACCTCTGAGAACAGCTTATCATTAAGCATGCTCAGCAACCCAAATTCCAACAACATCCCAGAGCTGCTCTGAGCTCATCAGCCTGCCTTTGAACTGACCAGTGGCCAAGAAAATTCATGTCAGTCTGCAAAACTCCGTGCGGACACAGCTCTGACAGAGGGAATAAAACCATTTTCCTTCTCAGTCTTCCAACTCCTTGAAGGTGTATGGGATCTGACCCACCACACACACATTTCCAAACCTCTGTTCAAGTAGACTATTGCAATTGTGCCTAGACACACAGCTTTTTGTGGTCTCCCACTTTCTGCACCAGGCAATGACCAGCCACAAGCTGCCTTCCCATCCAACACATAAGCCACAGAAACTCTCCCAAGACGTTACTCACTGCTAGTACTTCAGACTTTCTAGCAGAGCATTATTCCCTGCAGCCTCAAAGGCAGAGACATTCCAAATCTCCTAATTTAATGCAGAGACGTTGTGAGCAATAGGCCATTAAATGGAAATTGATGTGAACGTGTGCATTACATCTTCCTTTGATGCCTAGGGATAAAATAAATGAACTTGGACAAAAGATACTCAACAGGCAATTGGGAATGAGCTACATCTTTTCATGGCTTTGTGCCCGATGATTAGAAAAGCTCATTTCTGTGAGTGTCAGATTACAAAGCCATCCCATTTAAATTAGAACAGTTATTTGCCTCTTGTTTCTCAGACGTGAATGCGGTCAGGAGTCTGGAATTATTTCAGAGCAATAAACATAACCAAAAAAAAGAAATAGATTTCAGACTTTCCCAGCTACTCTTGCAAGAATTTTTTATGCCACTATTCAAAGCAGTATCTAGGAAGACTACTGAAGCCAGCAGGGCAGTGTACATCTATGCTCGGTTTCCTTCTCAAGCAGAGATTGAGAAGCCTTCAGATATCTACTTACTCAGCCTAACTACTTTGTAAACCTAGCCCTAGACACCTGAATTGCAGTGATCAGGTTACTCTCTCATTTTTCTCCTCAGCTTAGACTTTTTGCAGTACTGGCAATTTACTTTTAAAAGTGGCATAATGAGAGTCCAGGACTGACGTGTCCTGGCAGAAGCTTGGACGTGCTTTGCTAACCCAAACAGAAATACTATCCCATCCTGACAAGGAGAGTCACCACTCTACAGTTTAGAGGATGGATGGATGGATACTTTATACATGAAAACAAACTATTTTCCTTCCAGCAATCTGTACTGAGAACAATTTCATTCTATCCAGCTGTCTTTGAGGCCTCCACAAGAAGAAAGATTTCTGCCTTTCATCACTGAAAGCCATCTGACTAAGCCATCTTAAGAGGTCAAGATGTCTTAGGAACTATTATGTCCCTTTTAATCTGTGTTTATTAACAAAGAGTTAGCTTTGGTCTAGGCACCCATTCACTGCCATGACTGCTGTTATCAAGTCCAAACAGACAATGAAAGTGTCCATTATAAAGCTGCTCTAGGGTTAAGGTAATTCTGTATTTGATCCACTTGGTCAGGAAGGTGTACACTGCTCACTCATTTTCTATTAACACTGAATATCTGAGCTAGCTTTCAATTAATTAGACAAATCCAGCAGCACAACTGTTCCTTTCTTCATTTCTGCACTCCACTTTACCTTTATCCCATATGTATATAATTCTTTTAGTCTCCAGAGAAGTTGTGGGACTGATTGGGTTATTGCTTTCTTATTAACAGCCCTCCACCAACTAAAGTTCATCCTGGAGCAGATAAATACATCACTTTCCCAAAATCCATTAGCTCCCCTTGCCACTTTAAATCACTTAAATATGTCAGATCTAGAGCTTGGAGAAAAGACTTTCACAAGGCAGCATTTGGAGGTGGATGGGCAAGAACAAGTTCTTCCTACTTATCCACAAACTAGCACCACACGTCTCCTGTGACTCTCCACAGAGGCACCAAGGGAAAAGAGAAAAGTTTATCTATGGTACTAAAGACAGACCATGCTGTTAAACGAGTCCAAATGAGAAATGTCCTATGCAGAACAAAGGATTAAAGTAAAAGTTCACGTTCAGAGTATACACAGCATTTCCAGGTAATACTGGGTAAACACGAATACATGAAAGAGGGATTCTAGCCTTTCCAAGTAGCACCATCTGATATTCAGCTTCTCTCTTCACAGCATATAAGGCCCTTTCATTTTCCCTCCATCACCCATAAAAACCACTAGAAAAGCACACTGAGCAAAGACAAACAGAAAGGGTAACCACGCTGCAAGCGTCAACAGCGCTCGGCCAGCGGACAGTCCGCAACAGCAGTCCTCTCAGATCCTCAAAGCCAACCAAAACACGTTTGACTTTCTCATGTTTTGAGTTTACTTTCTGCAAATTAATCAGGTCACCTCTTCTCTGGCAGTACCTTGCAGGCAGCCAGCAGGATAACGTTGAGAGCCCATGGAGAAAGAGAGATACAAAGTGATGGTTCTTCAAAAGGTGCCATTTCTGACAAAAGGGGGGTGAAAAACCAGCAGTGTGAATGCTCCTGGGGATCAACTGATGGGCAGTTGTCCTTCCTCACTGTCTTCTGCTCTCCCTTCTCTTTTCCTTTTCCCTGCAGTCACAACAAGCAGGTTTTTTTCCATTTGCAGCACTCATTTCAGCACTGCTGGCAAACAATTTGATATTGCATTTAGGGAATTATTTCTTTTACCCTTTTAAAGACCATCTTAACAACTCATGAATCACCTAACCTGTCAGCAGGAGTGCTCAGTTGAAGTCAGGCTAGTTTCAGTCATAACTATATTTGCACATTGGGAAAAGGCACCCAAAAAAGAAATTATTATTTGCCTACATCATTTTCTGGCTCCACAATATTTTGATGACATGTCAAAAATAGCTCAAAGGAGAGTCTCTGGCAGCAGGTGAAGAAAAACTATTCATCTGGATTGTTGATGGTAAAGGCATATTTCATACTCAGACTTTCAAGCTCTCCCTCTGAAGTGGGAAAATACATTGACCAAACTTTTATTTTGGTTTCTTGAACTACAAAAAGCCAATAGCACTGACCCATCCATCCATGAACTCCCAGAGTTTCTGCAGCTAATTCCAGGGACCAAACCACTTTGTGGATGGAGCCACGTTCCTCAAGCCTTGTTTCTCTAAGGTGCTGAGCAGATTCCCAGCAGCATCATGGATGCTTGGCTCACATTGGTAATCACTGGTGATCAGTGTATGACAGAAGGGCAGACGTTACCTCCAGTGTTGGGTGGTAGCTGGTGGCAACTCAAAGACCATCAGAAGTTTCTTTGAGCAGACTGTGCCATCCAGAAACACCAGTTACAACAGTCTGAAAGCCTTCACCGGGAGAACGTGGGTTAAACATTAGGGAAAATTTGATACTTTTATGACATTAAGGTAATGGAAGAACCTGCTGAGGCTGTGGAATTACCATCACTGGAGATGTGTCCAGAGCTGGGCCAGACACTGGTTTATGAATAATGGAACCAGTCCTGAAGCTATGCAGCGGATGGACTCGATGACCCGTTAGTGGCCCTTTCCAACCAAAACAGTCCAAGATCTAAAGCATCGTTCAATCTGGAATGAAACTGCTCCAGGAAACCTCTTGAGAAAAAAACCTTACTTTAGAGGAAATTTGCTACATCTCTTGCACCATAAGGAAAATTAAAATAAAGATTTTAAAAAGAAAAAAAAAAGTAGAGTTAGGTATCAGGAGCAAGACTCACCATGTATTCCATATTAGAAGCCACTGGGTACACTTGACCTCTCAATTTATTGTGGAGCATCAATATCTCCTGTCTGTCTGGGAATAAAATGGCTCTCTTGGATCTGGAGTGAGTTTCCCCATCATGATATTTACTCAAAATGCTCTCCAGGTGACTCGAGTTGGGCAAGATAAAGCATTCGGCTGTCTTTGTCAGGAGCAGTACACATCCAAGAGGAAGGATCCAAGGCAGGGCAGGATTCATGCCTCCTCTACAGCCAGCAGAAGCAGAGATGAAGATGATGCTAGGCTTCCTTGCAGGGACTCCTGTGGCTCAGCACGGGTCTGGAATTTTGGGGAGAAACAGGCAGTTAGAGCAGTGCCAGAGAAGCTCTCAGTGCATACCACCTCCACCAAGGAAACCACACAACAGTTTTTTTGCTTGAAAGAGAGTGATGCCTACAGTCTAAGCAATTATCATTCACCCCAGTGACAAGAAGACCTGGACACCAACTCAAGTGATGGGAACTCAGTTTATCACACTGGGGAAATCCACTGATGTTGTGCTGGGAGAGAGAATTAGCCAGGCAGCACCCAAGCATGGCAAAGAGATGCTTTCTCCACTAATGATGCCAGGGGTTCAGCTGTCACCCAGTGATGCCCAGCAGCTCCAAATAATCCCAGCTCCATCCCTTCAGAGGTGGGAAGGGGAGATGGTTGAAGTTATTCACCCAAGGAGCAGCTGTTAAAGTGGAGAATGGATATGACTAAAAGGGAAAGTGAAATTCCCTTCAAGCCAGATCACAGAGGTCAGACATCAGCAAGAGCTATTTCGGAGGGGCCCCCTCTGCCAACAGACTCCAGCAGAGCAGCTGCCAGACTCGGTGAAAGCAGCTGTTTATGTGAAATGTCACCGTAACGTCAAATAACCAAAATCCCTGCTGGCAAATGACGCACCGGGGTGTTCTCGCTGACGCATCGCTTCACAGCAGGTGGGAACACGGCCAGAGATATGAATTATGGGAGATTAGGAGAGGAGCCAGAGCACCCATCCTCCCCCAGCCAGGAGATTAGGTGGAACACCTAATGCACGCTCGGTAGCTGTCAGCAGTGAGGGCTCAGAGGAATGGTCTCAATTTGGCCATTGTTGGGTTTGAATGGCTTCATTTAATCCCCATCCCCTCCCTTGCTCCATGGTGCTCCCACTCCACCTGCCATTTCCAAACTCTTCTTTACTTCCTCTTCCCCTCCACCTCACCCCCATACTTCTCCATCTAATGAGCCTTGTGTGTCTTGGCTGGTTTTACTGAGACCATGACCTATTCAGGGAAGGAAAGAGGTGCTGCTACATGGCTCTGCAGGTCCTCATGCTCTTTAGGTGGGATCTAAGTCACCAGAGCAGAATCAATTCATCATGGACAACAAGCATCCATACAGACAGTGTAAGCACAGCATCTCTCTCCTCAGGGCTAAATGTTGGAAGAAAACTTCCCTGTTCCTGACTTCAACACTAGGTGAGGACCTGGTTTTGACAGCACTGTTACAAGTCACACTGAAAACCTTCCTACCCAGCACCAGGAAAGAAACCCCAGATTAGCAGGAATTATTCGAGAAGTTTCAGCCCAGTGACATGGGATTTGGACACACTGAGACTGGATGAGCTGGAAAACACCCAAGGCAGGGAAACGTCTTCCAGCTCCCAGCTAGAAACGCTCTGTTTGAGCACAAAGTCCCAAACCCCAGCTCTCCAGACCCAGCACAACAGCATCTGTGGAGGACAGTGACAAGCACAAGGTGTTTGGCACAGATGACACCCGCCAAAAAAAACTCCAAGGCCATTGAGAACCCCTGAAAACTTGTTGGCTGTCCACCCAAAATAGACAAAGTCCCTGTTTGAGGCTTCTTACTTGTTTTGTATTAAGGCAGATGAGAACCAGCTGCCCTCGGTCTCTCTCCAGGCAGAGCATTAAGCCTTTGCCTGGTAGAACAATGCAGGAATGTAATTTGCTCAGTTTAGGTAACGGCTTCTCATTATTTCCTGCTCTGCAGAGCAAGTCAAACACACACACACACCTTGTCCCCAGCTCCAGGCACACCTGAAAGACAGGACGTTCGGTGGTGTCAGGACAAACATTGCTTTAACCTCATCCTCTTCTCAGCCCTGTTTGTTGACATTTGCTTCACCCCCACCCCCAACTTTCTAACCCGGCTACAGAGGGGTAAGAGGAGGCAAAAGGAGCTGTTGCTTTTGTAGACTGTCTGACCCAAATTCAAGGAACAATTCCTACTTTGAGGCACTTCCCTAGGAGTTTAAAAATAGATGCTCTGCCACAGCCGTGTACAATGTGGGCATTTAGCACAAACAATCTGAGCTGCAGCCTGCCCCGTAGGTAGAGCAGGCAGGAACAGACAGCTCACACACACGGCAGTTGGACCCCTTCATTTGGCTGGCTGCCTTTTGCTAAACAGGAGCCCATATCCACCACCCATTTAAGGCAAACACTGAACTTACAGAAAGGGTAGCTTGGAAAAAAAATAAAAAATCAGCTGTAACATCTGAAAGCCCAGAGGAGCTGCCCCACTCATGGCTACGCAACGAAGCCAACACATCTGGATCCGTGCCCCAGCCAAAACCTTGCAACAGATGGTGTATTATTCTTTGGGATGTTCTTCCCTGTATCCCATCCTAGCACCTCTCTAACATGATGTCATTTTGGCACCACCTTCTTTTTCAGTTGGGGTGTGCAGGTCCCTTCCTCTGCTTTGGCTGGAGGTGGGGAGCACTGAGCATCCAAAGGAAAGATGAAGAGATCAGAGAAAGACAGGGAGCAAAGAGCTCCTTGTCCAGATTAACTGAACTCAGCGAATAGATGCTCACATTTCAGCAAGATCTCATTGATTTCAGATGTCCATCCATGTGCCTCTCTTAATATCCTCATGCCCAGGTTCAACAAAACACTGGGATGTGTGTTAAAGCTCAGCCAAGCGCCCTGCAGAGCTGGGGCAATGCCTCCAGGCTGCATCAGGATCTCCTCACCAGGGAAGATTGAAATCATATTGCCTTGGAGTGGGGATTTGACATTATTCAGAGAAAATTATCAGCTGACAGTCAGCTGAGGAAGTCTCTGCTGTTGTTTTCAAGGGCTCAAGAGGAGCATTAGCACAACCTTCCTTCAAACACATCAGGCCCTTGATACTGGTGCCAGGTAAACATCTGGGAGCGATCAGAAACGGGTGAGTCAGCAGAAGCTGACTCCTGCATATGCTGTAAAGCCTGTCCAAACTGGGGACAAAGGGGAGGCCACCTTCTGGGGTCTCAGGAAGTTAAAAAGCAGCACTGGACTTTGGAAAAAAAGTATTTTTAGAAAGCTATTTCCCCAGCTAATGGATGGTGTCTGTGTTTCACAGAAAGCAGAAGAGCTGGTGGCATGTGGAGCCTGGCAGGCAGCGCTGCCTGCTAAAGCCACATGCAGCCTTACTTCTGTGCTTCCTTATGTCCTCACTTCACCTCATTCCTTACAGCTATTGATCTTTAAAGATCTTTAATTGCCTCACTGGTAAAGTATATGAGTGGGTGTCTGCTCCTTGGTTATGGATGGTATTTGTGGCCAAAGCATCCCTGGACCTGTGGATTTATACACAGAATAAGCTGACAAGGCAGGGAAATGCAAGAGTGAGCTCGGGGTAGCAGCAAAGCATCTAAAACAGCAAAGCAGAGGGGAATTAGCCTAGGATCAGCTTTTAAGCTGTGCAAAGAAATCCGGTGATAAAGCCCCAACACTCCCAATGCATTAAAGCCCAGGTCGTTTATGTAACCGAGACGCACACATCCAACTCTGAAGAACTGCATTGGCTTCAAAAGGAAAACAGGATGACAAGTTCCTTGACACAGTACATAACGTTGTCTGCAGAGAACACAGTACAGATTCAGCATCTCTAAGGCCAGGAGCCAAAACATCTGGATCTTCTATTACAATCCACTCCCACAGAACTGAAGTGGGTGAGTTTCTACGCAAAACCACACGGAAAACCCACTGGTAACAGACACAACATGTGGCGACACCACGAAATTCCTTTTAGACAGGACTTTAGAGCAGAGTTGCATAAACACAGGATTCCTGGAGCAGACTAGCTGTGCCCATGGGCAGGCAGCTCTTAGAGCTTGATCCAGTATCCCTTGGATATTTTTTATTATTATTATTTCTGCAGAAATCCACTCCTGTATATGCAAACTCCTCCCATTTATCCCAGGTTAATGTTTATTAATCTTGCATTAACCTCTGCAAAGCACACATGAGGGAAGCTCAGACACTATTGTGCTATTTTATACCATGCAGGTTACTTTTTGGAGAAGTTACTAAAATTGTGCCTTCTTGGACACACACCCCAGCCCCCCCTCAAGCCACAGTTCAGAAGCAAGGACTAAAGCTTCCACTTACCTCGCTGAGTATTTCCAACTCCTCAGGAAATTGTAGTTTCTCCAAGTCTGCTTGTGGAAAATAAATTATATATCTGAAATATTTAAACTAGGAGGAGTTGGGGGGTGGGGGGGAAAGGATGAAAGAAACCTTAGGAGGTGTGAGGAATGCAAGGTCTCAGCTCAGCAGCTCCTACCAACTGCAGTCTCACAGAGCTCCCCAGTGGTATTTATGCTCTCCAGGCAGAGGACAACCCTGGATCATCCTGTTTGGCAACCAGCCTGTAGTAATAACGAAAAGAAGAGAAGAAGAGGGAGGGGGAAAAAGAATTGGGGGGGGGAAGGGGGGTGGAGAGAAAGAAACAAGACTAAAAGGAGGCAGGAGGAAGGAGCAGAGGGGTGTCACTTGGGATCTCAGCAATTTGAAGATAGTCATTGGGGCTCAGTAAATTAGGACCATCCTCCCAAAGGCGGTAACTCAGCACCCGGGAGGGAGAGGAGAGGAGGAGGAGGAGGAGAGGAGAAGGAGGAGGAGGAGGAGGAAAGCAGCCAGACGAGGGTATAACAGGGTTTGCTTCGCTTTCCCCTGCAGCCTTCTGGCAGAACTCGCAGCCCAGCGAGGTCCTGGAGCATCCTCCGTGGCACCTTGGTGAGGGGCTCTGGTGATGAGGGAGGGGGAATTCGAGCAAAGGGGTTTTTTTGTTGTTTGGTTGTTTGGTTTTTTTTATAAGGGTTCAAAGCCAGCTGTCTCCTCTCACTGCCAGCTCAGCCCTTTCCCACTCCCCTTGGGAATATCCCTCAGCAGGTCACTCCCCTCCAGGGCTGAGACATCTCTGCAGGATCCCAGGGCAAAGCGAGGTCCCCAGGGCTGGCAGTGGGGCTGAGCAGGATCCAGCCCCTGGCAATCCCCATGGCATTCCCCTTTTATCCAGAACTGGGTGTTTGCTGGGAAACAGGAGACCTCTCCCCCTCTGTGGTTGGTTCCCAACGCTCACCCAGCCTGACATTCCCCACACACACCCGTGGTTCAGCTCAGCTGCTCCGGTGTGACAGAAGAAGTTCAAGATAATAAGGACAATAAAAAGTTAGCACAGCATCCAGGCAAGGCTCACCTCTCACCTCTTCCACTGTGTGGCTGATGCCCAAAAAGCCACAGGGCAGCTTTCACACCGAGCCCCGTGCCTGCGCTTGCAATTCTACGTGCACTGGTGAAACATGTTTTTATTCACTGTGAAAGGAAGTGATTGAGCAAAGACAAGCTGAAAGTTCCTTCTTTTTTTTTTTTTTTCTCCTTTCTAAGTAAACAAATGGAAAAAAATAAACTTATAAGTAAAAATGTGTGTATAATTCAACACCTCTGCAGCAGCAGCTGCCACCCTGCTGTGGTGCTGAGCACCTGGAGAGAGCAGATCCAGGTATCACCACCCATGGGAGTCCCTTGGGGTCCCCATCCAGCAGCACCGTGGGGTTGTGTGATAGTTGAACAGAACTGGCAGCCAAACAAGACACAGCCACTTGCAGCCCCCCCCAACACCCCATTCCCCCCCCCCCAGGGAATCAGGGAGAGAATTGGAGGGGTAAAAGTGAGGAGACTTATAGGTTAAGATAAGAACAATGTAATAATTAGAGTAAAAATAAAATAAAAATAATAATAAGAGTAATAATGATAACAAAGATATATATATATATACATATATATATATATACACACATATATATATATATGAGTTATACAGAGTACAATTGCTCACCACCCGCTGATAACAATCCTGGAGGAGCAAAAAGAAACCCTGAACTCGAAATCATACTCCCAGAAAAGCAGCCCAGAGTGATTCCCGAGAGAATCCCCCCATTTCCAATCAGCCCTGGTTAATATATTGACCACGACATGATATTATATGCAATATCTTATTGGCATATCCAACTGTCAATTCTGGGTTTTACCAACTACTGCACTTTTATTCTCCACTCTCCCCTTCCAATCCTCTCTTCTTGGAAACTGCCCAAGCACAGTGTCCTTGTCTTTATCAACACTGTTCTCATACCAATCCTCACTGGAACCAAACCACAGCGCTTTCTAGCTACTAAGAAGAAAATTAACCCTATCCTAGCAAAAACCAGGAGAGGTTGGCACATCTGCTGGCACATCCTTGGGGTGACCCAGCCCCAGCCCCGGGGTGTCCCTCTGTGGAGGGGGACCCCCAGCTCCTGCCTTGGGGGTACCCAAATGAAGCAGCTCTGATTTTTCCAAATCCACTCTCTAGTCCTCTCTCTAAAGTTCTTGTGGAAAAAAAAAGTCCTTCCATTCTTCTAACCAGTCAATATTTATTTATTTGAGCACAACACCCACCAATTTAATGCACTGTTTACACGAAGGAAGCTTACAAGATACTGAGCTGCAGAGAGGTTGGGTTAAACCCCAACAGAGCTCAAAAAGCACAAGGACATTTATCAAAGTCGTTCAGCAGCGCGTGAGCAAAGCAGCAAATACTGGCAGCTGATAGAGCAGCTCCACTCAGCAAAGACATCCACCCTCAGAAGTCAACCCCAAGATCCATCTGATTTCAGCTCTTACAGCATTTTCCTGAGAATTTTTTGGGAAGTAGCAGATTCTCATCACTCAGGGTGTCTCTTCAGCACCGTTTCTGGGCTGTGTATTTTAAACCAAGTCATTGCTGGGACATGGTAGAGCCAGTTCCCACCAGTCAGTCCCAGTCCTGCAGCTTGCTATGGCCACAACACCCTTTCTGGCTGCTCTTCCTCGATGGCCACATTCTCCCAGCTGTATTTACAAAGAATTTTAATTTACTTCAGAACAAATTGTGTATGTGAACCAACAACATAAGCTCCATCATTTGGACCTGGCACTTCTACCCTGCCAAGAGCAAGTCAGTGCCATTTGGGCAGCTCGATCCCAAAATCGCCACCAACACAGGCAATTCAAAGACCCCAGAGAACTGGGATGACAGGAGGCTCTGAGCTGCTTTGCTTTAAAATCACTGTATCCTCCTTTTTTAAAAATAAAATAAAATAAAATAAAAAATAAAATAAAAATAAAAATTAAAAAATATAAATAAAAAATAAAATAAAATAAAATAAAATAAAATAAAATAAAATAAAATAAAATAAAATAAAATAAAATAAAATAAAATAAAATAAAATAAAATAAAATAAAATAAAATAAAATAAAATAAAATAAAATAAAATAAAATAAAATAAAATAAACCAAAACAAAATAAAACAAAACAAAATAAAATAATTTTTTTCAATCAGTGTATCCTCTGATTCACTTCGGATCAATGAGTTTCCTGTACTTCCAGGAGGCTCTTTTCATCAGCTGAAAGATGCTGCAGCCCCCAGTTTCCTAATTTCCCCAAATAACGAGGGCCAACAGTGCTGAACCACCATGCCCCAGCACAGGCTGCCATCCCGAAACCACACAGCTCCACACCCTGACCTCCAGCCCTCAGAAGGTGCCCTTTGCTCCAATTACCCAGAAGTTGAATTAACTCCTTTAAAAATCTCACGTCCTGACATACAAATGATTTCCAGATCTCAGAGAAATTCAGTATTTTGTAATCTCCCCAAACGTTCCTATGGGAAATGAATCCCTGTAGGATGGGTTGGGCTGTCTTAACTTCTCCATCAACTCTGCTGCTTTACAAAGATTTGATTATAAAATTAATTTTTTTTCTATATAGACCACCACAGTTTCACTGTACAAGTCATCCATGGTGCACAGTTGGGCTTAGGGATGAGCACAGCCCAGCACAAGACTTTTTATCCACCTCATTTTGTCTCCAGTCAGCAGTTTCAGGTCATACATTTGACCAAAGCCAAAACAATCAGCAGTTACTTTTAATCATTCAGCGTTATTACTGCCTTGATTATAACGTCTCCATTTCATATGTGGTAAAAGCCACATAAAGCAGCTGCATATGTAAGTATATATTAGGAGAGAAGGCTTTTAATGGAATAGCCAATGAATAGGAAGAAACACAGATTTCACTCTGCCCTCCTAATTGAGCACGCAGACAGCATGTCTTGATTTTCAACTTTAACTAAATTCCCCTTTATTTCCTATTCAAATAGCAGCTCAGGAGTAAAAGCTTCAAATCTGAGCAGGGGCACAGCGAAGAACCGGGCAAGAGAGTCAAAGCCGTGGTGTGAACTCCTGTTCCTGTCTGTCTTTGACCCCTGCTCCAGAACAGAGGGGGCTCAAGGGGAGTCGTGGGGGTGAAGCAAAGCTGGTGGCAATAGGAAACACAGAGAACCTCGGCTGGAATCACAGACTGGTTTGGGTTGGGAGGGACCTTAAAGCTCATCCAGTCCCAACCCCCCTGCCAGCAGCAGGGACACCTCCACTAGACCAGGTTGCTCAAAGCCTCATCCAACCTGGCCAAGAACACTTCCAGGGAGGAGCAGCCACAGCTTCTCTGGGCAACCTGGGCCAGTGTCTCACCACCCTCACATCAAACAATTTCTTCCTCACATCTCATCTCCATCTCCCCTCTTCCAGTTTCAAGCCATCACCCCTTGTTCTGTCACTCCCTGCCCTTGGCCAAGCCCCTCCCCAGCCTTCCTGGAGCCCCTTCAGGTACTGGGAGGCCACTGGAAGGTCTCCCCGGAGCCTTCTCTTCTCCAGGCTGAACAGCCCCAACTCTCTCAGCCTGTCCTCACAGCAGAGCTTCTCCAGCCCTGGCATCATCCTCGTGGCCTCCTCTGCACTGGCTCCAGTAGCTCCATGTCCTTGTGCTGTTGGTGGCCCCAGAGCTGGAGGCAGCACTGCAGGGGGGGTCTCAGGAGAGCGGAGCAGAGGGGCAGAATCCCCTCCCTGGCCCTGCTGCCCACGCTGCTCTGGGTGCAGCCCAGGACACGGTTATTGGCTCTGTGCTGCCAGCGCACGGTGGGGCTCATGTTGAGCTTCTCCTCCACCAGCGCCCCAAGTCCTTCTCCTCAGGGCTGGTCGAACACACACTCTTCACTCCTGCTCCAAACAAGAGAGATTTATAGCACGTTTATGAAGATAAATCCTGTCGACAGCCCGGGAGCTCCCTGAAGTCCCGGCAGCAGTGCTGGCAGCACTTGTAGAGCTGGAACACCACAAAACTCACGTGTGCTGCCACTGCCCTCTGCTGCGGCCCCGGCCCGTCCTGCCATGGAGAGACATCACTTTGGGTGGTTATTGTGGAAAAAATAGAATTCCTTAATTAAAAACACACCCCACCTCCCCTCACCCTCAAACACCTCATGATTTTGATCATCTTTCTCCCCCACCCCATCAAATCATTCCCCACCCAGACCTGGTTTATGGCGTACGATTTTTCTAAGTTATTTTGGACTAGCACCTAAAAGTTTTGAAAACTTTAGGTCTTAATGTACATTCTTATTAAAAAATGTTTTTTTTAAAAAAATGGTTTAAAGATCATTAAACAACCACCAGATTTAGGGTGTATTTCAGGGGGGTTTTGTCTTGGGTGTTAGTTTTTATCTTTTACATAATCACTCACAAACAAAGCAAATAATCAAAAGGCTGCAAAATCTTTTGCAAGGATGGGTGGAGTTTAATACAGAGAATAAAAATTGTGGTTATGTGTTCACATCACTGTTGCCACACACTTTATACTCTTTTTTTTTTTCACTATTTCCTTTGAGTAATACACTGCAGAAGACAGATTTTTTAGCAACAAGTGCATTCGTAATATCCTTAGTGAAAAAAAATAAATTAAGAACATCTGAACAACTTCCATTTCCTACCAAGAGAGGCTTTCAACACTTGCTTTTTCAACTGGCAATTACTCACTGTCATTTCTTTAAAATAATTAGTAACACTCGTCACCTGCACACGTCAAGTGAGACGTAGAATTGAACCAGCAGACTCGGAGTGAATCGTGTTTTTGCAGCAGGAGCACCTCTTACAGCCTTCTCTGATCCTGGTATTTTTTATTATAAGGTGTCTATACCTGTCTTTCATGAACAGGAGAGGTTTAGGTTTTTAGGAAATTCATTTTCTATTCTTTTACCCCAGGGGATAACGTACAAGACACAGGAAAAGCCCTCGGATCTTCCACAGCTGCCAAGGAACACAGAATTGTTATGTCTTAACATCAAAAACCTCCTGATAGCAAAAAAAAATCTAATAGGATGTCCATAGGACCAAGCCTGTATTAGGTAAAATGATATTAGGTGATTAAACTGTAATTTAAATACTCTAATATTAATCCATCACATATGCAGCAACTCCAAGCAAAGAGCAGAAGCACAAGCACAGCCAGATGGAACAACACAAAACCCTCATCAATCGCACACCAGTTCCTTCTTCCTCATCCTACTCTTCATTCCTTCCTCTCTTTTTTTTCCACTTTACCCTTTTCAAGCCATTTCTGCTGTGCTGGACCCCACTCAACTGCTCACCCAGAGGTGTCTGCTCCAGCTCAGACACTTTCTGCAGCTGGTGAGTCACCTGTAACCCAGACGACTTGTTTCGTTGTTCATGGGAAGCTGGAGACTAAGAAAGTGTTTCCTTTCCAAAAGATAACAAAATGCAAGATTTCAGATAGCAAAAAGGTGAATTCCATTTCAATACACACACTCAAGTTCTGGGCAAGCCTTCCAGAGCTGCCTGCAAACAGAAATCATCCCTCAAAATAAAAGTTAAATTTATTATACCTGTATTTTTAATGCACCTGTATTACAAATCCATCCACAACTGGGTAAGAAATCTGTAAATAGGAAAAGCTTTTTTCTACAAAATCCTTTGCCATTAAGACTCCTGTTAGGGCAAGAGCTAACCAACAACACGGGGTCCACTTTGTTTCTACTCAACATACTCAATGTCCTGCCCAGAAATGCAAACCAGGGTTTTTAGGGTCAAAACTCACGAGTCAACCACTTTGTCCATTCAAAACCAGAGTTAATTGCAAGGAACTGCTATCAAGTAATCTATCAATCACTCATCACCTGTAATTTTATTTGGACTATTCTGGTACACTTACATTAGCAGAAAGGTATCTCTTCACAGTCCACTGGAGAGGTAAATATGCAACACAGGAATAAGGGGGACAAAATAAATATATATATATATACAGACATACATATTTCTGCAGTACAGAAACCCGGGTGTAGAAACAGGATATGAATACTAACCAGTACAGAACAGTAATTTTAAAAACTGGTTTCTTTCTTATTTGGAAAACCCACATTCCCCCCAGATTTTAAATTCAAAGCAAAACCAGTGTCTCACCAGCACTGGCTCCGGGGTAATTCCCACATTGGGAAAGGCTGGAAGCGCCCGCCCTTCGGGAGCCCCCTGGCACGCTGCCTCGGTAGCCCCAGTTTCGGGGCACCGTGCCCAGGGAGCAGCCAGGACCTGAGGTTCTCCATGCACAAAAAAAAAAGCTTTGGAGAGAAAATTGTTTAGAGTTGGTGGAATGTCATCAAAATCAAGAAGAGTGTCTCAGTCACAATTTTCAGATCAGAAAATACTAAAATATTGATGATCAATGGAAAAGCAATTATACACCTGGATATCCAAAATAACTGATAAAATATCACCAAATTTTCTCAGCATCAGGATTGCAGTAATGATATAAAGTTAATACTGTCTAAAAATTCAAGAAAAAAAAACAGATCTGTTTTGTCAGTGCCCAGGTAAAGAAAACGAGGTGAGTAAGACAAAGGAATAAGCAGACAAGCAGCAATTTCAGACATGAACTGCTGAATTTTGGGGGCACTGCTGACTACTCGAACCACAAATGAAATATGAACTACAAAACCCCTCACCTTGTGACTGCAGCTCACCACATTTCCTGGTTACAGCTACAGGGAGAGATGTTGAAACACTTTTTATTTTAATAATAAAATAACCAGCAGAGATCTGCAGACTGAAACAGCCCTGAAATGTCAACCCAACACACTCAGCTTTGGAGATGTCACCTCGAAAGGGAGAAGGTGAATTGCAATCATCAGCTCTGCAGCCTTGATGTCTGGTTATCTGCTAATACAAATTATTTTCAAAATCCTTTGGGTAGTCAGAAATAACCTGGAATAAACCCGAGTGGCATGAATCCCTCAAGACCATCTGAAGCTCACCCAACTTTAAGCAGGCAGAAGAGGACCACCCCAAAGAGCCTCGCCCCAGCCATGGGGCCGGATGCTCCCACACCCGTTCCTGACATGGAACAGCATCACCAGGAGTGATTCACAGGCAGGGAAGTCCCAACCTTCTCCACCATCCAGTGAGAGGACAGAGAAATCAGAGGGCAAATCAGCAGGACTGTCCTCAGCAGCTCTTTACTGCTCACCCAACACCCAGGTCTGTCACAGGAATTTAACTTCCATCCACCCACCATGGCCAATGAACCATCACTTTTCACCAAGGACCTGCACCCATCTTCTGGACAGACAGGCTGTTCAAAGTGAAATTAAATCAGCAGTTTAAAGAAATGCTAAAGGGATTTATTGGAATATCTGTAAAATTAATGCAGTTAATTTTATTTCCACAGCTGTGGAAATTTCTTTCCACAGCTTTTTTTTTTTTTTTCACAGCAAAAAATAAGTTGGTTTTTTTTCCCCTAAATGTCACCTTAAAAAGCAAACAGTATTTGGTCAGAAAACACACAATTGAACCTTTTATTGACAATCTGTGCTTAATTAGCCTCATTTCACTGGCAACAATTAGAACACTTCTCCAATGATGCACTAAGCACATAACACAGTATCATCACATTAAGGATTAAACAATATATAGATTTTTGTTACCATATTCAGCAGCAGGGAAGGCAACAGGGAACTGATCAGGGAAATATTTTTACCAAATTTTTTTCAATAAAAATCAAAACTGGGTAGAGAAGGGAATATTTTAGTGAGAGACAAACACAACATCTACCTCAAAAATAACCACAGAGGGTTTTCTCATCAGGTACGATGGGATCCGTTCCCTCTCCTGGCCAAGGGGTGTGTGTTCAGCCCCGGGATGAGCATGGCCCAGGTGCAGGCCCTGTGTCAGACCTTCAGATGTTCTGGGCTGACCTCTCCAAGCTCAGTGCCATCTCAACGCTCAATGGGAACATTCCTGAAGTTTCAGAAAGTTGTTAAAAGACAAAATCATCTGTCTTTCATCTGGGGAACACTATCTACAACCTGTGTAAGTGCCAAGGGTAGAATTTACACTTGAGGAAAAACAAAACCCACACACACACACCTTAAACCAACTTTGTGACTTTTATTGATGGGCGACAACTTTATACTTCTAGATATCACTAACTGTGTACAATTAGGAACTCAACATTATAGGAGAGCAGACAGCAAAATTAAACAAAGCAGACTTAAAGAAATATCAATCTTAATTATTTTGACCATTTTTTTTTTTTTAAATTTCATGTACACAGAAGCATAAATGCAGTTTGAAATTTCTTAATAGCAATAAAGTTACAATCACCCATCTATATAGACTAACATCTGAACTCCAAATATCTGATCTGCAATGTGTAAAGCAGTTTTCTCATCGCACAATTATTAAAAGGTGTCTTCCTATTAGGAACCAGCAACTCTGCCTTTTGTACGTTTGTACATTGGTTTTTGAAGCACATAGGACCATTTTCCACCTCATACACATCGGCTCATATTTTACCATTTATCAAAAACTATTGGGGAAGCAGAGAGAGCTTTTTATTTTTTTATTATTTTTTATATTTTTTTTTTTACTTAAGTAAAGATAAAACATTTTTCACAGAAATCTACAAGTTCTGTTGCTGGTGCAGGGTTTTCTTCTACTATGCAATTAGAAAGTGGGAATCAAATGCAAATCCCCTTTTATTATCTTAGGATTCAGCATTAACTCAGATTAATTTTTTTTTAAAGTTTTTTTTTGTATTTTTCTTTTTTGTGATTCATGAGACTTGAGTCTTTCAACCAAGTGACTTCATTCTGCCAAGTCAAAAGTCAACACAAACTATGTTGTGCACAAACCCATGGTAGTTTCCTTTATCACTCTTATCCCACAGTTGCAAGGGGGAAGGGGGGGGAAAAGAAAGGAAAAAAAAAGAAAAAATTCACTCAAAAGAGCATTTACAAGAGAGAAAAAATAAAAGTTAGTGATAGTTGGCGTTCTACAAAGCAGGGATCTTGCACACAGAGCGTAGGAGGGAGAGGTTTCACAGCAGGTCGACTCGGCGGTAGTACAGGAGGTAGGCTGTGCGCTCTGCAGACGGCTTCACCACCTGGTACTGATTGATCACTTTGACTGCCTGGTCATCGATGCGTAACCACCCGTTGAGACCGATTTGGAAGACGTCCGTAGTGTAATGGCCACCAGTTGCGCTGTTTCCATGATGATAGACAACTGCAAAGAGAGATTTGTGATGGGCAGCTACATTAGACATTGATAAATATCCACTGGAAAAAATAAAGCAAGAAAAAAATGTGGCATTATTGGTTTCTTCACAGCACACTCGTGGTTCTGCAGGTGGTATGAGCTGGCTTAAGCAAGAAGCTTTCAGTGTTTAGTGCTTGCTGGGTTAGAAACAAAGAATCACAGACTGGTGTGGATTGGAAGGGACCTTAAAGCTCATCCAGTCCCAACCCCCCTGCCAGCAGCAGGGACACCTTCCACTAGACCAGGTTGCTCAAAGCCTCATCCAACCTGGCCAAGAACACTTCCAGGGAGGAGCAGCCACAGCTTCTCTGGGCAACCTGGGACAGGGTCTCACCACCCTCACACCAAAGAATTTCTTCCTCACATCTCAGCTCCATCTCCCCTCTGCCAGTTTCAAGCTATCACCCCTTGTTCTGTCACTCCCTGCCCTTGTCCAAGCCCCTCCCCAGCCTCCCTGGAGCCCCTTCAGGTACAGGGAGGCCGCTAGAAGGTGTCCCTGGAGCCTTCTCTTCTCCAGGCTGAACAGCCCCAACTCTCTCAGCCTGTCCTCACAGCAGAGCTGCTCCAGCCCTCACATCATCCTCGTGGCCTCCTCTGGACTCGTTCTAACTGGGCCATGTCTTTCTTGTGTTGGGGGCTCCAGAACTGGACACTGGCTTACATTTGATGCTGTGCAATATTAGTAATGTTTCCCCAACATACCAAATCTCATGATTTTAAGAGGAGGCTTAAGTAAATTAAGATTCAAAAGCATCAAACTGCTTTTTATAATTTTCTAGAGGACCTTCTAGGAAGGATTTGCCTCACAAAGGCCATCTGCAACACCCTTCGGAGCTTGTACTAGGTACTGCCACGCTAAGTGAGATACTCTACACTACACATTTGCTCTGCCTGCTGCCAACAACAGTATTTTATTGAAAATATTTGGAAAAAAAAAATAAAGCAAACAACCACCTCCCCCTCCCCCCCCCAAAAAAAAACAAAACCAAAAACAACAAACAGAAAAACAAAACAAAACTAAAAAACCCAAGATAAAACTATGGAATAGTCTTAAAAAAAAAACCCAAAACCAGTAAGACTTTTCAAACTGCACTGATTAGAAATGTAAGCCAGTTATTCCTCCTCTGACCCTTTTTTTCTGTCTTAACTATAATTTCACTCTGGAAACAGGTTCTTTGGAAGTACCAGTATCCACATTTCACATTTATTAGCTCTCTGTAACCTCCTTAACACAACTGTGCGCTGAACACCTCTGATTAATCACTAATATTGCTGCTTTTAAGAGATAATCAAACTGGCTTTGGTCCTCAATTATCCAAGTGTTCTACAGAAAAGATCCAGCATCCCAACAGCCATGTCAGAAGACATTTGAAACATTATTCTGAGAACATGTGGTGTATTTTAGCATAGTTATATTACAGCTGTATTTCAGTTTTCACTGGTATTTTTCAGACCTTCTTTTGCACAAAGCTGGATCAGTGAGATATATATAAGTACAGCTATAACAATGTTTATGTACATGCATAAATGCAAAAAACCCCACCAAATACAAGAATTTGACACCCACAAGCTACTTCAGAGTAATTTAAAAGAAAACATTTTATGTAATCCAGGAAACTCCAGTGTTTCTAGAATTCTCTATGCAGAATTTATGTTTGCAACACAGGGACTAGAGTTATATAGATAAAATACCTGCAAAGAGCCGGTAGGTTCTTTGGCCTTTAAAAATTTTACTTTTCACACCAGGAGATAGTAACTCTGGAGGGGGGAAAGAGAAAGTCACAGAGACAATAGTTAGCAAGTTCAGAAATTCAATATTAAAGGAGTCAATTCTTTCTAAGAGAAACCAACCCTACCATAAAGGAGAAAGTTTAATTAAAATGTCTTTTGCAGCATTTAAAGAATATTCATGGTTCTGATACCTGGTAATCAAGGGAATGAATTCTGAGTTTTGCTGAACACTAACATTTATGGAATGTTTAAAAATATCAGCAAAAAAAAGAGAAAAGGAGGAAAAAAACAAAAGGAGGGCAAAAGATCAGAATATTTTTTTTTCCTTTCATTCTTGCTGTCAAGACAATGACAAAATCAATTTCAGATTCCAAGTCACACCACTCCTTAAATCTGCAGGAAGCTCTTATTCAGCCCAGCTAATGTCGAGGATGTGGCAAAGGTTGTAAGATGTTTCACCACAATGTTCTTTGCAAAACAGATGCCCAAACTCATATACAAGCAATGTCAGGTCAGCAAGACAAACCAGAAACCCAAATATATTCTTTTTATGAATGGGGAAAAAAAAGGAAAAAAAAAAAGAAAAAATAGAGAAAAAAATAGAGAAAAAAATAGAGAAAAAAATAGAGAAAAAAATAGAGAAAAAATAGAGAAAAAATAGAGAAAAAATAGAGAAAAAATAGAGAAAAAATAGAGAAAAAATAGAGAAAAAATAGAGAAAAAATAGAGAAAAAATAGAGAAAAAATAGAGAAAAAATAGAGAAAAAATAGAGAAAAAATAGAGAAAAAATAGAGAAAAAATAGAGAAAAAATAGAGAAAAAATAGAGAAAAAATAGAGAAAAAATAGAGAAAAAATAGAGAAAAAATAGAGAAAAAATAGAGAAAAAATAGAGAAAAAATAGAGAAAAAATAGAGAAAAAATAGAGAAAAAATAGAGAAAAAATAGAGAAAAAATAGAGAAAAAATAGAGAAAAAATAGAGAAAAAATAGAGAAAAAATAGAGAAAAAATAGAGAAAAAATAGAGAAAAAATAGAGAAAAAATAAAAAAAAAAGAAGCATACAAGACATTAATCCATACTACAAGGTTTCCAGACAATGATGGAGAAGAAATCTTATGCACAAAGCTGGGAGCAAAAAAGAAAACTCAAACATTGATAACCTTAAGAAACCTAAGAGGGGAAAATTCCATAAAGAGGGGAAAATTCTGTTACAAGAATCTTTACCTTTGCTAATTTCCAGATCAACAGGATACTCAATATTCTTGATAAGCTTCTGGCATCCACCAGTTTTCTCATATACAAACCGCTTGAGGTGTAAAACAAGAACAGGAGGGAGCTCTTCTAGTGTCACCCTTCGACTGATCTCCACCTAACACAGACACAGAACAAAGATGAAGAAAATCTGTCAGGTTTTTTTGTTAACTGCTCCCAATTACTCCTTTAAAAGAGGAATAAGCTCCATCCTCAGGAACTGAGCTGGTGTATGGGAACAGATGTCTGCACCTCAGCTGTGTGGGTCTCCATTAGCATAACCCACAGATGAAAGCAGTTTTGTGTGAGGGTGCCAGACTGAAGAGCAGCAGCTGAGGAACAGGCACATGTTCTGCTGTCCTGACTGTGTGAAGAGGCTCTGATTTATGGCACCAACATCACCAGCTACAAGTACCACAAATGTTTGTTTAGTGAACATGAGTCAAAGTTCCCAAAAAATTCTTGTAAGGTCCTTGAGGAAGCAGTTTGAGAACTCCAGGGGATGTGGAGATTCCTTCTAAAGAGTATGTGGGAGGTAACCTGGAGAAGTAAATGAGGTAAGGCTAGTTTGTTACTCAAGAGTCTTCACTTTTGGTAGAAAACACAAGCAGGTCTGAAAATAAGAATAAGAGACTGAAAAGAAAATCCCTCCAGAGAGGATAAAAATTAAGTCCTTTAAAAAAATGTATTAACTGTTGAAATATTCAAGATTTAACAAATTGATCTGCAGGCCAGAAGGAACCAAACCAACTTTCCTCAAGTGCTTTTGAGCAAGTGAAATTGAGTCAGAAACTGCAAGAAAATGCCACTCCATTTTAAACACCTATTGTCACTTAAAACGCCAATTATTTCAACACTGCAGGAAAATCTGATTTCCTGTTTATATTAATTCAAACATAAAATTCAAAATCAGCTCAAAGTTATTAAAAAACAAACTCTAAAGAGAAATCATTCACATTATTTGGAAGATTATTCTTTTCATATCTATTGTTTATGCCCACAACTTGTAAAGAACACAAATCCAGATTAAAACAATCAAAAGACAGTAATGATTTTTAATAATATAATAATTATAATTTTTAGCTGTATCAGTAGTCCTGAGTTCTCCTTCTGAAAAATGGAGATGAAACACTTCTTTGCAATACATTTTGAAAATTACTATCTGCAAAGTCCAATGCTTGTTCTACAGTCAGTGTATTCAGGGTTTTCACTACAATTTTAATACAAGAACAGCTATTTTGACTTTAATTTCTTTTTTCATAAAGATCTAAAAGACATTGTGAATGCTTCTTTCCATTCAGACTCTAAAATATAAGCCAGACCAAACCTCCAGCACCTAATTTGAACACCCATTTCTTCCAAACCCCATAATTGAACACTGGGTTGTCAGTAAAGAAGTTAAAACCATCTGCAGTAAAAACCAAAACTGAATGACTAGCAAAACAAAATCTATGTGGTAAATCATGATGAGCTTGCATTGCAAATGCTTCTTTCACATGGAAGAAACTGGAGAAATAATGTTCTCTAACACTCACTGCTACTAAGTGTACAAGGAAGACAAAATTCAGCTGCTCATCTTTAGCTTTCCAAAGGAAATGGTCCATCCTCTCTTTATCTGACTGTGTTCTCATTCAGAGTATTTAGAAAACTTACAGATACAGAAATGAATGTCAGAGGGAACAACTACAACTCAAGAGCCTCTTTCCACCCTGGCCTACTGAAAGAAGTTATGAACAGTGTATGTAAAACTCCACCTGAGTAAGCCATGCACATCAGAAATGATGCTCTTTGTTAATGCACACCATAAGAAACAAGGGGAAGAAGTTTAATTTATTACCCCATATCACAAGTTCTCAAACTGCAATGCCAAAAGCATGCTTTTCTTCCTACAAAGTGTTTCTCTACTATGTATTGTATTAAATGAAAAATAAGATTTAAAAAGTTTGCAGAGCTGCATGAGAATACAGAATAAAATGTCCTGATATATGAAGTGACAGAGAACCACAGGGCTTGGAGATCTCAAAAGGTCCTCCACTCCATCCCCTCTGAATCAATTACAATGATTTATGTAAATCCTGACTGGTGTTTGTCCAACCTTCTCTTAAAGAAGTGAGGATGGCTCTACAAGCACCACAGGCAACACTTAGTCCTACTGCTATTTACCATTTGAGCATCATGGAGAAAAATCAACCTTTTCCTTTTCAGAGCAGTCTTTGACATACTAAGTTTTATGTACAGTTCCATATCTGGTTTTTTTGTGGTGCTGAACAACTCCTCCCCATTATTCATTCCTTTTACATCACAACTTTTACACTGCCATTTCTTTTGCTTGCTCTGTTCCAGATATTTTCCCAACTCTGAACAACATTTTCTTTGAACTGCTGACCTGTGTCCAGCAAACCAGTGCCAAAAACACTGAATGGAGGTATTACAGGCTATTGAAGGATTGCAGATTATTCATCCAGAGAGAAAGACAGTGACCATCAGATGTTTTAGTGAGGTTCTAGATGGACTTCTTCCAGGCATACCATTAATGAATATTTTAATTTTTGATTTGTAAGTGAAATGTGTAAATCAAAACCCATTGATAGCCACACAGACAACCATGCCAGTGTTCTGCTCCAAGAGTTTTATTCTTAAAGCTAGAGCATGCTTTCAAACAATACTCTGAAGAGCTGCTCCTTTACTAAGAACATCTGGCAATGCCCAGGAATCAGTATGTTGAGATCAGCTAAAAGCTATTTTGCTCATAATAGTATGTATTATTACTACAGTTCACCCTGATAATTTAATATACACTCCAATAAAATCTCCAACCAATTACCACACCAATTCAGAAAATATATCTATTTACAGGCACAGTTTTGTTTAACAGTTAGTTCTCTTCCTTTCAGTGTACCTGTTGAAGCAGAAGTCATTTTACTGCTGTAGGACACTTTGAAAAGGTTAGTAAATCTTTTGTTAACATAAGTAACAGTGTTCAAGTAACTATTTGTAAAGCAAGACCTGTATAAAAACTCTTTTATAAAGTTTAGTATTTAGTTTTGGTAAAAGTTTAGTAAAAAAAAGGGGTCAACAGAACACACCTCTTGCTTGGTTTTTGTGGTATAACCCTGGACAGACTCTCTTGCCACCAAACTTTCCAGTGCATCCTGAACGGTGCGGATCTTGTCTGACTGGATATCCAGTTGCAGGGTGAAGAAAGGTTGCAGTGTAGCAGACTCCTTAGAACTCTGCTGGTAAACAACAGATCTGTGGAGAAAAAAAAAAGTTAAAATGTAATAAAGTCAAGTAATTTTCAACAATATGGAAGCTTCAAGTAAGAATGGACTGAAATCTACTCTAGTAACTCAGTTTATAGTTAAATCCTAAATAACACACACAAATACAAAGGTTAAGTTTCAACAACCTGAATCCACTTTACTGCAATTTTAATTATTTTCACACCTGTTTAGAGCATACTGATGAGGTTATATTTGAATTGTTTTATTTATGTAAAACAGTTATTGAATAAGCATCAAAAGTCTAAAAAAAAAAATACTGACTTTTTCTATAATGCATTTAAAAAAAGATTCACCTCGAGACTCATTTGTGTTAGAATTCTGAAATTATGTTTTCCAGAAGATCTTCAGAAGTGCAAAATCCTGCTTCTTATCTAATGGTATGTTCTACTGTAAAAATCACAACTGATTCCAGATTCTCCAATAAAAATACACAAATTTATTGGTCACTTCACCAACACCAATTTCACAGTGATTTTAAATTATTTGCTTCAATCTTGCCATAGGAAATATAAACTACGCTCCAGCGAGGGCTGGCATTTCCTTTTCGTCCCCTCATTTTCTGTGTCCAGACTTTGTCCATGTACTCCTTTGTAAATAAACTGGAATCTTTTGGAAAATTGGCAGAAGGACCAACTTAAGGCATGAGGACATGTTTCCTGTGTCTTTGGTTTTTATTTTCTGTTTGAAGTGTATTCAGTGGCAGCCTTTAATAGTTTGCCTGGGTGATCACTGCTTTGTGCAGCGAGACAGAACACTCAGCCACAACGGCACTGCACTAAGTGGACTCTTCCTGATTTTCATTTTTCTTAAACTTTGCTGAAAATTGAAAACCACCAAACAGGCCTCAAGATTTTATTTTTTTCAAATTTTGAAAGTAGTACTTACATTAAAAAAAAACCTCAGCTACTGCAAAAATGTGGGTTTATACAGCCAAATAATTTATTTATATCATATAGGTATGTTTTTATATATCATTTATATTGTTATGCTTGTTACAGTGCTTGAAAGTAGTATGATAATTAACATAACTCTCATCCATGCAGCCATGCTGCAATTTCTCCAGGTCACATATGAAATGTTAACACACAGGTTGAATACCTGCACTGCAAACTCCAATCAAAACCAGCCCCTTGACTCAGGCAAAGCCCCAAAGCACCAACAGAAAGTCAATGCATCTTTATATTGGCAAATATATAAGCTTTAGAGGAAAGAGAGCATATGAAAAACAGTAGCATCTTTATTTCAGTTTAACACTTGCTCCTTGGCTATATTTAAGGACAAAACCTTCAACACATGGCAAGCACAGTGTTTCAAACAAACCCTTCACTGTGTAAGTCTCAGTGTTTTTGGATGCACTTCCCAAATCCTTTTTAAGCTAACCATTATTTATTGCAATAATCAATGCTAACAACTCCAACTGTTTTCAAATCCATGTACTAAACAACAATACCAATAATATTCTGAAAAGTTAAGGTTAAGGAAAATTCAATTGGTTAAGGGAAAATGCATAATTTTAAATGAATAATTACTCTCAGGTACTGTAAGAACTCTCCAGTAAGAATTTTTCAGGAAAACAGGCACTGCCCATTGCTACCTTGTGTAAACTACAACATAATTGAGATATTCTCTTTTAAAATAACACTGCATTTGAAGGAAGAAGTTGCTACTACTTATGGAAATATTTAGCAGACTTCTAACTGGCATAACAAATATTTGAAATTCACACAAGCTGAAAGTCAAAATGGACACCTGCACATGAACAAACCAGATCCTGATAGAACGGTGTATCTTCGTATTTACACATTTTAAGTCTTATATTGCATAAGTATGATTTATTTTTAAGCAATTTTGCTTAACTAGGCATTTAACAGACAATTAAAGCCTCGAGGACAGCCTAAAGTTTCCCAAGCCAAAAGATGCCAATCCAAACCTATTTCCTAGCTGCTTTTTCCATTTCTTTTTTTCCAATTTCTGATGCTTTTATTTAGTGGCCTTCTACTGGCAATTCTGTATTCAGTCCTTCCTCTCTCCACCCTCAGCCTCAGAGGATGAAGCTTTCCACATCACAACACGGGATAGTGTTTCTGTGGTAAATTGTGTGACCTAGTTTGAAGGCTAAATAAAATGGGTGTGGTGACAGCAGACAACAGATGTGGGATTGGACCCCGTGGTTCTGCTGCTCAGTGCAAGTTTTTGCCTTTTTTTCAGTATTACCTTTGCTTTATGTTATTTTCTGTGGACTTCTATAGAAGACAGCATTCTCTTGGTATTCTTAATTAAAAAACTAATGGAATCATGTACAGATCAAAACAATTCTGACTACAATAAATATACTATGGGTATTAACAATACCTTGGGTATGATGGCAAACATACCAGCAATGTGGAATTTCATCAATACATACAAACATCAGTCTGCCAATTTCTATGGAAAATATCATTTTATTTGCCAGCTGTCTGACTCAAATCCCAGAAGAATCATTTCAGGGCATTACATGGGCAGAAGGCACTAGCCCACATGATTCACACCTCTAGACTGAATACCTGGCAACACAGGGAGTCAAACACTAGCAATTAAGTGGCTGTCTCCAATTTAAAAATAATTCTTCAAGTCTAGCATTTTTTGTTTTGGAATATGTTTTTAGCAAGTGTTTACCTTCCTTTCATTTTAAATTATATATTTCTCCAAACAGGTCATGACAAGGCTTCCTTTCCAATAAATATTCTTTCAATATCTACTTTCTGCCTTCACCTGGTATCAAACCTGAATATAAGTAATGTTTCACATTCTTTTCATTCCTGTAATATCTTATAGTAATTTACATTTTTACAAACATCTTTTGCCTTTAACATTTTTATTAACTATGACACAAAACTTTCCTGCCTCTGGGAAGTGTCCAAACAACCAAAAGTTTACAACTTTTTCTTTTATTTCATTCTTTTACTAATCAGATTCAACTCTTAGCAAATCTCACTAGTCCTTAGTATCCTTATTTACAAAATGAGTGAAGACTCCTCAGAGGTAAAAATCAGGTAGCTCTAAAGTTCTTTGGAATTCTAATACATTAATATACAATGCACACCTAAACAGTATGTTAAGACACTTAAAAAGATTCAGACTCTACAATAAGTCACAGAATCATCTGATCATTGATCAATCCTTGGATCACTCTGGTCCATCTTCTGAACCCTCCTCCATAAGAAATGCTTCAGGGTAGAACATTCACCTCTCCTGACCTGAACAAACTGTGTAACAGCCTCCTCCACTGAATTATCCAATAATGGTGAAAAAAACAGAAAGCAAAGCAGAGGAAAAAGTCACCTGGAAAGGGAAAGCAGCCTATGGTCTCAACAACTTCCACAAAAAAGTACTATACCTTATATGACCACCAAAAATATCAGTAATTGGAGTCTGAACAAAGTCTGCCTGTCGAGTGACTGATGATTTGTTGCGAGGTCCCACTTGCTCCCATTCATCCTCACTGCCCTCCCCTTGCTCATCTTGCACCTCTTCTTCATGAACAGTCTGAGCCTCAGGGCCATTGGAAACTGAGAGTTCTTCAAGGGAGGCAGGAAGAAAAAGGAAAAAAAAAAAAGGTTTTTGTTTTATCTTTTTTTTTTTTACAAGAACATGTACACAGATAAAGAATTTGAAAGAGAAAAACCCAATACAAATAATTTTCAGAGGATAAAATGTTTTCATAGATCATAGATTTGAGAAAGTAAATGAGAAGTATATTCCAGGCTCACTCATAGCATAAATTAACAGAACACAGCTCCCTGATGACTGTATGTAACCAGATGTAGTTTTCTAGCAAAATTTGATATATTTTTAGTAGTAAGTTTCTGGGGATAGAAAATTAAAAAGCCAAGTGTTATTCTGGAAACATAATTATGCCATTATTAAATACAACTCCTTTTCTGCACAGATATTTTACAGGGAACCCAAGGCTTAGCAAATATTTTCTTTGCAAGTGCCAAAGTCAAAGGCTATAAACTGCACACAGCTGAAGAACAAAATATGGAATGATCATTTTATATCATTAAAAAAATTTACCCTACTAAAGAGAAACTGGATAACTAGTGATCTTCATTCTATACTTGGCTAAAACAAACACTGTTTTGTTTCATTTTTAATAGAGGACCCAAACATAAAGCCACAGTAAAATAGAATGGCATTTTTCTCTGCATACAAGTTCTAATACATCTTCCAAAGAAAATTTTTCCCCAACTTTGTCAATAAAAAATTTTAAATAATTTGATGTTCTGTTTTATATTGGATATAAATTAGTCATTAGTCTAGAAGCTTCCACTTCAAAAAAAAAAGATCTTAATCAACAGTGGTTTAAAGATCAGTGATGAAGCACACTGGTATATTTCTGAACTACCATGGAGAGAGCCAAAACCCCAGTAAGCAACTGACACTGCAGGTATTATGAACAGCAGATGAACACATCTATGCTAAAGTCAACTTCAGTTAGCCTCAAATAATGCTCAGCTGAGCTCTGCAAAAATTTATAACACAGAAATTTGTGTTTTTGGAAGGACTGGGTATATAAAATTATTATTGTCATTCAGAGCATTTACAGAATGATAATGCTTCTCCAAATACACAGTAACACTTCAGATAATTTGTAAATTTGACAGAATGGACTAATTTATCCTTTGGACAGATGTTAACAAAAGATTATTTGTTAAAGTCTTTGAGTCCTCTAAAACATGGCATTCCAACCCAATCTCAGCATCTACACCAAACATTTCCTCTGCATTACAGAATCGCCACAAAAAAAAGGAGTATTTGAAAGAAATTAAGTTTATGACAAAAAAACCCTCCACTAACTTTCATTATGTGGAGAGAGAAGTTTCTTTAGGGTCAGCATTTCTTCGTGTAGTCCATTGAGGATAAATCCCAAGTATTCTTCAGCATCCTCTTGCCTGCCCTGAATAAAATGGGTTTTTTTTAATTATTACATGGCATTTTCATGTTTTCATTTGAACAGATGGTTCATGACATTGAACATTCTCCCATTTAGCTAATTTACCAACTGCTCAGTCTAAATTGTAAAGTCAAGTAAGTTTAAATTTTACTACAACAACCCCTCATCTTTAACCAGTTCAAAAAGAACCTACACATTAATTAGCAAGTGCACACATCAGCTTGACCTGGGTACAAGAATTTCTGCATTCTTCTCAATACAAATTTGATTTAACATGAGAGTTAGTAATGATTTTTTTTTGCTATTTCTTTACAAAGTAGCATTAAAAATTGCCAAATCAGAAGATGGTTTGAACCATTAACTACCCTTTAAATTGAAACTAAATTGGAAGTAGTATTTTGAAGTGTCTGTGGACCATCAACTATTGCAAGCTGAATCCCAAGCTGAAGTGAACAACTTAAATATTACTTAAATATACTCATTACTCAAATATAAATCATTACTTAAATATAAATCAACAGGTATCTTCTTTATAAAAAGAGATGTTTCATTCCAATTGTATTATTCTCACATATCAAACCACCAAACTTAAATTATAGGAGGGTCTTAATTACTTAAATCCCAAGCAGTCTTCATTATAATGAACTCTCAATTAGTTGATTTTAGTAATATTTAGGCAGAGAACCTGACATTGTTTTAATGGCAGTGACTGCCTTGCAATGCAATTAGAAAGGTTTGTAAATCACACCTTTTCTGACAGACTTGACTTTATAACTGTCAAAAGCCTGTAAATGTAGGTAGGTTCAAAGGCAGCTCCTGGTCGGATGTCTCTCACAATTTTATCACCTAAAGCTGTAAGGCAAAGAGAAGTACATATAAATAACAACATACAGAAGTTTTTCTATGTTACACCTTAACATTCTCTTCATACATCACTAGATTTTGTAAACCAAATTATTTTGTAACCCAAAATTATTTTGTATTAATACTTTTATTACAATTTCAGTGACTCAAGCTCAGAATTCATAAGAATTCATATCTCAGAATTCATATTTGTGAACATTTTTATTTTTTTTTAAATATCTTGCATTGCCCTACATAGACTGACAGATGATCTGGAAAAGTTAGTACTCTCTTTTTATAGTCAACACTTTGAAGATTAACAAATCTATCCATAGTCACCAAAAAAGAACAATTCTGCTTCTATTTAAATTTTTGTACTTTTTTTGTATTCAAAGAACACTTCCCTAAATCTTGTATATATTTGTAATATTGTATTTGTATATATTTGTAATTCTATATTTGTAATTCTATATTTGTAATTCTATTAGATCACTCTTCCTTACTGCAGAAAAAAAACAAAACACAAACAAGATAGCAGTTTGACAGCATGTTCGACCTAATGGCAATCAGAGGCCTCAGAAACTGTATTTGAAAATCACCTAATAAAATAAAATGACCTAGAAGTATTAAGACAGTTAAGATTTGTTTTACAGAAACAAAACTTAAGTGGCAAACCACAGAAATGTCTGAACTGTTTGGAAATCACTGGAACCACCAGCTCCTTGTGATATTTCCTTAGAATGTTACATAAACACATTCCTGAAAGTATTTTTTTTATTTCTCTAAGTTTTATTATAAAACTCATTTGGTTTAGAGAGTTAAAAAAATGAAACCTACAACATAATTTATTTGCATCAAAAAAATGACCTATTATGGCCCATTTTGTCCTGAATGAATGGGAGTGTTCAGTATTTAAGGAAGAATGACAGAATTGAGCAGGTTGATAAACCAAACGGGAGGGAAGGAGGGAAGGAAGGAGGGAAGGAAGGAAGGAGGGAAGGAAGGAAGGAGGGAAGGAAGGAGGGAAGGAAGGAGGGAAGGAAGGAGGGAAGGAAGGAGGGAAGGAAGGAGGGAAGGAAGGAGGGAAGGAAGGAGGGAGGGAGGGAGGGAGGGAGGGAGGGAGGGAGGGAGGGAGGGAGGGAGGGAGGGAGGGAGGGAGGGAGGGAGGGAGGGAGGGAGGGAGGGAGGGAGGAAGGAAGGAAGGAAGGAAGGAAGGAAGGAAGGAAGGAAGGAAGGAAGGAAGGAAGGAAGGAAGGAAGGAAGGAAGGAAGGAAGGAAGGAAGGAAGGAAGGAAGGAAGGAAGGAAGGAAGGAAGGAAGGAAGGAAGGAAGGAAGGAAGGAAGGAAGGAAGGAAGGAAGGAAGGAAGGAAGGAAGGAAGGAAGGAAGGAAGGAAGGAAGGAAGGAAGGAAGGAAGGAAGGAAGGAAGGAAGGAAGGAAGGAAGGAAGGAAGGAAGGAAGGAAGGAAGGAAGGAAAATACAGTGATTATCAAATGATTATTTTTTTTTAGACAGGGCATATTCATAGAAGACATCTTAATAGTTAAGCTGACCTTCAACAAAAACCATTCTTATTGCAATTGTACATTTGGTTTACCAAAGAGAAGAAAAGAAGTGCAACACCTATGATTTCTTGACATGACTGACCAATAAGAAAAAGTGTAACACTGACAGAAAAGCAAAGTTTTTAAGATATAAAGAAATGTCAAAAGTCCAAAGCGCCATGAAAAGGATCAAGCACCGGAATTTAAGTGTCTGAAGTCCATCACACAATGCAGATCCTTACCCCAAAGACTTCTCATCATGATTTTACTCCTTTTCTCCCCCTATTCCCACTCACCTTGTTTTGCTTTAGGAGGTACAGGCATATTAGTGAACTCATTCATTAACCGAACACTGAAACAGAACGGAAGGAACAACCAGACATGAGCAGCAAGTTGAGACTTAGAAGGACAAGTAATAAAATTAAATTATTGTCATTACTGACTGCCAAAAAAAAAAAAAAATACTGAAGAATATCATAATAAAGTCTGAGTAAAGTTCAAACATAAAAATTAACCTGGTCATTGCTAATGAAACCAAGGTGTTAGGTTAGCTCTTGCAATTCTCATGGTTCATTTTTGCATATTAAACACAATGTAAAACTGATATTCCTCAGGCAACAGGAAGTATCTTCCTAGACTAGTCAAGCAACTGTAAAATACCAAGTTCATTATAAAAGCCATATATCACCAAAAAAACACACAAAAAAGACTTCTGGATACATATCAGCTTTCAACAAGTGCAGTAAACAATCATTTGTTAGATACTTCTGAATAAGCTCAGTCAGACCACAGATTTGTTGGGGGTTTTTTTAAACAAGCTACTTACAAACTGTCAATCATTGGTGTTGAGGTACAGGGCCGCTGGGATTTTGAATAGATTGGAATGGACTTCATTAAATGATACATTGGAGGGCAAGCAACCAAGGCTTGCAGGGTCTGTGCAGTGGCATTAAGGAAATATTCAGAAAACACCATCTGTATATTAACCAAATACTCAATTATATTTAAAATTCTATGTAAAAACAAAGCTAACCCTTTATTGACTAATCAAATAACTAAATTGGAACATAAGGATGGAGTTTTAGCACAACATTAGCTAACAATGTACATAAGTTATATTTAAAAACTCTAGCATCTTGTAATTTCACTGTGAAATCACTGTCAGTGACTTCACTGACATTTTAATAATGTCAAAAACTTTAATTACAGGGGAAGGAAACATTCAGTCTAGGAGCAGGAGATGAAAAGTACTTTCATAGGAAACTTTATAAAATTAACAATTTGAAAACTGGTGATAACCTGTAACATGTTTTCTGAAAAGCTGACAGACTTCAAGTTAAAGGTGATGATTCACCCCCTAACCAAACCAAATAAACCCACTGCAACACGAAACATTCTGCAGTGTAAAGAAGAGTTTGGAAAAACCAGTAAAGCTACAGCTTATGTTGGGAGAAAATACTTTTAAAATATCAAAATCCATGCTACCTGGTGAGAATAGTGAACAAGGGAAATGTACTAAAAGACTGGAAGGGCAGGGAAATGACAAAAAAACACAGTGATCTCAACAGCTAGAGAGATATAGAACCTGATCCCCACAGTGTGCAAAAATTCTCATGTAACTTAAAAAAATATGAGCTACTACATACAACCAGATGAGTGCAGAACTGGTTATGTGAGGTAAAAGCTGACACCTAAAGCAGAACCACTGGTCTGAAAAGAGGTTATTAGGATCTGCAATGATCAATCTGGAATTAGTCTTAATATTTCACTAGCAGCACAAGCAGTTATAGTAAAAGTAACCTGTTACTTGCAGTGAGCCATTGCTAAGACAGGATATATAGCTATATTAATTAAAAAATATATTTTTAATAACTAACACAATACAGCACTGAAGAAGGAAGACTTCTGCTACCCAAGGTAAAATCATTTTTGCAGGGGAATACAATTCTAATACATCAGGAGTGAGTTCATCTTCCATCTCACTGCAAGAGGATAAACATTGCATTTACACAAACAATATGCTAGTGACAGCCTGCTCAACAGAAAACTAAACAGTCTCCTTATCAAACTGCCAATACAAAGCCCAAGAGTAAGATTAGTTCCTGTAAGGACAAAAATTGATGCCCAAAAAGTCATGAGTAAACACAACTAGAAATTACAAGGTTTTCAGTCATGAGAACGTTCTGAAATATTCTGACAGAGGTAACAGAGATAAATTGCAAACAGGATTGTGCAACCAGCTGCAGGGGAACCCTGGACACCAGGTTCAACGATACAAAATCTCTACATACTATCCTTAAACCTTTTAACCACACTTTTATAAAATACTTACAGAATAATCCAGAAAACCCTTGGCAGATATAACATACAAACTTTAACTGAAGTGCATGATTTTTGTCCAAGGTAAGGATACAGCATTGATGTAGCACCAGTTTCCTTTGTTGATCAGCCCTCGTGGTTGCAAAGACACTGGTTTATGTATTAGCCTTACATTTTCCAGTATTTCTGCAGAGTGAGAAACAGTAAATTAAGCCCCAATAAAAAGCACAAAACAAGTATTTGTTGATGCATTACAAAATAATGCAAATCAATTGACAAGATTCCCAGAAACTTCAGCAGATCATTTTCACTCCATTTAAACGCTGCTTGTATTTCAAATCAGATGGATTTCTTCAACCAAAGGCAACATGAAATTTGTGTCAGGAGGATGCTGGTACAAAACTTATCATTGTCATTTCAAAACTGAGAAGACCTAGTTGTTTTTATTTTTGTTTTCCTAAAACCAGATACTTTTATTTATATATATTTATATAAATTCCCATTAGCTGTAATCCGTTGCCACCAATTTTATGAAGTATTTCCCAAATTCTTCTGCCTTGAAGAGAGATGAAGCTGACTGAGCAGTTTACAAGTTTCAACATACACTATCTCATAACAAAAATATCTTGGTGCAAACAGACAGGTAGATGTTAAGATGGCCCTCTGAACAGTATGTTTTATTCACTAGTTGGAGACTTTTAAAATCTATAAGATAACAGGCTAACAGAATATAATTCCTACTGTTTTCCTGCTGCCAAAAACTTCAGCAGTGGCCCAAATTTACAAATTAGAAACCACTGCATATAAATAATTTGGTCTCATTTATGAAACTGAGAGCAACAGGGAGAGTTTTTCCAGGAAGTCTGACCTGTTATTTAGGTACCTAAATAAAAACTGTTTCAGGAAAATATTAGATCTGGTATATTTAAAATGTGCATACAAGTATACAAGAGAATAAAAAATGCCAGTAAACATAGTAATTGTCTACCAAGGGGGTTACTGATTTTTATAAGAAATGTGAAGGCCTCTAAAGCCCTTATTGCCTACACTGCATCAACTTCAAGAGTTTGAGCTGTTCACTAAATCAGACAAGATAACATGACACAGGTGGAAAAGCAGAGGCACAAAATCGTAACTAAGCAGAGGAGGTGGCACAATTACAAACTCCCTCCATGTCCTTCTACTTCCAAACTCTCTCTTTACCCATAACATCATATTTTCTGCTGACACCACCAGTTCTAACCAAGTAAAAACATACCAAAAAAAACACAAAACACTGAAATCAGTCCTCTATTACATAAAGAACGTGACATGTGAAAGGGCAGACAGCAAAAAGAGGTGCAAGGGAAGACGTTAGCACCTCACACAGACACAGATGAAAATCGTTCCTTGATTATTAAAATACATATTAAATTATGAATGCTCAAAGTGTTTTAGAATATATTGTTAAGGCAGCAAAATTTGAAATGTGCTGTGCAACCAAGCACTGTTGAAACCTAGGATAAAAATAATGAAAAAAAGTATTTATTTTTAATGTATATCAATAACTTTTTACCTTAACTGTATTTTTCCCTATTTTTTTATCACACTAAATAAAATTATTAGGACCTTTAGCATCCTCTTGTGGTCATAAAACTGCTTTGTAAACAATGTCTAGATCAGTTACAGTGATCTTTTGTTTCTTCTAACACAAAGAATTATTTCTGCCAACAGCAATTACATTTAATACCACATTTTCATTGCACAGCTCACATTTCCACAGTAACTAAAAGAACAGAGTATTAGAAGAAAATTACACTTACACTATGCAAAAGCTTTCTTAAAATTTCAAAGTGACAAATATGTCACTAAGCAGAAAGAATTCATGTTCCTTTTGGTGGATACTGAACTGTGAAATGCAGCCTTGATTTGAAAATGTATCTAGAACAATATTATTTAGAAATTCCTGTTATTAAACAGAAAACATTTTACTAAAGCTCATTCACCAGGTGGTGTTATTACAAATCCCTGTCAAATTAAAAATATATATATATAATAAACACAACAAAATGTAATTCCCTAATCAATTCCCATCCAAAGTTCAATGGAAGAGAAACCATGTGGATGTGGTCTCCATGCTGATGAGATTTGTTTATCTGCTTTATAGATTTTCTAGGCCTGATCTTCATCTCCTTATCTTGTGTAGCTTTTGTTTACATTTGAGGACCAAGAAACAACAGACTTTTGCAAGCTGAATCCAGTAGTATTAAATTATATTCAAGATGTCTGTGAACTATTAACTTCCCTTCTAGTAACTGGGCAGAATTAAAGCACAAAACAATTTGTCCCTAGAAAAGTAACTTATCTTCTTGTGTCCTGAGCACATATTCTAAATAAAAACTGTACAGAAGGGACTCAGAGGTCCAACTTTAAGTCAGAAGATTTGCTAATTCTGCTTGCTAAACTTGAGATACTTTAGGTCTAGATTTTACCTGTGTTTGGCACCCTATGGCACTTGCAATCAAAAACTAATTCCTGTTGGCGTGAGTTGACACTGGTAAATTCCCAGCAAATCAAACAAGATCTCAACTCAGCCACACTGAAACCAAGGAACACAATCAGCAGCTACCTATGAAAAACATACAGGATCATGATAGACCCTTACACAATGATGTTCACCTAGGCAGAATATCTGAAATTAAATACACACAGAAAGGAGCAACTGGTCTGTCTGGAAATCCTCAACTGAAACTCAGGTAACACATTTTTGAGTGTGGGTGTATGAATAAAGCACTAATAGATCTATTTTCCAAACAGGACAGAGAGCATGAAAAAAAGAAGAGACAATGAAGAAAGTCACCTCCTTCCACACTGATTACATGGCATTCAGATCTTTAAGTGAATATTTTATACCAGTACCAAATTACAGGAATTGCAGCAATATAACTGTCTAAACCAGCTGCAATGAGAAGATGAATTTCTTCTCACTAGAAAAGGATCTATACTGACTATTCCTCTGCAAAAACAGCTAGCTAACAGTGAAGGAGCACAAGAAAACCACCTCAAAATTACACTGCTATATTAATACATTAAAGTAAAAAGCTCTGCTCCCACCTGGTGGCAAAAAATAGTACAGAAATAGTAAAAGTCTAGAAAGTTAATTTAAAAGTGAAGCAACTTGGACATGATAAAAAAACCATTTTTTCACATATGATAATTAATTCTAGGTTTACTGTTGCCAAAAAATAAGTTTTAAGTTAAAATTCATTACCAAATCATAGCTTAAGTTTTTAAGAGCACAACATACTCCACAGGTATCAGTTCATACAAACCATAATCACCTGCTCACACACATTATTTTTTCTGTTAATACAGTCAACTGCATTTGTGATACCCAAGTGAAAAATACACAGACATAGGGATTATTCTAACGGGTTTCCTCTCAACAGACAATTGTAAATAATGAAACCATTACTGAGTAAGGAGGGGCTGAGAGGCAGGCACAGACTTCTAGGTATTCTGAACCAAAATCTCCAAATCAGCTGCTGGTCAGAGCAGAAAACTTCAGCTTGAAGCTGTCACACATGAAACACCACTCAATTTTTAAATCACCCTGTAGCATAAATAGCAGGATTGTGCACAAGCCTTTTCACATACGAACTATTACACAGATTTCAAATAACTATTTTTGTTTCAACACTTATGAGTCACTGACACAAAACAGAAACAACTGAGTATTTTTCTTTGTGTTTTCTGACTGAACCTGCAAAGACAATCTCATGCACATTCTAGTATTTCTCAGTAGACCCACAAATATGACAGGACCAACAGTCAAACGCCTTTATACCACACACTGCCTTTCCTGATGTCCCCTCTGGACAATTTCTTACAGTTATTCTTGAACATTGTTTCTGAATAAAATTATATTGCTTCTAATGGTTAAGGGTAATTCCTCAAAATTGGAAAGACAGACCTCTCAAAGAACAAATCAATAAATATAAAACCTATTTCCTGAATTAGAATTTCTGAAGTAAGACCTATTTAGACGTTACACTTAAGCTACTCGAAGTGTCCAGGAATTTCAGCTACTTTGCCATAAATATATTAATGCTCTTGTATAATGGAATGCATTAAGATTATAAATACTGGGTAATTTCCAGAACACACTTTTCTATCATATTCTCCCTTCTACAGCAGCACACAGATGAATGCAACCAGCCTATTTAAAAACACAGATAAACACATTGCTTGACAAGCAGCAATAGCTTTACCACATCTGGGATAGCGACAGGGTAATGTCTCGTTGGAACATTTACTCAGGGGGATACAGAACTAGCTTATTTAAATTACATCTTTCATAGCAGTGTTTGAACAGTCATCTCATTAAGAACATGAACAGAGGGAACTTCTCTATCAATAGTGCACGCTCTTGTTTACAAGCAGAGTTAATACGCGTCCAGTGTAACATCCACTCGTGTGTATTAACTGTACCTGCAATCTTTATGGCTACAGGATCCTCTGAAACTGGAACAGGTCCCTCTTTGACTTCAACCTGTTTTTCAGGGACCAGAGGAGATGTGGCAGGAGGGGTATACTTAGTCTCAACATAGACCACAGATGTGGAAGCAGAGGGCTTGGAATTGTGAAAAAGACTAGCCCACGATTTCGCAGGCTGATTAACAGGGACTGATCCTGCAACCGGGACTGTTGCCTCAGTAGTAGGTGAAGCTTCCTCAGGCTTAGCTTGGTCTGAGTCAGTGCTTTCCACAGTGTGCAATTCTACCCCATTGGCAGCTGTGTCCTCACCAGAGGATTCAAGTGTTTGTCCATTAGTAACGCCAAGATTTTCAGTAGTATCAGTACCAGCATAAGACTGTACAACAGCTGTCCTTAAAGGGCTATCTCTGCCAGTCTCTGAGGGGATGCAAAACTGTTCAGAATGAGTAACACGGCATACCTCAGGCTGCCCTGCAGTCCTGCTATTGTCTAGCGCGCTAGAAACAGAATCATCAGAGACAGCTTCGTTAACGAAGTCCACAGAGTTGTCTGGGCTGTTGCAAGTCCTTGGTGTGGCCAGGGAGGTGACGTCTCCCGTCAGTTCCGTGTCCTCCGTGCTTAGACTGTTGAGTCCCGATGAATTTGCGTGGCCATTTACAAGAGCTTCTGCGGGAGCGATGCCATCGCTGACATCTTCCAAGTAACTGTAGTATCCAGGTGGTCTTTTCTTCTTCTTTTTCCGCTCCCTTTGCCCAAGGCCTCCAGCTAAGCCATCGTTTTCAGCGTTAGAACTGCTGTCCAAAGCAAGGGTTGGGTCGGTGAACTGGCAGTCAATGGAGTTGTAGTTTGTTTCACTGAGACTGTCATCAGGGGTTTTCTGAGCAGGTGCACAACTGAGAATGAATTCTGGAGCCTGAGGATTCAGAGTACTTGAAATACTGTAGTCAGTGTTATTTAGTACAGATGATTGTGTCTCAATAACTTCATTAACACCAAATTCAATTCTCTGATAATCTTCCCCTGGACAAAAGAGAGCAAACAGGAGTTAGTGAATGATATCTAATCAAAAAGCTACAAAACCAAGAACAAAACCTTGTTTTCCTGCGACTCAGAAAACAATCTACATTCCCTCAAACAAAACCAATTCTTATTCACTATCTCAATCCTGAAGACTATGTCAAAATACCATTTTCTTATAGAAAACAGAGCATGATTCAGGTTTTCTTAAACAGAATATGCAACTTTCCAAATCACTGCAGAGTTCCTGCAAATAACACCTATTAAATTAATCTACTAATAAAAAACTATTAAAGCTCAATGACTTTAGCAATATTCTGCATTAAGCTAATTACTAGATAACTGCATATAAAGTATGTTGTAATATTTAACTCCACACATCTTCTAAAGCCAGTCTTTTCCACTGACAATTAGAAAATCCAAGCTTTTACCTGTTTAACTTGTAGAGTTCGGTTTGTTTTTCCTGGTTTGTAAAAATTTATCATAATCATTAATAACTGAAAAATATTTTAATTAAAGGTATGGAAACACTGCAAGTACAGCTTTTTAAACCCTAGGCTCATCAATAACTTATTTAATTTTACCACATTTGAATTTATAATTATGTAAGAATATGATAATATATGATTTTATGATAAGAAATACAGAGATGCCTCAACACTGGTCAGTGTTCAACTTGTACGTAAAAGCAGTACTGAAAATGTGTGAACAGGACTGGGTTTGGTTTTGGGGGTTTTTGTTGTTGTTGGTTATTTATTTATCTATTTCCCCTGGAACTTTGACATGCTCTTTAAAAAAACATGAAGAAATATTCTTACAGCACGCTGCAGTATCACAAAATATTGTCAGTCACTGCAATTTCATGGAACTTAATTAGTTTTATAATGCATGCATGCTAACTAGTAACACTGAATAATCCAGTCACAGCTATTTCCATAACTATCAAATAAAGAGATAAAATTAATGAAACAATCTCAGGAATGTTAAAGATAAGCTCACATTTTAGTATGTGAAGTTTTGTAGGTCCTTCTAGGATATGTATGTTACTGTTTCAAAGACATTAATTTTAAAATTTGCTGTTTTCTCAAAGATGGGGGGGGCAAAACCAACCAACCAAAAAACACATTTCAAATTTTTAAAGACTGTCACTAGAGAACCAAACAACTCTAGATATAATTTCCAAAGGAACATAAGTGGATACACCACTAAACTTGAAAGATTTTGTGCAACCTACACCACGTATGACACGTGACAGATGCACATTTTCAGGTATAACACGGCCACTTGTTAAAATGAGTGGGTTTTATAAACACAACAAAAAGCAACACAACAGTTCCTAGGGAAAAAAAAAGTTATTCACACACCTAAGGAAATAATCCTATGGGAGGATAGATTCTAGTAGTGAATGTTTTCATAGGTAACTGCCAGCATAGCTGTTTTGAAACTCTCCAAATACTTTCCCTAGAAAGTTTGTTGATGAAAGTTTTAAATTCAAAAAAAATGAACCTGTGATAGAAAGAAGATCTATAGGGTACCTATGTTTTTAATATTAAATGAAGAGTAACAAAACATTCAGTGTGTGTTGAGGTCTGACTTACACCTGCAATACCAAAATATTATGAATTAATGAACAAAGATGAGTCTTAACACATTTTACATGGTCTGTAGCTCACGGAAAAATTTGGAATCTAACTTCATGCCAAATCACAGTAAAAAAAAAGTAGTTACAGATGTTAATTGCTCTTCTCTTAATGCTTTGATTAATTAATCTGAGAAGTAAACCTATCACCTATCACTTTCAATCTTGCTACCAGTCAAATTACAGTGAACTTTAAAAAAAAAAATAAACAATTCTGCATACATATCTGATTTCTTTAAATCATGTTAACAAGAGCCTGAACTTCCAATTTTCTTTACCTCTCCTCTACACCCCTGAGAAAGCATTGTATAACACCATGCCTGTCAATCCACCAGTCACCAACTACTTCTGCAATCACTGACTAGTTATCACCAAGCAGAAAAGAGGGCTTAAGTTGGTTTTTGTTGTTGTTGTTGTTTTTAAATCAGCAGCCTAGAGGCAGGGAGGTAGAAAGCTGCTACTTGACATCCACTCAAGAGGGAAGGGCTGGGAGATCTCAGGCATCACCTAACAGTTCAGCAGCAACACTAACGGGCTCCCAGTGCCCTACACTGGCTGAGCTGTCAGGACACACACAGCTTCAAACCAGCCACAGCTTCACTTGCTTGCAAATGCAGGGCACGGGGTTTTAAGGGATAAGGGACACAAATCCATAACAAAACTATTCCTCATTAGTTCATCTGCTTATGGAGCAACTTGTTAGTTCAAGCATGAACCAAGAGCTAGTTCTTCACCCTTTGTTATAACAGCAAAAAGCACAGGCAACAACTGGTAACACCTAATATTCCTCCAACCACAATAAAAATAAATTATTAGGCACATTTCAAATCCCTACCAATTGAAAATCATCTGGGACTTCTGTTTCTTTTCCAAAATCCCAGTTAAAAAAATCATAATTGTTTTGAAACTAAGAGAGTGGTTTCTCCCTGCATGGGCAAGTTAAGTCTCCCACAGCCAAAAGTGAGAGTTCTCACTTCTACACTCCTGTCCTGCTCCTCTACTCTCCAGCAAGATTCCAGCACTTGGGTTACTAAAAGCTAACCTAGCAAAAAAGAAATAATCCAAGTTCTTCTGGTGAATTTATCAGCTGGTTGTACACTAGACAAACACAACTAACTGCAAGTGGGGAGCAGAAAACAAAACACATCCCTTACAACTGTGGCACAACGGTAATATGGCTGAAGGTTCAACAGGAACATCGTAGGCTTGAGCCTTGCCAAGAGCATAACTGATATTTTAGCATTTAACATACAAATCAGGAAGTTACATCTGAGGAATCAAACTTCACACCTTACAGCAGGATTAGAATAATAAATACCAGTAGTTACTGTACAGTTAGTCTATGGGATGACTGGCAGAAGCTCATTTGCCATAAGATTGTGTCATCTGAAAAAAATGAGATGCAATTTTTTTCTATTTGTTTTGACTTTCCACTTTTGCTTCTGGGCATCTTTGTTCCAATCTAGTTCACAATGCTATTTCTGAATGGACCGAAACAGAGATGTCTGTCATGAACATGACACGCATATTGAAACAAGCACCAACAGATGCTCCAAGGACAAAGTCTACACACAATAACAAAAGCTGGGAATACACAGTACTAATTAGTCTGAACAGAGTTCTGCATATTAGAGCTTCAGCCGTGATTTGTTTATTCCTAATAAGTATTAACAGATGTTTTAATTCCATAATAAAGTTAAATACTGAAGGTAAGTATAGGAAAACAATTAGACTATGTGGGGGGAGCATGGTCAATGTGTGTCATCTCATTATAATTGTAAATATTCTGCATAAGCACAGCATTCCATTTTAGTTTCCACAGCTCCTGATGCAGCCATCACAGTGAGAATGTGCATGCACAGTACAGTGCAAGCTTGTTAAAGACTTCTTTTTTTTTTCAGGCAAAACCTAATTTGCTCTCATTACCTAATCTCAGGGCTGGGAGGGGTTCTCTCAGGGTCTATGAATGACCTGAAAAACATTTGTACAAACCAACTTTCTGTATGGCTTGTGAACATCAAAATCCCAAAGAATAGAACTTAAATCCATAGTTAGACAAAATACTGTATGACTGGAGGTCTCTGTCATCAACAGACAATTCAAACCATGTGCTCCTTTGAAAGAACATTTCAAACTCCTACTTAAAACTACTCAGAGTCCTAAAACTGGGCTTGTACTAAAATAAAGCTCCTTAATTTTCATAAATATTGCACATCTGCTTTTCAATGGTACCTGCTGTCGTTCTTCATGCCTAGCTATCTTATTTACCTTTCATGCAAGGCCAAAGTCGCTAAACTTGATGATCATGTAATGATCATGTAATGATCAGGTGTTCTTAAGCATTAACACGTGCATTTTGGTCCTCTTAAGTACTTGTGAGAAATGTCCTGTCAGACACTTGCTTTATTTTGAAGGAGATCTGGATGGCATTTCTATCACTCTCATATCTGGGTAAGTCTCAGCTTTCCTTGCTCTACCCTGGTTCAGGGGTAAAAAACAATCACTAATTTATCTGCTGCCCAAAACACTGAGAAAGCTTGGTTTAAACTTCACAGTTATGATTATGTGGCAACTTCTACTTAACTGTCAACTTTATATACCTATGAAGTAAGGCCAAGTTGTTTTTAAGTGGTATAAGTGGTACAGTGTATGAATTGAGACAGAGCAGATGTGTGACAGTTACAGCTTTCAAACAGGAACTCTGTAATGCATTTTTACACTGAGTCATACTTTTACCAAAAAAATAAAAAAAAATCCAGAAAAATAGCTGAACCAAACAGAAACAAGAGTGTCAAAGGGAACACTGAACACAGAGCAGTGCTTGCACAGCTGTCTTCAGGTTGCAACTGCCTGAAAATACTTATGCTAATGGCTCTTCCAGGAGGGTCACCTGAATGCCACACTACTTCTTTCTTCAGTGTAAGTTCTCTAGCAAGCTTTAGCCCTCTCCCCATTTTTACAGCTACATCCTTTCAGCAAAACATTAAGATTATGTGGTAGCACCATAGAGGAGGAGTAAGCATGTCCACTCTAATTCGCTGAAGTTCAATGCAGTATTTTCCAATATTCTCACAGACCTCATTCAATTTCTGTGTTTACAAAAAACAACCTGCCAAATATATGCATATATAGCTGCTGAATGAGTTATAAAGATCAAAATTAAATAGAGGTTGTAGTAAATCTAAGGAAAGTGTCACAACCTTTAAGTTTAAAAAAAAGGAATGCTGATTTCTTACCATTGTGAAACTTACCTGTGGATTTAATACCACATGAAACTGTTTCATTGTATGGGGGGAGCTGTACAAAAAAGAAATGAAACTTATTTAAAGACAAAGTCACTCTATTAACATTTTATATCAGTTTTATTTGAAACACCTGAATCCTTTAAAAATAACATCATTAAGGTTTGATTTTCTGAGAGTATGTCTTGAACTCATGCTTCTATATTTATCAAATCCCACACTGTAGCTTCAAGTGTCCTTGCAGATTACCACAATTACTGAAAGATTATCTTGGTTACATACACCATAGGCTCATCAACTTCTCAAGCAATTCACCTCACAGCATCAGGATCTTCCTTCATCAACTCACCACAATTTTAAGATGAGGAACATATGCTCTTTTTAGACAAAAACTAAAGACAGACCACATTACCTGTGAAAGGGTGAAACAAAGTTTTGCACAGACAACAGTCACACCTAAACCTTTTGAGCCTGGCTCAGCTATAGTGTTGCCCCTGAAATCTTTCAGCTAAGGTGTATTCTTAATCACATTTAACAAAAACCAAACATTTTTGATCACCACCCTATGTCACTACAGCACATAGTTTCTAGCTGGATTGTAAATCTGTCCAGTATAAAACACTGGCATAATTTTATGGATTCAGGGGTTGATAGAACCCTTGCTATTGTGTAACCACAGGTGGGAAATTTCTAACCCTTTCTCTCCTGCTCCAAACTCCTCCAGCAGCTGAAAACCTCCTGTGCTTGCTGCATTACAGTCCAGCAGCTGCCTGGAGAACAGCTGAAATATTTCTGCAGTACGAGATAAAACTTTCAGGGTACAGTGCAGTTTTATAATGTTATTCTAAAGATTAATGCTAAAGCTGTAACAAATATCAAAGACTTCATCACTGAAGTCCTCAGTTCTCTAAAGCTACAGATACTTGCACACTGCCTTCTTAAAGTACAGAGCATTGAAGTGGCAAGAAAAATATTCCTAAAATTCTAGTATAAAGAAGTCTATACAAAGAACACACACTGTAAAAATACATTCATAAACCATAATACATTTTAATACAGCAATTTTCCAGGTCAAAAATGAGAATCAATGGGTCAGAAAGAGGCTCCAAGCTGTTAAGAACCTATTATCCATATTAATACTGAACACAGATTCAATATAATTTTATAGCTGGAGCTAAAAAAATTACTCTAGAAGTCTACAGTCAACAGTTTATGATAAAACTTTGAATTGGAGAAAAACAAGAATTACAAGGGCTTTAAAAAATACAAAGTGAAAAATAATAATAAAAAAACAAAGTAATTCACCTATTAGTCCCCTACTTATCTGGTTAATCAACAGCACCTTTGCAAAATAGAGATTTCTGAGTTGACCTCTTTCATACAACTGAGTCACCTGAATCATCTCAGTCAACAGGTATCTAACAGAACATTTATTAAAAATGCCATATGTAAAGACACATCTGAGAGAACATTTAGCTTTACCTAGCCCCTTGCCTCAGTCCACCCTTCAGTCTATAGCTAAGGGATTTCAGAAGGACACCAGCACCAACAGATTCTGGGCCTCCCAGAACTGGCATTGCTCCAACAGAATGTATGTCAAACACCACTGCACTATTATAATCTCAATCTTGTCCTCCTTGAATTTCACCTTCTTTCTTTTCAGACCACTTTTCTCTGAAGTATCTGCACAGTATAAAACTAATAAGTATAATTTTTATTTCATCATCCAGATAATTAAAAACATTGAAGTGAACCAGATCAAGGACAAACTTAAGGAACATCGTTCAACACAGTTTTTCTTTGGGTAGCTAACCACTAAGTGGTACACTTGAGATAGTTCTAAAATGAAGTCAGACTGGCTCCAATGCTGGAGGTTCATGTTTCCCCAACATACTTTAAGAGAATAGCTTTACAGAAGTCAGGATATGACACTTGCACAATGTATGCTTTAGAACAGCTGATGTAGGACACTTCAAGTGACACTACACAGGATGCAAATGTCACACCACTGCTACTGTGTTTAATGGTGGGAAAAGAGCAATAAAAATCAGAAGAAACAAGTATGACTTGAAAATATATTCTGCATGACTTCCCACCTGCCAAAGAAGATACAAAGCTATCCCTAAAGGCAAGTAAAAGCTGTCTTTTTCTTTCTAAACTTCCCCCACCCCATTCCCTTCATTCACTTATTGTTTAGTGGTACACTGTACTAATTATTCTTGGAAAATTAAGTTACAGGAAACTGAGTCACAGTAACAATGGTTGTCAGACTTGTAAAAAAAGTGACAAAAGCATTTCCCCATCTACAATTAAAGTGTTCATTTCCTTTATGTGGAGGGGGGAAGACAGAAGCTTGATTGAAATGTTTGAAGGGAAATGTTTGGAGGAAAACCATGGTAATTGACCTAGAGGAAAAATATTTTTCAAGTCTGGAGATGAGGACAATGGCATAAAACTCTTCCCTACAAAAGAAAATGGTTTCTTCACCCTCTATCAAGAACTACAGAGAATAAGAGTCTACAATACTACCTGTACTATGTTATGAACTCAAACATGCAAACACAACTGCTTCCACTCTGGGGTTCTCACTGCCACTGTCATTAGTTCATTACTGATCCCTCTCTCAGCCCTCATGCACAGCCTTCCTTGTAGGCATAGCTTTGATGGTTAGCAGCGCTCCACCTGTCAAAAAATATTAAGAATCCTTGTGCTTCAAAAGGCTCATAAGATTTAGAAGCCCATCTTTCTTACAACCAAGAACTCTGCTGAGTTTTCTCTATAACCACTTCTATTAAAAAAATAAATTTAAAAAAAAATCTAAATTAAGATAATAGGGCTGGATAATTCACTTTTAACATCCTATCACTACAGTGTCAGCTATTCCAGCTCTGAAAGATAACAATCAGAAGGTGAAATAATTACTTATTTCTAAAAATTGACTTAATGACCACATACATGGAAAGAAGACTCTTGTTCAATATCTTCAGTTTGTAAATTAGCAAGCTAAGAGAATGATAAAAAGATCATTGTAGTGTTATATTTCAAATATGTCAAAGACATATAGCTTTAAAATGTTATTTCTAAAATAAGTTTAAGAGTAGATCTTACCTCAACAGAGCATCGTGGAGTCACAAAGAACTGATTAAATTCATCAGGGCTGAACTCCCCAAAAATATACTAAAAATAAAAGAGAAGGATCTTTGTTAAAGAAGGATTTATATGCAATGCAATTAACAAATTCATAGTAAAGTTTATTAAAATACTAGCATTCAAATAGACCTGTGTTAGACAGAAACTCACTTTATTGCATCCCACCTCTCATCTTAGTTCCTCCTCAAGTCTTTAGCAAGGTATTTTAGGCTCTAAAACTGTATAGGAGGCACTTTCCTTCAAATTCCCCCTAGAGGTAATCAAAGCACAAACTGCAGCTCATCCCAAGACCAATTTTAAATCAACATGTAGGGTGAGAAGTTGCATCACTTCAGATAAGCCCTAGACACAACCTGGTTTACTTTAACAACAGATACCTGCCCTTCACAACAAAAAAATCCACAAGAATCACTTTTCCAGAGTTCTGCTAAACTAGGGAGTTCCACAGAACTAATGGTATCACTATCTGAGTGCACAAGAACAGAACTGCCTCGCTGTAGCAAAATACACAACACCTAAATATCATCAGTTTTGGTACAGCTGCTCTTACAAATTTTGTTACCCCTGTGCCTGAAAATCTGCATAACAAGCCTAAAATGAAATGTCCTTTCCCAACATTATCTTCCTGCACTCTTTTAGATATTTTGCATCTATATTTCTGTGGGGAAAAAAAAAAGTATGCAACAAGACCACAAAAAATCCCACATTAAAAGAGAGCTTATATTTAGTTTACAGAAAATTAAACTTTCCCCATAAAAAGGCCTGGCAAGTTGGCATTTTATAGCTCATGGAAGCTTCTATAAATTTCCATCACCAGCTGTAATTAGCTGAGTAGCATCTGAACATTCAGGACAGCAGAGAGATACTGGGGCAGAAAGAAGCTGAACAAGAAGTTGAATAAACTGAGAGCATAGTCAAGCAGCCTGGAAAACACCACTAATAACACATTTTTAGCATGTGGAAGGCTATTCAGATGGAAAGTCACTAGTCACAAATATCATGGCCACGGATCAAAGCAGGTCAGTTTGGTCCAGTACCTTCCAGCTCAGCACTCTTCTTCATCTTCAGTGTACTCTGATGGTCCTTCCAGACAATTCTTTGCTATCCTTTACCTTTCCATCAGAAAACCTTTATCATCAGCATCAAGCCTTGCTCATGATAAATCCACAGCTTGGCTGTACCAAGGTACAAATAACTAGACTGGGAGTTGGACCATAGAAAAAAAGTTCATAAAATCTGAAAAATCATCTCTAGTGAGGGAGGTGCAGGTTGTTGCCACAAACTGTAGGTACAGTATTTCAATCATAGTATTTTTTTCAGTCTTTGGGTGGTTTATTCATTCTGTTTGCATGACTCACAGCCATCTACATTCATAAATGTCAAAGCTGAAGCTTAAGCTAAATTCCACAGCAATTAGAAAATTGATTTATTAAGTACATCACTTATGTGTGGGAAAGAGTTTAACCATTGTCATGCCCTTCAATGTTTGTAAACAAATATTAATATAATCTAGTTTAGTAGACAAACTATTTCAACAGTCAAAACAAACTGGAACATCTGTGATAGAAATGTTTGAAGCATAGTGATACAATTAATGCTTTAAATAACCTTCACATAACCAACTGCTAACTACCAACTGAGCCAGTGCAACAGCTAAGCAGAACAGGATGACTAAACTGCACTGGAGTGAATGGTTTCACAGGTCTTGGCACAGGACTTTGCTTATGTTCTCAATATAACAAAGTCATTTTTATTCAGTAACATACCAGCTAGAATTTATCATACTCCAAAAACAGCCCTACAAAAGATACTTGCTGAATCATAACTAAATTATATTTTTAGGAGATATTTTTGATGCAGTCATGCCACGAAACAAAATAATTATCTCAGTCTATAGACTATTTAAAATTACATAAATCCAACTTTAATTCCTCCATGTGGTAACACAGTCTTTTCATTTACCAACGTTTTTAATCGAGGTACTTCTTTCTGAGCAAAAGAAAGTGCTATTTTTTAATTAGGAAATACAAGACAAAAGTGAAACAAAGTAATTATTAATACTATCTTAATGGAACTGTTTCACTACCTAATGATGCACTCACATAGGGAAACGTTGTGTCTATGCCGGTGTTTCTTTATAATTTAAAACAGGACATTAAAAATTTACCACCATCTAAACCATAAACTAATCCCAGTCAAAAACCCCATCCCATTTGGGCCTGAAGAAACCAGGATTTTATTTTATAGGACTTTATTCAGCACTGCTTTATACCTGCAAACACAAAATAAACTGTTTAAAAGATCTCTGCATAATAAACTGTGAAAAATACTGTTTCAAAATAAACTTCTTGGGCCATGTGAGTATTAAACCTGCCCAACTTCACTGACCTTCTTTAACAAACAGATTTCTGCAAGCTGCACACATAGCGCTCTGCTGGCACGACAGAATTTTCTACCCTTTTTAAGGTACAACTACATGAAAAAAGAACCAAGATATCACATCACTTGGTGAGTATAAAAAACTCTAAAAAAAGGAGGCAGAAGAGGGGAAAGCCATTGCATTTTATACTTTAAGCATCCCTGCCTGCTCTCCATCCATCCTCCACCCCAGTGAATCAGTGTGCCTGGCACTAGACAAATGATCTCGGTGTAAGAACATGGTTGATTTTAGCTGTGAAATGCTTCAGAAAGACATCACTGTAGTGCTTACTCTGAACCATTAATTCAAATTTTAAAAGGTTTTTCTACAACTGAAATACCTAAGTAGCATGCATTTTGAAGCAAGAGCACTAGGATTTTATAAAAGCAATATATCCTTGCAAGATATAATCTCATTATCAGAATGAGCTTTTGGGGTCCTAGCTCGTGCACTCTAAATTATTCCACATAAATTTAAAAGCCTCAAAGTTAGCTTTTTTTGCAAATTGACAAATAAAATTTAATACTTGGAACAATCAAATGAAAGTCTCATTAAATTATTCACACAATTCTTACAGAAGCTACTCACAATCAGCATTAATTTACACCACACTGTACACAACATGTAAAACACACAGCAGAGACACTAGCACGTGTTAAAACTTTGCAAAAGCCACTTCAGATTATTTCAATTCCAGTTTTAACATTTTCAGACGTACATTTGCTTAAGAAACAAACATAAAATTGATTCCTTTAAATGGCAAACTCGAATCTCCCCTACACCTCCTTAATTTCTAAATTCCTGTGATCATCACAATTCTTCGAGGCCCGGATCAGGGATAACAGATTGGGATTTCACCACACAAGCAGGAGGAAAAACTCAATTTCAGGCAGACATGAGGTCAGCTCTAACGCAGGTAAGAGTGTGATTTGCTCAGAGGTAAGCTGCTTGTCATGCTGACCATTACCAACGTGTCAGTGTATCAACAGCTTTTTACCTTACAGTAATTAAAATTATACAGTTACCTGAGCAAAGGAGGAGTTAACGAACAGGCAGCTGAATGGGCTCAGTTAGCAACATCCAGGCTTATTATCATTGATAATATGTAAACTAAAGTATGTATGGCAACATGCAAACCCAAAATAAAGAATAAAAAAATATTACCAGTGAAAAGTTGAAGCTTAATAACTCAGAGCTCTACACAAATTTAAGGCAAAAAACCACTCAAGCTTTCTCCAAGGAAAAATTCTCTTTAGCATTCAATTACACATTTCAAAACTTAAATTTTATTTATATCCTCAGTCAAAAAAGTATCTGCTTGAAAAGCAAGATAAAAAGCAGTCGAAGGTGTAAAGCAGTAACTCACAAGCTAGAGCAGGAATGGTGCTTAGAAGAGTCCAGTCTCACACCTACACTGGATTTAGAAGAAATACTGGAGGGAAGTTTTGAAATTTCCTATTGTAATGTTACCCCCAGACTTACTTTTAAAGATCCATAATCCCTAAGAGGCTTAATTCAGAGTCAAATCTGATCTCCCTCTCCTTCTCAAACCATCTCTGCAACCTACATTAGAAGCCTTCTGCTCCTAGGAAGGAATCCTCTCTCACTTTTTGGGGAGCACATATTTGACACCACATTTCTCCCGCTACTCCCCAGATTATTTAACTCTGCAGAGCAATCATTAACCTTGCATTAAGTGTATTCAAGGATCCTTCCAGATAACCCCAGTCTGATGAGCTTGATTTCTGCCACAGATTAAGAGCAATGTCAAAACAGTATCATATAAATTTCAATGATCTTCCACCTGCAGCTGTATAAGAAAAATAGATGGAAAATAATTCCCTGGAGGGAAGGGGAGTGGGGGTGTGGAAAGGAGGAGGCTTTGGGGAATTCTTGGAGGCGAGGGGAATCTACCTCTACTACCTTTCCATTTTCTCATCAGCATTTCCAAACCTCTCCTTTAGAACGGAAAAACAGAACCATAAAGGCAAAACATGCTGCTGGATCTATTCCATTTTGTAATTCATGGCTGTAACCCCATTTGACCATTTACCAGAGATGTACAGTATGTTATTAAACATATTAAAATTCACATTATTTTAACTAATGTGAGTAAACATAAACCAACATAACAAAACGCCTTTCTTACCCTGCCTGATGAGATATTGATGTTTTTTCCATCTAGTATCTTCCATCAATCAATCTTTAACAATCAATCACTTTAAAAAGAAAATTATTCACAAGGGTTTGTTTCCACTCTTCTTTTAAATACTAGTTTTGAGATACCAAAGTTCTGAGCTTCTGGGAGTTTTCAAACATGAATGGCTTCTTGCAGATGCTCACATCTACAAGACCAAGGATGAAAATTAAAGTAAACACCTGAATAACCCTTAAAAATGAGAGTGCTTTTAGGCAGGATGTTACACAATGTACACAAAATCTCCCCTTTCAGATACTGATGCTAACAACTACTAGCAAATAAACTTAAAAAAATCAATGCAAAATTAAATATACTTTGTGCAATTCTGAAATGGCATCTCTTTTCACATGAAGCCGTTGGTGGCAGGGATGCTCCAGTTTTTAATTAAACTTTCTTACAGTACCCGTACTTCAGATTTAATTCATTTGCCTTATTTCCACCTATCAAGATTTTGCAATTAAAGTTTGGGGACTGAATTGAAAAGAGTCTCACACAGCTTTGGAGAGTTTCAGAGGAGGGGGGTAAATACAACTAAATTCTTGAAAATGTTCAAAAGAAACAGATAAAATTCCAGTTCTGAACTCCCTCCTGTGTGACTGGAGAGTGGACATCAAAAGACCTGTATCTGTGCCTTCTTCTTAAAGAATTTAAAATTGTGAGAGTAGAATATTATACAAATACTCTGTAGATAATATCTTTTTTAAAAGAACATCACATTTGCAACATATTTTTTCTATAACACAAGTTCAGAATATTGAATGATACTATTGAAGCTGGTACAGTGTAACCTGCATTTCCAAAACTCACTATTGAGCTGGTGTCACCAATTTTAGTGCTCACTCTGACATGCCATAAGGGATCAACTTTTCCTGTATTGAGTACCTGCCTCCCTCTTAAAACAAACAAACAAACAAACAAAGTTATTTTAAGTACCTCGCAGGGAAACATCCTAAACTCTCCTGATTGTCAGTTGCTGGGCTTTCCAGTCACAATAAAACCACAATATAATAGCATAACATACATCTGCACTCCAGCAGATTTTACACCACTTTGAACAAAACATTTCATACATGACATCACCTCTCCATCTCTGAGATACTAACTGCATCTAGATTATAACACAAATTACATAAAATCAATTAAACAAATAAATACATAATAGAAAACGTGTTTACTATCACACAGGAATTAAAGAGTACTTTTATATTTGTACAGTAACTTCAACTACTATAACTGACCAAGTGGCATCTTAACTTGCAGACAAAAGCAGCAGCAATAGAACTTATTCCAAGGGGGGGAAAAAGGTTCTCTGAAGACCCCAAAAGATTGAGATCCCTGACCTGCACACTCTCCCCATGTCAATCATTTTTTGCTGTGCTCTCCTTAACCACTTAATAAACGAATGCTAACGTTGCCCCACTGCTTGTAATGAAATGGCCACTGGTATTCCAGTCTAGCAACACAAATGTTCTCCTGGAGGAATACAAGGAGGAGGAGGAGTACGTGTTACACAGCTGCTTGTCCTAGAAAAATGGGCAGAAATAGCACTGCTGATGCATCATCATCTTGGCATCACCTTTGCTACAAGAGAAGCTAAGAAAATGAACTGTCAACTTCTGCTTTCAAGAAGCATTAACGTGGCTTTCATCTAATAACCAACAGCATCCTGCTTCCAGTCAGTTTAAGCTGCAAACATTCCCACTTCAACTGCTTTGCCACAAATGAGTTAAAAATACAGATTTTACTTAATGATAGCAAGGAATAATTCAACTGAATTTAAGCAAAAGGCCTAACAAATCAAAACTAGTTCACATACAAATTGAAATAATGAAATAGTTGATATATACCGTAAGATTAGTATATACCATACAATCTTGCTCACTGAGTGGACCTATTCTTAAAGCTACCAGGACAGGCTGGAGTAGAGAAAATGAACCATTCACACAGAAGGCTGTTTTCTGGAAAGAAAAAAAAGGGCACATGCATATGAATGCACTTGGGTTTCATTAGCAGAGAAAATGCTATTACATCAGTCATCTGAGCAGCAAATAAGGTATTTCTCCCTCACCTTTTATTTCTCTCCCACTTTGTCAACGTTTGCCAACTTTTTTTTTCCTGGAGAAGTGTAGGGAAAGATAATCTTCCCTTAGGTTCTACATCCTTTTGAGACTGAAATCCATCAAGTTTTAGTATGTGGATTATTATCTAATTTGGTCCAACAAGGAATTTCCAAATCCCAAGAAACTTACTGCTAAAATGCTTATAAAAACACAGACAAAATTGAGAGACTGAAAACCAGTTTGGTTTTTGGGGGTTTTTTTAGATTCTAAATTTGCAAGCAACAACCCATAACTAGAAGCTAAGAAGACCACTAGCCATCTATTTACAGCCATATCACAGCCTAAATAGTAGTATTTTAAGCAAACCAGTTTCTGAAAAAAATCCTATGTTGATATATCCTCTTTATGAAAAAATAAAGTCTATTTTTATAAATAGAAACACATGGAAATGAAGTTGTACTTTAAGGCAGAGTGGTTGTATATTCAAGCTTTTAACAGCTGAACATGCAATGAATCATGAGCAAACTCTTAGTACATCTTACAGTCCTTTATCACTAGCCTGCAGCTGAAAACTAGAACATTAACAAATCTACATAGTGCCTGGAGAAAGATCAGAGCTAGGTAAATGTAGGTCAGTTAAGCCCATGAGTCAGTGCCACTCCGCCTGCCTCCCATTTAAGCAATCAAAGGCTCAAAAATATAGTGCATGGCTGTACCTTCCCCCCTCGCCCAGTTCAGTGCTTCTTGGCTTTTGTTACACAATGCTGACAGCAGAAGGAAGTTGGGCATTTTCCACACATTTTACATGAATTAATCTGAGGAGAATTTATTCCATTATAGGGGAGGGGAGACAAAAACAAAACAAAAGATCTTCTCAAAAGCTCATTTTCTGATCAGAGGAAAAACCAGATCAGTAGCTAATATGAAAGTACAAGTTGGTGAAGTTTCAGTTGTGGCCACAGCGTTGAAGGACGAGTTTAAAGAACAAATGGCCCCTACAGCCTGACACTATCATGAGGGTACAATGTGGATCAGAATAGCTTGTCCTGAAGATTGTAATTCAAATACTCACATAAGCAGAGCAAGCTGTGTTCTTTCATTATTAGTAGTAGTTTTCATCAGTTACATAACATGTTTCAAATAAGAGCAACACACCAAATAATAACAATACAAAAAACTGTCACAACATGAGCCAATTTCTTACACCCAAACAAATTCTGTTTATATTCTCCCTTCATTCTGCTACCAAAAACGAGGTGCTTGTTGGCATTCTTCCACTTCAAACAAACAGCAGCTGCCAAAAAGTGCAACTAGTGCCCAAGGAAGCTGTCTATGAAATGCTGATTGAGGTTAGTAGGAGAGTAATAAAAGAGAGTGGAAGAATAAAAACCAACCTATTATCTTACACAGACACCACTGCATTTATGAGTGCAGAACAACTGCCCCAGCCAGGGAAAGTCTTTTACCTTCTGGTCTCCCAAGCAGAGTTGTCCCAGCAAAAAAACCTTCTGATTTAAAGCTTTTCCCAATTGATATTTTTCTTCTATGCCAAAAAAAAAAAAAAGCACACCCAAAACCTATCACAATTTTATTTTGTAAATAATAATAACATGAAGAGGACAATGCAACTGTATCACTTATATATGATCATAAAGAAATGGCCCAGTGACAGGAGGATTATATCTACATTTTATATACCTTTTAATTTACATCCTATGAGAGAACTTCAAGTATTCTTGCTTTATTCTTTTTCAAACAGAAGAAAATATCTTCCTTGGACCTTCCACTGTAACCCAAGATAAGAACATACATTCACATGTTATACAAACAAGACCTGCAGTGCTAAACAGTTATTTTGGGACTACCTGGGAAGTGCACTCCAGATAGCAAGCAAGAGGGAAGATAACAACTGAATTGTCAGAGCTGACTCCATCAAATCTGAGCTCTTTGGAGAGGAAAAGATGGAATTTCTGACACCTCTACACCAGCAGCTCCACCACTACAAGCCCACAGAACATCTGCCAGTGATCCAGAGAAGTAACATTTTCCAACCCATTTTCTTGCAAGGTTAAATCAAAATAAAAGCCAAACAAAAATACTTTCCTATTAAATTCTCCAAGCAGGCAGTCTTTGCAAATAAATTTTAAAAGAAAAATAAATACTTCCAAAATGGGTAGATATGTTCTTCCTTGGGTTTAAATTCAAGAATAGTGGTCAGTAACACACCAATTGCTCAGCCCCTGTCTTCACACCCTCCAAGACTTTGAAAACATCAGCTTCAAGCTGGTTTTTCATAATTGAGCAAACACATTTCCTTCAAGCTCTGCTTGCAGCGAACTAGTTATTGCATCTAATGTGCAAACTGTAAACTTCTATAATGAAGAACAAAAATAATTAAGACCTGAATTATTCTGATTTACTTACTATATAGCATGATAAGCACTGAGGAGGGAGAAGCTGGAACATGGAGTTACTCAAGAACACAGCCAGTTTAACTACTATTTTATTATAGGTGGGGCAGGCAAAACAATCTCTTACTAATTTTATCTAATGTGTCCCAGCAGAAAAACCTTGGTGTTAGTCACTTTTTTTTTTTCTTCCCTCTGCCAGACTAAAATCATTAGGGCTGCAACCTTTTGTGCCAGATTCCAACAGCAGAACAAACTTCTACCAGCACAGGAGTAAAATCAGTTTTACATCTGGAGAACACTGCTTTGGCCATGTTAAACAGCAAATGGCCTTTGAACACCTCACAGCAGTCCACCCAAATTCCAGACATGCTGTATAAATCAGCATTACTCCTGAGGTTTGCAAAAATCTTTATTTAGCAGGTATTTCAGCAACTAAGATTCTGAAGGATTGTTTCCAAACAAGCTTCTCTCAGTCCCTTCAGGTGGAAGAACAGCACATGCACTCTCTTTTCTACCATCCACCTAGTTGATAGTATGGAGGAGCCAGTACATTCCTACCCCAGCAAAGCAGGATGCTCTGGGCTACCAGAACAAAGACAAGCTTCCCTGGTAATGGCTTCCAGCTAGCAAGTGCCCTGCCAGAGGAAAGCCCTTCTTCTGTGCTTAAATACCTGAATTTACCTCATCAGCTACTTTTATTCTTCAAATCCATGATTAAAAAATAAAACTAATAGATCTAGAATTGGATGAGGTTATTAAAAAGAAAAAATATAGAGGTAGAACTCTGGGAAGAAAAAGAGCAACAAGACTCTGACTTTTAAGAAATTAAATAGATTTGAATATGAGCACATTTGTAAGTGATTCAAGAAGGAGATTAGCACTGGCTTGATGAGGCCAAAGATGAGGAACTAGAGTTAGATGAAGAGATGACACAGGATCTGAAGTTATTGGTAGAGGCAGCACAGGGAAAAAAAAAAGAAATGGAAAGAACTGGACTGTGCCTGCCAGATCACTCTCCTCTCCAAAAGCTGAATTATCACCCCAAATTCTGGAATCACATAATCTTTCTACTGTTGTCAGAAGTCTCTTTAATTCAGTTACAGCAGAATGTATCTCAGCTCCTTTCATAATACTGCCTCTCTTGTGAATTGTTCCACGTGCTTGAACAGCAGACACCCTTTCATGTAGTTGGAGCTAACCTTGCAGATACAGCACCTCAGAGTCAGGACAGCACCCTACAATTTAAGAAAAATCAAGTAATAAAAAGCAAAGTTGCACAAAATTTAAGACTGCTTGTGCCTTCATTTGATTCCCACTAGTTGGTGTATATTTGATATATTCTTTATTTTTTTTTTCCACTATTCATGTATTTGCAGAGGACAAATCCCTCACAGGATCAACACAGACCCATGCTGGGGGATGATATTCCCTCGCTTAGTAAGGAGACTGCTGTTCCAGTTTGTCAAGCAAACTGAAAATACACTGGCAGACAAAGAAAAGTGGGAAAAGAACAGATAGCCTCTGAGTAACTGTAGTTAAATATTGTGGAAAATTAAAATTTACCCCTAAGAGAACCACAGCTAGACAAGTCACCCACACAATGCTCTTCACAAGCAATTACTCAAGGCAGGATTTAAGATGGCTAAGATTAGGTGAGGTAAAAATGAGCTACCTGGACTTCATCCTGACAAGGAATACAGATTAGCACCTTCAGAAGGCAGCTAACCCACCTACCCATGCCTCTTCTGAAGGTCTAACTTCACATCTCAACCCTAAATTTCACAAGTGCCAAGTGCTTAGAACTACAGCTGAGTCAGATTTCACCTAGAAAGTTTAGTATTAAACTAAATGTGGTGCAAAGTCCTATCAAAACCACAACAGCCACCAAGAATTAAAAGAAGACAATGCAAAAGCTAATGATACCCAGAGCTAGGACAGGGGTAAGCACTGTGACAGTAAGAGAAAACACTGGCACCACCTGCTCCATTCACTAAGGCCACACAGTTTTTACTCTCCTTTTCTTCTGGATGGATTTACAATCCTGCCTCTTCTCCTGTGCCAGTTCTGGCACACGCTGAACTGATCAGCGAGATTATACTCAAACTGAGAGAAAGTGATCCAAATGGTTTTTGGTTTGTTTTTTTTTTTGAGGTGGGGACAAGGCCAGGAAGGTTTAAGGAAGGTGAGGAGCCAGCATCAAGCAAAAGATGCAAGTGGGCAGGAGCAAGGGAGAAAAAGAATTTCACCTTTGCAAGTTGTGACTTGCCAATAATGGGTTATAATCTCACAGAGAAACAGCCAAAAATAAACCAGAGAACTTGTGAAAAACACAATGATTGGTAAATGACTCAAGGGGATCACAGAAATGAAACACAACTACTACCACATAATCAAGCCTCCTGTATTTTAAGCTCTGTAACTGCTGAAGTTTGAGAGTAATTCCACAGAGGTTCTTACTCTACTTTCTCTCTGCAGGAACTCAAGCCCCTGCCACTACTTCCCCACGGACACGTGTGTGCTGTATGTCCCCTGGCAGGCAGAAGCTGAGGCCACCATCTAATGTTTTGATTCTCAGTGTACACGCAGCCATCCACCTCCTCCACCAGCCTGAGGTGTGGTACGTGGCACACGGAAACCTGAGAGGATCTGGCACTGCCTGTGACAGTAACTTTGCATTTTGAAGTGGTATGCAAGTTAAAAATGAAAACTGGGACAGCGTACACATGGCACCTCCTCCTGAGATAGTTTTAGAGCTTAAGGATCTGCAACACAGTTTTAGGTAGATGCAAGGTAGCTATTAACACAAATGCACAGATTAATACACAGATACATCTAAAACATAGATAGTGAGCATATTAAACACCTGTATTTTTCAATGGCAGCATTAAAAACAGTATGAATATGGCAGTAGATTTACTGTAACACTGTCAATTTTAAGACTTTTTATTTTAGGTAGCTGATTTCAAAAGAATAACAGATAGTGGTGTTACTTCATGCCTTTCCTTATACAAGATCTTCTGTTAGCATTCAGATTTCTTTTGCATGTATGAACAAACAGAGCACAAAACAGAATACTCAAAGTATTCCCAACACATTTACAATATTGAAGATACTGAAATCCCCTTGCTTTCCAAGGGGAAAAAGGGACTAAACTAGAGTATACTCTGACATTCTATTACTGACAAAGCCCAGAACACTATGAAATCACAGCACAGAACCGATAGCTCATGTACCCCCTCCATCCAGGGAGGAGTTGGAGTCAGCACTTCCCTGGCCTGCACATCCAGCCACCTACACACAGGAGTATGGATACACGGCAGGGGAGACACTGCAGCTCTTCAGCTTCCTCACTGCCAGGACAACAGAGGCAGGAGCAGCTGCTGTCTGCACCGTCCCTGCTCACATCACTCACTTCCACCAGCGCTTCTGCAACTCCAGCACCTTCCATCCTCACCCTCATCCACCTATGGCACAGAGGAGCAAGAGCATTTCAGGGGATTCCACATCAGTATTGTGAATTTATCATGCTCTCCACTTTAACCCATCACTGATTTAGGCAGCTTTGGAAAGAACATGCTTCTTATGTGGCTGTATGTTGCCTCCTTTGGTCCCAAACCCAATCAAAAAATCCTGCAAATCATAAAAACGTTTGGTAAACATGATCAGTTACTCATACTATTGTTCCAAATGGCTGTTTTGCAAATAAGACAGAAAATACAAATTAAACTAAGTTTCAAATTAGTGATGTTTACCATTACGAAATATTGCAACCTCTGGCTACTCAGTAAAAGCACTGGATGTTTTGGACACTCATACTTGGAGCTGACTTTCAAAGATAATATAATAAGCAGTTTTTCACTAATTACAAGCACTTTATAAAAAAAAAAAAACTGCCATAAAATAAATGTGAAGCACAAACACTTAAATAAAATTTGACATGCAAACCAAACAGTTATAAAATACCTCGACTCTTAGCTAAGATTTCTGCCTAGAAAATAAATAAACCCATAAAGAATTCAGACTAACTATATAGTCATGCTACCATGAAGACATTGTATGCACACATGCTATGTAGCTCAGCACACAATCGAGCTCTGCTTCTGGGAGTGAGGGACCCCCCTAGCCCACTGTAACTTCTGACCCTGGTACTCACCATTACTAGCAGCAGCATAAAGCAGAGGAGAAAAATGTGCACAACTGCCTAAAGCATCATTCCAGAGGTGAACACTGACAAGAACTCAAGGAAATGTCTATTTTAATGATGCAATTACACCAAAGCAGAAAGCCATACTGGCCTTTATGTGACAATCATTAGTATTAAGTGTAATTCCTGTCCATCGCCTTTATCCTCCCCAGTTAAGGGAACTCTGAGTCTTTGGTAACATCAGAAACAGCACCGGGTATTCACAGTCAGCAACAGGAGTGACCACCACAATTCAGCGTTGTGTTTGAACAAAGGTAAAGTTCAAAAGACAGAAGGCAAACCTGGTGACATGAACAAACTCAACACCTTTATTTTTTCTGCTCTGGAAGCTGACTACTCCTTTTCCACACTGTAATGATTCTGCTGCACTTACATTTGCTGTCACTTGTGGTGCTATGATGATAATTTTATGTATCTCATTCTTGCTTGCTATGAAAGTGTATTAAAAGCATAAACCCTTTTTTTGTTGCCTGAATTTTTGTTAGGGAGCTTTCACTATCTGTGATTCCTGGAAGCTTAAACTTCTTGCTAAGGGGCAATAGCCTGTGGTCACAGCCTTTAGCTGGGAAGAAGAAAATGAGTACTGGGAATTGCCTCATAAAGTTGTCTTTGACATTTTTCCAACCTTGTATCAACTAACTACAGTGCTCCACAGAAATTTTCAAACAGTGGCAGCTTTGGTTTTGTGTCCCCAAGGCAGCAGAGGAACAGAAAGTGAGGTTTTCCACGCTTTAGGGACATTATAGCACTATTTTTTACTTTCTTTGGTAACAGTAGCTATTATTAGAGACCATATGATTTAATGGATAGACTGAAGTAGACTAGAACTCAAGAGAACTTGATTCTTCCTGCAATTCGGCTGTAACTTGTGCTGACAATGCCTCTTTCTCTCTGCTTTATTTCTCTCTCCTTTTATCACCTAGTCACATTTAAAATGACAAGACCATCTCATATTATGTACTGCTACAGCATCATTCTTAATCAAATCCTCTCCTAAGTAGCACGGTCCAAACACATTATTTGAATACAATTAATCTAATTGCCTGTTGCTACCATTAAACCAAGCAACTAAACTTCTTCCATTTTCCCCTCCATCCATCCTAATGGTCGCAGTAAGAATCAAAGGGATTTTATCAATATCTTGCCTCTATCTCCTCTTTTTTCCTGGCACAGCCATTTCTTTAGCTCCCACCTTGTAAAGGTTAGCTCTGAATTCATTTCCCTCTTTAAAACTTACACTCAGCCTGTTCAAAGGAGAGGCATGTGCAACAGGAACTCTGCTTCACCCAACAACCAAGAGTGAGAATACCTGTGGTTATCTGAAATCTTCATATCATGTGATACATTAAATGATTTAAGCCAGCACATCTAAAGTCACTGTTGTCATCCAATACCTGATAATCCCAACCGTGTTCTAGAAGTCTTCTATGCCAGTAACAGGGGATCTTCAACCAACTTCAAACACCTATGTATATTTTTGCAATAAAGAGCAAATTATATCCATGTTCCTGCTGTATGTGTGTATGGCAAAGCTGTTAAGCACTCATGAAAATAAGAACATTACCTCGACACTATAGGAATCACTACTGGGAACATGTTGCTACACTACCTACAAAGGAATCCCATTCCAATCAGACAAAACATTTTCATCACAAAAGCCTTCACTTCTTTGCATGAATGATAAACAACTTCTGTATTTGAAGTTACACTGGTAAATCCATTGGCCCTACAGCATTCATGGGGAAAAATGAGGCAGGAAACCTGTGAATCACTACAGCAGGTTTTAAATGTTGTATGAAAAAACATAGCAGCTGCACTGAGGGAATACAGCACTGCTATATCTGCTAGCATGTTCAGTTCAGTTCAAACAAAACAAAGAGAAAGAAGTCTTTCATGCATAGAATTCTTTGAAGAAAATCTACTTTCTTGTATGTTTTTCTAAATGCATCTTTTCACACAACCTTCAGAGATAGGTTCTTCTTTAGAGTTTCTTACAGACAGGGCATTTTTCTCTTTTATTTCAAAGCTCAACCCCAATGAGGGAGTTTACTTTTTTAACAAACTAAAAAAATTATAGAACCCTTAGGTGATTTTCCAGTTTGTATTAATGTCACATTCAATGGAAGCAGATCCATATCCCTTTCTTTCCTAGTAGAATATCAATGCAAGTAGCATGCAGTGGTTCTTCTAAAACTTCCATACGAATTCACATACAATCCCACAAGCAGCAAAATTCCCAAAAGCACTCTTGCACATTTCTTTCCATTTGTATGGCACAAATATTTGTGACAATCATAAGATCTCAAGAAGGACTTTCTTAATTTCATGTTAAACACGTGCTTTTCCATAGGTATACCTTCTAAATAAGCCTTACACACTTTATTAGGGTTACCCTGATTTAACCTATCTCCTGCCTAACCACATGTGAAGAAAAACAGACCTTGTAACACAGACCAAAAATCAATAAATCTCATGCTGTCAAACAAGCAGGAAAAGTTCTTACATGTACTTAAAATATCAAGAACATCTGCAATTAAATTAGGTATTAGAGAGTCAAATACAAAATTTAAAAGACTAACATACTTCAAAGTTTTACTCTAGTAGAGTGTTAATGAATTTATTAACATGAGTGCTAATCTAACAAAATCCTTTAAAATGTTTTAAAAATAATCAAAACTGCACCATTATTGGGAACACTTAAAACACATGGTCTTAAATGCACACATTAAATAAAAACAGAGTTTAGAATCTGCATTTTAATCAGACTAGTCCATTATGGAGTGTTCATGTATATATATACACACACACATGTACATACATACATTTTTTCCCCACCATGAACCATAACCCTTTGTTCCATAATCCCCAGTTGTATGTTTAATGATCACACATAAAACACTTCCATCAAAAAGAAAAACCGCAGTTCTAGCATGTTTAATTCTTTCGAAATGAACATCTACATTGCTGAAATGGCATTAGAGTGACAAATGACTATAATCCAATGGCCCAAGGCCAGCAACTTCTATTACAACAGATTGGGCTGTTTTGTACGACACAGCATGTTGCATGTATATCACTAAACAGAAATCAGACTGCTTCGTTTACCTATAAACAAAACCCCACTTCACTTTACAAGTCTTTTAACAGCTACATGAATGGAAAAAGCAGTGTGTTTAAGCAATTGCCTACAAAAACAAAATGGATTTCTTAACAGGTAAATGGCTGGATCCATTCTCAAAAGTGTCCAAGTCAGTGCTTTAGGCTGGAATGCACAGAATAAATAGCAGTGATTCACAAAACTGTGGGGTTTATTCCATTATTTGCACACTTCCATATAGTTCCAAATTTAAGTTTCTCCAGACTTCCTTTAAGTTAACCAACCCACATTCACACACCCTACTCTGCATGGATTCACCGTTCATGTTTTAGGAAGACAAATGATACTTTCTGACCACCGAAGCTCACAGCTTCAGCTGCAGCCTGAATTCCCAAGACCATGGAGGGACAGAACAACTACTCATCCATAGGCAAAAGCTCTAGGAAAAGGATCAAGCCAGCTCCTTCTGAGCAATTAAAGTGGTTAAAAAAAGAGGAGGGGGGAAAGTGGGGGGACAAATCCAGCTTCTTCATCCCTTTATAACACAGAACAGCAACTGAGCAAGACGGAGAAGCAGCAGCTCCAGCATGATGATACACTCAAACACCTCTGTCCAAACCCACCCAGAACCACCTTTCATTTTGTGTTCAGGGAGCCCTCCGTAGTTCCCAGCGTATTTCAGGAATCTGACAGACAGAATCCACATTGCCCTCTCTCCAAACACTTCTTTCTGCCTCTGAGGACACTGTAACATCAGACACATCTGCATGGATGCAAGCGAGATAGGTACAAGGAGTTCATCCAGCTGCATAACAACCTTTTTTTTTTTTTTTTTTTAAGATTATTTTGGAGACAGATCGATTTTTTAAGCAAGGTCACCCACAAACACCATAAATACAGCACAGAACAAATTCCTACAGACTGTCTTTTTTTTTTTTCTTTTTTTCTTTTTTTTTTTTCTTCTAGAAACGGCACCAGCTTAAGGGAACATCAAACTACACCCTGCCAGGGAGCAGCACTCCAAGCCAGCTATAAAAGAGGCAGTTTGCAGTGCAGGATTTCAGGGAGTCAGATTGCATGCCATGTTCCCAGTTCCAGTTCTTCTGGTTGCCAGGCCAGACACAGGCTTGGGTGAGGATGAGCAGCTTAGGAGCTTGTTCAGCTTTTTCTGAACACAAACTCGACTGGTTTTAACTTCAGCTGGGTTTTGGGGAAATACGGTACATTTAGAATGGGACTGAGTTAATTTGACACCACAGTAATGGTGAAAGAACAAAACAAGCATAAATGATTCATTCTGCTATGGTATCCTTTCTTCTGCTTAACTTGTTTTCACAAGATTTATAAATGATGGGTTTGTATTAATTCTTTCTATGAAAAACAGTATGAAAAGTGGCTAAAATAATTGTTTATACAGTTCCTACAGAGTACTACTCTTTCCAAACAGGGAAATAGTTTTTTAAATGTATTTTTTTTTAAAAAAAGAAGATTTTCAGATGACCTTGATGACAAATGGTTTCCACTATAGCCAATGCTAAATCAGCTCAACCTCTAGAGTGTTGTACAAAACCTGTAGTGGTAAGTTTACTTCTAGTTCACCTTAATAAAAATAATTTTACAAATTTTGAATATACTCAGAACACACCCAGAAAACTGAGCAACTCTTCAATATCTCATTAAATGATTATGAAATAATGACATGGAATACAGAGGTACAAACGACCAGCAATGTCTAAACTGTGCTACCATACACTCAGTGCTTGCTGATGAGCTGGCCATCCAAAATCAACCCCCCTTTGAAAATACACAATCTGGTCATGTTTCATTTGTTAGAATGTGCAAACTGACTGAGGAAATTCACTATTACATGAATCCATTCATTGGCAGAAATTTGACAATTCATTTTGGCTGGGAGAAGAGCATGATTTTCTTGAGGACTTTTTCTTCCACTGTGTGACAAAAAAAAATGTTTAATTACAGCACACTCAAAGTCACACAGAAAAACTAAGCGCTTTTGCCCAAGACACTGCATTATGACATGAATATGATGACTAAATAATGTTATTTAGCCTTGTGTACAGAATAGACAACTTTTATCAAAACTCTCTAGTTTTTCTACTGATCTGCAGTGCTACCATCCTAAAATAAAGAGGAAAAACCTACATGTAAAACTGCATCCTTCAACTTATCTTCAGGTTCCCCATCCAAAAAAAGTCCAAAACATTGTTACCTTAATTCAGCATGATAATATTGTATTGCTCTAAAATATGTATACACAGAAATCACAGACAGCATTTAAACAAACTGTTTACATTAAAGGGAGAAAAAAAAAAAAAACCCAAAGTTAATGACATCAACAAAGCATTAACTGAAAAATATCTTACAGATTAATTCTGAATTATATACAAATATAAACCACAATCCTCATGAGTCCTAACTATCTACCTTTACCTACAGAGAGGGTTAATTTAAAATAGTGTATGCACAAGTTACTCCTAAAGACAAATTTACAGTCTAGTTTTAATTACAGCCATGCAGTGCTTCACCATAAACTAAATCATCAACTGATCTCTTTTTTTTTTTGCTTCAAGTTACAGCAACTTAATTAAGTACAGACACAAAAATGTCCTTAATTCTTCTAAATCAAGAAAAAAGTTGCAATGTAAAACCCAGTCTTAACAAACAGAGCACATGTCTAGTACTGAGGGGAGGGGAAAGTTGTGAGTAGAACAGCTTCCCAGTTGGACATTGAATCCTTTTGATCTATGTCCCATTCATTCATTAAGGTAGTAAAAAAACAAAAGTACCAAACTGAGTTTCCTCCTTTTTGAAAAAGGAGTTGAAAAATATAAAATTTAAAACCATTTTAAATTTTCAACAAATTGCAGAAACTGCAACTGCCCTCAGAAAAACCACATTAACAAAATCAGGTCCCTCTTTCAAGAAATAAATCAAGCTGGACAAGAAATGTCACAGTAGTTTTCACCACTTACAAACTTTTCATTATAGAAAAACCATTGTCACAGCCACTAGTTCACAACTTTATTACACGTGTATCTGAACTGCCTTTCACAAAAAAAAAATAAATACAGAATTCAGAATCAAGCATCACCTTGTTTGAAACATTTAAATTTTACAAAACACATTTTCCACCACAAAATGCACAGTTTCTGAAAAAAAATACTTTTAACATAATCAAAGCTTCCTAAACTTTAGTAACTGTTAAAGTTATATGAAGTCTGGCAAATATACACCTCAATGCACCACATGAATTTTTGCTTTAAAGCTTTTTAAGAGAAAAACCTTACAGGAAAGAAACAGTGAGGCTAACTCATTCAATCGTTTGCTCTAAGCACATGCTAGATTAGACCAAGAATTGAGCTTTTAACTTCCAGTGAAAAAACTACCACGATTGCAGTTTTGGGTTGGATTTGTTGTGGTTGTTGTTTTCTGTTTTTTGGGTTTTTTTCTTTTTTAACTCCGTGCACAAATCTCCTGCCTGGTTTAGTTAGTGGGAGCCAGAGAAACTGCACACGCATTCCCCATGCAGAGCAATCTTGCAACACTCAGCCCTTTGCACCCCAATGCATTGAGGTTTATTGAGTGTTTCGGCGGGGGAGGGGGGGCAGGAAGGATTAAGTTTACAAATCTCCTTATTTCCCTCTCATTATAGAATCGCTTCTGCCTCTTCCCCACCCCTCAAAAAAATTGAAATAAATTTTAAAAAGACGAAACTATGGAGTCTCTTCCACCCATCCAGACTCTGCAGTGTCTCGGGGAGGAGGGGGGGGGTCCAGCATGGACTTCACCCCGCGAAGGACTCCCGCAGGCCGCCTTCTCCTCCTCCCCTCCGCTCCTTCCCCCTCGCCCAGGCGCGGTGACACCGGCACGGCGAGCCCCGGCCCGCTGAGCCCCTCCGCGGGGCAGGGCCACGGCCAGGAGTGCCCGAGGCCGCCGTCCCGGCCGGCAGCGAGGCCCCTCCACCGCCCCGAGGAGATTCAATGAAGCTGCAGAATCACCCTGGGCCTACTCTCGGCCACCACGCTCCCCCCCTCGGCGAACCGCGCCGCGGGGCCCGCTCGGCCCTCAAAACCCAGTCAGGGTCCCCCGAAACTCCCCAGGCCGGCAGCGCGGAAGCGGTCAGTACCTGGGCGCTGTTCACAGCCATGGCTCCCCGCGTCCGTGGGGAGCTCGGCGTCTCCCGGGCGCCTCACGCTGCTGCCCCCGCCGCCGCCATCTTCTCTCTCGCACGCACCAGCCGGGCGGGCAGGCGGCACGTACTGCGCCTGCGCACTGCGCCGCCGGGGAGGGGCGGGGCGGGACGGGCGCGGCTCTGCGCCTGCGTGCGGGCCGGGCGGTGGCGGCGGGCGGGGGCGGCGCAGGCGCAGTGGCGGCCGAGGCAGGGGGCGGGGCGCGCCCCTGAGGAAGGGGCCCGGCGGCGGGGAGCGGCGGGCGCTGAGGGGCGGGGTCGCATCCCTCAGGGGATAGTGGGGCAGCCCGAGGCGGGGAGTGAGGGCGGAGCCGCTGAGAAACTTCGCTTTCAAGCCCTGGGCATCGTCTGGGGCGGGGGAGCTGCCGTGAGGCGGGCGGGCCCGGGCTGAGGCGGGCCCGGGCTGAGGCTAACGCATGCAGAGTCCGTGGTGGGAGGTTGGTCCTGGAGCAGCAGCCACGCAGCACTTGGCCCAGCTGAGTAGCTTGGGCAATGTAGAGCAGCTGGCCTTGTGTTACCGGGCTGGTAAAGTAGTGCTGTGCAAGAGAAACAGCTGAAAAAATGCAGCGTGGAAGCAAACTGTCCCCAAGGAATTAACTGTGGGTTCGCCTCATGTTTTGACAATTGACAGGGCTGGCAAAAAGGACACAGGCACCAACTGAATACCAGAAACAAACTTATTTTACTCTAGTTTAAAACAGGGGGGGGAAATAAGAAGAAGCAAGGTACAGAGTTAAACAGAGTGATGCACCTGATCATTGCCGTGTAGGAGAAAGCAGAGTGATTAAGAAAGATCCATCACCAATTAATTGCCCAAATACTGATCAGCATCCTCATCCTGTACCTCAGCTGGGGAGCCCCGACACAGAGGAGGATTTGGAGAGCCTTTCCCTGGCAACTGGGGACCCTACACAGCGTGTCCACTCGTGGGTGAGGTCTCCAGAGGGTCCTGCTTTTATAAAATCTAACAAATTACACAGGTTACAAGAACATCTGGTGGGTGAGTTTCACTTCACACAGGCACATCCCAGGTTTGCCCAGGATCTGAGATATATCCAAGAAGCCCCTATTTTATATTCTGCACCTGGCTTTGGGTTGTAGGAGGAAAAGTCTCACAGGCTTGTTTCATGCTGATGTGATACAGGTTGGGGAAAGAATCTCACGGTCGCATTTCATGCTACTATGGTGCAGGTTGGGAGGTTCACTCAAAAGTCACCTTTAATTTCAGGCTTATAATTTGTGTATCACCTCGAAAGTCTGTAAAAGGCCACGTGCCAAGCGTTACTCTGGCAGGTGAGAGGCAGAGAGAAGCTGTCCTGCATCTCTCCCAACTAACAAGAGTGGGAATGGGTTTAGCAGTTGTATCTGGGAAAAAATAAATAAATAAAATTAAGTGACTAAGCCAATCTCGTGATTTTGAGAGGACTGAGTCATAACTGAATACTGAAACCCCCCAGCAAGAATCCATTAAATTAATCACTAATTTAATCCGTATTTCCCTTCCTTCAGCTACCAAATCCTGCAGAAGTCTGCTTCAGTTGGAGAGCAAGCGGTACAGAAAGCTTAACATTACTGTGAAAGCTGGAAGAAAAGGAAATAAAGGACTTGGTGTCTTTGTTCAAAGACATTCCCTGAAAGTGGAAAGAAGATTCATCCACCTCTCTACAATAAGGACATTTCTCTCTCTTTAATCAAGTGCAACACTTCACATGTGCCCATGACAGTAAATGATTTTCTATATCGGCTTGTTCTTTTAGCTGACACACCCTGCTGCCGCTCCCTTCCTTTTGTTTCTAGCAAGTGTTGCTCTTCTGTCCCAAGGCAGAGGCCTAGCAGGGAAAACAGCTGTTTAATATTAAAAAAGAGAAACCAAAAAGGGAGACAAATGTATCAGTTTTTTGCATACAGCATTTCAAACGTCTGAAAGCCCCTCTCCCCTCGGGAGTTTAATTTACAAGGTAAATAGTGGAGTGAAAACCCTGACATAGCTCATCTGGTTGAAGGCAAAATTCCCTTCTGCTCACAACGCTGCCTAAGTAAAGGGGCTGTTTTTGCTGGAAAGGCTGCCCCTTCAAACGGCTGAAAACACAAATCAGCACGGTGCTTCCTGCCTGAAAACCAGGTTATTCCAATACCAACACTGGGAAAAGCTGTAGCTGGTGGTGAAAAAACTAACGTGGGCAGAAAGGATGTCACTGTCTCGTAGTTCAGCAACGTTTACACCACCTTTTATCCTGTCTTGATACAGTTTGGTTGTAAAGGCTGTTAACATTTTACCACAATATTTTGTAATAATGTATGTTTTGGAAGTTTTCTTGTACTAGCATGCTTTGAAGAAATTTACCTGCTGGAAAGTTTCCACCTCAGTTCTGTTTTACCATTCATTTTTGCCATTTTTAGTGGTCTGTTGCTGCATTGCACAAATCAGTTTTATTTTCTTCTCTCCTTTTTGCCAGTGGTTGTGAATCACAGCTCCCAAACAACGTGTGCTTTTCTGACTTCAAAAAAAACGGTGCTCTATTTTTCTTTCTGTGTATCCCTGTTCTTAAGATTCATGGAGTAAAGTTCCTAACAACGTGGTACTGACTCAATAATTTTGTGAATGGATCAACAACGAATGAGGTCCATGGCTATGGAAATGAGAAAGGATTGTCTGACATTAGTGAGCTGAATACACTGCTCCCAAGTGAGCAGCCTCCCAGTAACGACTGTGATTGTTCTTATCCTACTGTGAATGGGAAGTGATTGGGAATGGCTCACCCTGTCTCACCATACTCCTCAGGATTTCACCAGACCCGTGCTGACAACAGTGCCCAGGAGGTGAAGGACTCCTGAAGCACCCAGGACCTGAAGCACCCAGGACCTGAAGCACCCAGGACCCACACCTCCATTCGTTCGGAGGCAGAAGGGAATGTCTTCCCGTGGTGCTGCAAGAACTGGTCAGCCACTGCAGGAGGCTTATTGCTGTTTGTGTAAAGCTTCCTCCTAGTGCTGAGAGCCTTAGCAGCTCTGAAGACTTTTTCTTCAGGAATGCAGAACTTTTATCCCATTAGTTTCTAGGTGCAGTCAGGGCTTTGCTATTTCTCCAGTTATTCTGGTGATGAGATTCAACTGGGAAGAAAAAAAAAACAACAAACAGCACCATACTGTGGTTTGGGGGGACCAAGACACAGGAAGCTGAGGTGTAGAGAAAAAACAGAAACATTATTTAAAGCACCAGGAGTTGAAGGGACCATGGTACCAGCCTCGTGGCTGTAACAGCACAGAGTGTTGGGGAGGGAGCTCCTTTCCCTCCATCCTCACCATTTCCTACCAGAAAGGCTTTACAAGCAGCAGTCATCATCCCTGGTTGGATCTCTGGGAGGGGCTTCTGCTCATGGCTCAGTTGGCTCCACGTATTTCCAGTTTTCATTAGAAAACCAACCTCCTCTAGGTCAGCATCCACAGAGATGTCATCAGCATCAGCTGTGGTGGTGCAACTGCAGCGTAGGGTCCACAGAGACACCAGAACTTTGCCAGGGGTAAATCCAGCTGTTTTCACACTGGTCATGAGGGCACAAGAGCTGTTAGGTGATGTGGTCACTAGGAAGAAGGAGCAGAAATCACTTCTGAGTTTTTCACAGAGCCTCATACTTCAGAGTGCCCTGAGTACTGAAACAACCTTGCAGAACCATCAGTTTTTAACTTTTTGTGGCCTAAATTGCACAGGGCAGCAGCAAGCATCCCGGGGTTTGCAAAGGGAAGTCGGGGCAGGAATGGTCATGGAGCTAGAAGCCATGAGCAGCTTTTCAAACATCTGAACAAACAGGACACCAGCTGGAGAGGTTTCATTCAAAAAATGCATTCCTGCAAACCTGATTTCAATCTCAGTATTCCTAAATTTGCTGAAAATTTGTAACAAATACGTTTCATTTGTTGGCAGGAGGAACTTCAGCGTGGACTAGCTCAAGGTAACCTGAACCAAGTTTGAAGTCTGGACAAGTCATGTGGGTGCTTGACTCAGTGTGTTCTGTGTTTCAATTATCTGTGCAGACCTTTTAGCTGAATTATTTATGACTTATTCATCCTTATCTTAAACACAAGCCTTCTCTCTTCTTATGCAATCATCTATTTTAGGGCTGTACTCTCAAACGAACCTGCAAGTCTCTATCTCACCTTCCTTTCCCTTTCTGTCACCAAACCCATCATGATAAAAACAAAGGTACTTTATTTTCCTCCTGAAGTTATTCTGAGTTCCACAAAAAGCCTACATGATGCTAAAAAAATGTGTGTGGTATCACAAACCCACTGCTGCACCGCGTGGCTCTCACCTGGGAGTGAGGATACCAGAAGGGAGAGGAAACTGTGAGTAGCTGGAGCTGATCTCTGCTCTGACTCGCACAGCACAGTGACAGGACATCTGCATCTGGATGGGCATGCATCTGCCCTGATCTGGTCCCTAAGACAGCTCAAACCCATAAGTTTGTGAAGGCATAATTAGCTTCTCTCGTTATTACATTCATGGGAAGAGAAGTGAACTGTGGCAAGGAACTGAAATAAAATCATATACACATTTTGTCATGCTTTTTTTTTTTCCCCATAGAAACTTGTTACTGATCAGATCTTTATTAAGCCGTATCAGCAAGGTAAGAATCACAATTAGAATCTGGACTTTTTTCTCCTGCAAACTAAATTGCTTCTCAGAGAGAGTACTAAAGGTTAAATTGGTTCTTTAAATTCTCTAGACATGAGACACTTCTTTGCTGTCACGTGAGAACAGCGAGTCCCAAAGAGCACAGAGAAAATCCCCCGTGTTTGGAAGAAAGCGCTCCCATCTCTTCCAGAGACAGACAGACACTCAGGCACATTTTTCTCAATTTAAGATTTCAACTTGAGAACAAAAATATTCCCAGCTTCTTTCTCAAGCCTTCAAAACAACTGCACCTCACACCACGGTGTAATTTCTCCTCAGAGTATCTCAAGGGATTTATGTTACCTCACGTCAGTGTTACAGGCAGCAGCTCCTTGACACGCTGATGCCAAGATACAAGCACGGAAATGTGGGAAGAGAAAACTTGAGGTTTTTGGTAGCTATTTTCTGTGGGGTAAAACAAGCTTTCCTCAGAATTTGGCAAGAGGAGCCTGTTTAAAACCGAGGTAGAGCAGTAGCTGTTTTCCCCCAGGGCAGGAAGAAGGAGCTGTGCTTCCTGACAAGCAGCACCGTGTTGTACAAAGCTGAGAGATGAAGGCGGTGGCACGTACAGGTGCAGGAGCTGGGCTGGCTCCCCGAGAGCACAGACCAGGTCAATAGACCTTTTCTCTACCAATCTTAATTACTCACTGAGAGAGCTGTTCAGACCTCGAATATCAGTGCAGAAATCCACTGGTGTCACACATATTCTCTCTTTCCCTTTTGCAGGATTCCAGCACACAGATTTCACAAAGCAATCCAGCACTTGGGAGCTGAGGTTCTTTTCAAGCATGGTGTGCTGCTATCTGCTAACACTTCCTGAGTGATGATAAGCCACGTCTGGGTACACAACATCAAAATATAACAGGGAACTCTGCCAGACTGTGCTTTCAGCACGGGTCTCCTCGGTGCAAACAACAATCATCTGTTCCTTTAACAGTGGAGAAATGCTTATGGCAACCACAGGTACGACACCCCAGTGACCTCTGATAATGAGAGCTGTCCCGTACTCACCTGGAGCCTCTGTTTTTGAAGGGACAATAAATGGACCAGGGAAAAATAAAGCTTACTTTGATGAGTACTGAGATGATATTTTGCCTATGCAATTAGGTTTAATGTTATGAAGTCATCACTGGGTTTATCTGCTCTCCATTAAATACTAACTTTGAAACCACGATATAAACTAGATGGGTCACAGCTGCAAAAAAACTGTGAAAAGGAGAAAAGGTGCATTAGCCAAGTTGTATCTCTGCTTCATATTGTTACATTTCTGCTGCTTAAAATGTTTCCACCATTATCAATGCCACCTAAAAATAATTACAAAATTACTTCTTTCCAACTGATCAAAAAGGAAAACCTCAATTCAATCAATACACAAGTCAGTGACGAATACAATATTCTAAACTGAATTTATTGTTTCCAGACATTAATGTAATACATAAACACATTAAAAGGGAGGATAGAGTAACAAGCAACCCATTAACAGAAACAAAATAAGTCTTTGAAATTTTTGTTCTCTACTTACACATGAAAATGTCCCCAAAAATTGAGTAGTTGTCAGTCAACATAGCAAAGATTTCAGATATAAAAAACCTGAAACAACTCATGGAGTTTGTCATAACCAAAATGCTGTAGGGTTGGTTTTTTTATGTTTTTTTTTTAAATTTATTTTTATGATAAAAAAGAATAACCATTACCTCATGCAGTGTACAAAGGCTTTAAAATAAATCCATTAATGCAAATGAAAGACTAACTCCTGGAGCTTTTTTTTTTTAAAAAAAAAAGAAAACAAAACCAAAAAAACCTCAAGGAATTTCACAAAATTAATTTCAACTAGTTTTCTTAAATCCTTTCTTAGCACTGAAACAGAAACTTCCTTGCACTCCAGAAATTTATTCAGAGGTACCTCTTTCCATACCAATATGTTCTTGTAATATACCTAAGAGTTCTTTAATTTACAAGAGCTTCAAAGGAAATTAAGTGCAAAAAGTGTTTTCTTAGTGTTTTCCAATTATTGAGGTAAAGAGTTGGGAAAAAAAAATAGTAAAAAAGTGGGTAGCAGGATATCAACTGTGTGTACAAGAGATGGAGGGGGAAAAAAGGCAAATATGAAATACATGGTTATGGTGCAGATGGGAGATGGGAAAGAAGGACCAAGAAAGAAACAACAGGAACAATCAACAGTTCCCCAGCAAAACTTTAAACCAAAAGCCCTTGAAATCCACTCAGCAGCTCAGCAGTAGCTGCAGATACAGCGTGTTGGAGCGGGTCTGGCGAGCTGGGCTGGCGGGGAAGCGGCCGCACACACAGCAGTCACCGTTCTAGCACCACGCTGAGAGCGTCAGCGCTGCTCCCACAGCTGCATCCCCTCCCCACCAACCCCAGAGACTGAAAATCCATCGATTGAGGAGCTCCTGACAGTGACAACGGGGTGACAATTACAGAGCAGCAGCTTCTATAGGAAATAACGTAACCAGTGGCAAAGAGACCGAGTTAGCAAAACGCATTATAAAAAAGTATAAAAGTTGTTTTTAAAAACTTTCTAAAAATGTCTTTTTGGGAAGGAGGGATCTGAATCTGTGGCCTGGCATTATTACAGAACTGAAGTGGTTGTATCAGATTGCTGGTGATCGACTGGTTGCAAATCAGAGATGCATTTGTACAACGCCCCCGGGTGAATGCCTGCAAGCTGGCCAGACAGTCGGGGAATTTTAATATCTGCAGCAGAATCAGCTGTGTTTGTAGAGGGTGGACTCACACTTGGGTCAGAAATCTCTCTACTTGGTATGTGGAGGATAGTGTGACACAGAGGATCTGACAGACAATTTGCAGTTCAGTCCCACTGTCTGGATCCCAAACACAGTCCTGAGTGTATTTTGGGTTTCTTCCTTTTGAACTTGTCCCGCTGGGGAAGGTGTTTGGTTGCACGTTGTGGCTTTGAGTCCCTGCCAAACCCATCAGAAAAGGCTACTCTCAGGAAAAGTGTTTGAACTTGAAAAAGAAAAAACAGAAAGAAAAAAAAAGATAAAAGTGTGAGCTATTGTTCAGGTAAAAAAACCCAAAACAACAAGTTGCTGTTCTTCAGGATTACCAAACCCCAATTAATTATTCTGGGTGAATAAACTTTCTGCCAGCAGACAAGTCCAGTACAGGCCCCTGCTCACACTGGCTACCAGCTGTGACCACCAAGGCTTGAGTTACATGAAGTGGATCCCAGCTCCTGCAGCCTGGTAGGGCTGGGGAAGGACATCACCTGGCTTCAAGTTCAGCTGAAGGATCCTCCTGCCATCTCTCCCCACCGTTACCCTTTCAGCAAACCCCAAACTCGCAGCGAGCTCTATCAATTCCATCTGCTCTGAAGCCCACGGCAAACTGCACAGTTTCCAACCAAATCCTCAAATCTTCTCTCAAGTTCTGTGACAGATTTTTCCCCTCATTGTGGGGCATGTTTTAAAGCCCAAGGAAAAACATGTTATTGTGTTCAGATATGAAAAATGCCACAAGGGATGCAAAAGTCCTCTCACCTTTCCCAGATTTCAGATTCACAATGCTATCGACCCAAGACCAAGTCAACCCTGTCTATTCCAGTAAGGTCGTCTTAAGAGCACAGAGGAGTTATTTGCTCTTCAAACTGCTCTGAGCTGCATTCACCAAAAGCAATGTTCTCTTTGAACAGTCACATGTTCCAGAAATCTGATACCAACAACTCAAGAATGTATTGTAAATGCAGTTTAACATTACAAAAATTCAAGATTTACAACGTCAAAGATCCATTCCATTTTTTCTCAGCAGTTGTTTCTGAACTCCTCTGAACTGCTCTGTAACTTCCAATCAGACACTACTCCTCCTCCTTGACATCATCATCTCAGCCACAGATTCAACCTTAACAACATCAACATGATATGATGGATGTGGAAATGCCATGAACCACAGAAGTAAAAGACTAAGCCTTAACATTCAGGAGAGCAGCATGACCTCTCTTGCCGTGCCACCCTTTATATAGCAGGAGGGGTTGGGGTTTTTTGGTTCTTTTGTTGTTTTTACCTTAAACATGAGCTTAATCCAAAAAGCACATTGAACTGTACATTTTCTGAGGCTTCAGAAGATGCCTTTCCCCCCCTCATTTAAAAAGAAAAAGAAAGAATTAAGGTGAGATAGAAATGATGAAATACAAGGTCCTTTTGGAGTCCACCATCAAGAGGTGTTATCCAGATGTAGTCATCTTCCTCGATCTTGATGTTTTTTTGTTTTTGTCTTTTTCTTTTTGTCCTCTGTTTTGGGTTTCAACGCACAGACACATGCAGACACACCAGCAATCGCTTTGGGTAAGTCAGTTCCTTTGTACCACTTGTTTTTCTCCTTATCATAAACCTGGACTGTTTTGGAGAAGACTGTTTCTTCCCAGCTGTAACCTCCAAGGATATAAATCTTGCCTTCCCAAACTGCCACTCCAGACTCACTGTTTGCTTGCAAGAGAGGAGCAACTCTGGTCCACTGGTTACACTGAGGGCTGTAGGACTCCACGCTCAGGATGTCAAAACGAGCCATGGTTTCTATGTTGTCATCACTGCCACCTATAGAGTAGATGTTGTCCTGTAAGGTGCACATGCTGTGCCACCCTCGAGCTGTGATCATCGGCCTTTTCTCCTCCCAAACATCCGTGCGGTGATCGTAGCACAGCAGGTTTTTTCTGTAGGGGCCAATTTGGTAATCGTGGCCTCCTGAAATGTACACAAATTCCTTGTAGACTGTTCCAGCGTGGCCATAGGTAAACCTAGGACAGACAAAAATGATCCCACTTAGGACTTCTGGATTGTATCAAGATATATTCAACAAGGACTGGTACTAATGAAGAAAATAAACAGTAATTAAAGACAGAAGAGTCCTTTATCCCGTTAGTTACCCAGTGACTATTGGTGTTCATACTGCTCCACCCTGCGCTGCAGAGTGCTGAGGTACAACTTTGTAAGGGATCCTTTTCATACCTGGTGGCTACAGAGCACTAAGGTATGACAACCACTTTTTAAGGCATCCTCTACAGTGTGCCATACAACAGAAGTAACCCCTCCTGCTCTAGTTGGCATGATTTTCACTCCCATTTTCCTCTTCCAGTGCTTGGGTTGGATCAGTCTGAGAGGGCCAGAGAGGAAAAAATCCACATCTCAGCAAGGGTTTCTATGACAGAAAGAGGAAATAACCATGATACCTCTCAGACTTACCAGTAATGATTAACCAAGAAAAACCAACAAGAAAACTACTGCTGCCTTCCCCTTCCACAGCTGCCAGATCATGAATCGCATTTCTTACCCACTGGTGGTCACAGCTCAGTTTATATGGAGTTGTGATACCTGTAACATCCTTTCTGTGAGCTATCCATCTGCTCTACCACTTCTGCTATACAGGTGATAACTTCTTTGATCACCCCAAGAAAAAGCAACAGACCTCAGTCAAGCACAGATCAGAGTCCATGCTTGAAATAACAGAAAATGAGATGGTAGAAACCAACATCATACATGCTGTTTCCACAGGGCAGAGAGAAAAGCCCTTTGATCAGCTCTAACAAAGCCACTACAAACCTAATTCTTGAGGCTGTTCTTCACTTCACACTAGGATATTCCTGACCAAACCCCTTTGAGCTCTTAGAAGTGGAAGGCTAAGGTGAGGGACAGCCTCAGCTTCTTTGAACAAACCCTTCCTGCACTGCCTTTTATGATTTTTTCAGGTGTGTGGGGCGTCAAAAGATGTAGCTGCAGTACCAGCCACAGCAAACTGGCTCACACAGTGGTACAAAGAGCCCAAACAATTGAATACCCATAGGGCTGCAGAAGAATATACTCATCATGCTGCTCTCAGGAGCTTCTACCATCCTTTGTAGTCAAGGACTCAAGACACCTCAACCTCTCCAGCAGACAAGCCTACGTGAACATTACTTTAGCCTGGAATGCTTTTGAACTCTGCCTGAACACGCTCATCTCAATGTGGATAAAACCTTGAGCTGGTTTTATTTTGCATAGTAATCATTTGTCTCAGCTACACAAACTGTATCGTAACTTCTTCCACACACTGAAGTGCCAAGTGCTTTTGTGCCAAGGGAAAAGGTGGAATAGAAAAGAAAGCCCACATTTGCCCTGAAAGCACAATAGTTCTGAGAAAAGCTACAAGATGTTTATGATTCCAGCTGCCTACCCAAGCTTCTGATCCCTGAGCAGTGTCTGAATCAGATATTTTAACAGGCTGCTGCTACAGGAAACAGAAAAATCCTCAACACACTTGGCCTAAGAACGCTGAGTGGCCAGGACAGACCTTGCAACTATAGGGACTGGAGCACCATCCCTGGTGACCTTGAAGAGGGAACTTCAGAACTGTACTGCTGCTTAGCCACTCAGGAAAAGGAAGAAAAAAAGAGGGGAATAAGGCATTTATCCAAAAAGGCAAAAAGGCAATTTATCCAAGACTTTATCCAAAAAGGCAACTGAGAAACTCCACAGCTGACAATCTGCCCAACCATGGAAGCACATAACTCATAGTTGGTGCTTCTGTTTGACATGAAGCACATGCACTCCAGCTTTCACACCTGCCAGAAATGCTATGGCAGGTGTAGCGTACACAGACACTTTTTTGTGGTCTCTCATGGACAAGAACTGGGATCGTTGTCTCCAGTGGGACCCAGTCCAGTTAGAGTCTTTGTTGCTCTACAGCATAGAAATCACAGACTGGTTTGGGTTGGAAGGGACCTTAAAGCTCATCCAGTTCCAACCCCCCTGCCAGCAGCAGGGACACCTTCCACTAGACCAGGTTGCTCAAAGCCTCATCCAACCTGGCCGAGAACACTTCCAGGGAGGAGCAGCCACAGCTTCTCTGGACAACCTGGGCTAGGGTTTCACCACCCTCACACCAAAGAATTTCTTCCTAATATCTAATCTAAACCTCCCCTCTTTCAGCTTAAAGCCATTTCCCCTTGTTCTGTCATTAACTGCCCTTATAAAAAGTCCCTCCCCAAATACACACAGGGATGTGTCTTAGAAAGAGATGAATGATGGGAATTGAAGTGGACAACTGGAATTTGTTTCCTTTCTCAAACTGCACTTGATCTTAAACCCACATCTAACCAGCAAGCTACGTGGAGGACGTGCAGTGCACTCCACTGTGGAGGCAGTGTCAGATAACAGAGTTTTGAGGAGTCAGAAGGAGAAGAGCACAATGACATTGAACCCAACACAAAGCCCAGGGTTATTGTACTGCTGATAGCAAGCACATTACATTCAGCATTTGAAAAAACATGACCATAAGTATGAAAAACTTCAGTGACCTTTGAAGAAGTAAGTTAAATGTTTTCCTACAGTGACTGAAAAGTGGAATTCTCCACAGGTAAGCAAGCTGTAGACATTCCCTCTCAAGAACATGCAAGCATCTAGCAGACAGCTACAGAGAAAACACCGATGCTTTTCTTTTTGCCTCAATCAATGGGTCTGTCTAGTGAACAGCAATAGCTGCAAGAGTCATTTCAAAGGGGAAATCAATCTTATTTCAAGCATCAAATTGAGCATCAGTTTGTTATTTTCCCATGTAGGGAGATTAGCCATTGAAATATGCCAGAGGTGTTTCACTTTGCCTGACTTCAGAACAGCTCAGCCCAAATTGTACATGCCCTGCTTCACATTAATGGAAACCTGCATGAAATGAAACACACAGATTGGAAACAATCAATACAAATCCTTCCTGCAAGCCCTAAGGTTTAAACAGGGACATTTCTAAATGTGCAACAGAACATTCAATACAGCAGGTCCAGACATCCTCCAACAGAAAGCATCAAGCACTTTGATTCTGTTATCTAGAAGATTGGCCAGAAAAAGCTTTATGGAGAAAGATGTTTCCATTCAGTGTATCTGCTAGAGCCAGGTGCCAACTTTGAGTAACTTATGCAGATACAATGCTGCAAGAATTCCAGGTTCTGACACAGTAACACCATTCAGTAAACGCTGGAAAATCTACTATTTACCTTCTCAAACAGAGGACACTTGGCCTAACTGGATAAAGCTTTGGGAATCCCCTACTCCAACCAAAGTCCAGGTGAGCTGTGGTTGCCCTGAATCTCAGTGTCCACCTGTTGCAACCCTGCTCTCCAGATTACTCATGACACAACTGGTAGAGCTGATGCCATCACTCGTTAACCTGTTCCAACACATTTCCTCATAAAACAGCTTTCAGTTGTTCTGCCAAACTTTAACCTAGGGCCACTCAATTAATTTCACTGATGTCTGCAGCAAACTTTTTCATGGTCTGTTCACGATGAGAACACATTGCACCAACTTCTGCTCTGCCAAGTTCATCAGCCACCACTGTTCCCTTCTGGGCTAGAAACTATGGCAGCAACTGCTCCCAAAGAGCCTGGGAAAATGGCAAAAAAACCCAAATAAAATAGGACCTCTCTGAAGAATGGGAAGGGTATTCCAGAACCAAGGAACTGAATGAGAGTCAGGCAAAATTCACTTGTAGCAGACTTGGACCAGGTCCACCCTTCAGATAGCTTGGCTGAAGTTTTCCACATTAAGCACCTGCCTCAATATGCTGTTTTCTTCTCCAGTAAGACAGCATTATTTCAGTCAGAACAGCTCAGCTCCTTCCATGAAAGTGGTTAGGGAAAACAACGTGTTGTTTTGACCATGTTGGAGCAGGCAGAGGGTGGGGGGAAGAAGAGATAAAAAAGAGCTTGCAAAGCTCTTCTGTAGAGAGAGGAGCACGATTCTGCTTGTGCACAGCAACACGGACGCGGGACTTGGCAGCGGACAGGAGGTTTGTGGATTCAAGGACACAACCAGTGCCTTTCCCCTGCAAATCTCCACACACAGCAAACTATAACCCTTGGCAAGAAAAAAAACTGAAAGCATTTTCTGCATGTTCAGAGTAGAAGCTTTAACAAATATAACCTCTGAGAGTCCAACTCCACGCTGCTCAAATTGAACTACGCAAGCCTACACCCCAGCATGACCTCAACATGTGCCTAACACTCCAGGGAACGGCCTTCCAGGCAGCTGCTGGCTTGGAGCAGTCTGAAACAACACCAGAGCTGTGGGCAGGGAGCTTGCTCCTGGTGGCCACGCACCCAAGAGGACAAAAAAACCTGCACATGTTCTCTTCAGAGGGAAGATGACAGAAAAATGCAGGAAACAAGGCAGCTATGTTGGGATATGCTGCCTGATCCAGCAACTGGGAAGCAGAGGATTGGAGCTTCTGGTTTCTTCTGCATGAGGAGAAAAGACTTGCTGCTAGGATAGGGCTGGAGAAGATGTTATTTGGGTAAAAACCAGTAACTAAAATCAGTTTGAGGAACAAAAGCATGTGGTGAGGAGGAAAACAGAGATCAGATCAAGAGTATGTTGAAAGGAAGACAGAAGTGCAGGGAAGAAACATTAACAAGCACACTTTCTTCTAGTCTTGACTAGATCACACAATTCTCTCATCCTTCCTCTGCTGTCAGCAAATCCATCTGAAGTACATCAGGGAAGGACTGCCCAGATCCCTTCCAGCAGCCACCCACGCTTCCCAGAGCCACATCTCTGAGCTCTTGCTTGCCCCTGCATTCAGGTTTCTTCCTGTTGTCCACCTCTGCACTGACTTTTGCCTTTTGCAACCAGCACAAAGTTCTTTTTGCTTTATTCCTTCTGTGCAGAACACCAGCTGTTTCTAACAATACACTGCCCAATGCAAGAGTTCTCAAACAGGAGAAACAGGGTTGAAAAACCAGAAAATCTGAAGGTACCAAGTGTCTATTAAGATCTGAATAAAGTCATATTAACATGCAAGAGGGCAGCTACATAGAAAAGTGGGAAACTAGTTCACTATGCAGCTGCACAAACACCTGAGCTGGCACAAGGGACAGCCAGCACGTGACAAGGACAGAGCAGGCAGGAGGAGAGGACACAGAATGATTTCTCTGGGATACAGCAATAACTTAAATAGTTACTGTACTACAGCCTAACCCCACAGTTAGCAACCAGCTTTAGCAACCAGCTAAGTCAATATAAGTGGGGTCTGTCCCACACAGGTGACTTGTGCCTAGTCCAAGCAGATCAGCCAGGCAACCTGCTAAAAAATTCACACTTCTCACATCCCAATCTACTTTTAAATGCGGCAGCTGCAAAATTCCCAAAGCCAACACCCAGGCAGCAGCAGGAACACACAGAAAAACTGCAGGGAGAAGAAAAGGGAGAAGAAAAGGGAGAAGAAAAGGGAGAAGAAAGGGGAGAAGAAAGGGGAGAAGAAAGGGGAGAAGAAAGGGGAGAAGAAAGGGGAGAAGAAAGGGGAGAAGAAAGGGGAGAAGAAAGGGGAGAAGAAAGGGGAGAAGAAAGGGGAGAAGAAAGGGGAGAAGAAAGGGGAGAAGAAAGGGGAGAAGAAAGGGGAGAAGAAAGGGGAGAAGAAAGGGGAGAAGAAAGGGGAGAAGAAAGGGGAGAAGAAAGGGGAGAAGAAAGGGGAGAAGAAAAGGGAGAAGAAAAGGGAGAAGAAAAGGGAGAAGAAAAGGGAGAAGAAAAGGGAGAAGAAAAGGGAGAAGAAAAGGGAGAAGAAAAGGGAGAAGAAAAGGGAGAAGAAAAGGGAGAAGAAAAGGGAGAAGAAAAGGGAGAAGAAAAGGGAGAAGAAAAGGGAGAAGAAAAGGGAGAAGAAAAGGGAGAAGAAAAGGGAGAAGAAAAGGGAGAAGAAAAGGGAGAAGAAAAGGGAGAAGAAAAGGGAGAAGAAAAGGGAGAAGAAAAGGGAGAAGAAAAGGGAGAAGAAAAGGGAGAAGAAAAGGGAGAAGAAAAGGGAGAAGAAAAGGGAGAAGAAAAGGGAGAAGAAAAGGGAGAAGAAAAGGGAGAAGAAAAGGGAGAAGAAAAGGGAGAAGAAAAGGGAGAAGAAAAGGGAGAAGAAAAGGGAGAAGAAAAGGGAGAAGAAAAGGGAGAAGAAAAGGGAGAAGAAAAGGGAGAAGAAAAGGGAGAAGAAAAGGGAGAAGAAAAGGGAGAAGAAAAGGGAGAAGAAAAGGGAGAAGAAAAGGGAGAAGAAAAGGGAGAAGAAAAGGGAGAAGAAAAGGGAGAAGAAAAGGGAGAAGAAAAGGGAGAAGAAAAGGGAGAAGAAAAGGGAGAAGAAAAGGGAGAAGAAAAGGAAAGCTGTGCTACAATTTCTGTGAGATGTTACTGGGATCTTACAAGTCACCCCAATTAACAGGAGGGCTTAGGGATGGGAGATACTCTCACAGATCCCAAGGAAAGCCTGTGGTGTTTAGGCTCAGCTGTCAGATCCGCCTGTGTGAGCAGAAGAGGAACAAAAGCATCCTGCTTCTGAAGAGCACTGGAGCCCAGCTGTTAGCCTGGATCAGCCTCGCATTGCAGCACTCGCCCAAAATAGAACCGGGCAACAGGCTTCTGTGCCTTCACTGGCTGCCTGCGGCTCTGCAGCCAAGGGAATAAGGGAAAAAAACCCTGAACTCTCAAATCAAATTGCAAGTATCTTGTTGGTGATGGCACTGAGAAAGCAAGCACTGCAGCTGAAGGTGCAGGTTTCAGATAGCATGAAAATAACCATCCATATCACCAATATTCCTGTAATTTCCATGAATGTGAAATATTATTACACCTGACATCTGTCTGCAGATGAAATGCTGCCGTACCATTCCTACAAAGGCACTACTCAAACGTTGGTGCAAGAAGGGAGCAATGTCCTGTGCTGCTGTTACAAGAAGAGCTGCAGTACTGAAGCCTCTCAAAAGCAGAGCAGCTCAGTGTTAACTCAGACTGGAAGAGAGGTCACATTTACTCAGGTTATCTGTATTTGCAATACGTGGTTTATCTGCAACAGCCAACCTGAGCAACCAGAGAGAAGGACCTTATGAGGGAAACAATCACATTAAGGTGACAAAGTAAGGCCCAATCAGTTACAAAGAGCTTTGATCAAGATCTAAACAGGGCCTCTGAAATGGTTCGATTCCAAGCGACCTCAGGAAAAGGATTTTAAGAATAGTAGAGCAAAATTACAAGGGCTCTTCCTGTCATACCTGGGGACAACCATTAAAACTGATCAAGCTGACATGTGGCACGCTGCCTGGAAGAAATGGTTGCTCAAATACCAAATGCTGATATGGTTTGTTACTTGCTGATACCACGTTGGTTACACATCCCTTTGCCTCCCTTCTCAGGATACCCATTCATCAGCTGAAGTCACACAGACTCCCTCTACTACCGTTCTCCAAACACAGGATAACCTTACCTGGGCAAGCCTGCTATGTAGGACCAGGAATCCTTCTGAGGACTGTAGGTCTCAACTGAAGAAAGTGCCCCATTTTCATTCCTGCCACCAACAGCTACCAGCATGTCAGTAATAGCTCCCAGGTAGAAATCCACACGGCGTTGTCTCATGGAGGCAACCTGTCAACGAAATTAACAAGCTGACACCTTCCACCATCTGGTAAGCAAGCTGACTTCACTTTCATTCATGCCTGAGGATACCATTTCCTTCTTCCCATTTATGTGAAAAGGAGACCTACTGTTTTGGATGCATTACATTCATAAAATACTTTGCTTTTCTGCAGGAGTGTGTTACATAGTGCTCCTTTTCCAAAAAAAGGGGACAAGAGAAAGCATCCAAAAGACAGGTCACACTATAAAGGTTTGTGTTACATGGGCCTCCTTCCAAAACTCTGCAAGAAACATAAATTGGAATCATTCAGAAATACAACTGAACCACACAGGATGGTTGGTTCAAAATATGGGAACTGGGTAATATTTTACCAGTCCTGCACTGGCTGCAGGGTTTTACAGCAGGGCTGGAAGTGAATAGCTTCTTCTAAGAGACATTTAGCCCAGAGACATCTGGCAACTGTCAAATACATTTTCTTTTTACATCCAATCCATTTTTTATTTGTTTATATGTGCTACTGCTTAAGAAATATGACCTAAGGAATCACGTGTGTAAATCCATTTTAGCATTATTCCCAAAAGTAATCTACAGAGTTACAGGTGGAGGCTGACCAGGAATTTCACAGATGAGATGCCGAATTCCCAAGTGAAGCTGAAAATCTGCCCCAAAATTTTTCACTGCATGCTTAATAAACAATTCCCACAAAGGATTCAAGCAGCTGCTTTTTCAACCTCAATAATTTGATGTCACTTGCAAGTGTTGCTATGTTGGCTATTCTAACAAGCCTTGTCCTTTCACCAAAAAGAAGAAAACACTCTAAACATTAAGGACTTTGAAGAGAAAAATAATACAGCTTAAGTCTCACCTTTATCCACTGGTTACAGCGGGGATCATACCTATATAGGAGATTTGAAGCTGCATCCCCTCCATTGTCTCTTGAAAAGCTGCCTCCGGCTATGAAGATGAAACCTCCCAAGACTGCAACGCAGTGGTGACTTCGCCTGGCTGGGAGAGGGGTTTCTGCTACCCACTGCCCCTTTCTGGTGTCCAAGAAGCAGGTATCATCGCTCAGTTCCAGGCACCGTTCGGAAACCTCCCCACCCACAAAGAGGAGCCTCTCCTCGCAGGTCCGCAGGGCCGTCCGCTTGTTCTGCAGCACGGGCTGAGCCGTGACGTTATTGTGATAGTTCACCGCCTCCTCTATAAACCCCTCACAGTTTGCTTCTTTGGGTAGAAGAGAGCAGACAGCAGGTTTGACTCGATGGAGGAGATCACTTTTAGGTATCAAGGGAAAATGAATGTTATCCAGAACTTGGTAAGCCTCGTTCTCTCTTTCCGGGTACTGGGTAAGCCACTGCAAGGCAGCCTGCAGCAAGTCGTGCTCACACTCCTGCTGCACGTTGCTGCTGTCCAGGTATTGGCACAACTTCTGCAAGGAAATGTTCTGCAGGAAGTCCGGGGTGAAAGACAGCGTGCCAAAGTTCTGCAAGATGAAAGAATCAATGTAGGAGTCAAGGCGCTTCAGGTTGTAAATAGAGGCCAGCTCTTGCAGGTACAAATAGTTCTCCTCGCTGACTTCGTTCTCCAGATACTCGCAGCAGAAGTCGACCACCTTCCAGATCTGCAGCAGGTGAGCTGTTTCGAGCACATAGTCAATATTACCTCCATCTAAAGACAGCTCACTGCCATAAAGGAAATCCACCACAGCCTTGAGACCAATATAAGAGGCTCCAAAAAGTTCAACCTCTTTTTGGTGGGCTTCTCGCATACCAATGGTGAACATAGAGTTGAAGTAGTCACTGCAAACAGCGAGGAGGTTCCGATGGGCAGGGACTCTCTGTTCATCCACCACGAGGACAATGTCACAGAAGAGGCCTCGGTGCCTCTGCTCATTCAGGCTCTGAAGAACTAGACTGGAGTGGTCATCCCACTTGTACACCTGGAATAAACAAACAGTATCAGGCAGATGTTATCTTCACCAAGATAAAGTTCAGTGTACACAAAGTGTTTTCTCAATAGATGTAGCCACACACAAGACAGAGAAAGCTTGTGTGGCACATTTATAATCAATTCTGACTTGAAACAGTTGGCAAGCAACACAATACGAGCCCAAGCCCCCCACCCTCACTTTGAAGGGCCTATGAAGACTTTTACCACTTCCTACTCCCCCTTTTTCTAATATATATATACATATATAATTTACTCCCACCTCCTCTGCAATGCTGCATCCAAACCTCCTCCCTGATGATTTATACAGGCACAGTTTTCTGAAACTCTTCCACTCATTGTCCTCGAGACATCTTGCTGACATTTCCTTTCTTACTTGTCCCCCAAATGACTCCTTACAGAGTTCTTCTCAACTAAGCTACGCGCTAAATATCTGGAGTGGGAGACACACAGGCAGCAGTGCCAAGTTTTCATTCAGCCCATGCATTGTTTGGGTTAGTGCTTACTTGACAGCTACCCCCTCTTAAATCTTGACAGAACTCTGAGTTTCTAAGCTTGTTAGGGTAAAACCCCTCTCTTTCTTTCCATATTATTCCAGGCACACACACTACATTCAAAAATAATAGCTGTTTATTTATGTGCAAAGCCACACATGTGGATAACTTGCTCCCATAAGACTTCTACTTGCTTCCAGAAGCTGAGGTGGTTTTTGTTTTCATGAATACAACTAAATATTTTTCTTTTAAAGAAAGGGGAAAATGCCCTCAGAACATGTCTATTAAGTGGCCTCCTGGGATCCCTCTGGTCCAGACATTCTTCCCACCAGCTCTGTATGTGCCACAGAGCTTTTGAGGCAGCCAGTGGTCGCCTCCTTCTCACAGGCTCGCGTTACCAGCCTTAAGAAGAACCAAAATGGAAATGTTTTGTTACTCCTTGAATGTCCTGCAGAACATGTACTGAAGGGGCTGGTCAGCCCAGTATGTGAAGTGATGAAGTTTTTAGGACCATCCTTCTGGAGGAATGGAATGTTCAGTGGTGCAGTCAGCTACTTTGTGATCTCTCTTAATAAAAGGCAGGTTAAGTTAAATGCAAATATATAACTTTAATTACCAAATCCAAACCAGGCAGAGTTGCAGAGCCTGTAAGAACATGTAAGAGAAATGAAAGGAGGTGGAAAGGAAGCACATCCTTGTATCATACCTAAGTTAGCTCTGAACAGTTCTGGCTGTAGGACCCTGGGTCTTGCCCAGTTCCACACCCTCAGACTGCATTCCCAGAAGTGACACCCTGAGAAGGTGTCTCAGTCCATATCTACACTGAAAACAGCCACTCAGATGACCTGAGGTCTCTTCAAGCCTCTCAGGCATTCAACCTTTCCTCCACCAAACTGTTGCTCCTCCTAGAAATCCTCACTGCTGTGGCTTTCCTGGTTTCCCAAACTGAAAGCACGTGATTCTTGCTGTCTGGCTAAGCCATTAATGGCTCGGTTAAAACGTGGTGAGACAAATTCTCTCCTCACCTGGATGGGAAAGGTTCAAGTTTTTTTTCCCCTGCATGCAGCCCTCACTCTGGATACACACATTGTGTACATAATTTGGTAATTATACTTTTTATACAATGAGATAACCAGGACTAACACAGGCAGCTCACCAATGTCCAGATGTGATGGCAACCAACCCTCCTCAGCTCACACCAACCTTGGGAGCCTGACCTCCCACGTCTGCCTTTAGCAGTCGGAGGTAAGCGACAGGCAGTCCACCAAAGATGAGACCCAGATTAATAACCAAACGTGCTGCTCTTAGTGTGATATCCCAGTGGTTTCTCTTTAGTTTTGTTTATGCTCTTTTCTAAACAATGGAGACTAAGCTGCCAAAAAGCCTTCTGCTGGAATAACTTTGTACGTGGAAGTGTACAGAGTTAAACTGATCTAAGTGAAGAGGCTTCAATAATTATAAGTTTTCAGGGCCAAAACTCTTTAATTTGTCATATGCTCATTGCCTCATCCTATCTCTGAACTTAAAAAGAGATCTATGGCATAGATTGCAAACTAACTTCCACTGAGGAATAAAACTACCAGAGATCTGTAACAAACAAAAATATGGGGTTTAAGGACTGTGAAGTTTTTATCTTCATTTTTCTGAAGTTGAGAAATGCTGATATCAGACAGGAGCCCAAACAGAGACCAGAGGATGGAGGAGGTGAGATCAAGAATAAATATGGCAAAGGACAAGCCAATATTTGTGGCAATTAGGATGAAGGATAGAGGATGAACAGACAATAACGAACATCTTGCAGCACCCTCTTCGCAATCTGACTCATTGGAGACAGTTATTGGATTAAACCAGAACCATATCTCCTCTCCTCTCTGTAAACTGGCTGATCATTTCTCTCTAATATTCTCTAATGCCACCATCGTGCATAACAAGATTACAGCAGAATATAAGATTTGCCAGAGATCCCTATTTCCTTAGCTGGCTGTCGAGTCAGCAGCATAATCCTGACCGCAAATACGCCTGACAACTTGTACTCCTAAAATCCTGGTTGCCATGTAGAACTGCTGCTGCTTCAAAAATCAAGCATAAAATCATTACACATGGCATTGGACAGGCTGAGAATATACCAACAAATTTCAGCCACTTAGCAAGTTCATTTGTTCAGTGAGCAAATAATAGAAGCTGATAGCTGCACATTTCAAAAGCAAGACTAATTTTGTACTGAACATGAACATCTTTCTCGAGCTATTTATATTCTGTAGAACAGCTTTAGCATTATCTAGTAATTCTAAGTTTAACAGATAGTGACAGCTGCTGCCTAAGCAAGAAAATAAAACAATGCTGTCAAGTTAATTAATTTTTAATGCCATGAATTATTATTACATTCAGACTAAACCATTTAAATGGTAGACAGGACCAGCACTCAGGGAAAGATGATATTGGAAGGGATGCATTTAGAAATTAGTCCTATTTATCTTTTATCAATTGTATTAGTGAAGTATTTTAACTTCTTTCAGATTCAAAGATCTAATTTCCTGCAGATTGTTAATGCAGTACCACTACTCGTCAGTGATGTAAAAGAAAACGAGATCTGTCTCATTCAACTTTGGTAAGAGAGATACAGGCACTGAAAAGTTTTTCTCTTCTAGCTGTTGGTAGTACAAGGTACTTGTTTGCAGCATCTGCAACCTACTGCTCACACTAGAACAGAAAAGCAATATTCACTGATATGAAATAAAGTGAACATCATAATTACAGCTGATATTAACATCTTACAAATCTTAGGTGATCATCCTGATGATCTGCATAACGAGGTATGTAAGATGGACTAAATGGATCCCAAATTAAAATCAATGTATTTGTGCAGAGATTCTATACAAAGAAAATTAACCTCATGAACCTTAGAAAACATCTTGAGTTCACTGGAATAACTGCTGTTTGCAGGATCGTGACTCCCATCTTGTACAAAACAAAGACTGAGTCTAAAAAGCAACCCCAGCTTTGCTTCTGTAACTAGCTTGGATTTTATGAGATAGATCAGTACGAAAAACTCCCAAAATAAACACATTGTATTTAATGACTGAATTTTTGTTGTAGAGAAAATACTGTGCTGTGATGATGTGGGTTTCTTTTTAAAGTTATGAGTCACGATAAGCAGATGTCCATTTGCTGCTGATGCCTTTTTTTTTAAAGATCATTACATAGCAACTTCTTCTATCAAAAATATTTGAGCAGGTAGACTCCTGTTTTTATACCTCTTTTTAAAAGCTCAGAATATTCTCATTCCTCCAAAAGCTTCCACCCAAAGGAAAGCCTTTACACCCTTTCTTGTTATTTCTGTAACTTGCTATTTTAGTAGGCAACACAAAACGTACAAACCTTGGAGGATTCACTTATCTTGTGAGGACGACAGATCCTGGTTTGCCTGGTTCCCTCCATGACAGCCTGATCCACAGCACTTACTAGAACAAAAGCAAAGAGGGATGGTTAGTGACATACCAATCCTCACAGACTGCTAAAAAAACAGCTTGCGCTGAAGGAATAACACAATTAAGAAGGCGTGCACGTGCTCATCTGCAGCTTGGACATGTTTTGAGTTAAAAAATTATTATTTTTTTTTGCTCTCTGGTGGTGTTTTCTCCTGTTATCAAACGCTTGGTTGTGTCAACAAGTTGGGTGCAAGGAAGCCGAGGGCAACATGACTGTCGATAAGTTATTTACTTACTGCTCGTCCTCGCTACAGCTGCCGGGGGGGACCCATCGCCTTTTCCCTGCCAGCCAGACCGCGCCTGGGTCCCCGCAGCCCCGCCGGGGCCGCTGTGAGGCGAGCGGCCGGGCTGCGCCCTGGCCCCGCGTAACTCCCGCGGAACCCGCTGCGGCAGCTCATCCTCCGCCCGTCCTCCGGGAGCTGCACCGGCTGCGCTTGGCCACAGCGAAAATAAAATAAAATAAATAAATAAAATAGGGGGAAAAAAAGGAAATTAACAGCCAATACCGGGAGCCGGGGAAGGCGGCAGCGGCGGCCGGGGGAAGCGGCCTCGCAAGCGGCCGTTGGCGGCTGCAGGGAGTCAGCACCGCGCGGTGTCCCTACAGGCGGCGGATAACCGCCCCTGAGGGCCCGCCGCCGCCATGGCCGGCCCAGGAAATGCCGGCTGGGTGGAGCGGGGAGGGACCGCGGAGGGGCGGGAAGCAGCGCTGGGCAGGCCGCGGGGCCGGGCGGGGAGGTGCCGCGGGGCAGGGCCAGGGCGGTGCCAGTCACACCCCGAGAGCAAATGGCGGCCGGGCCCTCGCTGTGGACCCGCGGGGCTGGGCGGGCCGGAGTCTAGGACCTCCCGCAGGCTGCGGGGCTTCTCCCTGCCCGCAGGCCGGGCTCGGGTCGGGGCTGGCGGGGTGGGGAACGCCGGGCCTGCGTGTCTGTGGCCGGGCTGTGTGTTAGAGTGAGCGCAGGGGGCTGTCTGGTAAAGCGCGGATGAACTGTGCAGTGACGGGGTGTGTGTGTCCATCGAGGTACCGTAAGAAGCCCGGCCAGCATCTCCTCCTGCTTTCCTGGACATTAAACTATCTGATCTCAAAAATGCCCATCCTGCAGCTGGCACCCCTCGACCAACACCTGCTGCTGTAGGGCTTTTTCTCATTGATTCGGGTTCAGGAGGCTTAAAAGTGAATAAAATCCCCCTTGGTGAACAGCAGGGCTGGAAGTACATCTCCTTCTGGGTGGAGGGAAGGAGCAAAGCCCCCGTACACAGACCCCACCGAGTCCCATGTCAGCGCAATGGTCCTCACTAAAGCAAAATTGTTAAAAAAAATCAAACCCAACAAACGCTTTGTGAGCCCAGCACTCCCGGGTACCCTCCGGGGCTAACGGTCAGGACAGCAGAAGCCAGCAAGACTCTATGTGTCCAAGCTCCATCTGCTCTCACCAAGGACAGCCCAGCTCGGACACATGTCCCCATGGTGATGGGCAGTTGTCACTGGCAGAAGATGATGTGTGAGGCGTAGAACAGCCACGTTTGAAACAAGGGGAGGATACCAGGGCTGCCTGGGTGTCAGCACCTTCACCCACCCCGGCTGCTGTCCAGCCTTCCCTGCGGGAACAGCTCCGGTGCTGGGGCAGTAGCATTCAGCCGTCTGTGTCTGTTCTTCAGCCACCCCAGAGAAACCAGAGGTGATGATGGGTTTCTACTAATCAAATTGATGATCAAGTCTGAAGATGAGAAGCATGTTTGCTAGCTTTGGTCTCTCCTGTAGCCCTTGTGACCATGGGGACCCCGGATAAAGACCCTCAATTCCTAGACTGCTTGAGTAAAAAACCTCCTTTGCTGACAACCCTGACACTAAATCGTCAAACCCTGATCCCTAAATTCACAGCGGCCTCTTCCTGAAAGAGGGTATTATTCTCTATATTATTTTCTCTGCTCCTGCACAGAAAAGACACAGATGAAGAGGCAGGATTGGGGACAGCCATATAGAAAGATCAGAAAAGAAGCAGAAAGGTGTGATGGCAAACAGCCACAGGAGCAAGGCACTACCTATATAATTTAGGAGAACAGCTAAGCCTCCTGAGGGACCATGGCTATGCAGAACCATTCTGTTTGCTCAGTTCCTTCCACATATTCCAAAACCCTTCCTGAACTTCATTAGTACAGTCTAGACAGCCAAAGGTCAGTCCAGATATCCAAGACTTCATGCTTGCTGGAGATATTTTCTGAGGAAGTCCAGAAGTCCTCCTTTAAGTCCTTTCACTTTCTCTGTAGTCTGTGCTTCCTCTCCCAAGACTCCTGTGAGATGGACAGATGCTCCTGCCAGGCCAGTGACATCTTCCTGCACAGGAAGAAAACACCTTTTTTTTGTGGAAGGTGGAGGTCTCAAAACTCCCCTATGAAAAGCAAATCAAAGCTCACCAAAAACAGAAAAGTAGGTGTTTTCCCCTCGCCAGTTACAGCCTGATGAAACTGAGCAAAATATTTACTCCTCCATGTGTTAAAAGAAAAAATGTGTCAAAGACAAGGAAGAGAAGCAAACAGAAGAGTTTGATCCCATAAGGGAGTCACGCTTTTCTGAGGTTGAATCTAGCACTTAGAAGTGTGAGGTGTGAAGTTCCTAATGAATATAATTCAACCACTGGGTCACAGAGACCTCAACAAGGTTGAGGTTTCCTCCTTCTATGGAAAATGACATTTCAGTCACCCACCTCTCTCCTAGGAAACATCAGGAGCTGAGGAACAAGTGTGAAAATACAAGGACAACCTGCAGTTGTTGCAGGTATCAGGAGCTGAGGAACAAGCGTGAAGAAACAAGAACAACCTGCAGTCATTACAGGTATAAACAGCAGCAAGGTAGTGCCAAAGGATGATAAATGCAGACAACGAAAAAAAGTATTTTTATGAGCAGATAATGGTCAGCAAAAAGGCTTTTAAAAAAGAAAAAGTGTTCCTAAAGACAGTTCCAAAAGAAAATCAATAGAAATTCAGTCCTATTAATGTGTGATTATATTATCATCTAGAGCCTGCAGTCTACAGAGATATTGAGTGTGACTCACCCAGATGCCGTGTCCTACACTTGTACTGACTTCAGAAATATTTCTCTCTTCCCTATGACCTCATCTACATCACGGAGATGCACTGCAGCAACACACTCATGGTTTGGGCCCTGATGCTACAGGGAACCTCACGTCATTCAGGACTCTCTCTGGAAGAAGCTGCGTGTAGGATTAGGGCTTCATATTGTACAGCAGTAAATGATGTATCTTATAATTAGCACATGCTCTGGAGATCTTGTTCCTTGAAATGTCTGAAAACACTGAGTACCTGTGTGTGGTAATGAGCTTTCTTACTGTTCACACTTCACATTTACAACATATTGATGTGAAATAAATTATTAGCATCCCCCCCTGCAAGCTTTAAAAGAAACAAAATGTGATACTTTTAATCAGGGAATATTGTTTTTATTAAATTTGCAATATCCAGCCCCCCCAGGTTTAGGGTAGAAACCCACTGACATATACAAGGACTAGTTTTAAAAACTCTGGTTCTGAGGCACAACATCTGGTGACATTGATTTCAAGCTGAGTTCTACAAAGCAGAAGACCTGTCTATTTCTGTGGGCATAGGACTGAAGTTCAACCTTACAGAAAACCCTTAACCTTTTTCCTAAAACCCAGCACCTCTCGTTTGCTTATTGACTCGGGTTTGGTTCTGTATTTTGGATTCTGTATTTTGTGTTATTCTGTATTTTGGATTCTGTATTTTGGATTCTGTATTTTGTGTTATTCTGTAGTTTGGATTCTGTATTTTGTGTTATTCTGTATTTTGGATTTTGTGTTTTGGATTCTGTATCTCGGATTTTGGATTTGGTGTTTTGGATTCCGTATTTTGTCTTTTTTGATTCTGTATCTTGGATTTTTGATTCTATGTTTTATATTTTGGATCTGCAGGGCTGGCAGTACAGCCCGGTAGAGGGAGATCGCTCCATCCGAAACGGGGTGAAACACAACTCACCCTCTAGCACCCACAGGCACCCACCACCTGCACCCACCCCTGGAGCATCACCGAGCTCTCGCGGCTCAAAGTCACCCTCAGATGGAGACGGGGACGGTCCCCAGCTCCCACCCGGGGCTGTGCGGGGCCGTGTGGGGCGATGCTCCCGCCGGCGGCCGCTTTACCCCGCTCCTGCCCTGGCCCCTGCCCCTGCCCCGGCGGGCACAGCCCCGCGCCCGGAGCCGGCTCCTCGCCCTCCCCTCTCCTACCTGCTCTCCGGCTCCGCTACCTCCCGTGCGCCCGGCCCGGCTCCCGGCCCCGCCGCGCAGGCAGCGGCTGCTCCATCTTCCGCATCGCTTCTCCCTCCTTCCTCCTCCTGCCCGTCAGGGGAGAAAAAAACATCGAAGGGGGGGTTGGGGGCTGGAAAAATATCAGCGGCCGAAAAACCGCATCACTGCGGCGGGAGCAGCCCCTCGCCCCCCTGCCCGGGCAGCGCCCCGGCTCTGCAGCCCCAAGACAGGTGTGTCCCCCCCCCCACCCCCGGTGCCCCCGGTGTCCCCGGTGTCCCCGGTGTCCCTGTCCCCGGGCTATTGCATCACCCCAAACCCCCGCGCCGGGGCCGGGAGGGGCGGGCGGGGGCAGGCGCGGCTCAGCGCTCGCCGCGGAGCCATTGGCGGGCGGAGGCGGAGGCGGGCGGCGGGCTGGGCACTGCGCGGCTCTGCGCGGCGCTGTGCGGCAGCAGCAGCAGCGGCGGCGGCGGGTGTCCCCCCCTCCCCGCCTCAGCTCCGCGCCGCTCCGCGCTCCCGCCCCTCCCCGGTTCGGTCGCCCCCATGGCCACCAAAATCGACAAGGAGGCGTGCAGGGAGGCGTACAACCTCGTCAGGGACGATGGCACCGAGGTGAACTGGTAGGTGACCCCCCGCATCTCCCAGTGCTCCGTGATTCCCCTTCTTCTCCCCCTCCTCCCCAAAGGGTGACTGTTACTGCCCTTATTCCCCATCTCCTCTCCCCCTTCCTAAAGGATGTTGGGGTTTTTTTACAGTGATTTCTTCCCCATCTCCTCTTTTCCTTTCCCATAGGATGGCTCTTACATAGATTATTCACCTTCCCTTTCTCCCTTCCCAGAGGATGTCTTTTAAATGTATTATTCCCTTTTCCTTTCCCTCATCCCAAAGGGTGACTTTTAAATGTATTATTCCCCTTCTTTTTCCCCTTTACAAAGGGTGACTTTGAAATGTTTTATTCCCCCTTCTCTTTCCTCCATCCCAAAGGATGTCTTTACATCTTTTATTCCCTTTCTCTTTTCCCCATCCCAAAGGATGACTTTTAAATATATTATTCCTCCTTTCTCTTTTTCCCTTCCCAAAGGGTGACTTTTAAATACAATGGCTCTACAATCGTCCCTGGAGACCAAGGGGTAGACTATGAAACCTTTAAAAGGAAGTGCACAGGTAAGCTCCGTTGCAATTGCTTTGGCACCTTCACTGTGTTTCTTGCTGCTCAGTGCAAGGGGGGAAAAAAGGATGTGAAAAAAACTTGGGTCAACTGGAATTAGTGCTGCTCCTTCCCCGTGTCTGCCCTGTCCTGCCTGGTCAGGTTTCCAGCCGCCACAGAGTGCAACTCACTGAAGTCCACAGTCCAGCCGGTCCTTAGTCTCACCCTTAGACTTAAGTTCCTTTGGGCTTTTTTTCCCCTCTTTGCACAATTTTTCATTGCTTCTCGGTTATGAACCAGATAAAACGCTTGATTAGCAACAGTTTCCTTATTTAGCACTGCAGTTTCAAAGAAAAAAAAAAAAGACTCAACTTTTGTGGCTAAGAAGATGCAATCACACAGATCATTTTGCAAGAAAATTCTTCTGTACATTTATCCTTACTCTTATTATCCTTATTATGTTATTTTTACTCTAATTATTAAATTGTTCTTATCTCAACCTACAAGTCTCCTGACCTTTACCCCTCCAATTCTCTCCCCGATTCCCTGGGTAGTGGGGAAGGGGATGGGTTGTGGGGGGGAGGCTGCGAGTGGCTGTGTCTTGTTTAGCTGCCAGCTCAGTTAAACTATCACAGAATTGTATTCATAGCACTAAAGTAACTGCAGTTAGAAGCCTTGCTCAGATTTTTTAAGAACATGAAACCTGAGGAGAGTGGTTTTACCAAAGATTGGCTAGAACAATACAGCACTGAAAACAATCCTAGATGTGGCATTGCACAACCCCAACAGCTGCGGCTCTAGGTTTAAACGTGGCAGTTGATTGTTTAACTGTCGGTTGTAGAACATTAACAGGAGAAACAAAGCCTGGGGAAAATGAAAATAAATTGATGACTATTTAACTTCATCAGATCTTAACTTTTGACGTGTTTTATAAAAGCAGGCTTTGACTTTTCTCAAAATAACTTCTAGGGGGGAATTGTATAATTTTTCCTCTATTTCCTTGGCCTCTATTTAACAATGTCACTGAATGACATGAGATATGAAGCATTTGTAATTAATACTGGATTATAACAAAGTCTTCAAAGTGACAAATACTAATCAAGTGTTATGGTTAACCTGTATTTTGAGAATTATGTACCTGTTCTGCGAAGGGATTGTGTATTGAGCAGTCTCTCCCTTCTCAAGGTGGGGCAGTCCTAGAGGCACTGCAGGCAGAGCCCCACAGCTATTGAAACGCCAGTGCCTGTCCAAATTGGTCTGTCAAGTGCTAGAGCTTGGCTGGATTTTACTGAGTTGGAGGGGAGGACTTCTCGTAACCTAAATGAGGGCAGGACTGGACTGATATTTATCAATAAATATCATTTTATCCCTTGGAAAGTAGCCACTAAATCAAGATGGTTTAGGCTGCTCTGCGACCACGTTTGCAGGGAGGTCTTGCTAGGATTAACACAGCTACTTGTTTCCAGCTGTTCTTGAGACCTTTGCAGGGAAAATTCTCAAAACCTAAAAGGATTCTCTCATAGTTGATGTCAGAAGAGCTGATACCCTGTACCACAAGAACTCCTTCCCACCCAACTCTTCTTAATAAGCAACATAAGGGAAAAAATAATTCCCTGGCATACAGGGAAACCCAGGGCTCAGCACTTCTGAAGTTCATGCCAATGTTATCTAAAGGGTTAGTAGTTTTCTTGGGAGGTCAACAGCTTCAGTATCTGAGTGCCATGTTCTCTGTTTCCTCTTGTGGCCAAGATAACTCAACAGTCTCCAGTGTCTCCAGACGTCTGAGGCTTGCAGAGGAACCTTCCCCATTTATTTTTTTTCTCCTTGTTTTTAAGGAGTCTATCTCCTTTTTTTTTTGGCTGAACTGATTTTTAATGGTTTCTCTGGAGTGGCACCCTCTCAACAACAGTTCCTGTCTTCCCTTCTGTGGCAAAGGGAATGCTTTTATTAGTGGCTAAGCAGGCAGAGGGGCTTTGGCAGCGAGCAGTCACTGGTTGGGCTGGCTAGGATGTGTAACAGCTAATGGAGGCACATATCGCACTTTGGAATATGGCCAGTTTTATTTTCTTGCCATTGTTTGCATATGCCAAACCCTTATTTATCAACAGGATATTAAAACAGATAGAGTTTAAGGAAACCTTGTTTTATACTAGCAAAGTGCTGAGCTCGCCCTGATACTAAAACATTTTTACAGCAAAAAGGAAATGGTGCATATTTTAGGCATAAGCACGGTAAAGGAAGAGGGAAATAAAGGGCATGTGTGGGGTAGACTTGTTAGCCTTTATTGTGAGCTGAATCCCTTCTAGCTACTTAAATGCTCCCTTTCCCTCTTCCTTCTCTCCCTCTTCCTTGGCACACACCTGGTGTGGGCTTCTCCTTGGCAGACCAGAGGCAAGGGGTTATCCTCAAACCTACCTCTGGAGCACAGTTGCTGGAGGCTTAAAAACCTGGCAAATTCAGGTACCAGATGCTTGGCTAAGTGCTGGAAAGGATCTCCCTCCACTCATGAATTATGGTGTGGCAGTTGGGGAAGCAAGAGATGAAAGTTTCGGTGCCTCCATCTGCCCAGCAACCCTTCTCCTGGACCAGTATACATAGTCAGAAAACAAGGGTTGTGCCAGCAGTGAAGTTAGAGTTTTCCTTCCCATCTGGAAGGGAGGTGCCAAATGTTACTATGAAGTAGAGCTGGTTGGAATATTTCTACTGAAAGTCAGTAAAAAAAGAGTAGGAAGAGATGGAAAGAGCTGCTAAATATTATTCCTTCCTATTGCTACGTCTCTTCCCTCCTGATCCACACCCCATCTTCTACGTTTTGCTGGAGGGGAGAAGAGCTCCTATCAATGCAAACAGCTTTGGGAAATGTGATTTAAAAAAAACTGGCATCAGAATAAACTTCCTTCCTTATTTCAAATTCCTGTTTTGTGAAAAACATTGCCCTGAAAGCCACAAAGTTCTGCAGCTGCCTCTGGTAGAAGCTGAGCGTAATTTGGGGGTTGAAGGTGAGAGCAGGAGCTGGAAATGAAAACCTCAGCATGCAGAGTGTGACCAAGCCCCTCTGTCAGAGCTTGCTCTCTTCTACCTTTTCCATCATCTATTTTGGTGCTGTTCTGAGTGGCAAACATCTGTGTCCCCTGCTTTTTTAATAACTACTCTTATTAAAAGCACCTTCAGCATGCGGTACATACTGCTTCACTCCAGGGCATTAAATTACAGAGCAGGCGGTGTCAGTGTGTGCTAATTCATGCAGCTCTGAGACCACAAGGTCTTTTGTACCAGGCTGGAAGACATTTGCCTGTGGTGGAGATCCTGCCTTGTGCAATGACAGGGCTGGAGGGGTTTGTTGGTAGCAGGGTTGTATTTTTGCTTTTTCTTCCCCCCATACATAACCCTTTTCATGCAGAACACAGCCCAACCCATTACTGATCCTGCAAACCTCCTCAGGGAATGAGAGTGGTTGAGGACAAAGGGAAAAGCAAGGAACTAAACTCGCTTCTTTTAATGGAAGTAGCAGTTCAAAAAAGACCACGTGAGAAACCAGCTCTCTGCAAACCTCCAGCAGTGCTCTGTGGGCTGAGGTTGAAGGAACACAGGACAGACCAAGGTCCTCAGCTCCTGTGGCAGTGAGGTCCATGCCCTGAGCCAGGAACTGCTGCTGCAGCCGGTCTGCTTTGGGTGGGTTTCATTACTCTCAATGCTCTGCTCTCAGATATGCATTGCACATCAGACCTACATGTCACATATCCTGGAGTGGAGGGTTTTACTTCCTAAAGATCTTTACTAAGCTTTGTGTACTAGCAGAAAAGTTCAAGGAACTGCAGAATCAAACTTTCATCTCACTGTCTGGGGACAGCAATTCCCTCTCTTAAAAGGAGAAAACATGGTAAGAAAAGCTCCTTCAGTGTTTCTGTTCAGGGTCCCAGGATTATGCTGCAAACAGCCTCAACCCTGGACTTCAGCGTATCAGTCACTGTCGTGGTGTTGGTGTCAAGGTCTGTGTCAGGCCACGAGACAACTCATACACTTTGGCTGGGGGGTAGTAGGCACTGCTTGAGTCTGAGGACAGTCTTCTCTGTCCTCCAGAGACCAGCCCCAGATGTGTGAATGCCTCTCCACCAGCCTATCACAAAGTAAAGTCAAGGAGGGTGGTTTAAACCACTGGCACAATAATGTCCTGGTATGACGAGGAGGTGGTTGCTGGTGGCACTTCCTTTTGTCATTCTGCGTAGTGACCAGCCTACATGACTGTATCAGCCTTTGTCTGACCCAAAGAGTCTGGAGACCAAAGTTGAGGACATTAATTGTGTCAGGGTCATTAAACACACAGTGTAGACACCGCCTGTGTCTTCTGGCTGAGGACTGTTTCAGTTGGGTTTAACAGCACAGATTACCTCTGCATTAAACAAGGACTTAATTCAAGGCTTTGGATCCATTTTACTTCACAGTTACAGCTCTTGCCTCTGCAGATGGCACAGATCCAGCCATAGCATTAATGTGGTGTTTAGTAGTACGTGCCATCAGTACCCTTCTTAAAAACCAGCTGAGCTGGTGGATTTGAAGCCAGAAACACCGATAAGAGTTGAAGGTTACTGTAAGGAAGGATGTGAAGGCTCTTGCGGGGTTTTTGTTGTTGTTGTTGTTGGTTTTAATTTCAGAGTCTCATAACTGGTGATGCTGTTGCTGAGAAGAGTAGAATGACATACAACTGAGATACTGAACTAAAAGTCTGGTCAAAAACATCCACTTCAACTCGTGTGTGTGTCAGCATTACCTGACTGCACCGGCCAGCTTGCCTCAATTTCTGTATTACAAAGCAGCAGAGCATTGTATTATCTCTGTCTTTAATTTACTTTATTTTTTTTTAAGTGTGTATTCTGCCATTAAGTACCAGAGAAGTCGGAAGCCTGCGTTTCCCCTTCATGCCACATGTGAACAGTTGTTTTTCAATGCATGTCTGACAAAAGAAATAATGAGCCCTTTATTTGGAAAGCCCCAGTCCAGTTAAATAATTGCAATGACAGCATGAAATGGGATAGTTATTCATGTGTCTGAAAAGATCAGACCAAAACCACACTGTGCATTCAGCATGAGGAAGAACTGAAAATCTTTGGTCTGGAATAAATACCCTATAAAATAATTTCTGGTTGACATAAAATATTAGGAAGAAAATAGAAATAGAATCAGCTCTTAAGACAGATGGAAGCTCTTTTGGGCTTATGACAATTGTCCTATAAAGCTTGGCCTGCATATAAAATTTAGGAGCTAAGAGTTGAGAGATCACCAAGATGATGTTGGCACCTTAGGGTGTAGGAAAGATTTGTAAAAATGCATGAGGACATATAATGAGACAGGTGCTTATCTCTATTTAGCTACATCTTAAGTTGCTAAAATGGGCTTTGTAAATCAGTCTCCTACTGCTTTTCTTTTTCCCTCTTTAATGTTCATCTTGCCTGCTTTCCCTTATTATCTATTTAAAGGAAGACCTGGGGCCAGGGGTGGCTTGTGGGAATTTCACTCTTGTCTTTGCAGCGTTTCCCTGCCCCTGTGCCCTCCCTGCTCGCTGGGGAAGTCGTGCTCTTGGGAGGGTCAGCTGAAGTGGCATGTGTTTGACAGCGATCTCCCGGCTGCCAGCTGGAGCTGGGGCTTACACTGTCCCTTGCTGTGGACAGGAGGTTGTTTTAGGGAATATTCTCATTCATTTTTGTAGGAGTTAACTCATCAGGTTGAGTTCTGGGCTGTAATAGGAACTCTTTGCATTCAGTTTAGTTTTGTGATGTTTAATTAAAATAGCATGGCTGTGGGTCTGCATCTTAGCATCCTGTGCTAGGCATAAGAGCAGGTCAAAAAGGAGCATTTTCTCTTTTGCATGCCTTTTGTTTTGGGGACCTGCCTGGCCCTTACTTCTGGCTAACACAACCCTTCTTTCCTTCAGGGAAGGGCAACAAAGATTAGCTGGATCCCCTGTTTCCTCTGACTCTGCCTTCCAGTATATACCCAGGGCAGGAGAGAGAAACCATCCAGGACCACTGGCACTGGGGTACCAGCAACTCATTCTGCTGAAACACTGCTGGTGGCTTCACGGGACTAGGGAGAGAAGTCAGCATGGGGTCATCTTCCCCATGCACTTGTGTCCTGAGCACCCTGTACTCATGTCAGCCACCCTGGGTTACATGGAAAAGGTTTGGTGCCCCAGCTACAGCATGGTCCTGAGGTCAAATATTTTGTATTTGTTGTAGATGACTTAATGAAGATGTCTGCATGGTGCAAGGCAGTGTTGCATCAGAGATATATGGGCTTCAGTACAGGGTTAAAGAGGAAAAAACAGGGTTAAAGAGGGAAAAAGCAGGGTTAAAGGAGGAAAAAAACAGTGTAGTAAAAGGGAGGGAAGGTTTTCTGTCAGCACTTCAAGCCATGTGACTACAGGGGTGACTGAAGAGGTGGAAAATTGACAAATTAATCTAAAATGAATCCATTTGAAACAAACAAAATAAATCCTCATGAAACCTGTCATGCATTGTCAGTAATTCAGTGTTGGCCAGAGATCATTCCATCAGCTGCCTTGCTGTATGGGACCTTGATTTAGCAAGCAGGTGAAGCTGGGAGTGGTGGCCTTATCTTGGGATGTCTCTGGCTTGGCCATTCAGAGCTGTATGACTAAGAACCATGAAGCTTTTGACTGTGTATTTCTTTCCTGCAGCTATTATCTTTTACTGCTGAGTCAGTGTATTTTAGTCTAATGGGGAACTTCAGCTGAGCCAAAGGGGTTTGAGTGGATGAAAAAAGAGGAGAATACCATCAAGGAAATCTGTGCAGCTTGGCATCCAGCTTTGTTGACAGCCAAAGGGCAGCTTAAGCAGTATATTTGGAAAATCCTGCCTACTGATAAGTAAGAGGTTTGGAGAAAAATACTAAGTGATGCTCATTAAGGCATCCATTGTGCTTTGCATTGTTTGTCTAGCCCTATTGTCTTGCTGTACAACTGTATTTGAAGCAGCAGTGATATTAGTAGGCATTACCATTGTTAATTTTTACTGTTTGTAACTTGTGTGATCTTCTCAAACAAAACTGCTATTTCCATTCTACCCAGATCTATTATTTGCTTCTCTCTGCCCTGAAATTAATGACTTGGTGACTAGGAAGGTGGTTGCGTAGAGCTAGGCAGGATTTCCTCCTTCAGAGGAAATCTACTGTCTCTCTCTGATTTGTTAGACTTTCCCACACACCCAGCAATTTCTAAAACCACTATAAGTGGTTTTGTGTGAAAAGGGGTGGGGGGGTGTGTGTGGATATTAATGCCTTGAGATTTCTCAGGGAGTTGGCACTGATGGCATTGATGACATCCAGCACAGCGAGGTGATTTGGCAGGGTAGAACTGATTAACTATGGAAAAGGAAATCTGGGAGTATAAAAGAATTTGCATTTTGTTCCTGTTATCACTCTGAACACACTTCAGAGTCATTGTGAAACTCAAGCACTTCTGCTCAGGGATTTTGACCTGCAGTTGGAGGGGCTCATACCCAGGTTGAATTAGTGCTAAAAACCTCCACATCTGTCCCTGTTGTCCTTTTAGGAAAAGAGATGTGTTAATTGCTAAGGGCTCCAGTTCACATTCCCTCTTGGTTTTATCTGCAACTGCTGAAATGCTCCTCAGCCACTGCAGTGCACAGACTGGCACATCAAGTTAAAGCATCACTTATTGGTAGTTTATATTAAATATATTGGACTGAAAACTGGCAGCTGAAGAGCCTGTTCTGCCTACTGGGGGGATACAACCTCCCTCTCCCTGGGGAGGCAAAGGGACAAAGCACACAGCTCAGGTGGAACCTTTCAACCCCCACAAGTAAACTTGCCCCAGGTAAATTCTGCCCAAGATGGTGACTCAGAGCCCCATGTCCAACCTCAATTTCTCAGTGAGCTTACTGGGATCTAACATGATGAAGAATTTCTTGTAGCCACTGAGCAGTAGGTGATCTAGTAGATAAAAGCCCACATGGAATTGCTGGGTTTGGCTCTCCCAGTGCCACTGATCAAGCTCCAAACAGGACAGGAAAGCACTCAAACTCTTCTCCTGAGAAATAAATCCTGCTGCTGCCAGTGATCTGTGGGTTCATGTCAAATTAAAGTTCATGCTGATGGATACATTCCTTCAACCTCCTTTTACCTTGCTCTGAAAAAGCACTCCCTTTTCACTTTTATTATAGTTTTACATTATCTTTATTATAAAGCAGCCTTCAGGATCTGTCACAGCCTTGGGTAGAAGGGGCAGGGATGAAAAACTTGCCACTCAATGTGGAAGGTGATGGGTTGATGGGAAGGGCTGTGACACAGTTACAGTATAGTAGGGGCCAGGACTTGATGACATTAAAGTGCCTTCCAGCACCGTGTTCCCATAGGAACCACAGTACAGTTCTGAGCAGAGCGTGGCCTCCTTTGCTGTCAGATCTGGGGAAGCGAGGTGTTTTTCATAGAACCGTTAATAGTAACGTTAGGGGATTTACTGTCTCCCTTCACCTTGGGTATTTCCTGGCTGTCGGTTCATTTATGGTTCTAATCAATCTTGGGAAGAGGATTTACTGTCAGAAACAGGACTCTCTCCCTGCATTTCTTGTACTTGGCAGCAACAGGGTATCTGAGAGAGAAGTTTTGTTTGCCTGCACTGTCAATACACGACTCTTACTCTCCTTCCAAAGATCCATCTGGATTTTTCTTTTGAATGAGATCTCTCTTTGTTTCAATTTGGAAGTCTTCAGAGGAGTTGGGTTTAAACACTGCACTGGCTCACACACAGCCCCTGGGTACATTTTCCAGTTTTCCTCAGTACTCCGCTGTCAGTAGCAAAAAAAAGGACATAGAGAACAAAACAGGGAGAGCATGGGTGGGGTTTTTTCAGCCTTGAAAATGTGTCTTTACTCACACTTTGGCAAAACAAAGTGTTAAAGAAGCTCTGAGATTTGTCAGCTTTCGCAGAACATCCCACTTTTTTTGGCATCGAGTTCTAGCAGCTTATTTTCTGGGGATGAGCAATTCAGAGCTGCTTCTTCCCCATCCCTGGAGCTCCTGGGGCTGTCCTGCTGTTCATGGAGCATGCCATAACGGATCCAAGGATGGAGATGTTGGCAAACATGACTACACCTGGAGCCTGTGTTTTCACCTGGCAGTAGTCAAGACAGCAAATAACTATAAAGCACATTGAACTGGTCACAACAAGTGTAACCAGGATGAACATGAGTCTCTTCAAACAGCAAGTTTGTTCTTTTATTTTGAGTCATCTCATTTCACTTCAAAGGTCTTGAGTGACCTCTAACAGATGAAGTAGCTATGATTAGGTATATTCCACGATTGCACAACTGTCCATCTGCTCTGCTTTTCTGCACAGTACTGGTGGAAGGCTCCAGCATCATGCATGCCACCGAGGCTGGGGATATGAGTGGATGGTGTCACACGCTTTCTAAGTGCCTGTGATAATGAAGGCGTCCAACTGCCTGGGTTGATGAGTCACACTGCAATGAAAGAACAAACTCCTCAAGACAAGGAGTTTACAAGGTTTTTACACGTATGGCCAGACTAAATAACTCTTGTCTGGTGTGATATAGCAGAAGGCAGCTGTGAAACAAAGATCAGAACAGTTCTAAGATTCAAGGCCTTTCTCTACAGGGTTTTGGAAGGAGTTGAAAAGCACATCTGGGGAAGTAATTGCAGGTTTTTCTTTTGCTCCTTTCTTCTCCTCTTCTTGTCAGGTCATACCATAGGTGAGCCAGAAACGTTGCTGAAGGGAAGGAGGGGAAAGGATCAGATTTGCACAGTGGCCAGTTTCTGGTATATGGTATAAAATGTGACCCTAATCCTGCTATCCTGTGAGAAACAGAGAGGCTGGGAAATCACTTTCTTCCCTTCTTGACCAGTGACCTGAGCTGGTTGAATGTGTAACTGGGGTTAGCTCTGTGCTCTTGAACTGCCTATTGACCATGTTTTGGCCACTTCCAAATTCACTAGCAGCACACTAACGTGGGGTGGAGTGGCCAGCATAGCTAGTTTCCTCCCAGTAAGTCAGAGCACCCCAGGAAGAAGCAGACCTAACACTGGCAATGTGCACCTTGCAAGCAAAGGGCATATGAGCAGAGCTCCTGTATCACCCTGTTAATCCAGACCAATGCTATTATAACACAGGATCAGTGCCTTGGCTTGGTTTTTTAAGTTGAGAGCAATAGTCTCACCCTGGAAAATGGGAAGGCAGGGAGAGGGATGTTTCTGGTTGTAGTAATTTTACCCTTCTTGCTTTGTCTCTCCAGATGATGTTCGGTTGTTTGGCTTTGTCCGATTCACCACCGGCGATGCCATGAGCAAGCGTGTCAAGTTTGCCCTCATCACTTGGATTGGAGAGGATGTCAGTGGCCTGCAGAGAGCCAAAACTGGGACTGACAAGACACTGGTCAAAGAAGTAGTACAGGTAACCTCTTCCTTCTGCTTCTGACCACCAGTTCTCATCACTTTTAGCTCTATAAACACCACCAGGAGGGGAGAGAGGGGGAAGGATTGGATCATCCTTCAACTTAGTAGCTAATCCTTTAAAAAGAAGATAGTTTCCTATTGCCTCTCTTCCTACTAGGAAGACTTAACATCTGCCCTTTGAGCACCCAAGCATAAAGAAGCACCTTTGAGCTCAAGGCTGTGTTAACTATTTCATGTGGAGGGAATATATGCAGTCGCCTCCTTGTCACCATTAAGATGTTTCCTGTCTCCTTCCTTGATGTGGAAATACCAGAATATTGAATGGTAGAGAACAAGGGAGTATTAAGTAAAGCAGGTAAAATTAAACAGAAAAACCCACCCCTGTGTTTAAATTTCTCTTAAGGCCTTTTGTCTCTGCACAATGAATTTGTGGACCCAGTCAACTAAAGGCTGAAGTCCCTATCAGTCACAATTAACTAGCAGCTCTTAATAACTAACTAGATTTGAATAGTCTTCTGTTTGGCCTTGGGCGTATCAGGGAAAAGGAGAAATTTGCTTAGTACACACCTTGGAAGGGCTTCACTTGAATTTGTCTGCCCCAGCTGAGTTTATCATTTAACTCTGTCAAGGTCTCCCAGGACACTCTGAGCAGGATTCACTCAGTCTAAGCGAGTGAAAACAAGCAACAGCCATGAGAGAATCCTGGAACTCTGCAAAGGACTGCAGCTGAAAAGCTGACTTTAATGGAGAAGATGCTAATGTTGAGCATGATTCCTCTGAAAGGAAGATTATGTCTTTGAACTAAACCTCTCCAATGCCTGAGAAATGGTTTTACTGTGCTTGGAGAACAGTCTGACCATTGAAATAATCTCCTTTAATAATTGTGTTCTTGCCTATGTAAAGAAATCTCCCAATAGGACAGCGTGGAGGATGAGAATGAAGGCCCCCTCAATTCTTTGGTAGTTTGGATGATACAGAAGGTTATATTTAGATAAAAAGCATAAAGACTATAATAAATTCATACCCTTCCAGAAGATAAGCACTGGTGCTAAATCTTTCAAACTGACAACTACACAGAAAACTCCATTCTGAAAAGAAACTTCTGCAATGACACCTGGTAAACAGGAAAGCAAATCTCTGTTCATGTGAAGCAGCTGAAATTATAGAGTGCTAATGAATGACTCATAGAAGAGTCACTAAGCCCAAGGTTTTTTAAAAAAAATATGTTTAGACAATTTATTCCTGTTGAGTTGAAGAGAATTCCTGAATGCTGTGCTAAGATCTGTCCCTCAGGTCTGTTACATGTAATTTGCAATTTCACTTGTTTCATCTTTGATTAGTAGTCTGTATGAGTTAATAATCTGGTGGAACATTAACTTGTCTGTTACTTAAAAGCTTTCATATTCCAATTAATCTGTACTAAAATATGAAAACAACACAACTTGTGCTTAGTGCACTTGTATTGAGCAACTCTAACCCACTCCAAAGCATTTCTGAATGTCATGTCAGTGGTGCTCTCCTTCCCATAAGAAATTACCTTGACAACTCCTTTGAACAGTTCTACGTGTGCAACTGAATCCCTCTGAGTGGAGTGGGATAAAAGCAGAACTATTTTCTTCTTTTTGTGCATGTAACCTTGTAGATACAAACAAAAGAGGACAAGTTCTGTCAGAACAAAAGAGGACAAGAAAGTCCAACTGAAATTTAGTGGAGGGAATTTATCCCAGAGCTATTTCACTCTTCCTAGTTCTCTTGACCTTCAAGTACATTCCCTGTCACCTCACTGCTTCTGATTTTTACAGAGGTTATTTGAGCTGTGAGTTATATACAGAAAAATACATTTGGTTGTTTGCTATAAACTACAAATCTGATTCAGTATTGGCTCATCAGCTGGAATAGGCAGTACCCTAAAATGGGAATTTTTTCCTTTACAAACCCTGGAGACAATTTAGGCTATTGATGCAGTTTAGCTCTCTGCAGGTTTAGTTGCATGCATGGCCCATAGGTGCACTTACCCTGTTTGACATGGCTTTCCTTCCAAGGAAGAGTGACACAAGGATACAGCAGATAACAGCTTTGATTCTGTGATCTATAGAAGTGATTGGTTGGGATTCCAGAACAACAAGTCTTCAGCCTCAGAAACCCTCAGTAAAACTTGAAGGGTGCTCACTACCTTGTAATATCTGCAAAAGCCAACTGTTGCTCTTTATTTAAGACCCAAGCTCCACTGTGAGGGGAGGCCTGCTTTTTATTCTCTGCTGTGTTGTAGATGCATTGATGAGCTACAGTTGAGCTCTGCTCAAAGGTGAACAAATGCCAATAAACATTGTTCTTCTACTGAGACACTCGAAGTGAAAGACAGTCAGCTTGAATCCTGCCTAGTGAGGAAAACCCACCACATTGCATCTGTAGAATAAAGAGTGTTCACATGTGGTGATTATTAATGGTCTCCTAGAAGCACCTGCCATAAGGAAAAAGTAAGAGATATTAAGTGTTGAAGAGTAGATTATGGGCTTGTGAACAAAAGGATGAAATATTACAAAGCAAGGAGAGGAACTGGGTTGGTCTCGCTTTTGTATTCCTCTCTCGGAAGGGGGAGCAGGTGCTGTGACATCTATAGAGAGGTGGCTTGGGAAACAATGCTGATAGCCAGCAGAGAAAGTTGCCAGAAAACCTCCCAGGAAGAAAGGACAATTGATTTTTAGCTGTAATAAATGTAAAATTACAGGGATGGACCTCATCTGCTGCAAATAGCCATAGTTATCCTGATCTGTGCCAGCTTAGAATCACATCCTCTTGCTTATTTGGGACTATCCCCATTACGTCTTTAGTGTTGGAAAATGGGGTTTGCATTTATTGTATTCATTTTGGACTGTAGAAAATGCATTTTGCATTTAAGGAACATTCAGTAGCTTTTTTTTTCACAGCCATTTATTTTCCATCCTTTCCTCTTTACGTCAGCTGGAAATCTTGGATCAAGCCTGTGACCTGGTCAGAGTAGTTCAGTTGAGAGCAGGTTAGAAGTAAGGCCAGGGTGGGGAACAAGTATTTATCTATATCTTCTTAAGGGTATAGCTAAGTCCTAGTATGTGGAGACTTTCCAGTGTAAATGCAGGCATGGAGTAAGGTTCTGCAGTATCCCATTTTTTTGTCTACTGAGCTTCTGCCAAGCCAAGGACAGACCTAGGGGTGGGGGATAGTAGCACACAACATCCCATGCTTTGCAGACTGTTGGTTAAGATGTTTGGGAGGTTATTTCTGGGGTACTGTCTAAACCTAGGTCTAGAATGATCTAAACTTAACAGCTGGGGAACTTTATGAAACAGTAAATCAGGATGATTTCAACTAGAGGAGTTGCATCTATTTTGTCATCAAGAGTAGAATGTTCTATCTCATGCACATGGTGAGCAGCAGATGCTTACAGTGAGCTGTTTGATCACTCTGTGCTACTAGTTGTCATGCCAAGGTTGTACCCAGATGCCAGTAGATACCAGCAGGACAGAAAGGCTTTGGGCATATTTTCTACTTGGCTAAAAAGAAGATCATCCAAAGCTGGTCTTAAACTCATGTTTTATGTCCCTGGCAGTAAGGATAGTTCTGCCTTTTACCTGCTTTATATGCAGCAGTTGTGGCTCATTCAGTCTTAGTACAAATCCATCCAGGAGACTGTCTGTGCTCTTAGGGCTGTTGTTTTGACCTCTTTTATTCCAGAGGCCCAGGAGAAACAGGTCGGTCACCTTAAGCCCAGAAATCAAGGCTATTGTAAGCTGCTTGTCATGGCCAGGAACAGCTGCCAGCATGAGGTTCAGTTCAACCATAAAAATTCCTGCAAGGTGAATACTAGCAGCTGTGGGTTTTAAGTACAGGAGCATCAGGCTTTCCAGTGAAGGGCCCTCTTGATGTTCAGGAGAGGCAGAGGGAAGATGTTCTGGTGCTTTATTTCGAGTAAGGACAAGCCCATGGCTGTGGGGCTGGGAGTGGCAACCAGTGCTGAAGTGGTCTGGTTTTGATGTAAATGCTGAAGAACTGAAAACAGGACTTGGTTTCCCTCTGAGTGTTGCTTCCTCTGTGAACTTGTTGCCCTTCATGACGGCATTTCCTACCAGGAGGTTTTAGCCCTTCGTTAGGCAGCATGGAGGTCTGTTTCCTGAGGGGACTGAACTCCCCTGCAGGGCTGTCTCAGCAAAGGGACTGCTCAACCTTTGTCTTATTTTCCATCAGTTTTGACTCTTCTCTGTTTTCTTCAGCACTCCTGCCCCCACACAAAGTCATGTGCTCTATTTAATTTTCCTAAATCATATTCAGGGTAGAACAGCTCTGTTTCTGTGAGCAAATATTCGTGGCATTTTATTCACTATTATTTTTGGTGAGGAATTTGCCTGGCTTGAGTGATGTCAACAAGTTTACCGAGTTCCTGCTTTGGAGCTCATGGCCAGATCTTTTTCTGTTCACCTTTCTCTTTCCCTCTGGATTCCTCACTGGTACTCCATGAGGGAGGATCCACTAATGAGGTTACTGTCCCTGATCTTGGGACAGACACAACGTGTGTAACTCCATGTGCATGAGGTTTCTCATGTTAGTACAGTGGCCTAAACAGAAAATGATTTAATAGCTTTGTTAGAGTCAGCCAGAAAATCAAAGTTGTATGGCAACAGCTATGTGACAGTGGCTTTGAGACAGTCTTTCTCAGAAGAGTGAGTAAGATACTGCTGGGAAGGCAAACAGAATTGTGCTTTTTGACTGTTGTTCCTACTCTGATTTACTGGAATGATATTACCACATGGATATGGATTTAGAAGAACTCCTAAGTCCTGGTCTAGAGAAGGTGGCAACTTCATAAGTAACTTCTTTAGGCCAGAATAAGCAGCCTCTCATCACCCCACATCTGACACCCAGCCCTGTGACTTTCCCAGTGGGATGCAGCACGGATATGAAGAATGTGCAGATCGGCTGAAATGCACTTCCCATTGCTGAGAGATGTGTTTGCCAGAGGTTTGAGCTGGCTTCTCCCCACGGCTGGAACTTGTCCATGTAGAAATTGGCAAGAAGTAAATCTGAAGAGAGGCATTTTGCTGATAGCTTGGGCTCTGACAGCTGATTGCAGGACCAGGTTTGATGGAGGCAGTGAAGGGCAGTGGTGCTGTATTGCTATAGGGGCTCATTACTTTATAGCTCTCCTTGCCCTCAGAAAAGCCCTGCTAGAACCACCTCTGCTGCATCCATAGGACATGTCCTTCTTCCCTATGACCCCAGGTCTAGGACTCATACCATGCTGGAAAAGAAAAGTGGGAGATGCCATCTCCTCTGTACTGCATCTGCACTGAAAATAGGATGACCAGTGGATGGAAGTGGGGACCAGTGGAACTGAGGATCTTGAACATCAGTGGAGGCTGCTGCAAGCCCCAACGTAAATAAAAGCAGCAAGAAGGTGCTCAACTACCTGGCACCGTCCCTAACTGCTAAGAACCCAAGTGTCTGTACACGATACAAGGATTTTCCTTCTGGCTGCAGGCCTGCCCATGCTGGGATTTATAAGGGCCTCTGCAGACCTTTTTGGTTCAGTATCTGCACGAGACAGATTTTCCCTTGGCCAGCTTAGGGAAATTTTATGGCCCCATATGCTAAACATTCAGGGCCTGGAATAGGAAAAAAATCTACTCCACCCTTTTTTTACCCTTATAAAGTTGTCTGGAAGAGTGAACTGAGCTTGCTGTACAAATTTCATGCTTCCCAGGGAGAGATGCAGGTTCAACCTGAGCTGCATGGTTGGAGCCCTTTCTCTCTGTAGTGTCACATGGAGGTTGACACAGGGGATTGCATTGCAAAGTTGTGAACCTCTGCTACTCAGGCACAAAGTGAAGCACGTGCTAGATAGGTGTATTGAAGAACCATGAGTAAACCTTACTTTTTACTTCATGTTCAACGATTAGAGAGACAAAGCAAAGAGACTGTGGTCCCTGTTGTGTCCTGAGAGTGATAAAGATAAATGGCATCATTGTTTTTGCTATCTGTAGGCTGCTGGGATGAATACAAAGGCTAGAATTCACTCACAGGGCTTGCTTTGGGTTGTAAAAAGCTTGGGGATAGGGGGAGGAGAAGAGAAAAGGAAGTGGAGGATGTAAAATGAAGATGCATGTCAGCAAAGTGAGGGTTCAAGTATCAGAGTTAAGCACCGTGCCTTGGGTGGCTGTAACTTCTGGAGAGGCATTAGATATCGGTGTGTGTGAGAGGAGAGAGAGCAGGGACTTTCCCCACCCCAGTCTCTTAAGGGCAGAAGGAAAATCTGGTGGCAGAGCAGAAATCTGGCTGAAGTCAGATACCTGCTGGCATTGCTGTTAGCTACTTGAAGCCAGGATTTTTTCCTGGTGCTTTGCAGGAGCCAGTTTGATGTGATCAGTTATTTATAATTGGAGATGACAGTCCTGCCAAACAAGGACCACTGCCTGGTCTAGCTAACATCAGACCCAATTAAATCAGTTGGGAGTAGTTTTACATTCTGGCAGTTTCTTTGGGTCAAAAAAAGAGAGTGAACTCAATAAGATGGCCCTTGGCTGAAAAGTGCTGCTGTTGATCATAAGTGCCAAATCTCTTGATCTGAGAGCCATAGTCCCTCCTCTCTTCCTGCCCTGATGACACAGGAGGCAGTTTCAACTGTCTCTAAAATATTTATATGCCCCCCTTCACCTTATGATTTGTACCCTAAACAAAAGCTCAACCCCAAAAGCACTCAAACAGGGAATTCAGAGTGATAAGGGAGGCTATGACTGAAGAAGGGTCAAGCAGGATATTGAAATCAGGAGTTCCAGGCAGCAAACTCACCAGAATCATCTTCTTCCCTTGGGGCCAGGCTTGACGAGACATCATGGTGGGTAAGAGCTGGTGGGAAGAACCAAAGAAGCCTCCAGCAGCACCTGCCAACAGAAAGGAATAAAGAGTTATTAATAACAGTGACCCAGATTGCATTCCAGGGGTACAAATCTGGCACGAGAGGTGGCCCAGTCAGCTAAGAGGATATTTGAGGGTTTCTGGGAACATAACCCATCTGGCCACTGCTAGAGGGAGATTGTTCAAACCCTGCAAGGTGTCTCAATGGCACTGACATGAAATAATAACTGGTGCCCACAGATCATCACCCAGGAATCATCTGGATAACTCTCTAGTTGAGAAGACATTTGAGTAATTATCATTACTTTGTGGTACATATAATTTAGTCTCCTTCTGTTCGTTCATGAGTGCACTTGCAGGTTTAATTTCAGAATCAGCTGGATTCTGCAGAGTGGGCACTGAAGGGAACGTTCCTGCACTTATAAAATACACACTTTTAATGGAATCCCTCTCAGAAATTGTTTTATGGGCCTGCCTCAGTTCTCCCTAACGTCAGGGCAAAGACTGGCTCTGAAGCTGGGTGATCCTGGATAATCTGTTGCCTGAGTGAGGGAAAATTTGTTAAACCTGTTAGCACGTAGGAAAAAATGGCAGAGGCTAAGCTCAAAAATCCTGTAGGTAGCACACCTCAGTGAGCATCAAATAGTTGAAAATCATTTGTTTGATCTTTGCAAGAGCTGAGCTTTGCAGAGATCTCACACAGGAGATCTGGAATTAGGACACTTGTGAGCATGACCAAATCTGATCTTTTGGGCAGTTTGACCTTTCTTTTCCCATTTCAAAAAAAAGGATCTTTTTCTCTGAATTAACAATTTATTTCCCATTTTCCCTGAACTCTGCTAAGACAAGGATGGGTGCCTGTAGTGTCTGTCTGTCCTCACACCACAAAAGCCAACCACTGAAGCGTGGAGCAAAATGGTGCTGTGAAGCAGTTGTTATTTCTTAGGACTTTGTCTAGCTGCTAAAGCAGAGCAGACAAGGCTTCTCCTAGCTGCTCTAAGCTTTTCCCACCTCCCCACCCCCCCAGACAACTCTTCAGGAGGGAGGATTTCCTACAGTGTGAAACAGGATCAGCCACGGAGCCTGGCGTGGGGGAGGGAGCTGTTTTGCTCTCCCTTCCATTTTTGACACCTCATGAAAGAGGTGCTGAGCTTCTTTCAAGCTGGATCCTTCTCCATCTCCTCCTTTACCCCACTCTGAGCCCAAACTGAGACCCTTGAGATGCTGCCAAATAAAGAGCTCTCCCATGGCTTAGAGTCTGAAACCAATTAGAAACACCCCCTCCACCGTTGTGCCGGGGCTGTTCCAGCACTGAGGAGACCCACACAAGATGACTGCTTCTCTCCTCAAGCATCACCTCATCCTCCCAGGCAGGCTGTCACCTTTTGAGGAGCTTGTTGCCCAGGGAGCCAGGCATTGCAGCTTTCCTGAGACACTACAGCAGGGATATTGGGATTTTAATTTTTTTTGGTCATCATTTTGGCCCCAGCCCTGTGGAGTGCAATGGATGATTGTGGTTTTTCCTGCTGTCTACAACTTCTGTGGGTTGGTGGGGAGGGAAAGACACAGGCGATGTTTTCAGTTGTGGTTAGGAAGGGAAGGAAAATGTTAAAGCAAGAAGCAAATGTGCATCTTTGCTGCAATGTCTATGCACACATGTGCATGCCACCCTTGCTAAGAGGCAGGAGGGACAGCCTCCACAAAGGACCAAATCACAGAATGGTGGGGTTGGAAGGGACCTCAGGAGATCATCCAGTCCAACCCCCCTGCCAAAGCAGGTTCCCCACACCAGGTTGCACAGGAAAGTGTCCAGGTGGGTTTGAACATCTCCAGAGATGGAGATTCCACACCCTCTCTGGGCAGCCTGGCCCAGGGCTCTGGCACTCTCACAGTAAAGAAGTTTTTCCTTAAGTTTGTCTGGAACTTCTGGTGTCCCAGTTTGTGCCCATTGCCCCTTGTCCTGTCACTGGGCACCACTGAAAAGAGCCCGGCCCCATCCATTTGCCCTCACATTTCAGATATTTATAGACATTGATCAGATCCCCTCTCAGGCCGCTCTTCTCCAGGCTGAACAGTCCCAGCTCTCCCAGCCTCTCCTCACACAGGAGATGCTCCAGGCCCCTCATCATCTTTGTGGCCCTGTCTGACTGTAGCTTCACTGTTATGATAAGAGCCCTAAAGGCACCGTGGGATCCCATTCACAGCGATCTGTTCTGAGGAAGGTTTTCTCTGTTCACAGCCTCACATCACAGCACGCTGCCCAGGGCTTGCCCAGCTCCAGGAAGTTCCAAGGAGCATTCAAGCAGCTGGAGAGCAGCCCTGCAGCACACAAGTGTGTCAATAACACGTGTCCTTAAAGGTCACTTTGGATCATTAGACCACAGAACATAGCGGAGCCTGTTAACGCCACCAGCAGCTGGTCTGGTACAGTGTCATTGTTTTGGCCATGATGTGTGTTAGATAGTTGAGAAAAGGAGTCAGTAAATCTACTGGAGTAGACTTACTTGCTCCTGGTACCATCTGCATGTTGCTCAGTCTTTAATCAAAGCATTCTCCCATCAGCTGGTGGGGTATGGAGCTGTAATCTACTGTGGTGTAGCACTGAGAGAAGGGCTCCTGGAAAGGACCAGGGTACAGACAGAGTGAGTGACTTGCCAAAGATTATGCTGAGAGTCCGTGGCAGTTAGAAGGTCATCAGTTTGGGGCTTTTTAGTTTTCATACTACTTAGGAAGCCTGACCTAGCCTAGCCTGTGCCATTATCCCTAGGAAGAGTTGTTGCATAGGGTAAGATTCAGTTTTGCAGCCAGGGACTGTAGAAGTAGAAACATAAAATTTCTCTAGGTTGAGTCTTGGGTTTTGCCACCACTAGTCTTCTGTCTCATCCACACCTTTCTGTTTATCATCCCTACCACAGCAGATAAGGACATCCAGCTCCTACAGCCATGGAACCTGGATAACACTTCTTTATTCAGGTGCTTTGACAAGGATCCCCCTTTTTTAACAGGCGGCTTCTTTATCTTTTGCAGAACTTTGCCAAAGAATTTGTGATCAGTGACCACAAAGAACTGGATGAGGATTACATCAAGAACGAGCTGAAGAAAGCAGGGGGGGCTAATTACGATGCACAGACTGAGTAACTGCACAAACCTCCTGGCACCATCACCTGGATCTCAAAGGGAGGGGAAAGGCACAACAAACTAACACGACTGAGAGATGAGGCAACTGAAACCCCCGGCTTCCTCTGTGTGCACCCAAGAACTCCCTTCCTTTGCATACAACGGACTTCTATTTTTCATTCCATCTCATTAAACTTCCCTCTCTGGGGTTCTGGGTTTTTTTTTCACCCCCATTTTTTTTTTTATACTCCTAACTCTGTCTGTGTTCTCACATCTGTGGAATTTAGGTTTGGCTCTGCTTTGCTCCTAGTCAGCGTTGTGTTTGTAGAGGCTTGCCATTGTGTCCTTCTTCGTATGCGTGCATGTCTGCGTGGTTTAGTTGGGCTCAACCTGGTCTTTGAAGGGAGAAAGTTTTGGGGGAGTTCTGAACATCAATTATTTTAAAATTTGTTTTCACTGATCTTCTTGGAATTATAATTTTTGCTATTTTAGGCTCAGATCAACTTGAGTTGACTTCACTCAAACTTTGATTAAATAGTCTAAGCTTAAAAGTCCACCTGAGATGTCAATAAACAGCTTAAAAATCAAAGCTAACAAGCAAAAAAAATTTCCTCAACTCTTAATAAATGGGAATAAATTTGCCTTAAACATTGCTTGACAGTTGCTATGCTATGTGCTGCATCTCTACCCCTCCCTCTTGAAAATAAGACCCGATATGATCTGAAGGTGGAGGGTTTGTTGTGCTTTGGAGGTATCATGGCACAGTAAAGTGAGGGGCTTAGAAAGGTCTGGACACTTGTTCACTATTTTGTGTACATTGGTCTCTGGGTTTCTATTTGACTTTCCTAAGGCTGGGGCTCAGGGGGGTGAAATTGAAATGCATAGATTTTTCTTTTTAAATGATGTCTGCAAAAATAGCAGCTGATGAATCCTAGCAGCCTTCTCTGCCCGTGCCCCCCCTGTTTTTTTTGCAGTTAAACACAACATCTTCAGTTATGTGGGGCCTTCAGGCAGTGAACCATCCTGCAGCTCTGACTGAGGGATGGAGCAGGGCAGCTCTGTCCCAGTCAGGATAAAACATTCAACAGCAAAGGCTCAGAGTTAACCTGGGCACAGTTTGCTACCAAACTGTTTCTTTGGGGGGCTTCTTTGTATGGCTTTTTTTTTTTTTCCCCATCAAAAGTAATTGTCCCCAGAATTCTGTGTAGGGGGAAACTTGTACTGGGGTTTGGGAGTCAGTGCTATAAACCCATTACAGAAATAAATGTTTTTCAAGAACAGTTCTCAGTGACTCTGTTGTTCTTTAACCTGCCCTGCCACAACAAGCCTGTAATTAGGAGGTCTCTTAATCCTGAGTGCGAGGATTTGAGCCCTTGCAATCTTGGGGCTATTAAGAGAATTAAACATTGGTTTAAATGTAAAATGATCTCAGTGCCTGCAGTCCTTGTCTGCTCATCTCTGCTCTGAAAGGCTGAGGTGACCACAGTGCATCTGACACACTTTTTGTTCAGCAGCTCTATATCTCCATTTCCAGCGCTAAAATGCCAACTAGGAATTGTAATTGGGTCAAAGAGAATTTCAAACCCACATAACATAAAAGTAGAGAGGTCAGGAAGAGATTTGGGAGCAAGAACGACACTTTCAGACTGAGGTTTTGCAGTTTCCTGCCCAGGGTTACATGGGGGGTTACAATTCTGAATTTGATTTACTAAAATTTGCCCTGAAAGAAGGGAAAGGGTTATTTTAGTTTTATTTTTTACAGGACTGACAGTAGGGACAGGCATAACTAATGGGAAGAGCTTTGCAGAGAGCTTGCCATGCTCTGAGGCTTTGCCTTACTGGTTCAGTGACCACAATAAACTTTTATGTGACAGCTTGTGGGGGACTGAGACAACAGTCTCAGGCTGGCCTTGAAGCCTGGCAGCAGTATCACAAGAAATTGGTCAGCACCAGCTGTGGTGTGGGGTTTGATGCACTGCTCAAGAGAGAGCTGAGCACAGAGACAAAACAACTTTCTCAGCCACTAGAAGACATCTCAGCAAAACAAAGCGGAGCACTTGGGTGAGCTGGCTCCAGGATGGAGAAAGTGAAGGCATCACCCTGGCTCTTCAGTTGCTTTGCTGTCCTCAGTCAGAATATGCCCCTCTCAGAGTATTTTTCTAAAGGCTTTCTAAATATTTGTCTCCTCCAGGCACATCTGATCCTTTCCCTCTGAAAGGCACCGTTGGTGCCAGCTCAGTGCCCCACATCCGGGGCTGACTCAGCAGCTGGAAGGGGTGACACAGAGCTTGTCCCTCCCTTGGATTTTCTCCAGACTTCTGCAGTGGTTTGAAGTGGGACTCCAGAGTACACACACAAGATAACCATCCCATTTGCCCTCAGCCAGTCCAGTTCACAGCACATGTAAGAACCTGTATTCTCTATGAATCACCTCTGTGACTGGCACACGTGGTCCCATTTTGACCACAAGAATATCAAGCTTGCAGTTGCTAGCACAGCTATTGCATGACCAACGTTAGATACACACAAAAAAAATGAGGAAGAGAAGGAATTGCTCAGTTGTGACAAGACATCAGGATAAATCCTTATGGAAAAAATTAGCCTAATAAATAATACCAGTAACAGAATTAGTGGGGTTCTGTTTAGTTTCCAGCCTCAATTTCATCTTCTTGGGCAAGATACCTAGTGATACCATCTTGCTAATGCTCTGAATGGGAAAAAAACAGGATAAGATGTACAAAACCATTGCTGCTGGTCTGTCTCTGGCCTCACTAGAGCACAGTGGGGTCAGTTCTAAAAAAACCCACCTGGGAGTTCGTGTTTGTACTGTCCTGTTCCTCTAACAACACTGCAACAGCCAAGTTAATCAAGTCCACACTTGTCAAACCCTCAGTCAAATATAAGATTATCTTTGTGACAAAGAATGTCTTGGATACACACCCAGCCCTGACCCCAGCTCCAGCCCAAGCTGATGAATGTGAATCCCAGGTGGCTAGCTAGGAGTGTTTGGGGCAAAATGTGTTTCAAGAATTCAGTTTTCCCTCCCTCCCTACTCATCACTCCTGTAAAAGTGATCTGAATTGTTTTTTAAAATGTTGATTTTACTTCAGTATTACCAAACTGTCTTCACTTTCCTCAAGAGAGTGACTTTATTGGTATTAAGTCAAACCCTTCTCATGTTTGTAATGGGGACAGCTCAGCTGTTCACAGGGGCTGTACACGCCTGGTCTAACTCATCATCTGCTCTGCTGGCTAAAACTTATCTCTGGGGTCTGCTCTTGCCTGGCTGGAAAAGTATTTACCCCACAGAGTTTGCATTCTTAATTATGAGCAAGGAAGGATAATTCATGCAAGAAACAATTGACAAGAACTGAGGAGAAGAAAGACTGGGACACGAAGAATAAAAGCACAAGACCAATTCTTTGTGGTGCATTTGGGATCTCACGCTTGGCATATCACAACAACACAACATAAATTGGAAATTGTCTCTCTCTATCTCTCTTTAAAGATTCCATACTCCTCAGCATCATCCTTCACACCACATTAATGTAGCTGAACATTTGCAAGTGGCTGATGCTCTCATCAGATATATTAGGGACTCTATTATGGACTGTATTTTGTACCCAGAGTGGTGGAGACAAAGAAGGAATTAAGAATACCTATTTTTTTCTGCTATACTTCTCAACAGGAGGTCTCAGAGTGTTTCAGAACGATTAGTATAAACCAGACTGTACTGTCGTTCCTGGAGCACAATACTTTTGTTTAGGAAAAAGCCTTTTGCCATGGAATTGAAGCAGAAATAGCAGCCAATGTGTTACAGAGCCCCAGAGCCCAGCCTGGGGAGTCAGCCTCTCAGTATCTGCATTCCTCACCTTACCCAAGCAAGGCTGATAACTCTCTCCTGGATTTATGCTAATGACCACATGAGACATGGATTTTCTTTTTCATTTTTACCGTATTTTCTTTATAGAGTTGAGTGCTCTGTTTTGTGTCCACTTAATATTCAAAGCTCTTTTTTTTTTTTTTCCCCTTATTATATCTTTCATCAGGCTTTAAAGACCTGCTGCTGCAGAAAGGCTTGTGGGGTGTCCCTTGTGCCACAGCTCGGTGGGGACTTTGCTGTACGTCGGGGCTCAGGGCTGGGGAGAGGCTCTGCTCTGCCTCTGACAAAGCGAGGGAGAGCGTGAGCAGCAGTGGCAGCACGCTGGGGGCTGTGTCTGCCAAGGAACAGATTGAAACAGTTCAATGGCTGCTTTTATATTTGGCATTGCCAAAGGATTTTCTATTCCTCCACGTTAGGAGGGCAGCAGATACAAGGCAGCATCCACTTTCAGCAAGGAGGGAGCAACAGAGCTGAGCAAAACATCCTCCAAAATCTTGATTGATACAGAGTCAGACACAGCAGATAAGTTAATTTTAGCAAGCCCAGATTTGGGGGGTTTTTATGCAGTGCAGTCAGATGGTGGGAAGGGATGGGGTGCTTGGGTGACCCCTCCAAGACGTGTTTAGGAGACAAAGGCTCGGCACCCAGGGGCAAAGTGGTGGTTTGAGGATGGGAGACAGCAAGGCTGCTCTGAGTCAGAGAGCTGCAAGATGTGAACAGCAAATTCTCCCTCTGAGGAGTAAGTGGACTTTTGCAGAATAGAAAATAGCTGAACCAGGCAACCCCAGCCGCTCAGACCGGCCCCTGGAAACCGCCGGCGTGCTCTGCCTGTGTTTTTAGAGACTGCTGTCCCAAAGAGTGTGTAATGCCAGATTACTGCCTGGCGTTAAGCAGGCTCTGATGTACAGACCCCCGGGGTGATCTCAGCTCTCCACTTTGAATTGGTGCAGTTATTTAGCAACCAGACACCAGAGGAGCTGCAGAGAGGGGTGAAGGGCAGACGCAAGATATTTTGTGCATTGTTGTCCGAGTCTAGCTCAGCTCAGTGCTCCATGACACAGCACAGAAAGGGACATTGTTTAATGGCTGTCAATACATGAGCTATCAGCTCTGGTCTAGGCGTGACGAGAGCAGCTCGTTTTCTTGCCTCCTCCCGGGCGGATGCGCTTCCGCTCACTCCTGGCACTGCAGCTCTTACAGTTGTGGTCATGCTTGGGTGGGGGCTGGATTTCCCCAAGCTGGAACCATAGGTTATCCTATATATCCAACATATCCCCCAAATCTCACACTTTTGGGACCATTCTGGTGTGTAATGAGGGCAATGTGTGATTGGAGTCCTCCTCTAAGGCTTGGCTTTATGGCCCAATGAAGCAAACCACTGAGAGATGGTTTAATTGCAGCATGATGAAGTGTGTATTGCTTGGTGGGAATGAATTCAATAAAAGACATTTACAGCCCCCTCAAGCTTTAATCCCTGGAGTGCTACAGTCTTCCCTAGTGTGATTTGCACCTATGCTGACAATCCATCTGCAAAAAACATGGTCTCTTCATCTTTTACAGACATCTGTTTCTGGCCTGGAGTAGCTCACTTTGCTCATCTTACAACATCTGATGGATTTGTGTAAGTTTATCAGAGCTGGGAAACAAAGAGAAACCTTTCAAGATATTTAATCTTTCTCCTTCCCTCATCAAAATATCCAATAAGGTTTTTCATTAACCTTAAGATATCTTCAGAATGAAAGCGCATTTCCACGTAAGCGCAGCTGAAAGGGAACAAACAGCATCTGTTCTGCAAATATTAAATGCGGGCAGTAGATGAATTCTTGTCTCCTTTATCATGATTAGCCACATTTCTGCCATGTAATTTTGGCCTATCACTCAATAGAGACTGTAATCAGGATGTAATGCATCCTATTGGCACATTACAGCAATGCAGCTGTTCAAGGCAGCAGCTGAACCCTTCGGTGATTTAAACTAGATTTTATGACACCCAGGGCAAGACTCCAATAAGTATATTAGTGACATGATTTTAAAATAATAAGAGTTGAATCTTGTCCCACTGAAGTTAATTCTGATGTTGGTTTTCATGGGAGGAAGTGTTTGGCCAAAATGAGAAATCAAACAGGTCTCAGGGGTGTCCTCAGTGAAGTCAAATTCTCTGAGAGCAAAGGAGCTGTGGTGAGATCACCCCTAGGCAAAGGTGTGAATGCTGCCTTCTCACATTGATTTTGAGGTTACTATGCACCAGTTAAAGTTTTATGTGAGGAAACTTATATAAAATCTGACTACAGAATGCAGGGCTCAGAAAAGAATTAAAGCATGCTGTGACACAGTCTGAATTTTCGGCTCTCATCCAGCTAGAACGTAGCAACAAAGAGTGTGTTACCAGGCCAAAGAGCAGGGAAAGTGTATTTAACTTAAAATGTCAGTGTTTCAATTTTGCCAAGTTCCAAACCAAAATAAAAATAAACCCTGTCACAATTCTTGAGAGCAGAAATCCTATAAAACCCTCTGAAGTTTTATGCAAAAATTACCAGCATTTTCACAGAGAATGAATGTTTTGGGTTTAATTTTTTTTTTCCCAAGCACCTCCAGTTAAGATGGAATTACAGAGTTAAAAAACATTTCAGACAGAATCACAAAACCCTTTGAAAGTCAGAAATAAGCACTTCCTTTCTCTTTTAAGCTCTTTTCCAGAAAGCATCTTGCATCTACCCATATCTTCCTTCTAGCACACTTAGGCAAACATTCTGGAGAACCCTTACGCTTCCAGGATCACACTGCCACTGGGTTAATGTGGGTGCAATTATGGAGTGATCTGATAGAGAATCTCCATCATGACCTGTACAGAGCAGTATATCTTACATCAGAGCTGTAAATCAGAAACACTGCAAAATTTATTATCTTCATCTTCCTTATTTAAAAGCTAGAACCTGTCAGATGGAACCATAAATCTGCTAGATGGCCCTCCTTGCATCAAGCCTCTTAATATTGCAGTTCATGTTTGTTTCTGAACTCTCTCTGCCAACATTTCATTTTCCTCTCATACTGATACTTAATGCCTTAAGTGCTTGGCAAGATAAACACTGGCTTTGAGCAGCACAAGCTCATGATCAGTTTATCTGAGGATTATTACACGGGTGCACGTAGGAGTCAGTCATAAATTGAGCACATTTTTGCCCTAGCTGGTGAGATAGTTTGCAGTGAATGGGATGGCACGTTCCAAGAGGAATCATGGAGCTGGGACATAGAGGAGATTCAGCTAAATTTTATCTAATTAACAAACCCCACTGAGATGGGGCATCAGACTATGTAAATGTGAACCACACTATCTGGTGCTGGGGGGTGAAGAGAGAAGATGATGTTTTGCTGGGGGCTGAACTGGTATCTTGGAGCTGAGCACAGCATGAGAGAGCAAGAATCAGTGGCTGGAGATGGACAAATTGAAGCAACAAACTAGACATGCATTTTTATAAGGGAAGGTGATTAACCACAGCAAGAAACAGTCAAGGCAACCGACTGATGCACCATTTCTTCTACTACACAAAGCATTCTTGCTCCCTTCTGGAATAGATGCTTGAATGAAACACCAGTTATTGGGCTCAACAAACAGGGGAAATACAATTGTCTGCCGTGCAGAGATGATCAGATTTGATTTTGTCTCTGTTCTGAAGTCCAGGCATCTTCACTGGCTCAGGTACAACAATACAGGGACCGATTCAAACTACATCTTCACTGATCTCAGATGCATTTGCAGTCACAGGGTATAAATGAGCCAACTCTACTCTAGACTGAGTGAAGGGACAGAGCAAACAGCTAAAATAGTAATGTTTTAAAGTGCTACAGCTGGATCCAAAGACAAAACTTGTCTCTCATGTCCATCAGGTTCTCAGCCTTAGATAAGAATACACAACCCTTTGTCTGCAATAGTGCTCTTGTCTCCTTTCAGCACCATTTTGAACAGATTAAGTTGTCTGAAGCAGGGTTTATGACTTATGCCAAATACTACTTTCAGCACAGCCAAAAAAGCTGAAGCCTTCCAGTGGGAAAAGAATTTAAAGAACTGATGTAGAATTAAATTAAACCAGTCCAAGCTCATCCTCTTAAATCCAAACCAGGCAAGAAACCAAGAAAGTTTGGTTTTAGTGCCTGTTGGACACAAATTAAAACAAACTAGTCCAAGTGATATGCTAGGAAAGAGCTCCAATGGAAATGGAAGATTAAAACATGGTATGGAAGTGGTCATGGGTCCCCAGCCACCTGCTCTGCCCTCCTGGCAAATGCCACCACCCCAGACAACCGCATCTGAACCTGCTTGCAGATCACCAAGTTTTCCTCTCAACAGATTAACAGAAACTGAAAGTTTCTGAACAGGATAAACAGCAAGAACACACAAAGCCTTCACTTAAATCAGAGGCACAAAATGAAGCAGCAACCCCAAAGAGCGCCTGTGGAGCTGGGCAGAACAGCTGGGCTGTTCTGGTTATATTCTTGCTGTGGACACCACAAAGTAGGAGCCTTCACTTAAGTCAGGAAGACACAATGCTCAAAAATGGAAGTAAAAGCAGTGAAATGTGTGCTCAGGTTTCTGTCTTTTCCATTCAAGCATTTAAACTGCTCCCAGCAAGTCAATCACACTTTTTTTGCAAGAAAGAACATTACTTACCAAACCCTTATGCAGCACACGAGGAAAGGGGAGGAGGTTGCTCACTAGTCATTTTGCATAGCAAATCCTGTGCAAAATGATAATTATTAAATCTTAAATTAAGGTCAGAAGAGTCCTGTTAGGGCAACTGTCAATTAATATTGTCCTATTAATGCAACTATCCCTAATATTAATGCACAGCTTACAGCTTTTCATTCTGCAAAGACACTTTTTTGGCAAGTTTAAAAACCTGGTTAATGAAGAAAGTCCACATTGTGTGTTCACCAGCTTGCAAACACCCCACACGGGCCAAAATTCTCCTGGGGTTTAGCTTTATTGGAAATGTAAATCACAACAACAAAACAGCTTTCACACACACCAGTGCTAGCCAAGTGAAACCACCACAACTGTAAACTTCCTTTCCAAGCTTAACTGTTCCCATGGTTCCTCCCTGGTGACACTTCCATGCAAATCTGCAATTTCTCTTTTTTATTTGGTTGCAACTTGTAAAACTGATCTGCAAGTGTGATCCAGCAATAATTATATCGTTCCTTTATGCAGGATTTAGTATTTGAATTGAGTACAGCTCTGCATTTACAAGCAGGTTGCCAGAATTACTACCCAATTACAACTTCTCTTCTCAAATATACACAAATGATCCTTTTGAATTCACATTTTACTACCTTATTTATACCAAGAGATGTCAAGGCAAGAACATACTTGAATCCTTCCTGAAAACTGGTACTAATTTCAGTTTGGGAATAGAGTTTCCTAATGAAAAACACATTAGAGGCAAGGATGTTTTCAAAGCAACTAGTTCTGGCATGTTACACTGTGAAACTAAAGATAGGCTTTTTTTTTTTTTTTCCCCTAAAAGATTCCATAAGATTCACACATACTTGGGAAAACAAAAGATCTTTTTGTATGTGTGTGAAAATTGACCCATTGCTGGACCGAGAAATCCAAGCTAACAAACAAATCTGCAATGGTGATAGATCATTTGGGAACTTCTTTACAATGTAGGTTCTTGGACCATTCATAGCAGTGATTTTTGAAATTCTTTGCTTTTGAAAGGTTCTTTGTGAGAGAAATGTGGTTTGGATTGAGTCAGGGATATGGTAGCTGGAATAGGAATAGACTCCACTTATTAAACAGAATAGTTTTCATGTTACAAGTGCGACAGACCAATATAAATCACGGACAGGCCTGAAATTCAGGATCTGAATCCACAGACAGATTTGATCTTTTGTTCTATTTCAAGGGAAAGGAGAAAGACACATCCACATTTTATGTTCTCATCCAGTTCAGAAATCACTGAATATTAAGAAGGGACCAGAGAGTTCCTGCTTCATCAGCCTGGTGTACGAGATCAATCGGTGCCTGGGATGGATTTAGGATAAATCTCCATGGAGTCCTGAAAAGACCTGAGAGGACTCAGACTCTTCCAGGGACCTCCAGTATTTTCCAGGACAGAACTGCTCAACTCTTATCTGTCTTCTCACACACTTAGAGCTTCCCTGTGGCTGGACACCCTGCAGGTTGCTGCAGTGATTAAATCACCTACTTCCAGAATTCCTTCATGCAAGGAAGTTACAGGAATGTCTCCTATCCTTGTGTTGTCTGGTACCACTTGTTTGTTACCCCATAATTGAAATTGTACCTCTCTCCCCTCTTCTACAGAACAACCTTTGTCACTTTACCAGGCTTTCGGGTCCAGATTGTGTTTCAACAGTTACAAATGTGGTGTGGCAAAAGCATCACCAAATAAAATGTCTTGTAAATACTAATAGGGTACTGTGCTACACTCTCACTCTTTTGGAGAGAAAGATGATGCTCATCTCAGCAATGAAGTAAAGAAGAAATTACAAAGAACTTTTGTTACAGGTCACCTGGTCCTTCTCTCTGCTCCTGTTAAGTGGAAAGGAAAAAAACCTGTCTCAGAACTGTGATTTATTTTTTTTAATTGTGCATTCATAGCTTTATGTTGGATTCAGCTGTGTGAATTATTACTGAGGTACATCTGCCAAAGAACACTGTCCAGGTAAAATCAGCATCTACTGGCTCCTGCTCAGCTGAAATCCATAGGCTTTTTGCCATCAATTTTTATAGCACCAGATACAGAGTGTGTATGGATAAAACATTTGGGCAGGCAGACAGATAAAAACGTGCCTGTGTAAACCGAGGCCAAAACATTTTCTCAGCCTCGAGCAAGATTGTGTTCTTAATTAAGTACAAAAAAAGAAAGATAATTTGATTCAGAAATAACATTATCTTTCCTCTACCTCCTCTCACATCAGAAGGTACATTTGGTTTCACCATAATAAATCAATCACACAGGGCATCAAGCACACACCTGCGATGCTGGAGAGCTTCTCCACCACGCTGGTTAAAAACAAGATCAGATTAATCTGGAGCACAGGGCCAGGTGTCCTGAACTAGTTTTCAAGCAGTGAGTGCTACAGAAGAGATGGCTGGAGGTTGGGCACCATGCTGGGTATCTATTAAATTTAAATGGTGTTTCTCAGCAAGATCACCGAGCCAAGATGCTCTACTTGATGAGCTCAGGGAGAAACAATCACTAAAAGGAACATATTCTATTGCTCTGACTCTGACAGCTTCATTGCTGCAGCGTGGTTGCATTTTTACACCTTCCTTTCAGCGTGACAGCTTCATATTGACTTAAGGAGCAGCTTAATATTGACAATGGGTCATCTCCACTGGTAAGATTTCTCTAGCTGTAATTTCTTCTTCTGATGTAGTTCCTTGAAAAGTATCTTACACAATGAAGCAGTTTTTCAGGATAACATAAGAATGTAAAAGTGATAACATTTTTTTGTTGTTTTCTTCAGTCATCAATCTTTGCAAGACCTTTGAGAAAGGCTTTAAAGAGCAGCAATATTTTCTACATTTGCTTGCTACCCAGTGATAAAGGAGAGGACATACAGAGTTCCTGTACTTCCATCCCACCTGGACATCACAGTGTATCAGAGGACGGACTGGATCACTTTTCTGTTTAGTTTTAATTCCCATGGATCAGCAGAGAGAGGTAGCTGAATCCAGAGGCCATAATCAGAGCCTATAAATAAGAGTTTAACTTTTCTCTAACTTCAGTGCTTGGGATAATCTGTTTGGACATTGATATGGTTAAGGATCAGTTAATTTCCCCAAACTGTTGAAGACCCATATAAACAAAACAAAGTTCTCAACACATTTCATCAAAATGAAACAATCATTCCCTTCAGGAACAATAAGAAATATGCAATTTTATCAGAGGCTTGAATTATCTCTCATCCCAAGTTCCAGATTAACTTTGAGCAATTAGCAGGGATGTCCTCAGTGACCATTTACCTGACCCATCCCTCATAACACAAAACCAGTGAGGAAATGATACAGGTGAGTGGTGGCAGTATCATCCATCCACCCACAGACCATAAAAGCAAACCAAACTCCTAGAAGCACACCCACTTCAACATCACCACAGCAGACAAGGGTTGCCCTGGGACTCCAGCTGCCCAGACACTTCTACCAGCTCACCTTGAATATCTCCTAAGTGCCAAGGCAAGGATTCAGTCATTAGTATGACATAAATCTACAGCAGCCTGGAGTTAAAAAGGAAGTTTCCAAGCTGCACTGAGGAAGACTGTGGCTGCATGATCCGAAATTTGTCTCCAGGTGTTTGTACCCCACATCCTATATTGTAAAGCTCATTGTTAGGATGAGGCTGGGTGGGGCAGGTCTAGGGTTGGGCTGCTGCTTGGGGGTTAGATCACTAATTCCTTGGTGGAGGGACTGCTTTTCTGTGGCTGCACAATGCTTTAAAATACATAGACCTTGTTCATAAGTGGACTTTGAGGTGCTTCTACAACTGGTGCATGTTTGCAATGGAAGATACAACAATGGTTGTACAATGGTGAGCCAGCCTGACAAAAGCAGGAAATGTGTTCAGAAAAAATAACTGACCCCAAAAGCATCACCAAAAATTATCAAGCACAAGATGAAAGGAAGGTTGGTTTTGAAGAGAAAATCTTCAGAAGGCTTTTGGGAACACAGGTGAGTAGAGGAGACTATTTGGAGTTGACTAGAATAGTTTTAGTGATAAAATTAATTTAATAGCCACAATTCTCTGTGTGCCAACACGCTAAGAAATTTCATGTTAACATTTATAAACAGACACACATTTTCCCCCTCACTGAAGCATTTTCCCTCTTCTATTTTCAGAGCACTCTGGAGTGCTCAGATAACCCAACTCTGTAACTCAAACCCAGCAGGAGACTATTTAATAAGAACCTTTTTAAGATAATTTTTTTCTACAAAGGTAGAAATAATGCAATACCCTATAGTCCTTTTCAAAAGGAACAGCATCAGAGGAGTTGGATGTGGAAAACCCCTTTTTGATTATCCTATTTCCTTTTTCATTACTGTAGGACACGGGACTCCAGACTATCTGCCCAGAACACACGTGACAGAGGTGCAGCTGTGGTGTGTGATATACGATTATGGCAATCTCTGAGACTCATCTGGAGACCCTGGAATTTCATTATTCCATTCCACATCATTTCCAGTGACCTTGTAATGTCCTTGCACCTACTCAGAGCTGTCTGAGGGTGGTTTCACACAATGGTTGAGGTTGGGAGGGACCTCTGAAGGTCATCTAGTCCAACCACCCTGCTCAAGCAGGGACTCCTAAAGCACATGAACCAGGATTTTGTCCAGAAGGTTTTTCAATACCTCATTTTGACGGCTAAAGGTCCACAACAAGAGCAGGGGCCTGTGCTACAGCTATTAAGTTTGCCTTTCTGCACCTCCTGATGGTAATAGCAAGGGTAAGTAACAGAGGAACCTGTGTTGCCTGCTCCACTTTAACAGAAACCCCTCTCTACTGGTGTATCCTCATGGTCCAAATATACTTCTCCCTTGAGTGGGCCTGACTGCAACATAATTTGCCAATCTGACACAAGAGTTCAGTTTATTGCTGGTTCCTGAACAGTGCCCAGGTTGAGAGCTGTGGCTTGCTCTGGAAGGATCAGATGGTTTAATTTCTCTCAGCCACAGCCAATGGTAATTGTGCTTGGCTTCTCCAACTGACCTTCTGGTCCAGAAGCTTGGAGCATGTGGCCTCCAGACATCCCTTCCAATATAAGTTTGTCTATAAGGCTGTAATTCAAAATTTGCTTTGCTCCAAACTGAAAACAACACTACAAAAAGTTGTGATGTCATTTTGTTTTGGGTTGGGTTTTTTGTGTGTGGTGGTTTTTGGTTTTGTTTTTTTTTTTTAAACAACTAACCCATTTTGTGCTGATTTAAATATGTTTGTATAGTTATAAACAGCTGTAGAAATTGTGACTTAAGAGTGACAGTTTTTAGTGTTATTTCTTCAAAAAGTAATAAATAACAAATTAAATTTGAAAATTACAGCTTACTTTTTTTTTCCCCTTCAATGCTAAATTGAATTGACACATTCCTGAGGAAGCTTTTAATTTTGCACAAAGAGCAAGTTCCAAGGAATTTTTTTCCCCTAGGAAAATTTTTATCTACTTGCATCCGGTAATTGTTCTATTTTGCACTTTGAAAAGACCTCAATTTGATCAGTTCAGCTTTCCTGTTCTGGTTTACATTTATTTCCAACAGGAAGACATATCTGTCAACAACTGAGTATTCTTCTAGTAATTGGAAATCTAATCCAACATGCAATGTCTTTTTCTTTTTCAAGCACATTGCAAGAATGAAAACAGGGCATTTTGAACAAATTAGAGATATTAAATAGAATGTGTTTCACATACTAGGCTTTGTTGAATTGCCATGGCAATTATCTCCATGGAGTCTTCTAAAATATCAATTCCTGGGTACAATGGTCAATGTTTTCACTATTAATCACAGATTCACCTGAAGACCCCCCAAATTTGTGGTTAATATGTGTTTCTTAAGGGCCCTGGGTGCAAAGGAAGTGGAATTAGCTTGGATGCAGTTTTGATTCTACATTCCTGAGTTATTGTAGGAACTGTTCAAAGTTCACTTTAATTCACTTTCACAGTTTTCATTCAGCATGAAAATTTCAATTATTCCATTTACTCCAGTCAAGAGAACATGACAAGAAATGGAGTGGCTCAGAATTTCTGCAGCTGTTTGTATTTAGGGTAAATATCCAAAAAGTACTGAAAAGCAGGAATGTATAAAGTGTCTTATAAAGCACCAGCTTTTGATTTTTAATTTGCAAACATCTGGGATTCCAAGGAATACTTTGAAGGGATTCACGAAACACTACTAAAAAAGCAATCTTATTGTTAGTAGGTTTAAATTCATTATTCAGGGACCACACATCTAGTAGAAAACCTACAGCTCAACCCATGGCTGAAAACCTCTGCATGGAACAGATTGGCAGTTAAGTACGTGAGTAGTACATGTCTCATTTCTGTGAATGATCATTTCTTTCACATCAGTCAAGGAAGGAGTGAGATCCCACCACATCAGTGTAGGAAGAAGCTGGCTCTGAGTCTATTTTTGCTGCTGCCACTAAGCTATTGTCTAACTTGGAGCATGTTGCTTCCCTTTTCTGTGCCTCTGTCCCTCCAAGTCTTGCTTTCCAGAAGATAATTTCTCCAGGCTAAGGGCTGTGTCCTATTATCTGTTAATACAAGACTGAACACAACAGCATCTCAGTCCTGACTAGAATCTTAACCACCTGAATGTTTCTGTAACCTTTTGTATCATCATAATCCTATTGTTTTGCTTAAAAAAAAAGAAACAAAACTTGATTGTGATTATTTTATATGCCCAGGTATCATTCCTTTTTTTTTTTCCCTGCTTGTCTGATTTTTTTGTAGTCCCAGGAACCCAAGCATTCCAGGAGTTCTAGGATTTTTAGGGACTCCAAGAAATTGAACTAGCATCTCTCCTTACATATGTTCTTTCTGTTTGCTTTGGGAGGGGTTCTTTTATTATTATTAAAAAAGAAGAGTCAGCAATAATAATCTGACTGGAGACTTTGCCTCACAGCAGGACAAAATACCCTGTGTGGTTCAGAGCATCAGTGTCATGACACAGGAAAGTCCTGTCTCTGGAGCTCTCCTCTGTGGGTTGTTGCAGTGGGTAAAGCCTTGGGGCTGAGCTACATTGTGTGCTCCATACACAAAGTGTTCAAGAAAACAATGAGCATTATCACTAATGAATTAATTACCATTTTATCCTTTCAGCACAGATTATATCTAACAGCTATAAAGACAAAACAGCTGTACTGAAGGATGAATAACACCACAGTTCAGAAAGGATTCTGTCCCTAAATACATCAGTCAAAGCCTTCAGCTTTGTAAACACCCATGTTCACCCTCCATCAGGGATGATCTGCAGGAGTCCTACAAGAAACTGCTTCAGTTCTCCATGGCTCATGATGGACTGAGCTCACTGAGAAATGACTCTTTCTGGGAAGCCTCTCCCTTGTTTACTGCAATTCCTTGTTTTCTGGAAGAGATTGAAGGATTGTTCTGGCTGTTGGGAATGTGACCTCAGCTGTCTTAGTTATTATTTCTGTCACTGGGAGGATTTAGCAGCACGGTCAAGGGACCACAAAGAAACATCCTGAGTTAGTGTGAAATGTTCACCTGGCCCCTGTGTCACACGATAAACTTACTCCTTGAGTCAAAGTGCCCAAGTGGAAATGGGTAATAGAACTTCATTACACCATACCATGTTTCACAGAGAAAAAGTGTCTCTGAAATACTGAAAGCAAATGCATGGGTGGCTTTGAGCCACAAAAAAAAAATCCAGAAAAACTCAAGCAAATTTGCCATCAGAGATCAATTCCTTTTCTCAATAGGAACTCAGTTTGAAACTGCTACTTGCTTTACATGAAAGTCTAATTTATTGCCTTAAAATCAGATGCTATTAGCCAAAGGAATTTATTAAATCAATCACCTTGATGTGCTAAGCTTTTCCTTGCTGTGACCAAGTCTTTAAACTAGTTCAGGTCTGATCACTTCAGTCACTTACTACCAGTGAATGTTTGGCAGGGGCCAGCTTAGGGAATCTTCACGTGATGGACTGAGGAGGAGCAGCTCTCCATTCCAGCCACAGATGGAATGTTTCACCACTGCTTTCTCATTTGGCCAGCAGCTCATTGGACTCTTAAGTCTTTCCAGTGCTTAAGGAAGAATTCTTTGCAGTGATTTGCCTGTGCAGCTTTGCTCACTTCCCTGATGAAAGTACCAGGAGAAACGGCTACCCTGATCTTCTCCAAGAGCCTCCAAAAAAAAGCACTGCTACTTTTGTCAAGCATCTTCCCACACTTCTGGACTGAGGCCTTGGTTCTGTGATCATTAACACAAAACCTCTGCATTGCTGATCTGCCAGAAGTATATATTTGATGTGGATCAGATATTGGCATATGATTGTATTTCTGGGGAAGTAGCTGGAGTGCAGAACACAGTGTTTACACTGATTTTCCCTGCCTAGAAGAGGACAGACAGTTTCCAATAGAGTGAAAATATTGGAGCAGTAGCTGCAGAAGATGCCTCATCTAGGAGTGAGACTTCTGGTCCAACATAAACTTGTCATTATTTTTTTAATGCATTTAAATAGGCAAGTTTGCTTACTCTGGATCAGTGCTCTGTGTGATGTGATTCTGTGTCGTGACTTTTCTGATTCAACACAAGAAACCTTTAAGCTGGATTTATTGTATTGTTGAATCATGACCTCAGGGATTTGTAAGAGAAATGAGCTGCAGCCAAGTGCCAAGGGTTTTAAGGCAACTTACAAGCAGAACCTTGGCCATACTGAAGTCAACACCAAAATTCTGTGTTCTTTTTTGGGATGAAAACACTTGGTTGCTGAAACATGAACTTTCTGTAGGACCATATGGACCAGGTTCTGAAATTCTGCCCTCAGTCTTCCAGGAGAGGAATATTCATTATCTCAGAATGATGGAGAATCTGTTCCACCCTTCATCTGGGAAGGGGGCTGAAACAGACTCACACCAGCATCCTGAACATCACAAACATTTTCCTACCCACCTTCTTCACTGACAAAACCACTTTACAGGAGTCCTTTCCCCTGTCTCTCCCTCATGTTTTTTTTCCTAGATATTTCAAAAGGCCCAAGATCCATCCTCCAGCAGAATGAAAATATTTTGGAAGAGGAAATATAACATGGCTTACATATAACTGCAGGTTGTAGAAAGCACCCCCATTCAGATCCAATCAAAGCTTTCATGAATATTGACACCTTTAGCAAGTTTTCAGAACCACTAAACCAGCTGAGTTACTTTTTAACATTACTTTGATTAAAACATGAATTTTCTTTCAACCAATAAATGATCTCAGCTGGAAAAATATTTGCATTAGACTCCAAGACAAGTTAGTAACAATACAAAGCAGAAAACCTTTGCCTACTTGAAGACTACAAAAAGAAAAAAAAGAATAGGTGTTATCTCTTTTTAAATTAAATTGTTACAGGGGATGGTAATTTATTTTGCATGAAACAGAGCTTAGATGAAATGAGGAAGGAAAAAAGGAAACAAGACTGAGAAGACACTAGGAGAAAAAGAAGAAAAAATATACTAAATAAGATCTAAGGAGAGAACGAGTATTTTTTCCTGTATTCTTTAAAAGGGTCCAAGGGGGACTATGGTAACATCAAGAGATGCAGGAAGGAAGAGGACAGAACTGAATTGTGCTCCATATTCTGCTGGTTTAAGGGAATTTCTGCCACAGTTGCAGCCACTAAGTCAGAGCTGGGTTCTAATTTATACCAAGAAAAGGAAGTTCTTAACCAAAACAATTTCTATGCAGCTACCACACGATCCCTTTTAATTGTGCTGGGGAGCAAGGCAAAGCCCAGGCCACAGCCTGAGCAGACTAGGCTCAGCCTTGCTTTCAACTCAGGAAATCTTCATGTAGAACATATAATTTCTAAACCTGGCTTTAAACACTAGGCTGATATAACTCTGCTCTGTGTTGATTCCTTCCAGATTGAATGTATGTGGATATTAATTATGTAAATAAATTTATCATGAATGCAAATAATTACACATGGTCATGAATATAAACATGTGTGTCATGCCAAAGGCCAGGGAGAGGCCCCACTGAAATTCAGAACAAGAGCTTCTGGTCTCATTTTAGTACAGCAACAGCCTCTGATAAGATCTCTGGAGAAGTCTTTGTGCAGATTAGGGCTACTGGTTCCAGTATGGCACCATTCAGAACTGGAAAGTACTCCCAGGCTTGACCTCCCTGGTCTGAAAACGTGGTATCACTAAAGGAATTCACCCAGATAAGATGGAAATTGCAAGATAACTTTTCCATAGCCATGTGCATAGTGCACACTTACAAAGAGTCCAACCATTTTCAGGGTCATTTTCTTTAATTTCAGTGTAAAATCCACCTCAAAAAAGCTACAGGGTCTGAAAAAAATCCATGCATGAATTCAGATCTATGTGATGAATACCAGGTTGTCATCTGTGTCTCCTGCCATTGCTTGTACAGGACAGAAAATTACAACATTACAGTTAAATAATTATATAAATATGTTATCAAGAGCATTGGATGTAGTGAGCTACTTGGATATCTGCACTTCACTCTTACTGTGCTTTGCTCAATCAGCCTTTCATTTATCCAATATCTGGAAAATGAATAGCAGGTGAACCAAACACCACATTTTTTATTCCTCCAGAGCTCAATATAGTTTGATTCATTTTTTAATATACCTTCAGCTCTAGGTCAGACAAACCATGGCAATGACAGCTTTGTAGAGTCATTTCAGCATTTCACATAAAAAGGGATTTAAGTCCCTGCTTCTCACAGTACATCACTTTTATTGTCTGTATGGGAGGTCTGAACATGCCTGATTCTCTGCCTATCAGCCAGCCCTGCTCTAAACCACTATTTGCTGATAAGTAAAAAAGGAAACTGTTCCTGTAAATATCTAAAGATTTATGGAAGTCTAGGAGTGCAGTGGAATTTATTTTATTTCTTTTTTTTTTTTTTTACAGTGAATCAGTACATAGTCTATGGTCTAACCACCACACAGACACAAGACAAAGCCTTTCCAAGGTGCAGGCATTTCACACATTGGATTGTCACATGTTTTGTGATGGCCAGTTCTAAGAGAACCATTGAACACTGTTTTCAGGGCTGTAAAAGATTAATATAAAATCCTATAATCCAAGTGATGGATAACATCTGTAGATGCATTTGCCTATTTAAGCTTCACAAATCATGGATGTCTTCATAATTAATTCCCTGAAAAATAACTAAATGATTCAAATATGTCATTAAAGACATCATTTAGTCTAATGAGCCATCATTACAACATAAAACCTAGCTTGGCTCAGAAATTATTGCCACTTTGCACCTGAGTCTAGACTTCCCTCATGTCTATATTGGCAAGGCAATATGTAGGTACAAGCTTAAGGCAATCTGGAGAGACTTCCATCGTGGAGAAGGGCAGGTTTATGCTCTGTACTAATGCAGGTCCAAGGGGGGTTTATTTGCCTCAGTTGCAATGGTGCTGCAGGACATCAGGATCTTTCTAAAAGGACCCTGACATGTCCCACAAGGATAGAGAGAGCCTTTAGACATGCAAAGCTTGAGGAACTGTGGGGGAATGTTTTGTTTTGTTTTGTTTTCTCCAAAATCAAATTTATCCTGAAGGAAATTTGAACAAGAGCAAAATACCCAGCATGTATGGATTCTAACCTAAAGCAATGAGGTTCCTCACCCAAACAGTGCATAGATGTTTAACATCTGAGAGTTGACCTACTAAAAATTTATCACAGGGCTGATGACAGAATAGAGCTTTCAAAACCAGTCTGGGATGTGCTGGCCAGCTAGACATAAAACCAGCCATGCCTTAACTGGTGCTGGAGTTCACATCAGTGTGGAGGATACTGGGGTGGATATAATGCCTGCCATGTTTACATACTCCCTTTACTTGTCACTGCTTACCATTGCCTAATTAGCAGCTTTACATAATGCCTTTGGAACATCCTAGTACCTGAGCAGTGTCACAGACAAGCAGTGTGGGGTAGGTCTTGTGTAGCATCAAAGTTGGAGGAGAGCTGAGGAAACAGAACACTTTGACTGTAGTTTTACATATTATTAAATTAAAAAAGTACAGGAAAAAAGCTTCCTCATGAAAGGGAACCATGATGAGTTGTGTTTTTTTTTCCACAACCCACCAACAGTAAATTAGTATTCAGTGCTCTCTAAAGGAGGAATCCTTTTCTTGTGCTGTACCACTTCAAAAATTGTTCTTCAGAAAGTGTTTCTAAGCATGCAGGGAATAGCTGAAGGTCTTGAAAGAAAGGAGTGCATTCAAACCAGCACTTGGCTCTTGCAAAGATTTTAGCTTTCTATGACCTCAGTCCTCCTATTCTTCTCTAACTGCCATCCAAAAAGAAATATTTTCCTCCAATTGGCCTCCTCTGTCACAAAATAAGCCAGGATCTTTGTGAGAAGTACTGTGTTAATTTGTAAACTGGGCACTTCTCTGGGATTGGGTGCTCCTAGCTCTAATTTATTCCTTCATGGGACATGTATTCCCAGCATAGTGACATTAGCAAGTCACAGAAGGGCTGCAGCAGGCCTGGCTCTGGCAGTTACTGAGGAAAGCCATGAGCTTGCTGCCCTGGTGGGAAGGACTCAAATGGCCACTGCAAGGGGCTGGAGAGAGAACAGTTTTCTCTGCACCAGCTATTGCCAGTCCCACCATCCTGTTGGCAATGAAAGCACGAGCCCCACCCCCCAGGGATCTCAGCTCAGCTCTTCCTATAGTTCTGTCCTTACTATCTTCTGCCCTTTCACCAGACAAGGGCCTCCACACCTAGACTGTATTCACAGAGTAGTGAAATTCACTTTTGCCTACTAGAAACCTTGGATAGATCCAAGTTCCAGCTCATTTCCATTGCTTTGATTTAGCTTGACATTAGGTCTTTAATTCCCCTTAAGCTTTGAGTTGTTTTACAAAATTAAATGATTTACCTATCTGCTACTGATCATTTTCTAATTTTCCTTCCCTAGGAAATTAAGCAAGACAGTATCTGCAAGCACTTTGAAGATGTAAAAGTGCTTCTTACTCTATTTGGAAAGTCAACAGAAACATAAAGTTACAGCATACAAATACTTAAAATACCCCAGACACCACCTCCTGCCTCACCAACACTGCTGGATACTGGATCCTACTGACCAGGAATTCTGTGCTGCTGTTTGTCACACCACACAAATAGCACTGATTGTCCAGATGAGGACAAAAAGAGTCAGTATGGAATTTGGGTCCTCATTTTATTCCTAAAGACATCCTCTGGGATCTAAAGCTTTCTTTTCCCTGAAGCAGAAAAGAAATTTTACATCACCAGTTTCTGGCCTTATATGTGTAAGTAAAGAGCTCTGGTTTCATGACTTGAATATCATGGCCTACAAATTACAGCATGATTCAGGATGCTGCTTCATATGTGGTTCATCTGTCAGTTCTGTGAGACTATTAATTGCTGGGAGCTGGACAGGGCAGACTGCTGGCACTTGGTACTTCAATTTAACCTGTTAGCACCTGGGATTCAACACTCTGAGGGAGTGGAAAGGAGCTGCAAGGTGGAACCTTTCCAAATTCAGGTCAGGAAGAGTCATAAGGACACAGATGGATTTCCCTGTTCTCCAGTCTATAGTAATTAAAGAATTATTGTGCAATTAGTGACAAAATAATACAAAGCAGAAAATAGATTCAGGGTAGATGTTAAAATTGGGGAGGAGATATTGAAGGTGGAGAAAAGGCATGCCATGATGTCATGTGGTTTATGTCTTTTTATCTCTAGAACATAATCCATCTTGGGGGAAGGAATATACTCTGGAACAGGGGTCTTGCCTTCACTCATCAGTTTTTGCAGCCATGCCTTTGAGGGCTCCTGTAAAGTGAATCCTCAGTCACCTGAACTGTATTGACCTCCCTGTACATTTTAAAAAATTGGGTTTTTTTCTTAGAGGTGTCCCTGTTGGCTTTTCCAGAGCTTCTCTTCAGACTGGTCATCTTGGAAAAAATTCAGCCAAACAAACCAGAGGAAGAAAGAAGCCTCAATTAGAATTGTTTCTCATTGCTCATACGTGACTTGTCTTGCTGACCTTTCAGTGGAACTATTAACCCTGGTCACTGGGACACTTTAATTTCCCCAAACAGCAAGGAGAAATGAACAACCAAAGGGCCTCAGTTGCAAAACTTTCCAGCACTGTGCAATGAAGTTGAAGCTCAGTTGTGTATCTCTGAGCTACTGGAGTGCAAGGTTCATCCCCTACTCCACGTTGCAGCAGCATCCAGAGTGCACCACTTCTCCTCTGAACTCAGTAAAACAACACTTGCAGGAGCTAACAAATATCAGGACCCTTTTCTAAACCTCAGAGAAGTGCAGAGAATACAGCAAAGGAACAGCAGTGTCTGTAGAACTTTGATCCAGGTATCTTGTACCTTCTTTACAATGTGTGCAGAGCTTTTCTAGGGTATTCATATCTGCAGAGTGCTTTGTGCTTCTCCAACACAAACCCAAGTCTGCTCAGCTAATGCTTTTACAACCCAAAGAACCTATTTTATGTGAATTTTTTTTGGCCACTTGAAATTAGGTTTCGAAACTGCTCTTATAAATGAGCCATTTGAACTGACAAGAACATGAAAAAATTAACTCAAGTGCCTTTCAGAGAAATACTCTGACAGTCAGCAGCTGCTGTGGAAGAAATGACTCTACTGAGCCTAGAACAGGAAGCACCAAGATCTCTTTAGCCTCTTTTTTGCATCTAAACAGGAAATTGTGTGAGCATGGTTTAAGGAACAAAGCAGAGAGCTCTGAGATCTGAACTAAGCTCAACCCCTGAGATGGTGGACTGAGTCTGTGTTTGTGGTTTTTAGCAGCTCAGAGGAGTAGGCATGAAACAGGTTGTTCATTGATCTTAAACACAAGGGCATGACCAGCAATTCAGCACCCTGTCTGTGTGCAACAGAAGCAAAAAGAATCCAACAAGAATAGAAAAGGTGTTGGTTTTAATGCTAGATCAGTGATAAGGAATATGGAAAACAGTTCCTTTAATGTGCTGTCTCTATGGTAACTGTGTAATAGGGCACTCACTACACGTATTTGCTCACTGTTTTTTGCATTGCACAGGAAACAGTGTGTTTCTTCTATATGAACTCCAAGATTTTATGGACTAATCACACAAAATACTGGAAGATGTACAAAAAATTGAATTATCAGATGTCAGATGTCAAATTATCAATTTTCAGATGTCTGTTTTGGAGCTAGACAGCCCAAAAAACCTTATTTTAAATAACCAGTTTTTATCAGTGGGAAAGCAATGAGTGGGAGGGAAATATTCTGTCCAGCAAAGAACTCTTGACCTTTGTGGGCAGGAGAAGAAGTTGTGGGTTTTTTTTGTCTATCCTAGAGCTGTGTCTGCTTTCTCTTTCCTATGCCCACTGTGCCTCAAGCATGGATATAGGAAGAAAGTGTAGATGTTGTTTCTCTGAACAACAATTTCTTCCTGGCAGTACACAAAGGCAGAGTGCCTTTTGCTAAATCTACCTGCAGCATATCAGTGGGGTTGAGTGCATGGTGAGATAGGACCTCAAGACAAGCTTTGAGGGAGGGGATGGGATTGTCTTCCTTTTTAAAGCTATCTTCTTGTTTGGAGACACAAAACATGGAGCAGACATTTATATTTTAGTTTTCACTGGATCTTTTTGAAATTCATGGACTTTCATGGTCTCCAGATCTGGCCCTAAGGGAGAAGTTTTAACCTGCAGATATATCAGCTCTTTCTTCTGACCTAAGTGTTGTATTTTACATCGTTTCGGAGTGACAGAGGTGGAAGGAGAGGGTAAGAATGAAATAGAAGTAGATAAAAGCTGAGTGATACAGGTAGACACACCCATAAGAATGAAAGGAAGGAAATGGCTCAGGATGATGAGAACCTCTGGCTGTGTCTAACTTTTGGTGACAAAGTATATGACCTGGGACACCTCCCAAATGAGCAGGAAGGACTCTGTTCTAACAATCTTATCTTATTCTATACATGTGAGACAGTCAACTGTGGCTAAAGCACATTCCAATGTAAACAAAGCCTCATCATATAAAAATATCATTTTTACTCTAAGGTAAATTGAGATAAGCACTGAGTGACTCCAATTCTATTAACTACTCTCCCTGTAGACTTATCTACTCCAGGACTGTGCTATGAAGTTTAATAGAGAACAAGTTTGACATGCTTGCACCTCAAAGATAAAAGGCTGGAGAAAGACAATGTCACTGTGGTAATGGTTATTATCATTAACCATTTAATGATTATCTAGTTCTGAAAATGGTACTGTGAAAAGTTTTCTTCTATACCATACTCAACAGTGGCAGTGACACTGTAGGCTTTTGACCATACTTTTGTTATATTCTTCAGTATGTGCTTCCCATTAAAGAAAGTCTCTCTTCTTTCTCAGTTCCCCTCAGAAACTATTGCCTTTCTCAGGCTGCCTGTGTCATTCCAAGTCTGTGCTTTCCAAAGAAAGGGACTTTACACAACATGTATCATGGGAAACCAAAGGTCTTTTATCTCAAAAGCTTCCCAAGAATGAAGTATGGACAGTGCCCAAAACCAAAAGTGAAAAGGAACAACAAAATGACAATGGCAAGAAACAGACTGAGTTCAAGGCAGATTAATTTGCAAGGGGGTTTCCTACTTTTCTTTCCATTGAAATACAAGGAAATAAAAACCAATTAACCTGCTTAATTTACTCATACCCTGAAACCAGTAACAAAACCATTTTGAAAGTGATTGTATAATCTCTTCTTAGTTCTTATAATGTCGCTGGAAAACACCACAGCAGGCTCTGCTCTGAGTTCAGACACTCACATAGTGGTTGCAGCAACACAGCACAGTAACTACCAAGTCCACTCCAAAATCCCAGCAGTGCTTTATTCAGGATACTAAGCTACAGACCACAATCGTTCTTGTGCTTATTGCAAGTGGCTTTAAGTGTATAATGGCCTTATTCTAAGGAATCTGTGGCCTCAGCTGGCTCCAGCATCCATAACTCATACTCTTGCTAGTGACAGAAGGAAATGTGATTTTAAAAGATTTTGGGTCAAGTTCATCCACATTTAATGCATCAGGGAATGATCTGGCCCATTTTGTGCATCTCAATTTCTCTGAACTGTTTAAAACAGCAACTGTGTCTGTAGCCAAGCAAAGAACAAGACTGATACAGTCAAAGATACACAATCCATGGATTTTACTGCACTAATGAGAATACAATGGCTTTGGGGCTGTGACCTGACATAAAACAACGAGTTTTTAAAGTGAATAGCTGCAGCTCACTTGTAAGTGTTACACTGAAAGGAATGAGAGTGGGAATGTCAGCATGGCTGGGGTGCTGATGAGACCAGATTTTTCCTGGCTTCCTTTTGGCAGCAGCTTTATGCTATTTCCTATTTCCAGTCTCAGGTCTTGTCCTTTCTGCTCATGGCTCCATCCTCTACTCCCTTTTTTTTTTCATCCACTAACACTCCACCTTTCCACTTCCCACTGCAGAGGTTTTTCATACTCTACTGCTACATCCTTCAGCAGCAGCAGTTTTTCTCTTCCTCTCCAGTCACCCTCCTATTTCCTGTCCCATCCTTCTTCAGATCTGGGGTGTTGACACCAATTTCCTTTCTGATCCCTTCCTACACACATTTCTTTGTTTCCTGTACTTATCCCTGGAGTGTTGGTCCCACCTTGCTGTGTTTGCTGACTGGTGAAGTGAACCTGTCTAAGTAGGTGCCAGGGCTCAGGTCATATGATTTATCAAATCACAGCACATGAAGAAGTGCAGGTAAGGTTCAAGCACTGGCTGAAGGATGAGGTTTAGTAAAATGTTTTTGATTAAAAACACAAAACAGAGCACAACAGTGAAAGTAAGTGTGTAGTTCACACTCAGAGCAGACTGAAATCAAGATGGGGAAGAAAGTCCAGTAAATTTAGTAAATGTTGATTTAGCTGATGTCCCCAGGGTGATCCACTAGATCTGCTTTATCCTTTTGCAGTTTCCTCAGACCATTGCCTCATCTTGGAAACCTCATTAAAAAAATCCCAACAAATGAACACAAACCCCCTCAAAAACACCGAACAGGTTGATCAGTATGTGTGTTTTAGTCTGTGCTCTGTGTATTTGTCTGTGCTGAGCCTTTCTGGAGAACATGTAGTTCCAGGAACCACTAGTGTGTTTCAGGTACTGCCTGACCAGCTGGAACTGGGAAGAACAAGCTGGAATTGTTCAGCTGAAATTCTTATTACCAAGTGTTTGGCAGAATTATGAGCATTCATTGTCCAAAATCAGTGATAAAAGCCAAAAAAATCTGAAGTTCTAGGACTGCCTATCAAAGTGCCTACAATGACCACATCACAGTGTGTGGGTATGCTAAAATATCTGATTTAATGTAATACAGATCTGATATAGACCAATAAAAAAATTTTTAATTAGGTGCTGTAAAATGTAAATGAAATTTATTAATTCCTCTCCCACTTTATACCTACAAAGGGATTTTTAAGTTTATAAACAATAAAATGTACCCAAAATAGCTATATATCACTGGATACAGAGGGTAACTGAAACAAAACACAGAAAACCTCTAAGAGTCCAGGTAATGGCAATTGCTTATTTAGGATATCAGACCAAGAATAGCATCCTTGAAACACCAAGAAGAATTTAGGTCAGGAGAACATAATTACCCAAGTTGGAGTTTGTCCATGTTACCTGGATTACTACTGCTAAAAAAAGCAGAATGGGACCATCAGTGAGCACAAGCAATTAGGATCTGTGTTTAGCAAAACCTTTTAAAGACATTAATGTGAATTAAGCATCCCATTTCCAACCAAATTTTGGTAGGAGTTGTGCATCCATTTCATTTAAATCCCCACTTTATGCTGTGGCATTCAGCTGCTGCTTCCTGGCTAGTCACAAAAGTAAGTGCAATTTATTTTTCCCCTGAAGTTTAAATGTAAACCATTACATATCATTGAGGTCTTCCTCTTTATAAAAAATTTAAAAAGGTGCTAAATGCTAAACAACTGACAGCTAGACATGGCTCTGTATTTTGGTTTTGAGATCTGGGTGGTCTCAGTTCTGCAAGCAACCTCCAGATTGAACAGGATTAAGGGCTCTCCTTCCTATGAACCCTAAATTGCTATCTCCAGCTCTAAACCTATTAGAAAGTCAATCAGTTCCCCTAAACCTACTGCAATATGCATCTGTAAAGCACAATATATTTCCAAATGTAGGTTAAGAGGGTAAACTGGGTGTCAGTCTTTGCATGACGGGTGATTTGGTAGAACATCCTGGTGCAGTTTGTCTCTGTGCTCGTGCCAACTCGGGCAGGCTGACCTGCTTTATTATAATCTGTCACAAATCAACGCTTCTCTCTGCCTTCTGTGCACTTAGCTTTCAAAGAAATTAAAAATAACAAACCTCTCATTCCCAGAATGATAGTTATCACTAAAGGAAACAGAGGCAGACTTGGGCATGTTCAGGGTTGAATAATTCCTGACAGTTTTCCTTTCTGTGCCAGCCTGTTCCTTGCAGACCTATTTGCTACACTTGCTGATTTACAAATCCTTCCATGTGGCAGACTTAAAAGACTTTATTATAAATACACTAATAATCTGAGCCGTGGCTACTGCTAGCTGCTAAGCTCCTGCTTGGGGCACTGGTAATAATGAGTTCTTATATTCCTTTATTTTCCATGAGGGACAGCTAAACTGAATGGATTTGTTATCAGACATCTGCCCTGTAGGATTCTACAGCTACTTATTCCTGCTTCTGCTTTCTGGGGAAGGGATGGATTGCTTTGGGTTTTTTTGCTTTCAGACAGAAAAAAAAAATAGCAGCTCATGCTCCCTCCTTTGTCTGTGTGAATTGTGTTATTCAGCAAGAACTATTGCTGTTATTTATTCTGGAGGGCTGTTGTACTTAACACCAGGGCTCAGGGAATATATATCTGTGTCTCCTCAGCTTGGTGAGAAGCACAGCCGTTATTTCTCCGTGCCTTTTCACGTGAGCCATGAGAACAGGACAGTACAAGCTGCCTTGTGTCCTGGAGAGAGATTGTGACTTCAGTTCAGGAAGGAGGCTGTGACTGGAGCTTTGCCATAAACAGAGGAAAAAGGAAGTCATGCTAAGCCTCTAGCTAGCAAGAGTTCATTACTGACAGTTAGATCTGCAAGGCTTCATTGCCCACCCCTCAGCCTAGAGGCTGCCAGAGTAGAATAGCTCCCCCATTCATATTTTTATTCCATTATGCTAATCAAGTAGGCTAATTCTACATATGCCAGAGTTGACATTGGCAGGAATCACGAAATTAGAACCATTTCCCACCCCCTCACACTTCTGTTCAGACCCAGACTGTTATTAATCCCTTAACACTAATTCAGTTGAATTCTGGTCTTATAGTCACGGTAAAACACATGAGAAAATTAGACTTTTGCTGCTAATTTGCACATGTACCTGAGTTTTGAACATTACTCTTCTAGAGATCCCCTTGGGAAAATGGGTCAAAATTCAATGACAAAATACTCTGCTGCTACAAGGAACTGTTTCTGCAAAACCTCTGCTTTCTTTGAGAACATACTGATTTTCATATGTTAGCATGTAAAAGTCCTCAAAACATGAAATACTTTGATGTGGTTAAATTACTCTGCCTTGGCTTTGTGCCCAGGAAATATTTTGGGGGTTTGTACATATAGTTCTCTTGTGCATTTTAATTCAGAGTAATAGGATTGATACTATAATTATTGCTAGATTGCTATGGCCTGCAAACAGTTGCTGTCTTGTATGCTTGAGATAGAGAGGAGGTAATCACCCTGTGAACTATTTCTGTGGGAGAGTCTTCACGCTGCACCACTCATTTCACATGCACAGCAATTTATTCATTGTCAGAAATATCATTTGACACACTACAGCTGCTCAGACCTAGTGTGGAAACAAAAAGGAGATCTTCCCACAGTAAACACCAAGGGCACTACTGAACCAACCTCACTATTTAACAATATATTCCTAAAACACAATCAAATAACACTGTATGATTGAATACTGTATGTTCTGTTCTTTAAAGCTCAGACAATAACAAAACAACCCCTCACATCACCTACATTTTCTTTTAGTCTTTAGCAATTCCTCAGATGGTTCCTATTCACTTTTGTCCATGCTGATCTGCCACTTCTGTTTAATAGTAAAATATTGAGACCTCTCTTTTCATTATATTTAAGTAAGTCAGAGACAATCAAAGCCAGATTTGTCTAGAAGCTCACCAAGACCATGGTCTTTAGAGAACTGAAAAAGTCTTTTTGGCTGAAGTTTTCCCTATTTCCTGTTTCAACTGCTACAATCCAGAAATCCCCCCACCCATACAGCTGGTTCCTCTTTCAGCCAAAGGATCCAAGTGCAACTATGTTGTTCTATAAATTGTGCACACCACATCCATTTGTGTGAAATTTTGGATGAATTTAGAGGGAATTGTTTCAGCAGAGGGTCAGAAACAGCTGAGATAAATCAGGGAAATTCAAGTTCCTACTTATAGAGGTCCTCCAGTTTCTGTCAGTTGATTATCTCGTGGTAAGTTCTCAGTAGGTAGCAGAAGGGTGAATTGTGTAACCATGGAGCCACTGATAACATCCAATGTGACTCAGAGTAAATAAAGTAGTTTTTTCTCAGAAGCAGAGAAAATAGTAGCTGTGTAGGAATTCCTCCTGTCTACCAAGGGCAAGGACATGAAGGTCAGTGGATTGCTTTTCACATTGCAGTTTGGGAGAGGAAGATGGTTCTGAATTGCATTCAGCAAACAGAGAAAAAAATATGATGGGAGATCCCCCTGAGCTATTCTGCTACATTGCAAGCAAGCAAAGGAACTCCTCAAAGCTCCTGTTCATCACAAAGCTCATCCGATGGACAGAGCTTTGTGTAAACATGTTATTTACCTAAGTAGGATAAGGATAGAAAAATTAAAGGTGTGATCATGCCACTGTAAACAGATATCTAAGACAGCAAGCAGCTAGAGAGAAAAAACCATCACAGTCCAAGAAGTAGTCAAATAAACTCCCACCCTTGGAAGCTCACAGTACTCTTCTAAGCTGAGGTTAAAGGTGTGCATGTAGTTAATGAGTAGTTGCTTCTGCAAGCAAGTTAGTAACCTTTCAGAGCAGGGTGTCAGGAATAGATGAGGAAATAATCTCTTACACCACTCCTACAAGATTTAACAGAGCTCATCTCCCCAGGCCCTAAAATCTTGGCACATAGAAAATGCACCAAAGCTTTTCTGGCTGTAGTAAGCAAGAGTCTTTCCAAACAGAGCAATGCAAGACCAACAGTTATAGACCTCACCAAGATATCCTGGAACTGAACAGAGCCACTGGACTGGGGGATTTCATTGCAAGGATCCTGCTGATCAGAGTAACTGGAAAACAAACACCTGATATTCCCACTGACTCCAAGAGCAGCTGCATTTGCTCAGGCTCATGAAGCCACGGAACAAAGGGCTCCCAGGACACAAAGGGTCTGTCTGGGATAAAGCTGCTATAGGCCCATCTGCTCAGAAGTGAATTCTGTGGTAGAGAAAATAAACAAGGAGAGTAAAAAGCCTTTAAAGTGTGAGCCTTTAGCATGAATCCTCTACAGTCTGCAGTCCTGAGCCTTTCTGAATAAAAATAGATCTGAAGCAACATACAAGTGGGCAGTGTTTGTGCCTTCTCTGATGTCTACACATGTTCAGAGCAGCCCTCCCGTAGCTGTCTGGGCACCTGCAATATCACCAAGCAGATGCCTGTATCACAAACATTTGGGTAAGGATTAGTACAACTAATTAGCACAAGTAAAAAGTGCCTTTTAAACACAAATTCTTATTTCAAAGCCTGTTCCCAAGGCATGCTAAGCCACTTTCTTTCTTTGGAGAGAGAAAGGGAATAGAGGTTTTTGGGCACAGGCAGTCAGCAAAGCTGAGCCTTTAGAGGAGGTTTTAGGGTTTCATTGAGTGGTCTGGCTTGAGAGATTCAGGGCACAGCAAACCTGGGATCTAGACCCTCACACAGTGAAGTCAATGAAAGTTTGAAGCTACCTTCAGATAGCAGGACTGAACCCTGGATGTGGTAGAAAAATAAATACTAAATTGCCCCCTTCTACCCTGCAACACATCAAGGATATTTCTGCAAGGTGCTGAGAACAACCAGCACCCATTTGTTTGCACACTTGGAATCACAAAGAGGACATTCAGCTCCCAAGATATATGGAGGGTGAGCACATAATCCTCAGTCTGTAGCTCTGCACTGTTATAAAGGAGAAAAATGTCCCATAACAACTTTTATTCTGCAGCTTTCAAACTTTCACAGCAGGGAGAAGGAGGGCATGGGAGATGGGTGTAAAACCACAGCCATGACACATCCCTCTCCAGGGTATTTGGGTTTTGCTCACATTTCTTGGCTCCTGGTTTCATTGTTATTTATATGGGAGCTGAAGCCAACACTTCTGCAAGTCCTTCTGATCACTAGAGAAGGCACAAGCAGCTCCAGCTCAACACCAAAGAGAAGCAGCTGTATATTACACTGAAAATAAAAAAAAGTCAAAGCAGCCAGCTCCACAGAGTTGTGAGGCCCACTGGAATTAAGAGGAAAGATTTGGAAGGGAGCTGGTAGAGACTCATTCTTAAGCAGGTTCTTTATTAGTCTGAGACCTGGCATTTGTTAGCACACCCTTGTATGTCCCAGTGGTTACCCACTCACCAAGAAAAGCAAAGATGAGGAATGCAGGAGGTAGCCAGGCTATCTGGTGCCTTTGGAGAACTCTGAATGCAGCTGGTTTTGGTGCAGAAGTTAACATTTCTGCAAGAAACAACTAAGTATGATCTAGAATCATCTCTTTCTTTGTGCCAGAAGAAGCATCTGTTTGGATAAGTGAAGGCAATAAGAAGGCTATACTGGGGGGGGGGGGGGGGGGGGGGATGACAAACAAACAAAAAAACCACAATTATTATTATTTTCTTTTTAAAAATTAAATCTTCAGCCTAACTAGTTCCACAGTTCAGGACACTGGATGGTCAGAGAGTTTCACAAGCTGGCATTGCAGCTAAGACAGAAACACATGCTGAACTTCCTCTCCAGCCTTTGGCTAGTTACTAAATCTGTGATCCATCACAAGTGATGACAGACCTCATGGAGGGTAAAATCCCCAGCCCCTCTTCAGGCTTTGGTACTCAAATTGTAGAAGAGCAACAGGATCTACTTCTGGCACATGAGTGTTAAAGAGGCAAATTATGATTGCTGTGAAAATTCCCAGTGCAACTGAGACTGGATTTTTGTCCCTTTATTCATCAAGTCCTTGGGAAGTAACATTCCCAGTGAAAATGCCAGAACTTTTCATCATGCCAGGAAGGGGAAATAATTCACCTCCATTAGCCAGAAATTCCCCTGTAATCTTGCTTGAGAAGTCAGCACAGGATGGCTGTTCAGAAGAAGCTGCAAGAGAGCAAGGTTGAGTACTAGAACTTCTCCTCACACTTGAGCCAGTGTTGATCCTTTATGTGGATAACAGAACATATTTTCTTCTATAGACTCACATGCATTTTTTTTCTGTTACCATAGAGTTTAGCCACTTTTGACTCGAAAGCCAAATAGCCTGTGTTGTTGCTAAACCTCCAGCTACAACAAGCTTTTTTAGCCCAGCTCTTGTTTAATGCTAACTCTCTTGTTTAATGCTAACTCTGTTACAGTGGCTTTTCAATAACCCCCAGGATTCAGCATGCTCTGTGTTGCTGCTTCCACTGGAAGGGCAGTTATTGTGCACATTGTAGTGGGTACTGCATTAAACATCTGCTGTGCAAAATCAGCACACTCTCCAGCTGAGCAAATTGCTGGGTGTTGGTGGGACTCTGCTTGGTGCTGTGGTCATTTACTTGACTAAAAAAAAAAACCACCTCTCATGCAAGCCTTAACAAGGGCCTCCTGTGCGTGCCAGCTGTCAGGATGGGAACAGCACTGTAATTGGAGTGATTAAAAGCTCACAGAGGCAGCAGACATGCTTCTGCATTTAAGGTAGAGTGAATCTGACTTGCAATAGTGACGTGGCTGCTCTCGTAAAGCCTGCAAAATTTATCAGTCAGCTTTGCCCCAGCATTTTTAATTCCACAAAGCTCACCCCCACAAGCTGGCACCTACATAAACACTTCCAATAAATATCAGGGAAATGAAGCATAAAGGAGTCTGCTAACCTGCAAGCTGTACTATGGATCTGTGTTTTAAAAAGACCCTACATTTTGATGTATTATTACAATAGCAGCAATTTTGGTACCTTATCAGCAAGGTAAACACAGGAGGGCTCTTATTATTACAAAGACTGCAGGAGCAGTGGTCTGGGAAGGAGAAGTTTCCAATGTATTTGATAGGACTCAGTAAGATCTCAGAGATAAGGATCTAGAACCTCAGCAGAAGTTAGTGCCATCCAAACAATGGAGTTACCTTGATTTGAATTGACTGCACCAATGGGCTTTTGCAAATAAATCTGCCACTTTGCCCCTCAAAAAGTTGATTCAAACAGTGTGGCTGTGTAGGATATCTGAATATTATCTAGGTTTTCAGAAAACAGTTTCACCTCTCCCAAGCATAGAGGAGATCTTGAGGAAAAATAAATAGTGCTGTCCTCTATCTCTGAATGCCTTCTCTCCATGCACATTTCATGCTGGATAAAAATAGCTTTAAACCCTGAGTTAAGTAAGCTTCTTACATTTAAAAAAACCTGTTTCAAGTGGACAAAGGAGGAACAATTAAGACACCATAAAAAGGCCTTTGGTTTCAGTGTCTGCAACTTGAAGTGCCATCCTGGTGTCATTTTATGTGTCCAAGAGGAAACTAACAGGCACGGAGACACTGCAAAGAGCAGAGTAAGCATGAACACAGAGATGTGTGGAAACAGGGTGTGGCTGTCTAGTTCAACTTTCTACATTTCTCTCTCAAGATCAGACTAAGTTCCTTTTCAAGACTAACTGGAAGCCATGCAAAAAAATTATTCATGGAAAAAAGACAAAAATCTATTCTGCATATCTCAGCAATACATCAGGACAACATAGTAAACTTACAAGTTGGTCAAGAACTTGGCTACAGAAGAATCATCCATGATCAGGTCATTTCCATAGCTTATAATTTTTAAACTGTCACAAATACTGACATTTCTAGAGAGGTGCACTTTGCTTATTTCTGTTGTATTATTTCTGAGTTATAATCCAAAGGAAACTGAGGAAAGTCAGAGAACAGTATATAAGATTGCTTGGTGCATTTTTAAACTGTAGAGCACAAAGCACTAGAGGTCTGTAGATTACTCTGAAGGGAACTAGGAAAGGCAAGCCCATTGTCTTGCTCAATTTACCAAGGGTCCACAAACAACAGAGTGGTGGTGAGAAGCTAAGACAGATATTTGAAGATCAGATTTTATTGCCCAGTTCTACTGGTCAGCTCCTAGCTGGCTACAAAAATTCAGACAAGCTTATTCATTTCAGTATGCCTCAGTTTCCCCTCAAACACTCTTCCCTCCCCACAAAATAATCCACCAAAAGAAAAAATCAGAAGGCTAATCATGTCTTGCAATTATCCACACTAATATCACCTTGGAGGATTATGGCCCAAGTCCTGAAAATTGTTTTTTTTTCAGGACAAGAAACTAAAGCATTCTTATTCTTTCTTATTCATTATTACTATTCCCCTAAAAACCCTTTTGATCAAACCCAGAGTTTCTGTGGGGATTTCCAAGGTAGAAGCAGGACAGGTAGCTGGCTGATGGAGGGGATGCATAACTGTCCTAGAGCAAGCTGTTCCCACATCTAAATCCGTGCCTTTTGTGATGAAGTCCAGTTTAAAAGTGGAGAAGTCTGTTGGATTCCTCACCAAAGCCCCTTAATTCCATGTACCACAGCTTGTGGAGGCTGTGCTCCACCACTGGCCGTGAACAGATCATATTCTAGAAAGGAGAAGAGTTAAATAGTAGCCAGAATTACATCTACATTTTTCTAGTTTCTAATGTGTAGAACCAGTATTTCACATTAGTAGGTAAGAGCTTAAAAATACAGATGTGCAGGAAACAAAGAGCAGAATCTCTATAGAGACATGAGAGTGAGACAGAGGAATTCTTACTGGACAAACAAAGAACTTAGTGCAGCAACTGGTCTTAAAGGACTGCAGAAGGGAATCACAGTCCCCAAACCAGGGTTTTATGAGATGGGGATTTATGACCTTTGAGATACTGCTCCCTTTGAGGGATCCAGTCTGTGTGAGCAGTACCAAAGAAATCCCAAGTGGGATCCATAACCCTCTGAGTCCAGGACTCAATTAATATCCCAGTGCAACAGTCCAAACTCACAGTCCCTTACCAAAGGTAAAGCAAAACTCAACCCACAATAAATCCACACAATTTATTTCTGAGAAGAGATGCTCCCAGCATCACACACACTCGGCACTGTTACAAGTAGTCACAGCCCCAGAGAGCAGGAAGCTAGAAAACAAGGTGGGTGGCCAGAGCTTACACGTACTCTCTTCACAAAACCAAAGTTGCTTCTCTAGATAGAGCTGCACCTTCCTACCAAATAACCCTTCCTAGACTGATCTCAGGGTTGTGCTTCCTTTTTGTGAGTGACTGGCGTCTTGGACAGACATTAACACAGCTTTCAGAAGAGCTGCAGTATTTTTTCCCCCCCATGTTCAGTACAGAAAGCCCAGCCAATATCATGAACATGCCCCTCAGACTGGATTTATGCAGCTAAAGACTTCACATCATGTCACCAGGTCATGGTAATACCACCCTTTTGTTCCTCATAGGTACCCAAGAGGCCACAACGTGAACCTGTCAGGAGGCTGATCTGGCTTTAAAATCAGGTGATTTTTAAGCTGGATCAGTTCCCTGATCCACTTTGCTGTATAACAAATTCTTTTGACAAAACCAAGGGAAGGACAAAAGCGGGAACAAGTGAAAATGGAAGAAACTAGAAGGGCAAGAATACAGTAATCCAGCATTACTACTGATTAAAGTCATTCAAGTCATAAAATCACTACAGAAATCACATTACTGTGCCTTAGGCAGAATTAGGTACTAATACTGATGATAAGTAGTTGTGGAAAGCTGCTTGTGCCCTCACCCTCAGAAGACTTCAGCTTGAGAACCTCCACTTGAGAGACCTACTGAATGCCTTGAACCAGAACAAGCACATGCAGCCATTCTTTCTCAACATGACAATGTTTAGAACATCTTACCTTATGTACACAAAGCCCCTTAACTAAGATTTTTTTACATCCCAGCATGATGCACAAGATGTATGAGCTCTGAAAACTCTCAGGCAAGGATTGCAAGAAGCTCCATGTTGCAGGATTTGTGGTGTGTGGGGTTTGCTGGTTTGTTTTGTTTGGGTTTTTTTTTTTTTAACTCCTCTTTCTCCTACAGAGTTTAAAGAGGAAATATCTTAGAAATCCTGAAAAAGGACAGGCCTCTGAGCCTATTCAGGAATGAGTCATGGGCTAAATCTGTCAATTTGTTAGTACATGGAGAGGGTTTTCTGCTTCTTGTCGTGCAGTTCCAGAGTAGACAATAAGGAAGCATGGCTAATTTAACAACATACCTGAATAAGCCAGAAGTAAGCAATGCAAAACTGTAGATCTTCCTTGAATTTTCTCTAGAATTTTCAATGGGAGATTTGCCAGCATTGAAAAATCCTTTGAAAAAAATAGAACAAATGTGTGAGTCACTTAAAAATCTGTTCTTTAAAACAAAGAACTGAATTAATCACCCACTCTAGTGAGGACAGGTATTGGGCTGAAAACCATAAATCTACTGCTTCAGTATGTGTATCAGAAAACCATTTATTCCTGTTGTTCAGGCAGGCTGGAAATTGCTAGATATATAAGCTCTCTTTTTACACATGTGTTTTACTAGAGATATTCAGAGAAAGCTAATTTCCAACCTTGATTTTTACCTTTTGCATTTAAATACATAACTAAGAACACACCAGGTGTTAGCTGGCTCTAGAAGGTATCCAATCAAGAAATATAAATCCTGTGGTATTTGAGAATCTGCCACATTGTCAGTTTGTACAACCACTACTCCCAATAAGCAAACTAGGCTTTATTTATTCCAGAAATTTATGAATAATTTCTAAAGACAAATCCATCTGAGAATTTTGCAATTTGTCAACAAACAAAGGAAGTGGCAGAATTTGTCAGATAAATTAGTTTTAATGAATTATTCACCAAAGCTTCCTGTATAATGAAGAACAATTCTATATTGACAGACAGGACTAGGGTAACAATCTTACAAATATCTTTCATCTTTTGTTCCTACAAGATGACAAAAACTAGAAACATTCATTTTTGTATAGTTCATCACTGCCTTTAGCACCACTATGACCCAAAGCAGACTCAACATACAATGAAATATTTACTGACATGGCATTGCATCACAGATCTTTACTTTTTTGAATAAAAAAAAAAGTTCTTACAAATTTAAAGAAAAAATACAACAAAATACCTATAAAAATCTTTAAAAGATGTTGGCACAGAGTTTTAGTTTGCTGCTAGAACAACAGTCTTACCCCAGAGCCTACTCAAAGCCAATCAATCACTCTCTACCCTCAGCCTCATCATTTCCTTTTAAGCAATCGCTGGAAATAGCCCCATCTGCTTTAAAAATCAAAGAGCAGCAGCTGGCAATCAGCCCTCTTTACAGAAGTCTGGGAGACTTAAGGATATTGTCCTGACCAACTCAGTCAAAATTAATTATAACCTAGATGGAATTAATTAGAGGCTATCTTTATTTCAACTCCATTGTTGTGCAGACAATTGTTTAGCTACTCCTCACATGACTTGGTAATTACAGTAAGATGAAACCACTTAAAATTAAATATGCTGACTAGGCTTTGATTTAGATTTACAAGAATGTGTTTGTGGAGGTGGGGGGAGAAAGAATGCTGGTTGTTAAATATATAGCAGATCTACACACAAAAAGATTGGTCAGTTCTTCTTATCACTCAGTTGTGGCATCAGGACAGAAAAGTTACTTCAGACCAATGCATTTCAGGAAATGTACATGAGAAACACAAACAAGTGGTTGTGTAGTTGGGTGAACACGGGCCCATAACTATATGGACTTCAGTAAGACTCAAAACATTCTTATGGCTGAGAACTTGGTGTATCTGTTCTGAAATTAATCCATCAACACATTAAAAAAAAGAAGGATATGTTTATCCAATGTATAAACAGCTACAACTGTGTGCATGAGTGTGTAGATATGTGATTATAACATGTATTTTTATTTTACAGACACATTCACATACATGTGCTAACTGGATAGCATGTTTGTTTTTTTTTTCTTTTCTGTCAGAAAGCATTAATTTGATATTTATTAGGTGTTCTTATAATATGATCACCAGATGTTAAAATACTTTGCAGCTGGACATGAGAAAGGCGATTGTAATTTGTCATACTTGGTGAGAAGATGTCTTAAAGTTAGAGAAAACCTTATATTCAGAAGTGGGTTTTTTGTTAATTAAAAAGGAAAAAAAAAGACTAGGAGCAAGTTATCTCTATCACATGGAAACTATGAAGGAATTTTGTTGTAAGATTTAGAAGATTTTAGATTCAGGAAGCTTTCCCCTTGTATTTGAAGATGCAAAAAACCTCCTGAAATCTGTCATGTGTGAGGAACCAATAGTTTTATCTTGCACTGTGGGAGTGAGTTCCTCTGGGCACTTTAATACCAATCCAGATCAAATAGCTCTAATCAGCCTTTCCACAACCCACTATCAAGGCAGGTGTGTGCCTACAAGTGATGCAGATGCTTCCCAGATGGGCACATTTCAGATCCAGCTACAAGGAAAGAGTCTCATCAGGACTGGAAAGAGACAGTGGCAGTTTTCTATTTATAGTCTAGTAACCACTGCTCTCATTACCAACATCTTTGGATTACAGGAATCAGATTCTCTAGTCTGAGAGTATAAAAAACATTTGAGAACAGAAAAAAAACCAAACCCTTTCTGCATTTAAGAGAGACGAAAACTCACCCATCTAGTCATAATCTATTGAAGTGACTTCTCCCTATAGACATAGAAAAGCTAAATTGTTCTAAAATAATGTGTCTTGCACATGGGCTTGTGGGAAGCTAAATGCAAGATGACTCTGTGAATGCACACAAGTGCTTCATGCTTCCAGGGGTAATAAATAAAGTATCCCTTGTTGTAAGTGGCAAATGCATGCTTGGCACTCCTGGGAATTAAGCTAAATAGCACAAAAGTGAAGGTGGAGCTGAATGCTTAATTTATGTGGTGCCTGCTACTAGGAAGACCCAGAGGCCCTAGGTCATGAAGACAATATTTTTAGAGAGTGCAATCCTATTAAGTTATCATGAGTTTCAGATGTATAATACATGAGGAGGCAGGGAGGTCCAGGCTCATTCTGGCTTTTCTTACACATAGTGGTTCATGACAGAATTTTTGTCTCATCAGTCATGTGGCAACCTCAGGAGGAGGAAGGAAACAGCAAAGAAAATTGGTTCTTCTTGATAGCAGCAAACTTTTCCGAGTGGTCAGCTTTCTCCTGGCTGAAAAACTTCTCACATGCAGGAGCAATATGTTCAGAAAATCAAAAATCAGCTAGTTTTTGCAAGAAGTTATAGTTAGGGCAGAGGCATTTAGGTTGGAGCCCTCCAAGGCATTCTAGATTAATCCAAAACATTTCTGAGAGCAATTCAAGTTAAAATGAACTCTGCATCTTTGGTACTACATTACTGATTTTCACACGGATGCACACCTAGTATTATGACTTCATGCACTAAAATGTCAGCACTTATACCAGAAAAGCACAGAATGGTCAGAAAACTTTCAAACTGAAAAAATTACACAACTCCCATAGTTGTCACAGACATGCAGGAACAAGTAACTGTAGCAAGAAATGACAATAAAATGTGAAGATGCTTTTTTTCCCTTAACAATCCTATGACAATCTGACTTGATTTCAAAACATATAGATTTTACCCTTTTTTATCCTCTAGATAACAATTACTCTTTACTGAGTTGCCTCCCAGAAACACTGCAGTAAAATATTAAAACTACTGTAAGCAGGAAAAGGTCATCAATTACATTATGTTCAGTAGAGCATGGAAAAACTTGATTAATTCAAGTAAAATTAAAGATATGTGTTTTTAAAAATGACACCTTCCCATTATGTAACTGGTTTAATGAATAGGAATTTTATTTTCAATCCTAACTGGCCACAAAAGGTTCTCCATAAATTAGCAAAAAATCTGTGTTTTATTTACATGCACAAAATCCTAAATATTTCACACACCATTGCTTAAAGGCATCTTTCCAGAATACAAACCTAATTTTAACCTTTCCAGCATAAACCAGAGTATTTACAGTTTTTCCTCCTCTAGAAGAGGATTTTAAAACCTTGTATCCCAACCAGCCACTGTAATTTCCCACATTTAATTAGAAAATAGATGAGATCACTTTGTTCAAACTGGAACTTGAAGTAAGCAATTAAGTGCTTCACCAAAGAGGACTATGTGCTGTAAATCTGGCCTTTCATTACATGTACAGTTCCTAGCACAATAAGTTTCTAGTCCCAGACAGAAGCTTGCAGGCATTGCTTTAATAAAAATATGCTATTTAAGAATATTGGGATGTATTTCCACTGCCTCTGGGGGATTTACACTAATACAGCTTATTATCTCTCCTTATTACATAGAACTAAGTGTGCAATTAATTGGCAATCTGAAGTGGATTATGGAAACTTTCCAGATGGATGGGGATTTATCACAGTGATTTCAGCAGCAGCTACTGTAATTTCCTAAGTTTGGGACATTGTACGTGCCAGAATTTCTTTCTTTCTCAGGTAGGTCTTCTGAGCAACAATTTCCATTTCCTTTTACATCAGAGGCAACAGCTCAAGATGCAGCACAAAGCATCTGTGAGATAACACAATATTGCTACGGCAGACGTGTCTTTGTGCTCAGACACACAATAGGACGTGTGGGCTGAATGCTCCCTCAAGAAATGAAAATGCAATCAATTGACTTCGTTAATATTTTGCTCTGTGGGAAAAACTCCATCAGCCTGTCTGGAGTTTCATTAAGTGGTGGCATTGCCTGAGCTGCAGCAGCCTCAGCAAAAGCTGCTTCGTGTTTTATTCTCCCCTGTGCCAACCCTCCTTAGCACTCTGGGGGCACAAGGAGTTGTTAACCTCTCTGGCCTTGCCTTCCAGTGCCACTGTGGTTCTGTGACACAGAATAAAACTGGGCTGATGTATCTGGAGCTGTGTCACAGATGGTTCTGCTGTCACTGGGGTCTGTGGCCATCAGGAGGGAAAGCTCTCCTGGATGCTGAATTCAGACAACATCTAGAGAAGGCCAGCAGATCTTGGCCATACATCACAGACTAGGTAAAAAAGTCACCTTCAAATAGCACTCATGTTATAGAGCAGCTCTTGTTCCATTGACTTTTTTCTTTCCTCAGCATAAATACACAAGAAAGCTACTAAAATGCATGGACAAGAGTTATATTCTTGTTTGCCTCGGGATACAGTTCCCTAATAGTGAAGAGCTTTCTGCTTTTTCTGTACCCTCAGCAAGTATCAGAATTCTTGTAAAGGTTTATAAATGCATATTTGCATAGACCACAGTTCAGCCAAGTAAGCTAATACTCGTGTGAACGACATGCCCCGCTGTAGGAATTTTTACTTTAATGTAACTTAAGAAATGCATCTGAGTGTAAAATCAAATCTTGTTATTTTTCCAGCCATACCTAAGCCTTCTGCTGATCCCCCCTCCTCTTTGGCACTTGCCACTCTCATTTATTTTCAGATTGATAATTGCCCACTTTACATTTCCATCAACAGACCCACACACATCCAGTGAATCTCTAAATTGCTTTTGCCATGTGTTAGCATTAATAATTAATGAAACCAGCTGATTGTTCCAAGTGACCCATTACCATGTCAGGGCAGAGATGAACCAGAGAGAAGATAGGATTCATTTCTGAACCTCCAATTTCAGTATCAAAGTTCAAAATCTAAACACCATCAGCAACATAAATCTGTTTCTCTTGAGAAATCTGTTTTTTTTTCTGAGAGGTGGCCAGAACAGCCCCACAACCTGAAAAGGAGATATTACCATGCTCAGGGCTTTTTAAACATAAACAATTGTGTTCTCCTCCAGTATGTGACATTTCTCAGAGCTTTTCTGACATTTAAGTATCATCCAGGCATTTAACAATGATCAAGAAGAGAAAAAGAATGGGAAAAGGAAACACATTAGCATGAAAGATTAAAGGAAATAAATATGTATAAGACACAAAAAAGAATAAAATGCTGGTATACAATGGTATCCACAGAGCAGAGTGGGAGGGCTTCTGTTCATTAAGTGTTGATATAATGGATTTAAATAAAATTGAATAAAATCCAATTTAAATGCTAGAATAAAAAGACTTGAATGACTGGCTAGGGAACAGCATGGGTTTCTGCCTCTCAGAGGTCAGATCAATGGCTGACCGACAACAGCTGCAGATGGTCTGACAGCAGAAGCCTGCACAAATAAAAAATTACAGTTAGTCTGCTGGTTCTTTTTTAACCCCATTCTTTGCTGTTCTTCTAACATTGGAATTATCCTCTAGAGCAAAAAAAAAACCCAAAACCTATCACAGATGTCTTAACCAAGTTGACATCTTATTAATTTTTATCATGTCTCAAATTATGTTAGCTTCTATGTGCGTGATCCTAAAACAGCACTGGTTAATTTTACAAGAGTAATTGATACTTCAGCAACCAGACAGTAAATTCTCCAGCTGAGAAAAAGCAAACAAACAAATAAATGACAGCTCATAAATTTATTCCAAGTCATGCAAAAAGCTATACTGGAGATAGCACTGCAGGGTTTATTATCAGCCTACCGTTAATGAAGGGGTCCCTGAATTAAGATTATTTAAGGATGACTAACTCATGTTACATTTATTTCCTCTAAACTTGCTCCAGGCTACATGAAAAGCAGGAATCATAGTTAAATTTTTGGAGGAACTTACAGATAGTGCCACAAATTTAGAGATTCAACACAATACTTGTATGGAGTGCAATATTGCATCAAGTTGTCCCACAAGAAATGAAGACAAACCTAAATGTGTAAAAATAATGTTTTTTTTCCCAATGCCCTGGGTTATAAAACCATGGAAGTGTTCTAAGTGTGACAGCAATTTAGAGAAGGAAAAGTTGATACCTGAGAAGTTAAAAGTACAATATCCAGTTGTGGAGGTTTCACTGTTTTCAGTTGTGTCTACTTTCTATGTCCTTGCTTTAGTTAAAGCATAAATTTATCACTCATCACTCTATGATTACCCTTTACAGAAGCAAGAGCTTTCTTAAGAGTCATCCTACTGCCACAGGATCAGTACATTTTCCAGCAAATTACTCACTCTTTTAAATCCCCTACATGTAACAGTAGGGCACAGAAAAAAAAAGCCCATTTATATTGTTGCTAGTTGGTTGTGCAGCTAGAAATTGCACTGCTCTGACTTCATTCTCAGCAAGGGACTTGCTGTTACGGCAGGCTGACCATCGTACTTTAGTCATGACAAAACCTGTGCATGGTTATTTAAGGCAATCACTGAATCACTTTTGTGTTGTGTCTGATATTGATTCACTCTTAACTGTGCTTGCCTTTCAGTGATGCTCAGCAACCTCACCCTACTATGAGATGCATTAGGTATTGCATAGTCAGGGACTATGTGTTCTTTTTATAGGATTCAAAGATTAGCCTCTAATGTAAATTACAGCTATGGTCTCTCTTTGCACAGGTTACAGGATCAATAAAACATACCTAAATGAGATATTCCTGCATCTTAATGGAGAATACCTAACTTTGGATCTTCTGCTCCAAAAGATGGGCTGGAAATTCCAGCATTCACATTAAACACTTGGAGTAACCCTGTACTAGTTTAAGGATCATCTAGATGATCTATCATGCTGCTGCCAGCTCAAATGCAAATGAGATTATAATGCCATAATACGATGATACCTTAGATATTATGGTTCCATAAGATCTTTTACTCACATAAATTAAGAAGAACTCTATGGTAAGCAAAAGACATTTCATCTACAACCTTGGTGGACTGTACATTTGAAAGTACTTATCACCCACAAAGATGTAGGTACATTGTGATTCTTCTCTGCAGGAAAAGGGAACCAAGACCCTCTCCAGAGATTTTTTGAGAAGTTTGCAAAACCCACCTCTTTATCCTTGTAGAACAGCAGTTACTAAACCACTTGGATCATAGAATACCAGCAGCTGTCTACCTTCATTTTTGCTGGAAATGTTAAAAGTGCCAAAAAACACTAGAAAGATTCTTGCAAAGCAGCTGCAGATATTTATGATGCCTTTACTACCCACAGTCTCAAATGCAGTTTCACACTGAAGGAATACAGCTGAGCCATGGATGAGCTACGAAAGAGAGAGTCCTGGCAGTCCATTAATGAAAATGGAATCTATTGAGGGGAAAAAAAATATAGATAGTGACAGTTTGCTTCAGACAATAAAGTGCATTCAGTCCTAATTCATCTATAAAGTGGCCATATGAACAGACTGGCTAGATTCTCTTTGTTTAGTTATCATCTGATGTGCCAACACAGTGTTGTTCAGGGCTAGGAGATGAGTTTGTTAAGCACAGAACAGTGTGGTATATGACTATATTTCCTGGGTTACCTATGCATTTGACTTTCAGTGCACAAACAACCTGACTCAAGCCCATTCTAGGTTTGCAGTGCTGTTCTTCTCACGCATTTCTCACTCATGGTTCAAAAAACTGGCTGAAGTTTCTGGTTTCAAGTCTGCAGATTTTCCTTCGAGGCAAACATTTTGCTTGCCCATCACACTGTTACTGGAAGGGGACAGCAACTCTTTCCCATCCAAGATGAAGTAAGGGGAAGAAAGAGTTTAAAAAATCAGATTTGTTGTCATGGAAACCAGAACAAGGATTTTCAAGGCCAAACTGGATGCATTTATAAATCATGGATGAGGAAAATCCTGCTCATTTATAAGACTATATGAAGTGGAAAATGTTTTTATTATAGGAAGTCAGACACCTACTAGCTCAACAAATGCTGCATTGTCAAGCAGTACGTGAGTAATTATTTTCTATAATACAACATGATCTTGTCAGAACCAATAGTACATGTGTTTGAGGGAAAGGCAGTAGTAGCCATAGAAACAACTTGCTCTTCCTGAGTGGCATAAGATATCGTGCCACACATGGTTTTGGTGGTGGCCTCATGCTCCTGCCAGCTGCGTGGCTGCTGTTGAGTGTGAGGTGGTTTACGATGCAGCTCAAGCCACTGGAACCAGCATGTTTTATTCTGTGCAGCTTCACTGCTTGGCAGGTGCACCAGCTCTGAAAGGAGGTTCCTTCTGCAGGATGAGAATAAAAGGTGTTTCCAGGTGTACTTGCACTACAATGCTGTTTTTCCCCCTGTTGTTAGAAAGTGTATTGCTATGGCACTTGAGTGAAATCAGAGCCATTGTGCCCTGCACTCTTTCAATACTTGTACAGACAATCTCTAGCACAGCACGCTTGCAGCGTGGCTCCACGAGCTAGAGAGATGGACAAGAGAACAACTAACCTGCCTGAGGCCAGAGCAACACAGGGACAGACCTTGAAAAAAAATATATCTTTTTTTTCATTTTTCACTCAGAATTTCCCCACCCCTTTGTTCAGGAGCTTATTATTGTTCCCCAGTGGCTCCCTGCCATTCACACAGTGTTTCACCACTTCACCTTCTTTTCCTCCCCACCTCTTCCCCATGTCAGCTGCCAGCAGAGAGCCCAATCTAAATGCCTGGCAGAGCTTGTTGGTTTGGACTCTGATCTATGACCTACCTCCCATTTAATGTTGGAAATCACCACTTTGAACTGCAACATGAGCCCTGTCTGGGGACACACATGATCTGAGTCACCTCTAGCAGCAGATGCCTTACACTGCAGCCCTTCAAAGCTATCACAGCTCTCTGGTATGATCTTGATCTCACTGGCACCTTACTCAGTATAAAAGCATGTGTTCATCTCTTGCTTGTCTAATGCATAATAGGGCCCAAGCTGTAAAAAGCCAGTCTGACCTTCAAGATAGCTCATTATACCATGGAGAATAGTCGGATTTACAGTTTAACACCATTTGTTGTTAATGATAGTTTTGCTCTAATGTCATAAAGTACAAGTTGAAAACAGAAAATAAAGAGAAAGCTGGTGTGTTCTGCTCTGGAGAGCATCTGTGAGACACAGAACTGCCACACGTGGTTTGTGAAGGTACTGGACTACCCACACACGGGACAAACACAGAGGTGGAAGCAATTTACTGCCCCAACTTCTTCCCAGAGCCTATGGCTCTGGTAGCCAGGACAGCTGGACCACAAAGGAAACTGGACCAGAACCAGGCTTTTATAACCCAAAGTCCTGAAAACCAACCCTATATGTAATGTCAGGAATCTGGTGATGCTGAAATGTATAGAGGCGTGGATGCATAGTATTGCTGCAGCCATGGAGGCAGTGACCTCTGGGAAAAGCACAAGGCAGGAACAGCTTCATCTCTCACACTTTAATCTGGTGTCTCACCTTTTACAAGATACTCTTGGAGCAGAGATCCCAGCACTGAGCAGTCAGCAACAACTGGGTGCTCCCACAGTCTGCACTGGTTTGGCAAGTATCGCCTTGGACAACAACCATCTCATCGTGGGCGCTTGTTTAGTCACTGAAAGGAAAGCCAAGGACTTTGGACTCCCAGAGACACACTCTAGAGTTCTGTACACTTCACTTGTACAGAAATAAGGGAAGCAGTCAAAAAGATGAGCTACATTGAAAAACAAACTGCACAAAAGGAAAATTAATAGATAAAATCCATCCCAGGTGGTAGGGAAGGAGCTAGTGATATGGGAAAAGAAGCTGCAAGTAACAATTAAAGCAGTGCAATGCTACTTGCACAAACACCCTAAAACTGCAAGGAATTTATTAGTTTGCTCAATGGCTCTTAAAATCACGCAAGCCCTGATCATGTTTCCATCACTTTTTTTTCAAAACCTAAGAGTTCACCATACAGCAGATGACAAAACACCGGTTTCTTGTTACATGGTGGGTGTAAATACTGTACAGTGCCAAGAAACACAGCTGTCCTGCTGAAAAATACTTCCTTCACTAGTAACTACAAATCTAAGATGTTTGTAAGGGGTTTTCTCCCACTGTTTGGAGAAAGAGAGAGATTCTGTATGCATTAAAGAGGTGAACAAGGGTGAAAATGAGGTCAGGAATGTTGCTGAGATTTTCCCATCTCCTACTCAAACATTTTTTTGTTTGCCAGATACTCTAAAACTGTTTGATTTTTTTTTTTTTTTTCACTGTATTTCCACCTTATTGTCTTTGCTGGCGTTAACACTTCCAGAGTTTCTGATCAGTAGACCAAACAGTCTGACCACAGGAACACAATTGTGATAGCATGCTGTGAGATTAGCTATTTTTGTATCCAGTGCAAAAAATCTGAGCCACACTGCTACTCTGTGTAATGTTGCACACATGACAATTGAAATGAGACCACCTGTTTCCATCTGGAGCAAAAGGATCCTCTGCTTTTCATCCTGAAACAGCTAAAGTTATGGAAAACTTTCTTATTAGAACAAATACCCTGAACAAATTCTAAAATTCCCTCATGGAAAGAAGTCATTTGCAAAACCAAACCAAAACAAAACAAATAAAAAAGAAACAAAACCAAGGCCAGTTGATATTCAGTGAGAGAGAGAATTCTCCCATTTGACTCCTTTATTCAGTTATGGACTTGTTGTACAGTTTTTTTTAAACACAGATTACAAACCTTCACAAACAATACAAAAGTTAGGTAATGCAGTGAGTAATCTGGTGTATTTCATTCAAACTAAGCCTGGGCTAAACAGAAAATAAACAGAAGCAGTTGTGTACAGTTCATAAGCATCCCAGATTGCATATTTCATGGAGAAGGTTCCCTTGTTAAGGATTATTTGCCTTGTTAAATTGACTCTAGTTTATATGAAGATTATAGCAGATGGTTTCTTACAGTAAATCATCTCGTACTCCAGCTGGGGACAAAGGCCTTGTTATGAAATGAGTTCTAAGTGCTGTGTATCAAACTGCATTAGAAGTGTGTTAAAATGGCTCTGTAAGCATCCCAAACTGGGAAATGCCAGAGTTCAGGACAGCTTATCTGCCAGTTTTATCACTGGATGAACCAGGAACTTCCCCTGTCTCAACAAGTACAGTTTCAGAGGAGCACCAGCCTGACACCTGAGGCACAGGAAGGCCCTAGAGTTTCCACCATACAGCCTGCAGAAGCAGGGAGGACTTCAGGAGTGCAGCCTGGCTAAATTCCCTCTGCCAAGTGAATTCCCCTTCACTCTGAAGTAGATGGGTATTCTTCCAGTTTGATGCACAATCATATTTCTCAGTGGCATGAACAATCACAACTGTAAGCACAGCAGGAGCAGCTATATAAACAGCTATACTGCTTACACATGTAACTTGTGAACATTTGACCCAAACTAAATTCTCTCCTATTTCAGCTGCCCTGCACTTCCTATATTCAATAAACTCAAAGCAAGCTGACTTGTAAAAGGCATTGGAATCAGCTTTTGCTTTATGTAAATCTCTTCTAAGAACAACAAAGTAAGTCCTAGTTCCACATTTTTCATTGTTAAACTATATATGTATTTAACTAACTGACAATTTGCAGTGTTTTTTATAAAGAAAATCTGGATAAGAAAAGAGTAATGTCTTCCTCCAAATTCTCCCAAAGTGGAAGCAACAAAAGGATCTCTCCTCCTCACTCCAGAGAGCTTGGTTGTAGTTTCTTTTAGTTCTGCAGAGTCCAGAAGTCAGCAGGGTCAACTTCTCACATCTTCATCAGTGCTCCATACATAAGGCCTAGAATGTTTTCACACATAAATTACCCCACCTTTATTTCTAGCCATGTAATAATTCCACCCAGCTCTTCCCATGAGGAAGATTTGAATTATAGAATAATACAGGACTGAAAGGATCTCTGGATCCAACTCCCACTCAAAACACATGCTAAGAAGTGTTTCAAGGAAGGCAAGGCTAGGGCAGCCTAGGAGAACTTAATCTTCCTGTTCTCCCCTCACTATGGGTCATGCCTTTCTTCCAGTCACCAGGATCTAGTCCACAGCCCAGAGTAATCTTTATGATCTATATACATGCCAGACATATACTACAATTTAATTGTATAAAGTTAGGCATTGCAGTGTTGCTGTGGACACAGAGGCTGCCTCTTGGGGACATGTTTCCTCTCAGTTAATAGGCTATGGCAGGAGGCTTTTATCCCAACTGTAAGTACATTTTCTAAGATATCACATATTACCATCTTTACCTATAATCAGATTCAACCCTTCACTGTGCCCTTTCTTTCTCCTTTTATAGAAGGGAGTTGGTTACTAGCAGGCAGAGGTTGTTGTAAAGGGAAGTGCAAAGACTTGCAAAACCCAGAACTTCCTTTGTGACTACCTAAGGATGCAATTCTGATCACAGTCAGACTCTTTTTTTTTAGCCATATATGGCAATCTTATAAAAAGCAGAAGACAAATCAGGTAAGTAACTGCCAGGTTATAGCTGTCACAGCAGCCAATTAAATGCAGAGCTGAAAAATACATATATAAAAGGGCATCAGTGTGTAGGTTTGGACTATACCTTTTAAAGTCAAAGGAATTTTGTGCTGAGGTCATGCTAGGAGATAATCAGTGGGCTGAGCCTACAACTACTTTCATCAAATAGCAACATTTTTGCAGGATTTCACTTACTGTGACTTGTAGGTGGCTTGTAAAAATTCAAGTCTATAATCAACACAGGAAACACAGAGCCTAATGGCATTAAAAAGAGGTACAACGACTTTTGTGTTCACTGGACCCTAAAATATGAAGAAGGATCTTTTATAATGCAGCTCCACTGTTTCTGCAAGGTCAAGTTGGACCTCTTTTGCAAAGGCCAGATTTCTGCAATGTAAGGTAACTAAAATGCTGAGTAATAACTGGGAAGTTAAGAGTATCAAATGTGTTCACTCCATGTGACTGAAAATACTTATTTAGGCCATGGGCTGTAAGACTGATTTGAAGCCCAGTGGCCTGTTTGGAAATATAGTCCCAATTTCCTTCCCAAAAGGGGGATATGCCCCCCAAATACCCTGCTGATAAGTACCACTGATGTAATATCACCATTCTTTGGAGTCCACAAAATTCTCTGATGCCTGTGGCCTGAGAGGGCTGTTTTTGAGCATAATGCATTTGCAAATGCAGCGAATTATAAGCTCTTTGGAACAGAAATAATCTGTATTTCTCTGTCTGCATAGTTTGTGGCACAGCGGGATCCCATTCCCAGCTGGCCTGTAAGAACAGAGTGGAAGGTGTGTATCATATCAAGGGCGAATCAGAACGATTCTCCACATCACTGCCACCAGAGGGTAACAACTTTAACATATGTACAGACCAATGAGCAGCAAAAATTCTCTGTTCTAACTCAAGCAGGGAAAAAAAAACCAACCTAAAAAATAACCTAGGTAAACCAGATGTGCTTGATATAAACACACAGCTGCTCAGCTCATCATATACATTCTAGGTTGTTAGCTTGCAATAATTTCCTTTAACTGAAAGAGACTATTAGAATTACCTGGAACTAAGGCCATTTAGATTTGTATAGTCTTGGCAAACTAATAAAGCTGAGCCTACTCCATTTTATGCAAGTCAAAAGTATTCAGTGTTTTAAATAAAATAGTTTGGGGTTTTGTGGGTTTGGTTTTTTTACTCTGCAAACAAATACACATCTATCACTAGTTCACAAAATTAACCACAATTGTTTACAGAACCCTCCTGTGTCTTCTTCCTCTTTTTTATGTACTATATTCTTGAATGTCCTTAAAAGGCTTCTTAGTGTATTCTCTCTTTCCTACTGGCAGAAACAAAGTGACTGGAGACACCTAACTAGCTCAGCTAGAGCATCTGAAAAGACAAGTGAGGAAGTGACTAGTCATTTAAAGAGTGTTGCAAACGACTGCCCTTATGGACCAGCTTTCCAGCTCCACTTTATACACAAAAAAGCCATGAAAGGGTGTTAGCCTGTGACCTGGAAATTCCCCCACAGCAGGAGCATAATCTGCATGATTTAGTGTTAGTATCTTGTGGCTCCAGGGTTATGTCTGCAGATTGCAGCCTAGTGCTACAGGCAAGTGACAAAAGGCCACCCAGGAGCAGCAGGAAGCCCAGTTTGGATTGACAGGCTTGCCCCATTGAGTCTTGCCACTTATTTGCCCTGTAAACCCACAGTTCATAGTCACCTCAGTTACAAATGGGCAAGACTTGAACGAAGGAGGGCAAAGCAGCACAAATCCTCTTTGAAAAAGTGGCTGCTTGGACTAAGGAAGGTCAGGTATCCTTCAGTAGCTTTTGACTGGTTCTGAGCTCAATAGCTAAAGAGAGGTCATGAAGACATCAAATGTTTGTGAAGATGGTCAGTCAGTTGGCCAGTCAGTCTTAGTGCAAAGTCAGTTAGACTAGAATCTCTAGTCCTGTATTTCCAGACTGAAAAGATATCCTACAGACAGAGCTACAATATGAAATGCAATCCTTAAAAATAATAATAATAAAAAAATTAAAATCATCCAATTGCACATGAAAGAGTACATCCACAGAAACATTAGCCTTTAAAAATAAATTAAAGAAAAGGAGAAAAATCTAACTTGAATTCAAAAAGTTTTGTTTTTCTTATCCTATATGTTTCATTTTTCTCCTTTGGCATCAACTGGAAATTCATTAATACTGATTAATACTAACCAAACCATCACAGCAGACTTTTTCTAGCAACTGCTTCCATAGCCCAGGGAGTGAGCATCACCAGGAACGGAATTTTGTCCTCATGGTCCATATATGTTTGCAGGGGTTTTACTTCTACACACATGCAGTCTATAAACGTGGGAATCTGAACACGCTTTCACCAGCGTTGAAGCACCCAGTGTAGGCTACACAACTTTCTAAATATACGATGCCACCGTGTGGACAAATGAGTCTCACGCAGTTTCCAGATAAACTGCTGAATTTCTGCTCACACTACATGAACTTCCCATTCATTTCCTCAGGTTTTGCTTGCTAAGTCTTGATCCTGCTGATACAAGCTGGTTAATTTCCATGGCTCTAGTGATGACCATAAGAAACCTGCATCAGGTTTATTCAAATGTGATCATCTTGGAATTCTGGTCAATGTGTTTCTAACACTGAGCTGGCACCAAGAAGAATATTCTACAGGTTTTTTTTTGAAGTTTTGCATGCCATTAAGTTTTTTTTTTAAAAAAAGGTTATTTTTGGAACTTAAATTTATCAGGATTTTTACTTGGTGCAAAAGAACAAAAGAAAAAAAAAAAAAAAGAGAGCTCTGCCATGGCTAGTACGGATTATTTTCTTTCTTTTGTATGTATAAAGGACCATAGATGCTTTCTGTTGAAAACACACTGATTAGACTATTATTGAAATGTTAAATGCCAAAGCTGCTAACCTGTTCCATTGGTATCTGGTTGCAGGAAGACAAACAACACAGCTTTGTGAGAACCTGCACATCTTGCCCTGGCTGAAAGGAGGCTTCATTCTGAGCTCTGCAAACAAACCAACCAGAGTTAGACAAAGCACTGACAGATGAGGCAAGGCAAAGGAAGGCAAAAGCCTTGATATTTTACAGGAATCCAACCCTGTGGCTGAAAGTACAAGGGGAGTGTTGCTAAAGTAACCTAACTGAGATGGGAAGCTATTGATCTGAAAAACCCGAGTTCTGGGACCATTTTGCATCCACTGAGATTATAATTTTTCTCGTAAGTTTCCACATCTCTGACTGAAGACATGGCTGATCCCCAAGCACTGTCCCCCTAACCCTGTGTTTGTCCCTCAGCCCTTTTTACTCCTCACCCTGCAGACTGCCATGATTCCACCAGCCACAACACAGAAATTTAACCTTTTCATTGAGAACTTTTTGTGTTTTCTCCCTACTCCCCATTGCCATGGAAATTCCCCAGGGCCTGACTGTATACCCTGAAAATGACATGTATGTGTGTGTATGTATATTACAAACAAACACACACATCTTTTTCCTTCTCAAAAGCCAAGAGCTGTTTCCAGCACAGACCCGGGCCAGCAATGCTTTTTCCCACACACCTTTCTAGGACCTTCCCAGACACTTTTTAAAACTCCTTTTAAAGAACCTGCACCCAGGCTCTTTAGCTCTGACAGGGACTGCCGGGGACGGTCAGTTTGCCCCAGCTACTCAGAATTTTTACCTTCTTTTTGAACGATGTTTTAGAGCCAAGAGGCCTCAGGGAGAAAGGTTCCCTCAGGGAGAAGGGTTCCCTCAGGGAGGAGAGGTCCCTCAGGGAGGAGAGGTCCCTCAGGGAGGAGAGGTCCCTCAGGGAGAAGGGTTTCCTCAGAGAAGGGGGCTCCCTCAGAGAGGAAAGGTCCCTCATGGAGGAGGGCTCCCTCAGACAGCGGGGCCTCCTCAGGGAGGAGAAGTCCCTCAGGGAGAGGGGCTGCCTCAGGGAGAGGGGCGACTGCGTCCTCGCTCGGTTCCGGAGCTCGAAGGCCACTGCCTCCCCGCTTTCCACAGCGTGCTCTTTCCCCGCCCGTCTCTCCCCTTCACATGGCGGGGCCAGCAGCGCCGGTCCCTCCCCGCCGGGGCCCAGCGCCCGCCCCCGCCGCGCTCCGCCCCAGCCGCGCTGCCTGCAGGCGCCGGAGGGTACTGGCCCGTTCTGCCGGGGCGGGTGTAAATGTCCAGGGGCCGATCCAGGGGGGCGGAGAGGGGCCCGGGGTGCCCCGCGGGTAAGCAGAGAGGTGGGCCCGCTGTGCCGCCCCGCCCCGGAGCTGGGATCTCTCGCCTGACGCCCAACGCCGGGATGGGGGGGAAGGGACGCCAGGGCTGGGGGAGAGGAATGGACTAAGCACACCGGGAAATAAACCGGTAAAATGGCAAACGGCGAAGCCTTTTGCCCGGCCCTGAACCGATCGGTGGTGCGGGGAGGGCGGTGGGTCAGCGCCCGGCCTGGGCCCCGCTGCTGCCGAGCACAGCCCGGCCCGGCCCTGTCACGGCTGGAGACTCCCGGCTTGTGCTTCCCTGGGCTGAGGGAGAGCGATCAAGGACCTGCTTCCTCCAGCGCTTCGCTGCTGAATAGAGTAATGTCTTCACGGTTTGTTTTCCAGGTTACAGCCGTTTCCTTTAACCCTTTGGTGTTTTCCCCACGATCAACATCTTCCTCCCAGGCTGTTCAGTGAAGGTAAAGAAGCCCAACCCAGCCTCTTAGGTAGAGTTGTTTGTCACAGTCATTATCCTTTAACGACAGAAAGATTGGATTAGGCTGAACAAACTCCTTCTGAGGCTGCTGAAGGGCTGTGTGATGGGCTGGTCTGCAAATTAAAGAGATTTCCTTGGAACCAGGAGTCCTGAACCAGAAGTAAGGTGCCAGAAAGGATGTGGAATTTGTGGAAAGAAAACCACAAAAAGATGTTTTATTCCGCTTCTCCTCTTTTTTATATCGTCACCCCAGGAGTGTGTCTACCCCAGAAAGAGAAGCCTGTTTACAGTGGTGACTGTCATTGTGGTCATGGTGGAATTTGACATTTGATACTCCCTGTGTCACTCTTAGGTCCATGCCATGCTGCTCCAATGAGGAAGTCAGAGCAGTGGCCCAGACAACACTAAAAAATTAGTCTCTGTAATGCAGGTGAATCCTGGGACAATGAGAGAAATCATAGTTGTACCATTAAATGCGTAAAACAAACAAATAAACAAAAAAACCCCAAACTGACTGCCTCCACCAGCCTTAATTCTGTGGGTACCAGCTCTCAACAATTTATTGACTTCATATGAAGCTGTGTGCTTTTGATGGGTCTTGAGTTGTCTTCCTAAATGTTTTTGTTACTGTGTTTCTTGGCAGTTTTTGAATGATTTTTGTATTGCTTCCTTAGGAAAAAACATTCTCATGTCATCTTCAGGGACTTTACAGTGATGGTGTTTTAGTGCCATGTGTTATTGACAGGCTTAGCTTCAGTCCATTAATGCATCTGAAAGATGTAGCATAATCTGTCATAAATAATCCATAACCAGGCTATTCCCTTCATGTTACTGATGTATTCCAGTTGACAGACTCATGGTCATTTTGTACAAGTGAATTTAATCATTAAATCATATCGGTTTTTCCATTTGATAAGACTTGAATGAGGTTTGAATTGGTAGACAGGGTAGTTTTAGCAAAGAGCTGTCAGATTGTAATTTTTTAAAGTATGGTTGTTGTTCACGGACGCTCTTCATGTTTATTAAGTCTCAGTGAACACAGAGACTAAGCTAGTTTTAATAATAGTTTCTTAGAAGGCTAGTAATTTACTCCTCTTGTAAAACTTGCACTGGTAGGTTAGTCTGTTGGATATATCTTTCATGGCTATTGTGATACCTTTCTGTGTTTACCGAGTTTTTAGAATTAATTTTCCTTTTTTTCAGGTTGAAAAGATGGGAAATGCAGAAAGCAATGCCTATCGGGATCATCTCTCCAGGTTTCTTCCTGAAGAGCAGTCTGAGATTGATGGAGTATTTGATACCTTATCAGGATCAAATGACTCAGCTGGAGCAAAAAATGGCAAAGCTACAAAGAAAACTGTGACTCTGGCAGCACTACAGGCAAGACAATCTATTTTTTTATATATATATCTGGGTTGCACTGCATTGAACATAATTCCAGAAAGAAAGACATGGCAATAGTTACTGTTTCAGGATTGCTCATCTCAATTTAATACTTTAAATATTTAACTTTTTCTTACAGTTTAACATGAGTAGTGACTTCCAGGTTTGTATTTATCTCTTAAATTGCACTGTTAGCTCAATTTGCAGCTTTCCTGGTTCTGAAGCAAGTTGGGATGTATGAAAATATTTTTTTACAGAAACCTGAAAAATTAGAAGAATATTCTTCCCCCATGGAGTCTATAGTGTGTGTTTATTTACAGATTTTCTTGAGAAGCTGTCCCAGAGTTTGTATTTTATGTTTTATGTTATATCTTTCTCCCTTGATTGCATCACCATCTCTTTTCACTTGCATTAAAAAGAGAGAATTCAATTTTGCTTGATTAAGCTGTGACTCCCTGTTTTAGCTAATTAACGTGCATTATGCTTTCTCATTAACTTTGCATTCATTTTCTAATCAAGAAAGAAGAGGGAAATGATTCATAGCAGTGCTTGATAACTTCAGTTAGGCAGGAAATCAAGTAGCCAAATGAATGCCGTATTAGAAGTGCATTTTTAGATATGCTACAGAGTTAATGGAATCACATGGAAACTCCAGGAAAGAAGCAGAATATTTTAAGGTATTTAGCAAAGCATCTGTTTACAGACCACCTTTAGCCTTCCTCCAGTGGTGCTGCTGCCCTGGTACATCCAAGAACCTGCTCCTTGGTGTCTGTTATTTGATTGGGACCTGGAAGAAGTTATCTTTGTAGCTTTGCCCCTAGCTCAAGCTTGATAAGAACATTTGTCTTTTCCCTTTCTGCCTTTTTATTTGCCAATTTCAATGAAAATCTTTTGAAAAGCTGCCTGTAGGTGCCAAATTCCTTAGTGTAGGGAGTATTGTGGCCCCTCTGCCTCATAGGTGTCTGTGCTCATGCCTGAGCTGGATTGGTAGGTGGCACATTTGATCTAGCAACAGTCTGGTAACATTGACAGGGCCCCAAGATAACCTCAGGTACTCTGCTTAGGTTCAGTGCTTTACTAGAAGGAAATGAGATAACTTCTGGACCAGAGCAGGCTGCCCTGCATGGCTTGGAAAGCAGGTGGAGCGGGTATCTCTAGATATTTTCTCAAAGCCATTTGAGACAAGGATTCGAAACTCTCAGAGGGGTGGGTTTGTTCAATGTTTATTAACATGTTTATTATCTTAAAATATTAAATTAACCTATGCTTATGGCATGGAGGTTGGAACTAGATGATCTTTAAGGTCCCTTCCAACCTATACCATTCTATGATTCTGTGATAAAGCTTCCCTTTTTACATTCCTCCCCCCCCCCCAGGTCTACTTAGTGGAATAGCTATAAGCATAATAAAACAGTGCAACAAAGTTAATGGTGGGTGGGAAGGGGTTGAGAGGAGGTAGGTAATACTGCTGTGTGAAGTAAAAAAGCCCTTTGAGTATAGTGGTTTTGATCATGTTCCCTGCTGCTTGCCTCACTTCAGGCTCATGTAGCACTTTTAGAAATCCTTTTAAAGGCAGCTGTACCCCCTGTGACCGTCCCTCCCTCAATATGAAGCACTCCAACATCCGAGACTGCAGCTGCTCATTCTGCTTCTACTGAAATCAATGGGACTTTTACCAGTGACGTCAACAAAAGCAGGGTAGAGCTTGGCATGTTGGATCTCACCCTATGTGCCCAGCAAACAGCCATTACCATCAAATAGGGACAGCCCTGGTGAATTCAATGGGAGCAGTATGGAGCCAGCAATAGATGGGTAAGAGCAGCTCCACTGAGTAGAGTTACACAAGTGGAACTCATTGATTTCAGCATAGTCCCCGCTGGGCTACACCCCTGTGTATAAGTCAGGTGTTCAGCATGTTACACACAGTGCTTTGCACACTGCAGACACTGCATAATCATGTCCTAATGTATGGGTGTATTTTAGACTATTTATTTTTAAACCATGTAATTATCTTGGATGCTGTGAAAGTTCCTTGAATCCAGAGTCAGCTCTTTCCCACAGTTTTGTGAGGTATGATGATGTACAGCAGTTAGATTTCAATTCAAAAGGCAAAGTCATGCAATTGAAATGAGTAATTTTTGATTTTGACTGTCTGAACATCAGGGATGCCTTATAAAAATCAGATGATCTCAGTTGTTCTGTGCTTGAATTGGATGTTGCTATGCAGAGGGAAACTTCTCCGAATTGTTTCTATGTGTGCATGTAGGGCTGAACACGTTGCCTGCATTGTCTTGAGGCCAAAACTGAGATAAGGAAAAAACCCCTTTACTTTCTCTTTAAGTATCCATGAGCTCCACTATCAAAAGCAGGGTTAAAACACAATTTTAAATGTTGGACTGGCAGAGTTGTTTGGGGTTTTATTCTGGTTTTTTGTTGTTTTTTTTTAAGTCCATGGCATTTGTAGAAAACCAGTATCAGTTTAAATCACTAAATTATATTGGAAAGGAGATACTACCAAAATAGAGATTTTTTTTTTTCTCTTGGAAATCCAGTCCTTTAACAAAAGTTTGTTCCTGATAGTAGATACTTGGTATTGAAATCCTTCATTCATAGTGGTATCTTGGCATGGATTAGCTGAAATATATTAGTTATTCTTCATTTTTGAAGTATGTTCTTTGCTTTTTTTCTTGTTGTAGGCATATTTGCGTGAGCCATTACCAGAGCAAATGACTACTCGGTTATACAACGGAATGAAAAGTATTGACCTGCCTGGGAAATCATCTGGGCTGAGTGAACACATTGCTAAGGAGCAGTTTGTCATTTTTATGTCAAACCTCTTAAAAGGGAATGCAGAGGAGAAGATTACCATCATAATGAGAATGATTTCCAAGACAGAAGGGCCTGTGAAGGGCAAACAAATCCAAGAGGTAAACCAGCAGTTAAATGTGTGTTTGGGGGACAGTAAGAGAGTGGAGATGGTTAGGTAATTTGAAGGTAATCTTTAGAGCACAAGGTTCAGAACAGGGATTCCTCACTGGTGTATGTTTTTAATCTCTCTACCACTGATTTGCTGATCTGGGACAGTGTAGGCAAACCAGGTTATGTGGGATGTCTGGTTCAGCTGAGGGCTTTTCATTGCTGAGTTTGAGAACCAGGGTCTGGATTTTGGGAGTGCACTGACTGTTTTGTCTGATGGTTCACAGGCTCACTCTGAAGGGTGCAGAGACTGGCTGTATTTAAGAGCCAGCGAGGGTTGTGATGTGGCTGGTGCCTCTGGGAACTGAGCAGAATGCTTTCTAGAGCTTTAGTTGCAGGACAGATGTGTGAATCCAATGTGTAGCTTGAAAAGTGAAAGAGTAGGGTCTCACAAAACAATAATTTGCTAACAGCTCCTACCACTGCAAAATGTGGACCTCCCTCTTTCATGCCATATTTTATGGACATGCTTTGTGAAATAACATTTACAAAATGTCTTGGGAAAAGGATACTTTTCAAGACTTGTGACATTGAAAAAGCATTTCTGTTGTTTCTGACTTGTCATGAGATGTTTCTGTCATTGAGATTACAACATCAGTACTACTTGACTTTATTTTCAGAAAGTCCTTTGAAGCTCTTGGCAATTTTATTTAAGAAATGCCAGAATGGTGATATTTTAACCTTTTAAGTTCACAGAGGATCTGATCATGTCTGTAGTCCATGTACTGAGCTACAGGAAGGAACTGAAAGGTTGGAATATGGAGAATACTAGGGATTCTGGAAGTGGAGTAAAGGCTCTGGCTTCTCAGCTGCTATCAGAATTGAAGCTTGCAGGTAAGTGGCATTAATGTAGTGTATCCCAGAATGGCACAGAGCTCATAATCACTGATCTCCCCAAAATTTTTCTCTTAGTGTGCCATCTTTGAATTTAAATGGGGAGAGCAGTATTTCTCCCCTGAAATCAGGGAGAGCTTTGTTTTGAAGTCCTGGTTTAAGTGGACGTGCAAAACTATTTGTCAGGGAACATGTCTGTTTTACAAATACCTGACTTGCAGGTGATGGCCATTTGGATGTATGTGCAGGTATTTATGGCTGTGTGTCTGTTTGCAAAGCAGAGGTTTACCTTTGCACTGTTGTAAGAATAGATTTTGCTGTCTTGCAAAGAACATCTGATCTGTTGTAACCAGGAGTCCATGTTTCTTAATCATGACAGCCCAACCAGTGGATGTCACAGGCAAATGTGTCTCAGTTCTGTGGATGCATCTGCCTGATGTAGTTGACATTTTACTGTCTCTGGCTCCTTTTGTATGTGCTTTCATATCCATTAACATCATGGAATATTGTGTTTACATTTAAAAATGTAATGTTTTCTGGAGGAAAGGCACTGACTGGGAGGCTTACTGCTGTTCCTCTATGTCTTATTATTTAGATGGGACAAAACCTGTGGGTCCTCAGCTGATGGAGACAAATTTTGATCAAAGTGTCATTGAGGATTGGGTGTACCGAGTTCCACAGATCTCAGTTTTCCTCAGTGTTGTTATCAGGCAAGGCCTCCATGTTCTGCATTCTCTCCCAGACCAAACCAAAGACATAGTCAACCTGGTTCCAGTCTGCAAAGGCATCAAAGGAAGAGGACTTGTCAGTCTCTTTGACATCCCATCCATCATATACATCAACTCCCAACTGCCTACAGAGCTACAACACAAATGGCAGCTTTTGTTTTCTTCTAGGCTTCATGGAGAAAGCTTTTCACAGTTATGTGGGCATATAGTGAACAAAGGTCCTTGTGTTGTGATCTTAAAGGACTTAGATGGTTATATCTTTGGTGGATTTGCATCTCAGTCCTGGGAGGTGAAGCCACAGTTTCAAGGTAAAACTCACTTTTCTTTTTCTAGTATCTCATGGTTCTGGTAAACATTGTCTGTTCTGTACAGGTACAAGAATCCTGTCCTCTTAATGGATACTGTCATTTTACTTTCATGACACACAGTATTTCTTATACTCCCAAATGTATTTTCCTGTGGGAAAAATAACACTCATTTTGAAAGAAATAAAATACATGCTAAGCTCTTCCTGCTTTGTACCCAGTCAGGCATATTACTAATGTAATGTTTATAGTTTGTCTGTTATTTGATAAGACTTAAAACTACAGGACTTTTTGATCATGGAACAAGTTTTCTTTTCAGTGATGTCCATCAATCCCTGTGGCTGCATAGGTTGAAAATGAAATGAAAATGAAGGAAATACAGCATAGAGGATGAATTAGAGTTTAAATATCGTGTCCAGCAGATGGCAATCTTCCATCTCAGAACAGCTGAGCCAAACACCAGGTTAAGCCTCCTGTTGCCACTTGTGCACTGTCTGTCTTTGTTTGCCTTTTAAAATCCAGCAGCAAAAGGGTCCTTTAGCCAAGCTAAACTTTTTGTTCCCTTGAAAACTCTGGGGAGAAGAGAGGGGTTTTTTTGTAACTCTTTGGAAATAATTATGGACTCTGGATAGTCTGTCCTGCTGGGAATCCTCATTTTTGCTACATTAAAAACTCAATTCTTAATTAGTATTTGATAATTACTACTTCAGTCAGTTAATATTATATAAAATTACATTGCACAACACTTTCCTTGTGTTTTTTCCTGATAGAATAACACATGTAGGGTACTAGACAATCACACCACAGGTCCCTCTCAACACCAGACTTAGGCATAATGAAAATTGTAGTCTAAATCATTGCCCCTGAACTGGTCTGTCTATCTAGTCAGAACTAATCATCTCTCAGCTAATACCAGTTTGTGGCCAGTTTTAGATGACACAATGCCAGCCTGTGATAGGCATAGCCTTACCTAGTCATGTCATGTACTGGCCATGCCTCTGACTCTGCACTTGGTCAAAGCCACGCAATTGCATTGATATATGTGACCCTGCACAGAGTTAACTGAGAATAAACAATAGGTCTAGATCTTAATGAGAAATGGCTATTGGCTTTCTGAGATTGCAGCTGCTGTCTTTGATTTATTCAGCTGCTGTCTTTGATTTATTCAGCTGCACTTCTTCAATACTTTTTTCCTGTCCTATTTGTAGGCAAGTTATTTCTTGGCCAGTTGTCTGACCTCAGATACTTTTCTGTTTACAGGTGACAACAGATGCTTTCTGTTTTCTGTTTTCCCCTCTCTTGCTGTATACACATACACAGGGTACAATGACCACTACATGTATTTGAACAATGGCCAACAAACAATGCCAAATGGACTTGTAAGTATTAAGAAATGACAATTTGGAAATTGGATTTGTGGCTGGTGTTTGGAACTGTTTTGTGTTTTTTTCTTCTTTTCCTATGAGCAGATTTATTTCACTGTTATTCTCTGAGGAAGTTTTCATCACTTCTCTGTGCTATTTGTGCCACACTCTCAGTAGAAAGATTTTTTTTCTTTTTTGCATTAAAACATCAGTGTAAAGTGTGAACTATGGATAATGATGGAGAACTGCTTACAGTGCTGATAGAGTCTATACTTTTCTTTGCAGTTGATATGTATATTGAAGTACTGGATCAGCTAAGATGGAATTTGTTAGTATCTGACCCAAGTAGGTGGGATTTGTGTAGGTTAGATTTATGGAGGTTCTGGGAAGAAATCTTTTTGCCAGGTTTGGTTATCGTGCAAGCCCTTCTAGCAGTCCTCCTGGTGTCTGGAAGAACTGACTGCACATATCCACATCACTGAAGCAGCACAAGCTAACTGACCTATGTAACTGAGGATCCTTCCACTGGCTGTTCTCCTTGCCACACTAACTGCTTTTGAAATTATGGAAGGCTGGGAAAGCCCAACAGAATTAGAGTACGAGCTGCACGCTGCTGTTGTGTGATTACAGCGGCAGAAGCTCCTTTTACTCAACTGCACGAATGAGCTGTCCAGATGCAGGGGACTTTCTGCAGAGCTACAGCACACTACTTACTTGGGAAAGTGCTTTACAGTTTCGTGGCATTATGTGCCCATAACTTTGGGAATTGCAGCAGTCTGGAGTAAATTGGCTCTGAGGAAAGGAAACAACATCAAATTACATTATTTGTTTCTGTAGAGACTTTTCTAAATGGGAAAAGAGGCAGCAAACCTAAGCACTTTCACTCTGTTTAAAATGGAACTATTAGACAATAAACAAAAGCCAGTGAGGTGTATTTCTGGCACAACACACAGCTGAAGTGCTTGCAGACACTGGTACTCTGTAAATTTTGATACTGGTACTCAGATAAATTCTTGTTTGTCTTCAGGAATACAGGCTTTGGGTACAGGAGCCCAGGATCACTCAGAATACCCTTTTTCACCTACCCATAGAAGTGGGGCATAAGTACCAGAAATAACAATTTCTACTCTAGGTTTCCTAACTTGCCCAGTTTGTTTTACATCCACAGCAAGTGTTTAGTGTGCTGCTTTGGTTCACAGGGCATGGGTGGCCAACATGGGTACTTTGGACTCTGGATAGACAGTGACTATGGAAAGGGACACAGTAAAGCAAAACCTCGGTGTACCACCTACAACAGTCCCCAGCTGTCAGCTAAAGAGGAGTTTACACTGGATGCCATGGAAGTTTGGGCAGTGGGAGACCTCCCTGAAAGCACAGGGGTAGGTGAACAAAATTGGAACCTGTGAAATTGTGTCTTAAGTGGAATAGGAGACGTGAATGCAAAACTTGCAGTTGTATTTTTCTGATTAAAACACTGTCTCTCCCTTGTAATAAATAATGTTTTCTTTCACTGGCCCTGTGGTGCCACATATTTTGTAGAAAGCAAATGACAAAGCAGTAATGGAATTATTAAAGATGCCAACAAGAAAGAACATGAGGTACCATGAGGTGACAGAGCCAGAAGAGCAGTACTTGAATTTCAAGAGGCCTTTCTGATATCGAGGAATGGTCTCCAGGAGCAACCTCCTTGGAGGGGCTCAGTAAAACCCAGTGTTTGTAAAACAGAAAGCAAGCACTGGAAGCTCACAAATAAAGCCAAATCTGTAGTTCAGGAGGAAAACTCAAAAGATTTAATTGGTAACTTCAAATTTACTATTATGTTGCAACAAATTTATGTGTCTAGATTTACGCTGGTCTTTCTGCACCTTGTTTATTTCTGGGAACGAGTAGGAGACCTCTTTCCAGTCTCCTCAGTCCCTGTAGTTTATTATCTTATTAAACTGTCTGAACAATTTATTGTTGTTTTTTTTTTAAAAAAATATTTATTTTCATACTAAATTCATGTGCCCTGTCTGTTTGCTGAACACATAGCTCTAAATAGAAACAGAACAAACTGTTTACAAAAAATGTTGGATTGCACTTGTATCTCTTTAAAAAACAGAAGTTCACATCTGCACTTCAGACTGAGGTGACGTTAACCAGGATGTTCTGGCTGGCTTGTAACCTGAATAAACTTGAAATAATTCACTGTCATCTTAGGAAGAGTTTATGACTAATTTGTGTAACTGCAGCAATAAAAATTGTCTGATGTCTCTGAGTGAATCTTAAATGCCTTACTTGGAAAGTGTATATGCTTCATTGTGACAAGCTGGCAAACTAGATTACTTGTGGACTTTTGGTTATATCTCTTTCTTGTAGCCTGATATGGATTCATTCATAATGACATTTTAAATTGACTATATTTTATTTTGTTTTGAAGACAAAAGGTAAGAAGAGTATCCTGGATGTAGATCCTGAGGCTCAAGCCTTATTGGAAATGGCTGGAAAAAGTCGCCAGAGCGAAGGTCTACGAGAACCCATTGAAGATGAGGATGATGATGATGATAACTAAAAGAATCATAGTAGCATGAAAAACCTTTCTTTTTTTGCTCCTGAGTATTAATGATCCTTGGACAGGATATATTTTCCTATTTTTTTTTCCTTTACATTTACCTAATTATCTTGGACAAAGCTTAAGCCTGGTACTTATGCAATGTTTAGGTCCAATACAATATCCTGCCTGAAGGGTTTTGTCTGGATATTAACTAGATACTTAATCATTCAATGTCTCTAAGTTCTAGCTGAATATGAATTTTGCTAGCATTCCTGATCGATCCTGTCTGGGTACAGAATGAAAAACAAGAGAAGTTATTGACAGTACAGCTTACTCACTTGGAGAATGGATTTGTATTTATATAAAGGGACTGATTAAGGCTCTTATACCTCAACTGCACATATTTATTTACATGCAATGACATTAGTCAGTGAAGCTTGCAAATTGTAATGATGTCTAATATTGGTAAACAGAGAATACTCTACATGATTCCATATGAATGATGCTATTACTTTGCAGTGCTTCAGTTAAAACATTAAATTTCATGTTTTCTAAGTCAGATTTTCAAGCAAGTGACTCTATATGGGCTGTAAGATGTCCAGAATGCTACATGTACAGCATCCAGTTTTATAATACTACACTACACCTTAGTGCATTTCACTTAAGGTGTTTCTGCAGAAATTTGCCTATTGCTTTTTCAACTTCATAGAACAGAGCTGTTGGGAGTCATTCAGCCATATGAATCCTAACCATGAGCCATACCTCCAGCAGAAAGTCTCTAGGGAAGGTACCTTCTTTAGTAGCTTCACTTGAGACTGGAGTAAGAGATCAGGCTGTAAAAAGGATTAAGTAAGAAATACTCATAGTTAATTTGGAGTAGTATCTGTAGATACCTTGTAAAAAGAAAAAAGAAAGATGAGGGTTATGTGTGTAACATGTTTGAAGATTGCTGTACACTTCATTTCCACAGAGCTGTTAATGTATTATGGAAAAAAATGCCTGCAATGTGAAATGTAACTCGTGGGTTGGGGTTTTTGCTCTGTTTTGTTGGCTGTTCATCAGGCAATGCCAGTTTTGTCAGATCTCTTATACTCAGGGCTTTTTCTACTTGAATCTCTTCACATCTATCAGGAATTACTAGTCTGACTTTGCTAATTCTCTGTGTAATTAACTTGTCAAAAATAATGCTGATTTCTAAGAGGGACTGGCATTTCTAACTCAGCAGGTTGTGTTTGGTTATTAGTATGTTTGATTGCATTCTTTCTCCTCCTAAGAAAGGACTGTATCAAATCCCCTTTGTCCTAGCATGCATTTGTCTTCCGTGCAGCTTAGAGCAAGAAGTGTGCTGCAACAGTCTATAAAATTGCTGCCATTCCTGATCATGTGGCCTTCCTTCAAATTCTTTTCCTTACTGTTTTCTTGTATGTGTTTGTTTTTTTTGTTTGTTTGTTTGTTTTTCCCCCACTTTATGTTATTCACAATATTCAAATCTGGCTCCCTATGAAAAATCTGCCCTCGTGCCTTAATGTACATCCTATTGATTAAGATTTTATTAAACAATATGAACTTCACCTTGAAAGAAGAGCATGAAGAACTCACTTCAGCCAGACATCCTAGGACTCAACTGTGCATTTTGGGGCATCTGTGCTATCTGTTCCAGTACAGAGTATGCTGTGGAAGGCCTGAGCTAATGTCCTTTTACCTTGTACTTGCTTAAATAAACCAGATGGTCTCCTAGGTTTGTAACACACACCAAAAAATAAGTAAGCATTAAAACAATTACACTGATACTTTTGTATAAATGTCTTCCTTGTATATTTTAGTAAGAATTTTAAATGGTACAAAGTAGGGAGTGCTACAGAGACAGCAAGTAAGTGCATGATGCTCTCTGGAAGTGTGGTGATGCTGGCTTTTGTTTTAACACTCTCAGACTCCCACTGCTCAGTCTCAGAGGAATCTGTACTTAGGCACTGACTAACCATACTAAATACTTCAAGTGGATGGCATAAAGACATGAGACAGTTGAATTTCTGCAGTTACACATAAAATAAACAACTAGACTTTTCCTTCATTACAAGGTAGAGACAGCAGTGTTCTCTGAGGCCTGAAACCATTTGCAAGGATTTTTAAAAAACATGGTGAGCAGGCACCTTTGCAGACTCTGTCTGGGGAGGGTGAGTTACACAAAGCTCCTCTTCACCAACTGTGTTTTAATGGCCAGATTTTCTTTTAAAGTGGGTATCAGTATAGTGGGTTCTTTCTAGGCTATGAATCCAAAATGTAATCCTGTTTAAATATCATCTTGTGAAGATCAGCACAGCATTTTGGCCTCTGAAATTGTGTTTTATGGCAAGTTTGTATATGACATTCTTTACGTTGAAGTGAAGGTGTTAAGCTGGGGCTGGAAACAAACTGACACTATGGCACTTCTACCAAACGTAGCAGTGAAACATTATTTCCTTGGAAACTACTGATCCAACCAGCAGATGGGATTATTCAAAATTGTTCTTTAAAATTAAAAGATTGTCTGGGAACAGACTCAATATTTTTTAATTTTTTTTTTTTATCTGAACCTAATCATTAAGCAATCCGTGCTTTGTGTTCAGGCATCTAAAAATATCCAGAAAGATGTTTGTCAGCAGTGGGCTTAGCTATGATCTAAACATCTCTCAGTCACTTCAATGCAGCTGTTGATCCACCTGCAAAGCTTCAACATCCCTGATACATTTGTGAGTCATCTTCGTTCTCATGCGCTTGTGCAAGTGAGTCCCTTCCCCATTAAATCCAAACACCGCTGTGCATCAGGTGAGACCTTCTGCTTTGCTCCTGGTAGTCATACAGGTTAAAAAAAACCCCAAAACAAGATAAAAATCACTGTAGTGTTCAGCAAAAGCTGATGCATGAGGGTTGGCACTTTAGCTCTCTACTCTTAGTTTGACATCTGCCCACAGTTTCCTTGAGGGTCTTGCTAATCAAGGCTCGATGGAATCTAGAAACACTGTCTATTGACTGTAGGAAAAGAAGTGCTGGCAAAGGCAGGTCTTTTCCATTCTAATTTAATACAAAGAGACAGGTCTAAATCAAGGGTCTCACTCAGATACTTATCTGTAACATTTTAAAATGTAGATTTTTATTATTAAAAATCGTTTTGATTTAAATAAATAAAATTTCAGTTTACGCACAAGAGATTTTTCTGAACAGATGTGAAACTGCATTATTTTGTCTGGGACTGTCACAGCGTTCTTGACATATAGATCAATGTTATAAAAATATACCTGATCTTGGTTTAAAACTGGAGCTACTCCAGGGGGGGTTTCTGTAGATGGCTCAAACAGCTCAGGTAGAGTGTGCAGAAGGAGCAGGCTCTGGACTGTCAGTACAGATTCACTCGAGGATCTTCAGAAAGGATGTGCAGCGTCAGAAAATGGTGTGTGTGAGTTATCCAGCATCTCAGCTCTGTTCCAAGTACGTCTTCAGAGGAAGCTGGCATCAGTTATGACAGCCCTTGGTGTGCTTCGGTCGGCAGCAGTGCTTTTCACAGAGCTTGACGAACTCTGACACAATGAAAACTGAGGAAGCCAGGCCAGTGAGAAACATCAAGTCTGCCGAGAGGAAACAGAGTGGAGCTGAATGCAGTGGACAGTTGGGTTTGTGCTGGGCAGGAATCCCCAGTTAAGGGCCTTCCTGCAGTAGATATTTGTGCTGGTGTAACTACATGGATGCATGGCCTCGTGATGCTTTTGCTAGCTGTAGAGTCAGAGAAACGACAGCGATGGACAAGGAGTACCCACAGAGCCAGTTGGTATGGGCCACTTGGTGAGCTGTAACCTCGCCTTAATTATTTGAGATCACTGAACCCTGTTTCTAACTCCATGCCTGATGGAAACACAATACAATGTCATATGGTAGAGTTTGCTCAGACTGATTCAAATGCTAAATTATGCATTGCATCTCGGCTAGGAGACATTCACCCTGCTTCTTCAACATGGAGTGACTGCATAACGAGCCTAGGTAGAGAAATGTCATCATACAGAGCTCAGAAAATCTTGGCATGTCTGCATTTACAGGCTTTTATGTGCACTAAATCAAAATTCAAAATCTAGGCTGGGATAATATCATTAAATACTACTACTATTTGCATTTAGCTATGTGTATGTGTATAGGAGCTGTTGATTGATTCCTCCTACCAGCAATCTGTTGGGAGCTATCATGGAACAATTTGGCAATCTTGACTGCTTTTTAAAGTAGCTTTAAAAAAAAAAAAAACCAAAAAAACAAACCAACAAACATTTATATATTTTGCAACTTACCTAGCACTCCTAAGTTCTCTGTCTGGAAGATTTTTTGTAATGGGGGGACATAAATAACGGCCAGCTGTCCCAAAAATGACCCAAGCACAGAGTACAAGAACATGCGGTTTCGAAAAAAGCCTATTTCAAATATCAGCTTTGTCTAGAGAAAGGGAAAAAGAAGAATAAAAAAATAATAATAATAATAATAATAATAATAATAATAATAATAATAATAATAATAATAATAATAATAATAATAATAATAATAATAATAATAATAATAATAATAATAATAATGTAAATGGAACATTTCCCAACATCCTGTTGGTACTCGAATGTCCCACTGTCTCTTTGCATGTAAACTCCATTACTTTTTGAAGTTACATGAATGCTAATTTAGGGAGAGCTACGTAGTTGAAAGTGTAGTTACAGTTGAGCTATAATAGATAACTTTATTTATAAAGATGATAACAATTAGGCTGCTTTAAATAACACTTAAAACCTCCTTCCTATGCAAAATACTAATATTGTAATGTTTATGTTAGCCTTTTGCTGACAGAGCGATCTCACCTGAGAGCGGCACGTCAGGGCATTGAAGAGGTCGAAAAACACAAAACAGGTAAAAGTCATTGTTGTGGTTCGAGGAGTGATGCCACTTTTTGGATTCTGAAAGCACATGTACAAATTCAGGGGTTAGCTAAGCCTCACAAAAATGTGTCAATTCAACAGATGAGTTAAATATTCCCTTCAATGACCTCAGTCAAGTTGAAGGGTAATAAAACAAAGGAATAACTCTTTTTCTAACCATTATAGATAGCATTAATTTATCTTTGCAAATTCTTGAGGTTATGATCTTATCAACCATGTTTTAAATTCTTAAACTGATGTGGAATTTGAGTAAAGACTATTCTAAATTAAGCTACTTAAACTGTTATAGTAACAATCACCATTTACTAACAACAACCCATAGAGCTAGTGCACTTGGCATTTCCACATGGAAATCTAAAGGTGAGAAGTACTTCAAAGTGTTAATATGACATCAGGTCATAGTTTTCCCATTCTAGATAGGAAAATCCAAACTAGAGGCAACACAGGAAGGCAGAAGCAGAACTAGGAGCTAACCCTGGTTTCTTAACCCTTGGCTTGTACTGATCCTTTCCCACTGGATGTATTTCAAAAAGTCCAGTGCACAAGTACTTAGAAATTGCCCTTCACTTTGTTCTTTGCCCTGATGAAAACAAGACATGATTGCAGATTTCCTCACCTCCTTCCAGAAGACAAAGAGGGTTCCACTAATGATAATTATAGCTGACATGAAGATTTTCAGGATCAACGATTTGCTGAGTATAGTATCCGTGATACATCGGGGTGGCTGTTTGATAGTATCCCTATCAACAGGTTCAACTCCCAAGCTGCCTCAAAGAGAAGCAGAGGGACATGTTTAGTTAATGTGGATGGTCCTGAAATGGTGCTGCTGGTAAAACAGGATGGATCTGGAGGATTAAATTCTTGGAAGTCAGCATGAGAGATATCAGTGTTCTGGCAGGGTTACTTAAGGCTCCAGATTTGTCCAAGACATCTATCACAAAGGACTTTTTGCATAATGAGCTGCTAAAATTATATATTAAGCTACCATAGTGCATCATACTGGTATCCCATCCCAGAAAGAAAGCTAGCTGTGAGATTGTGGCCAACATCTCTTCATGTTGTGGAAGGAGCATTTGTAATTAACAAGGGTTGTAATTAGCAGGCAGATGAGGTTCCTAAGTCTTGTGATTCTGGGGCATATACCCCTTTATGCACCCAGTATTCCCTTGCCAGTCAGATCTGCAGAGCTACTAGCAGGACAACAGACCATTCATAGTAAAAAATTGGAATAATTAAGTGATTCCACCACAAAACAAGAATATATAAAACCTCAAATAAAACTGAAGTAAATGCTTTTGGAAGGACCATGAGGGAACAAAAATACAATTTGTCTTATCTAACCAACAAATGATTGGTGCATTGATAAGAAATCATAATGGCTTGTGTTTCTAAACCAAATTCAGATATATTAAAACCAAGAATATTTTGCTCATTTAACTCTTGCACACCTCTGGGCTGGTGGGCCATCCATGATGATGTTGATCCATAAGATCTGCATAGCATTAAGTGGGTTTGGTAGGTTGAGCACTGTTGACAGAGTAATTAGGCTCAAAGCTGAAATGCTCCTGCAAAACACAGAAGAACATTATTCTGCATGGCCTCACCCAAAAGGTGTTTTCACTGGAATGGAAGCAAACAAGAACTTACGTGCTCAACTGGAACCGGACAAAGTTTTTTATGTTGTAAAATATCCCCTTTCCTTCTTCTATTGCATTCCTGGAAGGGAAAAGAGAGTTTATTAAATAGCTAGCACTCACACCATTTTACATTGAGCTCCCTGTAACACTTAAAAGACAAGTTGTCTTCTCTGGTACTTATTTCAGTTGAAATTCAGACTCCTGCTTGAGGACGACACCAATGCAACTTCTCAGTTAAAATGACTTTGTCAGGACCAGGAGATCTGAAAACCCTGGTTTATGTGGCCAGGTCTTGGTTCACAAAGCAGGCATGTGACCTATTTATATCCTCACTCTACTCTGCCTACTCTAGCTGTTGTTGTGAACCAACAGAGCATTGAAATTGCTTCTTTCCTCTGAGCTTCCTGGATGAAGCAGAGAGTACAGGTTGTGATCTACTCAAACTTCTAAACTCTTTCAAATCTCCAGTTAGCTACAGCAATGAGAAACCAAGGCTTTCAGATGAAAGGTAGATTTGTCACCATCACTTGAAACAAAACAGTCACTGTTGTGTATGCAACTGAAGAAGAGCCAGACCCACACTAGGTATCTCCACTTACTGCCTGTTGACTTACACGTCCCATGTCTTGTGTTATTTCCAGAGTCAGTCACACAACAGACTTGTTGCAATGAATAGCCAGAAAGTATCTGAAGTAAGAAACTGTCTGATGGTAAGAAAGCCATGAAACCTACATTACTGTTGAGAAGTCATCATCCACGAGAATCATGTTGGCAGCCTCCTTGCTGACGTCTGTACCAGCTCGTCCCATTGCAATCCCAATGTCAGCAGATTTAAGGGCCACGGCATCATTAACACCATCTCCTGTCATTGACACAATGGCACCAGCCCTCTGCAAAGCCTGTGAGAGAGGAGAAGAGAGTTTGAAGCCAAGAGAAGACAAGTAAGTCCTGTTTGCAATCACAGGATTTGCACATAATATTGAAAGAGAAGAAGCTCTATGTGACTTTGAAGGTAAAGTAGACTCAGCAGCAAAACTCAAGCCAAGAACTAAGAGACTGGAGGAGTATAGAGTATCTCACAACTCCAGCAGGAGTTAGAAGCAGGGAGTTAAGTCCTCAGAAATAATTCTCCTGATATTATCCTTGCTAATATCTCACTAGGGTCTTTTAAATGACCCAGACCAGATCTGCAAAAGAAATTCTAAAGCCTTCAGTGCAAATTGTGCCAATGCTCTAGCTTGGGTTTTATGGTCCTTTGGTTTGAGCTCATCCTGCCTTGGAAGACCAGGTGGTCTAGAGAACTGAGCCCCTCCCACCCCTTACATCTTGGTTTTGTGAGGCATACAATGGATTTTAAAAGCTCTTAGTACCTTTATGATTTTTAGTTTGTGCTTTGGACTTGTTCTGAAGAAAATGGAAACCTGAAAAAGAAAAAAATACAAATCTTGTATTAGGTGGATGCTGTTGGAAATAGACCTTGTTTTTGTAACCAAAACCATTACGTTTTTGACTGCTGATGATAGCTCTGCCTCTGCCAACTGGTCCAGCTCTTCCCCAGACATGGCTTTCAGCTTCCCATTGCAGAGCCCAATATTCTGCCCTGCAAAGAAAAGCCCAAAATGAGATCTGCCCGTCAGCTCTGGAAAAAACCAACTATTTCCTGACTCAAAGAATAGAGGCAGCAATTAAAGAATTTACTGGAAATTATATCTGAACCTGGGGCACCTGACAGGGCACACAGCTCTCTGGCTCCGAGTTGGGCTGGTCACCCTGTCCTTACTGAGCTGGAGTTATGGAATCAACACAATACCCAGGACCAGTGCTGATACTAAATCTGTCGCTCTCTTTTGCTCACTCTGTGTATTTCTAATGGGAAATGCAGAGACACTCACACTGTGACAGCTAGTGGAGTCTGTAACCCCAGCAATGCCATCTGTATCGTTTAAGGATCTTACTCTGAGATTTTTCCGTTTCTGGCACTAAAATAGTGGAAATAAGTTACTGGAATTTGGCCCAAAGTTCATAGCTGCTCTATTACTGCATTTAATGTGATTTATTTCAATGGAAAACCAAGAAGTCAGCTAGTGGCATTTTAAAGCCTCTATTGCACACACAAAAAGAATGATAAAGATGATTATTAAGTGACCTAACTTTTAACTGGTCTGGCAGACATAATATAGACCCACAGGGAAGAAGATAAGTGTGCTACCTATAGCCACAGCAGTTTCCAGGGCGTCTCCAGTTATCATCTTTACTGATACACCAGACTCCAAAAGGACTTGAACAGCTTCTCTCACTCCAGCCCTTGGGGGATCAATTATTCCAACCAGACCCAAAAATGTTAGCTTGCCAAGTTCTGGACCTGAAGCCAAAGCAAGTACTAGAAACAGAGTGGGGGGAAAAAAAAGAAGAGAAGACTAAATTATTCAGAATGTGTGTCCATACATTAAAATTAACATTTAGAGGAAATATTAAATTGACAGTTTTCCTGAAGAAAAAGACCAGATCTTTAGTCATTGCATTCAGATCTCATATAGACACAAAAATTTGGTCCACTCAAATAATACCAGTTTATCTGAATCAGAGCATTTCTGTTTCACATGTTTCTCTTAGGATTTATTTCTTTCTAATTTAAAGCTATCTACCAAGCATTCTCTAAATGCAGATGGATTAAAACAGGACAGTGAAATGTTAGACTAGACACTGTTAAACTGCTATGTTAAACCACAGTGGTCCTGTAAAAACAAAGGTTCTTTGGGTTTTTTTTTTAAATCTAAACTTGACAAATATAAATTCAATTAAGCCAATGAAACTTCCATCATGTAAACATCAAGGCTCTGAACAGTTTGTTTCCGTTCTTGGTGCCTGACCATATCATTCAATCATTCTTAAAGCATATTTTGCCAGGGGTTCATGTCAGGGCTGCTTTGATGATTGAAGAACAAGCTCACACCATCGCTTCTCTTCAGAGCAGTAATTTGTCATCCACAACGGCAGATGATTCAGATATTGTAGAGCAAGCTCCACACATTAGTTACTAACCACAAGACACAGGGCTGGAGAATATGTACATTAACTATACCATCTTCCAGACCTGGCTGCCAAGACTTGTTCTCATCTACTTACAACCTGGGACTATGCACAGGAGATGGTGTCATTGTTATTGTGTGAAAATCAAAGATGTTTCTGAAAGGACGTTTCTAGTGCCAAAGGATATAAAAACTTCTGTGGGCCGTGCGCTGACAAGCAGTCAGGATCAAAAGGAGATCGTTAGATTTGGTCCTAATAAAGACTTGAACCAAGCTTCAAATAAAAATCTTGGTGCCCAAATCCATGTGTTGAGCCCCTTTCAAAGTTGCTCTTGAAGTATCTTCTCTAAAAGCCAAACTTGGCAGAGCAGTGCTTAGATCAGGTTCAGCACAAAGCTTTTCAGTGCAACATTCAGACCGTATCCCAGGCAATCACCACGCTCCCTGGAAGAAAATCATTCACCATTTCCAGTGCTGATTTCAACTCCTTTCAATCTCACTAATTGAAACTCAATTAAAGAAGATAAGTGGAAAGCAAACAGCCAGCAGACCTAAGACATGGTCCTTGGGAAAATGACACGTATTATGAAGAGATCTGATGCTGAGAACTGAGTTTTTGTCCATCCTGACCAAAACAGAGCAGGAAAATATTAGGGCCTGATAACCTGTAAGCTCAAAGGACACAGCAATGACTGACCCCGTAGACCTGAGGAGCCCATTCGTTTTTCTTCCTGCTGGTAGGAGGCTTTCTGCTGGGGTGTAAGTGATAAGGAGATGCCCCCGCTGTTATACAGGGTGCAATACCGAATAACTTCTTCAAATGCTCCTTTCATAAAGTAAATATCCTCCTGATCCTTTAAAGTAAGGAGATAAAATGCTTTATCAAAGAAGAAAATGAAAAGAGGACATTTAAAACTATTTACAATATAGCCTTTAAATCTCACATAAATAAATAAATAAATAAATAAATATATATATATTGTTTGCTCTTTTACCTGTTTTCTATGATTCTATGCCCAGGTGCATATATTATTTATAGGATGTGGGGGGTTTTCTTTTGCTCCAGCCATTTTTCATGTTCAGAAAGGTAATGCAAAGGTTGGTAATGAGTTTTTAAACCAGAGCACAATATCAGCTAAAATAAACTGCTTAATCCAGTCAGGGAAAAATGGCCAACATTTTCTTACAAACATGGTATCTTTCCTCCCCTCTTGGTTATCTCTGAAAAACTTTTGTTTTCCTGCTCAAAACACTATATGTAAAGTATTATCTCTCCTATTCAAACACAGTGTTACAAGTTAAAATTACACCCAAGTTGGGAATTTTGAGGTTTGTTAAGTTTTTCTCTTGACATAGTTAACTTCTGAAAACATTATTTGCTAAAGAGATACCATTTCATGCCCATTGTTGAGGGGCACAATTAGGAACACGAAACCAGCCAACGCCACTGTTTGCTTTACCTGATTTTTCAGTGTGCATTTCACAGCCATCCACTTTTGTTCAGAGCTAAACGGAATTTCCTTCTTTCTTACATAAATGTCTTTAATGTCAGCTAACTCCATCTAAAGGAAGGTAAAACAAAGTGCACTGTAACACTGAACAACACCAAAGCTTGTATACATTTTCCATAATACAAGCACTGACTGTTGACCAGGTACTTCCAGGTGGTCATAGACCACAGAGCTCAAGAGAAAGCATGGGGGGAGTGAAACTCATTTTTTCAAAGCCTTGTGGGTTTGAAATCTTTTGAAACCTTTTCCTTTTGGTGCCTGATATGGGATAAATTAAATTAGGGTTTGAAGCTTGCTCCCTGTTGCAAGAACTAGGGACTTGCACTGCTCTCTTGGTGAGGCTTTGGGTCAAAGGAGGCTCAAGTCCTTTCCATAAACCTACAACAAAGTGATGGGCAAAGCAAATTTCCTATAGTCCAAGCTCATGATCCCCTACTTCAGGCATTTCTTTACTTGGAAGAAAAAGGAAAATTAAAAATAACTGAATGGTCAATCGTGGATGTGGTTCCAAATTATTTCCTGATGAGTTAAACTCAAAAAGCAATTCACCACAAGAAGACCCTTCAGCTCTGAAGTATGACAGGCCAAATCAATACACGCCTGCTTTAGCGGCGTGTGCGGTGCTCTAGGCAAAGCAGTAGTGATCAGAAGCAGCTTCCAGTCATTATCTCCCTGAGCTCCCACCAGACTAAAAATAAAAGAAAAAAGAAATAGAAGGGAGAACCCCTCTCATATCCTTCTCATCTGCTGAATGGCAGAGCAGAAGGAAGATTTTAATTTAGCATTTAAGGAAAAAAAAGTCATTGTTTTACCAATAATAATAATAATAAAAATCATAGCTTCACTGTTAAAGTTACAAGCTTTAAAAATAGGAGGTAAGAACAGACATTTGCAGGTGCATCATTTCATCAGGCACCTTCTGTTCTTTACAGCCCACCTGGGGTCTGTGGACCACAGGCTGCGTAACGCTAATTAACTCATGCCTGGAGGTATTCTACAGGCCTCTGCCTATGAGCATGAATGTCATATTAACCAAAAAAATCTTGTTTTACATAATTGTGACTAAAAAAAAAGTAAAAGCTATCAGATAACCCAAATTCCCAAACTGAGCATGACCCTCTGCCATGCTTTCATTTTTCACTCTCTTGTTTCCCTCCTGAACTCTTAATTGGCATGTGCAGAAAATATAAAGAAGCTGAAGCTGAGCCTGGAAGAAATCTATTATACAGCAGAACTGCAGAGATTAACCAAGGAACACAATGATTGCTGTTAGCACAAAAGCTCAGGGAAAGTGTTTGTCCACAACAAGAGGTTTACATAGGAGAGGTGTACATCTCTGACCTTGGGGAGAAAGGATGAAGAAAGACTCAAATCAGTTGGGGGACTTTAGAGAAGTCTGATCACTGCTGTCAGACCTAATTTCTGGAAAGATTTAATCTGAACAATCTTACCTTCATTGCAAGGGCGATGAGAGCTCCTTCTGTGGGCTGTCCCATCACACTATTTTTCCTGATAATGGCATTATTGACTACACAGCCAGCCTAGAGAAAAGGATGCATTTACATGGTTTATTTTCTTCATAAATAAATTAATGGCTTTTTCATCTCTTCAAATGAGCTAATGAGAGACTGGAGAGTGAAAGCAGTCACATCCCAAAAGATGTGCTTTTCCCCATAGCAGCATCTCTTGAGATAAGTTCTTGTGCTTTCTAAACCTACTTAATCCATAGGATACACCAATATTTTGGTGAAGTGTTACATTATGGATAAATTAACATCAAGGAAAACATGTTATGTATCTACCCAGCTTGATAAGTGGTGAAAATGAAAACTTAGTCTCTCCTAGTATTGATTCTAACATGCAGTATGGATAAAATAAGACCTAATCTCCATTTGAGATTCCTGCTCAGATCATTTCACTGCCCAAACACTCTCCTTTAACCTATGGTTGAACGAGCAAAATGTTATTTAATGCTAACACAAAACTGAGAGCCCATCACAGTACCTTTACAAATTGATTATATAGCTGAAATCTGGAATCTGTCCACAATAAAAACCTGAATGTGATAAAATTAATCAGTCTTTCCTCCACCAGAACTGTATTTTTATCCAAAATGTTGTTGACACTTTAAGCTGATGACTCTGGACTCTCTTTACATATCTTATGATTGCTACCTTGTGCCCATAAGCTTCAGATATTGTATTACAACTACTCAGATCCTTTCCAGAAGAACTCTCTGCAAGACAGTTCATTTTAGAGTTACAAAAGAGGCTTTTTTTTAATGCTTATAACCCAAAGTGATCTGTGCAAATGAAAACTGAATGTAAATAGGACAAGGTGGTTCATAATTTATACTTACCTCCACTAGTTTTCCAACTGAGACATTGGAAAATTCTTTAAGAACCTCCTTTGAGGGCAGAAGGTAAACGTTTCCTTCTCCATTGTAGCCCACCCCACTGACCTGATGAAGGGAAAGACAGAAAGAGCAAATTTCCCAGTGCCACGTAGGACTATACTACATCTGTGTACAACAGGGTGTACATGATTTTGAAGGGATCAGAGGTATGGTTTAGTAGTGGATATGGTTGGACTCAATCATCTCAAAGGTCTTTTCCTACCAAACGATCCTATGGTGATATCTATGATTATTTCTTCTCGCTCAAAGCAATGCAGATGGGAAAAGCTACAGAAAATGAAAGTATGCTAATACCATAGTTGTATAGAAACAAAAAGAATCAGCTTATCTTATGCAAGACTTGTTTGCCATGAGTTCAGAAGTTTCTTGCAGCTCAGTCAAGAGATCCAGCCCTATGGTAGCAGTGGGTGCACTGGTTTTACCCCACTGATGACTGGCCTGTGTGTCCACTACCTTGAATTTTGTGTTTTTCACCCACTTTGTGCACGATGCAAAATAAACCCAGCAGAAGCATCAAGTCACTCATATAATAAATATTCCTACAGAAGATGGACCCACAAGGGTCAGTGGGAGGTTTCAATATCTACAATAATTGCAGAGAATAGCAGATTATGTCAATGAACATCTTTGTTTACGGTACCTGAGCAGCTTTTGTGCGCTCAGGCCCACCTCTGTGTCTCCAGCACTGCAGAAATCCCTTCTCTTTACTGGGACCAGTGACGTGCAAGGAGTTGCTTGTTTTGGGACTGACTCAGCATCCCTCATTGGAGCCTAATTGAACTAAAAGCAAATTAGCCATGTTGAACTTAAACAGGAAAGTCCATATTACCACCTCATCCCTACCTCTGCCTGGAACCCATCCGAGGTCATGAGCCGAGTCACTGTCATCTCGTTGGCTGTCAGAGTGCCTGTCTTATCTGAGCAGATGACATTGCAGCAACCTGATCCAGGAAAGTTTTTAATCAGAATTAATAAATAATGTAACTGAACAATGAGATTCAGAAGATGGAGAACATGTTTCTCTACTGTTACTTAAACTGTGAGAAAAGGGAGAAAATGCCAATAAATTGATGTGTTTCTTTATGGGATATTGTAAGGAAAGGATTTGGGGTGTATGTCAGGGTATTGTGCACATAACTTAGATGTGAGATGTGGTAGGACATATCTGAAGAAGCTGCCCCACTCATGCTCTCCTTTGTGACAATCCTGTTTCAGAAAAGCACATTTCTTCCATGGCCCATTTGCACCACAGTACAGCAAAGGAATGAATTAACAGAGTCACCACATTCAGGTTGGTTTCCACTGCCAAGAAGGGGAAAAAAAAAGACTTCAATACAAAAAAAGAATCAGACTCCAGCTCCCTTCTAAGTCTGAATATCTTTCCTGGTTCTGGAGATGGCCACAGTGCTTAGGCACAGACCTCACAAGCATGATGATCACCAGGTAAAAACCTGGAGAGAATAAAGCAGATTTGTCTGCAATTAAATTAATTGCATTTTTTCAGGATTAGCCTGGAGCAAAGCTACCACCTCCAATATTTCATTTTTAGTTATTGACAATTGAGGGATTGGATAAAGAAGGAGGATTATTTTTCTCCTTTTCAGGAGCTTAGCAGACACGACACAATGAATGTGTGGGAAAGAACAATTTTTTGCTGTGCTTAGACTGTCTTTGCAGAGTAATCAGGCATCTGGCAGTTACACCTATTTGGGCACAGCCCTACCAGAACGAAACTCTCCATGAGAGAAGGTTTCAGATGTCCTGTGTCAGGGCAGAGACAATAAAATAAGGGTGATAAGATTCCTTAACTGCAGAACAAACAAGGGCAGTTCAAACAATAGCAGCATTTCCAAGGAAGACAGATTTGAGTTGAAGGATCAGGCTGTGCAGCAGATATTTGGGACTGCATGGGCCAGGCTTGGCATTTAGCGTGCTCATTAAATAATGAGTGGTACTGAAAGCACAACATGTCTTCTCCTTCATATAACTGCCATACTGACCAAGGTCAGATCTGCAAAACCTGGAATGCAGTGACCTGGGAATAAGATAAAAGAAGGTAGAAGAATAATTTAATTAGAGTTCATTCTGCCCTGCAGTTTTAAGGATGGGCTGACCACCTTCTCAACATCCTCTCTGCCCCTATTTTCCATGACTCTTTGGATATCTGGGAGATGGCCACACAGACTGCAGAAGGACAAATGGTTTTGTTTATGCCACCAGGCTCCACTTGAGTGGGTGCAAGTTTTTTTTAGCCAGACATTGAAAAATTGGACAGGACAGACCTGAAGAATGATCCCACAGAATGGGGAGGAAGGAGAAACCAAATCTTTCAACCTGAAAACAGTGTGCATGTCTGCAAAGGGGCTCTGCTCCCCATGGGCCAATGCCATGGGTTGAGTTGCACCATTCCTAGCACCTGGCTGTGTTAATATCACTAAAATAAGGAAAAAAGGGAGAAAAAACACAGGGCAGAAAATGTATTTAAGTCTGAGTAGGTTGCTCTGGCCCAGTAAGCATATTCCATTTATATATTTTTTTTTTAAATCAGACCAAGGCTCACTCAGCCAGCCTGTTGCTATTCAGTTCAGATTTGGAAGCCTGACAGATGACCAAACTGTGTGGCTTCTTTGCAGCCTTACCTAAGGTTTCTACTATGGGCAACTTCTTCACTATCACCCTTTTCTTGGCCATCCGGAGAACACCCAGCACCAGCGTTACGGTGACCACGATGGGAAGGCCCTCTGGGATGGCAGCCACCGCCAGGCTGGGGACAGGGGAGAGAAAACAGCTTCAGCTTAGGGGTCAAACTACAAGTACCAACCAAAATAGGTCAAAGGGACATTTTCACGGGGTGAGTTTTCCTGCTTATATGTGGATCTGTGAATGGGAGCTTGCAGTGCTGACCACCGGGACTCCTGGCACATCGTAAATACAAAAGCAAGATATTTATCCAACCCTTCAACATTTTTCTGGATGATTTTGACAGACCAATTACTTTTCTTTCTTGACATTGCCAAAGAGCATTAATTTCTGGCTAAGTAGGGATTTAGGGGTTGGATTTCACTTCATTTGTTTAACTTTCTGAGGATGGAAGTTAAATATTCCTTGGCATCACAGCTCACACACCAACTGCTGGCTCCTGGCTATACACAGCCTCTCATCTCCTCTCTTACATGTGGGCACAAGCTATGGTGGGACAGAATCAGCTTTCCAGATGTCTTCATGCTACACATACTGAATTGGAGCAGCATCAAAACCTGAACACCTGACATGCTAGAAAAATCCTGACAAAGTCTGTATGTGTCCCTTAGTTACCCTTGGGTAACTCTGAACACTTCTAGGTATGTGCAAAAAGTAACCAAAGAGGGCTTTTGAAACCACAGGCTGCTCTCCAAAACCACTTTTCTTTGCCACCACATTGCTTGAGGAGACAGGAAGGTGGGCACTGAACCAGTTTGGCTTCTTTTACCTCCTCATCTTTGGTTTTGTTTCCATTTTCATAGAAAAAATTATATTTTTTAAAAAAAACCAATTGATTTTAGAGCTGTGACAACAGCAAACAACAGGTTTTATGGCTACTACTAAAAACATATGGTTTATTATGTTTGATTAAGAGGTTGTGCACGCTTTTATGCCGTGTAAAATGTGCATTCCTACCTTTAGACGTAAATCCAGTCAGAACAGCAAAGGCTAATATTTGCTGTTGCTACACTCCCACTAAATTCATAGTACAGATAGGAAAGGACATTCACAGCAGGATGAGGTGGAAAAGTCAGTGGAGATTTTCAAAATATTGATTTCCAGAATTAAATAATCCCTCAAACTTGTTTTTTTTTCCTACTAAACTCTGTTGTAAATCTCACATTAATTTCACCAGCGCAAGATCAATATGCACTTATGAAGGGTCTTACTCAAGTTCTTTTATGTGAGATGTCCATTGTTTTGAACAGGGAATTCCCAGGGATATGTTTCATTAGAAATCAAAGAGAAAGGTGTTCTCCAGTCCTCACCTGACTCCAATTGTGAACATGCTCAGGAGATGCTTCCCTTGTAACCAGCCAATGAGCATTATTAAACCTGGTGGGGGAAAACCATCAATTAAAAAACTTCAAGAAATTCATAAATTTCTAAGCTGCTTTAGCTGTTGTTGGGGAACTGAGTATGCAATGAGGCCCCTCATATCTCTCCTTCCAAGGTGTCTCTGCTTGAACCCCCAGAGTTCAGGTAATCCACATCAACAAGTAATTTGGCCCTGGAGCACAGGAGGCTTTCCCAGCTGACCATGCAAGTATGAGCATTGCGTCCAACTCACCAATTATGCCAAAGGAGAAAAGAGTGAGTTGCTTCCCCAGTCTGTCCATGCTTTTCTGGAGAGGTGTTTTGGGAGTCTGGAAACATTAGAGCATAGATGACCATCAGCACAGAATGACTGACCCACACAGTCCTGGTTATCATAACCGTGGTCCCTACAGCTGCCTGATACACCCTAGTGCTTACCCACCCCAAACCCCCAATGGGGTCTGCTGGGCACAGAGAGAGAGTGTCTGCCTCAATACACTCAAAACAGGCAGAAAGTGGGAGAAAAAGAAGAATTACATTCAATTATAGCTGGGGAGCCAAGGTAGAGACAGACTAAGACCTAAATTGGAAAAGGACCTTAGAGATTGAGTCCAAAACTGGATCACGTGTATGCAAAACCTCTGGGACAGGGATAAAAAGTCTGGACCCCCATTCCTGTCCCAAAGGCTTTGCACACACATCACCCAGAAGTGTCTCCTTCTGCTTTGCTGTGATTTCTTGCACTAATGGAACAAGAGTTAACTAGTTTCTAGACCCTCATCTGTGTTAGCTCAGAGCTCTGACCCATGAGATTTTGACAAGTATAAAAGTAAAATTTTATAACTGTAGTGGAAAGTGGGGGAGGGGAGCCAGGGAGGGAGAAGAAACCACAATGCTTAGTGACTTCCAAGTTAGACACAAGCTGAGCATCAAAAGTCTGGATTTCGAAGCTTAAATCCTGTTTATAACCTTCTTTTTTTTGGATAGAACATTTTGGTGTCCCTCAGTCTCACAGGCATTTTATAGCAGAAACAGAAATGAACCCAGAGCATTAACTTTTGGAACTGCTCCTCCTCACAAACTTATCCAGAACATCCACCATTTCCAGTGAGACACAAAGACTTCTTTACCTCTTCAGCTTGCATCATTTTGAACACCTCTCCAAACTGTGAATTTTCACCTGTCCCAATAACTACACCCTGAAAAGAAGGAAAAAAAGAGAGGGGAGATGAAAAAAAATATCTAGTGATTCTGTAACTAATGTTGAGGAGAAGATAGAGGCTGACAAGACTCACTTTGCCCTTCCCATATCGCACCAGGGTCCCCATGAAAACAACATTGCTCAGCGTGGTTATGTCTCCAGCTTCCAGTAAGACACTGTCAGTCTTGTTACAAGGCTCAGCTTCTCCGGTAAAACTGGACTCATCCACCAGCAGATCTGTAACCTAATTAAAAAGGTACATTTCTGGCACTTAACAGTGCCAGACAACAAATTTCCAAACCAGGTTCTTGTAGGTCTGGCTGTATTTACCTCTATCAGCCTGAGGTCTGCAGGAACCCTGTCACCAACAGACAGGTAGATGATATCTCCAGGCACAAGCTCTCGTGCTAGAAGATGCTGCAGTTTTCCTTCCCTTAGGCTACATCAGACAAATGGAAAAAAGAAGAAAGGAAACCTGGCTGTGAGGTTTTTATTCCTTCTGGGGAATGTGACTGGCAAGAAAGCAAATGCTCTCAAATAGCTTCCAAAGTAAATAAGGACATAAAGTCTTGATAACGATGAGGAGAGGTGATTAAATCCAGTTTGGGCTCAGTTTTAATTCATAAACAGATGGGCAGGTTATGGAAGACTTGCATTTCAGCAATAAGTGACTTAAACGGTACTTATACAGTAGACAGGGGTGACAAGAAGGTGCTTTCCTGTGGCTCATGCTTTAAATGATGAAATGAAGATTCCTTAACCTAAAAAGAAGATTTTTTAAAGCTAGAATTACTGCTGGCATTTCACTAGTGTATTAAAAATACAGTCTTTCATGTGGCTAGATGCTTATGGTGTCATATCATAAATAAATAAAGACCAAAGGGTGGCATTTGTAAGATTCAAGCCGGGGTGAACGTTGAACCAGAAGAAATCCCCACGCTGCTTCCACAGCACAAGGTGTCTCGGAGCCTCACAGCTGATTTATGTTGGCTGTGACAAAACTGATTTGCAAAGACATAAATAGGAAAAGTGTTTCCTGTAACCTAAAGCACTGACACTGAACATCAAAGGGAGTGTGGTGTCTGATGCACCCTACAACTGCTCTATGGGCAGTGGTGGGACTGTGCTCACCTGTGGCTGATCTGCACCAAAACACCTGGTGTGCTTGTGCCTGGCAGGTATGTACAGCAACGGGCAGATGTGGGTGAGGAAACCCAGCCCACGTGCACCTCTGCTCATAAGCTGGTTTGTGCCAATCAACCAGGGGCAAAACTACCCTAAAGCCAAGGAAATATGCAAGTGAGGTTTTTCCTGCATGAGGAGCCTGTGACATGCAAAGAGGTTGCAGGATCCTTATGCAGGGTTTGGAGAGGGACATTTCTGGGACCCTTCTATCTCTCAACATTTATTCAATTCCTCTGGGTGCCTACTTTAAACTTCAGAGTCATTTAATTCCCTTTCTTTGTGCCTTACAGCTGCATCCACATCTGGTGACACCTCTCCAGACACCGAGTTCTCATTACTTGCATGACAACCTGAGGTGATTTTCTTCACCAATCAGTTTTGCCCTCATAACCCAACCCTGCTAGACCCCACTGAACCAGGCATGCCTCACCAGTTGCACTCAGGTGGCACCAGCTTGTTAAGTTCTTCCAAAGATTTTTCTGAGCGATACTCCTTTTAAACAAGAAAGAAGAAGAAAGCCAAGTTACACGAGTGGGCTCACTCATGATAGCCCTGGCTATGGAGCTAAGCTCTGGCTGACATACCTGGATGAAGGCCACAGTGACCACGATGAGCACTGCCTGAGAACAAAGAGGCATTAGAGGTGTGGGCACATCAGCTTCAGAAAGACAGAGGTTGGGTTGCGGGAGAGGTACCACCTACCATGGTGATGCTCGCCGCGTCTTCGTATTCTTTCGTGATGATGCTCACCAGAGCAGAAGCCAGCAACAAGAGAATGAGGGGATTTTTAAACTGAAAAAATAAAACCAAATTGCAACATAAAATCAAATATGGAGTTGCTGAAGCTGAGCTGGCCTCAGATCTCATCAGAAAGAATTAGATATGAGGTTTCGCTGCAGGGACCCTCCTTGCTCCTGAGAGCAGCATCGCTCTGCCTGGGCAGAGTGGGTGCAGCACCTGTGGTTGGTGACTAGATATAGACCAGGTACAAGGAAGATATTTTTTTTTACAATAAGGGTGGTGAAACCCTGGCCCAGGTTGCCCAGAGAGGTGGTAGAAGCCCCATCCCTGGAAACATTCAAGGTCGGATTGGACAGGGCTCTGAGCAACCTTATCTACTTGAAGATGTCCTTGCTCACTGCAGGGGGGATTGGACTAGATGACCTTGAAAGGTCCCTTCCAACCCAAACCATCCTATGATTCTATGCTGCCCCTATACAGGAGATGAACAGCATCAGGGACCTGCAGGACAAGGCTCTCACCAAAAGACATGACTTTCCTCTCTTTTTCTCTTGCCTGCACAGGCAAGGCTCACCTTTGCAGGCATACAGCTCAGGCCTGACTCTAAAAGCTCCTTGGAGGCATGATAAGTCCAAACAAAAACTTTATTGTCTGTTCAGAATTTGAAACCAGAAATCCTCTTTTTTTTTAATTTTTTTTTTTTTTTCTCCATCCTCATTTCTTTTTCTTTCTTTAATTAATCTGCTAAACTGAACCCAGGACTGCAGGAACCAATTCTTCAGGTTTTTTTTTTTTTTTCCACTTTTAAACAGATATTTTAAAGGACTTTTATCCTACCTGAAAAATTACAGCTCTGTTTGGCTAATGTGGGAATTGATGTGAAGGAATTAAGTCAGGCAAAGACAAGATTTTGGGTAACAGATGTGTGGTGATGCACGGTAGGAAAGCCAAGGTTTAGATTTATTCCCTGCTGAAGCCAAAGGTGAAAGTCCCTTTGTTTCTCTTTAGAAAGAGTAAGCTGGAGGAGATGATTTACAAAACTAACAGCTGGAAGAAGAGCAAGTGTCTGCTGAGGGACAATGCTCAAGTGCAGAGGGGTGAATGGTGTGGGGATGGAAGCAGCTCTACCAGCGAGACCAACAGGTTATGAGAAAATCAGAGATCCACTAAAGAGCTTGTTTAGTGCCCCCATATGAGAACAACTTGCTAAGGAAGAGCAGGAAAAAAAGCACCATCTCACTTATTCTTAAGAATAAGAAAATCCTTGAAGAGATTTAGTGATGATTATAAAGAGCTTAAAGAATATTGATCACATAGGAAAAAAAGGGATAATCCATGAAAGAAAAATAAAGCCTTTCAAAGCAACTAAAATCTTCATGATCCAGCTAAGCAAGAAGAAAACCAGTCAAACTGCTGGTTGAAAATAAACAACAGAAAAAGGACCCTTCTTGTTTGGTTAAAAGCTGCGTAACAGAGGTGCAGGATATGCAATACATACTGATGAGAACCAGTTAATAGAACTAAAACTCAGGGATAAAGAAGAGAAGGGGATGGAGAAGAACAAGATAGCCAAAACCACCTTCTGCCTGGCTTTTTGTGAGCAGCTGGTTTGAAATCGTGGATCTTCACAGCACATGGCACCATATATGAATGTATCCATTACTGACTTACTGCTAATAGAGACACTAACATTCATCTCAGCCCTACAACTGCCTCTGCTTTTGCTGGAGGTTTAGGACTTTACTTTCCCTACTGAAATAAGAGCAGCTTTCAGCTACTACTGGTTTTCCTCAAACCTTTCCTGATTTTATCACTCGCCTTAAAAGGAATAAGTATGCTCCAGAAATCAGGTCACTGATCTATGGCTTTTGATTTGTGGGCTGTGTGGAGATAAAAAGGTTTATTTTTATTTTAAGGTGTTATCTTCACATCAAATGACCCCACATCTCAATCTCACAATGGCTTTCCCAGGGGAACAGACAGTTTCTATATCTGGGGCACATCCTGTTCCAAGGCTGAATCCATGGAAGCAGAAACCCTGAATATTTTAATGTAGAGACACACTCAAGCCATCCCAACCAGGGGTTTTTCATTAGGACATGAGAATCTGTGCAGAGAATCCTTACCTGGTCTAGATATTTCTTCCATATTGGCTCTGTATTCTCTACTGAAAATTCATTCCAACCATGTTTTAACCTGCGTTGTAGCACGGAAAACTCAGAGAGTCCAGTTTGTAAATCAACCTAGAGGGAAATGAAACAAAAACAAAAAAAACCCCAAACCAACAAACATTACATACCATAGAACATTTATAGAAAATTGATTTAGGCAAAGTAATGTTAAAAATCTGTAAGTACACAGGGCAAGATGTTCGTGGTTCAGTCCCCTACAAAAAAAATGAAGCTATTCACTGTTTTTCTGTTCAGGTATTTATTTTTGTTAAACTGTAAAACTTTATCACCAACTGTTATAGGAGTCCATAAAGTAAAGAACAAGTTAATTAAAAATATATCTATTTCTACAAGTGTGAAACCATATAATAAAGGACAAATTAGAAATCTAAAATAGTAAAGAAAATAATTGATTTCTGGTTTCACTGTATATTTAAAGGAAAAAAAAAATACCCTGACAAAATTCAAAAAGAACAAATAGTGGAGGAATAAGGTCTGTTTTGCCTGGATTTAAAAAAATAGCAAGGTCAGACACCAAAATATTGCTAAGCACTGTCGCTTTCCCTGATCATGGGCACTCAGTGTTTCTAAATTTCCATCTGTTTTTCATACCTGGGGCTAAGCATGAGTTATGACATCAGATTTTCTTCTCAGAAGAGCAAACTCCAGTGCAGACTGAGTAACTGGAGTTCTCTTCCTGAGCCCCAGTGTCCCTCTGGCCTCATCCATGCTGTGGCTGCTGGGAAGCTGGAGCAGGGCTGGGACAGAGAGGCTGGTCCTGCCACCGCAACCACCCTGCCAGAGTGACACAGGGTGACCTCCCAGGGTGGTCCAGGGGTGATCTCCCTGGGTGATTTCCCTGCTCTACACAGGCAAATGGGTCCCAGCACTTGAGCTGAACTGGGTGATGCCTACAGCTTCTCTGTTTGCTTGGGGTGGAGATGACAAGGTGAATTTATATCTAACAATTTAGGCTGGCAGTGAGACTTCAAGAAGTCATCTGGGACAATAAATATGAGGAGTTTTGCCTCTGAAATAGAACCTGCTACAAAAGCCAGGGGAAAAATGCTGCATGTATTTGCACAACATTTTCCAAGGAGCTGCTGATGACCTGAGCTGTGCAGGTTCCCCCTTGGGCTGCTCCACCAGCCTTGGCAGAACACTGCAAGGGCTTCATTTTCCAGGGTGGACAACTGAACTCTTTCACCTGCAGCTCCCAGAGCCACTCATGTCACTGAAATCCTTCCCCAGGACAGATGCCCAAAGCTGGGCCTTGAACACAGCCAACACAAGGATTCATCCCACATAAAGGTAGAGGCATTGGGCACTCCAGGGGTTGCCACATGAAAGCAAACACCAATTTTGCTGCTTCCCAGACTCAGCTTACACAGACTCCCTTGCCATGTTCACAAAGCCCTGTAAACCCCCTTACATTTAAAGCTTTTGCCAAGTCTTCTTTATGGCATTTACAGGCATCTTTCGGGGGCAGGACTGTCACCTCCTTCTCCTGCTCAATTATTTTCAGCTCACACTCCTCATGGGTCTGCGTAAATGAGATAAAGCAATCATTAGGCAAGAGCACAGTTCATAACAGCATTTCAGCATCTCTTTGCTTCTTCCCTTAATCCCATTCCCTTCCCTCACCTTGCCAGCTGTGTGACTTTACAATTAGCCAAACCACATCCCAACACTTGATGATATTCACTAATTAATCCTTATTACAGCCTCAAAGCCAGGTGCATGTTCTTGCAATGAAAAGAAAAGCTGTTAGGAGCTGGGTTACCAAAAAGACAAACACAAACAAAAGCTCGCTGGGCTCTGCTGTCTGCAGGTATCCCACCCAAGCTGAGCAGATTTCCATGCCAGTGTCAGCCCACTGCACACTCAATGCTCAAAGTGAAGAAAAAACCCCTATTTTCCCTTGTTAAAGACATATATAAATGAATAGCAAATGTGAGAGAGAAACCTCTCAGCCAGCAGGAAAAAAGCAAAAGTCTCTCCCATTTCCATGGCTGTTTTTTTCCACCTCTGGCTCTGCAAACATCTCCAAGTGGGACAAACCCTTCCTGCTCCATCCAAGCTGCCCAAGGGCTGTGCTGAGCTCCCAGTGCTTGGGGGCTCAGCACCTCAACTTCTGTTCCCTTTTGAGATCCCTTCTCTCCTCCAAAACACTCTTTCCAGAGCAGCAGCATCCCCTGAAATCTCAGCCAGACACAGGATGGAGGTGGTGTGACCACTATTGCAGGTAAATACAGAGAGGGAGAAACCTCACCCTTCCCAAGGGACAGGAAAATCCATTCCCATTCACCTTCATTCACAAAGCACAAGAGCACAAGCACATGGTCATGAAGAGACAGACCCTGAGAGATCGTGGTGCTCAGCCCCCAGCAGAGCTCAACCCTGTGGTTGGCTCTCTCTTGGCACTGGCTCTTGGCTACCAGCACCCCGAGGTGTTTGCTGGGGGAAATCACAGAATCACAGAATGGTGGGGTTGGAAGGGACCTCAGGAGATCATCCAGTCCAACCCCCCACCAAAGCAGGTTCCCTACACCAGGTTGCACAGGAAAGCGTCCAGGTGGGTTTGAACATCTCCAGAGATGGAGACTCCACACCCTCTCTGGGCAGCCTGGCCCAGGGCTCTGGCACCCTCACATTAAAGAGTTTTTCCCCATATTTAAGTGGAACCTCCTGTGTTCCAGCTTGTGCCTGTTGCCCCTTGTCCTATTGCTGGGCACCACTGAAAGGAGTCCAGAAGTTCCCTATCTCTCCTGAACTAAGGAAATGAAATGTCCAGGTTCAGCTCATAGCAGCACTTGAGTAAGGGTTTGGAGGACTTCAGAGGTGCCTGAAGTGGTATTTGGAGAATTAACCCTTCTACAAATATGCATTGGGTTTCTGGGAACATCCAGTGTTTTGCAGTCTAAAGCCTGAGATAAATACCAAAAATCTCTCTGGCTGCTTGCCCATGCCTGCTTTCTGTCTTGTGGCTTCTGGAGAGCTCATAGCTGATGAGATAGGGGCATCTCTAAGCCCTGCTCCTTAAAAAAGGCTTTTTCCACTTCCATATGTTGCAGCCCTGTTTTTATCACCGTTTGCTGCCCCAGAGCACAGCTGCTAACACACGAGATACAGCACCAACCTGCTCCCAGCAGAAATGCAGAGCAGCTTCCTGTGATCCCTCGGACTGTGTGTTGCTCATTTAGGAGCCATTTTGCCCCAGGAACAACCCACCTTTACAAAACCCCAGCAATTTGCCCAAGATTTCCAGGGATTCTCCTGCTTCCACATTTCCCTCACACTGGTGACCATGGTTTCCCCAAAGAAGCCACAGTATTTCTCCACTGTTTTGAGGCACACCAGCACCAGCCATCACCTTTATTTCAACATTTCCCTAACAGACATCCCTAGAAGGGACAACAAAGCCCTTCCATGCTTAAAAATGATGATTTATTCCTACTTGTGTGTCCTACTTGTGCAAATTCATCAGTTCCTTGAAAGTCTGTTGATACCCAGAAGCTGCAAGACCAAAAGCCACCCATGCACCTAAGGAGATTAAGAAGAAAAAAAAGGGGAAGAACATACAGGGCTGTCACATATGGAAACATACCTTACATCCATCACTGTAGTGTGGTTCCTACAGGCTCCTCTGTGCTGCTGGTGACACATGCAGGTGTCAAGGTACAGCCACTGCCTTGAAGGAGCTTGAATTTTAATTAAAGAAGCTGGAGGGCAGGAAGAGACCCAGGCAGGAGGGTGCCATGCCTGCATCCCTCAGAGCCAGTGGAGGAAGCCAAGGCCCAGCTCTGTCACTAATATTTGGAAAAGGCAGGGAGGACATAAATGACAAAGCATATGGATGTGCTGGAGCCACATGCAGCCAGAGCTGGAGGAGGATCAATAGAAACCCTGGCAGCTCCTTACAGCCAGGGGCTGTTGTGAAATGAACAGCTTAATTGGGATGTGTTAATTTGCATTGATTAGCTTACATCTGTAAGCGATTTCCCCGGGATGAAAGTGGCACAGCTTTTCCTACCAGATAAACAGCTTCAGCGATGCACAAGTTAGAAATGCATCAGTGGAGCCTCCTCTCCCTTCTTCTCTGCAAAGTGCTGCTGGTGCAGAGCCCCTTTGCCCCTAAATGCATCCCACCTCATGTCTGTTGGGCACCAGGCAGTGTCCTGAGCAAACCTCTTCACAGACTACCCTCTCATTATGCATTATTTATGAGTAGAGGCTGAAGTCACTTGGTTTGTTCAGCCTGGAGAAGAGGAGACTGAGAGGAGATCTCATGGCGGTCTGGAACTTCCTCCCAAGGGGAAGAGGAGGGGCAGGCGCTGAGCTCTTCTCTCTGGCCACCAATGCCAGGAGCAGAGGACATGGCAGGAAGATGTGGCAGGGGAGAGTGAGGTTGGCCATGAGGAAAAGGTTCTTGAGGCGGAGGGTGGTGGAGCACTGGCACAGGCTCCCCAGGGAGGTGTTCATGGCCCCAAGCCTGACAAGATTCCAGCAGCATTTGGCCAAGGCCCTCAGGGACATGGTGTGAATGTTGGGATTGTGCTGTGCAGGGACAGGAGTTGGACAGGATGATCTTCAGGGGTCCCTTCCAACTCACAACATTCTGTGTTTCTTCCTTTCCTATTTACTTTGCAGAACAGATGTGGCCTATCAACATTATCCATTTACATTTTTAACCTTTATCCTTTAGAGATAACTCGAGTACAAGAGTGCACGATTCCATGCAGCAGGGCAGGAAGAAGTTAAAAAAAATTAAAAATAATAAAAAAATACTTTATCTCTTGCTTTGATGTTGGAGGCTGTAAAGAGCAGCTGGCCATGGCTGGGAGCTGTGCAGCCTCCTGCCCCAGCACACCTCAGAGCCCAGCACTGCCGGTACCTGCGCTGCTACCTCCACATCCCTCGCCCCGAAACAATCCATTGATTGTCCTGCCGAGCAGCCCACACTGGAAGGAAGAAAGCACAGGGCTTTCTGCAGAGTACACAGCCCTTTCTGTACGCTCTGGCAAACAGCCCAATAGATCAGTGCTCGGGATTTCCCCCCGCCTCTGCCTTTACTGAGGTTTTGCATATTTTCTTTCCCCTGTCTTAGGTTACTTTGGACCAGCTAACATATTGTAACTCAGTCTGAAGCAGGTTATTTAGTCTAACAAGAAGCCCTTTAAAACATTAAGTAGAAACTGTCTTCTTGTATATTCTTCATCCTTCCTAAAAGAAATAAATCAATCCATTCCCTCAAAACCCTTTTCATTGCTCTGTGTGGTGCCCACATTTCAGAACCTGCATTTCAGGGGTGTAGGGAATGTGCAGAAACCAACCCAGAGCAAACCACAGCCCTGCAAGCCAGGGGCTGCCTCAATGGGCTTCCATAGCTGAGCCCCCATTTCCCACCCACTGCTGTGGGTTCAGCTCCTCTCACACAGTTTCTTGCTTCCCCATCCCACATCTATTGCAGAAATACTATACGTGAATTTCTACGTGAAATAAAGCCTCCTGGCTCTCTGCTTGCAGATATAAGCCTCAAAATAAACACTTTGGTTGTTCAAAAAGCCAAGAAGAGCTGCTTTAAAACTATTCCCTGGATTCTAAGTTGCCCCCAAGGGTATGTGAGGGCTGACCTAGGCTTGGTGAGCAATGCCCAAACTCTGGGCTCATTGTCCCCAGCTGCATGTACATGGTCAAAGGAAAAAGGAGATGTGATTCACACAGTGCATCACGTTTTTTTCTTGGGTGCTCAGATGGAAAATCTTTGGATGTTCTTCAGATTTCTGCGGGAAACACACAGTTCTCATAAACCACAAATCAGCATCACCAATATTCCCTGTGATTCTGAATGGGTCATTGTAGCTAAAGAGTTGAAACTGTCAATGGCAGAGCCTAGACACAGGCTGTGCTTGTGCTTTGATGTGAAAGTTAACTGTCCTGCCCCCTCCAGATGACACCACCACCTGGCCATCACCTCGCAGCTACCAGCACTGGGGCTTTTCCTTCATGACCCACAGTTTGTGTATTTATCCTGTTTTGAGTCTCATCAGATCACCTCAACTCGTATCTTTAAGGCCCAGGACAACCCTTTGACCAAAATATTTAAGATATCTCAGATTGAAAGTGGTCTGCACCTATTTTCAAGTAAAGAAGCAAAATACGATCCTTAGAGGAAATGTGAGTCATTCACCAGCCTAAATCTTGAGAATACGTTCTTGATTTATCAAATTCCTGTTGCAACCAAAACACTGGTTGTTTCCTTGTCCTGTTATGAATATATCACACTCTGCATAGACTAGAGCTAAAATTCAAGATGAGTTTCTGTTTGGAAGTAAATATCTGTCATTATTTATTTTGGCACAACAGAAATGGTACCACCAAAGAACAAACCAGACTAATTACTAGTGGCCTCCTGCCTACGTAACCATCAGAAATCTCAGCTTCCCATCAAAGTGAGATTACAGGCACTTTCTGTAACCTCATCAAGATCTTCCTTTCCTGTGATTTTGGGCTATGTTTGAGTAGTGTAGAGCAGCATCACACAACACACTGCATGGTGAGTGGGGTAAGAATTCAATGTCTTATTTTCTTCTCCCTGTAGCACTGACCAACCCCCATACTGGAAAGATGAGACTCAGAAGAGAGCAGAGGATTAGCTGAAATAACATCTGAGAAAAGAGCTCAGTCAGGTGGTCACAGAAAAGGGGAATATTTCAAAGTGTGTGGATGGTGCTTGTTGGGATGGGACTAAGGGTTAACCCCACGTGCTGAAGGAATTAAGCAAATTAGGTTTATGTGGGAGGGCACCCAACCAATCTGTTGCGTGGGAGAAAAATATGGGGCTTGAGCAATGGAAGTCCCAGTGCTAAGCAAATGTGATAATAAAACAATCCCAGACATGAAGGTTTTGTGACAGAAAAAACAAGGAGAACAGCTAATGTGTCACCTAAACCACCACTGGCCACTCTTGGGTCCATCTGCCCCAAGGAGAAGTAGTGAAAGCAGGGAGAGGACAATCGATGTTCATACATCAGCATTTCTCAAGTAAAGAAAATGCTGTTTTGAAGTGGACTCTGCCAGGCTGAGCTAAAGCTCTTCTCGACCATTTGTCACCAGCAATAACTGCAGCAGCAGCAGCACAGAGGACAACCTGAGGGGTCACAGCCCATCCACCCATGACTGGCACTGGTGGCAGGGGTTACCCCTGGGGACAGGGTCAGCCTTGCTCGTCACACACCCTCCTGCTGAGACAGCGCTTGCCTTTTGTGCAATCACACCCGAAAGCCTCACACGACGCCCACAGACCGCACGGCAGTCGCTCTGCTCCGCGCTTTGTTGATTTTGAACCTCCTCAATGCAGAGAACAATGTTCCTGGCCAGGACTTTGGCCCGAGCTATAGGTCCTGGGAGTATTGCATAGAAACAACTATCCCCATCTCACCTCGCTGCCTGGTAAACATCATTAACCTCGTCCCCTGCTGCACAGGGAATGACTCGGCTCGGCGAGAGGAGAGCACAGAGGCAGAACTATCAAGTTACCGGTGGGACAGAGCAGACAAAGTAGAGAAAATTAACCCCAATTACACAAACGATTTCAGCAGGTCCAGGCAAGAGGCACAGGCAATCCTCACCTCCTCTTCCGGCTCGCCGCTTCCAAGGGGCTGATATTTCTGTGCGAAGTGAGAAAACAACCTTTTCTGGAAGAATTTAGTGAAACCTCCTTCTACCATCTTCTCTGCGCAGTGGTAGGAAGAGCCCCAGGGGGCCACCAGGATGATGCCACCCGCTGCCGGCAGCGCTGGCTCGAATTCCCCGGCAAGCGCGGGGCTATGGTTACGGGCGGGGACAGGCAGCGTTTACCTGCTGCCAAGTCACGCCTTCGGAGGCTGCGCAGCCCATAAAACCCTGCCAGGAGAAACCTGCCGGTGTTGAAGACCGTGGCTGATCGAGGAGTGAGGTGGCCTTTAGGTGTGTGCCTGGTCAGCACCTGAAGAGCAGGTTGAGGTCTTACAGCTTTATGTTTTCCTCCACCCTCTGAAAAAATTGCTGCGGGAGGAGCGTCGGCAGGTGCCACATCTCGGGCGGGTGCCACATCTCGGGCGGGCAGATAGGGAGGTTGTTTTGCCGAGGTCGCTGCGTGTAGAGGCAAGATGGGTTACACACACTGCTGAGCCTGTTTGTAAACTTCCAGGTGGGGGAAATCCTCCTTGAGAAATGCTCCAGTCAGCCTAGTGCCAGTATTTAGAAGTATTTACAGCAGGGAGAGGGCACAAGTATGTGATGTGTGAATTTGTGATGCTCAATCATTAAAAACACATAGTCTTTCATTTGATAGAGGTGAGCACTTTCATGGTGGATCTCAACAGATGACTAAAGTTAACCAGTTACATCCTTTCTGAAGATTTATAGTCACCTGTCAGGAAGAATCATGCTCTGGTTTGCATCAGGACAACTACATCCTCCCCCAGGCATCACGACTACAGGATTCACTTTGGCTTAAATTGTCTCTAAGGCGGAAACTATGAGATTAAGATCCTCCTTTGACAGTAAAAACTGCAATGAGGGAATAAATATCATCCCCAGTCAGAGAAAAACATATGTGCAATTTTCTGCAGGAGAATAGTTTTCTCTTAGGACATCCATGTGCCGACTTCACAGCTCTGGATCAGTGGAGATGGTGACATCTGGACCATGATGGGGCCAAGACATCAGATTTTGACCTGTGTGACAGCCCAGAACCTGGCCAACTTCCATCAAACTGATGTTTTCCCATGGGACATTTCAGTGTTGCCTATTTAAATCTCCCAGGTCCCATCAGCTCTAGCAAAAGCTGATGAGCCCTGTGGGACACCCCACCAGCACAATGTAGCCAGCAGCTACAGATAACACACCATGTCCCACTGAAATGATGTGGAGGGAGGGTTTCTTTCCAGAAAACGAAGCGATTGGGAAACACCCTGCAAATAGTCAGGCTCTCGTAAAACGCAGCTGTGGCTTCCTAACTCCCTCGGCTCCTGGTTGAGAAATGTTTTCTTAATGACCCAAACTGGATGCGTCAGGCAGATGAAGGAAGTTCCTGCGTTGCAGCAGCAGCCCTCCTTCCCATGGGAAAATATCCAGGGACAATGCTGGGCACTGATTTTTGAGGCAGCTCACATCCAGGCCCTGCCCAGGGTTTAAGTAAGGTGCCCAGCCAGTGCTTAAAGGCAGCCCAGGCTCCCAGAGGTCTACAGAGATTTAGACCTTATCGAAACGTGTGGGAATGAGGTGGTAAAACATCTCCGAGCACATATATGCTTTTGAACTGGTCTCCACCTTCTGCAGCTTTTGTAAGGACCTGGAGCACAGCCAGCTGGCTCTGCTGGCATCCTGATATGGCAAAGCAGGCACTGCCTGGCAAGGAAAGACATTCTTCTGTTCATCTGAGTGTGTTGTAGTACTCATAGCCTTGGGATCATGTTGAGTTGTTCCTCATGTCTCTGATAGGCAAGTGGTGAAAAACATCTTCCCCCTCTCTGGGCAGGTAGGGAAAAGATTTCCTTGGATTTGTTCTTGCATTTCTCATTCCAAAACCTCACCCATCATCCATGCAACTGCCATAGATCAAGAGGAGCTGCCACTCATGAGGAGCCTGGGTGTCCTTCTGTGCAGGATGTCTACGTGGACCATGCAGTCCCAAGCGTGTCTCTCGTTAGCCAAGCGCTGCTGACAATACGGCTAATTGAGCAACAGGTTCTCACTGATGGTTTCCTTATTTAACTTCTTCCTCTTGGCAAAGAGCTGCTGCTTGTGGAAACACATGTAGCTCAGTGCTGTGTACACAACCCAGGGAAGAACAAAATCCACAATCTGTGCAATGTGGACACGGGCCAAGATGCCACATCCCGGGTTGGTGTGGAGGCACCCGCTGTGCCTCGGCGTTGGAGTCACCTTCCGTGGTTGAGAGAAGAGAATGACACGGTGAGGGGTATGGAGAAAATGTTGAAACAAACAGGACATAGAAAAGGAGAAATGTGAGCTGATGAACATAATGATGCTCCTCAATAATTGGTGTGTTTTGGTTTATTATCCAGCAGACCTGCAGCTCAGGAGAAACAGTATTGTGTGAGCTCAGGACCATGGCCCTCACAGCCATCTTTGTGTTCATTCAGTTCTGTGACGTGAAATTACATTTTTGCACCAGTGAAATTCAATAAATGTTGCTGACTGTTCACCACACATTCTGCAAAACTGCTGAATGACTGAAGTTTCTTTTCTTTTTTCCTCTCCTCTCCTCTCCTCTCCTCTCCTCTCCTCTCCTCTCCTCTCCTCTCCTCTCCTCTCCTCTCCTCTCCTCTCCTCTCCTCTCCTCTCCTCTCCTCTCCTCTCCTCTCCTCTCCTCTCCTCTCCTCTCCTCTCCTCTCCTCTCCTCTCCTCTCCTCTCCTCTCCTCTTTTTTATTTCTGCCTGTTTGTAAATCTAAAGAAAAAATTCATGTATTTTCCTACCTCATGGCTTAGAAAATATTGGGAATAAACTCAATCAAGACTATAAGGTAAAGAAAACAACACTAATACAAGTTGCATTTCTTTGTGTTGTTTCACACTATAAGAATATAACACGCAGCCCAATTTCAGTACCTTTATAATATTTCCTATTTAATTGCATAACAAAGCTCAAGGTCAGATTCCAGTTCTAAATGGGTTATTTGGGAAGCCTATTAAAAAAAAAAAAATAGAAAATACTGTTATGAAGACACACACAGCAAAGCAGCTGTAATCTGGGATTACACAAGCCCCAAAGGTTGCTGTCGTGAGAGCAGGGTGATGCTCTTAGTTCAAAACTCAGAGTTCCTTCACTTGCTTCCCCTCACCATAACCAGAGCTCCTCACACTTGTGTTCCTCTTGTGCCACCTTGAGGGAAAACAACTCTGGTGCACGGGTAGAATTTACTGAGTTTGCTGCTACCTAAAAATCAAAATATTCTGCTTTCAGATTGCATTTTTCCCAGGTTCTGGGTAGAACATCCTCCTCTCCTGGTCATAAAAACAAAGAGCATAGTTTTGGGCCATGGTTCCTTTCCATCTTATCAATGCTCCTGATCGAAGCTGGGGGAGATCCTTAGGTCTGTCCCTAGGTGTGTCACTAGGAAGAAGGGGAAATTAAAATAAATCTCTCGGTTTCTGTTTGCACAGCCTCCCCTGCTGAGGCTGGGAGACTCATCTGGTGGGGTGGCTCAGGCAAGGTAAACTGAGTCCCACCATGAACATCTCCATCATGGAAACTGTCAAAAGGTCTTTTTTGTTTGGTACAGCTTCTCCCCTGGTTCTTGCTACTTTGTTTGCAGAGAGAGGTAACAAGAAGGAGAACATAATGGGAAGAAATAGGACTCACCTCTACAGACTCCCCACTAGAGATGTCTTTTTTGTTTATCTTTATAAGACACAAAGTGACGCTGTAAATCCTTTTGCCATAGACAGACAATTGATACTCACCTGACACCACCTCCAGACAAAAATCTAGCCTGCATAGACAGTGTGAGGTGGGAGAACTTGACAACCCCCCTCTGTGAACAAATGTCTGTTACAGAGTGGGCAAACAGAAACTGTCAGTCTCCAAAGACTCTTCTATGGATTGTCTCAACCTTGTAGGCTTCTTCACTGCCCATGAAACTATGGAACAGCTTCCTGAGGGTAACCAAAACCTATCTGCTCCATAAAGCTTATATAGAGCTCTGAACTAGGCATGGCAAAATTACAGCTTTTTTTAATTCTTGTATTTGGAATTTCTCCAGACTGCCAACCTAGAGATGCATGCCATGGTTTTAATGCACACCTCTGACTCCTTGAAGATCTGTTATCATGTTTTTCCTGTTGATTCCAGCTGCTGAGTTCATGGACACACCAATAGCACTTCAGTGTCATCTGCAGGTGATGCCTTAGATCACACAATGTGTTTTCCACAACAACCATTAGCCAGCTACACCACAGAAACTATATTTGCTTGTGTTAACATGGAAACAAGTTGAAATCAAAACATAGTTTTGTGATGTTCACCAAATAGGTCCTTCTTTTGAAAGCCGAGGTACTTAGTCCACCTTATACTTCAGGAGGCACGAGTTGTTTACAGACATTTCATAATCTCTCCTTTCAAACAGGCCAGATGACCATTGCCGTGAGAAGTTCTAGTGATCCCAAGGATGACTTCACTGCCAGACTGAAGAGCTACCCTGACACCTAGTGCTAGCTGATCTCTTCTCAAAAACCACAGAAAACCTTTTCAAAGCGATGAAACCCACCACTCTTCCCTCCTGGGTTGAATTACAGGCAGTTTCTCTCTCTGTGACTTCTCTGTTACGGTTTCAGGGAAGAAGGGGAGCAAAGCAGGAGTCCTGCCTACTCCAGCTGAGCAGGTAGAGCAAGACTGGCGTGGGTGGAGCTGGTGGGACCATGAAGTCCTGTCTGCTCCTGGAAATGCAGTGCTCAGCAGCCCAGCCTCTCAGTGCCAGGCTCCACTTTCAGCTCTGGTATTCTGCAGTGGGCACCAGCCCAATGCTGGTCTCCAACTTGGTTTGCTTTTCCACACTTTGAGCAAGCCTTGGCCTCCTGCAAAGATGTATGAGCAGCTGCTTGTGCCCTGCAAACCACCTGAGCTAGCAGCTCAAACCCACCCAGCAGTGAACAACAGCTCTGAATCAATATGGAAAATGATGGGTCAAGTAAAAGAGTCACCTTCTACTTGGATCACCATCACTATCATCTTGACAGTACTGTCCATCAGCTCCTGTTTGGGCAAGAGAAATGAAGTCGCCAAGAACTGACCCACAAAGGTGATCCCTCAAGAAAGGGACACTGGTGGTAGATGTGTTTTGGGGTTGTCACCTCCCTTCCTGACTTTTGTCTCCCTGTGCCTGTTTTCTGAGCTCTCTCAACAAATAAAATCTTAAAGATTTGTCCTTTTTTTCATCATTTGAAGCCAAGCATATATCAAGAACACACAACTGAAACTAGACAGAGTTGAAATGCATACTGGTGACTTTTTTATTGAGCACCAAAGTGGCAGGACCTGTACATGTCTAAGCACCAGGGGCACAAACCAGGAAGGAGCTCCTGGGGCTGCCTCAGACCCTCAGCATGGCAGAGCAGCTCCACCAGCACCACTTGAGGATCCGGGAGGCCGTGAGGATTACCAGCACACAGTGATACATGGGAAGTTTATGATAGCACCAAACTTGCTTTAAAGTGTACATGGGAACATTAAAACCAACCTATGCTAGTGATTTCCTACTGTGCTTCACAAGACTGTTGTCAAGCCATTTGTCTGTGGAGAGAAGATAAGCTGAGGATAACTCATCATCTGCTCTGTGCTTTCTTTCCAACGTGTGATGGATGTCACTGTTGAAAATGCAGCATTTAGACCAGTCTCTTCTGTGGCTTTTGTTTCAGAGTCTGACAATTAATAACTTGAAAATAATTAACTTTAAAAAAAAAACAACCCCAAGCATTATAGCACCACAAGGAAGGGTGATGTCGTTGATAACACCCAGTAAACAGAAATTCATCAACAAATTATTAATTTGACAATCTTCTTTTCTAAAAATTCTGTTTGCAAGTAGAAAATGTCTTCACCACCCCATCCAGGAAGGCAGCCAGATACGTGGTTTTGTAGCTACAAAAATCAGCCACTGAACTGAATGGGTCCACTCAAATTAAGCATATTTTTGGATGCTTTGCAAGATTAGGTTGCGATCTGAAATTTTAATCTTGCAAATTTTTTAATGCTCAAGACATGCTTTTTAACTGCATCCTCAGATGTTTTTAGGCATTGAATTTTTATTTTAAAATAGAACAATTTGGCATTTACTCTTTGGGATTTAGCAGTAACCATTGAATGGCTTTGCTCATTTAATCAGAATTTGATTTTTCTGCAAAAACCAATGCTGAAAAAAATCAACCCATGTCAATGAGCCACACCTAGGAGCAAGGCTGCATCAAGACTTTCATTATGAGCTGTGTTGCTTTAAGTTGTCAAGCAGTGTCAGTGGCAAAGCAGCAAGTTTCTGGCCTATACTGAGGTTAGAACTATAAAACACAGCTGGACTCCTGTTTCTCAAGAGGAGTGAAGCTATGAAGTTGTATATGATAAAATTTTAGAAACAGGATATGGTGTTGCATTTAAGACCTAGAACTTGGAACAAAGGCAGAAAGAAGTGAATGGAGTTCAACCAATGAAGATATTTAGGAAAATCTGGAGCCTTTCATCTGTTCCTTTGCTCTGTCAAGCATCCAGGAGTGTGGCTGTTTATGAGAGGAAACAGCAGAGCAGCTTGGCATCTTTCATCTCTCCAGCTGCAAATGTCACATGCAAAGTATTAAGTTTTATAGACATCTTAGCTTTGGCTTAAAACATTTGGTGAGTGGAAGAAAATCCCATAGTTTGTGGGTGGAAGAAGGCACTTGTAGTTGTGAATTGGGCATTCATGTACACTGCTACTATTCTGCATATTAAAATGCTAATTTTATGCATGCAGATGGGGACACGTACTAAACACGGCTTCTTTTGCCTAGCAATTCTGGCACATTTGTCAAAATGAAAAGCAACTGTCCCTTTAGGACTGTCACAGGACAGGAAATCATTCATTGAAAATGTGTTTTGCATTTTATAATGCTAAACAGCTCAAAGAAGCTGTAAGGTCCAAATACCAATAACTTGACTTTAAGGATTTATGGAAGTCAACATAAAAGTACAGGACTTCTAAAGAGCAGGTGTCCATCTGCCAAACAATCCTTTTAATCACACAAATTCATCCTGCTTTTGCTTTTCTAATAGGTGCAACAAATAATCCAGAGTTCAGCCCTCTTGCTGAGGTTTTGCAGGTACAAAAAGGCAGATGTAGCTTTTGTGAGTATTAACTGTGATGACTAAAAGCAACAACTTGAAGAGACTGGCATGCACGTGTGTCTGCTTAGATATTGTAGAAAGAAAACTATTCCATCATTAGCTCTCAATCTGCAACTCACCAGACTGAGAAGCTAAAGGAAAGTAACTTAAAAAAAAAATAAAAATCATAAAACCTGTTTTGCTCCTAGCTCAGAGTTCCTCAAATTCTTAAGATGTCAGGTTTAGGCTTGTAGACTGGGTGTCAAACCTGGTGAGCCCTAGGTATAAATAGGAAAAGAAGAAATCTGCAGGTTTCTTTGAATTTTAAGCTTATGAAAAGGCTTCTTTAAAGTAGTTGTTCGAGATAGGCAGGTGCTGGATTTGATCCAGAAGGCCCCTTTAGCCTTACCTTCCTGCCTATTTAAATGCAACATAGATATGATATTTGGGTACAATTCTGACGTCACTTCATTTTTATGATATTATGTTCATGGCTGTGCAATCTGATTTGGTCACATAACACGCACATAAAGGGCAGGCTCTGCTCCAGCAGCCTGATAATGGTGCTGTGGCTTAGAGGGATCTGCTCAGAGGTATTTTCATTTCATTGGCAGAAGGACAGCTGATAAATGGGATGGTTTCTTTCAGGGGATCACATTTCTCCCGCTGCCGATAGGCTTAAAATCTAGATTCATCCTTTTCCTTGAACAACAAAGTCTTTTTTATCACTGGTGGGCAGGGATCGGGGTAATGTTGTAGACGTGATCGTGCAGATCTGGGACCAGAATTCTTCCAAAGCAGAAAACTGTTGGGTAAAGCATTCCTTGATAGCTGCTTAACAGAGTGGTCCAGCTGGGTGAAAATCAAAGAAAACAAAAAAAAAAGGAATTAAAATGTTTATCCTTCCTGGGATGTTTGCACAGAACTTGTCCTTATGTAGCTGTGTAATCTTAACAGTCAGCCTGACGTAGGTAAAGAAAAGACACACTGAACTGCTTTGTTTCCATAACTGCCAATTAAGCTCAAATTAGTTTTAAAGTGAAGCTGAAAGTGTTGAGAAAACTATCTTGGGACAGAACCTTTGGTATAATAAATATTTTCATTCTTGCCTAATTCAAAGCCTGATAAAATGATTGGAGCTTTTTCAGTTGGCTTTGCTCTGGCCAGATACGAGTATGTTTACTCACATGAGTGGGTTCAGTGTAACTGTTCACACACATAAAGTTACCCCATAAAATCATCCATATGCCTCAGCATTTGCAAGACTGACCCTTACTGCAATCAATCCAGAATAAAGAGCTTTTTAATTCATCTTGCAGGAGCAGTTACACCTGCATCAGGAGAAGCCCCTAAACAGAAAGTTTAAAATCTTAAGGGCTCACAAAGTTTTGCAGCATTTATTTTCTCATCCTGAATATCACTCCATCCTCTAAACACCCACAAGGCAAAGGTTCTTCAGGTGCATTGTATGAAATTAGAATAAGAAGTGGAAGAGGTAGAGTAAGAGTTGGGAAAGATATTAACTTCTCCAGGGACAGTTTGCAGAGCTCAATCTCCAAAGCCACAGATTCTCAGGATACTTTTACAGCACCATCTGTTTCTCAGCAGAGGTGTTTCAGCTCAGTTCATGAAGTCTGAGGTATGCACCTCTACATAGTTTTAAGGTGCTGTCCTTATGCTGGTATAAAAGAGGTAATTTCACCCTCAACCAGCCATTTCTTTAAATAATTGCATACTAAGCACCAACTATTTTCACCCAGCTTTCCCTTTACTCACAGGACTCTTACCCAGGCACACCTTTGATTAGCCTAAGTGCTTCTGCTGGTTTTTCACATAGCCCACCACATTGTTGGAATTGCTTCCTGTAAAACAAATACCAGCAAAGTTAGATTTTAAGTTAGTCTGTGGCAAATGTTTTCTCAAGATTCTCCAAGCAGCACAGTTTTATTGGTTTTCTTACTTAACAGTTCTCTGGGTGAGCTGCAATAGCCTGCTGGACAGAGGAAAGGAAATCCTTTCATAGTTCTATCAGCTAAACTGGCCAAATTTGGCTCTTCATAAATCCTATAATATCAAAGATACTGTCTAATTGTATCTGAATAACACTTCCAATCTGATCTGACTGTCTTCCTCTAGATCCAAGAGTTAAAGTAGGAGCTTTGAAGCCATGAGAAAAGAGATCTGGAAGATCCTCGTGCTTTCTTTGAGACACAGATCTATCACTGTGCAAGGGACTTGGCACCTCTTGTGGTTGCAGATGACAACAAGGGCTTGATTCATTGGGCTCCAGTCATCTCTTATCACATACCACGATGCAAGCTCTTGGCAAAAGACTCTGCTTTTGACAGAGTTCTGTGTTCATCTGCAAGGAGTCCTGGGCCATGAGCAAAGCTCCAAAAATATCCCTAAAAATAACAAAAGGGTATTGGATTGGGTGTTTTTCACCTATTGGGTGGGAAACCCTGGCAGAAGGTTGTGTCACAGCTGGAGATACTGATCCCCAAGAATCAATAGTCAGGGAACTGCAGATCTTAAAATAAGACCTTTTGAGCAAGTCATGGAGAGTTGAGGCCAAAGAATCTCTTTCTGCTGTGCACCTTCATTTCATAAGCAACAAATTCCTTGTAAGCAATGCAATAACTATAAACCTTATTAATAGCAAACACTTCAGGCCAGAGGCTTACCAAAATATTCCTTGTAATACTTGTGCCTCAGGTTGCGTCCGTCTGAAAAAGAAGGTGCATGAGAACATATCCAGTCAGCCTTTGTTAGTTGAGTTAAACTCCAGCCTTCTGTGTGCAGCACAGCTAAATTATAGACATGGAAAGAATAACCTCACAGATAGGAAATTAGAAGAGTGTAGCTGAAGTAGTGTAGGCTGCTATAAACCTCTTATAAGACTGTTTGGATTATTTAACTATGAGGACACAACTCACTTTCCCTGAGAGTGGTTAATTGCTGGCTACCAGCATGTTGTGTTCTTTTGAGTAGCTATGAGTCAAGGAATCACAGACTTTCTTAAATGAAAGAAAATTTGTGTAAAATTTCAGACTATCTATTAGTGTTTTACATAATTCAAGTTCCAGCTAGGCTTTTCTGTTTACCATTTATATTGTTATTAAAGCTCTTAGAAACACTCTGTGTCTAAGAGCCGTGCAGCTACAGATTACATTTGTTACTATGGACATTATTAAATAAAAAGAGATAAAATAATACAGGAAATAGCCAAACAACTAGAAATGGAAAAATTCTTAGTCTTTTATGGAAGCAGTTCACAAATCTGGTTTGATGCTTCCTCTGGCTTTTACAGTGACTAAAAGGCAAAACTGGTATCTCATGTCCCTACACTGAGATGCTTTGTAGTCCAGGGCAGACAGACATATCCTACTATTCAATGAAGTTACACATACCCAGATGTGGCATGAGCTGTCCTAGAAAACAGCTTGGCCCATATAAGTTGTGTTATTGGGCAAATGTGTCAGTAGAATATAAAGAATAATGTTCTGGATGCAGAAAACAAGGTCAGAAGTCAGAACTAGAACTTCAAACTTCTTAGTGAAGTGTGTAGTAATAGATAAATATTTCCATTTATTCTGCTGTGTAATAATGGCACATGCGGGTTGCTACCTGCTCTGCTTACACCATCCCAGAGGACACTGGCATCCAGCACACAAGTGTGTCCCCTTACTTGGGTATTTCACCATCATTTCAACATCAAGGACAGTAAAGACCTGAGATTACTGGAGAGTGGGGACTGTGTCCCAGCCCACTGTGACCCCAGCTGTCAAGCACTGCCTTGGGGTCTTGGGCTGCTCAGGAAACCCAGGAAGCCCATGAAGGCAGATGTACCACCAGATGTCCTTCAAAGCCTGTGAGAGTGCACCGTCCATTACAGGTGTTTTCACGACAGAATAAGTAAGGAAGGGAGATTTCCAGTCAACTGACCTGGATTTCCACGCAGCTTGATGCACTGGCCCCTGTTAGGGATTCCTTCAGCTGTGTTGCCTGGGTTGATGATGTGGCATTCATAGCCTGTGGGGCAATGCAGAGGCTCATCTCCATCCTCAGTGGTACTGCAGGCCTCAGCTGCAAAAGAAGCCAGCAGGTCATAAATCATGGCTTTGATACCCACAGGTAACCAAAATATGGCAACATGACCAACTTCTTCTATATCTCCTCCCAGACAGGATTTCAGACTACATCCCATGCAGGGGTACCAAGGAGTTAACACCTCCAAAGAAGCCTAGCATAGCAAGTGATCCAATTCACACCTTACACAAAAACCTGACATGTCTACCCCAATATGGGGAGTGCAGGTCATCCCAATTACCTGTACCAACACCCTCCCCACAGCCTGTTGTGCATGGTCTGTGCAAGGGCTGGAGAGTGGTGAAGACCACCAGTGCTCCGCATGATCACAACTGATGGGTGGTCCCTCCACACAGCTTTTTCCCTCCAAGCAGCCATAAGTCTGTTCCAGCCAGTGTTTCAGGCTGGGTGAGGAACCAGGGAAACGTGACGGGGAAGGTGGCAGTTTGCTGCTTTGTTCTTTGCTCCACACCCATTAACTTACTGATGAATTCAAACCTCAGATGTGACTCACTCTGGAGTAAGGCAGTGCCACCCTCTGTTACACATGGAGGCTTTAACCACCTTGATCCTGGAGACCCAGCAAGTGCAGAGCAGAATAAGGAAGTAAAGCAGAGTTTGTGTCCATTAAATGTACAGACTATGCAGGGACACTTCGCTCTTTCATTTGCCAGGATTTTAATTTCAAGGACCTCTGCTGTAATTTTCATGCCATGACTGATGGTTCTTACTTCACTAATTACTCCCTCAAGCTGAGATGAAGGTGTTAAGATAAGAACAAATAATATAAGCATGACAGGGATGGATGAGGAGGAACCTATTTTATCTTATTTCTAGCAGTGCAACTCCAATGAGCTGGAGGCAGAATTTTCTCTTGAAGAACTAGGAGTTTCCATAATAGATGAGAGTCAAGGTCTGGTGATACCATCTGTGTGAGACCAAAGAGGATAATTTATTGGCACTACCTGTGTCTGACTAAAGCTGATCAAAAGCTGGAACAGCCTTTCCATGAAGAAATTAAGAACTTGAGGCACATGTACATCTGGGGATGTCTTATAGAAGAAAACTTCTCTTCCTTCCTCCCTACTCCCTCCTTGTTTCACTTTGAGATATCGGAAAAAACTAATTAAAAAAACTTTCTCTATGGCATTAAACTGAGAAGCCCAACCTCATTGGCAGTCCCCAAGCTTAGATGCTCCCAGCTCCATGAGGTGGTGAGACACTGGAACAGGTTGCCCAAGGAAGTTGTGGATGCCCCCTCCCTGGAAGTGTTCAAGTCCAGGTTGGATGAGGCTTTGAGTAACCTGGTCTAGTGGAAGGTGTCCCTGCTGATGGCAGGGGGGTTGGAACTGGATGATCTTTAAGGTCCCTTCCAGCCCAAACCCGTCTGTGATTCTATGATTCCATGCCAGCTTGACACAACTCTGCAGCAGTTTGCCAGGGCTCTCGTTCAAAGCAGCCTTCAGATCCAGGAGCCAGAGCCCCAGCCCAAGGCATCTGTGCGACGAGGCCACTCTGGATTAAAAGATCTCTTAATCCAAGTCCGCTCACAGTCTATTAGGCAGCTGGCAAAAAATCTGTGTATGTTGACAAAGCCTTTTTCTAAAAAAAAATGTATATTTCTACTTATTTCAAGAATAGATACTAATATAGTTTGCTGGAGTGAGTGCACAACACAGCATTATTCCTACAGAAACTCCAGACAAATACCAGCAGCCTCAGCATTCCAACAACCCTAGCAAGCCCTGTGTATGATGAATATATTATTTATTGCTTTTTGTGTAATTATCAATATCACAGAGAAGACAGTGAAACTTACTGTACCTTGTAAGACTTCCTCTGGGCCATCCAAAAGCCACCCATTTCCTCCCAGCCAGCGGGGTTTGGGCTGAACCAACCAGTCTAAAACTGTAAAAGTCAGAAACAAGAAACCCCAGAGTCAAGATGGAGAAGCCAAAGACACAGTTATGGAAAAGTCACAGATTTCCTCTAACAGCCAGTGGTGACGCTGCCAGGCTCCTGAAGGATGGATTTGAGCTTTCAGCAAGATACTTGTGTTCATAGAATCATAGAATAGAATCATAGAGTGGTTGGGGCTGGGAAGGACCTTAAAGCTCATCCAGTCCCAACCCCCCTGCCATCAGCAGGGACACCTTCCACTAGACCAGGTTGCTCAAAGCCTCATCCAACCTTGCCAAGAATACTTCCAGGGAGGAGCACCCACAACTTCCTTGGACAACCTGGGCCAGGGTCTCACCACTCCCATAGTGAAGAATTTCTTACTAATATCTAATCTAAACCTCCCCTCTTCCACTATAAAGCCATTTCCCCTTGTTCTATCACTAACTGCCCTTGTAAAAAGTCCCTCCCCAGGTTTCTTGTAGGCCCCAATATTCTTGTTGTCCCAGTGGTGAGAGAGTTATGGATGTTATGCAGGGCTCCAAGAACCTGGGGTCATAAAGGCCAAAGCAGCTGTTGTTTCCCACCCTCCAGCCTCATGGCATGGATCAGATGAGACAGGTGCTTGGCTTCTGTGAGCACTAATTCAGATTGGGATTACTTCTCTTCCTGAATATATAATCCCAGGACAAGACCTGGCCTCAAATGATTTCTACCATTTGTGCTGGTGGAAATTTTACACCATCAGCTCACCTTAGAGAGTTTCTTAATTCAGCAATCACCCCAGAAATTGGAGGTTTGGAACTGAAGCGTTATCCTCGACTCACACTCAAACCCTGCCTCCCACCCAAGACCTGACGCTCATGGGGATGACTACCATCATTCCTGCATTCTCCTCTGTACCACATTTTAATCCCAGGGCCCACTCTACCTGGTGGTGGCTGTACAGACTCCAGACAGGCGTAGATGCACCCGTTGTAGCAGCAGCGCTTGTGCCTTTCACACTCGGAATCCGACCGGCAGCTGGGCACCTCGCAGGCTCGGTCAGGCAAAGTCTGGGGTGGTGGGGGGCAGCGGTCGTTCTTCTGGTAGTGGGAACTGTGAGAATGAAGAGGGTACTCATAATCCTTGCAAAGAAAAGAAAAGGAAACAAAGGTTTGGCATAAGGTGAATACCAAACATCCCATCAGCTGAAAGAGAAGAGGGGTTTTCAAGGTGGCTTTCAAGTATTCATTACAGAGCAGAATTCACTGTTCAGCTCCCCCAGCCCTGTCTTCAGCACACTGAAGAGAGAGCACCTCAGCTGACTGCTTTGGAAACACTAAACCACCAAATTATTGTGTGGAATTCATTTTGTAATTAAGGTTATTGTAATGACAATGAAGAGGTGGGAAAAAAAAATCCTTTAAAGTATTTTTTGCTTGTCTGGGAAACAGAGAGAAAGGATCCAGGCATCCTCGTGACAAGCACACCAAAACACTTTGATAGTAAAGCAGTGGAAATGATGACACTGTATTGTTTTGATGTTACACACCCAAATGGGACCTGGAACTAATGTCCCAGGTAGCACCTGTCTACTCAATAGGCTCCTTCTACCTTCATCACCTTCTTCTGGATCAGAACTTGTAGAGCACTGGTACAAAGTCTTTCAAGCTTATCCACTGTGAGGTCCTGGGTTGTTAAATTAGAGATTATTTCTAAACCATAAGATGATCTGGGTGAGATCTTTGTGGGTGATGTCAGTTTAATCCCAAAGAAAATGAGGCTGTGTTTGACTACAGCAGAAAGAAGCCCAGCTGCTCATTGCACACTGAAAGGACAAGGAAGATTTAAATGGATTAACAGGCACAGGAGTTACCAGAAACATTTACAAGAGGCAGCATTCAGATATTATTCATGCTGGTGGCAATTTAGCAAGAAGCCAACTCCCTTCAACAGAGAGGTGAATCACCCGAGCCCACTCCTTTCTCACCTATGGCTAAACTACTCATCTCTGGGCTTGAGCTCAGCTCCCCAGAGCAGCATAAAGTACTCAGAAAGAGCAATCAAGTTCTCAGATTCATTAAGAAACATTAATAAACTCTGATCAAATCAAAAGATGGATTCTGGATTTGCACTTTTAAAAAGGATCAGCATCTAGCCAGAGGTATGAAGCGAGTGCTGCCATGCACTCACTAGCAGGCTGTTGAGTTTGAGAGTCCTATATAGACTTGGCCCAATCACTGTTGTGTTATGAAATCAGTGCTGAAATCTGGGGTTGTTATTCCAAGAAACAACCTGGTGCAACTGTCCCTGAGGGGCTCTCTAGGAAATTTCACCATCAGGCTATGTAGAAATTTGAGGTGAGACTAATATCCCTTTTTATCTACAAGCTTCTGTGGAGCATATGTGCCTTGTGAAACAGCATGTCCTCACAGGTACTGTCCAAAAAAAATGTCCTAGGAGAGGCCCTGGGAGGTCCATTGCCCTGGGGACTGACAACTGGCCCATATGGCCTCTGCTGGACCAAGCAGCAATCAATTATCTGTAACAATGAAGACAAGATCATCTTCACTCCTTTGGGATAATTTGTAATGTAGAGAATGAAGGCAATCCCAAGGGACACCAAAAGAAATAAAGATGCACATTGTTGGTGGTACTGATGTGACAAATTTCACTTCCATATTGTAGATAGTGTAGAATGGTATTGGCAAGGGGATAGTTCTTACACCAAAGCTGGCCTCCTTTCTTTGAGTCATAGGTAGTGGGAAACAGAGAGCAGAAAAGTTTCTCTGCTGCCTGGTTGTGCAGAGTTAGAGTGTCAGCCAGAAGTATAAAGTTATTAAAGTTTTAATTTCTATTACAAGGTGTACATTAAAGAAAATCCATATCCTGGTTATATCTATGGCTGGTTAAATAATGCATGTACATGTGTCTGTGTGTGACAGACAGAGAATTCCTAATATTTCCACAAATAACAGCCTCCTGCCCTGTTCCTAATATCAATAAACAATTTTCTTCTGCTTTTTCCTTAGTTGTTTCCATTCAGTGAACAAAGAACTTCTCAAAAACCCTTCCATGATGTTATTTTCCCATGGACTAATAGGCTGTTTGAACCACAAAATAGGTTTGAAAAAAAAAATTGCCTAATTTTGATGAAGTTTTCAATGTTAAAGTGTAAAGCAAAGTGTAAAGCAAAGTGTAAGCTATAGCATCATCCCACTCCTCAGAAGCTGAAAACACTCCACCTCTAAAATAACGTTCTTTTGAACTGAAGGTATTGCAAGTTCAACTCTTTTTGCTGTTGCTGGATTTTAAATAGAGAAAAGTCTCGGATCAAGCATAATTTTGGGATATAAGGTAACATTTAACAGGAAAGCTATGCAGTTCCAAACATTGAACAGGTCTCCTTGTTGGAGGGAACATTCATCCTGGAAGGTCACACTTTACTATTATTTGAAATATCAGCTGCATCAAACTAAAATAATACTGGCAAATAATGAATACATAAAAACCCCAACAAATCAACCAAAAAAAACCCCACCAAAAACCAGCACACTAAACAATTACTGCAGTTGCTTCACAGATGATTCAGAAACTAAGAAGCCAAAATTGCAATGAACAGTTGGCTCAATGAATGAGATTTCCGTTCAGGAACAATATCACATTTTTAGCCAAATAACTTTGTACCTCATGACCTCCCTGCCCATTTTCTTTCTTCATTTATTACTCTGAATCCCTTTCTTTCAAAACCTCACTGTCAAAAGAATATCTTTTGTGCATTTGACCTAATAAAACCATTGCTACTGGTTTATGTACGCACAAACCATCCCAGTGGGAAACAGGATTCCCTCATCTCCAAACCAGCCTGGTTAAGGATGTCTCCAGGTGTGGGGCACAAGGTGTTTTTAAAAGTTCTCCCAGGATTCACAGTTTGGTTCTAAGCATAGCTCAGATTTATTATTTTTACAGATCATTATAACAGTCAAAAGCTTTTCCTTTAAGAATATTTTTCAATGCAGGAGGCAAATTGCTTTTTCCCATGGAGAATTATTAAATCATTTTAATGACAATATCTGCCCTAGAGACACAGAAACAAAGTAAGGGGGAAAGTGCAGAGTTGAACTGAGGAACCCTGGAGGTCAGTAAAGATGACTCAGAAAAACCTGAATGCAGTCACTCATTCTCAACCCATATTTTCACCAGTAACTGTGGTATGCAGTCTGCCTCCAAAAAATCCCACATCTGTTGTATTATTTGCACCTGAAACTGGACCCTGGGCTTGTGTCAAAGCACAATTCTCTGCTAATTCCTATTCTGTGTGGCCACCCCCAAGACCATGTGTGAGGTTTATTCCCAGCCTCAGGTCACTAGTTCTGCCCCTGGCAGGTATCTCCAGACACTGGCTATAAACCACCTTTTCTCTGAAACAATAGGAGGAATTTAAAGCCCTCCAACCTTTCTGTAAAAGTCTTGGAAAAACACATCATCAACTGATCAAAGTTGCAATAAAGGAGGGTTAAATAACCTGAAGGACAAGACCAAAACAAAAGGAATAATATTTTCCTGCTACTTCCTCTGGATTAGGAGTTTTGGTTCTGGTGTCTGCAGTACTGGAAGATTATGGCAAATTTCGAGTGGGCTCAAAGAAGATGCACGACAGCGATTAGAGGACTGGAAGGCAGGGAATAGAGTGCAAGACTTACATGTGCAAAGGCAGGTTTCAAAGAGGAGGCTGAAGGCTGCTCTGCTCACATGTTACTCTGAGATTTATGCAGGACAGAACTCTCATGGGAGATGTGCTAATCTGGAGACCAAGAGGATATCTCAGTGTTGATTTATGACTGCTGGCTGGGGGGTCAATAAATCATTGGAAGAACAGCACAGCAGCTGCGAGGAATTCTTCATTTCTGGAAATTTTTAAAAGCTGTCTGGATTATTTTCTAAAATGCTCGGTGCAGTTGACACTGGAATAAAACCAAGAATGTCCCAAGTTTTTCCAATAGACAAGTGGGTGTCTTGATAATGAACTGAAGAGCACATCCAGGTAGCTCCTTCCCTCCGCCCTTTGGGAACAGTCCACAGCCTGTGCAGAGGCTGCAGAACACCACCTGCAGGTCACTAAACTTGACAAATGTGCCCCTGGCTGTAAAATACATGGATTTGCTAAAAGCTGGAAGCCCAGCTCCTCCATCCCACTGTGACTGCCAGTTTTTACTTCTCACTGCATTCCCTCTCCTCTTTCTCCCTTCTCTGTTCCCATTTGACTCCTCCTTGCCAACCAACACCCTTCCTCAGAGTCCTTAATGAAAAACTCCTGGCCAGACCTCCTAACACCTGCTTGGCATTCTGCAGCCAGCAGTTTGGTGGGTGCATTGCTCCTATTGTGGATTCAGATTTTTTGGACCCAGACAACATCACTCCAGTCACCTCCCTACCCCCTCCACCTCTTTCCCCTACAGAGCTTGCCTGTGTCCTTCTGGGGGTCCCATGGGGATGTCAATGGCCCATCTCCTGTATGGCTGCATGTTGCTGTGAGCATCTCCATCTGTTACCCCTCTATCCAAGTGACTCACAAATCAGTTGTTCCACCCACAGCCTCTGATTTTTAAACTCTAGGGAACATACAGCATTTGGTAGAAAAGAAAGGATCTCTCTGAGAAACAAGGGGAGCTGCCAAAAGAGACTCTTGGTGGATAAGAGGATGGAGAGCAGATGCCTTCCTCCTTCCAAGGCTTTGAGGAGGAGGAAAAAGAAAAGCATTTTCTATTTTCCTTAGATAAGATGTTTCTGTCAATATGAGCAATTCTATCTGAGCTTGCCAGATCAGTAGCACCTGGATTTATGGCTGCCAGAAAAACCAGACCTTTGAAGAACTGCAGATTGAAAGAGGATGATATATCCTCAGGGGAGTGGGCTCTTTGCCTCTACAGAGCACATAATCTGAAGATCAACATGTACATTCTTGCTCTACTCCTGTCCTGTCTCTCTGGGTCATTTACTTCTTAGCTCCTCTTGAATTTGAACTTTGCACTGAAATATGACAGAAGAACATACTAATAAATACTCTTGCCAGTGAGTGATTTTGCAGGAAACACAGCTCTTCACATCACCATTTTGCAATTAAAGTGCAAACCAGATGATACCCTGTCCCAAGGGAGGCTCCAGTGAGGAAAATTTCCTGTTGTAAAATATCAACACCATATTTCAGTTCATTCAACATGGCTAAAAGATGCATGTCACACTGCTGAGTCAGTGATCACACAAACCAAATGTAGCTGTCCCCAAACATCACTCTAGATGTCATGGGCAAAAAACACATCCATTTGAAATTAAAAGCTGCAGAAAAGAGGTGAGGAATCTCTTTGTGACACCAAGGAGCTGTTTATGCACATACAATGTCTGGAAGATGCAATCAAACCCAAGCATGAGAAGACTGGCTGGGGCTTCCACCTAAGGAACTCAAGGGGCAGAATCCTTGAGTCAATGCTGGCTTCTAAGGAGACTTTAATGGAGGAAGTAAAAAATTCAAAATCAAATATATTTTTCTTTATAAACAGCATGTCCTGAAAGTCAAGCTAGCAAAATATTTACCTTTATATTGTTTTCATTTCCTCCATGGCCATCTCTATCAGTCTTTTGGGCCAGACACACCAGAACAAGACCCAGCACTGTCCTTTTCTCCATTCACACTAAATTGTTGCTGCCTCAGTTTCAACTCCAGCACTGCTCTAAGTACCACTGCCGATTTGGCAATGGCTCTTTTCCCCCCAGAACACACTGGGCAGGCACAGCAAGTGCTCCAGCTCTCCCTGGGCACACGGGGGACACTGCAGCCTCCACAATTCCATGCTCTTCTCTTACTCAGCAAGTCTCCTGCTCTTCCCTGGTGTGTTCTTACTTGTGATGGCTTGAGGATAAGAAGGTGGCTTAATATGCAATCAGCAAATTACTCTGACACTGTGGATCTGGAGGTCCCAGTGCTCCAGTGATTTACAAAACCCTAGTCAGTGCCACCATCCCTCTAGTACACACTGTCACTAGGAGCTGGAAACATTAACCCAAAGTTATCCCAAAAAGCAGTGGAGGAACTGGGCAGGGAACCCTCCTCCCTCCTCTAAGCAATGAATAACATCATCTTCTTTTCACTAGATCTATCCCCAGACTGTAGGTTTTGCATTCCCCCTCTCCCCATTCACACTTCCCCATGAAGTTTCTAGGAAAAGCAGTGACTGCTGCTGTACCAACATCTCCTCACGGTTCCAACTGTGCCTTACAATCTTCCCACCGCAGCAGCTAGGTGGCAAAAGTGCAGTTCAGCCTGGGAAACTTAATGTCACCCTTTTCTAAAGAGGCAGCCTGCGGATTCAAATCCTTCTTATTCTGAAATGATTCACCCACATAAAGCAAACTCCCCTTTCACAGCGAGCACACCCCCAGCTCCCCCAAAACCACCCCACCGAGCTCTACTCACGTCGTATTTCTCCGTCATTTTCAGATGTAGAGCACGCTTCCAGAGATTCCTTGCACAGCCCGAATCTGGCAGCAAAACCAAGACACACAAGGTTGCAGCGAAGATCTTTTTACAGAAATGCATCTCTGACAGCCCCCTGGAATCCATTTTTCCCAAGGAGAGATCAATTAAAGAGCTCAGCTTTTGGGATCCAGACGATTCAGAGTCTTGGCAAGGAGGGAGGGAGAAGGAGAGGGAGGGAGGGAGAGCGAGGGCTGATCGCTGGTGAGAGCCGCTTTTCCCTGCGCAGCTTCTGGGAAAGGAAAGGGGGAAAAAAAAAATTAAATAAATAAAAAAAGGAGCTCAGAAGCAGAAGCCAGGAGCTGCTGTTGAACTTCTTTACTCAAAGTTAGATCAGGTTCTCGGCTCACATGTTCACACAAAGCACGCGCTCTCCCTGAATGATAGATGGGAAGATTACTTGGAAAGATTATTTTTAGACCTTTGTTCCCAACATCTGGCATCCTCAGAGAGCCCCATTCAAAGCCAAAGCGTGGGATCAGATGACAGCTGCCGCAGGGGGAAGGAAAGGTCTTGGAGGGGTGGGCTCGACAGCTTCTAGCAAACTCACCCAAACTTGCCAAGCTACTCGGCTCTCCCTTTGTGTGCTTCCCACTGTGCCCTGAGCTGTGGTTTTGGATTGTGTTTTGACCAAGTGATAACTTCATCTGAAGACTGCTTGAAGGAAATGATTTAAAGACATGATAAATATGTGGGGGTTTTAATTAAACCAAGTGGATGTTAGCTTTCTGCAAATGATTTCAAAGAAAGGGAAGACGTGGCCATTGGGGAAAAATAAACCCAGATGCATGGGTGGGGAATGGGGAAGGAAGGTGATTTAGAAATGACATGACCAAATGGAAAGCAAGGAAGGGGACGTGAGTCAGACTGTGCCTGACAATGGGAGAGACGGAGAGACTGGATGTGGGGTATTAGACATCTACATGGACATTGGGTGCCTGAGGAACAAGAATAGACTGCTGAAATCAGGCTGAAAGCATCCCAGCATCCTGCCTGGGACAGAGATAGAGGCAGGTGCCAAAGGAAAAGTATGAGAACAGGGCATCTGTTACACAGACATGAGTATAGATCCATATATACCTATGTATGCACGCAGATACCTTCACAGCCTTCAGTCCTGTTGTTCAGGGCTTCCTCAGCCAAATGCAGGGGCTGTTTATTTTATAATGCTCCATTAATTTCTCCTCCAGCAGCTTGTCCAGCCTCCACCTGCAGTGAAGGAAGAAATGGAACCACAAAGCTAGTTGAGATACAAGCTCCAAGCCCTGCTTGCCTTCGGTTTACTGCAGCCCTGCTCTATAGCCAAGGCAGAGCAGAGTGGAGGCTTGCTGGGTGCATTGAATTTAATTTATATCTGCTGTAAAATGACTCTGCACAGGAGTGTTAGACTCTGTGGACAAATAAAAAAACCCCAAACTTTCCAGTTCTTCCTTATACCTGAAAGCTGTGGCAAGTCATTTTGATCCGTGCCTCAGTGTCAATAGCTGCATGTAGGTGGTAGCCAAAGAATTTCATCTCCAAGCTTGCCAGTTTATGCTGATGGGAATCTGAAGAACAAGTGAGGTGTGGGTTTTGAAAGCTCTGTATTTAACAGAATAGATTTCATTTATTTAGAGATAAGGGGTTTACAGGGTTTCACAGTAACTGTGCTTTGGCACAGTCCTGTCTATATCTCTACTGCTGTAGAAAGCTTCTTTGCAACAAAAAAAAACAACCCTGGTCAGTTCATTCCAGGGAATTTAGTTGGTAAGAAAAGCCAAACAGGGACTGCTGTTATGGGAGGAAAAAAGAGAAAGAAAGGTGAGGAAAGAGAAAGAAGAGTTAAACTGGGGAGCGTTATCTCCCTCACAGCTGCAGGAATAGGAGATCCTCCTGGGACTGGCAGAGCAAGCTTCCATCCCTCTGCATGGAGTCTATGGACTCCCAAAGGAGCTCTGATGGCAAGTGTCTCAGAGGGGATCTCTGTGGAGATGCAATGACCAGGTATTGCCCTGCTTGTATGATCTCCATCACTGCTTGGTCCATAATTTGCTCCTGTAATAACATGATAGTTGCTCCCTAAGGCATGAGTGGAGTTTTGGAAGCTGACAGGATTTGGGGGGACCCCATGGCACAGTCGTTTCAGGCATGGACATGGAAGATGCATTTTGGCTGGAAAGCCTTTCATGGCACAGAGGCTTCATCACCCTCTACCAGGCTGCTGAGAAGACTGTCCCAACAGAAAGCATAGCTCCAGGTTCCTCTCACCTGCTTTGCACCATCCTGCTGGTTGTCCTCTCTCTGTAGTCACCCATTTAAAATAGTATTTATCCCAGTTTTCCTTTAAACAGTTAATTTCCCTGAGGCTGTCTTCTCTTCTGCATTTAATACAGACAACTGTGGACAACCCCTGTCCACAGCTCAGTCTATGGCTATGCAAGGTGAGTCCCTAATGACTGAAGTGTTACCTTCAGGCAGAGCTCAGCACCTACAGGTCACTGTCACCTCCACCCAGATGTCACCCAAATGTCATCTGAAATCAGCAGCAGTGCTGGTGTTAGTGAAAGGCACACTCAGACATCTTCAGTGCATCTGGAGAGGAATACATCACTACCACAAGACTTCAACTTGTGGCTTTGTTTTTTATTGCTCAGAGCACTTTGTCTGACACAACAGGATGTCTTCAATTCCTTTTAAAAACAAATCTCCCCTGTTGGTTGCAATATTAATATCTGCATCTCGACAAAGCACCTTTCAGGTACAACCAAGAGTTCCCACCAATGTCCTGACTCCTGTGTTGCAAGGTGACAAATGACATGGCTGGTTACACAGAATAAACAAGATTTTTTTACTTAGAGTATTCCTACTGAATTTATGTCTTTGTGCTGATATTTCCCTTGTCTGTGCTCTTGCTGAAGCCCAAACCAGCATGAAACAACAACTGTTCACGATAAATCTCCCTAATTTCATTTCATTTTTGCTGTTTGTTTCATATACTTGCAATCTGGACTTGGAGCAACTAATTCTAAAGATTAATAGTTACTTCAGACACCATTTACTGGCCTTTCTTTTGGCAGATATACAGCTTTGACATTTACCTGGGAGAAACTAGGGTCTGTGCATTACAGTTCATGGATTGTATACCAAAGAAGCGAGAATTCTCCTGCAGGACCAAATTTCCACAGCTGGTCATGGTCTTCACATCAAAATGAACGTTGATGTTCTAACACTCAAGCCTCCTGCACACAACCATTTCACCTTAACTTCCCAAAGTACTGAATGCAGTGCCTGGACTGGATTATCCCTACTATCAGATGGGGAAACTGAGGCACAAAGAAGGTGATTTGCTGAAATTAGACCTTCTTCCATCCTCACAACCAAACTGCTGGAGTTACAACAGTGCAGACTAAGCCAGGGCTCTGTGCTCCAATGGTCTATACTCGGATCCAACTGAGAATTCTTCAGGCCACCCATTTCCAGCCCTCATGTGCTTCTACCTCCAGTCTGTCTTTGAAACTAGGCAATTCCACTAGGGATTTTACATTTTTTATAGGATTAAGAAAAACTGCTTTACCTGGCAACATTGGAAAGGACATATTTCTTGCCTTTTCTGGATATTTTCCTTCCTGGTGGTCCCTGGCAGGGTTGGGTCACCACAGGACAACTGCAGGACAGCTTTAGCCCATTTCATATCCACATTGTCCTCCCATTTGGAGCCCAGTGCACACCTGAACCAAGGAAGACTTTAGTCCACTCAGTTATGGAGGCTCCTCGCTCCTGCTGCAGAGCAGTTCATGTCTTATGAAGTTCACTGTTAAATGGCTCATTCAAGAAGAAAAAAAAAAAAGGGGAAAAAAAAAGAAGCAGCTTTGACTTTCTGAAGAATTTCTTTTTTAACAAAGCAGTTCCTGGCAGGTTTATGGCTCTAACTATTAGTATAAAGCATTTAGCAGCTTGTGAAGTAATTACAGGAATCAGGCACAAATCAGGCACAAATCCATAGCAAACAGCCATTGGCAATAATTGGAATTTAAAATTTAATGCCAAGCAGATTTCTGAGTCATGTTATTTTAAATTCCAGGTAAGTTTAAAAAACTATTACTAAAGGAAAGAGTGAACATGAACTGCCATTTTCTCTTAAACTACATCTGCTTGTGTGAACCAAGCAGCAAGCAAGTTTTCTACCAGTGAAACTTTACATTATGCTCAATTGTGTCATTCATAATAAAAGGATTTTTTTCTATATGCTTGTCCAGGGAATACACAGATATCACTAAGTCAAAATTTGTGGTGCTGTTCCTCACACAAAATCCCCACTGTTTTTAAGGATGTTAAATGAGATCACTTCATACATCATCACTAAGTAAGGAGTCATCTTCTGTGCATGAATCTATGTGAATTTCCATTCCACAAATGGTTTCAATAAGGCAAATCCTGCAGTAACATAAATTGCTGTCAGATGACAGTGGGAGGACATGGCTGAGACTTGAGCATCTCCCCAGGACCTGGGAAACCTTGAATATCATTTGTTACAGTGAGGAAGATGTATCTGAACATAAGGGTGGGTATTTTATCAGGCTAGGAGAATAAAATCACTTTTGGAACCAGGATTTGTGCTGCTTGATTAGAATGAATTTATTAATGGTTTTTAAAAATGTTCTCAGGGAGGTTCTGAGTGAAAGTCACGGGGTGTTTGTGGAGCCAAGGAAAAATGTCTTTCTCCAGCCAAAAACAAGTGAGGTAAGTCAACCTAAGCCAAGACTTCCCCTTTCCCAGAGGAAAGATCTGACTTTTAAGGGAAGATTATGTGGAAGAGAGAGTTTCCTTAGAGTGCACAACTCCAGCAGCATGAGGTGACTCATGTGAGCCTGATATAATCACAGCCCTTCATGCCACGGGTTGCTGCAATTCCTTATCCAGGCCTGGCTGTTTCCTCACCAGCTCTGGATAGGTTCTGGTGCCAACAGCAAAGGGCAGAAGTTTTCTGGGGGTGAAGCAGGATTTTTTATTACCTGTTCCAGTGGGAAGGTGAGGTTACAGCTGCTCTGCCTCCATCTCCTGCTGGTGGCCAGCCTGGGAGGTCCTGCCTGATGTACCACTTGGAATAGGGTTCATGTGGCCTTGGGGGAGACCTGCAAGTGTGTGCTAGGATCAGCAAATGGTGACAAATCACTGCCCAGGGCTTCTTATGGGGCAAATACATCAGGAGAACAACTCCACTGACCACAGTGGCAAAAACCCCCAAGCTAACGCTCCTCCCTGCTGCCTTGTGGAGGCTCAGCCCTAGGGGCTTACCGGTCAGACTTGCAATTAGTTTTAAGAAATCAGCAAAAACAAGTAAATCCAGAGTGGTTTTGTTATGAATATGAGCACAGAGAAACCATAGCCCTGATTCAACTTACCTCAGCTAAACCTGCCACATGAAATCCAGGGAAACCTATAGGAAGTGCTGGGCTCACCAGCAATGACAGATGGCATCACTTTGATCTGTATTGTCACCCCTCCAACCTGTGCTTTCTCTAAGATATCCTAAAGTGACAATATTATAATTGTTACTTTTTTTCTTGCCTAAGAGCCCAGCCAGTGATTGGGATTGCTCGTTGCATGGACCAGCAGCAAAAGGAGACCCGCAGGTGTGCACACCCAGGTGGGTCAACGTGATAAACAACAAATAAAAGAAACTGCAGCATCTCTTGATGGGTGACACTGAATGAAGCTGATACATCCCCTCACCCAGGGGGTTATTTTATGGCCAGCTCTACAGGAAGACACCAAATCTGGGTTGTCAGTATGGATTCATTTCTTCTCCGAGCAGGAAAAGCTGGTTATTGTGACTGTGCCAGATGTTTGCTACCAGCAAACTCCACTGGGAATTTATAGGATGAAATAAAAGATCAAAAGCAATTCAAAACACAGACAGGTGATTCTCTTTAAGCATCTGGCCTCAAGCCTTTCCAAAGCCTGGCAGAGGTCAATGTTAAGTGGCCCCCAACCATTTGGAAAGGCCTATAAAAAAGAATATAAAATGTCTCTATTTTTAACTAGCTTTATTGCGTATGAGATATAAATTAAGCAGATGAATGTTATTAGAGAAGCACTCTCATGAGTGCTGCATCCCACTAACAAAATTAACAGGAAGTCTTCAAATATATGATCAAAACTTCATATTAATTACGAGGTGGACAGGTACTTAGTCTGGGGAGAGGCTCGGCTTTGGGGTGCGGTGTGCAGCCGTGCCTGCACTGTGAAATCCAAACAATTCCTCAGCTTGGGACTGCTAGAGCTGTGGTTCTTGCCCACACGCTCCCTCGTGCCAGTTCCCTCTGGGGCATTGTTGTCCCAAAGTCCTTTGTCCCCAGAGAGGCCTCTGTGAGCAGTTACCATCCCACAGGCAGGCAGGAGAGGAGGTTGGAGGGGCTGGGGGGAGTGGGGGCTCTTTCCCGCTCAGGCCAGTGGGAATTGCTCCATGTTTTTGGTGGTGGAGGGGAACTTACCGTGAAGCTCTCACACTGTGACTGCTGAGAGAAGCCAAGTCAGACTGAAAACCTCAGAGGAATCTTCCTGGAGGACAGATTTCACCCTAAAATGATAGACATGGGGAGTTAGTCTCTCTGTGGATTCACATGGATTTTACAGCAAATTCACAGACCTTTACCATGCTCTGCACAGCAGCCAGATTGAATTCCCTGGGGCAGCAAGAATGTACCCAGGACCCCAACATTAAAAAACCAGCGCTGTGCTCTGGGACCTCTGAAGAAGGATGAAGCACATGATATCTCGCTTGGACCACGGTAAGGCAAAGCCAGGAACCATGCAGTCATGGCAGCACAGACACTAATAAAACCATATAAAATCATTTGTCATTAGCAAATTCACAATTCTACACATAATATTGAAACAGGGATTATTTGGTGGCTGATTTCCACAAAGACTTGGCCAGGGCCAAGCAGTTTGTTCTAGGGGCTGCATCTCTCCGAGTTTGCCTGCTTGTAACCCCAGAGACAGATGGTTTCCCATAACAAAAGTGGGAAACTACATCCAGAAATAGAGATTTAATAGATAAAATGCTGTGAGTAGCACCTGCAAACACCAAACAAGGCAGATGAAGGGTCAGATTGATATCAGCATTGTGCCTGCGTATGATTTCCTTTATGGAACCTTTAACCTCTGCTTCCCATGTACTATTATGAGTGAACTCCCTCACTCTTTGCCGTGGCTGCTCTGAGGCAATGAGTATTTTTGACAAGGACACTAAGTGATTTCCCAGATCCAACCAACTACAACACAAATGTCTGAAGAGTTCTGAAAAAACTACAGCTCCTTACTTCTGCTCTGAGGATACCAATGCTCTCCAGAATAGCTGGTGATGTTCACCTCGAGCTGTGCTTCTACCACAGCACAGCCTCAACACTCTGTAGGATCCAGCAGCCAAACAAAGACCTGGCAGGGCAAGGAGCATCGCTGCAGCTCATCAGCCATAGGATATTAAGACTTGCAGTTGGTAATGTTGCTTCAGAATTTCTTAGAAGAGATCCAAGGATTTTGGAGCCTGGGAGTCACATTTGCTGTATCATCCCATTGCTCTTAAGGAGTTTGCTATGAGAAGGCAGATAGTTTTTCTTGTCTTCTCTTATCTGAGGAGAAGGGTTAAACAAGCTATAGAAAATCCCACTTGCCTTTGACCTCTGATAAAGATCTTATCTAAAGCTAGTTGAAAACAGACAGCAATATTTTGAGCTGTTGCAGACTGGGCTTATCTGGGAGTGTTCCCTTTAATGTCCTTCAGCAGAGTGTCTGGAAGTCAGCACACGTGTTTCCATCATCTACCTGGTTTAAAGGGGGCATGCAGGCTCTCTCCTGTCCAAAAGCTTTGTTAAGTGGGCTGGATCTCATTCACCACTGATTCTTGTGGTGCCCAGATGGAGCTCAGAGTCTGGTTTCTATCCTTGCACTCTCCTTAGTGCATCGTTTTGAATCCTCTCTTGGGTGTTAAATATAATTAGATGTAATTTCAACATCAGAAATCACGAGATGGAAAACTGACATTGCAAAGCTAAAATTTCCTGCAAGAGAGTTCCAAAAACTGCTTACTCCAAATGTACCCTTGGACACCCAGGGATAAACCTTCTCCAAAAGCCCTCTGGGCAGACAGACAGCATTTACAAGCTTCGGTGTGGCAGGAAAACACAAGAGACCTCAGCTAGTGTCCTTTTTGATGTATGTACCCCTAATTAGAAGGATGCATCTCATAGCTTTTATCTTGGCCAATTTCAGACCTTAGCTGTGCAAGGGACTTCTTTTAGCAGTCAGACATAGCTTAATTTTTTGAAGGTGCTGGAAGTATAATGGAAGGGGTCTCCTCCCCTTGTGTCTCCGTGTGAGGTCCTGAACAGCAAGGTTTAGTATTCCAGCTGAATTGCTTCTGAATCGTTCAGCAGGCTGGGAGAGACACAGAGAGAATTTCCACCTTTTATCTCAGCACAAAACTTTCCATCTGAATGGAGCCTCTTTAATGGGAAAGTTATTGTCCTCCAGTGAGCCACTCATTTTTAGGATGACAATAACTTGCATTTTGCCACAGATGTTGCCTATTACAACGTTTCCCATTCCTGACATAAAGAGGAAACATGAAGGTACTTTGGATGCGCTGTGCCTCAGCCGCAGTCAATCCACGCTTTGCATTCGCTTCCACGCTCTGCTCTTCTGCAGATGCAGTAAAACATTTGGGCTAGGCAGAGAAAGGAGAAGAGAGAAGGATGTTTACATTATGGGAGAACAGCAGCGTGAAAAATGGTGACATCTCTATTACAAAGTCAATATTTTGAATATTGCATGGAGACTCCAGCAATGGGAGCCCCTCCTTCTGCAGCAAAACAATCTGGATGTTGTTAGTGAAGCACAAAGCCAAAACTCTCTAAACACCCTGTTAGCACCAGGAGGAGATTAAAAGCAGTGCCAAAAACCAGACTGTGCTATGGACCTGGGTTCTGTCACTACTTAGTGCTGAATGTGACACCAGAAGATGGTCACATCTCTAATTCTCATGAGGGTACCCTCCCAACTCTGCATGACATAGCTGCTTTTGCCATTCACCATGGGAATTTTATGTGCTGGAAAATGTTTATTTCAGTTTTAGTTCAATGTTCTAGTTAAATATTATATAACTATATATGTTATATAAAGATACATTTACATATATATATTTCCATATAATTCAATATGTTTACATATACATAAACTTTAATCTTCAGCACGTTTCTTGTTTGTTCATGCCCCTTTAGCCAGCTCTCTCAAACAGTAATGGAACATCATCCAATCTCTCTACTTTGTCTATTATAGCTCTTCCTAATACAGGCTACTTAACACCTACAGAATGTGCACAGGGCTCACCAAAGCTTTTGTTCAGATTTACACTCATGTTTTGCCCCACTTGGCAACTTTTTAGCTATTTCAGGGTTCATTTATCTGAGATTTCCAGTGCCCACCAGTTCTGGACCCGTGTCAATGCAAATCATTTCTACAGAGCAAGTAGTTATATATATTTGTTCAGCCAGAAACATGGCAACCTAAGTCCTCTGTGAGTAGGTATCTAATTGGTAGGAGCAAGAGAACATTCCCAAAGTGTGGCAGAGACCACTGAACACACTAGTCCCACAGGCCAGTTAGGTTTTGTTAGGCATTGTACTGGTTTGGGTTTTTTTTAGTGGAATCATCAATATTTTGCCAGTCTACGTTGAATTATCTATTAGAGGTGTCGAGGTGAGGGGCTTGCCCCCTGCATATGGCTATGAGACATGTCTACACATGGTATCATATGGCAAGTGACGCTGAAGCCCCACTGTCCATTCAGGTGTCAAACAGTCCAAGGTCTCTGCTTCTTCCTTGCTTGCTGAAGTCCCCACTGTTGTGCCTCAAAATAAGGAACAAGGAAAAATGCAGCATCCTTGGCAAAAGAGAAGGAAAACTCAAGACACTCCAAATTATAATCAGGACACTCCAGAAGTGTTGAGGCCAAACTAGAACATCTGGTTTGTTTGGACCATTCTTTTAGCATGTTTTGATAGTAAGGGATAAATGTTTGCAGTTGTTTTGGCATGAGTTCCAGATTCCCTTCCAAGCCTACCTGTCTTTCAAAGCCATTAACCTATTATTGAGTATAACCAGCCCTAACAAATCATTTTTTTTCTGCCTAGTCTTTCCAAAGTAGCTGCAGTATTTCATCATTCATGTTTTCTGCATTCTGAGAGTGTTAAGCAAACTGGAGGAAGTGAATAGTTGAATATTCAAATACTTTTTCACAATATCTCTCCATCTTCTCTTTAAAGTCTTGAATTTTATTTTTTTTTCCAATTCACATCCAGAAAGCTCTTTGGCAAGAGAAAGCTCAGATGAGGCTTGACTCCTTAATTACATTATTGGCAGACTGTGGCATTCCTTTGTTACTTTCTTGATCTAATTCCCCCAAAGAGCTGCAAAAAGGAGAATGGTGGATTAATTAAATCATAGCTTCTTGTGTGGTTAAATACCAACTCCTTTATTGTCCACATACATTTGGGTGCTCTGAACTTCATCTCTTCCATGCAGAGTGAAAGCCTCTTCCTCTGTACATTTATTTCCCTTCAGACTTTATGTCAAAGGAGTGACGCAGACTAAGGTCCATATGCTGGGAGTAAGTGGAGACTCAGTAGCAGGAGTAGATGATTCAAAGCATTTCTTATTCCATCAAGTTCTTCAGAGACAAAATAGCAAGACTAATTCAGCTGATGGCCAAAGGACACCTCTCATGGCTCCTTGGAGCAGCTGTAGGCACAGGAAGGGTCTTTTGTAAAGAGGATGCATTGCAACATTGAAAGTCAGTGTTGGAGCAATGAGTTTGCTTGAGGGTTTTTGGGCACTGAGGTTTGCAAGCCCCACATCCACATTTTGCTGAGCATGTATGCATATATAGAGGGAAAATCCTTCTCATGACAAGGTAATGGAGACAAATGCTCTACAACCTCTACCATCTGGGGCTTCATTTGAGCAGAACTGAAGCTATTACAAACTTTTTGTCTCAATTAACTCAACACTTCTGCCAAAGAAACTCAGGACATGCTGTTTGCAGCAGGGCAGATTTATTCTTCTGTGCAGACTTAAACAGCTGTTTCAGACCGTGACTGAAAAGTTATGGCATTTACAGTTGAGCTTTTCCAGACTCTTAACTGAAATGTAATAGCACAAGTATCGTGTCTCTTCATCTCCAGATGCATGTTCCTCAGATGTCAGGCCTCCTGTCTTTGTCTCAAGGAGTGAAATCACACTTCTCCCAAAACAGCTTTGTAGAAAACCTATCTAGCTCCATCTAGGTTCCCATTCCTCTAGCTCTTTCCTTTAGGAGTTTGTTGCCAATCATAAGTCTGAGGTAGCCTTTACAAATCAAAGCATCATTTATTTTGAACATAAGGTTCTAAAAGGTGAGTAACAACAAGCACCCTCTGCATAGCTACTTTTTTGGACTATTACCAGATGGATCACTGGATTGTCCTGCTTCTAGAAAGCTCAAGGTAGCTCTCTACCTCCTTCAAACAACTTCCCAACAATTGCTTGAGCAGAGGACCCTTCATTCTCTGTAGTCAACTCTGTCTCAACGTTGACAAAGCTGCAAAACTTGGCTGAAATAGGTTCTTCCCAAATAACAGCTTAGGATTCTCTGCTGAGCTGCCTCCAGGAGAGGTCTTGTTTGGAGCTGTGGTCTTCAATTCCCATACACGCAGTTTTTCAGAGGTTATTAACCTAAATTGACACATTTAAACATCTCAATAATCAGCTTATATACAATAATTGTGAATTATTACAAAGCAACTCCTAATTCTCAAAGAACTATCAAGGAAAAAGACTTCAATGTTGTTTGAATCAATAGCAGTTACTCAAATTAAGGGAGAATGAAGTCTAACAAACCACTCCAGTAGTCTGTGCTATAGGAAGGCACCATGAGAAAACATTGGAATTTAGGTCAGAAATTCCATAACTTACACACAGGCCACACATGAGCTGGCACAGCAGTCAAGCTCCTACAGTCTTTCTCTCTCTCTCTCTCAGGAGAAAAACGTGCTGCTCTCCTTCCTCTACACCAACTTAGATTCACAATTACATATAACATGGTATCATCCCAATTGCTTTGCAAGTAATTGTTTGCTAGGAGATTAGAGCAGATAATAAGTGAGAATAAAAGCAACTTCCTTCAAGTGAATATTTGCAAGATCAGCCCGTTAATGAGGGCTGCAGTCAGCAATTTCCAAGAGGCTGTTGGGACAAGTGTGAAGTCTCAGGAATGCATAAGCAAATGCATTAGACACATTTCCTGGAAAAGTGATTAATTAAACAAATCAGCTTCTGGAAACATGGAAAAAAACATGTTAAGACAAGAACAACTAGTGGCTTTTTGCCCCAAAAGGGGAGTAGTTATTGTAAGTTGTCACTACTTATAAAATGACCACTTAAATATGTATATTTTAGGTAGTAATACTCACTCTTAATAAAAACCTTTTTGCCAGGTGTATCACAAACCCAATTATCAACATATTTCATCAGTTTCCAAATTTTCAGAAAAAAAAAAAAGTCCTATGAACTTCAACTCTGTTTTGCTGGAATGAGAATTTCAAACAGAAAGGCTGAGAGTGTGCTGACTAGTTTCACTGAGAGACATTTCAGCCAGTTTCACCTTCTCCTCATTATATACAAGCTCAAAGTGGTTTAAGTTTCCATAGTCAGTGGAGAACAGAGGCAGAGAATAACTTCTGGTTTCTCTGAAACACGAGCAGCATATTTTTGATTGAGGGTTTTGTCCACGAGTTCCTTCCAGATCTGAGGTCTGGGACCACCATTAAAAGAGGGGTTTGCTGATCAGAGATTAGTGAGTGCCCTGATGTGCTGCCCAGAAGATGAGGGGTTACTGGTAAAACCACTGAGATGTGGAAAGGGCCCCAAGGAAAGGCCACCACAGAGCCTGAAGATCCACAAGAAATCTTGGCCTTAGCCCTGCATATCTCGGGACATGAGTAATGTCTGCACTTCTGCTGCTGCTCTGGTCTAACAAATGCCAGGCTAAATGGCTAGATCATTACCCTTCCCGGTGTGGGACCGATCCAGCTCCCACTGGAGCCAGCTGGAACCTTTCCATTGAACAAACTGGGGGTGGATCAACCCCATTGCTTGTCCTTGTATGGTGCCTCCCTCCCACCCTGCCATAGGAGGAGATTGGGAGATGAGGGCAAATCCTGGAATCTGAGGCTATTCCTCAGAGGGGATGAAACTCCTATTTAAGGAAAGAAGAAAAACTGAGAAAGGGTTTTACGACTAGGTCTGGAATGAGGCAAGGAAAAGCATTAATGTGAACAGTTCAAATCAAAGCAGATGGTTTTTACATTTCAGTCAGTCTGGACCAGGCTGCCCAGGGAGGTGGTGGAGTCACCTTCCCTGGTGGGATTTAAAAGACAAGTAGACAAGGTGCTTAGGGACACAGTTTAGAGATGGAATTGGTAGTGTTGGGTTTATGGTTGGACTCTGTGATCTTAAAGGTCTTTTCCAACCACTATGATTTTGTGATTCTGTGTGCTTCTGGGCCCTTGAGAATTAATGGATGGTAGTTCCAAGGTGCACCCCAAAACGTGTCCCTGTGAAACAGTTTTATCTGCTGACATTGCAAGCTATGAGCACAATAATGGGGAGGTCTCACTGCAGAACAAGAGTTTGTTGCTCCAGCTACTGTACAAAATTAACACAATGATGGTCCCCACCCTAAACACAATTAATGCTTGGAACTGCAATTAGCCTGTGTTCCCTAGTCTGCAAGTTTTGAGCCTCACTGGGATCCCAGATGGGTAGAAAGGAGCCAATGAAAGGCTAGAAGAGCAGTGATGGTTGACAGCAGGCCAGTGTTGACAGCAGATGAGTGTTTCCAAGAGGCAGGGATGAGCAGGGGGTGTGTTGACAGGCTCTGAGAGCTTTTCTGGGTCAGGGCACTCTGAAATGGAATACAGTCCCACCCGGGACAGGCAGGAAGGGTTTACAGCAGAATATGAGTGAAATTCTAGTTCATAGAAACCAAACTGCATCAGAGGGCTCTACATTCAGTTGTCTGTGCTTGGCCTCCCTCTTTGTACATGGGAAGGTTCTGGGATTGAGTCTCATGTATGACTGACTGCCCCTGCCATTTGGGTGCACATTGCAGAAAACAACAGAGAAAAGAAAGCTCCCAACCCTATAAAGTAGGAATGTGAGGAGTGTAAAGTCAGAAAACTGCCAACAGAGAGAGAAGAACCTGAAACTATTTCTAATTATTTTTTTTCAAGTGGCAAGATTTCAAGTTGTGTTCCTTCTGCTTTAATTTCCCCCCTTAGTAGCAGATCCTCAGCTGGGATAAACTGCTCTGGGATCATTGTATTTTAGGATTAAATCCTGTTCCTATTACAAGTGAAATTGCTATTGACTCCCCTAGCACAGGGATTGCAGCATCTGTGCTGAAATCTGTGGGTTTCACACTCTGCAGGGGGGCAAATATTGGCTTCAGATACAGTTTTCATTGAGGATTTTATGCAAGGAAACATTCCAATTGTTCAAAGGCTGCCTTGAAAAAATGCTGGGTCTGCAACATTTTTAATGCAGAGCCAAATTCAAGTTAATGCTTACCTTTTCCCCATGTCACAATCACCAATACGAAAAAGAAATGATAAAAGATTTCTTGTTAAAATCTGAGAAGTGAGGTCACAGAGGTTAAGGAGCTCTGGAAAACAGAAATCCTTAAGAAGCATGTCTGGTTGTTTTTGTCTGAATGGGAAAGTTGCTTTGTTTGAAACAATGGCTGCTGATAGAGATGAAGAAAAGCCCCACATCTGAGAACAAAAACGGATCTGTGACTCCACCTCAGGGCAGCAGAGATACCAAGTGCCTTTTCTTTTGGAGGAACTGATCCCTAGGGATTTGAAAGTCAAATACTTGACCCCAAAGAACAAACATAAAGATGTTTTGTTATTTTTTTTAATTACTGCAAATACAAGGACCACACATAAAGACAGATTCGTGTAGCTTTCTTGATGAGGAGACACCGTAGTCTGCCCATTGATGCTCTGCAAAAACCTCTGATGGGTCACTCACTGTCAGTGCCAACACCTGCAGAGAACTGAATTCAAAGTGTTTCAAAACACGGGGGAGTGAGAGAAAATACCTTGCCTGTCTCTGCAGGGTGATGTGATTAGCTCCAAGACTTTGCCTCCTGCACTCTTGTCCTTTTCCCAGCATTTTTTTTTTTCTCTTCTGCCTTTTTATCACCCTTTTCCCCCTCCCTTGAAAAAAAACAGCTTTCTTATTTCTATCTTCACAGCCCTGGGCTGCTTGAATTGCTGATGCATCAGCATGGACAAAGATGCTCCAGTGGTGAGAATTTAAAGGCACAAGCCCCTTGGATGCCAGTTCTGCAAAGACATCAGCATCTGTTCCATGGCAATGACACGGAGCTGGCTCACCAAACTTCCCTGGATTGGGGACAAAAGTTTGCAGGCTCTTTCTTTAAAAGAATGATCCAATGTCCATTCCTCTTGGTTTGCAAGTTAAAATATCTTTCAAGAAAAAAAAATAAATGATTGTTCTTATTTTCTCTAGAATATGTTACATAGGAGTATAATAGAAGTATAATTACCTTAAATCAGACATAGACCATGAAGGAAACAGATGCTTATTTCTTTTAGAGATTAGACAACCTTGCAGACTGCCCAATAGGAAGCAGAGTAGAAAACAGGCAATAGATCTCGTAAGCAACAAGCAAATGAGAACATTGCTCAGGAAATAAGTAGATTTTATGACTGATTAAGAAAAAAAAAAGCTTTTTTTTTTATATAGGCTACAGCAAGACTTCATGAATGAACTTTCCAGTCTCTCTAGCAATCATATTTTGGCCATCTACACCTTCTAGTTCTGTGTAGGGGTTTGAAAGGGGAGAAAAAAGTTTTTTTCCTGAAACTATACACAGTATCTACAGCACAACAACCATCAGTCTTTCCTGAACTTGCCATTCCAGGACTTAGGAGTTCAGGATTTCTCAAGAGTTGCTGATCATCACTTGCATGCACTTCAAAACCTAAATACCTGTGATGACCTGGGGTTGCTCCCCACATTGGATCAGTCCCAAAAGTTGCATTTTTGTTTTTCAGAGTTGACTGTCTGTGGTAAAACCAGCCTAGGAGAGGTGGGAACCTTAAAGCATCCTTCTGGCCTCTATTTAGTAGAGATTTTCTGGTTCATTAAAGCCTTGATACATTAATGGCCTGTGCGTGATTTCAGAGACTGGTGTGCTGAACTCCTGCAGTCCAGGCCTGGAGCTTGTTAGTGTAATTTTCTAAAGATTAGCAAGCATTGATTCCACTGGGAAGCCTTGGAGAAATGCTGTTAATCTCTTCTGACTGCTGTGGCAGTTTGTGTTTATGGAGGGTGCCTACTGGGGTTCTCACTGCTGCTGGGGAGATGTGATTCTTAAGGAAAGTTTTCCCTTCAGAAAAACTGCAATTGCAATCGAGCACCATTAGCTAATGGCAGCTTCATTGAGTCAGACACTTCATTTTACTTCTCCCAGGTTGGCTGAGCCCTGGAGGCCTTCCACAAAAGATACTGACTCAATTCTAGCTTCAGTTTCACTAGAGTAACTCCCATCAACCTCAACAAGCTTTGACAGGTATGAATTAGGTGGAATTTACCTCATAGAAGGATATAATATATATTTTAACACAGAAGAGTTATGTATTATCACATGATAAAAAAAGAAAACCAACCTGGATAATTCAATTTCTTAGGCAAAAGGTGGAAAGTACTAAAATTAACTAGAGGAGGTAATTCAATTTTCCAGTTACAAAACAGAACATTCTTGGTAGAATTAATGAATGAATGTTGAGTCCTGGGTCAGTGTTTACAAATCAAATGTCACAGTACATGGGTGGGAAGGGACAATAAAAGTTGATTCTACTCTAGAGCCACCAAAGGAGGAGCTGCTGGCTTATATTTTCAATAGCTTTTTATCAGTTCTGTATGAACCATGGGGTTGGGGATGTGAATGCTGCTCTTCAGTACCCTGATCCAAACACAGAATGGTTTTCACTGATTTCCAGTTTTTTTACCCTGGTGTAAAGATAACAGAACATTACCCCAGGGGAAGTAGTATCAGTTGTACATCAGCAATCTCCAAAACAAGGAAACAGTAAAACCTAGAAAGAGGAAAGCAAGAAAGACAAATTGTTTGGAAAGTCCAGACATTGTTTCTTATCTTTAGCTACATTGGGGAAGTAGATTTGTTGGTCCTGACAAAAAAGCCCTTTGTACATTGTAGGGGAAGGAGACCCTGGGGGACAGAGAACAATGGTCTTCCTTTGACACAGGGATTGATTACCTTCAGGAAGTGCATGTGGATTGTTCAGAGTGATTGAATTCCAGTATTGCTTTTTCAGGATCATCTAATTATATTACAGACTCTATCATGGTCCTTTAAATGGCCACAAACTCTTTTACCACACTAATGAAATAACCACTACTTAAAATAAATGGGCTTAGCAGCCAGCAGTGGAGTATGTTCCTCTTTGACAGTGAAGAGAGCTACAGGGATGTGTTGTAGCATCCACATGGGCAGTGTGGTGTGGATCTGGCCCTGCAGTTCCCATGCTTCAGAGCTGGCTAAATCACATTTGCAGGAGTTTGTGGGAGTTAGCTCCAAGCTGCCCCTCGCTGATCACAACCAGCAGTGAAACAGTTTCTGACAGACAGAGAAGAAGGAAGAACCAACAGGGCAGTGCTGGGCATCCACTGCATCAGCAGTCACATGGGCTTTGAGGACATTAAAGTCACTCAGAGATGGAGAAGACATAACCCACATAAAACTTATGGCAGTGAAGTCAGACAGACCAGCAGATGCCACCAGCACCAGTGCTCCTTCAAGTGGCCCATGCTGCTTGACAAACCAATGCAAACCTTTCTGAACGTGCCACCAAAACACCAAGCTCACTGCTCATCCTCACAAACCAGCTTCTTGCAAACTGCAGACAGCCTGGCTTCAGAAATTTCACCATTTCCCTTTCCTCACAATATTTGGTTTTGGGGAGACATCTGTTTGCCCCACAGTTGCAGCACTCATGGAAGACCTTGAACGTGGGCATCCCCCGTTCCTCAAGGGCTGCTCTCCCCATACAGCAGCTGTCTGGCACACAGCACAAGCAGACCCTTGTGAAGAACAAAGGAGGTTCAGGGCTGTTTGCTTACAAACTTTTAAAAGCAAAACTATAATTTATGGGAGATTTCCCTTTCCTGTCATCAGTGCTAGACCTGGAGGAAAGCTCTGCGTTGCTTACTGTGCTTATCTGTGGTTTATGTCTACGCAGCCCTTCAATGCTGAGCTACCAAGGACATGTTTCCTGCACAGATGCTGTTTTTTTTTATGGAAAGTGATGTATTCCAGAGATCACAAAAGCTAGAAAACTGTCAGCAAAGAGCTTGTGGCTCAGGGAAAGAAAAAGCAGCTGTTGGGGGCACCTCTCCCTGCGGGACCCTGCTGTGACCTCCACCTCTGCTGGGGAATCACTGAGGAAGAACATTATTTCAGTGTTTGAGCTAGCTCCCACGTGGAGGTCATCAAGAGCAATGGCAGAGATGTTTGGGGATGAAGAGGGCTCCCAGAGTTTTAAAGGTTTGTGAATAAAGACCATGGGAGTGTTTTACCAAATGCCCTTTACTAAAAAGAGAATGTAAATTGCCAGAAATTCCTTCCCATCATTGCTTCCTCGATATCACAATAATATGTCACAATCTAATAAATTATTTTTTCTGATTTTGTGAATAAATAAATAAATAAATAAATAATTGTGACTTTTATAGCCTGAGGAGCTGCCAGTGATGGGATCCACGTGTAAATCATTCCTTCTTTCAACTGTCCTTTTGCTACAGTGGATTAAGATCTCTGCTTTATTTACAAACATCGGTTTACTGAATAAACTATTGAGGGCTGTAACTGTTGATCGATGTCAAGGCCATCTGAAACATCAAGGCAAAGGCTATTGATGAGGAAGGGTTGAAATCAACATGGTAACCTGCCTCTCTTTCTTTCCAGCTATGTGCAGCAGCGATGGTTCAATCAGTTCAGCTGCTGTGAGTGTATTTTAGAAGTATGGGTTGCAACTTCTATGGGCTGAAGATTAAACACCAAATGTAGTCTCGATGGCAACAGACACAAATCTCCTGAGTCCTCAGAGCTACAGAGCCAGTTACCTCTGTGCAATGAATAAATATGGAAGTGCAGACACAGGAGATGACGGGGAGGTTAGACCTGGGTTTTGAAGCATCAGGGTTGGATCGATGTTGAAGGCACTGTGTTAGCATAGGCTTCTGGGTTGTCTTACTCCAGCAATTAAAATCACTGGCACAAGAAGTCAAAATGGCTTTATCAATATTATCAAAATGATATAAAACCCCTGCTCATTCCCCACTTTATGTTAGCAGATAGATCCCTTTATCACCTCAGCCTTAGGCCCTAAATGGAAGATGTCATCTCGAGATTATCTCCCTCAGCTTTCCCAGGTTGCAGATCCCATAAATAACACCAGCCAGGATGTTTTTCCCATCCATTTAGATTTCCTTCAGTCCTATTTGAATAAAAAAGTGGCTTGTTGCTTTTCATTTCATTTCATTTCATTTTTATTTTTTATTTTTTTTCTTCTCCTGGGAGGTTGAAAGGATTAAAAGGAGCAATTCATTTTTCAGATAAAGTCTTTCACTGAACACTTCCTAGTTCAGGAATTGGGATGCTTGCAATAGATTTCAGATTCACACAGGCAACTGTTCTCTATTTTTCTTGCAAAAAACCCCCCAAATAAATATGCAAATCATATCTTTCAGGGACTTAGATTCTCATCAGAAACCATAAATAAACATGCAGTTTATTCAGAGGAAACTCATTTTGAAAAAACTTTCAGCTTTCAACAAGGCTACAAAACAGTGCAAAAGGAGAGAAAAACCAGGCACGGTTCCTCTTGCTCCCACTCCTTCCATAATATTTTACCTTGACATTTGCCATTTATCAGATAAATGATTTGCACCAAAATTGGAATATTTCCATTGATGAGAGAGGATGTTCACAGTCCAGAAGAACACTTTTGAGGGTGGTTCCTTTCTGTGTTTGGCTCCTGACCTCACAAGACTATTTTCAACTATGAATGACACTCAAATATAGCTTGCAGGATATGCTTGGCTAAACATAGCAACTCAAAGCAAAAAAGGCATTTTTATAAAAATATAGCAAGACATCAATTTCACCAGGCATGACAGCCTTTCTGCTTTGGCCTGCAATCAAGAAAAGGTTTGAACAAATTAGTTGACAAATACATTCTTATGAAGATTGCTGGATGGTAACGTTACCCGGTCTCTCTAGTTCTTTTCCTTGTTGTGTGGGCAAATAGCTCAGATCTGGAAGAGAACACTGCATTTCTGTTCTTAATCATGGGAGTGAGCTGGGACTAGTAGACCTAGAGTTGGTTCAGAGCCTTTACCTCTGTCAAAAGTTGTTTTTGTGGTAAAGCTGCTTCCTGGAACCCGGGTGTAGCTGTTAGATCCCCAAAATGGACCTTCCCCAGTTCCTGTTAGGAAAAGCAGTCTGTTTTCCTTGCAATCACAAGTCTCATGTCACTTTGATCCTCCCTCAAGTCCTCGCACTTTCCTGCACCTCAGGTCCCTCTCTTAGCTACCTGTCTTCCTCTGAACTTAGGCTGAGCCATGGAAAGAGAATAGGAACCTATAACCTCATGGAGCCAAAGAAGAAATACTCTGCCACACACAATTTCTTACAGCTTTCTCAAAAACTCTTAGCTATGTCCTTGTCTTGCCTTTTGAACAAATGTCCTACCTTAGGTCCTTAGGGCCCTATCACATGTAAACACCAAAGGGCCTCCACCTCTCCCTGTGAAGACTGCAGGCATTTTCCTCTTTTCTAAAGTAATCCAAAGAAAAAAAAAATCAAATTACAAGCCCAGAACATTTCAGTAATCTTTAGGTGAAGGTCACTCGTAAGTGTATAAAAGCAGAGCATTTTGTTTGCACGAGGCTTTAAGCTTATGCTTAACCTTAAAGCAATAAGTCCCATGGAAGGGGGGAGTCATATGCTTAAAATTACAGATGGGCTGTAGGGTTGTGCTGGTTTGGGATCCTGGACCACAAAACACACAAAGGAGATCTGCCAGATGAACCACAAGGGCAAATTTAATCTCCTTAGAAATGTGCAGCTGACTTGATACAGATTTTCTGGTGCACAGATCAAAGAAAGAGTTGTGCACTGGGCTGGCTTGTGTCTCCATGTGTGAAATAGATGGAGAAAAATGGAACAAATGTAAGAAAACAGTGAATGGGGTTTCAGTCTATGAAAAATTCCCTACATTTGGTAAAAAAATTTTGACTATTGGCTAGTAGCAAGGACTGGGCAATGTGGGAATTTTGTTGCTGTCCTGTGACTGCTTCAGACAAGCCTCCAAAACTGCTACAACGACTGGCCTGAGTAGTTTGCTGTCAAATTCTTTCACCTCCTTGGAGAAAATGGGTTCTTTTATCCTCCTGGGAGAAGTGGTTGGGCAGAAGTGATTCCAGATGGGAGAAGATGGGATGGCTTTTGTATTCACATCTGTACAGCATATATAGCATAGGACAACCCAAAGGGCTTGGGGAGTTAAGTCACAAGTTGTGTGGTTCTCTGAAGTTGCTGTTGAAATCAAAGAGTAAAGAAAAAAAAGCTGGCTTCCATGCTTTTGATCTGTTTGGAGTGTCTCTGCTGTAGATACGTGACATCCTGCATTATTCCTCAGAAAGAGTCACAGACACATGGCCTGACCAGCAGGACATTTCCATCAGCCTGCCTTCTTGTCCCAGAGGAGGTAGCATATAACTTTGTGCCTACCTGGACCACTTGATCTAGGGAATAAAGTAACGATGGTTGTGGGAGAATTTAAATGGTAAAATAGAAATGTGCTCAGAAGAAGAATTTGAAGGTTCAGTGTTTCTGTGAGCTGTCATAAACCAGGACTCTGTACTCTTCCCCAGAAGACAGCAATCAATAACTAGAAAAATAAAACCAATTGACAGCAATCAATAAGCAGAAAAATGAAATAAATTGTTGGCAGCAGGATTTAATATCACTTCAATATGGTATTTTGTTTTACTTCTGTGTCTGGATGTCAACTGCTGGGACAAGGTCTGAGAGAAGTGAAAAAAAAACCAAACAATTTTTGTTGTGTCTTCCACAGTAGGAGCCAGTCTGTTTTGCACCAGGAGATTGGAGACTCCACAGAACAACTGTTCTGTCCTTTCTTTGTCCCCTATTCCCAAATTCTTGAATTCCTTTAAAAGTTTAAATATAGTTCTGCTTTGACCTGGAAAACAAGATCTGTCTAATGGATTTTTAAGGATTAACTTTTCCAAGGTGCATTATTTAACTCATTACTTCGGTGCTCAGCTGAACTGTCAGATTTGGTCTCTGTTGTGACACTTGGAACAATCTCCAATTAGACCGAACAGATTCTGCTGGGAAACCAGACATAAATCAGGTAGTGCCGAGCACTGAAGCTAAAAGCAAAACAGAAGCTCAAGGGTCCCCTGCCACTCTGCATGACTAGACATGATGAGATTTGCAGGGAGGTATGTGATGTGGGCCAGCAGTGAAGTGTAGGTGTCACATTCTTGGCACACTTGCCTGGCATGTGAGGAGACACCAAAGAAATTCCTCAGCTTTGTACAAAGGCAGGACCTGTCTTGGGGCAAACACCGGCAGTGCCCAGCTTTCTGCTGCCTCTGTGGGAAACAACTGCTGTCTTCTGCACAGTCACAATGACTTCCCAGCATCAGTGAGACACTGGTGAGACACTGGTGTTACCAGCACTAGATGGCAACAACTGGCACAGACGCATCTGCTTGTTCAAAGCAAAACAAGATCTGAGAGTCAGCAGCTCTGCACAGGAATGATGCTGAGAGTTATTCAGGCTACAAAGGGGTTTCAAAGCAGGGAGGGATGAGGCATCCAGAATTGAGGCTGGTTTACAGAGCTGTGAAGGACTTTTTTGTTCTGAGTGTTTAACGGGACAATCCTCACTCAATCCTAGACCCTGCTGTAATTTTCCAACTACCAGTTGAGATTATTCCGAGACTTCCAGGACTTCATACCACAGGTTTGTTTTGTTTTGTTTTTTCCTTCTGTACTTTGCATTCAGCCCTCACTTAAGGGATCACTGTAGGACTAAGTAACTGGTTACTTGCCTTACAGCACTGGGAATCCCAGTTCTCCTCCCACTCAGTCCTGCAGTACATTGAGGTCTCTTCTCATGGTGCAAGTGAGTAATAGAGCAAGCAAGCACACATTTGTCCAAGACTTGATAATGAAGATATAGGACTTATTCCCTTAACTAGAAACATGAGTTCTCACCTTAAAATAAGTATTTTTTCCCAGTCTCAAAGAAGTTTTGCTCTTGCAGACACTAATCCTAATCAATGGCACTAGTCCTAATCAGTGTCAACAACAGCTTAAGCTGGAATCCAGGAAGGTGACAAACAGATATTTTCATGTTTCATTTCCAAACTCTCCCTTCCCCCATCAGGAAAATGTATGTTTAGTAAATACCTCTGATGACATGAAGCATTCTGTATTGTTTGAGTTAACTGAATGTCATAGACTTAATTAGTTACACATTTCCCTAGCAGGAAATGGGAAGCCATTAAAAACTACTGCATTAAAATAGCTCTCAATTGCTGGTTCTTTGCAGATGATTTCAATTTTGTTCATATGGTTCAGTAGTGGACAGGTACGGTTGGACTCAAAGGTCTTTTCTAACCAAACAATTCTATGGTTCTATGATTTGCCTTCTCTAGTTAAGTGGTTTGAGGAGCAGCATAAGGTGAACCTCTGCACCAGAGAAGTGCTGTTTGTAGGTCTTGCTGTCCTGCCATGTGTGCACACATCTCCCTGGGCCAAGAGCCTTCCATCCTTCCCATCCTGGCCCTCTCCATTCCACCTCTTCCAACAAGGACTGTCTCTCCATGCTCCCTCCACCCCCTCTTGCCTCCCAGCCTGATGTGTCTATGGAGTATCTCAGTTCTCCAGTCCTATGTTTCCTAACTCACCCCAGTCTGTACCATTCTTCTGTCTCCAGAAGGAAAACCACATCTATTTCCAAAACTCCAACCTCTGGACACCTTGTGTGCCTACATCCCTGCAATTCTGGCCCTCTGGTGTGCTGGTGCTTTCCTGTCACCTACAACTCAACAGGTAACGTTCAACTTTTCAACTGACGGTATCATCTTCATCACAAGAACAATCAAAGAACTAGAAAAGGCATGAAGAAAGAGGATGAGCAGACAGAAAGCCTTTTAATTAGTGTGTGTTCAAATCAATATGCTCAGAGGATAATGAGCATGATGTACTGCTCATTTCAGTTCCGGGCCACGTTGAAATAAGCTAAGCAATTTAATTAATGAATATGCTTAAAACAAGGAATAAAGGGATAAAAAAAAAAATCACTGAGAGGTGCAATTATTTCAACAGATGCTGCAAATAATGACCTGAAATTCCTCATGGAAGGATTGTGCTGAGCTAATTGTAATGCAGCGATTCCCTAAACAGGCTCTTTTGGGGGACTCTTGTGCCTTGATCATTAGGGCTGGAATTGGTCCTTATTCAGGGACCTCTGAGACCTCATCAAAAGCTGAAAAGTGTTGCATTATACTGCCATGTATAAAATGAGGCAAGAACAGTCCCTGCAGTTTGGATTAGAGAGCTGAGAGAGCTTCTCAGCATTGGACTCTGCTGGAGCTCCTGATTGCAATGCTGTTGAACACATGAAAGGCACATCCAGAGAGACACAAATGTGGCCTACACCATCCCAGGGATGCCATGGTCTGACAAATGAACAAGGGTAAGAGTTTGTGTATCATTTTTAGTCAAAAGTGATCACTGAAATTCTTTAAGTCTCTGCTACTGCAGACTGAGAACAGCACATCTGGAGAATTGAACTCTTCCTCAAAACAATTATCTATGATTTATGTCATCTCTAGTTTTTAATCCTTTTTATAAGTCAAAATATATATTTTTCTCTTTTTTCAGAGTACCCTAGGGTGTTAGACAAAGTTCAGAATTAATTATTAAATTCCCCAAAATCCATCTCCTCTAAGATTTGAGCTTTAAACTCAAAACCAGGCTTTCTTTGTGCAAGTGTAATCCCTAAACTTCTGCAGTGGGGGACCTAGAAGTCAGGGCTCAAACTTTCTCGAGAAATTTGCCTTTTGAGGATGAATAGAGAGGAAAATGTTCATTTTGAGTGAGGTCTGATTTTGTTTGGAAATTAAATCCATTTACACAAGCTCTTTGCTGCTTAATAGCTATGGTTAAATCTCTTCTAACCCCACATAGCATTATCACACCTGTTTGTGTAAGGCACTGGAAGCCTCAAACCACCATGTTCTAATTTCAGAAACTTGTTTACTTTCTTATTTGATAGCATCCAATCTTTTCTGATGCTTCATGGCTTCCATTTCCAGTTACTATTGACTCTTCCATTACTTCAGGACTATCAAATATTGCAAAAGATGAATTACATGGAAATAGAAGTTTGGTACTTTGTTAATACTCCTCAGCTGCAACAATCTGAAAAACATTCTAAAGACTCTAAAAGCCACTCAGAAAAATAGATAACACTCATTTAATTTATTTTAGTGATGCTGTTAGTGTCATCCTCAAATGTCATAGCATTTTCTCTTCTTTTAAAGGCAATTGAGAACCTGACTGCAATTCTGTTAGCCATTTTGCTACAACTGTTGATTTAACTTAAAAGGATGAGTGCTTTTATGGTGCACAAAATGTCACAATGGAATCAGCCTTGCTCCAGAATACCAGAATCCTCCACCTTCCACAAGCATGGCACAGCACTGCACACTGGGACTGGCCTGGGGGCTCAGACCCACCTTAGAACTAGACTGGGAGATGTCTTTGCCAAGACATTTAAGACTATCTTAGTAATTTTTTAAGAATATGACTGTCCCAATCAAAACAAAGAATATTTTAAATGAAGATACTGCAACATTCATGTGCATGAAGCTTTCTTAGTAGCAGGAAGAAGAGGAACAGTCTTTGCTGCTTGGACATAATTGCCCACATAATGACTTATGAAAGCATCTGAATATGCAAGCTGAGACTAAGGAGCTATCTGAGAACCCCTGCCTCCAAATGGCAATTGGTACATAAAGTCCCATGGTGTGGAGACGGGTCCTCAGCAACATCTGGGTCCTCAGCCACAACTCAACTCTACAGATTGGTTCCTGTTTTGCTGCACTACTTGCCAGTGTAGACACTATAAGGAACTTGGGGCATCATCTATTTTTCTGCCTTTCACAGCATTGATTAATGTCAGCTACAAGCTTTGCACTGACTTTGACATCCCATTGACAACCTCTGATTCAGATTTGTCTCCACAGACATAAACCACATGTTCTACAGAAGAAAATAGGACAGATGGAAGGCAATGGGATTCTTTATTTTTATCACACACTGGTTCTTCTAAAAGTGTAACCTGATGTGTGTACTGCCATTTTTAACACTGAATATCCATCTGAGAACAGGAGACACTACACAGACGTTAGGAGATCTCCTAACATCAGCTGGATATATGAACTGCTTAAGACAAAGGACTTCTCAGAAACTCATGTGGCCTCCCCTACATTAACAGAAAAATCTCCCCACATTTCAATGATAGACAGAAGCACACCTATAGCAGTTACAGCTGCTGCACTAACACAGTAGCATAAAAAACTACTCAGGATAAACATTTACAAGAGCTGTTACCCTTCCTCATGAAGCAGTCACACCACAGTTGAAATGAAAGGGCTGTTTCTGGTGATCACCAACGATGTTCCACAGCTGGGTGCTGCTGACATTGTCATGGTAGAGCAATCTTTTTTTCAGAGATAGAAACAGACAGCACAAATGAAAAGGAATTACTGGTGAACAGGTTTGTAATTAGCCAAACTAAGCACTATAGGTTAAGGGCACACATATCCCTTCAACTGATGATGTCAACAAGCACTCAATTATATTTAAAGCATAATGGGAAAAAAAATCATAATGCATGCTAAATACAGGAAAAGCACTTCAGAAAGAGCTTGTATGGAACATAATATTTACTAAATCTCAGACAAACCTCCTGGTGGAAGATGTCTGACTTCCAGCATCACCAAGGAAATACCTTCTTACAAGCTCTTTGGAGCTGGTGAGGACTTTCCAAGAATAGCCTTAAAGTTAGTCTTAGCCTAACATAGCTTTTCAAACATGTTCCTCTGCTTCTCTTGGGTTCCCTCGTCACCCTACACACCCAGCAAGGAGATGCTGCCCAAGACCTTCATCTCCAAGCACAACATGGGAGCTGCTGACAGGGACACATTAAAACACGCATACAAAAACCCAACAAAGGCAGCAAACACACTGTGCTGCCATGAAAGAGACCTAATTACATCCTTTTTCACCTGCAATTAACCTTACAGGTGAAACAAGGTTTCTAGTCCAAAAGTGCTGATGAAAGAGACAGGTAAAAAACAGCTACAAAAACCTCCTTCATCGCAGAGCTACCATGAGCAAAGTGGAAAATCAAGAAACCACATCTGAGACGCTCTGTACCTGCCCTATTAGCCTGACACATCATGTGAGTTGTCACTAATAGCAAATTGAGTTTATACCAACAGGCAGGCATTTGGGCACACGTTGGTTAACCCACACTTCAGTTTTAAAGCAAAGTTTCAGCAGCTTAGGGGAGAGAGAAAATAAAATGAAGAGGAAAATACATTGCTTTAAAAGCTGAGCATTTAGAGAACTGCTCAAAACAAATGCAGAAATAAACAATTTCTTGTAGATACTGCCCTCATGCTGCCTTTTAATTGAACTACATAGATCAAGGAGTGCTACAGGGAAGAGGGAAAAAGAAAAACAGTGAGGAATTTAAATGAGTTTTAGGAAGGAATTAGGAAAGTCACAATCAAGCCAGGACATAGTTGTAAATACCACAGATCTGAGTACAATATAATGGATTTTCACAAATATTGGAGCAACTCTTACAGATGCCTGTGAAGATCAACCCCCCCAAGCCAAACCCCGCATTCTTTGTTCCTTTTTCATGTGTGTTATGGATGTTACTACAGATCCCTCTTGTGTGACTCCTGTCGTAACATCCACATGTGTGGATAACCCCTACCCACCTACCCCCAGCCAGGATTGCCTGGGGTGTCTGGCTTTTATATGAACCACTGAGCCCTTCTCATTTGGGACTGACAATTCTTCTCATTAGACCCAAACACACATTCTTAAAAGACTTTGTCTTCAAAGAGAGCTGGCTGGCCCCAGGAATAAATCACTTGGTTACAGGCAGGGACTTCTGACCATCTTACCCACAGTGAAAGGAAAGCACTGTTATGTTTCCTAATAAACTATTCACTGTTCTGACAAACTTTGTTAGTCTCAAGGTCTGCTCCCTCTCCCTGCCTCTTTCCACCTTGTCTGGCTGTTTCATTCAACAGCTTCTTCCGCTTCAGTGTAATGATTTAAAACACAAAACAGCCACTTTACCTGCCCAGTGCCACAAGGCCTGAGCTTTAATTGGAGATCCCAGATGCTACCAGATAATAAATACTCATCACAATGATCATCTTCAGTAGAGTCCAAAACACAAAAAGTTTGAGTTCCACTGAAGTCAATGGGAGCTTTGCCAGAAACTTCAACACTGGCAAGATTTCATCCAACATTTCTTTCACATTAGATTCAATTAGTGGTCGGTAATGAGGCACTCTTAAAATTCTCCACATCTGGGGAAAGGGAAACATGGTTAGATTAGAGTGTACAGTTATAATTCACAAATTGGATTGTTAGAACTAGTTTTCCTCTGCTTTTTCCCCCCTTCTTTGCCAGGAATAACACAATTAAAGTCAGCGTCTCTACACATAATTCAGTCAGGAATGACTAAAGTTAGGTGGTGTTGAAGAAACCTGCTGCAGACTGCTGCAGTGGAGGCCTGATTTAGGGTTCTCATTTCAGATCTGATGAAAGTTAGATTACTTCCCATATGGCACTTCACAGAAGATTACAAATTAACCACAAGTCATCCATGAACATGCCTTCAGATGGAAAATACATCAAGAGGAAATTAGGCAAAAAGTAAACACCTCTTTTCTGCCATCAGGTTAAAGAACACAGACCATTTTTCTTGCCAAGAGTGTCCTCAGAGGAATGAAAGAAGGTTGTGCTCCTGGGAAGTGAGCATCCCTCAGAAAATCTTGCTGCGAGTACATCAGAAATGTGTCTCTGGTTTTAAGACAGGACCCACAGAAACCAAGGTGGTGACACTTGCTCTGCAATGCCATGTCACACCACTGCCTGCTCAGCCCAGCTCATGGACTGGTTTAGCCCTAGTAGCGAGGCTGGTTGAGTCTTATATTCGCTTATCACAACACTAAATTCCCACTTGATTTACTGGGTCTGACAGACTTCTCCTCTGAGGACCTCCAGGTATTAGGAACTGAATAGAGGACAGCATCTCACTTCTTTTCTGACAATGAACTGACACACCCAGAAGTAGATGTTGCATTGGAGTTACAGCAGGGGTTGTTCCAGAAAAGGGATTCTGGTGAGAATTCACCCAGTGGCTTTGCACGTCCATGCAGCAATGTCCATGTATTGGGGAAGAGATAAATAGTAGAGTGGGGTGGCATGGCTGGTACAAAAGATGCTCCTGGGATAAGCCCAACAAGAAGGTTGCACATATTTGAAGAAGAGAGAAAATTGGGTGATGAACAGAGGAAGTTCAGAAATCTGGCATGTAATTTTCATTTATTGGAAAGAAAATCCAAACAGAACAAGTTTATTTATATTTGAAGATTCCATAGGAAGCTATTTCCTTGATTTCCTAAGCAAGAATTTTCTTGGTCATGTCAAAGTCCTCTAATATTCTGGGTCAGAAAAGAACAAAGACTGAAAGCTGAGCTTGACATAATACTGAGACATAAAAACAAAGCCAGCCACTAGCTGCAATAATGGCTGGAAATGTGGATTTCATTTGCATTTGCTTTCCTGAGTAAGTGCTCCCTGGTTTTCATTAACATTTGGAAGAAATCATGCCGACTCCAAACCAATTAGAAGGGGAAGCCAGTAAATGTAACATGGATTATGGGATCACTGCCTGGATTAAGCTGACCAGAGAATGGCTACAACCTTCACTCACAAAATACAATAGTTTCCATTTGTGAATGCAGTCGAGGGAACAGCACAGTTACAGCTATATTAATTTATCCAGGATTACTTTTTCTTTCACTTCCCAGAGGATTACTACTTTTGCTTAGAATAATAAGCAATAAAAATGAGTAGGCTGTAAACCCCAGTGATCTGGATGGATTTAGCCCCAACCTCACCAATGACAGAGACAAAGGACCATGGTCAGAAGTCTGCTGCAGTCCTGGAAAGGATGGACACTCGTGGGCTTCCACACTCACAGGATGAAGGAGGACTGCATAGACAGTTTTCTTCAAAGAAAATTCACATTTTAAGAGCATTAGTGCCCTTCAAACATCCTTTCCTGTATCTGTGGGGGTGTGGAAAGACGGCATTCATTTCACTATACAGCCTAGAACAAGAAGTATTGAGTTTCTAACCTGCTTGCACTCAGTTAAAACCAAAATGAGCAATGACATTCAGCATAACCACGAGATCAAATGTCATAAATAGCCCAGAGCCTTAATTTGGCCTTGAAGGTATCATATTTTCATCCTCATCAAGGTATAATTGTGCATACCTACCAATGTGGTATCCACAGGGAAAAAAAGTCAACTTTGCATTTTACACACAACCTGAGATGCTGTCAGTGATGCTGAAGAAAACCATGAAGGCTCTTTAACAGAATCAAGCTCCTATACAATTTACATGAGTCTGTTACTGGCATCAGCTGAACTCTGGCTAAGACCACAGAACAGTGGTTGACCTTGTATAAGCCTTTCTCTGCTTAAGAAATACTTATCAGGAATAAATTTGCAATGAAAAGACTCATCTCACTTCTCCAAAATTCTCCTGGAAATATGCAACCTTCAAAAAGCAAGGTGATGCTTCATGTTCTGAGACTGATGAGCACCTAAGCAAACATTATTCTAACTTCATGTTGTTACTAGAAATAGGCACTCTGGTACGTGAACCTCCTTGAATTCTTGACTGTGATGGTAAATTTGGGTACTTGATCCTTAGATACACCACAAATCCCATCAAACTGTTCAGGACAAATAGAAATACTTCTGAGAAAGCTCCCTCATATTTATATATACAGTGTCCCCCTGTATAAAACTGATACAAATTCATAAACCTTACTCCATTCACTCAGGGAATGTTGAGTGCACAGCCTGTATGCGTTGCAGCCTTTCTCTTTCCCAGAACCTGGAGCACCCGAAGGAGCTGTATATATAATGTTACTAATTTGATAATATTATATTATAGAACAGTACTCTGTCACTGTCTGGCCAGGCTGTATGATCCAGAGAGAGTGAATCTCTGCAGAGCCTATTTCTGTTCCAAGCACAGGAACAGAGCTGTTAACAATTAACTGCTGTTGCTGGACCAGCTTTTTCTCAGGATCCAGGTGTGAGAACACAGCAGTTTCCCTCCAGCAGCAGGGCAGGGAGTCTAAAACTTGAACAACTGCTTCTTTTTTCTGCAGGACTTTTTCATTCCAGTGTAAAAGCACGCCTTTCTCTCCAATTCTTTTCAACTCTTCAGAGAGCAATCACCTCTTCTAATGGAAGTGACTCCAAAACTCCTGGGAGCACAAGCGTGGCCCAAAAGAATATAAATCCTTCTCCCACTTTCTCTCTTAATCTCCACTAAATCCCCTTACATTATGCTGAATTAGATAACAGGGAGGGCATTAATATTTCTGCAGATAAGAAATAAGCTGCCCTCAGTTAAACAGCCCCTTATTATTTATGTCCATGTGAGCAACGATCATGGTTTAGAAGATGCTGGCTTCCCTGGCTTTTTGGCTTTTTATTTATTTATTTATTTAAAATCCAGTTGCATATTTCAAATACACTTGTGAAGCTGGAGACAGAAGTTATTAGAGTAATGGGAAAAGCCTGATGGAACAAAGCTGATCCAGAACATGGATTGAGGAATATTATATAACTATAAAACGTTTCCCAAAAGCAAGTGAATAGTGCCCTGAATCTGCAGAGATGACATCACCGCCTCCTAAGAACTTAATTCTCACAGATCCATTGTATCTTATTATTATTTACCGGGAAAGCACTGAGTGAGATTGTCTCCAAATCACAGGCTATGTGCAACCATTAGGCTTAGGAAGTGCTGGTGCCTGCAATACCTCTATTTGTGAGCTTCTGTTTTATTATTGTTGCTGCTGAGACGTGGATCCCCTTCCCATCCACCTGCTCCTGCGATGAGGGCATCAACTGTTGTTGATGGTTGGGTTTTTTTGAGCAACACTCACCTATCAGGAGACAGTAACTGAAGGAAGGTGGAAAAGGATCTTTAAATATTTTCTCCGAGCCACAGATGGTGGTATTAAAAATCCAATTAGAAAAGTACATTTTTTTATACCCACTTGAGCTGAAAGGTTAGTCTGAACTGTAAGCATGGATGACACAACCCCAGGTAAAACAAAATTCATGTAGCAGTTCAGGGCAAACTGTTGATGAAACAATTACCAAATAAACTGCCTGACTCTGCATTTCTGAGGTACAGGTCAGATTGTCCAGCAGTTAAATTAATGGCCAGTTGAAAACTCAGTGCTCAAATGATTCAACAGTATATTCATTTGCCATCAGTTAACACATGCAATAAGAGTTAGATGAGAAAAATCTTTGTACCTATTGAAATTAGCAAGATCTGGGCAAACTACCTGTGGCAATTTCTTTGATGAATGAAACTTTTCCTCCTTGGCAGAGAGCACACACAATTTTTCTGAATGTGATTATTATTTTAAATTGTTTGCTCTATCATTGCCTCAGCAAATGAAGGGAAACGAATTGTTAGGAAATAAATACCTGTGGTTATTCAATCTGTGTGCTTAGTCACAAAAAGTACATAATTTTCTGTTCCCAAAGAGAAATTTATTCTTCCCCTGCAATATTTGCTAAGTGTTCTCTTGTGAAACAGAACTCTTTTGCAAATAAGCATAAAGAAGAAACAGTAACAAGCAAACCAAGGGCTTCCCAGGCAGATTATTGCACACTTTTATTTCTGTTCAGCTAGTCACTACACGAGGGAGTCCTGCTGACATGTCTCATTTCCAGCTATGAATTGCATCCTCTACTCTCAGTCTATCTCATCTACCCAGATCGTTCTTCCCCCTCAGTCATCCTCATTGTCAAAGAAATGAACCTGCAAATTCCCCGTTACCCTGCAATTTCACTAAACTCAACATAAATCCAGCTGCAAAGATTGCAGAGCATCAGGCAGGGAGATCATGTTAATAATTTACATCTACAGTGTTTAAGCCCTATAAATCTCTGCAGGACTGATTATGGGCTCAGCTCTGACTTCCAACATTGCTGTGAGCAGAGAGTCAGACAGGCAGAGAGAAGATGTCTTTCCTTGCCTCCTCCCAAACGCTGCCTTCTCCCCTCCCTGCAGAAGTCTGGCCATAAAATCAATTTTTGTCCAAGCCTTGGAGAAGTTTTTTGTGTAGTCAAGTGAAGAAATAGCCCGACAGACTGCTCCCTATGTCTAATCCTGTAAATCAGGACCAATAATCGTCTTAACTGTTCAGCAGATCTATTTTTAATGAGCGCCACCCACTATCTGACTTTCGGCTCCCGATTCCAGATGTGAAGCTATTGGCTTGTGGCTAATACTGGACTTTCACTGGGACTGTATAATCCTTCGGGATTATTCAGTGAGATGCTTCCCTCTTCTTACATAACCAAGGGGACCTTTCTTATTTATCACCAGAATCGAGTGTTTTCTAAATTCAGGCCAGAAAAGCTGTTCTCAAAACTCACCCACTGTACACTGATATTTATCCATTTATAAATACAATATACTGAACTCGGATAACTAGGCTCCTAATTTTAGGGCTTTCAGCTTTTCAATAATCGTTGCAATTAAATCCCAGATAACGATATATTTAACTTTTCACTAAATTCAGATTTTCCCTGAAAACAACCCCAAATTTTAATCACAGCCCAAACCTTATGTAACTCTTCAGGATATGATTCATAGTACAATGGCATCGGATGACAACTGCATTTTGAAAGACACACACATAGACATTAATGTTGTCTGCCAGAATATCAATTTTCTTTGAAACACATAAACTCACACTGTCTTCCTTTGACTGAAGGAAGAAATCTGTCAACATTTCTAAAGTTCAATGTGAAATACCTCCGTTGTGATAAGAACTGAGTGGGAAGATTTTTCCTGTTCCCTGAAGAACTGTAGAGATTTTGGAAGTGTTTCGTGTTGTGCATCAGGGCGATCTATCAACACTTTGAAAATCTTGAAGGAACAGAAATCAGATTTCTTGTCATTGGTTTTGTGCAGCCAAAAAATTTTCATTCCTGTAATTTGAAAACATTTTGCTTCTATTTGAAGCATTTAAATTTTTTTGAGCTGGAGATATCAGCTAACACGCTGAAATGAAAAATTAATGCCATCTAGAAAACCACCAACTATCTTATTTAAAAAATTATCTTAAAAATAATTAAAAATTAAGCCAAGAAATTCCTTTAAAAAATTGACATTTACCAAAGGAAAAATTCTATTAATTTGAGGTAAGAATTTCTCAGGGTGACTATTTCTTTAGGAATCAAAAGATCTGTGGACTCAGTTACCTGTATTATAGTGTCTGAATTAAAACAATCAACTTGATTGAGAGCCAGGGATTGTATTACCAGTACAACATCCAGGGGAAGACAGGAAACAGTGGAGGGCAGCTGGCTGTGTTATCTGTTTGATATGTTTCTACCCAGGAAACTTACAAATATTAACTATTCCTAATGGTTTAATTAAGGAAAATGCTGTTATGTGATTTTGTTTTATGGAAATTGGAAATTTATAGAGACAAAAGCTGTCCTCATTTTGACCATAAACACCCACTTGACAGATAGGAGTGTAAGAACCAAGAGATTTCACAAATAAAAGCATTAATTAAATATAAGTGTCTGGGTTTGACTTTTATAATTAAAACCACGTCTTTCCTTCACACCCCCCTTCCCATTCTGTCCTACCAAGCATTTCTGCAGTGACCTGCACATTGCTGATGCCAGCCACAGACAAGAGCCTGCAGAAGTCTGACACGTGCCCTGCCTGTCCAGAGCTGCTGTGACAGCTTCCAAACTCAGTCACTGGGTTCACCCAGCCAGCCAGGGGACACAGAGACTGGGTGACTGCAAAAATGGGTTTCCTAGGAAACCAGAAAATCCTGAAAATGCAATATTGCTTGATGAACATAGTTCATTCAGCTATTTAACTACTTCCTCTAGATTTAATTTGGTCCCAGTGTTTTGTTTTGTTTTTTATTTTGACTCTTTAAGTAGAAAAAAACCCCTCATTTTATTTTTCTTCACATTTTTGTAACTACATTACAGATGGTTCATAGGACTTGGGCAAAGATAAAACAAAGGTTACTGGCAGGACTGGAGATTGACCTTTGATCTCTCGACCTTCTACACCAGCACTTCAACCTTTCTATAGATTATTAATTTGAGATATTTTTTCATAAAGAATGTGGTTCTGGTTGAAAGTTGAGCTTTTTCATTATCATGTTTCAATGATTGCAAGGGATTTCAAATGTATATATGTACCAGCTACCCAAATTAGTCACGCAGCTAAATGCAATTAAATTGCTGTGTGCTTTGTCTCTGCATTACAGAGTTGAAGATTTTTTTTAAGTTGTGCATTTTTTTTTAAAAAAACATTTGGTTAATTTTGAAAGGGCAAATAAAATGTTTTCCATGCTTTGCATTTAGTTCCATTTGAACAAAGGCTGGAACAAACAATTATGAGATGCAGCAAGAGATTATGGGCGTGTAAGCAGTGCCCGCTTAGCAAGTCTGGCTTGGGAAGAGCTGGAAGCAGACACCAGGACTCTTGTTGTTACGGTGCTGTCTGAATGAGCTATCACACACAATATCCTTTGTTACTTTAGGACAATCCCTAATGGACTGAATCACTACATCACTGTAATCTGATTTAAAATGAGAAATAGCCATAAACATCTGCTGCACCACCGTCCACTTTGGCTTTACTAAACTCCTGGGTATATTGCAATGAAGAAGCCACCATCTGTTGCTGACGTCTTGCCCTTTCCATCTTTTGTGCCTCCTCTAACAACCTCCAAGAACAAGAAAATCCATAGAATGACTCCAAGGTAAAGCAGGACTGAGACCAGAGCTCAGTGGAAGATGTCACATCACATGGTAGGTCAAAACATCCATGAAGTCACTCACAGCTACCCACATACTCCCACAGAAATACATGAGTGTACTTGGAGAAGCTCTGGCTGTAGAGTCATCCCACAAACATCTGTGCTATTTGCTACTCTTCCTCCTCCAAAGGATCATGGTGATATGGGTCGTATTTGGAGGAAGCTAATTGACTTTCCTGAGCTAAGAGGGTGATGACAGAAGATTGACTGTGAATCCATACTAGGAAACAGGAATAAAAGCAACCCCAGGTGCTGTATATATATCTGTATTTTCACATACTTTTCTTATTTTTCTACTGTGAAAGAAAATAAACTATAGAAGATCCATTAGCAGCTTTTTCTGACAGCTTCCAGCTATGCTGTTATAAATATCATGGATTTGGAGAATGTATAATATTTCCTGACCCTCCTAGTCAGTCTCCAACCCCAGTGAAACTCATGGGCGAGAGCAGCAGTAACAACATAGACCACTTTTGGGATTATGGAAGACCTTTTACCCAGACTGGTCAAAGATTTTCCCCAATGTTTTAGTTTAGTCACAAACATTCATCCTGGATCTCAGTGTTTTCATTTTCCAGTGACTTTTGCCAATGATAGACCTCAAAAAGTCATTAGGGGCATTACACTGTAAAAAGAAAACAACCCAGAGAAACTCCTGGGCAAACTGTCTGCTGAAAAAAAACCCAAACCAAACCCTCCCTGTTATCTATATATTTAATTAAAAATAAAGCACATGCATGACAGGGAAAGAGAGAATGGAATGAGTCGCTTGCCTTTGCTGTTTGGCTTGTCTGCTGGCTGTGTTGTGCACAATATATTATTCAACCCCTCCAACAACATTTCACTTCCACGGACCTAAGGGCCTTAGGATTTCAGCAGTTCTCACACAGTTGTTTCAGTTTTAAAATCTCTCTGCTAGGTAATTTTACATAATCCAGTGACAGATTGGAGTCCTACTGTGTAGACAGAAGAAATAATCAAGTACAAGACAGAAAATCCCAGACACCCATATGACTTTACTAACAGAGAAACCAGTCGGTTTCTTAAATTACACAAAATATGTCAACAAATAGCAATAATGTAGTGACCTATGACACAGAATGGCTTAATCCCTATTCTAACACAGTGCTTGGCTTGTCCACCTCGGGTCTAATCTTCTTTCATCTCTGTGGTCAGAGATACAGGACATGCAAAGTTGGCACGAGTCTTGCAGAAAGATTTTGGGGGCAAGTGAGGTGTGTTTCATCTCTATTTCATCTCTCATTGCATGTTTCTATGGTAGTTAAGTGGGATCAGTTGTGGAAGGAGGACATTTTGCCTTCTAATTTTTCAGAAGCTGATTCTTTTTTAAAATAAGGTCTGTTTACAGCTCTCTCACCTGTGGCACACAAGTTAGCACATCCATAGCTACAGCATCTCGATACCAAACTCCCCCTTCCCATTGAGGAAGTCAAGGAGATGAAACTCTGCTCCCTGCTAGATACTTTCTCTTAATTACAGTGAAACCCAGATCACAATGTTTTATATGTTTCAAATGTCACCTTACGGAAATCCTTCTTGTGTTAGTTAGCACAGGCTCCCCAAACCCTGTGGAAGAAATCTGTCTTGTGTAGATGGTTAAATATAGGAATGGTAATGCTGTGCAATTCAACCACCTTCTCCACAGAAGTCAGGGGCCACCCCCAGAGAAGCTGCCTCTCTTCCTGATCATGTCTACAAGAAGAGAATTGAAGCTGATCTTAGCAGACCAAACCTTGAGGAGCATTTCAGCCCAAGATTCTGAAGTCTTGACTTTGCTGAAATAGGTAACAAGGTTCTCAAGAGCTTAATGAAGCCAAATCTCACTCCAGTTCACTGTTATCCAAGTGTAGGGCTATTACCTCAGTCTGTGACACTTGTAAGCAAGAGACAGTTTCCCACAGATAAATCCAACAAGCTGGATTTGTCTAGCTAACTTTCCTTCTCTTCTAGATAAGCGTGTGAAATAATCGATGAGCAGATACTTCTGCTGTTCACATTTACAAACAAACCGGCATTTGTCATCTTGTCCGCCCCTGCCTATAGTCACTCTTAAGTGGGAAAAGCATAATCATCTGTCCAAAGCCTCCAGTGTGTTTGGATGGAAGGAAAGAAAATACAAAAAAACCCCAAAACCCCAAGTAATCTGCAGTGTAAGGGTTTAGGACACGCTGATACAGGTGTGATCCTTCATATCTTGTGACAAATCACGGGCTCCAGCTGTCCTCCAGGAAATGAGAGGGAGCTCAGTGCCTGTGCAGCAGACACCTGGCACCTGACAGACACTGTTACCTATTGAAACTAATTGAAAATACTTTCTTCTGGCCACCACTGACTTTGTGTTAACAACTACTTTCCTCCCCATGTCCTGCTTGCTTTTTGGCTTTTCTTTTGTAACGTTGCCTTGTTGAACTTGGATGGCTGTAGGCTTCTACATCCTTAGGCAAACATTAGCAGATCTCTATTTCCATCCAAACAATTTTTTTAATACTTTCTTATTTGGGTTATTTAGTGTAATGCCGTAGAATTACATTTTCATCTGGGAAATAACAAATATTTTAACAGATTTTTGTCTCTCTCATCTTGTTTTTCATTCCCTGATCAGCAGTGCCTTATGGATAAGATGTTGGAGAAGGTTTACTGCATCCCTCAGACACTTCCAATGTTAAGGTTTCTGCCCCCCCTTTTTTCTAGCCCATGTGATTTTTTTTTCTCCTCTTCCTCTCATTTTACTCTGTTTCCTTCGATTTTCTGTCTTCTATATCTTTCTCCTTTGTCTTGAGCTGCAGGTACCCCACAATACACCCAGGCCTTCCAGCTGCTTTTCTTTTTAAAATCCCTGTAGCTGCAGCCAAGAAAAAAGCAGGAGGGATGAGAGTCCTGCAGCCACGTGCTGGGAAGCAAGGGGGAAGGCAGGAGCCAGAGGTGGGCATGAGAAACAAACACACTGTAGATGTTAGTTTGAAAACATAGCTAAAAATGATAACCAGAGAAACTGAGGAGTGAAAACTTCCATTTCATTTCAGTGCCTCCTGGACTCCTCACTCCCTTAAGATCCTTCCAAATACATTCAATTCTGTGGTCCTCTGACAGGCAACTTTCCCACTGACTACAATTAAGTATCCTGCTCACACACCTCCTGAAAACTGCATCAGGCCCTGTTTCCACAATGGAGAAATGATTTATTCCCAACTGACACACCAGATGGACATACAGATCTCCAAAGATCTTAATTCCAACACTCGTCCTCTAGTTTGTTTGAGGCAACCAGAGTAATGAAAATAAATGCTCCGGGCCTGACAGAAAGCAGGCGTTTGATTACATTAACAGCTAATTTTCCAGCCAAAAGTGGTAACAAATTAAATAGCCATCTGAGATGTTAAATAATGAACCCATGGATTCTGGCACAAAATGCCATCTGTGGCTTGCTCACTGAGGGCTCAGTCTTCAAAGGCTCTGAGCACCGTAGCCCAGATCCAGCAAAGCACAGGAGTGAGTGGTTAGTTTGAAACAGAATCATAGAGTAGTTTGGTTGGAAAAGACCATTACAACCATCTAGTCCAACCCTAAACCTACCATTGCCAAGTTGTGCAGTAGCAATATGTGCAGTAGCAGTGAAGCCCAAGAAACATAATGAACATTAAGGCTGTACTTAATTGCTTTGCTAGAATAAAGGCAGAAAATTCAACTAAACATTTAATATGCATATGAGCAAGCACCTCCTTAAGTAAAGCAAGTGATGAGTCACTTCAGATTTGCACTATTAGCAATAATATCCTGCAGTAGATACATAGATAGCCTGTATTACTTTACAACAGTTAATATTTAAACCTGAAGCAATAAAGTTATGGTAATTCAGAGAAAAGATTGGATGTTAATTTCTAATATGCTTATTTTAGCAGACTCCACAAGCAATGTTTCTCGTAAAGGGTGATTTCATGTTTCTGAGGTTCACAAGCTCCCATGTAAACATTTGCTCTGCACAGCAATGTAGCTGAAGAAATGTCAGTTCTGAAACATGAAATCCCACTTCTTGAGGTCTCGCAGGTTATTACCCAGGTGTTCCAGTTCTCTCCACAGGAGGTAGCTTTGTGTGGAAATGTATCAGGTAAAACCATTGCTGCTAAATAAAGCAAAAAACCAGAAATCACCAATTCCACAGGTGTAAACTACTGGCCTGGCCTGCAAGTAACATTTTCCTTGCAGCATCTTTGCACAGAATATATGCTTTAAGATTTCACAGCAGCAACACACAAGATTAAGCCATGTGGCCAGCCTTTTCAATTTTTTTTTTCACTCTTTGGTGCCTTCTCCTCTTTCTTTAAGTTTCAAGTCCAGTAAGTTGGTGGTTCTGAGAGTTTTAGCCCATATTAAATAAAATAATAATTAAAAAAATCAATAGTAAGACTTCATGTTTACAATGAAAATATTAAAATTAAAAATCTAGCCTAAATTTAAGTACATGAACAAGTGTGTTCCTAAACCAGAGCTGCTGGGCAGAAATATCCCACACTGAATTTTAAGGTAACTGATCTCAAAACTTCTCCAACAAAATTCCCTGCTGTACCTGCCTACACAAATGGAAACAAATGCTGTATTAGAAAGAAAAGCAATTGTAGATGACTTTGATAATTGCTTCAAGCACTGAAGAGGAAACTGCAAACAACTTCCAACAGTTTCAATACTAAAGAGCTGTATTTGTTCTTTATATTGGCACCATGTTCAGTCCATATTTTATGCTCTCTAGTGTAAATGCCTCATGAGACTGCAAACATGACATTGCAGAGACGTGCAAGGGGATAACAATTTTGTCCAGCAAATGCCCATGGCAGATGCTCAATTCCCCAGGAAACTGACATCAAATGAGATGGGACAAGGGACCCTGCTGATCGCTCATTACTTGAGTGTCCTGAACACGCTGTGTCTACTGAAGCTGCAATTAATGAGGAGTTATTAGCCATCTTGCTGCTGTATCCACTGCTGTCACCCTGATTTTGCATTTCCATCAAAGAGCACCTTACCTCAGGGTCCTCTTTCTGCCATACTTCCAAATGAAGTACCGACTCAATGACTGTTGAGGAATGTGTTTGGTGGTGAGTCCACACCAGCTGCCTGCTCCTTCACTCCTCACCAAGGAAAAACTTCTACCCACTGCAAGCAGAGATTTCCATATTTGCAAACATCCATTTCTGGTTCTGCCCAGGGACAGCTGATCCCAGTAGACTTGTGCACAGGAGATCTGGCAGCTGAATTATCATGTTATGCAACCTGTGAAATCTTCCTTTGACTACTGGGATGGGCCAAAGTCCCCTTGGTCACTGATAAATCCACATGAAATACAGAACTGTCTTACGCATCAGAACATCTGGTTCCTTTGTACCAATTAATACTCTAATGCTAAAATATATCTTGAGTACTTTCATTATAAAGGCTTTGACAACCTGAGCCATTTGACAACTCAGTTTAATTTCACTAACTTTCTGCACTCATCAGTCTCTTGATTGTCTTCTGCTACATCATCACGTGCTTTATGGCGTCACCAAGAAAACAAACTAGTAATACCTACAAACTTTCATGTCATCTCCTTTAGCTTTACATTTAATTTCCCTAGAATTAAATAAAATGTTTAATTTCTTTGAAAAGATGCCTTGAGGCAGACAATGGGACAAGTATTTCTTTGTTATAAAAAATACCAGAGTGACTATGCTGCAAGTTTATCATAGCACCATGCAGACAGATGATACCAGGAAAATGCTGGTCCTGCAATTTCTTGTGATCCCATGGAGAGAGCACTCAGCACAATTACATTTTTTCTATGCTGTTGCATTTTTTTTTTAATAGATGGCCATCAGTTCCAGATATCTATAAAAGTTACAGCATCTGAGCAATCCAATACTCCCAAGTACTAGCACTGTGTAAGCAGAACAGATGGCTGGTCCTACAGCCTTGGACGTACATTCTCCTGACGTGTGAGATGGAAACTACAACGCAGGAAAAGTGAGGTACTCAGCTTTTTATTAGCTTTATTGGGTGACTGACATCTTGCTGGAACACAGTCAAGCTATTTCTGGTTGCCATGTGCTCTGCTGCTCATACCAAAAATGGAGATGAAATTGTGGAAAGATGTGAAAACTTCCATGATGCAGCAGACAACAGAAGGATGAAAGTCACTGGTCTAGACAGATTATGATGAAATTTCATATTTTTAATATTGAAGGACATTTCTATCGGTATTGGCAATGAGTGGGCACATTCTGCTCCATGACAAAATAACCAACTGGCTGTATACAAAGAAGTGATATTATACAAGCAGTAACAAATGATAGTAAATATATAAAGAGATGTTATGAGCTTCTTGCATCTAAATGCCTAGATGAAAAGCTGTAGGTAGGTATACTTATAAATAAATGATATCTAGACAGGTAATCAGCTGTCAAAATTTTAGTGCCTTGGTACTTCTCATTAAATACAGGCCTAGAGCCAAATTTCCTCCTAACTTTTGTATTATTGAAATAAAAATGACAGAAAAATAAATTCAGCCTTGCCTTAGCTCTGCAGTTTAGCAGCTCTGATCAGTCATGGGTTTTTCATAAAAACCTTTCAACATCTCTGCAGAAAGAAAAGCTCAAATTGTGGCTGTGCTGGATTATTCCATAATTAAGTAAAAATGTCTATTGGCAACACATTTATGGTACAAGAATACCCTATTCTCTGATATATTAGTAGAAGCACACACATTTAGATAATTTTCATATCCTAAACTTAACAAGAATGAGATAAAAAGTTGCTGCCATGCTATTTGTATTTTTGTGTCCACTCAACAGGGGTCAGCTGGGATCTTTGCAAAGATGCTGACCTATATGAGTAAAATCACCCATGGCATGAAGTGGCTCAACTCTGCAAGGCAGGACGGTGGTTGTTGTTGATGCTCCTTATTGCTGCCTTTCACCTTGCATTTAACTTACACCTTCAGCTCACTGAAGTATTTTTTTTCTCTTCAAAACCGTATCATATTCTATCTGTGAATTGGTCATACTATGCACTGCTGGGAGCCATGAAATGTTTGTATGTGGAGAGAATAAATTTATTTTTTTCTGTTAATAACAAAGTTATTATGATACTTATCTTATTCCCCTAAAATATGTTGCATCAATAATATAAAGTCTGCAGCAAGACAACATAGTAACAGTAACTCCACATTAACATTCCAATCTGGCATATTACTCCAATTCCCTTTAATAATCAGATGGGACTGAAATGTGTGTTAAGTACCTTGATGCAGAGTGACATCTACACTCTGAAAGTCTATTTTCTAATTTCTGAAGTCTTCTGCTGGTTTTAACTCATATTCACTCTAAAAACTGTACACTTTAAATGAAAAGCTTTACAAGTGAAGTTCCTCTGCTATATTTCCCAAAAGGATGACTCTAAATCTTCCTCCAGTGCTCCCATCAAAGTTGACTTGACATATAAAATGACTGAATGATGCTTTATGTTGTTTTCCATATACGATACTTGGCAACAATATGCACGTTAATGTCTTTGAGGCTGGGAAAGTGAGAAGTAAGAGTACCCCCGAGGGTGATTAAAGATACAGTCACAACACACATTCTCAACTGGACCAGGGTCGGTTAATTTGATAAAGACCATTTACAATCCATCTGTTTTCCTGCCAGCTACTCTGTGTTCCAAAATTATTGCATTCCTAACCCCAACAACACATTTTGCAAGACAGTCTCTGCTTTGCAGACTCAGCACTTTACTGGGTTGCCTGAACTGTTGCAAACACTATGCAAACATCCTCAAGGGTTTGCTCCTTTCCTAAGTTGCTACCAAAATTCCCATTATTTCTGAAAGCACAGGATAAAGCTCTAGTGCTGTGGTTGTGAGCTCCCAATCACACTGCTATGCAAGGTGCTGCACAACACCACAAGTTCCCATCTTTACAATCTGAACTATTGTGGTATCTGTAGCCCAGCGGTGTAAAGAATATGATAGTGTGTTTTTTGAAATAAGAGGAGAGCAATAAAGCTGATGAGAGAGCTGGAGAACATCACTTCCAAGGAAAGAGTGGAACTACAGAGTAATGTTTAGTCCAGACACTAAATATAACAGCCTGAAGCTACATGAGATGACTTTGCTGACTGCTCTTCTCTTCCCTTTGCAGTTCTCCATATCTGCTGGTGATGAGCAAGAAAAAGCAGGCTTGAATTGCAGAACAGAGTTTGCAAACTCGAAAAAAAAACCCCAAAACCCCAACAAATACCTTTCTGCTGTTAGAGAGAGTTCAGCACCAGCAGCACAGAAATGGATCAACACGGGACGTTCTCAGTTTGTCATTATGGCAAGGGAAGGGGAACAGCCAGCAAGGGGATCAGCTTAGGTGAGTATCTGTTAGAAATGGGATAGAAATAGTTTAAGCCTGCTTTGGGATCAGGATTATGTAGCTTCTAGAAATTCTGCCCCTCCCCATTTTTTATTGCTCTCTGTGTTCAGTATATCTGGAAGGTTTCTGCAGTCCCTCTAGGCAAAGATGATTCTGCAGCTGCTCAAAGGCAACCGTATTTCTCCCAAGGACAGTCTCACTCAGCAACAGGGGATGTATGGCTTGTGTTAATTATTCCTGTGTTCCTCAAGGAAGTAATTAATGCAAAGTGCAGCATTAAGTACCTCCTCCCTTGGTTTCTTAACAATAATGGTTGTGGTAAAAGCAAACTGTTAGGTACTCAGAGGTCTGTGGGACAGTCTAAAGCTAAAATGCTTTATGGTAAGAATTATCTCCTTATTCCAGCCCACAAATAATTTTCAGTCTCACCTGATGTTTATAAACCTCTGCAGTCACACCGTTCTCCATCCTAATGAAAACAACTAGCATATTTTTCCCCAGCATATGTATTTTTTGCCAGCACGTAGCTTATGATCTGGTTACTTGCCAGACTGCTGGCATTTCAAAATTTATCTCATTCTCCTTGTTCTGTCCCTCTGAGGTACTCATGTCAGGCTGGAATTATAATCTATGTATTTTGTTTTGCTCCATTATGTCACTTATTTTAGAAAGACATTCAAAGAAGGAGGAGGAAGAGAAAGAAATGTTTTTTTCTTTTAATTTGGAGCAGACATACTCTTGATCCACCTGCTTCTTTCTTTCTGTTTTACAATTTCATTAGTTACTCTTGATATAATACATGAATAGACACAACAAAATTCAATGGGGGATTTATAGCAGTGAGAAAGCTAACCACTGAGCAAACTCGCAGTGAGAGGTGTGAATGCTTTGGGTGGCCACAAGCTAGTGGGGTCAACACGAGACCAACGGAATCAGTTTTGTGACCCTGTTACACAGAACAGAATAGATGCTACAGATCACTTTGGGTGTAAAATACCCTTCAGTATTGATGTACACACAGAGGTATAGAGACAGGTATTTCACAGCTCTGTTAATGGAGCCAGCTGAAGCTTCTCAGTCTTTCAGGATGGAGAGTTATTAAGGACAGAGCAGCACAGGTGCTTGAAACAGTACTAATGCTGGGAGAAAGTCATATACTCTGTATTGTAAGTAATTAATTTCTAGTGCACTGCAAGAATCCCACATATTTGAGAGGAAAAGCATTGGCTGAATCATGCAGAAGCCTGTTGAGAAGTGGCATAATCAGGTATCAGATGTAATTGTACTTAGAGGAAGCTGTAGTTACACAACTCCTTCATTCAAAAACTGCAGTAAGCGTTGCCTGTGGATATACTGAACTGCAAATGGATGTCTGGGCACCCTTAGAATTCCTCAGCATCCAAAAAAAAAAAGCTTTTATATTTAATTGTGGCAGAGGACTGTCAGAAGAACATGATGGATGTAAAGAAAGGGAAGGATTAGTTTCTTTTTGCTTAATGAGCACTGTGCCACGTATATAGAAAACCAATCTAGAGATCAGCTCCACAGACAACACAGGTCACCAGAATTTAGCAAGTAAGCTGAAAACAGCTCACTGCCCTGTCAAGACAGGCTATAACTGAGCAGTTTCAGTACTTAACAGCACAGACACAGGTTGTCTTCTTCCCTGTTTAGATAGCTAGAGTTTGCTTGTACACCTGCTTTTCCTTTTTCTTTTTATAGATCTTAAGCGGACAAAAATGGTTAAAATTTAACCCTTTCCCTTGATTTCAAACAAAATGTAACACTTAAACCATCACAGTATTAAAGCTACCACTGAAATGAACTGCAATGCTGCTTAGAACTCTGAATTCAAGCCAGAAACTGGGTTTCATTATGCCACTTATTGTAAGAGAGATATGACAGCTGTAGCAGCTTGATGAACTTGTCAAACAGAGTAATTTAATTAATTTCTGCTTTGCTCACAATTCTGTTGATCCTGAGACAGCCAGCATCATTAAAAACCTTTGAGCACTAGAAATCATGATAAATGCACCAGTAAAGTTTGCTTCTCCTCTGAACACTTAGAAAACCCTGCTGAAGAGGACAGCAGCTTGGCTAATATCCATGCTGTCTCTGAAGTGTCTTATCATTGCAGCCCTCCTTGGGTTCAACAACAGCTGTAGGTGAACAGAGGTTACAAATTTTCTAGTGGTCTACACAGCAATTAACTTGCTTCTAGCCCCCCAAAATGATAATATACCAGATGACACTTTTTTTAAAATAAAGAAGTTATGGAATTTGTTTTAACATTTAAAACCTGTGACCAATTTATCCTGAGTCTTAAAGAGAGACAGCTACAAAGGCTACATAATCAAAAACACTGGGAATGATTTAAAATTCCTCAGAATGTTTTTTTGTGGGTGCAGCACAGGGTCTTGGAGGTGCTGGCTTGCACCTGTGGTGACTACAACATGCTCAGAGCATCTCCACAGTGGTCCCTGGTAGGGATGGGGCAGGAGGAGCACACCAAAAAGCATATCTTCAACCTCATGAAGCCCTAGGCTACTGCTAAATGCGGTGGGAAGGAGGTCTGGAAGGTGAAATATCTTCTTCCATAGGTTGTGGGCAGCAGGATGAGAAATGGCAGGAATACAAGTACAAAGACCATGCTCTGGTCAAGAAAAACCATCCAAGAAGCACCACAAAGTCACCTCCAGTTTCTCAGTGGTGCTGAAGTAAAAGTTTTCAGTAGGTTTCACTGGGCTTACATATAAAAAAATATAGATATTTGTAGCACATTCACATAGGCAACACATACACTGTCACCTAATCTTGCACACTAAGGTTTGCACAACTAAAACTCCTTACAGTTAAACAAACATCACCTAATAGTATCATCTCTAAAATGCTGTGTTTATTTTGCTAAGCAAGTCTGTAGCTGCTGGACCCAGGTTCATGACAGTCTGAGAGATGGGAAGAAGTACATGTTCCTTTTCTTTCTTTTCAGACTCAAATATAATCCTGAGGATATTAAAATATTCATGATACTAAATATTTAAATTCTTCCACCCTGCTGGTCTGGATACTTCTACATTCACCAAAAAAAGAGAATTCTAACATATGCAAAAAACATACACAAAAAGCTAAAAACAGAAAAAAAATATATATGTGTTCAGCAGACAGAGGTATTTGGATTTGGGAAATAACAGCTTTAGTTATAAAGGGTAATAAAGCATCCCCAGTGAAACAGATGAATATATTACAAAGGCACAACAATAAGAAATTACCTTTCTCACTGTTCAGTGGCACACAGAGAACTAAGGGTCAAGGTCAGCTCATTTTACAGACCTTAAGGGTTAAATTTAAAATTTAGACCCAGATTTGATTCTAGAGCTCTTTAAACTTCAGGGTTATATAGTCACATGCTAGAGGCTTGCTGTATTTTATTAAAAACACATACTTTTCTTTCTTGTAATATCAAAACATGGGGATGGAAGGCATCAGTTAAACTCAAAAACAGGCAACGGGCCAGTCACATTTGGGATGGCCTAGAGGACAGACTTATTGAAAATATAAAGCTACAGATCCCCAGGTGAGATAGTTTTCCCCTTGTTTTTAACAACTTATTCACAGAAAATAGAGAGGGGAGAGAAAGATGTGAGACAAGGCATTAAAACCAGATGGTGCTGGAGAACCCAGGTATAGAAAGCCCTCCTTGCTGGGAATTTCCAAGCCAGGCACTGGTGAGTGCCATCTCCCAGGAGCAGCCTTCAAACCAGACTTCACAGAACTTGCAGGGTTTTAGGTGAGGGAGCACTTGCTTATGAAGGGAACTGCCTCTCACTCAACCAAGAAGCATATTCTCAATCTTGATGGGTGACCTTTTAACAGGGAACACTAACTTTATTAAATACGTTTTAAGAACCGCTAGATTAAGTACTAAATCACCTCTTCTCTTCAGATACTTATTAACTGAGACATACAGATCCACTCTCACACTTGATTTTTACTGGTCAGCCTTTATATCTTTCAGAAACATGTGAGCCAGAATTATCCCCAAATCCATGAAAAAATGTTCAAGTCAGTATATTGAATACAGAAAATACTTGAACAAACACCTTCCAGATATGTTATTAAAACTCAAATAATAAAGTTTATCTGATTCTGAAAATATAAAGACACAAAAGAGCCAAGCAAATAAAAGGCAAGTTTAACCTCAGCAGTTTGGGTTTCAAATGCAAACCCAAAGCATTCAAAACCAATGGAGCATTTCTTTCATTTCCAGCCACATGAGTGGTGCTGGATTAATATATAGGTCACATTTGAAAGGCTTTCCTCCAACATTAGGCCTTTGAATACAATTTTCTGTTCCTTATTTCTTTCTCCCATTCTCTTTTCTGTAATCCTGGGGTATAGGAGTTACCTTAATCCTTTAGATCTTCAAGGTTTTAGTCACCTTGATACAGCAGCAAACACATCACGAGTCACTTGATTGCAATAACAAAAATTTGTATTATTACTCATTACATTGTGATTAGCAAAAGAATTCAGAGCTCATAGAGAAGAACTAATCAAGAGAAAGTAATTTTCCAGAATGGTTTAGGAATAGAGTTCTTAGAATTCAAACTCACTGAGGGCAAATTGCCCCAAGTTATGAAATTTAAGAGATCATTTAATATTTAGGATTTTATACAAACCCTTGGAATTTTCATGACAGATTTCTAAATCTAAATATTTAACAATTTTAAAACTCAGGGATTTTATCAAATGTTTAAAGTAAAAAAAAAATGTATACAACATTATAAAATCTATAAAATATGTATATAGACACAGTTACTTCAAATATCATGGTTATTTTTGCCTCTGCACAGTCCTGTGGTGCCATGTGTTTCACATTTGCACCCATATGGCTTCAGAGTGTGCACCTAGTGGGAGCAAAGAGCTGTGAGGGTGAGGGAGGACTGACCTTTGCTCTGGAGTGAACACTATTCATGCCTACACGAAGCTTTTTGTTCTTTTGCTTAATTTGGTCTGCTGGAACTGCTTTTGCTCCCATCAGTAGGGCGTAGGCAGGAAATCAGCTTTTGCCAAACAACAGGCTGATCTTTGAGAAAGCTGATGGGATAAATCCTGAAAAGCAACTCTGACTGTGGCAAGCAGCCACACGTTCAGCTCTGACCCTACTGAAACATGATGGCAGGAACTTCAACCACTGGACATGGCTTTGCTTCTCAACACAGCTAGTTAGCATACACAACAACATTAAAAAAAAATCAGAGGAAAAAAGGTTATTCTCACCCTTTGCATAAAAAAGGTTATTCCCACCCTCAGACTTTGTGATGAGTTTGAACTGGATGTTTTATGTGTGTGTTTTGAACCCAGAAATGCTCCGCAGAGAGGCATGTGGAAGGTGGATCTCATTTCTAGGTCCCTGTTGGACTTCAGCATGGAGTGAAGAAGCAAAAGTAAAGCTCTGGGCTACTCGGGAGACTTCAGAACTCAAGTAGCTACAGAGGGAAGTTACCTCCAAGCAGAGATGGAAACTGAGTGTGGGTTTTTAGGACTGCAATTCCATCATCTACCACTCCTCCTCCTCACCTCATTCTCATTTTCAGTATCATCCTTTCTCCCCCTGGCTCTGCCTATTGCACAGATTGCAGGAGCACTTCCACATTCCTTGATCCAGGTAATCCCTCTGGCTGCACTGCAGCAAGATGGGGCAATGTGGGGGACTCCTCCTCACACCATGGCTCCCAAGGAAGGAAACTGGCATGTGCAGGGTGTACAAGATCTTCTACACAGGGTTTATGGTCTGAATAGTGAGGGGATGAAGATCCTGGAGAGCACCATAGGTCCTGCAGTAGGCAAGGAAAGGTACAACCTCTGCACCTCTAGCCTCTGTAGAAAAAATGGGGATCAGAGTTCCTTCCCTGGGATTGCAAAGGTCCTTGCATTAAAACTGGCAACATACTTGGAACCTGTGATAACAGACCCACACAGACTGGAAGAATGTAATTTACAGACAGCAATCTCTCTCCTTCCTCTTCTATCCAAGATAAGCTTTAGCTTTTACACAGTCAGTTCGTGCTCTAGGACTTTCTACTCACCTTTCCAAACCTTTCCATGCTCTGCCCCAGAGATACTTAACACAGGAAAGCAAAAGGGCTGAGGAGCCATGTCACACAACTCTTTCCTCACCTCTCCTTAGACAAAATGCTTAATATGTGCACAATCTGCCAATGTCACCCGCGTGACAGTGCTCTGCATCTGTGTGGCCATATGATTCCTTAATCTGCCTGTTTCATAAGATAATTACTAAATGAGACATTAGTATTAGCCATGAGCCATAGCCTCACCAATTGCAGTGGCTGGTGTTTTGCCAGCACATCTAAAATAGTCAAGTTCAGACATAATTTTGCAAGGAACTGTGAACTCTTCATTGAACATGGAAGTTGAAAGAACAAAATTAGGACTGAGCCTGAAATCTGCTGCTTTTGAGCTCCACAGTCAGTACAACCCTTTTGATTGTTAGCACCAGACAAGGAGGTGTGAATAATCCGTCAGCCGTTTAAATAACTTCACCCTGATTTCTCTAGCTAATAAAAGAACATTAATTCTCTCAAAATAATTGTTTGGAAATAGAAAATGTTGTGGAGTGTGTTAAATCTCTTTACAGAAAATTATAACACTGAAATGCTATACAGAAAATTATTTCTGCAGTTTGGGAACCAGTGCTGTAGGAATGTTAACGAGAAAACTCCCTATTCCTGTTCTAGTGAGAGGCCAAAGATTTCTTAAAGGAGATAGAGAAGTGATTCTACCTCCTGCTGTTCTCAAAATCAGGTAGGATATATCATTCATCATTTGTGACATGTGTATATTGTACAGTGGGAATGCACATGTATATGTATTTATGCAGACATACAAATACATTCAACACAAGTAATAAGAATTAAGAAAATAAAGTCATGCAGTGTTACACAGTAGAGGTAAAGAACAATTCTTATAAAACATGTATGAAAATGATCCATACAAAAATGGCTCTGAGGAAATGTTCTTTATACATCATCTTCTGCGTATACACTGCAGGAAAAGAAAATTATTCTGAAATGGCATAAATACAAGCACTTGTCATATTCCTCTCTCAGTAAATAACTGATCCTTGCCAATGCAGGAGAAACACTTTCATTCCTAACAAAATACTGCTTTACATGTTTTCTTTGCATCTATTTTGTGACTGCTACCAAACCCCAGCGCTGCTCTCCTGCAAAGCAAGCGGCCGTGACCTGACATCTCCCGATGCTGTTGCGCTGCCAGGGCGTGAAGGAAGCCCCAGCCTCAGGTTTCAGCATTGTCAGAGGACACAAAGGCAGGCAGGAGGGATGCAAGAGCAAGGCAGATGAGCAAGATCATCCACGAGGCAAACAACACCAAACAGGCTGATTTCAAAACAAACATGACACCACTGATGAGATGGGCTCTTTGATGACAGACTTCTTCACCTCCTCTCACGGAATAGTTATTTCCATGACTGAGTCACTGCTTTTAATGATGATCTCTTGCTCCTCATGATCTAAGAGAAGACCTTAATCAAACCACTGATGTTTGATTAAATCATTAATAAGCTATTTGAGAGCAGCAGGACTGTACATTAAAAGGAAGATCAACAGCCTTTGGGAAGAAGTATTTTCCTTCAATTAAATGTCAGAGAAGAACGGTTCTAAAAATTGAGCAAAACCAAGACTCGCCAATGAAGAAAACTGATCCTCTGTCATGCAGCTCTACTGATTCCAGAATAAAATGACAAATTCTCAGCATAGGATGTTTTAACAGGTGTTTGAGGTGACCCCAAATTTCTGCCCTTTTTTTCCCCTCTTGCTTGCCAAAGAGACAACTCTTGCCAGAGAAGGTACCTGTCCACATCTGGCATAACTCAAGGGTCGATAGCTAGTGTGGCTCAGGAGCTGATTGCCTCCCAAATGCTTTGGAAACATTCCCATATAGTTCCTGCTAGGTAACTCATTGATTAGGTCATTTTAGGAGCTCAACTTTCCCTCTCTAAAAGAGCAGGGTGTCTGTGATGGGCCAAATGACCCAGAACCACCTTAATAACTTAAATAAGAAGCAACTTTTCCTTAAAACAGTAAGATTAGCAACAGTGGAGCCAAACTGCAAAAGGTTAAAGCAATGAAAACCATTAAGATTGACAGTAGCATCCTCTTTGGATGCTATCAATGACATCATTAAAGGTAGAAATACAGATAATAAAGGTTCATTCACAAATATGATGATTCCATTTGTTTTGCAATAACATTATTTTGCACAAGTGAACAATTTTAAAAAGAACATTAAATATAGAGTTCAATCAAAACGTGTCAATGCAATAAATAAATTTCAACATCCCTGGCCTGATTTTCTACTCACTTAAATCTCTCTTATCTGGTGTAATCCCATGGAATACAATAGCTTTATTCTTGAGGGGATAAAATCGGATACAGAAATGAAGTTACAACAGGAATTTATTCCAGAAAGCCACAACATAACTTGCTCCACTGTGCAAGGTGTCAGACAGAGTCAGAAACTGGCAGAGATCATGTGTCTACATTTCTGTCTCACTAAGAAAAATAAATAGGAAAAAATCAAAAGACATATTAATCGGCTATAGACAATACCACCATTTGAAACACTTCCAGGTACAAGTGGCCAAGAAATTAATACCCAAAATCAAGAAATACCTGAGCAAAAAGTCATGTTTTGCTATCCTGCAATATGTGCCTTCATTTTACCTCCAGCATGAGCCACACATTCCAGCATCTGCAACTTCAAGTACACGAGTGGACTTATGCCTTACTATATGTAGTAAAGTATTGATGTCCCTTAAAAAACTCAATCCTAAATGCCAGGGTATCAAAGGCACTGCAATTTTATTCACAGAATTAGGCTGAGAAACAGGAAAATATTTTTAATCCCTAATATAACAGGAAAATATTTCAATCCCAGCATTATTATAACACAAACATTGATCTGGAAGAACAATATGAAATATAAGTTCAAGAAGAGATAATAGGAAGCTAGAAAAATCATCCTTCTACAAGATCCACGAAACTGGCTTTCTTAAATGAACAGTGTTAATTGTCATTCTGCAGCTAGTTTGCATGAGAGTTCAGTCTCTGAGCAGACTGCAGTTCATCTATCCATGCAGCATGAATTCCCTACCTACCAGCACAGAGAAGGGAAAGATTCAGCAGTGAACACCAGTGTAAAAACCAAATACTAATATCACTAGTGTAAACCTAGTATTTCCTGCTCCACTACAGAGAGTTCGATGTAGGAGAAGTAAAGTGCAACTTACACTATAAAATAACATTGGACTGCAGGGTGAGTTCTTCTGCACCAAATTTTATAATGCATTTTTATCTATATCAAAAACAAACTTCCCTAATACCCAATTGCTTTAAGTTGTTTGGATTGAAGTCACTGCATATTGCTTTAATTGGTTTCTTGTACTGCTGCCTTGGACAAGTTCAGAGGTACAGAGTTCCCCTCTTTTCATAAATATTGCAGCATAACCTATAAAAATATTTTCTTATTATTTATTTGTTGAGAAGCTCCTAGAGTTTTTAAGAAGTATCCCCTTATGTACTAGGTCTTGTGCAGACATGTACCCAGAGATAGATCATCTCCCAAAGGCTTTAAATCTTCAGAGAGAAGAAACACCATCAGTGTACAGATGGGAAACCAAAGCACAAAGGGTTGGATATTCAGTTAAGTGCTTCCCCGGGGAGCAGGAGCCTCAGGAAACAAAAATGAGGTTAAGCCCAAACATGTTATTTGGTATCCTCAGGTGACAAAGGAAAGCTATGGCATAGATAGAGCACTGAAGGATTAAAATTAGGTTTCCTTGAGCCCTCCTAATAGTACAAATAAACAGCATAGCAGGTAACTGCTTCAAGAAGATGAAACTATGGGAATAGTCTCATGTACTCTCTACAAATCAATTTGGCTTTTATTTTTTTCCTTGTCTTTATTTGAAACAAATGCTACAAAGCACAGCAATAAAATAACTTTCCTAACAATTATGTATTGAACTGCAAGGCACCTAACTGAGGAGGTTATGGCTTCTGCATAAAAATGATTAAACATAATATAAAAAATGCTTTGGAAATTTTTTTTTTATGAGCAATGTCATGAAAATGTGTCAGCTGGCACTTTTTGGGGCTTTCTCATGAATATAGCATGTTAAATGAGTTAATCACAAGGCTGTATTTTTGAAGAGTCCACATTCATGCTATAAGATCAAAACAACTCTTTGTAAAATCAAACGGATGGATAGGTTCTATTTTCATCTTTAAATCAGACTAAACACACTTAATTGTTGCCAAGTGTATCTGGAGAAAAGCAGGAAAACATTTGCTGATCTTGTGACATCTCCCACACAGCCTTGTCCTGGGAAGGGCATGATAAAGGATGATATTGAATTGAGGAGCAACCAGGGCAGTAGGGCTGGGTGAGAAGATCACAAACATTTTGCTATGCCAACAACACTAAAAAAGCCATTAGTAAAAGAGCAATCTGTATTCTGAGCATGCTTGGCATCAGTAATTAAAAATTGATTTTTGAATACTTGAATTTAATGGGAATACAAAGATATGGGAAGCCTGCATCTCCATCTTACATCTGCAACCAGAAGAGGTTGCCCCTTATGACAAATTAACTCCAGCTTCCACATACTGGGAATATAAAATCAAAACACTTATTGAACAAACACTAAGCGCTGCATATAACTTTTTATTAGAGTTGTAAATGTAATGAAATGAAAACCTTTTTAAAACAAGGTCTTTGAAGACTACTGAATCTTTTATTAAGGTGTGTAGCTTCTGACTACATAACTGCAATCTGCTCTTATTATAAAGACACCCTAGTAGGGATACATGGTGTGAACCTAACAGGACAAAACTTCAGAAAAGTAAAGAATTATCAGTGGAATTTATTATTGAAAGATTAAGTTCAAACATAACCATTAGCCAGTTAAGTCCATCATAAATAGACTCTGAAAGGGACAATTCAAAGGACTCATTAGCTTAAGATGTGCCAATATCAGCCAAAGACTTTTACTGCCTAAAGTGGATTTAAAGTTGAAGATATGAGTGATATTAACACTTCTTCTCTACAGACTTTTCTGCATACAATCCACAGCTCATCAGCGTTACTTTTCTATAGTCTGAAACATTCAGCTTTGGCCTCGGCCTGAAAACATATGGTCCTTCTTTTCCTCGAACAAGCGCTGACAGATTTTGCTTGTCATGTCCATATGAACACTTTCTACTCACAATTAAGAGGACAGCATCCAGTGTGACTGAAATGAACAGAATAATCCTGTGACAGAGGCAAACGGGATTTGGCCTTTAAATTATATGTATCAGGAGATTGGCCAGTTAATGACAATTAAGGGAATTCACTCAAGATTCTCTCAGTGAAGACAGAGACCAAATTTCGCCTTGAAAATGGTAAATGTTTTAATACAACACTGAAGTCCAAACAAACCCACAGTGCCTGGCTTAGTCTGCTGCATCTATTTCAAGGGTGAGCCTTCTGAGACAAAAACCATCTGTTTGTCCTGTGTTTTTACCAAACAAGAGGGTGTTCAAGTCTATTCCTCCGATTCTTAAGCTCTTCTGCAACACCACTAACGACCAAGTAATAGCAAAACCAATTTTGTCTCAGATACCAGAGAGGCAGCATTGATTTCTAGACAATATTCAAGTAACAAAACATCGGTTTTTGCTGGAAATCATAGAGCCTTAATAGAGAAAAAACATGACAGAAAGTACATGGCAAGGCAGATGACCTACAGAGGTGCTTGTATTGTAATACCCTGAAACACTTCTTGCTTTGAGTTGGAATATAAATTATGAGATAAAATCAGTTTAGTTTACATGAAAATAACAACACTTCTGTAATAGTAAAATAACTATCAGCATTACCAGAATGTGAATTGCAGCCAGCCAAAATATATTGGAACATGAAGCTTTGCAAAGCTATTTCATAAAAATAAGATCTCATCCTAAAACCAGGAGAACATTACACCACTTTCACTTTTTCCAACCAGCTTCAGTTTTTTTCCTTCTCACATCGCTGGTAATGAAGAACTTTCAGACCCAGCTGTGCACTCCAAGCCCTTAGATCCCTTTTAGTTCTCTTTCCTCACCAAGCTCTGCCTGAACTTAGTGCCCAATCCTGTTGACAATGCACAGAAAGGCAGATGATTTAGCTGCTCTCCTGCTAGCAGGATTGCATCTCCAAAGCTGGAGGAGAGCAGCATCGTCAGGACCAGCAGCAGTTCAGCCCTGAGTTCAAGTAGGGAATCGGAGGTGCTGAGTAAAGCAGGGCAATTTTTTCCTTCATTACTGTTCAGAGTAGACTGTGTTTTCAAGAGATGCCCTCTGCTAATCTTGTGTTTAGATCACATCACCTCAAGTACCCTCCCTGGTTTTATCTGCTGATGCAATTTACAGATGAAAGGAGTAAGTACCTGCATTGATTTTGCAGTAGCATAGGATCAGGAGGGCTCAGAAGAGAATACAAGCAACAATACACTATACTGTCACCTAATCAATAAAAAGATCCATTATATCACCTGGTTCCATCAATACAGACCAGTACACCGAGATGAATCCTGAGAGGAAAACAAGCTGGTGAAAGTCCCTCTGAAAAGGACAATTACTGCAGTAATAGTACAAAACAGCAGCACAAACAAACCACAGCAGCAATCAGAGTGCGGAGGGTTATGAAAACTCATTAGGTGTTTGATTAGGAACCAGGGAGCTGAAGGAGCCCATCAAGAGCGATACTAGAGAAAACTCACCGATACTTCTGCTGTCTGTATCACTTTATGAGCTTATAACAATTTGGGTTATTTCATTTCAATCAAAATCTTTTCATATTTCTAATCCCTTCAGCAGATTAAATATCCCTAGAAGGAAAATCAACACCCACGCACAGAACCTGGACTCATCCACTGAGTTTAGTTATCTAATTGAGGTCATTAAGGTTGAAAGACAGTCCCTTTTGGCCAGCTATATAGCCAGTAGAGAAGAACAAGCAACAGGGGAGAGGCAGCGTTTCTGAGATCTCTATCACCCTCTAAGTAGTTTCTTGTTTTCTACTATCCAAATAAACAGCCTGCAATGAATGCATTTCAAATTAGTCTCCTTTGTTAAGCGAGATGGACCTATACCAAGTGCTGCCATTTCCTGAAGTCCTTCCACAACACTGTTAAAATGGGAAGTTTTTAACAGCCACATCGTGGAGACAGAATTTGTGCTGGGCACAGTCTGTGAATAAAATGTATGAACTACTGTAAAATTACCAAGGACTTAAAGTTCCTGCAGCCCCATAGCTAAACCAAGGAATTTTTACTGAGGGTAAAAACACTTCAACTAAATGGGATGATAATTTCTGCCTTCCTCAAGAAAAAGGGTGCACGGAGACCTGTTTATTGTGTTTTTCCACATGAAATGGTTAAATTGAACAGGAATTCTGACTTCAATACACAGAGAAATATTACAGCCACAACGAGCCTTCAAATTCTCTTTTCCCCTCTCTCTTGCTGCCGTACATTTATGTGTAACACAACTGCCTGGTTATTTCCCAGGCAAGCAATAAGAAACCAAGTGGTAATTAAGTTACCTGCTCAAACGTCAGGTGTATTTTGAGCCATGGTGATATCTCAACATCTCACATACCTTTCATGTCTTGTTGTTTAATTATCAAAGGAGCAATGAAAAGGAGCACGGGAATGAGGTGTAGATGAATATGAATTATTGAAAGGGACTAGGAAGAAAGTGCTGCAGAAACAGGAGCATCTGTCATTCAAGCTCCACGTAAGAGGTTTTAAAGCCCAAATGAGAACAGTGAATGTGAAAATACTCTGACTGGTGTTTGCACTACTCAATAGAGAGTAGGGGGTGCTTGAGTTCCTACACAACTTAACTCTTTGCAGTATGGAGAGGTCCACTACTGGGGGCATACCCAACAGTACCCAACACGTTCAGCCAGCTACTACACAGCTACCTCCTGTCATCACAGCTCCAGAAAGCACCTCAGTGAACATCTGGAGGACATTGGCATTTTCCAACACCTCCTCTATGTCTGACCATCCCTTCAGGACCATTACTTTTACAGTCTGCAGCACTGTATCTTGTCCTTAATTGACTCAAGGGTAAAAAAAATCATTCTCTCAAACAACATTCTGTCCTGCTTACACCAAGGGCTTCCATTCATCCAGACCAGCTGCTGGCTGCTAACACCTTCTGGCAGGACAGTACCTCTGGGTAGAAGAGCAGCTTCACTGGAAAAGCTCCTCTCCTTCAGGAGCCTAAATAACCTTTTTATTTAAGACATTTTCTATTGTCTAGCCCAAGCATTGAGACTGAAGTGTAGTGTTTTTACCTAAATTATTCAAAGCAATATTTCATTTTGCTTCATGTTAACACCCATTCAAGAGCTGTGGATGGTTGTCAAGTCACTGATAATCTTTTAAGCTCTTTTTCTTTCCTTTTTTCCTAAGACATCTTTAAATGACTTTGCCAAACCCACTCCTTTCAAATTCTGCAAATCTTTTTAAAACAACAAAATCCAAAGCCACAGGAACTGAAAACTTAACACAGCTTCTATTTAATCCATGATCCATAGCATCATCTTTTTAAATATCTCCACAAGCATCTTTTGATTAGTTTGGTGGATGGACTATATGAATGGAGCAATTTTACGTTTTGCTTTATGCCACCTCATTATAATATAAAACCAAATAGCATTTCTGCTTTCCAGACATTTGCTTTTCATTGCACTCATCTCTCTTCCTACTTTATGGTTGTTTGCCTTCAGATTAGTCCCCCACACTGGACGTATTAGTCTGTTTTTCCCCAGGTTCAGCCTAATTTTATTAATGCTGACCATTTTCTCTAATCTCTCTAGCTCCATTTCTGGCTCTCTGTCTATCCTGCCAGACATTTCCCTTGATCTTATCATTAATTAATCAATCTTTGTAGTGTTTACAACAAAGCCTGGGTTATAAATGTGAATCACAGATCCATTTGTTGCCCAGCCACTCAGTGTCACACCTTTTCTGAATCAGTACACTGATAATATTAAGATTACAGTGAGTGAAACACTTTCTGATTATTTTTCTCCTCTAGTACGTCAGCACTTACAGCTGATAAGTCCTCCTGATTTTGTAGGCTAGGAGGAGGTAGGGAATGCAGATTGAGAATGGAGTGATGGGTTTGCAAAAGGCAATGGCCCAGAATGTCAGCTTTGGGCAGGGAAGCTCACTAGGGACCACCTGTACCTTCCCAATCCTTGGGTTGTTGCATGCTGAGCCAGCTCTCTAGTGTACCTTAAAGCAATCCAAAGGTTCCTCTCCATGAAGGGCTGATGGAGACAGCCAGAGATCAGGGAAAATTAGAAAATATCTGTAATATCTATATATAACTAAAGGTTCTGCAGTACTGAAGCTTTTCACTGCTGAAGCCTTGCAGCCCTGTAGGCTGAGAGGGGTCTGGCCCTGGGTTGCTAAAGTGAATTTCCAAACAAACTGGGAACGAGTTTGTAGGGAGGAAAGTGCAAACCAAGGGCTTACTTTTGAAAATGTCTTTCAGCTCTTAATTGACTTTTGAAATACAAACTTACAAAGAGGTGTTGTCATGTGGACTGAAAAATGGGTCTAATGAGAGGGTTCAAGGGAAGAGCTTGGTTTCTTACTTGATGGTGGGCTTTTAAAAAAATGTCCAATGTCTACCTAATAAAGTTGTCCCCAAAGCAGATGGTGGAACTCCCAGAACCAGCACAGGGAGGAAAAATTCTCTCCTTTCCTCTCAAAGTGAAACAGTTATTCAGAGCCCAGAGGAGGGGGATATTCCCATGGGTTTGCAGAGATGGCAATGCAAGAACACGGTCTGTTTCTACTGGTTTTACACCAATATGATCAAATAATATCTTGGTATTTTCGCCCGAATGAGGCTAACATTTCATTGATTAAAACAGATACAGATCTCAATAAGGAATTAGCTAAATTACTAAGAAAAGCTTAAGGGTACTTTTTAACAACTGGGTGGTATTATATGCACAATGTCTTTTATGTATATTGGTTTTTAACATGAGGTCTCAAGACTTGGGAAGAAATATAATTGGAATGATTCTTTTTTTTTGACATTTAATGCATCATAAATAGAGAACTGGATTTGTATGGTAATGCATTTGAACAGTATGGTATTAGAGAAAACAAGATGAAGTAATCAATCTCACCAGTAAGAACTATGAAAAATTTCTCATACCTTCCTTCACTAGTTTTAAATTATTTGAGAAATAAATCCTAACAGGAGAAGAGGAAAAAAAAAAAAAATCAACAACATTTAGCATTCAAACCCACCTCACCTGTTTAGCAATTCACATTTTAATCTGGCAGTTTGTCACAGCAGCTAATGTAATTTTAACATTGTTTCTGCTTTCTATTTGAAAACTCAAAGCATTGCTGCATTTTATTCTTGAGCTATGTAACTTTAATCAGTCTTACTAGTAATTTATCCACCTATTAAAAGCAGTCTTCTCCAGCATAGTTAGTTGGAGATCAACTTTTGAATACCTCCTGCCTTCTCCCCAAATGGAAGCTTGCTGTCATATCAAAGTATCACAAAGAGTTCTCCTTACAAGACCACAGTAGTTATATGTATTTGATTTATGACTAGGAAACCAAGGCACAGAGATTTTAAGCCATATGCCTGGGATGACAAAGAAAGATTTTTACAACAGTAAGAGAAAAACAAAGAATTTCTCGACTCTAACCATGACATTACCTTTTCTCTTTCAATAATGCATCGCCGGATGGCAGACATTTCAGAGTGCACAGTGTCAGGTGTGTGTCTGTGTGTACAGGTAGACACCCACGACCCTGTGAGCCCCAGAATCAGTGGTACTCATAGACACATATCCCCCAAGTGAGCATTCTCCTCAGCACATAACAAGTGTTCATGCTGCTTGAAACATCTGGTTAAGTGTTTCTTCAGTTTTTCTTCCTAGCAAGTTTGCAACATGTTCTTCTGCCCATTTCCCTCTTCAGATTGTGAAATGGGTGTTATTTTTCCCTAACACATGGTGGCACAGACACAATTTCCCGTTTCCTATCCCTGTGCAGATACCCTTCAGAGAGCTTCTCTTTGAAGCAAAGCTTTCTCTTAATCACGTCTCTCGTTATGACTGTAGAAATGCATGAAAATGGTAAAAAAAAAAGCCCAAACTTGGCACTCAAACAGTTGAACATCAGGTTTTAGAGGGTCTTTGGAAATAGTGGTTGTTGTATCTGCATAGCTGTATCCTGTACCATATATTGGCTATTTGTGTAATTTCAATGATCCTGAAGTGAATCACTGAAATTACCCTTTTAATATCAGTCATGAAAATGGTGTCATTTACAGATGCTTTGGAATTTTGAAATGAATAGCACTTGATAAGAAAAATATTTATATCATTTCCAGTTTTTATCTCACCAAAGGTTTTACATTGCCATGATGTTTTCAACGTCTCAGAGTGAGAGAGAAAATGGAAGTTTGCATTTTTGAAGAAAACTTCCATTTATCAGCAACAGCTTCATGCTGATTATCATTGGAGACTCTGTTTTAATTCCCTCAGTTGCTAGGGTCTCAGTGAGGCCAAAAATGCCAACCAATTTCTTTTTTTCCTGGTGTGCATGCAATTAGACAGGTGTTTGGTTTGGATCAAGGAAGGGAGGGTTACCTGTGTTTCCCATTAAAAGGTTTGGCACCTCCAAATGGACCAGTACTCAGAGATGGTAGAAAAATTTCCTCAAATGCTCAACTTGTGTGTGGTGCTCAGGGTGAGACTGATCACCAGAAGTGCAATCAGGAGGGAATTATTCTCCAGCTCAGGTTATGAAAGACTTGAGATTGTCTTCCCCTAAAGCATGACTCTCACATTACCTAGGCTTATCTCACTTAATCTATCTCTTGCTATGTGGAGAGATAATAGCACTCAGCTCTAAGCCATGGCATTCAGCTCTCTGTTTCTTCTGCCCATGCCACACAACATTTTAATCCCCTAAAGCCTTTTAAACCTAAATGATTCAGGCCTTATGCAAAATTCATCGGGATCGACATGGAAATTATTATCCATTTGAAATTAGTTTCCTTGGGTACTGTCCATTAGCAGGTATAATTTTCTAGACAGTCCAGAGGAAATGAGCAGAGAAAACTTTGGGAAACTTATCTGAAGTTAATTCCTAGGTTCAGTCTTCATGCATGGAGAAGAGTGAAAGGACACAGAAATTTGTGTGTTACTTATCATGAACCTGATTTTACATTTACATAGCAAAGAAATGCTTCAAGTAGTTCACTGACTTTACTGGTATTTCACCTCCTGAGAAGTGGCACTCCTTGGCTTTCATCAAACTTGACAGAGAAAAAAGAAACAACGTCTAGAAAGATAGGGATGGAAATAAGGAATAAACTGCTGCCAACAATATGTGACTCAGTCTTCTAAGACAGTTCATGGCACATCAGGAGCATGGATCATAACTGGGATTTTTAAGGGCTGGGAGGAAACAGCAATATACTACCAAAGTACTTAACAAATCAAAAGTACCCACTGCCTGATTTACCACATATTCCTGGGTGATTGCAGCATTATTCTACTGGAATCAATAAAGCTGCAACTCGGTAAGACCTGAATAATGAAGAGGTGAATCCAGCCCTTTACTGTCAATTTAATTATCCGTACAAACTAGGCATTTGGCAAGAAAGGTTATTTCTATTGCTCCATAAAGACAAATTATGAGGAAATAAACAGGAACATGAAGCTAACATTGTTGGACTGAATAAAATGTTGGCATAAATCCTGAAAGTTTACCTCACAATGTGTAATGTCATAATTAAACTGAGAAAAGAAGCCTAGGCTATTCTTTATGCCCTTTAAAGGTCTCTTCCAACCCAAACTACTCTATGATAAACTATTCTGTGAAAAGATGTTGAATTTCCATGTAATAAGGCTATCTAAATCCAATTACTCCCACAAGTGTTAACCACCTGTGAGCACAATGGAAGTATTTAAACTAATTTTTGAGTGTTAAAATGCTCTTTTCAAACCCATGTCAATTATTTTGCAAATAAATTAAAAATTATCTTATTTATCAAAAGAGTTAATATGGCACAAACATAAAGAACCTGGGAAAGGCCAGAGCTATACATTGGCTGAGGCTCAGAGAAGAATTAGCCCTCACAGACAACATCCAATAATTTTGTGATGAAATTGCATCAACTGAAGATTCAGCACCACTCTAATTTCTAAGCCAATGAATGAAGACAGTACAAGTTCTTAAAATTAATTTGCTTCATTCTTATTTTTTCTCCTCTTTTTCAGTGCATTCATATTTCCTTAAATAATTATTTTGATTTACACTTTTGTTTTCTGCCTGACTTTAAAAGCCTGGAAAGCATCTTCTGTTCTAGATGCCAGGCAAAGTAATTACTTTCCTATTATATTTAAACGTTACAAAAAGCCCAGTTGGGAAGGAAGATTGACAACAGTGCCTTTATTAAATTACATGCCTGCTCTCTGCAGAATGAAGATTGGAAGACCTGCAAGCACATACAATTTCAGAGTGTACAGTCTACCCCTTTGTGAGATTGCCCAATACATATAGACATCATTAGTCTTGAATATATAGACACATATATATATATAATCAAGAGTTTCATCTTCAGTGGTTTGGGGGTTTTTTTGGTGTTTTTGTTGGTTTTGTTTTTGGTTTCTTGCTGTTCTGACAGAGAAATATTGTCAGGTACATAGTGCATGATCAACCCAGAAATGCATGACCAAACTAGTAGAGCCTAGGCCACCCTCCTCAGGTTTCTCACATAAGAACATCTCCACAGGGTCACACCAAGATCTGTGCAGCCCCCATGTACATCATCCATCAAAAACCTAGGAAAAAACAGAACAGGGAAAGCATATTGTCCTGTTTCCACTAAAATATCTCCCTCCTGCCAAGCAATATGCAGGTTACTGACTTTCCATGCCAGATGTGGGATCTACCTGGTGGACCTTTCTTGCATAAATTTGCTCAGTCCTTTTCTGAATACTTTACGCTTTTGGCCACCACAACATCATGTGCCAATAAATTCTACAGTTTTATTATGTACTTGGTGAAAAAAGTGCTTGTTTCTTCTGTATATCTATATTCTGTATGTATCTGCTGCCTGAGACAGGATTCTGACATAAATGCAGGGAACAAAATGCAGGAGGTGAAACCACAGGTAAGCAAGTTATTAAAGGCAGAGATGTTCACTGGCTTTCCCATTTTCTACAGCATTTAACTATTATCAATATCTAAATAACAGCCCTGCAAATGATTTCATTATTAAACTGTCTAAGAAAAATCTGCTCACCATTACAGATGTCTCTTATCAAATTATGGTGTGCATGTCACAGGGACATGATGATAACTGCACCGTTATACACACAAGGTTTCATGGCAGCCTAGTAGATCTCTGCTCTGTGTGTTTGAATTTTAACTCAGTAAGAATTACAACATCATTTCCCATACAGCCTAGACTGAAGCTTCAACCTTGCTTTACACAGGGTGAGGGTTAGTCCAGCTGAGAGCAGTACAACTGTGTGCTATTGCTTTGTCCCTGGAGCCAACTAGGCAAGAACTACATCTTCTGCTCAGCCTTCTTCTCAGCAGTTGCACGTTGCCCTCGTTGTTCACAGGGGATGAGAGAGGCAGGTCTAAACCAGTTTACAGTAGAGTGGCAAAATTGCAAAATGGGGCAAACCACAGGAGGAGACAGGAATGTCATTCATATCAATAAATAAATGAAGCATATGGAAACTGCATTCAAGGCATAAAGGGACTGGCAAAGAAGCTGATACGACCAGATGGCTAAGAAGCAAGAAGAGTGCAATTCCAGAAACTACACGGGAAATACAGAACAGAAAAAGAGAGTCAAGGTTATGAACTTCATACTGAATAGGGCAAACCTAAAGGGAATAGAGCAGGCAAACTACAGCAGAAGTTACAGGGGAAAAAAAAAAGTGAAAAAACAAGTCAGCAGAGGTCAGAGGCAGGAACACACCTTTCCCACCTGGGGAGAGATTTCAATTTGTGGTGTCAGCATTAATAGTTTTAGATACTCCACTACTAAGGAGGATGTCACACAGACATGGTAGTAGGAGGCAACAGGAGGGCAGAAGGAAGAGACTGGCCAGAGCAGGACAGCTTTAAGGGTAAGTTACATGATTAAGATCTTCAGAGCTGGGTTCAGAGCCTGGCTTCCTCAGACACCAAATAAAGTATTTCTCTTTCTTGTGAGTTCATCTCCTGTTAATAAAATTAAGATAAAAATATTTCTATCCTTTCTCTATCTCATTTATGAAGATGGAAGACTCTTGATACTTGGAAGTATCATCTATTTATGTAAGATGGAAGACTGACAGGTACTTGTATGGTTCTAGCTGGCAATGAAGCCCTGATCTAACTACAGACACAGCTGTAGATCCCAATAAAGCAAATATTAGGGTGCCTAGTGTTGGAGTTGAAGTCTTAAACATTAGTATACTTATTTATCAAGAAATAGATATATAACACTCAAATTACTCAATTATATACAATATTTACTCATTGTTTTAATTTGTCCTCCTTCTCATCAGCTGGTTTCAGAAATACAAACTTTAACAACACTACAGAAGGGCTTCACAAGGTAAGAAGGAAATGCTAATTGGTTTTATCCTTTTGTGAAACAATCCACTGAAAGTTAATTAGAATAGGTTTGCTTTTTCTTCACAAAATAATCCATCAGAAAGACTGATAGGCAGAGCAAACTGCATCTTGCACAAAGGTGGTAGGATTTAAGCGATTTTGAGCTATTTCCCCAGAATTCAGTTGCCTTCAGGCATCTATCTGGTCTTTCTCTGTGGAAGGCATAATTAGGACTTGAGTGAAACCCCAGTGGTGAAGCCTGATAAGAAGTTAATCTTCTGAGCACCACGTGGGCCAAGAGAGATGTGCCAAAAAGTCCAATTAGCAAAGACTTCCCATCCTAGGCTGTGCCATAGCACTGATAAAAAGCTGCAGCATCTGCTTCCGAGGTGCATCAGCTCAGCAGTGCCCCAGTCCCACGTACATCACAGGGGTAAGAAGCACAGTGCAAGCAAAGGCACCACCTGCAGCTCATACCCACCGTGCAAATGGCAGAAAAGCAGCTCTGTGATCCACATTCAGAAACATTTCTCCACGTGACCTTCACACTCCCAGTGAGACGTGCAAGTCCTACACACCTCTCTAGTAATAGGGCTCAGGTTCAGTGCTTTCTTCCACACCAGGTATAGACATAAGCCAAGGCATTTCTCCCTGCATTTGGGAGTACCACAGAGGGTACTTGTAAGCAGGATCTGATTGTAGGTTTTTTGAACCCACTGACTGAGGTCTAGCCAGTAGAATATGAGTCAAATTATGTCAGCCCAGTTTTAGACTGAGGCAGCCCAAGACCTACTGGCAGTACAGAACCCAAAAACATTGCAGCAAGCTTACCCCACTACAGCCAAGTACGAGAGAAGTGAGAAAAAGGATTATGGTTGATTTCACATCAGCTGTAAAGAGAGGAGAAAGTTGTTGGTTGTTGGAAAAGCACTGCAGATTTGGAAAAGAGTGCCTAGCACCTATTCCTTGCAAGCCAGAGAGAGACGTTTTCTTCTATGGGAGTAAGCAAGTCCCTAGGGACAAAAGGAATGCTGAGGCCCAGCATTCACAGATCCAACTTCCCTCTCTTTCCAGGGATATTTAAGAGCAAATCCCAATTTCAAGTGGGATGCAGGACATGGTAACTGCTCCTGAGGAATTTGACTGGTGTCTCCAGAGCAAGCAACTGTGGCACGACTACAATGGAAAGAGTTAATAGACACTGAAATTGGTTTAATAAGTAGGTTTGCCAGAATTTACTTATTATTAAACCTCATTAGTCGGAGACTGTCCTTGTACTCCATGTTCTTACCCAGTTACTGCCTGCTGCCTGCTGAATAGACAGAGGGATGCTGGAGAGATTATTTCTAAGCCCTTCCCCCTTCCCTCTCCCCTCCTCTTCCAGGACCACACTGACAGTCCCAAGGGAAACAGAGGAGAGACATCGGGAGAGGGCAGGATCCACCAGCTCTCACTCAGCATATTTCACCAGGAAGCCCCAGGAGTCCAGAAGAGGAGCTGCCACTCAGGACACTGTCTCCTTCGCAAAGGATCTATTAGTACAACATAGATTATATGAACACATATGAACATTTTCCTCTTCCAGGGAAGAAGGAGAGAAAGAGGAAAGAGACTGCAATCTCCAGAATGCGATAGAGATTTTTCATGTAATCAATACTGTAAAATATCCCCAGGTCTTTCTGCTGGATTGTAACTCAGAGCAGAGCTGATCAGTTTGCAGCACGTGTACTTCACCCGCGGGGAAGCCAGGCACCGGGCAGCAGCCCATGGCACGGTGGTAAGTAACTTTGGGCAAGTTTCCTTGCAATATTTGCAGTTCACTGACTTCGGGTAATAAATGCCTTTGAATCTTTAAGAGATTATGAACAAAACTAGGGGTTTGTTCCTGAAAGGGGAAAGTGAAGGGGGTGTCCTAATTGCTTCCCTCTGCCCTGGAGCTAATGAAATACTTTGCTTTCAGTCTGTTTAACAAAGTTTTCTCCAGGGTGGGCAAGTGTCCCCTATATCTTCTCAGTAATTTGCAGTGACATGAGACTGGGTTGATAAGAATAGTCAACATTTATACATCGCTTTACCTCTTAAAGCATTTTACAAACATCTACTAGCTAATCCTTGCAACACCCCTGAGAGGCAGGCAAAACAGGCGTGCAGAAAAGGAAGAGGAATGGCAATCTGAGCATTCAAGTTAAAGCAATTAAGAACTTCACATCCAGCTGATGGCAGGTAATTGACCACTCTAATAACTATTAAGCAGCTTAGTTGAGTTAGTGTGTATTTAAGGGTTTATAGAAATAGGAAAGCAACGTGACAACCACCAGAAAATACAATGATCTAACGATGTCGGAGATCTGCTCGGAGAAGAATCTGATCTGCTCACATTTGGATTTGCAGGCGTCCGAGCCTTCGCGATAATTATGAATGAGGCTTTAGCTCTCCTCTGTGTCTGTCTGTTGCCAGACAACCAATGAGGCTGAAAAGCAAATCGCATTCACAGGCTGCAGATTTCAGGAAGAAGCATAGAGGTGACTTTTACTTACAAAACAGGCACTCGTTAATTTTGTGATTTAGGAAAGTAGCCTGAAACACCTTTTCTCTTGCAATAACCTCTGCTGTTTTCTCCTCCTTCCCATATGTTTTGGCTGACAGATAACCCTGCTCTGATGCCATTTCGGATGTCCCAGTGAGAACTCTTAGAGATGCCTATTCTCTCCGGAGGCAGTGACCAAGACTATAGTAACATTAGCTACACTTCTTGTAATTCCTTGGGCCACTTCTTTCCTGTCTCCGTTGAAACTCCTTCTGTCAAAGGGGTCCATTACCAAAGAGCCAGGAGGATTTACCACCCTGATCAAGTCTCTGCAGTTGATCTAAAAACAGAGATCATGATAAATGTTGGAGGCATCAAGTACCTGCTACCTTGGAGTACTTTAGATGAATTCCCCCTGACTAGACTGAGCAAACTTAAGTTTTGCAGCAGCTATGAAGAAATAATTCAGCTGTGTGATGATTACGATGAAGACACCCATGAGTTCTTCTTTGACAGGAATCCTAACGTTTTTGGGATGATTGTCAGCTTTCTAGCAGCAGGGAAGCTGATGCTCTTAAGAGACATGTGTGCCTTGTCTTTTCAGGAGGAGCTGAGATACTGGGGGATTGAGGAATCCAACCTGGAGAACTGCTGCTTTCGAAAACTATTTCAGAGACTGCAAGAGTTGGCTGAGCTACGCAAAGAAGAGGAGCTCCGGAGGAGCAAAGAAGCTACATGTGTCTTGGATGAGAAAACTAAATTTGGACAGTTTATGAACAGACTCAGAGATATGGTAGAAAATCCCCAGTCAGGACTCCCAGGCAAAGTCTTTGCTTGTCTCTCCATTCTCTTTGTGGCCACCACAGCTATAAGCCTTTGTGTTAGCACAATGCCAGACTTAAGAGCTGAAGAAGACAGGGTAAGTCCTTTTTAATTGTTCTAGCTACAGAAGGAAAAGAAAATTGTCTGTCTTGCTAGGTATAAATCATTAAAAGGATAAAAAAGGTACAGAAAATCCATAGTGTTCAAAACTGTCGTTGGTAATGAAAGGGTCTATAATAGAAAATGCCAGAATGGCTTAAATTACTTGTATTAGTTTCAAAGTGATAGCCAATTAAGAATAATGTGAACAAAATATTTTACTAATTTTCAGCTAAAATACAGGAAAGAGCTTCAGGACAGAAAAGATCCTGCAGCTCTGTAATGCAGCATTGTTTTTCCTTCTTAAGAAGCAGTTGCTAGTGTAAGTTATATTAACTTGTTAGCACTAGGACTCTCAAACTCACATTGTGGACCTTTCTCTTCAAGGTGTTTTACTCTCTAGTTATAAGCAATCTCTCATTTGGACACATTAACTAAAGAAATATTTTCCTCTGACATCTTTACTTTTAATAATAGCAGGACATCTTCCCTTGTGATAACTAAATCACATCTTTAAAGAGAAAGAAATAGTCGTTACTTTTCCCCCCAGAATAATGTTGTGTTTCAATAGCTGCATAAAAATTAAAATATGAGAGATACACAAACTATTTTTGCAGACACTGATACTTAAAGCTGTGCCTCTAAAAATCATAATTCCATGCTGATAGAATTCTGTATTTGCCCACACATATATGTACATATTAAAGGAGTAATGCCAAATACCAGCTGAACTGCTAACTCCATTTAAACCCTTTTCAAGTAAGTAATCCAGGGCAAATAAATCAAGCCTGTATTGTACATGAAGGATCTTCTCTATAACACTGTTGTGAATATTTCAGCGTCTTAAAGATTTGTTATTGTAATAATAAAACAGAAGAAAGTAACAATCCAAAGTTATTTCAGATGTAGTAATGTCCAAATTTATCAAATAACCTTGACTAATTTCTTTAATGAATCTTACACTTCATTTGAAAACTGCCCTTCCAAAAGTGTAGAGGGAATTCAGGTCAAAGAAACTCCCTGCCCTAACCCCTGCTCTAAGACAAGACACTCCTCAGAGTACTGTATATTGGTGAAAAAAGCCATTTTTTAATTTAGAGCACAGCATGGCATGCACAATACAAAAATCTGGATATATTTTATTGCTTAAGCAGTAATTCAAAGCAGCACAGTCATGGTGAGGATATGTGATATTTGATGTCTTTGAATAAAACTAAGGACTGCACAGAAGGCTGAAATTTAAGATCATTCCCTGTTCCATTTAACCCCTTGAATATTGACTTACATTTGCATAGGGAGTCTACTGCCTTTCAGTATTAAGTCTGGTGCTCTTGCAGCTTTCCACAGCTATTACTTTTGGCAGGAAAATCTGTAACACTGTTCCAACGCTTCTTCCAAGGAAGTGCTTTAAATTTAGAACATCCTTCTTACAGCAAGATGTAAAAACATTACAAACTCTGCTCCAGCAAGTGCTTCCTACTAACTTTGTTAATGGAAGTAGCCGAGTGCATTTCATCTTAATTTCCCAATGACTGCAGAAACAAGGTTTTATAAATACTTTTCATGCAAAGAACAAGCACATAATGTTTCAGAGCTCAGCTAGATGTCCTGTGTTGTGTGTTTTAAAAATAATTAACCATATGTTATGAAGGGAAGCATGTTGAGGGTTATCTCTGGTAGCTGCAGCGTAGCTGCTGTACCTGGATTTCCTATTAAACACAGATGACATTGGTACTCAAAGATCTGCACATAGATCATTACT